>JAQSUU010000813.1:0-1330000 GCA_038087645.1 Saccharum hybrid cultivar R570 | reverse complement strand
TGATGCACACATGCTAAAATATGAAAGCAGCTATTTGGATCAAAATTTCACCATGCATGCACTCTGTAGACCAAAATATTCACCATGCATGCACTCTATAGAGTATACTCTCCCCACTAATATTCACCATGCATGCACTCTATAGAGTATACTCTCCCCACTAATTTGGATCAAAATTTCACCATGCATGCACTCTATAGAGTATACTCTCCCCACTAATTTCTCTTGCTCGAAAGTTGGTAACCTGAAAAATAAGATTTTACATACACCAAAATATTCTTGGGCAAGTCAATATCTAGCACAACGTAAATATTATGCTTTGCATAGGCTACATACTTCTATTTTCTTCAATTGCCAAAATTCTAATAAATTATTGCTTTATTTTGTTTTATGCTTTTCCTGTGAAGTTGAAAATGACATGACCTCACTAAAAGAGAACCGATGCAGTTCGATGCATGATTGTCTCTTTTGCTCACGTTTTGTATTTCGTTTGGACACTGGCCCTAGTTGCTAAAGCTCAGTCTTGAGTACCCCGGCCCACAGCTTTACAGATCATCCATAGTGCAAGTACACCCTAGCTAGAGATCTCTTCATATCTTACTGTGCCCAGCCTGCTGCATAGCATTGCATTCCCATGTTCTCATCCCACCAACTAATTCTACTCCCTTGGGTGCTGCTGCATACCTTAGGTGCTGTTTGGTTCAATCATTTACGGACGTGGATCAATCACAATGTAAACTGATGGCAATACTTTATGTTTGTTTCACCACCAATAGGATCCGGTAGCAGGGTTACAATCCCATGCTTCAATATGTCGATTACGTCCGAATTGATTGGCAAACCATTCCACTCCAGCCCATCCTGTTACCACAGCCAAACCGAACAAAACATGTAATCAACAATTCCCTTCTCATTCCAGTGGCGGCAGAAATGTTCCATTTGCGCTGACATTACTTTATCAGCCATATGGCTACCGCCCGGACGCCCGTCACTAGTACATAAATCATTTTTAACGACGCCACCCTTTTCTATCAGAGGCGGTTCAACTAGCACGCCGCCTCTAACCGTGCCAATAAGCACTGTAGCTAAGTGACCGCCTCTAAAGATCCATCTTCAAGGGCGGTTCTATTAAGAAAACCACCTCTAATAGACATCCATTTTCAGGGGTGGCTGTGTTAAGAGAGCCGCCCGTGAAAATAGATCTTCAGGCATTCCTCTTTACAAAACTGCCTCTAAAAGTGACCTATTTTCAAAGACGGTTCCTCAAGAGAACCGCCCCTACAAATGAATTAACAGAGGCGGCTCTCTTTAGTCAACCACCCATAAAAATAACCCCTCAAATACCCCTTCTTCCTCCTCGGAAGAGTCTGCATGCTGAGCACCATTAGCTCACTTGGAGAGCGAGAAATAGCAAAAATAGAGGGGGGATGTTTTGCCCTTTTAACCTTTGAAGAAGTTGGGTTTGAGAGGTGAGATAGTGGCATTCCTAAACACTTTTCAAAATTCACCTGTTAATTTCTTTCACTTAGATATCTAGAGAGAGACACGCATGATGTTAGATTTTTTATTTTTCCTAGCAATTTAGACTGATTTTTGCCCAACTTACTTTGGCTCACATGAACTCTAGTTAATTTCTATGTTTACTTTATAATTTTTTAAGTTTTAGGTCTAGAATAATGTAATATTTGTATAGAAAAATAGACATCAATTGTTTCAACATTTATATGCGAATAATACCTTCATGTAAATATACCTTTTATTTTTGAAGGGCACATATGGACAGGTCATGGATGTACACGAAAAGAAGACATGAAGCTTCCTACATACAAGATGTGAATGGTTTTATTGAAGCGGCTAAAAGGCACGTTTTGATTAAGCAGACAAAGGATATATATTGTCCATGTGTTGACTGTCGGAACCGTATAGTATGCCAAGATCCAAATACGATAAGATTACACTTGGTAAGAAGGGGTTTCATGGAGAACTATGAGATTTGGGATCATCATGGTGAGAGACGAACAGAAGCAGGCAACATGGAAGGCTGTGGTGGTGGAGAAGATGACGATCATGGTGAGAGACGAACAAATGCATCAGAAGTAAGGAAAGATAATGATGCCCATCTTATCATGATGCATGATGCTACAGGAAATGACGCTCCAGGCGGTGGTGGTGGCGAAGGCTATCGTGGTGGAGAAGGTTGTGGTGGGGAGGATGATGGTGAAGACAACGAAGAAGATGAAGACTTCCTGGACGACATGTTGCGCCACGTAGAACAAGAATTACTATTGAAAGGGCAAGATAACTTAGAGATGGTGCGAAAGGCAAGGGAAGAACGTTTGTACCCGGAGGAAATGGGTTGTGAGAAAAGGTGAACGTTGCTACGTTTTGTGCTAGACATATTGATCTTGAAGGCTAAGTATGGCTGGTCCGATAGAGCTTCAACGACCTATTGACTCTGTTGACTGTTGTGCTTCCTAAGCCAAACTTTGTGCCTACCAACACGTATCAAGCTAAGAAGCTTATCAATCCAATGATAATGGGTGTGGAACAAATACATGTGTGTCCAAACCATTGTATCCTTTATCGTGGGGTGTTCAAAGACCTGATGAATTGTCCAAACTGTGGTGCTAGTCGGTACAAAATAAACAAAGACTGCAGTGAGGATACTAACACTGGGAAAAAGAGAAAGAAGGGTGGAAAGGAAAATGACGCTTCTCATAACGTTGAAGAGGAAATCAGCACCTTAGCAGTAGATGATACTAACCAAAGAAGAATTCCTGCATTGGTTATGTGGTATCTATCACTGATTGATCGCATGATGCGTTTGTTCTCAAACCCAAGGGACTCAGAGCTCATGCGATGGTGGGCTTCGGATGAATGCAAGAAAGATGACAAAGTGCTATGTCACCCATTTGATGCAAAATAATGGAAGGACTTCGATGCCAAGTACCCAGAATTTCATGAAGATCCGAGAAACGTAAGGTTTGCTTTGAGCACTGATGGAATGAATCCCTTTGGTGACAGGACTAGCACACAGCACATGGCCAGTTATCCTATCGATCTACAACCACCCTCCATGGTTTTGTTAGAAGAGGAAGTATTTGTTGTGGACCATTATAATTTTAGGGCCCAAAGCACCAGGCATTGACATAGATATTTTTCTTGAGCCGTTGATGCAAGAAATGGAGACACTATGGAAGCATTGAGTGAAAATGTGGGATGAGCTTGCAAAGAGTAGCTTCACACGCAAAGCCATCATTTTTGTTACCATCACTTACTACCTAGGACAGTTTTCCCTTTAGGACAGATCAAAGGATTCATGGGATGCTCGGAATGCTTGATTTACACTGCAGCTCAGTTCCTAGAGGGATCCCAAAAGGTAGTGTACATGCGTCACTGACACTTCTTAGTGGAAGGACATAGGTATCGAAGCAAGAGGATGATGAAATACTTCATTGGTAGTACTATTAAGACAGGGCATGCGCCAGAGAGGCGGGATGGGCATTACGTGTATAACATGGTGAAGAACATCAAAGTCGCCTATGGTAAAAATAAAAAGGATGGAAAGATCAATAAGAGAGATACACCTCCAATTGACGGTGTGTTGTTCAAGAAGGTATCAATCTTCTTCAAGCACCTGCCTTACTGGCTAGACTTGGACATGCGTCATTCCATCGACGACATGCACATCAAAAAGAATGTGTTTGAGAGCGTCATTGGGATATTGATGGGCATTAAGGCGAAGACAAAAGATGGACTGAAGTCACGGGAGGACCTAGTATGTTTAGTGTCTAGACCGAAGCTTCACCCAGAAGACCTGGGGAACGAAAGACACTACCTTCCTGCGGCCAGCTACAACCTAACAAATGATGAGAAAAGAGCAATCTGCCTGAGCCTAAAGGGCTTAAAAGTGCCAACATGTTTCTCCTCCAACATCAAGAGACTAGTCTCGATGAAAGACCTAATGTTAACCGGTTATAATGCTCATGATTGCCATATGATGTTGACATGTTTCCCTTCCTATTGCAATTAGGGCTATAAAGCCCGTATACGTGAGGATGGTCATCACCCTGATGTGCTACTTGTTCAACCAAATTGGGCGGAAGGAGATCCATGAGGACGAATTAGGTGACTTAAAGCATTTCATGGCGGAGACTATGGGCCAAATTGAGCAGTGCTTCCCACCATCGTTTTTTGATATAATGCTACACCTCATGATGCACATGGTTGACTAGGTTAGGTGGCTCGGGCCTATGTACTTGACTGAGATGTGGCCGTATGAGAAATTCATGTCTATTCTAAACTGCTATGTACACAATCGTGCTCACCCTAAGGGATCCATGATAGAGAGATATTGTGCTAAAGAAGTCATTGAGGCTTGTCAAGATTACTTGCAAGAAGAGGATAGACGTGCACCTGGTTTGCCAGTAACTCGTCATAAAAGGTAGGTTGGCGGGGAAAGGCAACAAGGGTAGGAAAACATTCATCAACAAGGAATACACTCAAGTGGAAGAAGCACACTCCTGTGTGTTGCAATACCTAACGGTGATGAAGCCATTTATTGAGAAACACATTGCACTCATAAGAGCAGAAAATTCAAGGCACTTGTAGCAATGGATCATTCGAGAGCAGAAAACGCCTATTTGACAAATGTCTTTGGGGAATAAGACTTACCGGAAGGGGAAACCTTAGGGAGGTTGGCTCAGGGGCCATCGTCCTAGGTCACATCTTGGTAGGCATATGATGTAAATGGATACACATTCTACACCAAAGCAAAGGACCAGAAGTCGGTGTCTCAAAACAGCGGGGTTCATATTGAAAATGTCGATGCATTTGGGGAAGTTCACACACACTATGGTTTCATAGAGGACATATGGGAATTGGACTATGAATTAGATATACAGATCACCGAGTGGCATTGAGGTCAAGAAATTTGGACTCACACGTGTCAACCTCGACAATGTAGGTTACAAGGATCACACGTGGGTGCCTGCTACTCATGTGGCACATGTCCTGTATTATGCTGATCCTGAGAGTCCAAAGAGGCATGTTGTTATATCTGGGAAATAGAGGATCCCATGAGTAGACGGCGTAGAGAATTTGGAGGAGCACAATCAATCTTGCGAAATGCAACTATTCACTAACCTACCAAACAAGATCAAGCTTGTAGAAGCACAGGTGGGAAAAACAAATGTCATTCCATACCTGCGCACTGATACGAAAGACAGAGTTGTAACAGCTTAATTATTAATTTATGTCTAGAACATTTACAATAATATTAAGACCACGTGCCACATTGATGAACTCATAATTTTATATGTATATTTTATTTTGTTGGCTATTGCTTTTGAAGAATTTGTCAATAAACAAAACGGAAAATATTACTACGGTAGGGGCGGTTCCATTAATGCTTGATATGAAAAGTTCTGCCTGACGTGAAGGGTAAAAAAATCAAACCGCAGGACAGTCTGGCCAGAGTAGAAACACAAAGGCCGGACAAAGTAGTCAGTTAAATTTTAAAAATGGAGCAGCAAGACAGTCCGGTCAGAGCAGAAAAACAAAGGCCTTGTTTAGTTGCCGACTCGGGGTGGCCGATTCGGCACAGTGCCACCCCGAGCACTGTAACACCCTAAAAATTTGAAAAGAAGAAAAATAGGAAAAATATGATTTTTTATATTTTTGTGAGCATGCAAATTTAGGATAATAATAATTTTTATAAATTTAAAATTTAATATAAGGGTAGGAACATGATTGAGCATTCATGCTGTTGCATTTGAAGTTTTGTATTGAGTGGTTTAAACCAAATTCAAATTTGGATTTGAAAATCTTTTGAAAATTGGCTTTGAAAAATTGGAAAAAGAAAAAAAGAAGAGAAATGCCATTCATCTGGTTTTCGGCCCGTTTCGGTTGCCTTGGCGCGCGGCCCGCTCACTCCCGCGGCCTCCTTCTCCTTCGCGGGCCGAGCCCAGCCGCAGCCGCCGGCCCAGTATCGCGCGCGCCTTCCCCTCTCCTTCCCGTCGCTGACGATGCGGGCCCGCGTGTCAGGAGCACCTTCCTCCTTCCCACGCCATCGCCGGATCCTCCTTTCCGAAAATCACCGACGCCGAATCCACCTCCGATCTCCCCTTTCCTTACTCGGTGCGCCTCCAGGCTATATAAGCATGGGCGTCGTGCACAGCCACCCTCATCGAGCCTTTTCGCAGCATCGGCCAAGCTCCTGAGGCACCACCGCGAGCTAGAGCCCTAACCCGCCACCACCGTCCGCCTCTCCAAGCCGCACGCCTTCTCCAGTTTATCATTGGCCTCGATTTTGCCCTAGGTGAGTTCGCGTTGATGCGCTCTACCCGTCGATGTATATCTTTCGCAAGGTAATGCTCCGTAGCATGAGATGAGAAACTCCGGCCATGGCGCCACCGCGGGGAAGGCCGTCGGGCCCGATTCCGGCCGGAGCGCCGCCGGCTCTCTCCCCGATCCGATCGGAACCATCCGTTTTAAATCTAACGGTTGATATTACGCGATACCGGTTCGCCTATGAATCTTGCTAAAGAGTCCCTGTAAGATTTAAGTTGTAAACCCGCAGTCCAAAACGTATTATCCCGCGTTCGTTTTGATCTGTTGAAAGCGTATTTCGTCTCGGTAATTGAAAAATACGTTTTCTGATATTTACAGTTTTGCCACTGAGTTTGTTTTAGTTATAAATTATCCGTTTTAACTCCGATTTGACCCGTTCAAATTGCGTTAGATTCGTATTTGCGAGCTCTACATGATGATAGAACTGTACAGTAGGTTTGAGATAATTTATTTTCGAGTTTATATTAAAGTAATTATTTATCTATAGGAAATCTTAGAAAACTCATAACTTTTACGTTTTTAAATCCAAATTTCGTGATCTTTATGTCTATGTGATCGTAGTAATGTGTAGAAGAGTTTTACAAACTTGTTATACTGTTAGTGTTACTGTTGGTTAGGTTTTCTATCTTTAAGTTCCGATGTGAGATTTAATCTATTACTTTAATAAAGTAGATCTTGTTTAAATCATATCTTTTACGTTTTAGATCCGTTTTAGCTCATTTGAGTTGCGTTAGATTCATAGCAACGAGATCTACGCGTTAGTGACAGTATTTACCATATTACTAATTCTGAAATTTTATGGTTTAAATCATATCTTGATTAATAATTATGCAACTAGGTTTTGTAAATAAAATATGATTTGTTTTACTTTAGTTTCATAATTTGAATCTAAATTTGACTTAATTCCATATATAGTATCTATAAAATATCTTATATATGTTATTATATAATTAAAACACATGAAGCTAATAGTTTTATATTTTCTCCTATGAGCAAATCTTTCGGTAGATGTATCTTTTCAACCGTAGCTTCGATTAGAGTGCTTTTCGCGCCTGTGTGTTCATAGCAATGCGTAGAACCTCTTTAAAATCTTTTCACATATTGTTTTATATGTTTGGTGTACTGTTCTAATTTAGGTCTATTGTTTGCTTCGTGTATGATTGTATCGATGTGTGTGTGGTGATTTATTGATCAAGTCCAGTCGGTGAGATATAAATGGTTATCAAGAAGAAGAAGAAGAACGTTGAAGATTAAAGCTTACCGAAGGATCGGTATTTAAGGCAAGTATAGCATGGGATCATCCTTGTTTTCTATTCACCTTTAATATACTTAACTCATGTGCATGTGTCTACCTTGTTACCATTAAGGATATCCTAGCTTTTGTATCTTGTACCTTGACACCTATGGGACATTGCATTGGGTAGTATTTATGCTAGTGCTCAAGATAAATAACTATGATCTGTAACTTGACTAATGGTATATGCAATAAACGTTTAAAAGATGCTTTATAGCAACATGGCTCAAGGGGGCTAGAGCATGGGGTATTTTTGGTGCTCTAGTTTCTCTCCCTAAGGACTTATCTGTAAGCGAACATCCGGGACTTACAGTACAACTGTGAGGGCTATATGGCTCTGGCTTTAGTCAAGTATGAGGACCTTTTCTAGCGTGTTAGTGGTAACCTTCATGGCGTAAGAACAGCTTGACGAATCGGGTATAGTGCGGCCTCTGTCCTTATGTGTATAGGCTGCGCGTTATTGTGCCATTTGGAAGGGGGGCTCTACATCTGTTTGCCGAGTGAATCTAATGGCCCTAACTTGTTAGACGAACCTTTGAAAGACTTCATAGTGAATCCTGCCGACCTTCCTTGGAAGTGGGTCAAGAGATTAGCTACCTCGGGCGAAAGGGTAAATCACGACTCACAGTGAAAGTGTACAACCTCTGCAGAGTGTAAAACTGTTATAACAGCCGTGCTCACGGTCACGAGTGGCATTGGACCCTTACAGAATAAATGATGAACGCTGATGATAATGATAACACTGATGATATTGATGTTCACTAATGATTATTGTTTCTTGCTATACATTATTCTCGTTTACATGATCATGAGGTTATTTGGGTTTTTGGTAAACTTGTTGCTACTCAACTGCTAAAAAGATGACTCACTAAAAGCTATTGCAGTAAACCCGTGTCAAACCTTTTTGAGCCGCATGAACCCCATGTTATATTTGTTGAGTTCGACATGGACTCACTCTTGCTATTTCCCCACATCTCAGGAAGGGTACCAGACTGTTAGATTCTAGAATTCTTAGGCTTGTGATCAACCAGTTAGTTTGATCCTGGAGTGAAGGTTGCACCCGGTGTTCGGAGTTGTCTTTCCGCTGTGTTGCTCTTTAAGGTATACTTTATACTATTGAGTTATGTATATTAAGCATTTGCCTTTTGATATTACACTTATCTGTGGCTATATGTGAGATTTGTCGTCTTTATTTCACATATAGTGTATGTCTGGTTTTGTCCTTAAAACCGGGTGTGACAGAGTGGTATCAGAGCAATGCTGACTGTAGGACGCAAGCCTAGTTAGAACTGGACGTTTAGCATGTTCTCATTGTTGCCTATTTCTTTCTTCTCTTTAACTTTGTTATTTTCTCAAAGTTATGCTTAATTCTATCCCCGTTCTGTTATAAAAACCTTGTCTCTATTTTGAACCTTTTCTCCTTGTCTATTAGACGGCTCGTGACGAGAAGACTGTGGATTTCAGAGGTTAAGAGGACTGAATTGTGTCGCTCTTGCTCACTTTTGACAAGAAACCATTAGCAATGCAAAACCAATTACTAGAAGAAATGGCTCAACATGGGAATTCTCAACGATGCTCATCTCAAGGTCAAGCCAACATATCCAAGGGGTCAGAGAAGATACAAGTAGCAGAAGTTTGGAAGAATATGAAATCCAATAAAGATGTTGATAATAAGGCATTTGGAGAGCAGGAACAATGTCACTGCTGTAAGCATTATGGTTTTCCCTGTCTTCGAAATGAGTCTAATAAGGGGAAAGTCAAGGTGGATCCAAATTTTGCGATCAACATGGACAAGAAGAGAAAGGCAATCTCATTAGAACCACTAGTGGAAAGCAATGAGCAAGCGAGTTCTACTACATTGTCACATGCAGCCCTGATCCCCTGTCAAACAAATCCAAACCCTGAAGAGTTAGAAGCCCCTCCCGCTAAAACTACTCCCCATGAAGTAGTCATAGATGGGTGGACAATTACCTATAAGGAGTATCAACCTCGAAAGGCCAAACAAGCTAGGAAACAAGCCAAAGGGACGAAGGTGAACTTTTATGGCCAGCAAGATAGCAGCATACCAAACAACAGTTCCGTAGGGTATGACATCACAAAAGATCCAGCTAAGAGAAAGTGTTATTATTTCCAGCAGGAAGGACATTATGTCAAATCTTGCCCACAGAAGAATCAACAACAGCAAGACCCAGGATAGGATGTCCAAAAGGAGCATGTGCAGGGAAATAAATTAAAAAGAAATTACATCCATGGAAGGTTGAAACATGTGGATATTTCCACCATTCCTGGAGCTAAGGAGGTCGTGTTTGGATCAATTCCAGTAAGTTCAGGAAATGCTAAGGTTTTGTTTGACCCCAGTGCCTCACATTCGTTCATATCTAGACAATATGTAAAAGATCATAACATACTTATGCTTCCAAGGGGGAAAACAATGATGATTAAAACTCCAAGAGGTGAAATAAAGGCAGACCGCGTATGCCCAAAAGTTAGTCTTGACATAAAGGGGGTAAATTTTAAGGTAAACCTCATTGTTTTGGAATTAATGGGCATTGATGTTATCCTTGGAATAGACTGGTTATCTACTTGTAAAGGAGTGATTGAGTATGCCCAATGTTCAGTGTTTCTAACTACACTTTCAGGAGAAAGGATTGAGTATGAGGGTATTAAATCTACACCTGAGGGATACCAGGTTGACCCATCTTAAGGTATGAGTTATAAGAATGGTAAAGAGAGATGCAGAGATTCAGATGTCCATATAAAGCAATAAGGAATATAAGAGACGTTATCTACTCTGGAAGCTGCTACAATCACACAATGTTTAAGGAATAGGAGTTATGTCCCGTGTAATAAAACCGTTAGTAGCCAAGTTGAGTCGTCTTAATGTGTGGCTAATGAACATTTAAGTGTTTAGTTGCTTTGTGCTTATGTTTATGCTTGAGTTGGAATTTTGTAATGAGTGGAATGATCTCGTGGGTATTGACCATGATTTCATTTAGTTTATATGTATAAGGTATAAGGATTAATGAAATAAATAGTTGAGTTTTGGTTATCTCCTGCTTTCTATATCTTGTCTTTCGGAGCAGCCTGTCTTTATCAACTTATATCTCTGTTCTTGAAAGACCAAAAATCATGAGAGAATTTTGGACAAGAGTGACTTCAACATCTCTCTCTAAATGCAAGAACCACCCTCATAGTTGTTTTGGTTTGGGAGATACAAAAAGCATAAGGCAATGTATATGTGCTGTCATAAACCTAGAACAGTTTCTGATAAGTACTGTTTTCGACCAAGTTAACTACAGAATCTGGAAGTTTGTTCTATAAGTAAGTTGCAGAGAATTTTATAAGCTTTCCATCGGTGTAAACTACAGCTTCATTGGATTAACAAAATGAGAGTTACAGCTGTTTTACTGCACTGCTGATTTTCTGCTCGTGAGAAATTTCAGATTTCTTGTTCTTACCCATACACAGGAGTATCATTGGGATGTCAGAACACTTTTTAGCTCATCTAGAAGAAGGGTTCAAGCTACCCTATTTGGTGTCCCTTATTTTAAGGGGGGTAGCCAATGTAAAGAAGGATTATTAGGATTGAACTCTTTAGTTGGAAGTATTGGTTAGTCTCCATGATTGAGTTGCCACTCTTGAGCAAAAATGTTCTGTGAACAAGGTTGATAATTTTGGATCCATGGAGACGAGAGTTGTCCTTTTGGATAGTTCATGATTATGATCATCTATACTTGCTCGTGTTGCTGATGTTGGTCACTTGATGACAGGAAGTGTAGTGTCTCATGACTCAGGAGCCCTATATGACGTCTCACATTGGTATGTGGAAAAAGATTGATGTTTCTGCCATTGAAGGATGTTATGGGTATGATGAAGCCGAGCACTATCAAAATAACAATGTTGAAGAGCAAGTTGGGAGTGAACTAAGTCAGAATCCACAACAACGAAAGCGAAAAAAGAAAGCCCATAAGAAGCCTGCTCAAGGAAGCAAAGTGCAGCAAAACTATGTCAATGGAAGACTGAGCAATGTGGATATGGATAAAATTCATGGAGTTACCAAAGTAGTGGGAGGTTATATTCAAGTAAGCTCAGTACAAGTTTTTGCTTTATTTGACCCTAGTGCTTCGCATTCTTTCATTTCCGCCGACATGGTAGAGACGTGCAAGATAGTGAAGTGTCCAATGAGGAGGCCTTTGCTAGTTCAAACCCCAGTGGGAGAAATGCAGACAGATCAGATATGCCCAAATGTCAGTCTTGTTATAAACAAGGAAAACTTCACCGCAACACTCATTGTGTTGGAGTCACTTAAAATTCGCGTGGTTCATGGTAATGGATGGCTCTGTGCACACAAATGAGTGATTTATAGTACTCGGTGCACCATGCTCTTAACAACACCGTCAAGGAAAAGAATTGAGTATCAAGGTGGTCGATTTTTACCTGAGGGAGATGAGAATGATCAATTAGAAGATAGGTACACCAAGGATAGCAAAGTGGACCATGAGTTTACTGAAGTCATAACAGAGGAACAAATAACTTTGGAGGAGCTCAATAGGAGAGATGATCATGCTTAGGCAAATTAGTTATTATCTCATGACTCTGAGCGAAAAGAGTAATTTGGAAAATGAAAATCAAATAAAGATAAAGTGTCATTATCTCTTTTGTCATCATCTTCCGAATCTCGGGACGAGATTCATCTTAAGGGGGGTAGAATTGTAACACCCTAAAAATTTGAAAAGAAGAAAAATAGGAAAAATATGATTTTTTATATTTTTGTGAGCATGCAAATTTAGGATAATAATAATTTTTATAAATTTAAAATTTAATATAAGGGTAGGAACATGATTGAGCATTCATGTTGTTGCATTTGAAGTTTTGTATTGAGTGGCTTAAACCAAATTCAAATTTGGATTTGAAAATCTTTTGAAAATTGGCTTTGAAAAATTGGAAAAAGAAAAAAAGAAGAGAAATGCCATTCATCTGGTTTTCGGCCCGTTTCGGCTGCCTTGGCGCGCGGCCCGCTCACTCCCGCGGCCTCCTTCTCCTTCGCGGGCCGAGCCCAGCCGCAGCCGCCAGCCCAGTATCGCGCGCGCCTTCCCCTCTCCTTCCCGTCGCTGATGACGCGGGCCCGCGTGTCAGGAGCACCTTCCTCCTTCCCACGCCATCGCCGGATCCTCCTTTCCGAAAATCACCGACGCCGAATCCACCTCCGATCTCCCCTTTCCTTACTCGGTGCGCCTCCAGGCTATATAAGCATGGGCGTCGTGCACAGCCACCCTCATCGAGCCTTTTCGCAGCATCGGCCAAGCTCCTGAGGCACCACCGCGAGCTAGAGCCCTAACCCGCCACCACCGTCCGCCTCTCCAAGCCGCACGCCTTCTCCAGTTTATCATTGGCCTCGATTTTGCCCTAGGTGAGTTCGCGTTGATGCGCTCTACCCGTCGATGTATATCTTTCGCAAGGTAATGCTCCGTAGCATGAGATGAGAAACTCCGGCCATGGCGCCACCGCGGGGAAGGCCGTCGGGCCCGATTCCGGCCGGAGCGCCGCCGGCTCTCTCCCCGATCCGATCGGAACCATCCGTTTTAAATCTAACGGTTGATATTACGCGATACCGGTTCGCCTATGAATCTTGCTAAAGAGTCCCTGTAAGATTTAAGTTGTAAACCCGCAGTCCAAAACGTATTATCCCGCGTTCGTTTTGATCTGTTGAAAGCGTATTTCGTCTCGGTAATTGAAAAATACGTTTTCTGATATTTACAGTTTTGCCACTGAGTTTGTTTTAGTTATAAATTATCCGTTTTAACTCCGATTTGACCCGTTCAAATTGCGTTAGATTCGTATTTGCGAGCTCTACATGATGATAGAACTGTACAGTAGGTTTGAGATAATTTATTTTCGAGTTTATATTAAAGTAATTATTTATCTATAGGAAATCTTAGAAAACTCATAACTTTTACGTTTTAAATCCAAATTTCGTGATCTTTATGTCTATGTGATCGTAGTAATGTGTAGAAGAGTTTTACAAACTTGTTATACTGTTAGTGTTACTGTTGGTTAGGTTTTCTATCTTTAAGTTCCGATGTGAGATTTAATCTATTACTTTAATAAAGTAGATCTTGTTTAAATCATATCTTTTACGTTTTAGATCCGTTTTAGCTCATTTGAGTTGTGTTAGATTCATAGCAACGAGATCTACGCGTTAGTGACAGTATTTACCATATTACTAATTCTGAAATTTTATGGTTTAAATCATATCTTGATTAATAATTATGCAACTGGGTTTTGTAAATAAAATATGATTTGTTTTACTTTAGTTTCATAATTTGAATCTAAATTTGACTTAATTCCATATATAGTATCTATAAAATATCTTATATATGTTATTATATAATTAAAACACATGAAGCTAATAGTTTTATATTTTCTCCTATGAGCAAATCTTTCGGTAGATGTATCTTTTCAATCGTAGCTTCGATTAGAGTGCTTTTCGCGCCTGTGTGTTCATAGCAATGCGTAGAACCTCTTTAAAATCTTTTCACATATTGTTTCATATGTTTGGTGTACTGTTCTAATTTAGATCTATTGTTTGCTTCGTGTATGATTGTATCGATGTGTGTGTGGTGATTTATTGATCAAGTCCAGTCGGTGAGATATACGTGGTTATCAAGAAGAAGAAGAAGAACGTTGAAGATTAAAGCTTACCGAAGGATCGGTATTTAAGGCAAGTATAGCATGGGATCATCCTTGTTTCCTATTCACCTTTAATATACTTAATTCATGTGCATGTGTCTACCTTGTTACCATTAAGGATATCCTAGCTTCTGTATCTTGTACCTTGACACCTATGGGACATTGCATTGGGTAGTATTTATGCTAGTGCTCAAGATAAATAACTATGATCTGTAACTTGACTAATGGTATATGCAATAAACGTTTAAAAGATGCTTTATAGCAACATGGCTCAAGGGGGCTAGAGCATGGGGTATTTTTGGTGCTCTAGTTTCTCTCCCTAAGGACTTATCTGTAAGCGAACATCCGGGACTTACAGTACAACTGTGAGGGCTATATGGCTCTGGCTTTAGTCAAGTATGAGGACCTTTTCTAGCTTGTTAGTGGTAACCTTCATGGCGTAAGAACGGCTTGACGAATCGGGTATAGTGCGGCCTCTGTCCTTATGTGTATAGGCTGCGCGTTATTGTGCCATTTGGAAGGGGGGCTCTACATCTGTTTGCCGAGTGAATCTAATGGCCCTAACTTGTTAGACGAACCTTTGAAAGACTTCATAGTGAACCCTGCCGACCTTCCTTGGAAGTGGGTCAAGAGATTAGCTACCTCGGGCGAAAGGGTAAATCACGACTCACAGTGAAAGTGTACAACCTCTGCAGAGTGTAAAACTGTTATAACAGCCGTGCTCACGGTCACGAGTGGCCTTGGACCCTTACAGAATAAATGATGAACGCTGATGATAATGATAACACTGATGATATTGATGTTCACTAATGATTATTGTTTCTTGCTATACATTATTCTCGTTTACATGATCATGAGGTTATTTGGGTTTTTGGTAAACTTGTTGCTACTCAACTGCTAAAAAGATGACTCACTAAAAGCTATTGCAGTAAACCCGTGTCAAACCTTTTTGAGCCGCATGAACCCCATGTTATATTTGTTGAGTTCGACATGGACTCACTCTTGCTATTTCCCCACATCTCAGGAAGGGTACCAGACTGTTAGATTCTGGAATTCTTAGGCTTGTGATCAACCAGTTAGTTTGATCCTGGAGTGAAGGTTGCACCCGGTGTTCGGAGTTGTCTTTCCGTTGTGTTGCTCTTTAAGGTATACTTTATACTATTGAGTTATGTATATTAAGCATTTGTCTTTTGATATTACACTTATCTGTGGCTATATGTGAGATTTGTCGTCTTTATTTCACATATAGTGTATGTCTGGTTTTGTCCTTAAAACCGGGTGTGACAAGCACTGTAGCACTTTTTGTTTTTTAGTGTAAAAAATTGTCTAAAAATTGATTAATTAAACTCAAAATGTTCGTCTCGCAAAGTACAACAAAACTGTGCAATTAGTTTTTGATTTCATCTACATTTAGTACTCCATGCATTTGCCGGCATTTTGATGTAATGGGAAATCTCCTTTTTGCATAGTAGAATTTAGGAGGAGAATTTGGGAACTAAACAAGGTCAAAGGCCGAACAATCCTATTTGGCTGGACAATTGTTTTCAGCAGTGGTTGTTTTAGGAAACCGCCTCTGAAAATGTTTGCCCCCCTGTTCTGGTGAGTGACTGCTGTTTCCTGATCTAGATTATTACCAACAAGTTAAGACACAAATGGTAGTATTTTTTCAATGATTTCGTGTATTTATCTTGGACAAAATCATGCACGTGCATTGGGTACGATAGTGTAACTAGCACATGACAAATCGTGCACGTGCTGACAAATCATGCACGTGCACAGTCTAGGACAAAATAAATAATATTTTTATAAAAATGTTGTGTATTTTGTGATTACTGGAGTAGCACAAGAATATCATGTATTGGTCACGGTAGATACATCGTGGATTAGAGGAAATTAATATTTTTGTGTTAACATAAATTTAGGAGAAGAGATGGCCGGACAACTGCCTCCCATGGATCTCGGCTACATATATGACGATGCATTCTATCCAATGGTGTCGTATGTAGAGCTCCTATATCCAAGCATAGTAAGGAACATGGTTTCAGTAAAATAATATGTTTTAAAGACACCTACGCTTATATCTTTTTCCTGATATATATGATTCTTATTAAATTTATTATAGACAATTCGACTGCTCCAATGGTTCGAAGAGACACTTCAAAGTTTGGTGTTGACGAGATCAATTTTGAGAGATTACCTACTATACATGGTGCCTGTCAATGTCAAATTACCTTTTTCATCGAACCTAGGTGGGGTGACCTAGGTCACCCTGTACAAATCAGGGAGACGTGCAGACCCCAACCCTACCCGAGTATGGCAGAAAAATATGTTGTGTTGCAATGTTTAAGGGCACTTGTGAATGTCAGGTACAACATTCCTTCATTCTCCTCCATGCTGATAAAAGCTTTGGAAGGGGGTGTCCGTCATGATGTGGCAGGTCTTTATGCAAGGTTTGCTCAACATAACAAATATGATGTGGTAAGCTCGAAGTGAATCTCATAGCTCATACCTATATTTATTGGTATGCCTATATGCATGGTTCTCATATCCATTTTCTTCAACACTTACAGGTTGAGGAGTATGAGTTGACCTTTGCAGCTTGTAGCTTTGAAGCAATTCTAAACCAGGCAATGCCTCAATTGGGTCCTTATGAGTAGCAATTTGCTGGGCCAACAGCAACTACACATGGATTCCAAGAACGTGTGCTTGTGACAAGGGTATCAGCATCTCCACGACATTTGCTAACAGTCATTGATAGACCATGTGCTCGATCTTGTGAAGCAAGGGAGAGTGCACTAGTAAATACGCTGCTCTACATCACTGATGGTCTACCTGCACTACAACCTCTACGTGATGTGACATGGTCCAAATATGTAATTTACTTATGTTTGCATGAAGTTTGTTCTGTACTTGAACAATTAGGTTGTAGTGACTTGAATAATTGTTTGTACTAATAAATTATTATGGATTGTACTGTTTTCTCTAGTTAATATTGCCTTATGAAAGCTTAAAACCAAAAAACAAATCATAACGAACTTACTATCCTAGCGCAGCAACCAAAGACTAAAAGAATAAAAAAAAACTATTCTATCGAACATACTATACTAGCGTAGCGGTTAAGCCTCTACTCTGTCTCCACGAAGCCCCGGGTTTGAACCCCACGTGGGCCAAATTTTTAATTTTTAATTTTATTGTTTAATACTGTAGCAAATAAAGACAATAAAAAAAGAAGCTATTCTCTCGAATGTCCTATCCTAGCGCAGCGGTTAAGCCTCTACTCTGTGTCTCCGTTGCCCCGGGTTTGAACCCACGCTGGCCAAATTTTTAATTTATTATCTAGTACTGCATCAAGAAAAAAAACTAAAAGAAAAAAAGGAAGCTATCCTAACGTTTCCTAGCGCAACGGTTAAGCCATGGAGTATAGACATGGGTAGGACCCTAGGGGGGCTAAATTTTTTTGATAATTTTTTAACTAATACTAGGCGAGGGACGGTCTGGCTAGGGAAAAAACGCACAGGACAATCATTTTCGAGCGGTCAGACAATCCTACGTGGATCCAAATTTAAAAACAGGGGCCGAACCGTTTTTCTTCTCCCATGCCCTAACCGCCCCCACACCCATGGCCGCTCCCCATCGCCACCGCCGTTGCACTCGCGATCCCGGTTGCTCGCGGCCGCACTGCTCCGCACCGCCGTCCCCATGACCCGAGGTGTTTTCACGCTGCAGCCCCCGATCAGCGCCACTGTCTCCGTGTCGCACCACTGATACCCTGGCCACACCATCACCGTCGTCGCACACATGGTTGTCCCCGTGTCGCGCGCATTCACCCGGACATCACATGCATTCTTCTTCCAAAGGCGGGCCAGTAAATTGGCTAAGGAAAGGTGATGACTTCGCTCCCACTGATCATGCATGCTACGTGTTCGATGAAATGCTTGTATGCTTTTTATGTTGTTTAACCTAGTCTCATGGCTTCCCCCCCACTGAACTCATGCACATGACGTGAAAGGGGAAGGAGAAGGCTCCTGAACCTAAGTCGAAGAAGAAGAGTAGGACAGAAAAGCAACAAGAAAGAGAGGAACAAGCCACCATGGTTATGTTGGCCCAAGAGGTAAGGCGGGGTCGAGGTCGTGGTGGTGCATTGAGGATTACAGAGAGGGAGACTAGACAATCGTCCCGCCTAGCACGGAGGGGCGAGGAGACCCATCAAGTTATCCTAGAGGGAGTATATATATGGAAGAGTATACTAAATAGCAGATTCAGCGGATGGACATGTTCCACAAGAAACACCAGACTTCTGTGTTTGCACCGGACTTGTGTGCACCGCATGCAAGCGGTCGTAGGGGCCCTAAAACTCAAGGAGGAGGTTTAAGTGGCAGAAAGAGGAGCAGAAGTGAGCAGAGTGGGCAGGAGAGAGGGCCTAGATTCCGTGATTTTACGAGATTGAGCTAAAAGAAGATAATGGACATCAGGTTCTGCGATGTTGCGTTCTGGTTTCCATAGATTAAACAGAAAGATTGTAGCAGGGCTTTCTAGACTATTACTCAGGAGAGCTTCCACAGGAGCTATATGATGAGAAATATTGTAATAGCAGACTAGAGGTGACTTGGTTGGGATGAGCCTGAGAGAGCAACAGGCATGTTGATCCGCCCCGTGTTTGAGAGGTTCTAGGGCTTGGTTTGCCTTTTTAGCGAGGTAGACCCAGTTGTGACTCATTGGGTATGTCAGTTTTATGCTACAGTGTGGATCAACCCGCATTGCCGGTTCATTCAGTTGATGGTCAATGAACAGATGACATGAATTTACTTGGGCTAGATGAAAAGACATCTTGGAGTTGCCCCCTCAAATAGGAAGCTACACCAGATAGTTTAAGGTGACATGGATCCCCCGTGACGTGGGAGAGCTAGAGGTACCTTCCCTATAGACTAGCAGATATGTCCGCTCTTCAGGCAGCCGTTCGCTGATGTCTCTCTATGTACATCGGACCGACTGCAACTGGAAGTGCAAGTTCTACACATGGCTATGAGGAAGACAGTCCTCCCTCATGGGGGCAACCAAGAGTCGCTGACCAGCCTGCAGCAGTGGCTTCTCCTCTCCATTTGGACTGGAGAGCAGTTCGAATTCATGGACTTCATGTTGTGTGAGATTGAGGATGTCATTGCTGATGCTATTAATGTTGGATGATAGCAGGAATACCCTCATATTATCTGCTACCTACTTAATGGGACTTATCCAAATTGGTGCCAGAGGGAGTACGAGGTGACAGATAATGTGCTGCAGACCTACCATATCTAGCGTTGAGTGGCAATCGGTGTCATGGACAGCGTGCCCTCAGAGCTGCTCAGGAGCGGTTATCAACGGAGGAAATAGAGAGACACGAAGAAGTGAATGCAACCCTAGAGCAGTGTTAGTATTTCTTAACGAATGCAGAAGAATCTGTAAGTATACGAAATTACCGTTGTAGCCTTCACCTAGAAGTATTCAGGGTATCATATTTTCCACAGGGAATAGAGGTACTTCTTCTAGCTTAATTTGTCCAAGGACAACACAAGGGTAGAGTTGGTAGAAGGTAGAGAAGGATTCCTATGGCTTTTTGGTCTAAGGATAGCTAAACTCCACCTATACTTGCTTACTTCGGGCACTAGAGATCACCTGGTCTGCCAAGCAAGGCCAGCCTATAGCTCTATGTCGTACCTGAACATGGGGGATTACAAGGGACAGACAGGGCTGTCACCACCTATCATCTACCCTTCAACCATGGATTACGAGGCAAACGAAGGTAGCCTCTAGCCTAGACACCATGTCTACGCTATCGACTACTACTCTAGCACGATATCAGGGTGATCCCATCTTTATCAGGGGCCCTCTACTAGAGCATTCACCACAAGGACAAACGGCGAACTAATAAACAAATATGGGCAAGGCTTAACTAAACAAAGACTTAATACCATAAGAATCATGAACACTCACTTAGCGAATGGAGTCAAAGTGTAGGTGTTCGACAAGGTACAAGTCCGGGGAGACACCGACAAGTCTGGTACTTCCCCGATCTCTCCCTCATATCTCTCCCTACTACAAACTCTAAGTAGCTATGGCCTAAGCCTTGGAGTGAAGCTCAAAGTGGAGTGCTCTTGCTCTTGTGTGTTGTCTTGTGAGGAGGAGGGGGAGGCCTTCTTATATAGTGGAGAGGACGGGTTGATCCCATGGAATATTCTCCATAAGTGGCAAACATGTTCATGATGATACGCATGTATGGTAGCCATTGCTCACATAGGCTAATCTTTCATGTTTTCTCCTATTGTGGATGAAAACAGGATAGTGTATGACTGGTTCATCTTGCCGGAAAACTACACCGATAATCTGAAAGCATACCTAAGGAAGAACAGGTCCCGCACTGCTTCTTCCTCCGCTACTCCACCGGCAGTTGAACCAGTCACCCCCACACCATTAGCTACTTCACTCATGGTCATGTCAATCCACGACTACTCCACCCCCGCTATTACCAACATGCCCATTGGGCCTGCTATCAACATGGGCACCGAAAACTTTGAGCTTTGGACTGGCCTAATCATGATGGTGCAGGCAAACCAATTATGTGGTTTGCCTAGCGAGGATGCAAGTGCTCACTTACAACACTTCCTTGAGTTGTGTGACACCATCGTCATAAAAGACGTCACACCAGCAAGCATCAAGCTTCATCTGTTTCCCTTCTCCCTCACGAGGAAGGCAAAATAGTGGTTTTACAAGGAGAAGGAAGCCATCAACACGTGGGAAAAATGTTCCAAGCCTTCCTCGCAAAATTTTTCCCCATGGGCAAAACACATGCCCTCAGGGGGGAAATTTTGAACTTCCAGCAAAATTCAATGGAATCCATCCCTGAGGCATGGGAAAGTCTACAGGATTACATTCAGGCATGCCTGCACCATGGAATGGAAAATTGGCTCATGCTCTAGAACTTCTACGAGGGGCTAACGCCCATGTCAAAGGGGCACATAGATGCCACTACTGAAGGCACATTTCTTTCTCTCACCATCGATGGAGCTATGGCTCTCATCAAGAAAATGGTGTAAAATCAAGGTTGGGGGAAGGAAAGGCCAAACAAACAACAAGAAGGCATGCATACCGAGAAGGAGATGGATGTGGTTGCTGCAAAAATGGATATCCTATTAAAAGGCTTGATGAGCATGTCATCATAAAAGAAGTAATGTACGACACCATCAAGGCCATGGACTTGCATATGACGTGCGAAGTCTGTGGCAATATTGGCCATTTGGGGAACGACTGCCCCCGAGACCCATGAAGACACCACCTACATCAACAACAGGTTCCGCCAATAAGGAGGAGATAACTGGTGGAATAACCAGTTGCGCCCACAATACCAAAGAGGTAATTTGAATTTCAACTCAAATTACTATTCAAATCAACCTACCTTTAAAGAATTGGTCTTAGGCCAAGCTAAAATAAATAAAAATATCACTAAAAAGCTTGCCTATAATGATAAAATGATTGAAAATATAAATTCAAAACTTGAAACTTTATCCTCCTCTGTAAAAAATCAACTGAGCTTTAATAAAATAATTAAAACTCAAATAGCTCAAATTGTTGTTGCTCTACCTATTTCTGATTCGAGAAAGATCCCAGGGCAACTGAAACTTCTCTCGAATCTGATAAAATGGTCTCAATGAGGTTCGGTAAGCCTCTATGTCAGGAAAGCCAAATCATCTCATAGATCCACCATTCATCACCAAGAAAGAAGATCCTGGCCGCCTGACAATCACATGCTCAATTGGCTCACATGTCTTCCACAACGGCTTCTATGACCTTGGAGCAAGTATCAACATTATGTTTAAGGTAACATATGATAAAATACTAGGTGGACCTTTGTCCGCTGCACATTTCCAACTGCAGATGGTGGATCAATCCTTACGAACTCCAGAGGAAGTAGCCAAGAATATCTTGGTGAAAATTCGAGACACATACATCCCTATGGACTTTGTCGTTCTAGACATGGGCCACAACAAGAAAGTTCCCCTCCTCCTAGGGAGACCATTTCTTAACACTACAAATACAGTTTTACACGTATGGTCAGGGCATGTTAGCTTTCACATTCAAGGTCAAACAATGAGATACCCATTCAATGGATTTAACATGCATAAATATACTAAAAACAAACAGCCCAAGATACAACCACAAAAAAATATTAAGCGGGTATGGCAGGTGAAAAAGGTACAACCTACTTCTCTAGGCACGGATGTACCTTCATCAAGCAAAGAGTGAAGGAGAAGAGTCCTACTCATTGGACTTTAAATGGTGAACCCTTGCCGAAGGTAAATCGGTAGTTGTCCTCTATATTTAATTCACAAAACTATAAATAGTTCTACTAATATAAAATAAATACCTTTGTTAAAATCTTTGTTATTCTTTCATGTTCTTTACAAAGTACTTTTAAGTTTGAGGTATGATTTTCAATGATCATACTTTCATAGGCTTTTCAAATTAAGCATGGTGCTTAGGTTGAATAGTCTACCTTGATCAAATTAAACATAGTGTCTAGTTTGATCATTGAACCAAAGCCATGGAGTATAGACATGGGTAGGATAAACAAAAAGTGTAAACCTATAAGAAAAACCATATGTAATAAAATAATTCACCTCAGAGCCATCACCAAGGATCTCGTCATGCCATAGGCCTCGAGCTAGCTTGGGAGAGGACCCCCACAGAGGTAACTTGTATCTCTTTAATTTTCACATTTATTTTTTCTGCATTTATTTATTAGCATATATCAAAATTAAAAATACCAAAAAATGAAATATGACAAAAATACAAAAAATATTTATTCTACTCTTATATGTGTCTTAGGAATGTTTAGTTTCTCCTATGTTGAAATGACGAATAGTTGCTCTATCTATAATTCATCTGTGCCTAGGTTATAACTTAGTATTCCCCAAGATTTAAGTTTGTTGGCTAAAAATATCTCATCCTAAGAGCTTGAAAACTTATGGGTTGCAAATGCATGCTCCTTTTCTAAGTTGTTGCGAGTTATGATACGGTACAAATAGAATTTGCTATGACTTTGTTTTAAGATAAACTTAGACATCCGAAGATTTCATTTTTATAATGCTAAAATCAAAAGTTCTTCAATGATTATGAATACCTACCAAGGCCATATGACATGATATACATTCAAACCTTAGTCATATGCTACTTGTTTGATCATTGAGCTTTATCAAATTGTTGTGACCCATGTATAGATTCTCGTCATACACTCATGATCAAGACACACGTACACCCACAAATAAATTGCTAACTCTTACACTGAGAGTTACGTACAAACATGCTTTTTCCATCCACCAAATAATTACTCCATTCATTTATCATGTGTCTCTCTCTCAAAAAAATCATGTGCTAAAAAGAATAGTATGGGCTATGCTATGAAAACAAAGAGAGGAAAAGAAAAATATCCATGCCAAAAGGCATGAGAGAGAAAAAAATGTATGCCAAAGAACATGAAGAAATGAAAAAAGAAAGAAAGAAATAAAGATAGCCCATACTTTCAAATAAGAGGCACTCATCCAAAAAGAGAAAGATTCATGATTCAAAGGAGTATAAAAAATATTTAGAATTAGCAACATTATAAAAATTCCACACTTGCGCGTTGTTGGTATTTATTAACTTGACACTCGTTTTAATAGCCATCTATTGTTTACCTACATCTCCTAATATTACTTTGCTTGATTGTCATCCCTACAGATGGTGCCAGAGATGCTTATTGGTACTACTTAGCATCACTACTAGAATAACACTAAGTAGTTCTCTATCATTTTATGTGACTAGAAAGAATATATAATATAAATGAAAAGGAATCTGTAAGCACACAGATAATTATACCATTGTAGCACTTCCCCGAGAGTATTTCAGGTATCGTTATTTATATTTTACGGCAGGGAAGGTGTAGCGTGGACACGTATTGATAGCTTATAGTATTGATGGAGAAATAAACCACAACCAATATTCTACTCATAACATGGGTAAGTCGTAGGATAAGATATGTATATGATAAGTATTGATCAAGTATAATGATAAATCATTCAGAGCACTCATATCTATAGCATTAGCATGGTCAGGTAGAATATTAGAGGAATATAATAATTCCTAAGTCATTCTAAATTATAAATCAAAGCATACATTGATTAGTGCAATTACACTTAGTAATCATTGCTAAGATCATCTTTATATCTACACATAAGGGGAATTACATAGGGAAGATTAAGAACAGAGCTCGCTCTTCCTTTTAAACTGAACCCTACTTCTATGGCCTATATTCGGTGAGTGGACTACAAAGAACTCAATGGGAGTGTCACATCCATGATCTACCACATGACCCAAAATATAGAGTGTATTCACAGGCAAATAGTATGTAAGCACCACTCTTACATAATGCTAACCACCCACCCATGGTACCTTAGGGCAAGCGCTATACGACCTTATCCATGAACATAATGATAATCCAACTGTACTAAGTATATAATCAAAGTAGACGATGAACATTGCAACTAAGAACATGAATAAGATGAATACTAATATTGTCATGACAATTGTAGCAAGCATATAAAAATAATGGAGATACAATGAGAGAGGGGTTCAAGAATTATACCAAACCATGCTCTTGACAATGTCAGGAATCCAAGCGAAGCCTGCTTGCCTCTCTCTAGACCTAGCCTAACTAGCTATGTCCTAGAATATAGAGGAGCTCTGAGAATGATTAGGGTTTCTGTCTTCTTAAATGACTTGATGCCTTAGGGGGTGTAGCACCCAGTTCTGATAAACAAAACCAAGCACTCATATATGTGCACCTAGGATGTCACAAAAGACATATATCACAAATTGCAATAATATCAAAGTAAAGTATTTTATTACATCGCATATTCATCACAGAGTTACCACATAGTTTCTGCTCAATAGCATCATTATTACATAAAATGGAAAGATAAACCCATGACGCCATAGGGACTCCAACTGGTGGACATCTAACTAGTGGTCCTGGACATCTTTAGGAAACTCCTCATATATGACATCTGTTACACATCCAGGATTTTCATTGAATGTAAAACAAGTATAAGCGCACCATGCTTAGCAAGTATAACAAAGGGGTTTATGAGGCTCAAAGGTTTGACATAGTTTGACTACGGTAAGCAATTTTAGTTGGTCAAATTTTATTAAACCTGTAACACTACTTTAGTGAATGAACCATCCCAAATTTGCAGTAATGATTAGTCAACATTAAATCATTCCCAAAGCAACCGTAGTAACCAATAATCAATGAAGGATCTAGGCCGCTCATATTCATGACCCTGGCAGTTATAACAAGTTTTAGAATTCTGCATAATTTGTACAACTTTACCCACCGAGTTGTGATTCCCAAATGCCGGGGTTTGCAAGGCCCACACCGCCTCTACCAAGGAAGCATAGCAGGGTTTCACTACTTAACCTTTCACCAGACACCCTAACAAGTTAGTAGCTGCTATGTTTTAGTCTTCCAAGTGTCATGGGCACCTTCCACCAAGGTGGCACACCTTGACCCTGTCCAGCACACACCCTAGCAGGACCGGGCCCATAAGCATCATGGTACCCCTTTTTGCGCATTTTGGTAACCACTAACAAGCTAGAGATGTACTAGTCATATGATTAAGGCCAAAGCCATATGACACTCGAGGTTGTACGGAACCTCCTGGGTTGCTGCTTCAAGATTGAGTCCTTATGGAGAGGCACCAGAGCACTCAAAAACCTAGTACTCTAGCCCCCTATAAAGTTGCTAAAAAGCACAATTTTAGCATGTTGCATAAGCCATTAGTCATGATTATTATAATGTTAGTTAAGTGCGGCAACATCTATCCAAGAATGCATCCCAAGCCATACGTAACAAGGATATGTGGTACAAAAGAAATATAGGTAATGTCCTTAATGGTGATACAAGTTAGACACATGCTTATGTATGAATTATAGAGTTCATAGGTACAAGGAAGCCTTTATTACACTTGCCTTCCTCAAAGTTCTCCTCCTGATACTGCTCAGGAACCTGCTCCTCAGCTACCATGAATTGATCACCCTCTAAACATCATCCAAATCACCAATCAAGCATCCATATCATTCATCACATGCATACAAATAGACTTCTATTATAACAGTACACCAAGCAGTAAAAACAGAGAATAAAAAGCTTATAAATCTATTCTACGTACTGCTACAAACACATGTGTGAAAGAATCACTCTAATCGGAGTAAAAAAACAAAAGTTATGCTAAATACAAGTTTCAATGGCAAATATGTAAATAAACTGAAGTCAAATTTGAATTTAAACAAATAAAAACTAAAACCAACGTGATCTAGACCGTGTGTCCCATTATTAAAAAAGACAGGGTTTCAACCGTAAGAAAACAGGATTAAAAATAAATACATTTGAACTGATCTGTACCGTGGGTTGATTTTGGAAAAAAAACTCAAGGACTAAAGTGCAAAATGCGTGTGGCAGGTCGCGGTTGACCCCGTCGCCGACTGACGTGGCTACCACGTGGTACGCATTGATTGGCGCGGTGCACCACGTGAGTGTGGTGCGCTGACGCAGCGCTGTGGACCGAGTCTAGGGTCCAACCGGTGGACCTGTTACAAACCCCGAAGGGGTATCTAATCCTGGCCGCCAATCAAAGAATAGATGGCACTGGTGAAAAGGGAGGAGCCCCCACCACCTGCACAGTGACGACGGCAAGCCTGCCATGGCCGGTGGCGAGCCAAGCTCCACAGCGAACGCCGCTATGGCGTTTCCGACCACCATTTTCCAAACCAAAAGCACCCGGATGACGAGCAAGACAACGCGAACTTGATAGGGTACAAAAATAAGGGCGGGGAGCACATTGAGACAATGGCCCACGTGGTGGCACCATGGCTAGCATGATTTGGAACTTGCTGGTACGGTGATTCCATGCACTAGAGATGAAACCAAAGGCATAGAGACGATGAGGGTTATACTGCGGTTTCGATGGAGGTGTTCGTGGTGCCCAAGAAAGCTCCAAGAGGTCCGGCGATGGGCGGTGGCGGACTAGAGAGAAAAGCGGCCGTCGATGAGCACGATTGCGGGCAAACCATGATGAAAACGAGATAGGAAGTCGCCTACGGCCTCGTTGTTTCCTAGCGATGATCTAAGGCATGATCGCGGCGATGACCGAGCTTTGGAACGATGAAATTGAGAGTGGGGTGGTGCGAGCTCAAAACAATGAATGGAAGGGAGAGTGGGAGGGCTCGGCAGCGGGCTTTATAGGGCGAGCGAGGGTGGTAAAGGTGGAGATGTGTGCGGCATAACTCGTCTGATGTCATGGCGAGGCTGGAGGCACCAATTGATGCCCCTCTTCACTCGACCGATTGAATCAGAGTGAAGGCGGATATGAATGGTGGCTCCAGGTGCTTGGCGCGAGAGAGAAGAGAAAGACGTTAATGAGCGGGCCTCGTGAGCTAGAAAAAGGAAGGGAAAAGAGGTAGAGAACGAGCGGGCCAGCTGCTTGGGTCGGTTGCTGCCAGCGGCCCAAGAGCGGGGCGAGCACGGACGCTTGGAAGAAAAGGCAGTGGGCCTCAGCTTGGGCCTACTATGCACAAAGGGGAAGGGAGAGGGAAAAGGGGCGCGAGCGGTGCAGGCCTCGCCACTCAGGCCACCGAGCGGCCGCGGAACAGGTCAGCTCATTCGACGCTGACCTAGGCCATGCGCACATGAAGGGGAGGGGAGGGGCAGCGGGCCAGTTAGCCACCAAGACCCGAGGCCGGTTACAGGAGCGGGGAGAAAAAAGAAAAAGGCCTGGGCTAGCTCTAAAACTGGGCCGAAAAGGAAGAAAAGAGAAAAGATTTATAAGAAACCCCTTTTATTTTTCATAGCTTTGAAACTTAGTCAAATTCAAATGAAATTTGAATTCAACTCAACCAAACTAAACCTACACTAAAACAAAAACAAAAATGCTTCGGCATGAATGCAACATACATGTTTCTAGGCCTTATAGTTCATTTTAATTAACCAAAAATTATTATTTTACCTAGGTTAAAATGCTCAAAAGTTAAATAAATGCTCCAATTTAATTTCTAAATTACAAATAAAATTTTTAGGGTGTTACAGGGGGGCAGGGCCTGGTTATATAGCCCTAGCTTGCAACATGAGCTCTTAGATCAAACCGACTTAAGGAATGGCAAAGATGCATCCTAGGAGGCAGTGGGAAACTGACATAGCAACGAGGAGGCTGACAGGTGGGCCCAGGGGTCAGGCGGCCTGCAAGTGGGACTGACCAGCCCTACATGGCAGTGCCTCACCTTCCGCTTCGGTGTGGAGTCCTCTCGAGTCTTCTGGAACCTTCCCATGTTGGTTTCGCGGTGGAATTGCATAATTAACTCGGACATGTAGATCTGCCTTGACAGTTTTCTGGATAAACCCTGCACAAATCACAAATTCACCAAAACTCATGGAATTCATTAGTTTAAACCCTAAACTTTTGTTGGTGATCTCATTTGTGCCCTTATACATGATTTATTGATGGTTTAATAATGGTTGTTACCTACCATCAATAAACTCTCCCAAGCTTAACCTTCGCTAGTACCTTAGCAAAGCTAAACTCAGCAAAATTTGGATCAGGAGTTGCTTTAATGCTTTCACTCCTCAAAAGTACACATGCGTTCAAACAAGAATTCTCCTCCAGATTGGAATAAACCAATCTGACTTTCAAACTTACCCATATTACCATCACCCATGTGGCATTTTAGCCTTCTCTTGGGTCTTGAGCAATTGAAAGACAGACAATCTAGTCAAACACTATGTCTCAAGTTCTTTGCTTAACCATTATTCTAGAGTTTTTATCGATTTTCAAAATAAAATTCGAAGCTTCTATTGTATGACACTCTCAAGTCTCTCACTATATGTGGTATTTGTGGATTCTTACCAAAGCAATAATAATATTATGCCTTTTCCTACCTACAACTAAGGCTTATGGTGGAGTTCATAGGTAGGAAGAAAACATTAAAGAGCATACTTGCAATACATATATTGTAAAGTCAAACCTTGGATCCAAAGAGAGTTGAGTCAAATAATCAAATCAAGATGTTCATGTGTGTGGATCCATATAAACTTTTTAGAGGTATAAAGAAGGCAACACCATGTTATGCCTTGGTGAGAAACCAAACACAAACTTGAGTGATCCGAGAGAATCATTATTTGAGGAGCTAAGCTATGTTTATATTTTTTCAAAAGAAAAATCCAAGTTTCTGAACTAATTGATGCATGGGATTTGAATCCATACTGCTCCATTATTCAATCACCCAAGATAATGTGGTAGACACTCTAAAGTTCACAGGTTTTGCTGAAGCTTGGAATAACTTTTATGCAGATATCATGTCAAGGAGATGACCCATCTTAGTCCTTAACTTTACTCAAGGATGAGCAAAGGGCTAAGTGTGGGGAAGTTTCTTGGTGGTCCTTAATTCACATTTTACCACCAACAATTATATAAAATCCATACAAACAAAACACCAAACTTAGTAAATAGGGTCTTACACTAACATATTCCATGAGTTTTTGTGAGTTGATCATTTTCAGGACATATCCATGGAAAACAAAGAAAAACATACCAAAAGGTGCAATCCAAAGAAGCATAATGTAGACCTTGCGCAAAGGAACCAAGAGAAGGGCCATCTAACTACCAATTCTGGGTCAAGCACAGGCGTAAACAAGGTCCAGGCCTACCCAGCAACCGACCAGAGAAGGGTGGTGGCCAGGCATGCCAGCCAGGGTGCAAGCGCACCCTGGGTGCGGCTGCACCACCACCGCCGCCTTTCGGGCCCACGTTGCTCAGGCGGTACCATTAATGCTAGGGAGGTCGGCTACATAGGGTTTTTCATGTATAGCACACCAAATCAACCTCACACTAGTATAAGTAGAAGGGTGGAGCTCTCCAACAACAACACACCAAGGGAAAGAGCACCACACTTGAGCATCACTCCAAGGCTTAGGCCATACCTAGTAGAGTTGAGTATTTGGGAGAGATGTGAGGAAAGAGTACGAGAAAGTGCCGGACTTGTCGGTGTCTCCCCGAGCTTGTACCTCGATGAACACTTGTGCCTCAATGGAATATCTGCTAAGTGAGTGTTTGTGGTTCTTATGACATTAAGTCTTCTGAATAGTTAAGTTTTATTCTTACTTGTTTGCGGGTTCGTCGTCTGTTCTCATAACGGATGCTCTAGTAGAGGGCCCTGATAAATACGGATAACCCTACGCAACGCTAGAGTAGTAGTCGATAGCGTAGACGTGGTGTCTAGGCTAGAGACTACCTTCGTTCGCCTCATGCACTAGGTTGAGGGGTAGGTGATGACAGCCCTATCCATCTCTTGTAATCCGCCATGTTTGGGTATGGCGTAGAGCTACAGGCCGGCATCACTTGGCAGACCAGGTGTGATCTGGTGCCTGAAGTAAGTAAGTGAAAGTAGAGTTTACCTGTCCTTAGACCCAAAAGCCATAGGAATCCATCTGTACCCTTTTCAACTTTACCCCTTGTGTTATCCTTGGACGAACTAGCTAGAAGAAGTACCTCCATTCCCTGTGAAAAATATGATACCCTGAATACTTTCGGGTGAAAGCTCAATGGTAATTTCATGCGCTTGCGGAGTAACATCTGTAGACGTTAAGAAATACCAACAATGGGTATGACCATTTTCTAACTCAAATAGCTTCTCATATTCCTTATATAGAACAATGTGTTTCAATGTATTATTATTTTTTGCATGTCACCGACCTGCAGTGCTCGAGGTTGCTTACCGGAAGCGTGCTTTGTGGCTACTATGTATATCAATGGATGAGAGCCAATAGGACTTACCACAATAACCCTAAAGATGTAAGCTGCTCTATCGAACCATATCATATGCATATGTTCATTAATATGAATCTAGCTAATTTGTTCCCTTTTTAGTGTAGCATGAAGTAATGAGGCCAACTCTGATTTATTTGGACCTTCAATTGAATATGAGGTCCAACTAGATCCTTCTCTGTGGGATGGGATTCCCAAGGTTTATGAGGAAGAGAATACCTTTTTATCCAGACCTTTTTCTGAAAAAGAGATAAAGGAAGCATTAGACCAAATGGAAAAAAATAAAGCTGCAGGGTGATAAAATCCCTTTTAAATTCTACCAAAGCTGCTGGAATGTTATTAGACCTAATATTATGCAATCGTTTGATGATTTTATAATTTGAAGGTTGATTTTAGTCAATTGAATTATGGGATCATAACTTTGCTTCCAAAAATCAAAGAGGCCAGTAAAATACAACAGTTCAAACCGATTTGTTTGTTGAATTGCCTGCATAAATTGATTACAAAAACTTTGACAATAAGACTTGAAAAAGTAGCCAATAAGTTTACATAGCACACATACGACATTTATGAAAAATAGGAATATTTTGTCAGGAGTTATGTGCTTACATGAAATTTTGCATGAGACTAAGAGGAGGAATGAGATGGGGGACATTTTGAAACTTGATTTCGAGAAGGCATATGACAAAGTAAATTGGAAATTGCTTTTTACCTGCCTAGAAAAAAGAGGATTTGGAAAGAAATGGAGTGAGTGGATCAAACAGGTTGCTTCTAGGGTACTGTTTCTATGAAAATAAATAACAAAATTAGGTCTTACATTAGGAGTTATAAAGGAGTGAGACATGGGGACCCCTTGTCCCTAATCCTGTTTAATTTTGTAGTAGACTGTCTAACAAGAATGGTACACAAAACTCAACAAAATGGTTCGATCACAGGTTTGATAAGTCATATTGTGCCAAATGGAGTGGCAATTTTACAGTACGCTGATGATACTATAATTTTTCTAAAACATGACCTTGAAGGTGCTATGCATATGATACTCTTGCTGTACTTGTTTGAAATGCTTGCTGGTCTGAAAATAAACTTCAACAAAAATGAAATATTGATGATAAATGATGAAGGAAATTGGGGTCAATCGTATGCTGAGATGTTCAATTGCCAAGTGAGTCACTTTCCTATAAAGTATTTGGGGGTTCCTGTTAGTCCAAGTAGAATAAAATTTAGTGATTGGCTGCCTTTGATTGAGAAGAAGAAGAATAAGAGACTTGATGTTTGGAAGGGAGGGAATTTATCCATTGTTGGTAGATCAACTCTTGTTTCTGCAAGTTTGAACAATTCACCAATGTATCATATGTCAGTTTACCTACTACCAAAGACTACTGTGTATCATTTAGACAAGATTAGGAGAACTTTGTTTCGGTAAGGTGGCGGGACTAGAAAGAAATACCATTTGGTAAAATGGGAAATAATTTGCAAGAGTAAGAAAAAAGGAGGGTTAGGAATTAAAGACCTAAAAAGAATGAATATCAGTCTTTTGTATAAATGGTGGTGGCAGTTGGAAAAAGAAGATGGCTTATGGCAACAAATTGTCAGATATAAGTATATGCATAACAAGTCAATTCATGATATAAGTCATAAAATCAATGACTCACCCATGTGGGCTGATCTTCTGAAAGTCAAAAATATCTATCTCCAAGGAAGGGGGGTTGTTACTAAAGATGGGACCATGACCAGATTCTACGCGTGACCCTTGGGTTTTTGATGAACCTTTGGCCTTACACACTCCTGTGTTGTTTACATTGTGTGAAAACAAGGAGATATCTGTTGCTCAGGCTTTACATGGAGTACCTATTCTATTTAGAAGATGGTTACATTATGAGCTTAGGATACAATGGGAGAAGATTTGGGAAAATGCAATTAGTTTTCACTTAGATGATAACCCTGATACTGTTGTTTGGAACCTGGGGAAAAATAAAAAATTTTCTATTAAATCTGTGCACAATGGGCTCACCAAAAATGAGAATGGGGTTTATCATAAAAGGATCTAGAAAGGAAAGATTCTAGCAAAAATCAAGATTTTCTTATGGCTTATGTCGTGTGGAGCATTGTTAACTAGAGATAATATGTGAAAAAGGAATTGCAGGGTGATCCAAACTGTGTTTCCTATGACTGTGTTGAAACTATTTCACATCTGTTTTTCCAATGCCCTGTAGACAAAGTTGTTTGGTCTGTTATCGCCAAATGTTTTGGGGCAAATAACATTCCAACCAATTTACAACAGTGCTAGAGTTGGTGTGAAGAGTGGTTTCCTTTTGGAAAAAATATCATCCCTAGGGGATTGCGACAATTTGCTGGGCTATTTGGAAGAGCCTCAATAAACCATGCTTTGATAAAATAATCATAAAGAGTCCATTGGAGATATTGTGCCATGCTAGCGCACTTATGATCTTTTGGGCCGGATTGTATGCTGAAATGGATCGTGACCAACTGATTGAAGGGTCCAACCTGATGCTCAAGGTCGCCAAGGAGGTCATGGCGAAGAAGACGGTGAGGCAAGTGAATCAGATGCTGCTCCAGGATGAACAGGATGGCGATACTAATGAGGGCTCAGCGTGAGATATTGAAGGGCGAAGATACATTTCTCGTGGAAGGAGATGTGCTCAACTTTTGTGTCTTTCTGTTTCTGGATATGGTAGACATAGGACCTTGCTAGTTTTCCTGTTCTTTTGTTCTATAAGTTTCTGGCCATTCTAATTGTTAAAGCGCGTTGCCGCTCTCTGGTGGAGGTGGTCTACGCCTGTCTGTGTGCGTGGAACTATATTGGTGGTCGGCCATCGTACTATCTACAGGTTCAGTTATGTCGTAGGCTTCTTCTTCTGAGTTCTGTCTATCTGTTTATCTGTAACATAATGGGAATGAGATGTCTCGGGTTGAAAAAAAATGAAGTAACGAGGCCAAATGAAGTAATTACCCAAAGCGATGTTCAACTTGTTCAAGAAGATTTCTGCAAGTTCATGGTGTGGGAGGTTCTTAATCTGAAGGGCTTATTCTATGATCATGGCTCGGAGTATACAACACATCCCAATCTTGAGTCCCTTCGCCTAAAATGCATGTATCCCTTCTTTTCATTCTTTGGGCAGGAGCACAATTAATGTTGACTTGTAATTTGTAATGTACAAATACTTTGTTGTTCATGTGTGTATAACTAGTGCACTACTGTGTATTTATGAAGTTAATTTGAATCATTTGCAATTGGGTATGAAATTTGGTGGGAAAACATGATTTCAAATTTGGTGGGAAACTTCAAATTCAAAATTTTGAAACTGATTTTTAGAGGCGGTTGATTACACCATCCCTGAAAATACATTTTTAGAGGCGGTTGCATTGCCACAACCTTCTTTTTTCAAGGACGATTGCATTGCAGCAGCCGCCCCTGGTAATGCATTTTTAGGGGGCGATTCATGTATTGGAACTGCCCCTAAAAAGAATTTTTAAAGACGGTTTGCCTACTGCAACCGCCTTTGAAATTTTATTTTCAGAGGTGGTTCTCCTAATGGAACCGCCCCTGAAAATACCATTTTCAGAGGCAGAAATCCTGACAGAACCGCCCCTAGAAATGCATTTTCAGGGGCGGTTAAAAGCCGGTCGCTAGAGACGCCCCAACTTTACAATCGCTGGCATTGTAGCGGTTGCGCAAACTACCCCTGAAAACCTATTTTACCCGCCTCTAAAGATGTTTTTTGTAGTAGTGCGTGTCCAAACACCGGTGTTTGCTACTCATTTCACGTGCGTCCATGCGCATGCGTGAACCCACGCCCCTCGTGCCTCCCGTTTGGACACCCGCACTCCCTCAGCTTCCCATACCCGTGCTGCCATCCCCCTCGACTGCATCATCCTAGGAGGTCGGGCGCTAGAGCTGCTGGTGACCACGACAGGGCGTGGCGCTGGTCAGGGAATCCGCGGACAAGGAGAAGGTGGTGGCTAGCCACCGGAGTCATGGTAACACGTACAACACTATATCTACTTTTGAAACATCTAAATGAAACATTTGCAACATACGTTTGAAGATAGATGAAACACTTGAATATGCTTGTGTAACCATTGTAACATGCACAACACCAAGATCTGCTTTTGCAAACATCCAGATGAAACTCTTGAAACATACATTAGAAACACTTGAAACATACGCTTGCAACATGCGTATATTTTGACATTGCAACGTATGCAACATCTCAGATATACTTTTGTAACACTCAGATGAAACTTGAAACATAAGTCTCAAATGTCTGAAACACTTGAAACATGACGTCGTCGACGGCCATAGCCTACCTGGTGGGGAAACCTGGTAGCCAGTAAGCTCGGGCCAGGGGGACGTCGAGAGCGACGGCCTAGCATACACCTCCATTGTAGGACTTCCCTGCTAGTCATGGTGTATTCGGCTGGTCATAGGAGACGATGTCCTGGCCGGCGACGACCTCCTACTGGTGGTGTCGAGTTAGTTGTGGACCGGTGACGCCATGGCCGCGATGGCGCGAGATGGTGTGGGGCACGGTAGGGATAGGAGCGGCGCGGCCGATGATGGGGTGCAGCGTGGTGGGGGAAGTGCATGGCGCCGTGGGGAACAGGGCACGCTAGGGGAAGGGGCGCGTGGCAGGGCAGAGTGGTGCGGGTGGATGTGAGTTTGAAGAAGAGGCAGTGTTAGTGGAGGTTAAGAAATGAGTGGATACGAATAAACTAGAGAATGAGTGGTTGTGCATGGGTGGAGTCTGTCTGATATTTTCGGGCATCGAACCCTCGGGCCACGGCATTATAGTTTCTTTATGCACCAAAGAGTACCAAAAAGAGAGACAGAGAAAACAGGCATAAAGTCGTCAACTAATAAAAAATAACCTATATATCCATTGCCTTTCTGCCTAATACCGACGTCATGTACTGAAGTTATTCTTATGTAAACCATTGTTGTCTGTTAAGGGTCTGTTTGGAACACTGGAATAGGAAAAAATGCAGGAGTGGGATGGATGTGTAGTGGTAAAACAGAGAAAAGGAAAAAAACAAGAAATAACTAAGAAGGAGCGTTTGGAACGCAACGCAGGAATCCATAGCACAGGAATCATAAGAATGTGAATGCTATAGAGTCATTATTAGTGCTTAATGAAATGATAATATATACTGTGTTAGTTGCATATTTTTTCCATGACCCTCTTACATGTGGGGCCACTAGACCATGTTGCTACACTTGGGGTCAAATAAATATCTGGACAACATCTTTCTCCACGCACTTCTCCCTCCTGTAAATCTGAAATCCTCTCCCGGAAAGCAAGCACGACCTTACAAAAAAAATAAAAGAAGGCAGGCGCGGGCGGCGTGGCCTGGAGGGAGCAACGGCAGCGCGATGGCTGACTGGCCGGGCGCGGGCGGCCTGGGCAGCGCGGCGCAAGTTGGAGCGGAGCAGCGATGGCAGAGACGAGCGAGGCCACAAACGGGGCGGGGCAGAGCAGTGGCGCGGTGGCCGGGCAAAGGAGGCTGGGCGGATTTGGCAGCGCGGCGTCCAGTTCTTATGGTGATTAGCTGCTCGATTCTCTCTTCTCATTTGATTTTCCTCATGCAAGCGCGGAGGAAAACAAAACCAGAGGTGAGAGCGGATGCTTTTTTTTCCCTGTGAAATTGTTGCTACAGGCTTCCAGAGGAAAGGTTCCGCTCATTTCCTTCGTTCCAAACGGTCAAACCTTTGTTCCAAATAGGCCCTAAAGGCTTGGCACAACCTGTTAATTTCCGCATTATTTGTTGTCTGTTGGCATCCAAATTCCAACGCCGTTTGTCATAAAAAGAATAATTTCATCTCCACTACTAACTTCCGATCCATTTCTATTTCTCCGTCATGTGCCATATATATTATATATATCACCTGCGACTGAATTAAAATTTCCAATAGACGAGCATATATATATTTGAAGGTTTTGTAGGCAGCCTTCACCAAATTTTAACTTTGCTCTTAGCTCAAGAAAATCGTGGATAAAAATGGAAGACTTGAAACTCAAAATTTGCACATCTAAATAAATAAAACTTCTAATTTTCAAATTTGATGACGGTGTGCTTCCACCTCAACGCTTTACAGCATATACTGAGGACGGGAATACAAATTCCAAAATTCTATACCTATATTTTACTCAAAAAAGCTCACATCGGAAGTCACAAATATACAGGGGGCATTCATATGATTAAAAATTAAAAAATTAAAAGATTCATTTTTAAATTTGCATTTCTCTGAAACATTGAAAGTTAGTTATCCGTATATGTATTGTAACACCCTAAAAATTTGAAAAGAAGAAAAATAGGAAAAATATGATTTTTGTATATTTTTGTGAGCATGTAAATTTAGAATAAGAATAATTTTTATAAACTTAAAATCAAATATAAGAGTAGAAACATGTTTGTGCACTCATGCTGTTGCATTTAAATTTTTGAGATGAGTGGTTTGATCAAATTTAAATTTAGATTTGAAAATCCTTTGAAAATTTGCTTTGAAAAAATTAGAAAAAAAGAAAAAAAAAAGGAATTTCTTTTCTTCTCGGGCCGCTTCTTACCGCAGCCCACAGCTCGGCCTGCCCTCCCGCGTGCGGCCCATCTTTCCCGCACCAGCGCTCGCCTTCGCCCGCGTGGGCCAAGCCCAGCCACCGCGGCCCGCCAAGCCAGCGCGCGGCCGTTCCCTCTCCGAGTCGCCGACATGTGGGACCCGCCTGTCAGCGTCTCCTTCCCCTTTCCTTTCTTCTTCCTTCGGCCGAACGCAGCCTTCCTCTCTCTCTCTCCGATTCGGTGAATCAAATCCGCCGCAAATCTTCGTTCTTTCCATGTATATCGACGCCTTCGGGCTATAAAAACGAGACCCTTGCATCGCACCGCTTCCATCCCATCCTTTTGAAGCAGCCGCAATCGCCTAGCGCCGCCACCGTCGAAGCTCTGCCTCCACCGTCCGCCACCGCGAGCTAGCCGCCGCCTTCCGGTCATCTTCCGGTCCCATCTTCGCGCGGGGTGAGCTCGCCATGCCATTCTCTCTCTCCCTGTGTTTTCCGTTCGTAAGCTCGTGTTCCGTAGCGCGAGATAGGTTATCCCGGCCATGGCGCCGCCGCGGAGAGTCGCCGTCGGGCCCTGTTCCGGCCGGAGCGCCACCGGCTCCCTCCCCGATCCAATCTGGATCGTTGATTTTGAATCCAACGGCCGTTATTTAAAGATACCGGTTCGCCTGTGAAACTTGCTAAAGAGCCCCTGAAGTTTTTAAGTTCATAACCCGCAGTCCAAAGCGTATTCCCGGTTTACGTTTTCTTTTCTGTAAAGCGTATTTTGATCGCGTAACTTCCGAAAATACGTTTTGATCTGTTGAAAGCGTATTTTGTCTCGGTAATTGAAAAATACGTTTTCTGATATTTACAGTTTTGCCACTGAGTTGGTTTTAGTCATAAATTATCCGTTTTAACTCCGATTTGATCCATTCAAATTGCGTTAGATTCGTATTTGCGAGCTCTACATGATGATAGAACTGTACAGTAGGTTTGAGATAATTTATTTTCGAGTTTATATTAAAGTAATTATTTATCTATAGGAAATCTTAGAAAACTCATAACTTTTACGTTTTAAATCCAAATTTCGTGATCTTTATGTCTATGTGATCGTAGTAATGTGTAGAAGAGTTTTACAAACTTGTTATACTGTTAGTGCTACTGTTGGTTAGGTTTTCTATTTTTAAGTTCCGATGTGAGATTTAATCTATTACTTTAATAAAGTAGATCTTGTTTAAATCATATCTTCTACGTTTTAGATCCGTTTTAGCTCATTCGAGTTGCGTTAGATTCATAGCAACGAGATCTACGCGTTAGTGACAGTGTTTACCATATTACTAATTCTGAAATTTTATGGTTTAAATCATATCTTGATTAATAATTATGCAACTGGGTTTTGTAAATAAAATATGAATTGTTTTACTTTAGTTTTATAATTTGAATCTAAATTTGACTTAATTCCATATATAGTATCTATAAAATATCTTATATATGTTATTATATAATTAAAACACATGAAGCTAATAGTTTTATATTTTCTTCTATGAGCAAATCTTTCGGTAGATGTATCTTTTCAACCGTAGCTCTGATTAGTGTGTTTTCGCGTCTGTGTGTTCGTAGCAATGCGTAGAACATCTTTAAAACCTTTTCACATATTGTTTCATATGTTTGGTGTACTGTTCTAATTTAGAACTATTGTTTGCTTCGTGTATGATTGTATGGATACGTGTGTGGTGATTTATGATTTCGTCCAGTCGGTGAGATATACGTGGTTATCAAGAAGAAGAAGAAGAACGTTGAAGATTAAAGCTTACCGAAGGATCGGTGTTTAAGGCAAGTATAGCATGGGATTATCCTTGTTTCCTATTCACCTTTAATATACTTAATTCATGTGCATGTGTCTATCTTGTTACCACTAAGGATATCCTAGTTTTTGTATTTTGTACCTTGACACCCATGGGACATTGCATTGGGTAGTATTATGCTAGTGCTTAAGATAAATAACCATGATCTGTAACTTGACTAATGGTATATGCAATAAACGTTTAAAAGATGCTTTATAGCAACATGGCTCAAGGGGGCTAGAGCATGGGGTATTTTTGGTGCTCTAGTTTCTCTCCTTAAGGACTTATCTGTAAGCGAACATCCGGGACTTACAGTACAACTGTGAGGGCTATATGGCTCTGGCTTTAGTCAAGTATGAGGACCTTTTCTAGCTTGTTAGAGGTATTCCTTCATGGCGTAAGAACGGCTTGATGAATCGGGTATAGTGCGGCCTCTGTCCTTATGTGTATAGGCTGCGCGTTATTGTGCCATTTGGAAGGGGGGCTCTACATCTGTTTGCCGAGTGAATCTAATGGCCCTAACTTGTTAGACGAACCTTTGAAAGACTTCATAGTGAACCCTGCCGACCTTCCTTGGAAGTGGGTCAAGAGATTAGCTACCTCGGGCGAAAGGGTAAATCACGACTCACAGTGAAAGTGTACAACCTCTGCAGAGTGTAAAACTGTTATAACAGCCGTGCTCACGGTCATGAGTGGCCTTGGACCCTTACAGAATAAATGATGAACATTGAATAATGATAACACTAATGATATTGATGTTCACTAATGATTATTGTTTCTTGCTATACATTATTCTCGTTTACATGATCATGAGGTTATTTGGGTTTATGGTAAACTTGTTGCTACTCAATTGCTAAAAGATGACATAATAAAAGCTATCGCAGTAAACCTATGTCAAACCTTTTTGAGCCTCATGAACCCCATGTTATATTTGTTGAGTTCGACATGGACTCACTCTTGCTATTTCCCCGCATCTCAGGAAGGGTACCAGACTGTTAGATTCTGGAATTGTTAGGCTTGTGATCAACCAGTTAGTTTGATCCTGGAGTGAAGGTTGCACCCGGTGTTCGGAGTTGTCTTTCCGCTGTGTTGCTCTTTAAGGTATACTTTATACTATTGAGTTATGTATATTAAGCATTTGTCTTTTGATATTACACTTATCTGTGGCTATATGTGAGATTTGTCGTCTTTATTTCACATATAGTGTATGTCTGGTTTTGTCCTTAAAACCGGGTGTGACAGAGTGGTATCAGAGCAATGCTGACTGTAGGACGCAAGCCTAGTTAGAACTGGACGTTTAGCATGTTCTTATTGTTGCCTATTTCTTGCTTCTCTTTAATTTTGTTATTTTCTCAAAGTTATGCTTAATTCTATCCCCGTTCTGTTATAAAAACATTGTCTCTATTTTGAACCTTTTCTCCTTGTCTATTAGACGGCTCGTGACGAGAAGACTGTGGATTTCAGAGGTTAAGAGGACCGAATTGTGTCGCTCTTGCTCACTTTTGACAAGAAACCATTAGCGATGCAAAACCAATTACTAGAAGAAATGGCTCAACATGGGAATTCTCAACGATGCTTATCTCAAGGTCAAGCCAACATATCCAAGGGGTTAGAGAAGATACAAGTAGTAGAAGCTTGGAAGAATATGAAATCCAATAAAGATGTTGATAGTAAGGCATTGGGAGAGCAGGAACAATGTCACTGCTGTAAGCATTATGGTTTTCCCTGTCTTCGAAACGAGTCTAATAAGGGGAAAGTCAAGGTGGATCCAAATTTTGCGATCAACATGGACAAGAAGAGAAAGGCAATCTCATTAGAACCATTAGTGGAAAGCAATGAGCAAGCGAGTTCTACTACATTGTAACATGCAGCCCTGATCCCCTGTCAAACAAATCCAAACCCTAAAGAGTTAGAAGCCCCTCCCGCTAAAACTACTCCCCATGAAGTAGTCATAGATGGATGGACAATTACCTATAAGGAGTATCAACCCCGAAAGGCCAAACAAGCTAAGAAACAAGCCAAAGGGACGAAGGTGAACTTTTATGGCCAGCAAGATAGCAACATACCAAACAACAGTTCCGTAGAGTATGACATCACAAAAGATCTAGCTAAGAGAAAGTGTTATCATTGCCAGCAGGAAGGACATTATATCAAATCTTGCCCACAGAAGAATCAACAACAGCGAGACCCAGGACAGGATGTCCAAAAGGAGCATGTGCAGGGAAATAAATTAAAGAGAAATTTCATCCATGGAAAGTTGAAACATGTGGATATTTCCACCATTCCTGGAGCTAAGGAGGTCGTGTTTGGATCAATTCCAGTAAGTTCAGGAAATGCCAAGGTTTTGTTTGACCCCAGTGCCTCACATTCGTTCATATCTAGACAATATGTAAAAGATCATAACATACTTATGCTTCCAAGGGGAAAAACAGTTATGGTTGAAACTCCAAGAGGTGAAATAAAGGCAGACCGCGTATGCCCAAAAGTTAGTCTTGACATAAAGGGGGTAAATTTTAAGGTAAACCTCATTGTTTTGGAATTAAGGGACATTGATGTTATCCTTGGAATAGACTGGTTATCTACTTGTAAAGGAGTGATTGAGTATGCCCAATGTTCAGTGTTTCTAACTACACTTTCAGGAGAAAGGATTGAGTATGAGGGTATTAAATCTATACCTGAGGGATACCAGGTTGACCCATCTTAAGGTATGAGTTATAAGAATGGTAAAGAGAGATGCAGAGATTCAAATGTCCATATGAAGCAATAAGGAATGTAAGAGACGTTATCTACTCTGGATGCTGCTACAATCACACCATGTTTAAGGAATAGGAGTTATGTCCCGTGTAATAAAACCGTTAGTAGCCAAGTTGAGTCATCTTAATGTGTGGCTAATGAACATTTAAGTGTTTAGTTGCTTTGTGCTTATGTTTATGCTTGAGTTGGAATTTTGTAATGAGTGGAATGATCTCGTGGGCTTTGACCATGATTTCATTTAGTTTATATGTATAAGGTATAAGGATTAATGAAATAAATAGCTGGGTTTTGGTTATCTCCTGCTTTCTATATCTTGTCTTTCGGAGCAGCCTGTCTTTATCAACTTATATCTCTATTCTTGAAAGACCAAAAATCATGAGAAAATTCTGGACAAGAGTGGACTTCAACATCTCTCTCTAAATGCAAGAACTACCCTCATAGCTATTTTGGATTGGGAGATACAAAAATCACAAGACGATGCAACTGTGCTGTCTGAAACCTGGAACAGAATCTGTTAGGTGTTGTTTTCGACCAAGTTAACTACAGAATCTGGAAGTGTGTTCTATAAGAAAGTTGCAGAGAATTTTATAAGCTTTCCATCGGTGTAAACTACAGTTTCATTGGATTAACAGAATGAGAGTTACAACTGTTTTACTGCACTGCTGATTTTCTGCTCGTGAGAAATTTCAGATTTCTTGTTCTTACCCATACACAGGAGTATCATTGGGATGTCAGAACACTTTTTAGCTCATCTAGAAGAAGGGTTCAAGCTACCCTATTTGGTGTCCCTTATTTTAAGGGGGGTAGCCAATGTAAAGAATGATTATTAAGATTGAACTCTTTAGTTAGAAGTATTGGTTAGTCTCCATGATTGAGTTGTCACTCTTGAGCAAAAATGTTCTGTGAACAAGGTTGATAATTTTGGATCCATGGAGACGAGAGTTGTCCTTTTGGATAGTTCATGATTATGATCATCTATACTTGCTAGTGTTGCTGATGTTGGTCACTTGATGACAGGAAGTGTAGTGTCTCATGACTCAGGAGCCCTATATGACGTCTCGCACTAATATGTGGGAAAAGATTGATGTTTTTGCCATTGAAGGATGTTATGGGTATGATGAAGCCGAGCACTATCAAAACAACAATGTTGAAGAGCAAGTTGGGAGTGAACTAAGTCAGAATCCACAACGACGAAAGCGAAAAAGGAAAGTCCATAAGAAGCCTGCTCAAGGAAGCAAAGCGCAGCAAAACTATGTCAATGGAAGACTGAGCAATGTGGATATGGATAAAATTCATGGAGTTACCAATGTGGTGGGTGGTTATATTCAAGTAAGCTCAGTACAAGTTTTTGCTTTATTGGACTCTAGTGCTTCGCATTCTTTCATTTCCGCCGACATGGAAGAGACGTGCAAGATGGTGAAGTGTCCAATGAGGAGGCCTTTGCTAGTTCAAACCCCAGTGGGAGAAATACAGGCAGATCAGATATGCTCGAATGTCAGTCTTGTCATAAACAAAGAAAACTTCACCGCAACACTCATTGTGTTGGAGTCACTTAAAATTCGCGTGGTTCTTGGTAATGGATGGCTCTGTGCACAAAAAGGAGTGATTCATGGTACTCGGTGCACAATGCTCTTAACAACACCGTCAAGGAAAAGAATTGAGTATCAAGGTGGTCGACTTTTACCTGAGGGAGACGAGAATGATCAATTAGAAGATAGGTACACCAAGGATAGTAAAGTGGACCATGAGTTTACTGGAGTCATAGCAGAGGAACAAATAACTTTGGAGAAGCTTTTAAGTTCGTTTAGATCAAGAGACCTCAGGCAAATGTTTGAAGGAGTCTAAGAAAAGGTTGAAGTAAAACCCAAGTATTAGCTTTGTCAGATCCAGACAAAAGTTTCATATCTACAATGATGCACCTTATCAAGGTGTGGGATGTGTCCTTATGAAAGAAGAAAAATATAGTACCTTGTTCAGTAAGTCAACTAAGGAAGTGTGGGTTGAATTACCTAACGTGTTATCTGGAGTTTTCCACTATGGAGTACTGTCTTTTGGAAGAAAAGTGACATATAGGAGGGTCACAAGAATCCACAGGACATCTTCGCTAAGTTGGTCTTGAATTTGTGATATCCTCGTTGGAATGAAATGGATTAGGACTTGGAAAAGTGCTATTACTTGGAGAAGTAAAAGTCACAGCCGATACCCTTAGCAATGGAGAATAATGCTAAGAAGGTTCGGGTGACACCAAGGATTAAGAATCGTATTCCAAATTTGAGCAACTTGACCAGAATCATTAATGTTTTGAAGGTTGGTAGTAGAAATTCCTTCTGACTAAGAGATTCGTCAGGCTCTGTTGGAAGATAAGTATTTTAAGGAAGAAAATTCATATTATAGGAAAGGTGCCTAGTGACTGGAGATACCAGAGTATTGTTTGGAGCATTTGTCCAAAATCTTGGAATTAGTTACATGTATGCAAAGTAAGACGGAATTCTTATCAAGACGATGCAACTACACGATGAAGTAAAGAACAATATAGAGACGAACTATCCCTATCTCTTTTGTCATTATTTTCCGAATCTCGAGGACGAGATTCATCTTAAGGGGGGTAGAATTGTAACACCCTAAAAATTTGAAAAGAAGAAAAATAGGAAAAATATGATTTTTGTATATTTTTGTGAGCATGTAAATTTAGAATAAGAATAATTTTTATAAACTTAAAATCAAATATAAGAGTAGAAACATGTTTGTGCACTCATGCTGTTGCATTTAAATTTTTGAGATGAGTGGTTTGATCAAATTTAAATTTGGATTTGAAAATCCTTTGAAAATTTGCTTTGAAAAAATTAGAAAAAAAGAAAAAAAAAAAGGGAATTTCTTTTCTTCTCGGGCCGCTTCTTACCGCAGCCCACAGCTCGGCCTGCCCTCCCGCGTGCGGCCCATCTTTCCCGCACCAGCGCTCGCCTTCGCCCGCGTGGGCCAAGCCCAGCCACCGCGGCCCGCCAAGCCAGCGCGCGGCCGTTCCCTCTCCGAGTCGCCGACATGTGGGACCCGCCTGTCAGCGTCTCCTTCCCCTTTCCTTTCTTCTTCCTTCGGCCGAACGCAGCCTTCCTCTCTCTCTCCGATTCGGTGAATCAAATCCGCCGCAAATCTTCGTTCTTTCCATGTATATCGACGCCTTCGGGCTATAAAAACGAGACCCTTGCATCGCACCGCTTCCATCCCATCCTTTTGAAGCAGCCGCAATCGCCTAGCGCCGCCACCGTCGAAGCTCTGCCTCCACCGTCCGCCACCGCGAGCTAGCCGCCGCCTTCCGGTCATCTTCCGGTCCCATCTTCGCGCGGGGTGAGCTCGCCATGCCATTCTCTCTCTCCCTGTGTTTTCCGTTCGTAAGCTCGTGTTCCGTAGCGCGAGATAGGTTATCCCGGCCATGGCGCCGCCGCGGAGAGTCGCCGTCGGGCCCTGTTCCGGCCGGAGCGCCACCGGCTCCCTCCCCGATCCAATCTGGATCGTTGATTTTGAATCCAACGGCCGTTATTTAAAGATACCGGTTCGCCTGTGAAACTTGCTAAAGAGCCCCTGAAGTTTTTAAGTTCATAACCCGCAGTCCAAAGCGTATTCCCGGTTTACGTTTTCTTTTCTGTAAAGCGTATTTTGATCGCGTAACTTCCGAAAATACGTTTTGATCTGTTGAAAGCGTATTTTGTCTCGGTAATTGAAAAATACGTTTTCTGATATTTACAGTTTTGCCACTGAGTTGGTTTTAGTCATAAATTATCCGTTTTAACTCCGATTTGATCCATTCAAATTGCGTTAGATTCGTATTTGCGAGCTCTACATGATGATAGAACTGTACAGTAGGTTTGAGATAATTTATTTTCGAGTTTATATTAAAGTAATTATTTATCTATAGGAAATCTTAGAAAACTCATAACTTTTACGTTTTAAATCTAAATTTCGTGATCTTTATGTCTATGTGATCGTAGTAATGTGTAGAAGAGTTTTACAAACTTGTTATACTGTTAGTGCTACTGTTGGTTAGGTTTTCTATTTTTAAGTTCCGATGTGAGATTTAATCTATTACTTTAATAAAGTAGATCTTGTTTAAATCATATCTTCTACGTTTTAGATCCGTTTTAGCTCATTCGAGTTGCGTTAGATTCATAGCAACGAGATCTACGCGTTAGTGACAGTGTTTACCATATTACTAATTCTGAAATTTTATGGTTTAAATCATATCTTGATTAATAATTATGCAACTGGGTTTTGTAAATAAAATATGAATTGTTTTACTTTAGTTTTATAATTTGAATCTAAATTTGACTTAATTCCATATATAGTATCTATAAAATATCTTATATATGTTATTATATAATTAAAACACATGAAGCTAATAGTTTTATATTTTCTTCTATGAGCAAATCTTTCGGTAGATGTATCTTTTCAACCGTAGCTCTGATTAGTGTGTTTTCGCGTCTGTGTGTTCGTAGCAATGCGTAGAACATCTTTAAAACCTTTTCACATATTGTTTCATATGTTTGGTGTACTGTTCTAATTTAGAACTATTGTTTGCTTCGTGTATGATTGTATGGATACGTGTGTGGTGATTTATGATTTCGTCCAGTCGGTGAGATATACGTGGTTATCAAGAAGAAGAAGAAGAACGTTGAAGATTAAAGCTTACCGAAGGATCGGTGTTTAAGGCAAGTATAGCATGGGATTATCCTTGTTTCCTATTCACCTTTAATATACTTAATTCATGTGCATGTGTCTATCTTGTTACCACTAAGGATATCCTAGTTTTTGTATTTTGTACCTTGACACCCATGGGACATTGCATTGGGTAGTATTATGCTAGTGCTTAAGATAAATAACCATGATCTGTAACTTGACTAATGGTATATGCAATAAACGTTTAAAAGATGCTTTATAGCAACATGGCTCAAGGGGGCTAGAGCATGGGGTATTTTTGGTGCTCTAGTTTCTCTCCTTAAGGACTTATCTGTAAGCGAACATCCGGGACTTACAGTACAACTGTGAGGGTTATATGGCTCTGGCTTTAGTCAAGTATGAGGACCTTTTCTAGCTTGTTAGAGGTATTCCTTCATGGCGTAAGAACAGCTTGACGAATCGGGTATAGTGCGGCCTCTGTCCTTATGTGTATAGGCTGCGCGTTATTGTGCCATTTGGAAGGGGGGCTCTACATCTGTTTGCCGAGTGAATCTAATGGCCCTAACTTGTTAGACGAACCTTTGAAAGACTTCATAGTGAACCCTGCCGACCTTCCTTGGAAGTGGGTCAAGAGATTAGCTACCTCGGGCGAAAGGGTAAATCACGACTCACAGTGAAAGTGTACAACCTCTGCAGAGTGTAAAACTGTTATAACAGCCGTGCTCACGGTCACGAGTGGCCTTGGACCCTTACAGAATAAATGATGAACATTGAATAATGATAACACTAATGATATTGATGTTCACTAATGATTATTGTTTCTTGCTATACATTATTCTCGTTTACATGATCATGAGGTTATTTGGGTTTATGGTAAACTTGTTGCTACTCAATTGCTAAAAGATGACATAATAAAAGCTATCGCAGTAAACCTATGTCAAACCTTTTTGAGCCTCATGAACCCCATGTTATATTTGTTGAGTTCGACATGGACTCACTCTTGCTATTTCCCCGCATCTCAGGAAGGGTACCAGACTGTTAGATTCTGGAATTGTTAGGCTTGTGATCAACCAGTTAGTTTGATCCTGGAGTGAAGGTTGCACCCGGTGTTCGGAGTTGTCTTTCCGCTGTGTTGCTCTTTAAGGTATACTTTATACTATTGAGTTATGTATATTAAGCATTTGTCTTTTGATATTACACTTATCTGTGGCTATATGTGAGATTTGTCGTCTTTATTTCACATATAGTGTATGTCTGGTTTTGTCCTTAAAACCGGGTGTGACATGTATCGAGCTTGGTATAACACATTTATAATTAGTGATCGACCTTCCCTTATGTTAATTTCATTGGTCAATCTAACCTGTCAAAGTAATGGAGCAACAAAAAGGACAGATTCCAGCCCATATTGTGGCTTGACGACATAACACATATCCTTTTATGCTACTACCCTTTTTATCTTAAAGCCTGAGCTCATTTCTAATTCTAGCCCAGAAGAGAAAGACTGACGGAGACAGCAGCAGCAGCATGAGCTACAGCCTCTTCTATCTGTTCAGCTACAAGTATTGTATAAAAGTGCACTCGTACTCCTCTTTCTAAAATTACACAAATATCAATGCATCCATCCAACTAATTAATATTTTTCTAATTACTTTTACCAGGTTCCGCTTGGACCCAGCCCATTCAAGCCCAGTCCATGCCTATCCCATATCCGAGGCGAACTTCGGTTTTCGTTTCCATGAGGTCCAGCAAGGAGCAGACTAGTCCGCCGGGATTGGTCGCCGCCTCCGCCCTCATTGTACCGTCGCAGGATTGCTTGTGGCTAATCGTTCCATGCCATTTCGTTTTGTTTTCGTTAAGTCTGGCAACATTTCGAGAGCAAGGAGACTGCAGCACGCTCGGTGTCACTGTGTCGACTGTTCTTTTTAATTAACTCTGACGTGTTGTGCCATTAACCGCAGTGAAGGCGAGAAACACCATCGAAAATCTGATCCACACCGACTAGATGGAGATCCGTTACACTCCAATCTACACTTAAAACATCTAGATGCATCATTTGCAACATATAAAAGGAGAAAGATGAAACACTTGAAACATGCGTCTAAAAACACTTAAAACACATGAAAAACACTTGAAAACCATTGCAAAACATACGCAACATCCAGATAAAACACTTGCAACATATGTGTGAAACATATGCAACATCCAGAAAAAAACACTTGCAACTTGCAACACAAAAACACTTATTGCAATATAAGACTGAAACAGCTAAAACATTTAGAACATACTCTTGCAACGTATGTGTAAAACATATGCAACATCCAAATAAAAACGCTTGCAACAACAGATGAAACATTTTGAAAACTCTTGCAACATGCCTCTGAAAGACTTGCAATATATGCAACATCTCGATCTACTTTTGCAACATTCATATGAAACACTTACAACATACCTCCGAAACATCCAAAACATTAGAAACATATGCTTGGAACATGTGTTTTTAGCACATCACATCTCCTGGCTACTTGGGAGAATGGAGGCTCGTTGGCGTGTGAAAATCGATGGAGGCAGCGGCCTGGCGACGCTTGTAGGTGGTGGGCCAGCGGCGACAGTGGCGTGACACGCAGGGAGGCAAGAGCGACCGCGCGCCATGCCTTGCAGAGCTGGCAGCCAAGCGCCGTGATTCGCAAGCGGCCGCACGTCGCACCTGGCAGGCCCGACATCCAAGCGCCTAAAAGGCCCTAAATGGCTAGAGGGGGTGAATAGCCTACAAAAATTTTCTACAAATACACTAGAGCAATGAGTTAGTAACCTAAATGGCGAAATGTAATTTTGTTCTAAGTCTACAAGGGTTACAAGTCACCTATACCAACAATTCTAGTTGCTATGGTCACTAGACACATAATTGACTATGTCACTACTCTTACTCTAGTTGAGCTAACTAGCAACTAACTAGAGACTAAACAAGCTACTCAACTAGCTACCTCTGCTCAAGCTACAACAAGAATGAAATGAAGTAATATACAAAGGAAAGAGGTAGGGTGATTATACCGTCCAAGGCAATCAATCAATCAACCAAAATGAATACCAATGAATCACCGGGAGAAAATCAGTGGAGACAAGAGACATGATTTTTCTCCTGAGGTTCACGTGCTTGCCGGCACGCTAGTCCTCGTTGTGTCGACCACACTCGATGGTTCACGAGCTAATTGGCACCACGCCAAGCCCACACTAGGACGACGCAAGAACCTACTTGAAGTGAGGGGAACTCAATGACACAAGCAATCCAATAGAGTACCTTTTGGCTCTCCACTAGGGAAAGATCAAGAATCCCTCACAAATCAGCGGGAGATGGCCACGAACAATCACCAACTCATGCCAATGCTCCTTCACTACTCCAAGTCGTCTAGGTGGCGACAACCACTAAGAGTAACAAGAAATCTGCAACCATAACGATCCACAAGTGCCATTAGATACAATCACTCAAGCAAATACACTAGGAATCACTCCCAATCTCAGTATGACGGTGAATCAATGATGGAGATGAGTAGAAGGTGTTTGCTTAGACTCACAAGGATGTATCACTGATGAAAATATGCAAGAGAGGGAGCCCAAGATGTGCCCCTTCTATTTGTAGAGCCCCCAAGGCTCACAAGAGCCGTTGGGCAGTCGCAGGCGTGACTGAACGTGCTGACTAGACGCACCCCAGCGTCCGATCGCCAGCGTCCAGTCCTCCGATGGCCGCCGCGTAGCAGTGTTTTGAACCTCACCCATTCATCTCCAACGGTCAGCTGACTTCACGCATGTGAGTTAAGTTCTGATCGGACGCAACACTAGAATGACCGGACTCACATAGCCTCAGTGTCCGATTGAGTCCAGTAAGCATCCAGAGAGGTTTTTCATCGATCAGACGCGTCCTATCGTAAGTGACCGGACACGCCCAGAGTCCGGTCCCCTCTGTTCAGCACCGCGCTTGCCACTGCTCGAAGATTGAACGTGGGAACAGTGTTCCCCGCGCATCCGATCGCGCATCGCCACCATGGTTCGATCGCCAAGCCGAGCTGCGCCACCACTGCTCGTCATGACTGGACTCGCCGCAGCGGGTCCGGTCGCTTCACCACATCCGGTCATGTCATGCCACGAAGGCTAGCTGAGACCAAGGGTTTGGGACCGGACTTGGCCCCTCAGGGTCCGATCACACTGAGACCCATAGTTTGGTCCCCCAGATCAACTCCTTTTCTTTTTCTAACACTTCAACCACTTCACCCTTACTTCCAAGTTGTCAACTACAAAGTGTATACCACATGTGCACGTGTATTAGTATTTTTTCAAGCATTTTCAAGGGTCAATTGTTAGCACACTAGGTCCTAATGTATATGCAATTATGACTTCATCTAGTGGCACTCAATAACCACTTAGCCAATGTTTTTCTCTCTTAATAGTATGGCTATCGATACTAAACACACTCACACACTTTATGGTGTCTTGAGTGCTAAAACAAAAACCTATTTGATACTTTTGCCTTGATCAACACTTGGTTTTTGTTTTTCTCTTTCTTCTTTTCCAAGTTGGAGTACTTGATCATCTGTTTTGATCACCACCATTACCATGATCATCATCTAGCTCCAACACTTGATGTGTACCACCCTACCTCAATCACAGCACTTAATGACAAGGGTTAGTACATTAGGTTTCATCAATTATCCAAAACCAAACTAGGGCTTTCAGCGCCAAGACTAGGAGAGGGCAGTCGGTCCTGGTAGGGCTGCTAGTCGAGCGCCGCGTGCGGGAGCGAAGCGAAACGAGTCGTTTGTGAGTGATTTTTTTTAGAAATAGACAAGTGGATAATAGAGAGGGTCGCTAGGCAAGAGGCGTGTGCGGGAGTGTGCGGAGCGAGGCATCTGTACATCTTAATTGTACCATTATCGAAAACGAATCTTCAATGAGCACTCATCCTGAAGGTCCGCTCCTTGCCAGCTCGCACAAAATTATGAAATAGACGAACGAGATACGAAGTAAGAGCATCTCCAAGAGTTCTCACTAAAGCCTCTCAATTTAGTATTTTTGGCAAGAATGAATAAAAAAACTCATCTCCAACAGCTCTCAATCCTACCTCCCAATTTTTCTACACTTGAAAAAATAGACCGATCGCGCGAACGTGTATCGCACGCGTTTGTCCATCGGCCAATCTAAAGGTGGAAGGGCGTGAAAAAAAATAAAAAGTAGAAAAGGTTTCTGATGCAAATGTACATAAGAGAAAGAACATATAAAAATGGTTAGAATAATTTTAAAATAGTATAGGATTTTTTATGTAAAATTATCTTCTATATTTTAGGAGTAAATTATTGAAAACTAAGATGGTCTTATTTGTTTCTCCTAATAATTTTTAGCGAGTTGAAAACTCTATGGTATTGGAAAATGTATGGTAGCGGCTTGGGTCCATGGGTTGGCCTTGAACAGCCTAGGCCCCGGAAGATTTTAAAATAATTAGAAAAATACTCAATTAATTAGATTGGCCCGTTGAGATGTGTATAGTTTTTTTTAGAAAGGAATAGATTAAGGGTTTATATGGCATGACTCCTTGAGTGCTCCTTAGCTCCAGCTCCTAAAATAAAAACAGCTATGCCTCCTCTACTGTTCATCATAAAACTGCTCCTCTTCCGAAAGTATTTGATATGATTTCTCCGCAAAAATCTGCTGCCGGAGCTGGAGCTGGAGCTGAAGTCATGAAAAACACATTCTTATAGCCTGTTTAGTAGAGCTCTACCACCAGAAAAAGTGAATCTAGATATATGATTCACCTAGATCCACCATGGAGTAGCCCTACTGTGGATCCAGGATTCACCAAAGTGTTTGGTACAGTTTCATATCTCTCTCTATCTCACTTCCACCTAGATCCACCGTATTAGAAAAAGGCTTCCTCCCGACTCGCGCGCAGGTAAACAAAATCCTCGGACGCGCAGCGACCAGCAAGGGGCACGCGCGATAGGCCTCGATGGCACACATGGCCGGTCAGGGGCACGCACGACGGTCGAATAGTAGGGGCACTCGCAGCAGTGAGCCTCAAGTGCTCGCCAGGCCGGCCAGGAGGCTCGCGCAGTCAACCTAGGTGGCGCACGCGGTCTAAAAAGGGGGCACGCGAGCCGCCTCATCTGCAGCACGCGCGGTGGAGGGTCTCGGGGGCGCGCGCGGCTGGCCAAGAGGCTCGTGTGTCTGCCAAGGGGCTTGCGCGGCCAGCGAGGGCCGGTGCAACTGCCGGCATGGGGTGGCGCAGCGGGCGAGAAGCGACGGGAAAGAATAGAACGAAAATTTTCCCGTGCAATGGCATGATGGATAATTTTCTCCATCTCCACCAAGCTTGATTTGGTGGAGCACACCTTGAACTGCTCCACCAATTGAGCAGATCAACTGTTTTGGTGGACCGGATCCATGGTGGAGCCGGTGGAACTAAAAGTTTTTAGTAAAAAAAATTTAGATGTGAATTTGACCGAACTCTATCGTCCCTCCAAACAAAGCTTCAGGCAGATTGTTTTGGGCTTTTCATCCAAACGGCACACAGGCAAACCAGCCAAGCAGGCTGCTCCCAGGACCACATTCAAACAGGCCCTGAGGCCCAAAGTAGCATCGAGGCCTGCTCTACTAGACCACAGGCAAATTTCTGCGGGACCTGCGGTTCATCTGCTGCTCACCCCGCCTGCTCTCTCTCTCTCTCTCTCTGGGCTCGTGGCCTTCCATTTCTGGTGGCGACGACCGCCGCCGCCCTAAGCTAGTAAGCCAGGTGCCCAGGTCTTCGTCGCGCCCTTAACCGGCGACGAGCACCCACCAGGTTTTCCGACCCATTTCTCTTCCATTCTTACTGTGCGGAAACGAGCACCAAACCCTAAACGTGCTATTTGGCTATTTAGATTTAGATTTGATCTTATTAAAAGTGTATACTTGTATTATGCCTACTAAGTTCTTTTTTTTTTGCAAAGATCTATTTTAGTGTGCGAAGTGGTTAGAGTTTTGTGATTATATGGACACTGTTCACCAGAGCTTTCGTTTGATCGTACCTTAGGGAAATCAGCCTGATTTAGCATGATTGCTTCAGCCGTTTCTGCTGAAGTCGGTACCTTTTTTTGTGTAATCAAGTCAATGTACAGCTAAGATGTGAAATTGGTTTGAAGAAAATTTTTGCAAAGAACTTATATCTGGTGCAATATTTAAGTTAAAAAAAAGTGATGATTGACTTACCATTCCACCTTGTAGTATGCAGCCTTGAAAGTGGTTTGAAAATAAAACTATAGATGTAAATTTGAATTTAGCAATGGAGAACATAAGAATAACTTACCTTATAGTCGAACATAAAGTTGAAGCTCGACATAGTAGTCTATTAGCAGTTAGCACTGAGATTGTTTTTGTTTGGGCAATGACCAGGGTGAAACAACAAGAAACAAGAAAAATGCAAACCGGGTACTTATAACATTGTATTTGCCACTTTGATATCATTTAAGCTGTCCAGCGACAAAATTTGTAGCATGGATAAAAATTGTTGAGTAACGCATCAAATGGATACCACACAGTATACACTTGTTTCCTTGCCCTTTGGGACACATAATATAATCGCTAGTATACCTTTTGAACAAAATTGGGTGTGGTATTTGCAATTGTGGATGAACATGGCTTTGCTCAATATATATTGCAGATTATAAGCAGTGCCGCAGTGGTCAGTCTATAAGTATACAGAATGCAATAGCTTTGCTATGCATATCAAGTGAGTTTTTGTTCATGTTTTGTTGGTCATCTGAGTTGGATCGATGGTTATTTGGACTACCAATTTCAACTGTTTGGAGCAGAAACACATAAGTAGTTTCTTTGTCATTGACTTTTCAAGTGTAAAATATCAATTGACAATTCCTAAAAGTCTGTTCATGATATAAAATTTTGCTGTTTATTATTAATTTTAGTTGAGTTGAACTTTTCTCACATGCAATTTGATATTATGTTCCTTGTTTGGTCTACCGAAATGCATATATATTTCTGTTTTTTAGATTTATGCAGTCCTTTATGCCAACTTAACTAAGCAAAATTCACGTGGTTGTCATCCATTTTAGTTTCTTTATTTTCTTTTACGTGTGCATTAATGTTCCTATATGTACATGAGTTATGCTTCACTCACATACGTTTCACCTTTCATGTATGTAGGTTTTGGTAAATCTGTATTACCATCTGTAACTTAACAAAATGAAGTGCAATGCTTGCTGGCGGGAATTGGAAGGGCTAGCCTTATCAACCACTTGTGGTCATCTCTTATGTACCCTCCAGCACCATGCACTCTTATTTATGTTGAGGAAGGGTGTGTCATCTGTAGCTTTGCAAATATTGAACACCTTCAATTTAATTGGTCATTGTTAACCGTTTTCCAGGAATCCAGGTACAAAGGATGCGAAGAAAATATTGAGTAATGATGGCACATGCCCAATATGTGATCAAGTGCTATCGAAAAGGTCAGTGGTATGCACTAGCATTGACGTTTATTAGTTTTTCCTTAATATACTCATCGTCCTTTAAAACTATTTACTTCTATCTTACACATCTTTGATGTTCCTGTTTTACTATATCATGGAACTTCTAATGACATAATGAAACAGGTTATTTACTTCCGAGTATGTACCATATATAGACCTAGTGCTGCCATTTTTTTCTAATTTATAATGAGACAATCTGGAATACTCTTACCCTGTTTTTGCTCAGCCTTATGAAACCAGTGGAGGTAGATCTGAGTGATGATTGGACAAATGTAAGTGGTTTTTACAAACTATATGCAAAATCAATCAGATTTTATCATGTGATCCATGTGGGCCTCATTTCAGATGGCAATGGCTGGGATTTCTCCACAAATACGTATCCTTGGAACTGTTACAGGCCGTCACATATTTTAGTGTGGGATCTGCCTTGTTTTGGTGTTCCTGCATGATAACTCCCCATGTGATCAGTGATCCACTAATTCAAGCTGAAGAAAGGTATTTAGTTATTTACCTTGTTCTTAGTGAAAAGCTACTAGCTTAAGAAAAATACATAGCTGAAATACGTTTAATAAACAAATGCGGCTAATCTGAAAAAGTGACACTTTATCATAATCATCAGGTTTTTCCTTAACATGATGTCAACCAGTCATGAAAAGTGCATGCAGAGGTGTCATATTTTGCATTGGACAATAGGAATTGGAGATGCAGTACAAGATGAACCGTGTTTGTTGGTCAATGCAGACAGAAGATTGAACTTATGCATGGAAAATTTACAGAGAAGCTAGAAGAACTGCACGTTGCGTATCAAAAGATGGGTAAAAAGTGCCAGTTGATGGAATAGGAAATTGAAAACCTGACCAACGATAAGCAAGAGCTTCAAGGGAAATTCGCAGAGAAATCCAGGTCGATTTGATACAGCTGAGTCTGTTTTTAATATGAGACCAGGAACAGTCTGTATACTAAACTTGATGAGAACATTTCTTCTTTTGCAGGCAAAAGAGGAAACTTGATGAGATGTATGATAAACTGAGTACTGAGTATGACTCTGAAACATTGTGCCATCCAACCTGCTAATAACCTCTTCCCAAGAGCTCAGCCCGACTTGTTTGGAGGCATGCCTAACATGTTGGATAGCAGTAACCCTCCTAGGCAAGGTAATCTAATTACATATCAAACTGCAAACAAAACGAGTGGCCTTATCTCATTTTACAATTTACCTATCTGTTATGCAGCCTGTAACATATCTTAACCACGTGTCTTTCTCTTGCTCGAAGCTAAGGTTCACTAGTTCTCCACAAATACAGCTGATTTACTTGTTGCAGATTTGATTTTTATCCCTGACACTCCAAGGAGTCCAAGGAGGAGAGAGAGGAGATGTGGACTCCAGCAGCACGGCAGCGAGTCTCCAACTCTGATACATCTGAAATTTCTGGGGTGTAGGGGGGGGGGGGGGGGGGGGGACCAGCTGGGCCTGTCTTTGGAACTGGCACGAACAATCTTTCTGGACAACAACAACAACAACATAGCCTTTTGTCCCAAGCAAGTTGGGGTAGGCTACGAACAATCTTTCTGGAGTTTTCCGAAATATGTTAATCTCACCAGTGAAGCGTCCTCACTTGTCCCGTAACTGTCCACACATGTTCATGTAATAATCTGCTTTTGCTCATGTGCTTGCTTACTGGTATTTGTGAGAAAATTGCTACATTTGCCCAACTGTCTCTGCTCTAGTACCCACATGCTGAATGGCCAAACTGTGTTTGCAGGTTGTAGAATTGGACGAGATCTGAGACGGCACCATTACATGATGTAAGATCTTTTTTTGAAAGAACTACATGATGTAAGATCTCTCTCTCTCATCTTTGTTCTGATAGAATATCTTACTCAGTATCATTAGTACTCCATTTCCTTAGGAGTTCGATGACATAACACAGTTGCACATTATAAGTATTTCCTTATCTGATTACAGCGAAGTTTACATTATGCATTGGATCCATATCCAACCATTTCTGATCATGCTCAATAGGAAGGCAGTTGTTCTAGAAAAAAAAATATATTGCAATAATGTGGTACTTTTTTTTCTGGTTCGGTTAAGTTTTTACGTTTGACAAAATTGTAGTGTCTTGCTATCTGGTCGATGCTTCCTGAATCCTGAGTTCCTGAATCCTGAGCTTGCAAAAGATGTCTGTCGATGCACGTGCTACATAGCTACTGCAGGAGTGAGATGAGTCCAACGGTTCCTACTTTTGAGAGGAATGCGAACGGATGTGCCTTTCAGGCTTTCAGCTGTACAGCCATAGAGGTGAAGTCAAGTTCTTTGTAAATCCAATGCAAACTTGTTGGCGTGTTTGATAGTGTGTGATCAGCGATCACTTGCATAGCGTCGCGTCCGAGACATCGTAGCAGAAACATTATTATTTTCCATTGCTCACATGTCGGCAGCTGTTACAGTTATCATGACAATGTGGGGACCAAGATATGGGTACTGAGTGCTTTCCGAAGGAGATACGATTTCACGTGCGCCATCTATCTTGATCAATCAAGGTAGGGGTAGTAGCACGCATTACCATGTCGATTGACTAGAACAAACGCCAATGAAGTTTTGAAAACGAAGCAGATTTCGTGTATTTGTGGTTTGTGCAAATGGCTCGTTAGTCAACCATATTTGTTTAGAGGAGAGAGACAGGGGAGATGCAAGCAGAGGAAAAATAGAATGTAGGTTTATGTATCCTCTGCTTTGATTGTCCCAAAGGTATTTGACTTTTTTTTTCCTGTACTTATAATTTTCGTATATCTGGACGTAGATACCGATCATTTTTCTATGTTCGTCTTGTCTGCGCCTTTGCTCATTGATTTGTAAAATAGTTCATACTAAGACAATTGTTACCCGATAGTAAAAAAACGGAAATGCTATACGTCACATGTGTGTTTTAGGCTCATCCAACACATAATTTTTTTATGTGTCTATGACACCTGGGCCTAACTCCTCAGCTCCTGTTCTTTTCTCCCTCTTCTGTCCGCGTCCGGGCGTCTCATCCCCTCCCCTCTTGTCCGCGACCTTGGCCTTGTTCGGCTGGCTGGCTCCCGGCCAGCCAGCAGTGCTTTTCTCTCACACCAGTTCAGCACCAGCCAGCCAGCAGTATTTTTCTCTCACAATAAATCAGCCTCAGCCACCAGCCAGCCGAACGAGGCCCTTGTCTCTCTCACAGATGGTGATGGCGACGGCGATCGGCGTCGGCAAGCCCCCACCACGCCGGCGAGCCCCACTGCGCCTTCCAGCGCCTGTGCCTCCGCGCTTCCGCGCCGGCCATGGGGCCAACGGCAGCGGATCCACCGGCAGGCCTCTCCTCTCCTCTCTCTCTTGTGATATGTTATTTGTCCTTCCATAAAAAAATTATGATCTATGATTTATCCTTCTATAGAAAATAATTATTTCTTGTGGTCTGTGATTACCTAAAGGTAGAAGAAGAGCTGGTGGCCATTAGATCTTCATCCTATAGCTAAAAAAACATTCAGTGTGTTGAAACTCGATAAAACACATGGTTGCTATGCATACATATCTGCAGGAGATTGAAATATCCAGTGCTACTGCTACTGCACTCGATGGACTCGGCCACTACAATAACCATGCATGTACAACATCAATCAAAGCTACTCATTTCGGGAACTTCGAAGGTCACACTCCGTCACAGTAGCTCCTTATTTAGCTTGGCCCGTGTTTAGTTGGCCCAATTTGAGGACGGTGGATTTACTGTAACACATTATGTGGTACTGTAACATTTTGTTTTTATTTGATAAAAATTGTCCAAACATTAACTAATTAGGCTTAAAATGTTCGTCTCGTAAAGTACAACAAAACTGTATAATTAGTTTTTTATTTCATCTACATTTAGTACTCCATACATGTGTCGGTATTTTGATGTGATGGAAAATATTTTTTTTGCATAGTGAAATTTGAGGAAATATTTAGGATCTAATCAGGCCCTTATCCCGACGCGGTAGTCGCTCCCGCACATAAAATCAGATCATCAAATAGGGCCGCGTTCACTTCCTACAGCAACCCAAAATATTTCCTCTTCCACCCATCACATCAAATCTTTAAACGTATGCATGAAACATTAAATGTAGGTAAAAAAAAAACTAATTGCATAGTTTGTCTGTAAAGTTCGAGACGAATCTTTTGAGTCTAATTAATCCATGGTTGGACAAATTTTACCAAATAACAACGAAAAGTGCTACAGTAACTTTTCACCCCAACTTTTTCATCTAAACACACCCTAGACATCCATGGAGCATGGACAGAACATAACATCACTGTCATCCATCATCGGATGACGATAGGCCCCTGCCATGCTTCCATTCCATACGACGGCTGCCGCCGCTCTTGCCTCTTGGGCGTTCCAAGCGGCGGCCACGCCGCAATGGCATTGGCAAGCAAGAAGTCGGCAGAAACAGCAGCAGAAGCGGGCAAGCTGACACTGGGCCGCGGCGCATGCTCGTCACTCAGTACCCGCCGCCGAACGCAAACGAGCACCCGCCACCGCCGGATCCCGCGGCAACGTCGCCGAACACACCGCCGCCGCTGTAGAACCCGGCGAAGTCGACGGCCTCGGGGCCGAGCGCCACCACGTTGTCACCGTCGAGCAGCAGCCTGGCCCGCTTCTCGCCGCCCTCCGCGGCGGCGGGCGGCTCGGCGGCGGCGGCGCCAGAGGTGAACCCGTTGTCCGGTGCGGCGGCGTCGCCGACGAGGCGGTGCAGCCTGTCGCGGTCGCCGACGACCTTGAGGAGGAAGGCGAGCATCTGCTTGGGCCTGCGCTCCGTCTCCTGCACGCGGCGCCACATGGAGGCAACGCGGTCGTCGATGGCGCGCTGCTCCTGCTTGAGGCACACCACCTCCGTGGCCACCATGGCCATGTCGTCCCCGGAGGCGGAGGCCTCGGCGGGGCCGCCCGACGCTGCCGCGTCCTTCCTCTTGCCGCCGCCGCCAACTCCGGCACCGGCGCCGCTGCTGCTGCCGCGGCGGACGATGTTGCGCAGGAGGTGCGTCTGGCCGCGCAGGAACGACGCGTGCGCGAACTCCCACCGGTCCGGATCAACCTTGCGGAACCCCTGTTGGTGTGTGGAGCCAAAATAACACAATCAGGGCAGGGAGAACGAACTACTGATACGGTTCTTGGCTCTTGCGGTTTATCAAAATCGAAGATACAAATTCTTACGTCCTGTACATTGTTTTAGCCTTTTCGGTTCTTGCACAAATCCATAGGCCGGGTTCACTTGCCATGCATACCTAAAATATTTCCTCTTCTACCCGTCACATCGAATCTTTAGACGCATGCATGAAACATTAAATGTAGGTAAAAAAATAAGTAATTACATAGTTTGTCTGTAAAGTTCGAAACGAATCTTTTAAGTCTAATTAATCCATGGTTAGATAAATTTTATCAAATAACAACGAAAAGTGCTACAGTAACTTTTCATCCAAATTTTCTCAACTAAACACAGCCTAGTAAAACAGGGTAAACCAAATTTTCTCCATGCATACTCAGGGTGCAATTGAACAGTTTAGCCACGGCCCACGTGTCCATCTCTATGCTCTGCCCATGTTTGTTTACGAATTTCAGTCGTCAATCTCCAAAAAATAAAATGTTTTGAGAATTTCATTGCTGCAGCTAGCAAGCTTATAAAATTCTTTTTTTTCCTCCAACAAAAAGCATTTACAGGTTTGCGTTGGTACAGTACGGCAAGAGCTACCACAGGACGACACACGCCTGAAACAATCTTTCCATTTCCCTCCCAAATAAAAACCTCACATCAACCAACAACCAACATAGATTCTGTAGTTTATACAGATCCAGCACTCTCCCACGGAACTTGAAGGGAAGAGAGATGGCAATCAATTTAGGTAGCTGGAGCTGGAGTGATTTAACTAACTGACATAGGTGTTGAGCTGGCGGACGAAGCTGGAGAAGTTGTTGTGCTTGAAGTGCGCGGGGAGCAGCGTCTGCGAGAAGACGAAGGGGTCGGCGACGACGAAGCTGTTGTTGCCCTTGCCCCAGCCGATCACCCCGTCCGTCCCGGGGTCCTCCACCATCATGTACGTCTTCCACACGAACGGCGCCGCCGCGCCGGCGCCCGCCGCCATCAACAAATCCCCTTACCTTGCCCCCCTTTCCGCTAGGCTATATATATCTTCACAGTTCACCTGTAGCTCCAGCGACCGACTAATATCTCGCAAAAGAAACTATGCGCTGGAGGTGAGGGCACTGGGAGCTTCTAAATGCGGAAATGGTGGAAAGGGCCCGAAGAAGAAGGTAACAGCAACAGGTCGTTGCGGGGCCGGGTGCGGGTGGCGAGTGGCGACGCGCGGCGGGAGCAGGTTATAATGGGCGCGGGGCGGGGCGTGGCCAGTGCGGCCCCGACGCGTGCCGCGGGCTCGCGAGGGTTCGGCACCCTGGCCTCACACGTGGCCCCGCGTGCATGGGCCGCTCGGCGACTGCGACGGGTGGGGAAAAAGCGCGCGCTGCCGCGGACGCGAAACCACGCCCGCCCGCCCCCGCGCTGCGCTTTTGCTGCTGAGACGGCTCGTGCTTTTGCGCTTTTCCAGATCGAGGCCATGTTTAGATTGCAAAAAATTTCAACCCGAAAAAGGTATTCTGACAGTCTTCTGATGTTAAGGGTCTCGGCGCCTAAGGCTACCTAGGTGACTCGAGTCAGGTCTCTGCGGTTCTAGGGTTTCTCCTTTCCTTTCGATCTGTTGGCTTCGATCCTCCACTAGGATCTGAGATCGAGTCCACACCCTTTCCATCGTTTGCATCCACGTCAAATTCTCCCTTTGGAGCCTAGCCTAAATCTGCTAGCCAGTTCTCACCGCTCGAGACTTAGGGTTCGTGACCCAGACGGTTGGGTTGGTGTCCATGGATCCAAAGGAGGATGGGGTGTCAGGGTTGATGGAGAGGTTGCGACTGTCGGAGTCTGAACGGAAGGGCATCAAGATCGGGGGATCCAGTGGGGCGATCAAGGGGAAGATGGAGGCGCAGGCGGTGGGCAAGGTGTTTTCGGAGAAACCGGTCAAAGCGGAAGCCTTAGAGCTTTCCCTTGGCCGGGTCTGGTGCCCGCTGAGAGGGATCGAGTGCAAAGATCTGGGCGAGAACTGCTTCTTGTTCACCTTCCTGCAAGCATCGGGGAAGAAGCGGGCACTGGAGGATGGTCCATGGATGTTTGGCAAAGACTTAGTGGTGATGGCGGATTTTGATGGAAACAAGACCATTGACGAAGTGGAGTTTGCTGAAATTCCAATCTGGGTGCGCATCATGAAGATGCCTTTGGGGATGATGAATAAGAGTGCTAGGGAGATGATAGGGGATCTGATCGGAGATGTGCTAGAGGTGGATGTCGATGATCGAGAGATGGCTATTGGCCAGTTTCTTCGCGTGAAAGTGAGATTGGATATCAGGAAACCTCTGATGAGAGGTGTGACCCTGGACATAGGTGTCGATGGGAAGGAGAACATGAAGTGGTGTCCTCTTGTCTATGAGTACCTTCCTGAGTTCTGCTATACATGTGATCTCATTGGCCATATTGATCGCATCTGTGAGGTGCATTTGGAGAAGGGCGCGAAGCAGCAGTTCAGTAAGGCTTTGCGTTTTATTCCGGAGAAGAAGAGAGGGGGTGAGGAGTCCTAGTGAAAGGTCTTGATGGCCAGAGGGGGGGTGAATAGCCTTTTAAAATTTTCTACAAAGACAAGCTAAACAAGTTTATCAATATAACAAGTCCTGGTGAAAGGTCTTGACGCGCCGGTCGCACAACGGCTAACTATGAAGCAATGACCAGACGCGCTCCTCGCGCAGACCGGACGCGCTGGAAACGACCGGACGCGCTGGTCCCGTGACTGATCGGACACGCTGGTCGCCTGAGCAGCGCTCAACGAAACAACGACCGGACGCGCTGAAGAAATGACCGGGCGCTACAGTGCCAGCGTCCGGTTAGAGTCCAGTAAGCTCCCTGATCGATCGGACGCGTCCGATCGACTGTGACCGGACGCGCTTCGCGTCCGATCATCAAACTGAAATACGCGCAGACACTGAACACTGACCGGACGCGTCCGGTCATGCAAAGACCGCGTCCGGTCACCTCTGTGACCTCCGTTCGCCTCCGTTTCTTTTTCGGACTTCCGGCGCAGTGGAAAATATTCGTTTCAACTTCTTGAAAACGCCTGAATCCCGCCTCGCAAGCTCGGCGGGAGGGAGAGAGGATCCCAAACCCTCTCTACCGCTCAAACTCCACCGCCTTCGCAAACGTGCTAACACCACCAAGTGATCTCGTCATGTGTGAGTGTGTTAGCATTTTCACAATCATTTTTCGAGGCGATATTTGTTCTATCCAAATGCATATGATTATGAAATGCACACCTAGAGGCACTTAGGAGTTCAATAGCCGCGTTATTCTCCTCTTTATAGTACGGCTATCTATCCTATAATATAACCACACCCACTAGGTGTCTTGGTTACTAAAACACAACTCTTAAGTATATACCTTTGCCTTGATCACGTAGGGTTGCGTCCAAATCCAAGTGTGGCCATCATGATCACCATGTCCATCTTGCCACCAAACTTGGAATGTACTAATCCTCATATGCTACATACAGCTTAGGCATAGGATTAGTACTTAGGCATTGTCACTAATTACCAACACCAAACATAGGACTTTCAATCTCCCCCTTGGTGGTAATTGGTGACAAACCTTTCACAAAGATATTATGATAAAATTTTGATTAAACCCATGTCACATTGTCCAAGTATATTACCATGTGTAAGAATTATGGACATGTGATCATGAATTCAAATTGATAGCAATGGCTCCCCCTACATGTATGCTATATGTTTAGAATTTTGGAAGCATACATGTTAGATAGGAAAATATAGGAGCATTGACTACCAATAGGTGCTAAGTGTTTAAGATTATAGACCTTTGAACCGTGATACCATCGGAGTAGCGATAAACACCATCTTAGCACCTTGTGTAGTTAGATTCTACTTGGAAAATCACAAACATAACTAGAAACCTCGTGAGATCAACATTATAAGCAAGGCTCTAGTACCACTTTAAAAAACATGAAGTACGAAAAATCTAACTACTTCCTATTCATGCTAGTACTTCAATTCATCATTCAAATTATACTAGCAAGTCATCACACAAGCAATGTATCGGAGAAAAAGAAATGCATAACTATGCATCATACATATGAAGTGCACATGGAAATGCAACATTCATGTTTAAGAGCTTGCTCCCCCTACTTATATGCTCAAAATTTTAGTTGATCCCCTTCTTTTATCAATTCTCCCATTTGTGCTTCTCCCCCTTTGAGTTCTATCTTTGTGAACAACATTTTCTCCCCCTTTGGCACCAATGACCACAAGGGACCAATTTTAGATAGATTATCATGTTAAATTATGGGGTGAGGATCAAGTTTGTGATTCAACCTAGATTGCTTGCATAAATAAAATGCTTCGGTTTGATCCAAGGGCAAGCTTCTTCACACCTCACTGGAAGGGTTATCATGCACCATGTTGAAGCAAATATTTAGACAAGTTTTCTAGATTAAACACTTAGGATCACAAGCTACTTAAACAAGTTATATGCTACCACTAGATCATACAAGTCAAGGAAACAATAGTGGCACCATATAAACTTCAAATTCATTTGATTTTCATGAATGAGCCTAGAACATGTAAATTATGTCTAGATGCACTAGACAAGTCCTTAGCATAGAATGTATGACATGTCAACCAATTGTACCTTGGGGCTCGAAGGAGAGGCATGTCATATATGGGGTGCATCAACTCATGTTGGAGAAGTCAAGTATGTTCAACTCATTCTTTAGCTTGTGAAATCTCTTCTCATCAAGTGGCTTGGTGAATAGATCATCTAATTGATCTTCGGTACCCACACTCTCAATAGCAATGTCACCCTTTTATTGATGATCTCTAATAAAGTGATGGCGAACATCAATATGCTTTGTTCTTTGATGTTGAATCGGATTGTTGGTTAGCTTCATGGCACTTTCATTGTCACATAGCAATGGCACATTCTTGAAATTGATTCCAAAATCCTTCAATGTTGCCTTCATCCATAAGATTTGTGCACAACAACTACCCGCGGCAATGTATTCGGCTTCGGCGGTAGATAGTGCAATACTATTTTGCTTCTTGGATGACTATGAGACAAGTGATCTTCCCAACAATTGACAAGTCCCGGAAGTGCTCTTTCTCTCCACTTTGTCACCGGCATAGTCGGAATCCGAATATCCAACTAGCTCAAAGCTTGCACCTTTGGGATACCATAATCCAACATCTTGTGTATGCTTTAATTACCTCAATATTCTCTTTGTTGCCTTCAAATGACTTTCTCTTGGTGAGGCTTGAAATCTTGCACACATGCATACACTAAACATCACATCGGGCCTTGATGCTGTCACATAGAGTAGGCTACCAATCATTGATCTATATAGCTTTTGATCCACCATGTTGCCACTCTTGTCACTATCCAAGCTTCCACTAGTGCTCATTGGAGTTGTAATACTCTTTGCATCTTCCATGCCAAACTTCTTGAGCATATCTTTGATGTACTTAGTTTGGCTCACAAATGTACCTTCTTTCATTTGTTTGATTTGAAGTCCAAGAAAGAAACTAAGTTCACCAATCATTGACATTTCAAATTCCTTTGCCATCATTTTCCCAAACTCATCATAATAATCTTGATTGGTTGAACCGAATATGATATCATCAACATATATTTGCAACACAAACAAGTATTTCCCAATCTTCTTGGTGAATAGTGTTGTATCAACTTTGCCCATGACAAATCCTTTGGATAGCAAGAAGTCTCTCAATCTTTCATACCATGCTATAGGTGCTTGCTTCAATCCATACAAAGCTTTTCTCAATTTGTAGACATGATTGGGTTTCTTGTCATCTTCAAAACCGGGAGGTTGCTCCACATACACCTCCTCTTGAATGTACCCATTGAGAAATGCACTCTTCACATCCATTTGATATAGCTTGATATTGTGAGCACAAGCATAGGCAAGTAAGATCCTAATTGCTTCTAATCTTGCAACCGGGGTATAAGTTTCACCAAAGTCAAGACCCTCTATTTGTGTGTAACCTTGAGCCACTAATCTTGCTTTGTTCCTTACTACTATTCCATCTTGATCTTGCTTGTTGCGAAAGACCCATCTTGTTCCAATGACATTGTGATCCTTAGGCCTTTCAACTAGTTCCCATACTTTATTTCTCTTGAAGTTGTTGAGCTCTTCATGCATTGCATTTACCCAATCCGGATCTCTCAATGCTTTATCAATATCCTTGGGTTCTTCCATTGACACAAAAGAAGAGTGAGCACAAAATGATGCCAATCTTGATCTAGTTTGAACTCCCCTTTGTATGTCACCAATGATGGAATCTAATGGATGGTCTCTTGCAATGTTAGTTGGTTGAAGCACTTGAACTTGATTGCTTGGATGTTGATGTTGATCATAAGTTGGAGATGATGAACTAGCCACTTGTTGATCTTGTTGCACTTGAGATGATGTACTAGCTTGATTTTGTAATAGAGAACCACTAGCTTGTGTAATTGAACTTTGGAGCACTTGATCTTTGTCGTCATCCACATCAATCACTTGCTTTGGTCTAATGTCACCAATGTCCATCTCTTTCATATTATTACTCAATTGAGTTCCTCTCACATCATCCAAGTTTTTTTCTTCATCTTGAGAGCCATTTGTTTCATCAAACTCAACATCATGCACTTCTTCAAGTAAACCACTAGCCAAATTCCAAACTCTATAAGCTTTGCTAGTAGTTGAGTAACCAAGTAGGAATCCTTCATCACATTTCTTCTCAAACTTGCTTAATCTAGTGCCCTTCTTCAAGATGTAGCATTTGTAACCAAATACCCGAAAGTATGCAATGTTGGGCTTTCTTCCATTTATGATCTCATATGGTGTCTTCTCTAGAAACTTGTGGCAATAGAGGCGGTTGCTATAGAAGCAAGCCGTGTTGATTGCTTGGGCCCAAAATGAATGACTCACATTATACTCATTCAACATTGATCTTGCCATATCAATTAAGGTTCTATTCTTCCTCTCAACTAAGCCATTTGATTGAGGTGTATACTTGGCCGAGAATTGATGCTTGATTCCAAGCTCATCACATAGCTCATCAACTCTTGTGTTTCTAAACTCACTTCCATTGTCACTTCTTACTTTCTTGATTGTGGTCTCAAACTCATTTTGCACTCTCTTGATGAACTTCTTGAATATGTCAAATACATCACTTTTGTCCCCAAGAAAGAATACCCATGTATATCTAGTAAAATCATCCACAATCACAAAGCCATACTTGTTGTCACCAATGCTTGTGTATGTAGTTGGCCCAAATAGATCCATGTGCAACAACTCAAATGCCTTAGAAGTACTCATAATGCTTTTCAATGGATGAGTGTTGCCTACTTGCTTTCCGGCTTGACATTCACTACATAGCTTATCTTTCTCAAATGTGACATCCTTCAAGCCTCTAACTAAGTCATGCTTCACTAACTTGTTCAATTGCTTCATGCCAACATGACCAAGTCTTCTATACCATAACCAACCCATACTTGATTTGGTGAGCAAGCATGTTGAAAGTTGAGTGTCACTAGCATTAAAATCAACCAAGTATAGATTCACATATCTAAAGCCCTTGAAGATCAAGTTAGAGCCATCAACACTAACTATCTTCACATCATCAACACCAAATATGCACTTGAAACCGAGATCACACAATTGAGCAACCGAGAGAAGATTGAAGTTTAACTTTTCAACTAGAAGCACATTGGAAATGCTATGATCATTTGAGATTGCAATCTTTCCAAGAGCCTTTACATCACCCTTGCTATTGTCACCAAATGTGATACTATCAATGCCACTATCATTTGATTTGAAAGAGTTGAACATTCTTGAATCACCGGTCATATGTTGAGAGCACCTACTATCAAGCACCCAATGCCTTCCTCCGGCCTTGTAATTGACCTATAAAACAAATTAATGTTTCTTAGGTACCCATGCTTGTTTGGGTCCTTGGAGGTTAGTCACTAAGCTCTTTGGTACCCAAATGGCCTTCTTCTTTGGGCCCATAATTGGTGTACCAACAAACCTAGCATGCACACCTTTATCACCCTTGGTAAGCACATAACAAGAATTAAAAGGAATGTAAGATACATTAGCATTTTTCTTATTCTTGTTTATTTTATTGCAATTAATCTCTAGATGCCCAACTTACTTGCATCTATTGCAATAACGACCATTGCTCTTCACAAAGCAAGGCTTTGGAGTAGCAAAGGCCGTCTTACCCTTCTTGGGAGTATAGCCCAAACCCTCTTTGTTAAGAGAGAACCTTTGGCTACCCAAACATTTTAGCAAGCGGGCATCCCCACCATAGGCATTGCCTAATGCGCGGGTGAGATCATCCACCTCTCTCTTAAGAGTCTCATTCTCAACCACAAGTGATGAATCATTAGTAGTAGAGGTAGAGTTGGTTGTGGTAGATGATGATGAGCTACATGAAGCATTAGTAGGACCAACAAATACAGAAACATTAATAATATTACATGTTAGTCCAATATCACAAGTGACAATCACTTGCTCCTCCTTAGTTTCCTTCATGAGCTTCTCCAACTTGAGGTCATTTTCCTTGATGAGCTCAAGTAGAGTGGAGTGGGCTTCCTTAAGCCTAGTGTGAGCAATTTCAAGATCCTCGTGGTCTTCCTTTAGACACTCACGAGAAGCCTCTAGCTCATCAAAGGATTTTCTAAGAGCTTTGAGCTCTTGTTCAATTCATTTGCACTCCTTACTCTTTTTGAGAGCAACAAGCTCCTCCATCAAGGCATCATTTTCATTGCTCTTGGCAATGAGCTCTTGTTCTAAGATTTTGTATTTCTTGGTTGTCCTCTTGTAGCCCTTGCTCATTTGATCTATTATGCCCAATAGATCATCCTTGGAGTAGTCCTCATCCTCCTCATCATCACTCCTACAACCATCACTAGCACAAGAATCATCATCACTATCATCACATTTTACCTTGGTAGGCTTGGCCATAAGGTATGTCGATGTAGTGTCGAAGATGGATGACTTGTTAGAGAGAGCGATGCTTGCAATGGCTCGCCGAGTGGTCCTCTCATCATCACTAGAGCTTTCATCATCATCACTATCGGAGTTGTCACTATCCCAAGTGACTACATAACCACCACCCTTCTTCTTCTTGTTGAATGTGAAGCTCTTCTTTGCTTTCTTCTCCTTCTCTTTCTTATTCTTCTTCAACTTCAACTCACCATCATGATATCTTTTGTCTTCATAGGGGCACTTTGCCACTATATGATCGGGGCTATTACAATTGTAGCAAAGCACCTCCTTTGCCTTTATGAAATTTCTTCTCTTTTTTGCACTATATCCTTTCTTCTTCATGAACCTCCCCTTCTTGTGCACTAGGAGGGCCATAGTCTCATCATCGAATGGATCATCATCATCGCTCTCCACCTTGCTCTTGCCCTTAGAGGATGAAGCCTTGAATGCAATAGGCTTCTCTTGCTTGACCTTGATCTCCTTCTTCTCATCTTTATCTTCATCATCATCATATTGAGCATCGGTCATGACATCTCCAAGCACTTGGTTTGGAGTCACCTTGTCCAAACCCTCTCTTTGGATCATGTTCCTCAAGATAGCAAACTTCTTAGGTAAGTTCATCAATAACTTATGTGAGAAGTCCTTATCCTTGACATCTTCTCCTAGGCTCTTGAGATCATTGACAATAACTTGTAGCCTATAGAACATCTCTGGTATGGACTCATCGTCCTTCATCTTGAAGCTTGCAAACTTATCCTTGAGCATATAGAGCTTGGAACTCTTTACCATTGAAGTGCCCTCATATGTTTCCTCTAATCTTGTCCACACTTCACTTGCCATCTCAAGATCCTTGATTTGCTCAAAGACCTTTGCATCAATCCCAATGTAGAGAGTATTGAGAGCCATAATGTTGCATTGGTTGTTGATGCGATCATTGTTGGTAAGGTTGTCAGGATCAATGATAGCATAATCATGGTGTGTCACCTTCCAAACGTTCTCATGAATAGAGCTAAGATATTGCTTCATCTTTCTTTTCCAATGATCAAAAGATGTGACACCATCAAAGAATAGAGGCTTGCCCCCGACATGGTTGAACACAACTTGAGCCATCTTACACCGAGATTGTTAAGCCTTGCAAACGGTGACCACGGCTCTGATACCACTTGAAAGGTCTTGATGGCTAGAGGGGGGTGAATAGCCTTTTAAAATTTTCTACAAAGACAAGCTAAACAAGTTTATCAATATAACAAGTAGCGAGATGCGAGTTTTGCTTAGCCTACGGGGTGTTTGCAAGCCACCTATCCAATTCACAATTCTAGTATTTGCACTCAACCGCACAAGTCAAACCGAGAAGGTAATTACAACTACAACTAGCAAGCTACACAAAAGAGCTACTCTAGCAAAGCTAACTAGCTAGCAAAGATAACTAAGAAGATAAAAGCGGAGTTGAGTTAGGAGAGTTTCACCGAGGGGCGAAGTATTGAGCCAATCAATATGATCAACAATGAATAACAAGATAACCGAACACCAGGATCAATCAATCACAATATTAAAGTGATGACACGAAGATTTATCCCGAGGTTCACGTGTTTGCCGGCACGCTAGTCCCCGTTGTGTCCCTCTTCACCACGTGGTTCGGTGGCTAATTGGTCTCACACCGAGCCTCTCAAAAGGCGCCACAAGAACCTACCAAATGGTAAAAGGTTGCAATGACACGAGCAATCCACTAACGTTGCCTTTGGCGCTTCGCCGAGGTAGGCACAAACCCCTCACAATCACCGGAGGTGGCTAAGAACAATCATCAACTCTTGCCAACGCCTCCAACCTGCTCCAAACCATCTAGGTGGCGGCAACCACCAAGAGAAATAAGAATCCCGCAGCAAATCAACCACCAAGTGCCAACTAGATGCAATCTTACAATGCAAATGCACTTGGATCACTCAATCTCACTTCGAATATGCAAAGAAGCAAGAGAGATGAGTGGGAGGGGAGTTGCTTAGCTCAAAGTGCTCACAAGTATGTCAAATGTTCAAGAGAGAGAGCCTTAAGCCGGCCAATGAGTATTTATAGACGTACCCCTTCGAATAGAGCCGTTAGAAACTTAAACAGCCGAAATCATGATGATCGGACGCGCTGGTCCAACTGACCGAACGCGCTGGTCACACTGACCGAACGCGCTGGTCATACTGACCGGACGCGTTGGTCGCACAACGGCTAAGTCGCGAAGCACTGACCGGACGTGCTGGTCCAAATGACCGGACGTGCCGGTCGCACAACGGCTAACTACAAAGCAATGACCGGACGCGCTCCTCGCGCAGACCGGACGCGCTGGAAACGACCGGACGCGCTAGTCCCGTGACTGATCGGACACGCTGGTCGCCTGAGCAACGCTCAACGAAACAACGACCGGACGCGCTGAAGAAATGACCGGGTGCCACAGTGCCAGCGTCCGGTTAGAGTCCAGTAAGCTCCCTGATCGACCGGACGCGTCCGATCGACTGTGACCGGACGCGCTTCGCGTCCGATCATCAAACTAAAATACGCGCAGACACTGAACACTGACCGGACGCGTCCGGTCATGCAAAGACCGCGTCCGGTTCAGCGTCCGGTCACCTCTGTGACCTCCGTTCGCCTCCGTTTCTTTTCCGGACTTCCGGCGCAGTGGAAAATATTCGTTTCAACTTCTCGATAGCCACGTTCAATAGCCGCGTTATTCCCCTCTTTATAGTACGACTATCTATCCTATAATATAACCACACCCACTAGGTGTCTTGGTTACTAAAACACAACCCTTAAGCATATACGTTTGCCTTGATCACGTAGGGTTGCGTCCAAATCCAAGTGTGGCCATCATGATCACCATGTTCATTTTGCCACCAACCTTGGAATGTACTAATCCTCATATGCTACATACAGCTTAGGCATAGGATTAGTACTTAGGCATTGTCACTAATTACCAACACAAAACATAGGACTTTCACCTGGTCAAAGGGCTATGAACAAAGGTCACAGCTTCCGTGGAGGAGTATAAGGGGAAGGGGGGCTAGGGGTTCGAGCAGTGGGGGTAGCGGAGGGAGACGGGGCATCATGATGTAAAGGGTCGTGATAAGGAGAACGAGCAGGAAGTTACCAGTCCTATGAAGGTGCGGGACCACATCATGGTGGAAGGGAGCATGAAGAAAGCTCTGCTCCCTACCTTGACTGATGTGGCGATGGGAGGGGAGGAGGGTGAGAAGAAATCTGGTGCCTCCTCGGAGAGGGGTTCTGCGGGGGAGGTGAACGTGAACAATACCATGCAGATTACGAAAAAGGAGAGCGAGGCTTCAGTAGGAGCTAGCAGCCCTGCGACTGAGGAATTATCTGCTCTGGTAGATGAGACTGAAAAGCAAAAGAAGGGTGACAAATCTGGAAAAACTTTCAAAAGAGTAAAGAGGGGCTCAGGTGGCGAGAAGAAAGATGGAGGAGTCAGGTCAGTGGAGAAGAAGAGGAGTCGGGATGAAGAGACGGAGATGGACGTTGATGAGGATGCGCGGGTTAAGGTTGGAAGATTTGTTGGTGATGCGGATGCTTCACACTCAAAGTTGGCAGGACCGACAGACCGGTCCTACGAGACCCAATGAAGATTATAGCTTGGAACTGCCGGGGGTTGGGAAACTCCCCGGCAGTTAGGGGGCTTCTGAAGTGTCAGAAGTCTGAGGAGGCGGACATTCTTTTTTTGTCCGAAACAAAGTTGGACGAGAGAAGAATGGTGACAATTCGTGTGCAACTGGGAATGGCGAACATGGAGGTGGTGGATTGCGAAGGAAAAGGTGGGGGTCTTGCAGTGTTATGGCAGAGAGGAGTTGATCTGGTATGTCATAGTAAATCGAAGTACCATATTGACATGGAGGTCCAGGAGACAGGTGGCAGATGGTGGCGGTTTACGGGGATATATGGCGAGGCTCGCACTATCTGAAGCACAAAACTTGGGAGGTGATGGAGGACCTTCGGTTGCAACAACCATTGGGCATTCCATGGCTGTGTGCGGGTGATTTCAATGAAATTCTCTTCCACCACGAGAAGGAGGGAGGAGTTCCCCGGGCGCAGGCCTGTCTGGACCGGTTGAAGTCGGCGCTAGAGAAGTGCGAATTACAAGACCTGGGCTTTTGTGGGGATGTGTTCACTTGGAGAAATAAGCAGATGAAGGGGAGCACACATGTGCGAGAGAGGTTGGACAGAGTTGTGGCAAATGGAGATTGGTGGGGAAAATTTCCTCTGGTCTTTGTGAAAAATGGTGATATGTTTAAATCTGATCATAGGCCGGTGATCATCCTTACTGAGAAAGACCAAAGGGGTAAGCCTTCGAGGGGTGACACTGGGTTTAAATTCGAAGCTAGCTGGTTGAAAGAGGAGGAGTGCAGGAGAGTGGTAGAGGAGGCGTGGGGGCAGGAAACGAGTGGAGAGAACCTGAGCTCAAAAATCAAAAGTGTTGCTAGTAGTCTGAAGGAGTGGAGTTCGAACAGTTTGGGGATCTAGAAAAGAGATTGAAGGATGCTAAAAAAGAATTGGAGAGGTGGAGAAGGGCGCTGATTAGTGACTTTGCTGTGGCACGTGAGGCAGTCTGGAGTTTTAAAGTTGATCGGTTGGAAGATCAAATAGACACATATTGGAGACAACGGGCCCATGTTAATTGGCTGCAGTTCAGTTATAGGAACACAAACTATTTCCATAATGCTTGTTCGGAGAGGAAAAAAATAAATAGAATAGGGAACTTGAAAAAGGACGATGGAGGATGGGTGGAGGATGAAAAAGAGAAGATGGAGTTTATTACTAACCATTTTGTGCAGCTTTTTAGGTCAGTGGGGGTTGGCACTGAGGAACAATTCCAACAGACCCTTAGTGCTGTCCCAACCCATGTCTCGACAACCATGAATTCCAAATTGGTAGCGGAATTTACTGAAGAGGAGATCAAGCAAGCCTTAGATTCCATCGGTGATCTAAAAGCTCCGGGGCCGGATGGGCTGCCAGCGATCTTCTACAAGAACTTTTGGGATGTAGTTGGCAAGAAACTTACTCGAGAGGTGATGCATGTGCTGAATGGAGGGCAAATACCAGAGGGATGGAATGAAACGACTATAGCATTGATCCCAAAGGTCGAAAAACCGGAGAAGGTAACTAAACTCCGGCCTATCAGCCTCTGTAATGTGGTATACAAAGTGGTATCCAAGGTTTTGTCTAGACGGTTAAAAGATGTGCTACCTGACATAATCACTCCAAATCAAAGTGCCTTTGTACCTGGTCGTCTAATATCAGATAATATCCTCATTGCTTATGAAATCACCCATTACCTGACGAATAAAAGAGGTGGTGATGTGGGGTATGCGGCGATCAAATTAGATATGAGTAAGGCGTATGATAGAGTGGAGTGGCATTTTCTGCGTGACATGATGGTGAAAATGGGGTTCTGTGAACAATGGGTCAATCTCATTATGGAGTGTGTAACATCAGTTGGCTACCGCATTAAGGTGAATGGTGAGCTATCGGAAGGTTTCAAGCCGGAGAGAGGGCTACGGCAAGGAGATCCACTGTCCCCATATCTATTTCTCCTTTGTGCAGAGGGCTTCTCGGCATTACTGCAGCAAGCTGAACAAGAAGGAAAAATTGCGGGAGTGAAAGGTTGTCCAAGTGCACCTAGTGTTTCACACCTTTTGTTTGCCGATGATTCATTGATTTTGATTTGCGCAACGGAGGGGGACGCTAAGCAACTACAAGACATTCTTGATCTCTATGAGTCTTGTTCTGGACAAATGATCAATAAAGCCAAGTCTGCGGTTTTGTTTAGTAGAAACACTAGCACACACAGAAAGGAGGAAGTGTGCTCACTGTTGCATATCACAAAAGAAACTCTGAATGAGAGGTACCTGGGTCTGCCGGTGCAAGTTGGCAAATCAAAGAGTGACACTTTTGCTTACATTAAGGATAGAATTTAGCAGCGGATCCAAGGCTGGAAGGAGAAATATTTATCCTGGGCTGGGAAGGAGATCCTCATTAAAGCGGTGGCACAAGCAATCCCTACATATGCCATGGGCTGCTTCGACCTAACCAAGTCCTTCTGTGACCAAATCAGTACGATCGTGTGCCGCTACTGGTGGAACCAGCAGGAGGGCAAGCACAAGATCCACTGGTTGCATAGGGACACCCTGATGCATCCGAAGAAGGAGGGAGGTTTAGGTTTCCGGGATATTCATGCCTTCAATTTAGCCATGTTGGCTAAGCAGGCGTGGAGGCTCTGGGAGAAACCTAACTCACTTTGTGCGCAGATCTTGCGGACGAAATATTTCAGAGATGGGACAGTGCTGGATGCCAAGCCAAAATCAGCTATGTCCTACACTTGGAGGAGCATTTTGAGGGGGATTCGTCTTATGAAGCAATGTATGGTGTGGAGACTGGGAGATGGGAGAGGTCTCAAAATTTGGAATGATCCTTGGCTGCCGAGGGATGCATCTAGGATGCCGATCACACCAAGGGGCACCAGCTTAGTGACTGATGTTGATGAGCTGATTGATCCTGTCACCGGGGACTGGGATGTGCAAATGATTAAGGATTTGTTTTGGGAAGACGATCAGCAAGTCATTCTGGCAATCCCAATTTTTGAAGGCCGGGAAAATATACTGGCATGACACTTTGATAAGCATGGGAAATTCAGTGTGAGAAATGCATATAAGGTCTGTAGAGATGAGCATATCAGAAGCAGAACTGTCGAGCTGCACAAGGAGGGAGCAGCCAACATGTAGATCCGATTTGGAAGAAGATTTGGAGTCTAAGCTGTCCCAGTAAGGTCAAGCACTTCCTCTGGAGAATGACGCATGAAAGCCACCCACTTCACTGCAGCTTAGCTTACCGTGGCATGGACATTGATACAAAATGCCCGGTATGTGCAAGAGACAGAGAAGATGGAGGCCATCTCTTTTTCAAGTGTAAAATTGCTAAACAAGTCTGGAATCTGCTGGCGTTGGACGGCAAGAGGAAGAAATTGGCGAGCCTATTGACAGCTCATGATGTGAGTTCACAAATTTTGGGAGAGAATGAACGTACTGCTGTGCTCATGGTTATCACCCTGTGATTTCTCTGGACAAATCGAAATGCTATCAGAGTTTATGAAAATGAAGTCTCCCAAACCTTCTGTTCTACCCGACCGCAGAAGCTGCAGAGGCGGGTACGATGGCAGAAACCTCCTGAAGGATATCTGAAGCTCAACTGTGATGCATCTTTCATAAATGAAACAAAGGCTGGTAGCGGGGGTTTCTTGATAAGGGACCATGTTGGTGAAGTAGTGATGTCAGGCAGGGGAAGAATTGGTTATGCCCTGAGTGCCTTCCATGCTGAGTTGATAGCCTGTATGCAAGGTGTTCAAGCTGCAAGTGATCTGGGAATTGTAAATCTGATCATGGAAACAGATGCCATCAATGTCCGGGCAGCGCTGCAATCTCATAGCTATGATGTGCGCCCTGAGGGTAGTCTGATTGAGGAGTTGAAGTCTTTTACTAATTTCAATTTTAGCAACTTCATATGTAATTTCTTGGGTAGAGCTGGTAATAAGGCAGCCCATGTGTTGTCGAGTCTAGGTTATGACTGTGTCGAAGGCGAGGCACTGTTCACTAGTGTCATCCCTGATGATATCGTTGTAATTGTTTCTGACGATTTGTCAGGACAGTAATGAAGTCGCCAAATTCAAAAAAAAATTCAACCCGATGAATAGTACTATTTTCGTCTTATTTGGTAAATATTGTCTAATCGTGGACCAACTAGGCTCAAAATATTTATCTCGTGATTTTCAACTAAATTGTATAATTGGTTATTTTTTTTACCTATATTTAATACTCCATGCAAGCGGCTAAAAATTAATGTGACGGAGAGAGGGTGAAAAAAACAAGGCGCGGGTGCGCGCTGGAGATCTCGCTCGGCTGCGAGTGCTGCTGCTTTCTTTTACCTGTCCCCGGTTCGCTTCAGCCGCAAGAGTCAAGACGGGGAGACACAACCAGGGGTGACTTCTTCCTCTTCGTTTGGGATGTGATTGCTGATTAGTACCCTATAACTAGCCGAGACATACATAGACAACACTCAGACTGTAGAGACGAAATTTTTCTTCGTCTCTCGCAGGCCTGACGAGTTTGACGGGAGTCCCACTTAGACCGTAGAGAATGCTGAGTGCATTATGTCAGTGACTGGCAGCGATCAGATTGAATGAAACCAAACGTTGTCTGTGTCTCTGTTGCACTTATGAATCATCTTGTTTACTGGATGGTTTCTGCAGCTAAGCTGGCTGGTGCTATTTTGTTAGGAGAGAAAAACAAATTACCATGGCTGAGAAATTCAAGCGAACAGGCTAATTGGAACAAGACCAGTAAACCAAACATAATACATGTGCATATGCCTCATGCCAGGGTTTAGCTGATCTGGGCTCAAAAAAGTTCAGCTCACACACGCTGAAAGAGTAGGCTCAGGGAAAGCAAAAAATGATCCGTTCTGCCTTTCTCGTTGTCGATAGCCAAACTGTTGAGATTTGTTTGCTGATGATGCCAGATATACGTGGAAGAACGGAGAACACAAGCTATGCCTCCCGATCTGGTAATGCGGCAAGTAAATAATTCGGATCCGGTCCGGTGCCACCGGTAGCAGATGGCAACCAACAATTCTCGAGCAAAGGAGCTCTCCCCGACGACGTTGATGTCCCGGTCGCCCCGGGCGAGTAGGAGTACAGCTGCGCACATCCCAGCCTCTGTAGCGACGGGACGGGCCCGAGTACGTACGGGACAGCCAACCCCGGGCCCTGAGCGGTTGCTTTGCGTCCGGACAACGCACGGGCGTGGTGGGCTGGTGGCGTGCGCCTCGCCCGTTGGTCCACGCGTGCAAGCGGGCTGGCAGGGGCACGTACAGTGACGGCCGCGGGCGCCACTCGCGTTCCGGGACGTGGACGCTTCCGACGGGGACCTGCCGCCTGCGGGCCGCCGCTCCAGCAACAGCGAGGTCCCCCCCGCTCGACAGGTGGGCTTTGGAGCTCGCGCTGCGCCCCCGGCGCGTTGCAGGCTGTGGCTGGGCGCCACCTGTCGTGTTGCTATCTTTTCCCGTCCGGCCGGCATTATTGACCGCGTGGGGCTACAGTGCGCTATCTTATCCCGGTATTATCCTGACTATCTGAATCCTGCCCATAAAAACCTGCACGCGACGACGTTCAAGTCTCCAGCTCTGCGATCTTGTGCCCACAACAGCGGCAATCGCTGTGTAAAGTTTCCTAATTGGCCTCTCGTCTCATTTAGGAGCAGTCGTATCCAACAACTGTATATCTCAAAACAATTCATATTTATGATGAATTGTTATTAAGGTCCCGTTTAATTATATCTCAATGGATTTTAGAAATCTAATAGAAAATTACAAAATCCCATAATCCAATCAAAAAATATGGAAGATTCCGAGGTATTCTAACACAGTGATATTTCATAATTCTAAATTCAATAAAACATACTCCTGTTTCAAATTATAAGAAGTTTCAACTTATTTTTGCTATGTATCGCCACATAATGTACATCATGTGTATAACAAAAATGATGTACATCATGTGTAGCTGGCGAGCAAAGAATTTGAGGTAGTTGGTTTAGATCTTTTCGTTAAAAATGGATGGAGAAAAAATAATGTATTTTGCTAATGATTATTTCCTTTAGCTTATGTTTTCTTTTACTCACGCAATCTCACATCATATACACACATAGATCGTAATGGGTGCCGGTGTTACGGAACTCGGGTGTCCTAATCGTCTAAAAAAGAGCCTAATTGGGATGAGGTGGGCTGAGGCTGTCGAACGAGAGACCCAATCTAGACAGGGTATGTCGTGGACTTGGAAAACAAGTTATTAGAGGCATTGGAAGCCAAGATATTTGTACTAATTCGATATGATCCGAGTAGATTTTCTTGTAACAAACAAGGAAACCCATGTATAATCGACGGGGATTCCATCGGTACCTTTACCCTCGAACTATATAAGATAGGATAGAGAACCTCTGATCGGTATTTTATTATTCTTATGTAGCTAGATTTCTAGACAATCTCATCATCGCTCCATGTAAACCACCTGAGAATACGAGAATAAGTCTATTATCCTCTAAAACAGTATACATATATGTTCCGTGTGCTGCTCCTCTAATTTTTTACTCACAAAATATTAATTTACATTGTCAAGGATAATACCTACGACAACGGGTTTAATTCAACCTGAACCGGATGTCGTATAGAAGATCTCTTTATTGTTAAACGGGACCAAGGTTCCCAGCAAGATTATATAGTATCACATAGTGTTGCTCTCTTCTGCTTAGCTCACCTCTCAGTTTGGAGGCTTTAATTTGTTCTTGCCACGTGTAGCAGTAGCTCATTGGGACCTTTGCTTGGAGTTGGAGAAGGCATAGAGCGTAGTTCTCATGGCGTCGCCTAGCCGTCCAGGCGCTCCCCCATCGCCTTGCAGAATGGGCGCCTAGACGGGCAAGGCACCTAGGCGTCTAGGCGGGGGTACATCGCCGTGCCTCGCCTGCCTGAATCTGTGTTGGGCCCTATTCTCGCTAGGTTGCTTGAGCTAGCTGGGTTCTGTTGTTGGGTTGGGCCTTGTGCTCATGGCCTTGCATTACAACAGAATTCGGTTGCTTTCCTCAAAAAACAAAAACAAAAACAAAAACAAAACAAAACAAAACAAAACAAAACAAGAACAAAAAAAACAGAATTCAGTTGTGCGCTGTCTTGTCTTTGGGGATGCCAGGAGAGTGTACATGCTTCCTAAAAAAAAAGAGAGATTGTAACACCCTGAAATTTTGAAGAAATGAAAAATAGGAAAAATATGATTTTTATATATTTTTGTGAGCATGCAAATTTAGGATAAGAATAATTTTTATAAACTTAAAATCAAATATAAGAGTAGAAACATGTTTGTGCACTCATGCTGTTGCATTTAAATTTTTGAGATGAGTGGTTTGATCAAATTCAAATTTGGATTTGAAAATCTTTTGAAAATTTGCTTTGAAAAATTGGAAAAAGAAAAAGGAAAGGAATTTCTTTTCTTCTCGGGCCGCTTCTTACCGCAGCCCACAGCTCGGCCTGCCCTCCCCGCGCGCGGCCCGCTTCCTCACTCCTGCGCCATCTTCCGCGTGGGCCGAGCCCAGGCGCGGCCTGCCGGCCCAACTCGCGCGCGCAGTCACTCTGAGTCGCTGACACGAGGGGCCCGCTTGTCAGTGTCTCCTTCCACCTTTCCTTTCTTCCTCCTCCCGACGACGGCGGGATTTTCCTTCCTTCCTCCACCGACCGAATCCGCCGCCAAATCTCTTCCCTTCCCTTCTTTACCGATGCCTTCGGGCTATAAAAACGGAATCACCGCGTCTCCCCGCTCCATATTCGTCCACAAATCGCAGCCTTAATACCCCGTGGTGGCTACGCTCGAACCACCGCCTCCACCGTCCGCCTCTCCGAGCCGCCTGTGCTCCTTGCTTCATCCCCGGCCACGATTCTGCCCTAGGTGAGTTCGCGTTCGAGTTGTCTACCCGCAGGTGCTCTCCGTTCGCGTTTTCGTGCTCCGTAGCGCGAGTTAGCCTTCTCCGGCCATGGCGCCGCCGCGGAAGGGTCACCGTCGGCCCTGTTCCGGCCGGAGCGTCGCCGGTTCTTCCCCGATCCAATCTGGATCGTTGATTTTGAATCCGACGGTCTAAATTAGAAGATACCGATTCGGCCGGCGTTTTTGCTAAAGAGACCCTGTGTTTTTCAATTGATTAACCCGCAGTCCAAAACGTATTATCCCGCGTACGTTTTGATCTGTGGAAAGCGTATTTCGTCTCGGTAATTGAAAAATACGTTTTCTGATATTTACAGTTTTGCCACTGAGTTTGTTTTAGTCATAAATTATCCGTTTTAACTCCGATTTGATCCGTTCGAATTGCGTTAGATTCGTATTTGAGAGCTCTACATGATGATAGAACTGTACAGTAGGTTTGAGATAATTTATTTTTGAGTTTATATTAAAATAATTATTTATCTATAGGAAATCTTAGAAAATTCATAATTTTTACGTTTTAAATCTAAATTTCGTGATCTTTATATCTATGTGATCGTAGTAACGTGTAGAAGAGTTTTGCAAACTTGTTATACTATTAGTGTTACTGTTGGTTAGGTTTTCTATTTTTAAGTTTCGATGTGAGATTTAATCTATTACTTTAATAAAGTAGATCTTGTTTAAATCATATCTTTTACGTTTTAGATCCGTTTTAGCTCATTCGAGTTGCGTTAGATTCATAGCAACGAGATCTACGCGTTAGTGACAGTATTTATCATATTACTAATTCTGAAATTTTATAGTTTAAATCATATCTTGATTAATAATTATGCAACTGGGTTTTATAAATAAAATATGATTTATTTTACTTTAGTTTCATAATTTGAATCTAAATTTGACTTAATTCCGTATATAGTATTTATAAAATATCTTATATATGTTATTATATAATTAAAACTCATGAAGCTAAATAGTTTTATATTTTCTTCTATGAGCAAATCTTTCGGTAGATGTATCTTTTCAACCGTAGCTCTGATTAGTGTGCTTTTCGCGTCTGTGTATTCGTAGCGAGACGTAGATTCGTTCTACAAACTTTTCATCTTAATTTTATGTTTGGTGTATTGTTCTAATTTATATCTATTGTTTGCTTCGTGTATGATTGCTCGATGTGTGTGTGGTGATTTATTGATTAAGTTCAGTCGGTGAGATATACGTGGTTATCAAGAAGAAGAAGAACGTTGAAGATTAAAGCTTACCGAAGGATCGGTGTTTAAGGCAAGTATAGCATGGGATTATCCTTGTTTCCTATTCATCTTTAATATATTTAATTCATGTGCATGTGTCTACCTTGTTACCATTAAGGATATCCTAGTTTTTGAATCTTGTACCTTGACACCTATGGGACATTGCATTGGGTAGTGATGCTAGTGCTCTTTTTGAATAATCATGATCTGTAACTTGACTAATGGTATATGCAATAAACGTTTAAATGATGCTTTAAAGCAATATGGCTCAAGAGGGCTAGAGCATATTTGGTTGTTTTTATGGTGCTCTAGTTTCTCTCCATAAGGACTTATCTGTAAGCGAACATCCGGGACTTACAGTACAACTGTGAGGGCTATATGGCTCTGGCTTTAGCTCAGTATGAGGACTTTTTCTAGCTTGTTAGAGGTTACCCTTGTGGCGCAAATGGGGTAGAGCAGACTGTGGATCCCTGCGTGGTGTATCACACGGACTGACTCCGGAAACCTAGCGGCCCTAACTTGTTAGACGAACCTTTGAAAGGCTTCATAGTGAACCCTGCCTGCTCACCTTGGGAGTGTTTTGGGGATTGGCCGCCTCGGGCATATGGGTAATCACGACTCACAGTGAAAGTGTACAACCTCTGCAGAGTGTAAAACTGTTATAACAGCCGTGCTCACGGTCACGAGTGGCCTTGGACCCTTACAGAATAAATGATGAACACTGATGATAATGATAACACTGATGATATTGATGTTCACTAATGATTATTGTTTCTTGCTATACATTATTCTCGTTTACATGATCATGAGGTTATTTGGGATTATGTTAAACTTGTTGCTACTCAATTGCTAAAAGATGACTCACTAAAAGCTATTGCAGTAAACCCGTGTCAAACTTTTTGAGCCTCATGAACCCTATGATATATTTGCTGAGTTCGACATGGACTCACTCTTGCTATTTCCCCACATCTCAGGAAGGGTACCAGACTGTTAGATTCTGGAATTGTTAGGCTTGTGATCAACCAGTTAGTTTGATCCTGGAGTGAGGTCTACACCCGGTGTTCGGAGTTGTCTTTCCGCTGTGTTGCTCATTAAGGTATATTTTATACTATTGAGTTATGTATATTAAGCATTTGTCTTTTGATATTACACTTATCTGTGGCTATATGTGAGATTTGTCTTCTTTATTTCACATATGGTGTATGTCTGGTTTTGTCCTTAAAACCGGGTGTGACAGATTGGTATCGGAGCAATGCTGACTGTAGGACGCAAGCCTAGTTAGAACTGGACGTTTAGCATGTTCTCATTGTTGCCTATTTCTTGCTTCTCTTTAACTGTGTTATTTTCTCAAAGTTATGCTTAATTCTATCCCCGTTCTGTTATAAAAACCTTGTCTCTATTTTGAACCTTTTCTCCTTGTCTATTAGACGGCTCGTGACGAGAAGACTGTGGATTTCAGAGGTTAAGAGGACTGAATTGTGTCGTTCTTGCTCACTTTTGACAAGAAACCATTAGCGATGCAAAACCAATTACTAGAAGAAATGGCTCAACATGGGAATTCTCAACGATGCTTATCTCAAGGTCAAGCCAACATATCCAAGGGGTCAGAGAAGATACAGGTAGCAGAAGTTTGGAAGAATATGAAATCCAATAAAGACGTTGATAATAAGGCATTTGGAGAGCAGGAACAATGTCACTGCTGTAAGCATTATGGTTTTTCCTGTCTTCGAAACGAGTCTAATAAGGGAAAAGTCAAGGTGGATCCAAATTTTGAGATCAACATGGACAAGAAGAGAAAGGCAATCTCATTAGAACCACTAGTGGAAAGCAATGAGCAAGCGAGTTATACTACATTGTCACATGCAGCCCTGATCCCCTGTCAAACAAATCCAAACCCTGAAGAGTTAGAAGCCCCTCCCGCTAAAACTACTCCCCATGAAGTAGTCATAGATGGATGGACAATTACCTATAAGGAGTATCAACCCCGAAAGGCCAAACAAGCTAGGAAACAAGCCAAAGGGACGAAGGTGAACTTCTATGGCCAGCAAGATAGCAACATACCAAACAACAGTTCCTTGGAGTATGACATCACAAAAGATCCAGCTAAGAGAAAGTGTTATCATTACCAGCAGGAAGGACATTATATCAAATCTTGCCCACAGAAGAATCCACAACAGCGAGACCCAGGACAGGATGTCCAAAAGGAGCATGTGCAGGGAAATAAATTAAAGAGAAATTACAATCATGGAAGGTTGAAACATGTGGATATTTCCACCATTCCTGGAGCTAAGGAGGTCATGTTTGGATCAATACCAGTAAGTTCAGGAAATGCCAAGGTTTTGTTTGACCCCAGTGCCTCACATTCGTTCATATCTAGACAATATGCAAAAGATCATAACATACTTATGCTTCCAAAGGGAAAAACAGTTATGGTTGAAACTCCAAGAGGTGAAATAAAGGCAGACCGCGTATGCCCAAAAGTTAGTCTTGACATAAAGGGGGTAAATTTTAAGGTAAACCTCATTGTTTTGGAATTAATGGGCATTGATGTTATCCTTGGAATAGACTGGTTATCTACTTGTAAAGGAGTGATTGAGTATGCCCAATGTTCAGTGTTTCTAACTACACTTTCAGGAGAAAGGATTAAGTATGAGGGTATTAAATCTATACCTGAGGGATACCAGGTTGACCCATCTTAAGGTATGAGTTATAAGAATGGTAAAGAGGGATGCAGAGATTCAGATGTCCATATAAAGCAATAAGGAATGTAAGAGACGTTATCTACTCTGGATACTGCTACAATCACACCATGTTTAAGGAATAGGAGTTATGTCCCGTGTAATAAAACCGTTAGTAGCCAAGTTGAGTCGTCTTAATGTGTGGCTAATGAACATTTAAGTGTTTAGTTGCTTTGTGCTTATGTTTATGCTTGAGTTGGAATTTTGTAATGAGTGGAATGATCTCGTGGGTTTTGACCATGATTTCATTTAGTTTATATGTATAAGGTATAAGGATTAATGAAATAAATAGTCGGGTTGGTTTTGTTGTTTCTGCCTTATCCTGTCTTTTCAGAGCAGTCTGTCTTCTTCAGCTTATGCCACTGTTCTTGAAGACCAAAAATCCTGAGAAAATTCTGGACAAAAGTAGACTTCTAGATCTTTCTCTGAACACAAGAACCACCTTCAAAGCTATTTTGATTTGGGAGATACAAAAATCACAAGACGATGCAACTGTGCTGTCTGAAACCTGGAACAGAATCTGTTATGTGTGGTTTTCGGTCATGTTAGCTGCAGAATCTGGAAGTGTGTTCTATAAGTAAGTTGCAGAGAATTTTATAAGCTTTCCATCGGTGTAAACTACAGCTTCATTGGATTAACAAAATGAGAGTTACAGCTGTTTTACTGCACTGCTGATTTTCTGCTCGTGAGAAATTTCAGATTTCTTGTTCTTACCCATACACAAGAGTATCATTGGGATGTCAGAACATTTTTTTTAGCTCATCTAGAAGGAGGGTTCAAGCTACCCTATTTAGTGTCTCTTATTTTAAGGGGGGTAGCTAATGTAAAGAAGGATTATTAAGATTGAACTCTTTAGTTGGAAGTATTGGTTAGTCTCCATGATTGAGTTGCCACTCTTGAGCAAAAATGTTCTGTGAACAAGGTTGATAATTTTGGATCCATGGAGACAAGAGTTGTCCTTTTGGATAGCTCATGAGTATGATCATCTATACTTGCTCGTGATTGCTGATGTTGGTCACTTGATGACAGGAAGTGTAGTGTCTCATGACTCAGGAGTCCTATATGACGTCTCGCACTGATATGTGGGAAAAGGTTGATGTTTCTGCCATTGAAGGATGTTATGGGTATGATGAAGCCGAGCACTATCAAAACAACAATGTTGAAGAGCAAGTTGGGAGTGAACTAAGTCAGAATCCACAACAACGAAAGCGAAAAAGGAAAGCCCATAAGAAGCCTGCTCAAGGAAGTAAAGCACAGCAAAACTATGTCAATGGAAGGCTGAGCAATGTGGATATGGATAAAATTCATGGAGTTACCAAAGTAGTGGGAGGTTATATTCAAGTAAGCTCAGTACAAGTTTTTGCTTTATTTGACCCTAGTGCTTCGCATTCTTTCATTTCCGCCGACATGGTAGAGACGTGCAAGATGGTGAAGTGTCCAATGAGGAGGCCTTTGCTAGTTCAAACCCCAGTGGGAGAAATGCAGGCAGATCAGATATGCCCGAATGTCAGTCTTGTCATAAACAAGGAAAACTTCACCGCGACACTCATTGTGTTGGAGTCACTTAAAATTCGCGTGGTTCTTGGTAATGGATGGCTCTGTGCACACAAAGGAGTGATTCATGGTACTCGGTGCACCATGCTCTTAACAACACCGTCAGGGAAAAGAATTGAGTATCAAGGTGGTCGACTTTTACCTAAGGGAGACGAGAATGATCAATTAGAAGATAGGTACACCGAGGGTAGCAAAGTGGACCATGAGTTTACTGAAGTCATAGCAGAGGAACAAATAACTTTGGAGGAGTTCAATAGGAGAGATGATCATGTTTAGGCAGATTAGTCAGTCGGGATATGAGAAACTGTCTTATGACTCTGAACGAAAGAGTAATTTAAAAAAAATGAGGATCAAATAAAGACAAAGTGTCATTATCTCTTTTATCATCATCTTCCGAATCTCGGGACGAGATTCATCTTAAGGGGGGTAGAATTGTAACACCCTGAAATTTTGAAGAAATGAAAAATAGGAAAAATATGATTTTTATATATTTTTGTGAGCATGCAAATTTAGGATAAGAATAATTTTTATAAACTTAAAATCAAATATAAGAGTAGAAACATGTTTGTGCACTCATGCTGTTGCATTTAAATTTTTGAGATGAGTGGTTTGATCAAATTCAAATTTGGATTTGAAAATCTTTTGAAAATTTGCTTTGAAAAATTGGAAAAAGAAAAAGGAAAGGAATTTCTTTTCTTCTCGGGCCGCTTCTTACCGCAGCCCACAGCTCGGCCTGCCCTCCCCGCGCGCGGCCCGCTTCCTCACTCCTGCGCCATCTTCCGCGTGGGCCGAGCCCAGGCGCGGCCTGCCGGCCCAACTCGCGCGCGCAGTCACTCTGAGTCGCTGACACGAGGGGCCCGCTTGTCAGTGTCTCCTTCCACCTTTCCTTTCTTCCTCCTCCCGACGACGGCGGGATTTTCCTTCCTTCCTCCACCGACCGAATCCGCCGCCAAATCTCTTCCCTTCCCTTCTTTACCGATGCCTTCGGGCTATAAAAACGGAATCACCGCGTCTCCCCGCTCCATATTCGTCCACAAATCGCAGCCTTAATACCCCGTGGTGGCTACGCTCGAACCACCGCCTCCACCGTCCGCCTCTCCGAGCCGCCTGTGCTCCTTGCTTCATCCCCGGCCACGATTCTGCCCTAGGTGAGTTCGCGTTCGAGTTGTCTACCCGCAGGTGCTCTCCGTTCGCGTTTTCGTGCTCCGTAGCGCGAGTTAGCCTTCTCCGGCCATGGCGCCGCCGCGGAAGGGTCACCGTCGGCCCTGTTCCGGCCGGAGCGTCGCCGGTTCTTCCCCGATCCAATCTGGATCGTTGATTTTGAATCCGACGGTCTAAATTAGAAGATACCGATTCGGCCGGCGTTTTTGCTAAAGAGACCCTGTGTTTTTCAATTGATTAACCCGCAGTCCAAAACGTATTATCCCGCGTACGTTTTGATCTGTGGAAAGCGTATTTCGTCTCGGTAATTGAAAAATACGTTTTCTGATATTTACAGTTTTGCCACTGAGTTTGTTTTAGTCATAAATTATCCGTTTTAACTCCGATTTGATCCGTTCGAATTGCGTTAGATTCGTATTTGAGAGCTCTACATGATGATAGAATTGTACAGTAGGTTTGAGATAATTTATTTTTGAGTTTATATTAAAATAATTATTTATCTATAGGAAATCTTAGAAAATTCATAATTTTTACGTTTTAAATCCAAATTTCGTGATCTTTATATCTATGTGATCGTAGTAACGTGTAGAAGAGTTTTGCAAACTTGTTATACTGTTAGTGTTACTGTTGGTTAGGTTTTCTATTTTTAAGTTCCGATGTGAGATTTAATCTATTACTTTAATAAAGTAGATCTTGTTTAAATCATATCTTTTACGTTTTAGATCCGTTTTAGCTCATTCGAGTTGCGTTAGATTCATAGCAACGAGATCTACGCGTTAGTGACAGTATTTATCATATTACTAATTCTGAAATTTTATAGTTTAAATCATATCTTGATTAATAATTATGCAACTGGGTTTTGTAAATAAAATATAATTTATTTTACTTTAGTTTCATAATTTGAATCTAAATTTGACTTAATTCCGTATATAGTATTTATAAAATATCTTATATATGTTATTATATAATTAAAACTCATGAAGCTAAATAGTTTTATATTTTCTTCTATGAGCAAATCTTTCGGTAGATGTATCTTTTCAACCGTAGCTCTGATTAGTGTGCTTTTCGCGTCTGTGTATTCGTAGCGAGACGTAGATTCGTTCTACAAACTTTTCATCTTAATTTTATGTTTGGTGTATTGTTCTAATTTATATCTATTGTTTGCTTCGTGTATGATTGCTCGATGTGTGTGTGATGATTTATTGATTAAGTCCAGTCGGTGAGATATACGTGGTTATCAAGAAGAAGAAGAAGAACGTTGAAGATTAAAGCTTACCGAAGGATCGGTGTTTAAGGCAAGTATAGCATGGGATTATCCTTGTTTCCTATTCATCTTTAATATATTTAATTCATGTGCATGTGTCTACCTTGTTACCATTAAGGATATCCTAGTTTTTGAATCTTGTACCTTGACACCTATGGGACATTGCATTGGGTAGTGATGCTAGTGCTCTTTTTGAATAATCATGATCTGTAACTTGACTAATGGTATATGCAATAAACGTTTAAATGATGCTTTAAAGCAATATGGCTCAAGAGGGCTAGAGCATATTTGGTTGTTTTTATGGTGCTCTAGTTTCTCTCCATAAGGACTTATCTGTAAGCGAACATCCGGGACTTACAGTACAACTGTGAGGGCTATATGGCTCTGGCTTTAGCTCAGTATGAGGACTTTTTCTAGCTTGTTAGAGGTTACCCTTGTGGCGCAAATGGGGTAGAGCAGACTGTGGATCCCTGCGTGGTGTATCACACGGACTGACTCCGGAAACCTAGCGGCCCTAACTTGTTAGACGAACCTTTGAAAGGCTTCATAGTGAACCCTGCCTGCTCACCTTGGGAGTGTTTTGGGGATTGGCCGCCTCGGGCATATTGGTAATCACGACTCACAGTGAAAGTGTACAACCTCTGCAGAGTGTAAAACTGTTATAACAGCCGTGCTCACGGTCACGAGTGGCCTTGGACCCTTACAGAATAAATGATGAACACTGATGATAATGATAACACTGATGATATTGATGTTCACTAATGATTATTGTTTCTTGCTATACATTATTCTCATTTACATGATCATGAGGTTATTTGGGATTATGTTAAACTTGTTGCTACTCAATTGCTAAAAGATAACTCACTAAAAGCTATTGCAGTAAACCCGTGTCAAACTTTTTGAGCCTCATGAACCCTATGATATATTTGCTGAGTTCGACATGGACTCACTCTTGCTATTTCCCCACATCTCAGGAAGGGTACCAGACTGTTAGATTCTGGAATTGTTAGGCTTGTGATCAACCAGTTAGTTTGATCCTGGAGTGAGGTCTACACCCGGTGTTCAGAGTTGTCTTTCCGCTGTGTTGCTCATTAAGGTATATTTTATACTATTGAGTTATGTATATTAAGCATTTGTCTTTTGATATTACACTTATCTGTGGCTATATGTGAGATTTGTCTTCTTTATTTCACATATGGTGTATATCTGGTTTTGTCCTTAAAACCGGGTGTGACAGAGATGAGTGTACATGTACACAGTACACGTGGTTAAAAAAAACTAAAAGCACATCTGTTTCTCGAATGAAAAAAAACTAAAAGCACACCTCCGCCTTTGTCTAATAATTATATAATATATAATTATACATATATATTATAAATGTTTTTTTACATGTATGAAAGTTATCTTAATGGTGGATGTACTAACAAACGAAATGTCATGGATCCATCTGCGAAGTACAAATACAACACTCAATGCATATGTGCACACTAACCTCTATAAATATGCATACACGTCGTTTTTATGTAATCTTTAAAAGGCTAAAGCCAGCAAGTCTCGAGACTGGTGAAAACACACGAGCCTCATAGTTACCTCATCTAATCTAACACTAAAAAATAGCACAGTTAAATTTTAGAATAATTCTATAAAAATATAAGTATTTCTGACAGGTTAGAAATTTAGGCAATTTCAGTATTAATTTAGGATTGTTAGATTTAATGTGGGCCAGGCCCATATATTATCTAATTAAATCAAATAAATTCTAAAGCCCGTATTAAATAATGTGCACAATATCATTTAGTCTCATATGAGATTTTGACTGAAGGCTGACTCAACTTAAATATGCGGACTGTGTCTGTCTACATTGAGTGGATTGAGAAAAGATGAGGTGAGCCACATGCGCGAGCCGCCGGCCCTGACCCGACGCGACACACGTGGTGCGGGACATAAAAGGTTTTGCCACTCAAACCAATTATGGGAAGGAGTTATGCGGGTTTCTCCTTGTAATGAGGGAAGTTTCTACCCCTAATATGGAAAATAATGAGAAGAGTGATGGGAGTTTCAGGAGTTTCTGCCCCTAAAGTGGAAAATTATGCGAAGAGTTATGGGATTTTTCCCGTAGCTGCGTGCGTCTCCTCTCCTCCCGTCTCCTCCTCACCTGTGGTGACTCCTTCCCTTTTGAGGCTGACTCATGCACCCTTTGGTTTGCTTGGTTGCGAGATAAATAGAAACGCTCGCTTCAACATTTGTCTCTCTTGGTTGAACACACAAACACATCCATTGTTTTCGTTGTAGCCAAGTTTCCCGTCCCGGTTCCCGTGAACACAGGAATTGGAACAGCAGGCCTCTGGAACCGAGTCGTCTACGAGTTCATCTACTCGGGTGAAGGACGACCGTAAGGTTTTTGGGGAGTGATCACGTGACTGCTCGATCGATCCACAACCTATGACTTCATCTTCTTCCCAACATTCGTGACGGCGGCGGGAGTTCGTCACTGCAGCTCTCTGTAAGGTCCTAGATGGCTAGAGAGGGGTGAATAGCCTATAAAAATTCTACAAGAACCACTAAGCAAATTTGTTAGAATAACAAACGGCGTAAAACGAGTTTTGCTTAGCCTACGGTTATGATGCAAGCCTCTTATCCACAAGTCTAGTAGATTATGATCTCTAGTTCACACAAGGGCTATGTCACTAAACTTACACTAGTGAGCAAGCTAACAACTACTAGCAAAGGCTACCACTAGAGCTACACAAGAGAACTAGTAAATGTAAAAGCGAGAGAGAAGATTGTGAATCTTATACCGACGGTAGAGTGAAGATGTTGCCAATCATCAAGATGATATACAATCAATCAATATTGACAACAACACAATATGAAGACCAATCACCGGGAGACAAGAGACACAATATTTTTGTTCACCCGGTGTTCACTTGTGCACCGACAAGTTACGTCACCGGTTGTGTCGACCAACACTTAGATGGTTTCTCGGTGTGACCCTCAAGTCACTTGCCCCTAAAGGCACGCCCCGCAAGGCACCACAAGATACCACTCTCAAGTGAGGTAACTCAATGACACGTGCAATCCACTAGAGTTGCTTTTGGCGCTCCGTCGAGGAATGCACAAGAACCTCTTACAATCAACCGGAGGTGGCCAAGAACAATCTCCTTCTCTTGCCAACGCCTCCAACAATCTCCAAGCCGTCTAGGAGCGGTACTCTCCAAGAGTAACAAGAAATCCACCAGCTATACCACCCACAAGTGCCACTAGATGTCTTCAAGCTATGCAATGCACTTTGGGATCACTCAATCTCACTTTTGATTTGCAATCAAGCAAGAGAGATGAGTGGGAGGGAGAAGCTCTAGCTCAAAGGATGCACAAGAATGTTAGAAATCACGAGAGACCTCCCCAAGGGCCGGCCAACAAGTATTTATAAGCATCCCAAATGAATAGAGCCGTTGTACCCCTTCACTGGACGTTTTTCGAGATGACCGGACGCGCTCAACCGCGTCCGATCCTCCAACGGTCACTGAGCACCAACGGTCAAACCAACGACCGGACACGCCCTAGGCAATGACCGGACGTGCCTCTCAACCGACCGGACACGCCGCTCACTCGACCAGACACGCCGATCGCACAGTACCGCGCGCACGCGAAGCAACGACCGAACGCGCTAGTGCCAGCGTCCGGTTAGAGTCCAGTAAGCTCCCTCAATGACCGGACGCGTCCGATCGCGTGTGACCGAATGCGCTGCGCGTCCGATCGACCTTGCGAACCTCAGTTCCCTCTGGGCGCCTGACCGGATGCGCCGGTCCCGCGAGTGACCAGACGCGCCGGTTGCAAACCCTAGCACCCGCGCGCCTGACTGCTGCGTTGTACTGACCGGACGCGTAGCCGTGGTCACCGTTTTAATTAAGGCTTAACATCCTTCGGTGTGAAAAATGGCTCAAATTGTGTTCAATCATGTTGGGGGCAAACCACCATTCTTTGATGGAGTTTCTTCCTTTGACTATTGGAAAAGGAAGATGACTATGTACCTTGGCTCAATTCATGAGAAGGTGTGGAAGTCACCGATGAAAGGATCAAGATGCCCAAGAGGGGGGGTGAATTAGGCTTTTCTAAAAATTAAATGCAAGAATTAAATCCTACAAGCCGGAATTCACCCCTAGTGTCTACTTGTGTTCCTAGAGAGTCTACCGATACAAAGTTTTGCACCCTAGTTTCCAATCCTAGTCTAGCATGGCAAATCTAGGAATGTAAAACAAGCAATGAAAGTAAATACGAGAATGTAAATGCTTGAATGTAAAGGGGCAAGGAACACGGCAATGTTTTTCCGAGGTATCGGAGAGTCGCCACTCCCCACTAGTCCTTGTTGGAGCACCCGCGCAAGGGTGTAGCTCCCCCTTGATCCGCGCAAGGATCAAGTGCTCTCTACGGGTTAATTCTTCGACACTCCGTTGCGGTGAATCACCCAAAACCGCTCACAAGATGAGTTGGGTCATCCACAAGCTCCGCCGGATGATCACCGAACTCCCAATCACCACCACGCCGTCTAGGTGATGGCGATCACCAAGAGTAACAAGCTAGAACTCTCACTTGACCACTACGAGCCCAAATGAGAAGGTGGATGCACACTTGCTACTCTCTAATCGCTAGTGAGGAACTCTCAAGCTTTGATTCTCAAATCTCTGTCCTCACTAGTGCTCTTGCACTCCCTTGCACTCCAAAGGTGTTTTTCAGTTGATCAAATGAGCAAGAGACCTCTAAAAGAGGTGGTGGGGATGTATTTATACACCCCACAGACAAAACGAACCGTTACCCGCTGACTCAGCAAAACACGGGCTGACCGGACGCGCCGGTTGAACTGACCGGACGCGCCGGTCGCTCGTAACGGTCGAAATCCGAAAATCAACTGAGTGACCGGACGCACCGGTCAGGGGCGACCGGACACGTCCGATCATGCAGGGAGCATACTGTACTCGCACCGGACGCGCGACCGCGTCCGATCGGTGATGACCGGACGCGTCCGGTCGTCTCTGGACCTTACTGGACTGTGACCGGACGCGCCAATCACACCCAGGTCGCGTCCGATCGGGTGTTTCCCTCAAGTGACACGTGTCGACTTCTGACCACCGCGTCCGGTCCTCGCGAGGAATGCGTCCGGTCGTCAGAGCTGAAACCCTAGCCGCAGAACTGTACTGACCGGACGCGTCCGGTCATGCTGAGGACCGCGTCCGGTCATGGGAAAACGACCCGAAACTCTCCAAAACGCGTCACAACTTGAACCAAGTTGCTTCCAACTGAACTTTGAGCTATTCTAGAGCTGCCTAGCGCCAAGTTTAACAAGTGTGCACCACACCTAAATGTAGGACTCGCCTAGGTCAAGCTACCCGCTCATGCCCCCCTTTATAGTACGGCCAAAAGAGAAAAACGAAGATCCTAACGATTATTCCAAATGTATCTCAACACCTCGACATCCGGAACTAACCGTCCTTAATCTTGACGTCACTCTTTTGAAAACCGAAACGATTTCCATCAAGGGGCATGAATACCATGGTGCCCAAAGCAGTTAAAACCTCCATGACCTAACTTACCAAAGTTTCTACAAAACACACGTTAGTCATGGTAATAAAGCGTTGTCATCAATTGCTGAAACCAAACCTCGGGGCCTAGATGCTTTCAATCTCCCCCTTTTTGGTGATTGATGACAACACTAAGATATAAAAGATTTGAGTTGAGGTTTTCGAGCATGCATGGTTCACATAAGCAAAAAGCAATAAGCACAAGGGGTTAGGAATTGCTTATGTGCCCCAAGCCAAAAGAGTGTACTCATAAGATAAGACAAAGAACGTTAGTACACATACAGATATAGCTCATAAGAAATCGGAGTAAGGCACGGAAGCACAACCTTAGAGCTATAATTAAAAACGGTGACAAGTGTTAACACTGCGACTGGATAAAACATTAAGACTCAAGATTTATCACACGACGACATGCCACACGAATGCAATGACTGAAAAGTAAACATGATGCATGAATGTAGCACACAAGAAAAAACAAAAACCCTCTCTCAAAACTCCCCCTGAAACTACTCTCTCTCCCCCTTTGGCATCAAGCGCCAAAAAACTAATCTAAGGATCTGACGGGGGGACAGACAGAGTCATGTCGGGTGCCGAGGTGCGCGGAGTAATCACAAAGTGTAGAGAATCTCCCTCGGAATCTGACCTATCTGGCTGACCCTCTGAAGAAACACGTGGCTGTGAAGCGGTCTAGGTCTGAGCGGCAGGAACAGGTACTGACGTAGTAGCAATAAGAGGATCCGTCTGAGTGACCTGAGCCTGTAGCGAGCCAATAGCAGGAGGATCTGTCGAGGCAACTGACGAAGGAAAAGTCTCTGTAGTACCGGTCCCTGTCACTGGAGGAATAGCTGCCTCTGAAGCTGACAACCCTGAAGAAGTAGCAAAGGTAGTGTGCGAGGGCGTCGGCTGACCAGTCAACTCGCTGTAGGTAGCACTGTAATCACCGAAGGGTGTGCCTGTCAGGAGGTGAGGGCGAGGCTGGTCTGAAGGTGTAAACCCCGTGTGAATAGGTGTGAAGCTCGGGGACTGGAATGACTGGAGAACCTGCTGCTGTGGAGATGTGAACTGGAAGCTCGGCTGTCCCTGACTCGATGGATCACTGGATTGTAAAGCAGAAGTCAGGACAGAAGCAGACGGAGGAACCCCAACAGTGACTAGGTGGCGCAGGAGATCCAAGTACTACTGCTGACTAGCTGCACTCTGTCGCTGAATCTCGTACTGCTGTCGCTGCATTTCAACCTGCTGCCTCTGGATCTCAAGCTGCTGACGCTGAAACTCGTCCTGACGAGCCTGAATCTGTGCAAGTGCTGCAGCTGTGTCCTGAGCCTGTCGCTGTATCTGTTGTTGCTGCTGCTCCTGTGCCTGGGTCAACCTCTCAAGTATAGCCACCATGGCTGGGTCTATGCGGGAGGCTGAACCAGAGCCACCGGCCTCGTGGTCGTGAGACCGAGGAGACCGGTACCTGGGGATGGGCTGGTAGTCCTCATCAGTGCTGTCAGATGTCACATCCTCAGGAAGATCAGCAGGCTGAGCGTCAAGATCGGCAAGCTCTGCCTCTGCAAGCTCATCAATTGTGGCGTCCTGCTCAGCCGCTGTCTCAGGAACCTTAGGTCGCTCACGCTGTCCTGGCACTGGGGCCTGATCTCTAGTGACTGAAGCCCAAAGCTGACGGATATCATACTCAGGGAAAGCAGTAGTAGTATCTGATATCTCAGCTCGGATCTCTGCCGGTAGCTGAATGGATGATCTAATGATGAAGCAGATCCAGTGTGCATAGGGCAGCTGACGATTACCCTTGAAGCCCTCAGCTATGGTGTCCTCCATCTCACTAAGTATGAGATCCCAAATGTCAAACTGTGTCTGTGAGAGGAGGTGGTGAACAACCCATAGCTGCATCCGAGTCAGTCCCTCTCTGTAGCCAAGTCGGGGAAGTAGAGTGCGTCTGACTATAGCATCCAGAACTCTGGCAAGTGGTGTCAAACTGGCAGGCGTGCGACGAGACCCTTCGCCAAAAGGCTCACGGAAGCAGGGTCGAATCAAGTCTGTAGGTGGCACTGCCCCGCCGTGAGGGTGTCTCGGTGGAGGAGTCTGACCAAAACACAGCTGATGTATCTTCGTGTTGGAAGCTGGGAGTCTGAGAATCTCCCGCACTCTGGTGCTGTATAAACGGTGATCGCGGCCTTGGAATTCAAAGTGAATGAAATCATGGGCAGGATCAATCCATAGTGAAGCATAAAACTCTCTGACCCATGTGCCGCAGTATGCACCTATCCGTCCAAGAAGATCTGACAAGCCTGGCAGAAAGGACAGGTGCGGACGTAGCTGTTCTCCCACAACCTCAACCAGTGACTCAAGTCGACAGACCCTCTATGGTCGGAAAGCAATACCGCTGTCAACTAGAGCCCTGTAGAAATCCTCCTGAAGTGGGGTATAGAAGCCTTCTGAAGCTCTGTGATCCCTCACAGGTGGAAACCACCGACTGACCTCCATGAACCTCAACCCCTGCACCTGACGTGCTGTAGCACCCCTCAAGTCAAAGTGCTCGACCGGGGGTGAACCTCTAGCTCTGGGAGGAGGACGTGCTCCACGACGCTGGCCCTCTGGCCTAGGAGTCACCTGAGTACGTGCGCGTCTGGAGCGGCGACGTGGTGGAGACTGAGCTGGCTGCTCCTCTGTGTCCTCTGTAGCCTCTGGAGCCTCTGTGGCCTCTAGAGCCTCTGTGGCCTCTGGAGGTGGATCAACTGACATACCCTCTGTAGCTCCAGTATCCTCAGTACCCTTAGTGGCCTCTGTGCCGAGCTATCGACCTTCTAGATGAAAGCGACGCTCGCCTATGCGTATGCCACTGCTCCTGCCACCTCTCTCTGCCTGCTCTGATGCATCTGCCACGGCCTGAGCAATCTCTGCCTCTGTAAGTGTCTTCTTCTTCTTTCTGGCCATGATCTTGATACGCTTCCCACGTGCAATCTCAGACCGACGAGGAGGACTGTCGTCCCCGTCACCAGGAGCACCACCGCCGTTCTTGCAACGCACCATGCTGAAAAACTGACCGAAAAACCTCTGAAAGATGGTGAACTGTCACTCGAGAGGCTTGGCCTCAATCCGTATCCGCAGGCTTGGCCTCGGATTCAGCAAACTGATCTTACCCTGACACATGAACAGACTCGCTCGGATCAACGAGACGACTGACAAGATGAGGTGACCTAGATCGCAAGATTCCCCGAAATCGCCGGACGAGCTCTAATTTGCTGAAACATGATGCAATTAGGATTAAAAAGAAAGAGTTATGGCAAACCCTAGCGAGGAGGTCAAGGTGACGCGAAACAACCTCGCGAAGAAGACGACGCGCGACAAAACCTCGACGACGAACGATCGAACGACGTTACGCGAACCCTAGGGTTAGGGTTTGGGCAACTCGACGAAGAATGATCGGAGGCGAGCGTGAGGCAGTCCACTGCCGGAGGTGATGCTGGCAAGCGGGAGCGCGGCTCACCGGCGGCGGAGGTGCGAGCGGGCCGCGGTGGCGCGGCTGCTCGACTGGCGTGGGCAGGCGCGGGCAGGGACGGGCTAGTGCGCGCGCGAGCGAGGGCCAGCGCGGGCAGGAGACTCGGCAGGGCTTGCCGGAGGCGAGGAAGACGGCAAAGGCGCGGTGGCTCTGGCGGATTTGGCGAGATAGGGCAGGCGGCGGCGGAAGAGGCTCGGGCGGATGAGAAAACACGGCCGAGGACGAACCGTTATATGAAGGGGTTAGATCCGCTCGACGCGTGATGACCGGACGCGGTGGTCGTTATGACCGGACGCGGTGGTGCAGCGTCCGGTCACACTCCAGTAAGCTCCTGGAGTGACCTGACGCGTCCGGTGAGGACTGACCGGACGCGGTCAGAGTCCAGTCGAGGGGAGCTCGGGAATTCATCGCGAATGACCGGACGCGGTGGTGGTAACCGGGACCAGACACGGTGGTCAACAGCGGCGCGTCCGGTGCAGCGTCCGGTCACTAGATCTGGAGTTGGTCTTCTGGATGACCGGACGCGCTGGTGGACGCCGGGACCGGACGCGGTGGTGAAGCATCACTGCGTCCGGTCCAGCGTCCGGTCACTGTTCTTCGCCCTTCTTCGTTCCGAACTACGACGCGACTTCTCCCAATCAGGTTCCAATTCAAAAAGACACAAATAAACACCAATTGGAACACGATATGAGTGACCTCACTCAAACCCTCAAATTTTTCAAAATAGATTGCCTTAGGCTAGTATTATTTTTAAGAAAATAGGCTAGTATTATCCATGGACGAACACAGAGGTTGCTCAAAGCGAAACCGAAAAGAAACGCCAAACAAACAACCATGCATATGCAATGCAATACAAGAAGGTAAAGCTAGGATGCTTGTCAAGTTTGATCCACGGTTAGGCTTCTTCACTCCTCCAAAGAAGGGTTATCGTAACCGTGTTAGCCAAGCCCTAAAAGCATTGCGATAAAATAAACATGGCATATTATAAAATGCAATGCAAGGGACAACACACGCTCATTTTTTAAAGTTGCTAGAATCAAGCACATTGAGTTCACTTCTTAACCTACAAAAGGTTGCCTCATCCAAAGGTTTAGTGAAGATATCCGCTAATTGATTTTCACTTCTTACACCTTCTAGTGATATGTCATTTTTAGCAACGTGATCTCTTAGAAAGTGATGGCGGATATCAATGTGCTTGGTGCGAGAGTGTTGTACCGGATTGTTAGCAATTTTAACGGCACTTTCATTATCACATAAAAGTGGCACCTTTTCAAGAACAATTCCATAGTCTAGGAGGGTTTGTTTTATATATAAGATTTGTGCACAACAAGCCCCCACGGCAATGTATTCCGCCTCGGCGGTGGACAAAGCCACACTATTTTGCTTTTTAGATGACCAAGATACTAAAGATCTTCCAAGCAAATGGCACCCTCTGGATGTGCTTTTTCTATCAATTTTGCAACCGGCATAGTCCGAATCGGAATAGCCAACTAGTTGGAATCTAGCTCCTTTGGGATACCAAAGACCAATGCTTGGGGTGAGCTTAAGATATCTTAGGTTTCTTTTTTCGGCACTTAAGTGAGGTTCTTTAGGGCACGCTTGAAAGCGGGCACACATGCACACACTAAACATGATATCAGGCCTAGATGCGGTAAGGTACAACAAGCTACCAATCATAGAACGGTAGAGAGTTTGATCAACCGGTTTACCTCCCTCATCTAGGTCGAGATGTCCATTTGATGGCATTGGGGTCTTGATTGGTTTGCATTCTTCCATCTTGAATCTTTTGAGAAGATCCTTGTTATACTTTTCTTGAGAGATGAAAATCCCTTCTCTCATTTGCTTTACTTGAAATCCAAGGAAGAATGTGAGCTCACCAATCATTGACATCTCGAACTCCTTCGACATCAATTCACCAAATTCCTTGCAATAATCTTCATTTGTTGATCCGAAGATGATATCATCAACATATACTTGACAAATAAAGATCTCCCCATTAAACTTCTTGGTGAATAGTGTGGTATCGACCTTCCCAATGGTGAAGCCCTTCTCAATGAGGAAGTCCCGGAGGTGCTCATACCACGCTCTAGGGGCTTGCTTGAGCCCATATAACGCCTTGGACAACCTATAAACATGATTAGGATATCTAGGGTCTTCAAACCCGGGAGGTTGATTAACATAGACTAGTTCATTTATAAAGCCATTTAAGAATGCACTTTTCACATCCATTTGATATAGTTTCATATCATGATGTGATGCATATGCAAGGAGGATACGAATGGCTTCAAGTCTTGCAACGGGTGCAAAGGTCTCTCCAAAATCAAGACCTTCAACTTGAGAGAACCCCTTTGCAACTAGTCTTGCCTTGTTCCTCACCACTATGCCTTGGTCATCTTGCTTGTTTTGGAACACCCACTTGGTTCCAATGACTCTTGCACCTTTAGGATGCTCTTCAAGTGTCCATACTTGATTGCGGGTGAAGTTGTTCAATTCTTCATGCATTGCATTCACCCAATCCGGATCTTGAAGAGCTTCTTCTACATTCTTAGGTTCAACGCAAGAGACAAAAGAGTGATGTTCAACAAAAGAAGCTAGCTTTTGAGATCGAGTCATTACTCCCTTTGTAGGACTCCCTATGATGAGATCTTGTGGATGTGCTTGAAGTAGTGGTGAGTTTCTTCTATCAACCACTTGAGGAGGTGGATGGGGAGCATCAACATCTTGAGCTTGTGCCTTGGTTTGTTCATGAGAGACATAAGTGTCTTCATTTTCAACTCTCTCATTCTTGTCATCATCTTGAGGCACACGTGATGAAGATGGTGGATCAACAATTTGTACATCGTCATCATCATCTTTTGGCTTGATGTCTCCCACCGGCATGTTCTTCATGGCCTCCCTCAAGGGTTCATCACCTACATCATCACAATTCTCAATTGCTCCTTGGGAGCCATTAGATTCATCAAATTCCACATCATATGTTTCTTCAACCAAACCGGTGGCATGGTTAAATACTCTATATGCTTTGGACTTTGATGAGTAACCAACAAGAAAACCAGTATCACAACGTCTTTGAAACTTTCCTAGGTGTTGATGCTTCTTGTAGATGTAACATTTGCAACCAAACACCCGGAAGAAAGAGACATCCGGCTTCTTCCCATTAAGCAACTCATAGGGGGTCTTGCCAAGAAACTTTTGTAGGAAGAGGCGATTTGAAGCATAGCATGCGGTGTTGATTGCCTCGGCCCACAACTTCTCCGGAGTGTTGTACTCATCTAGCATTGTTCTTGCAAGGGTGATCAAAGTTTGGTTCTTTCTCTCAACTACACCATTTTGTTGAGGAGTGTAGGTTGAAGAGACCTCATGCTTGATTCCAATTTCATCACAATAAGCTTCAATGTTGGTGTTGTCAAACTCTTTGCCATTGTCACTTCTAATCTTCTTTATCTTGACTTCAAATTCATTTTGAGCTCTCTTTGCAAACTTCTTGAAGCAATTTGCCACTTCGGATTTGTCATGAAGGAAGAAAGTCCATGTATACCTTGAGTAGTCATCCACTATCACAAGACAATAGAGATTACCACCCAAGCTCTTGTATGTTGTAGGCCCAAACAAATCCATGTGTAGAAGTTCTAGCACTCTTGAAGTTGACATGAAAGCTTTGGTTGGATGAGTGTTTGCAACTTGTTTGCCCGCTTGACATGCACTACAAGGTTTGTCCTTTTCAAACTTCACATCCTTCAATCCTCTCACTAGTTCTTTCTTCAATAGCTTGTTGAGAGTGTTCATTCCAACATGAGCAAGCCTCCTATGCCAAAGCCAACCAAGTGAGGTCTTGGTGTACAAACATGTCATCAAATTTGCATCTTCGGAGGTGAAGTCAACAAGATAAAGATTGTTGTATCTAAAGCCTTTGAATATCACTTGCTTGTCATCTATCTTTGAAACTTTCACTTCATTTGGTGTGAACAAGCATTGGAAGCCAAGGTCACAAAGTTGCCCAACGGATAACAAGTTGAAACTCAATGAAGCAACATAGAGCACATTTGAGAGTGAGTGATCATGTGATATTGCAATCTTGCCTATACCCTTGACTTTGCTCTTTGAATTATCCCCAAATGTGATCTTCTCTTGACATATTCCATTCTCTTCAATGGTGGTGAACATACGAGGATCACCGGTCATATGTTGAGTGCAACCACTATCAATAACCCAATGAGATCCACCGGTCTTGTAGTTCACCTACACACAAGAGATCAAGCTTTTTGTTTAGGGACCCAAACTTGAGAGGGGCCCTTGACTTTCTCCACTAGTGACTTGGCAACCCATATTTTCTTTGGCCTTTTCTTGTTTGGGGGACCCAAAAACATGACTTTCATCTTTCCATTTGAATCTTTTCTTAGCATATAATGAGCATTGAAGGCGAAAGGTCTAGCATGCTTGGGCAAGGGTTGTGGTGGTGGAGTTTTGCATTCATGAGCAAAGTGACCTTCTTGACCACACTCAACACATCTCTTTGGCTTGGGCTTTGACTTGCTTTGTTGTTGTTGAGCTTTTGCTTTCTTCTCTTGATTTGCCAAGTACCCAATACCACTTCTATCCATCTTCATTACGGTGTTCATGAGGAGCTCACTTTGCAAATGTTGGCCTCTTATGAACTTGCTTAGGCCGGTCTTGAGATGCTCTTTTTCTTGCTTGAGCTTTTTGTTTTCTTCAATGAGTGACTCATTTGTTGGTTGCTTCTCAAGAGCCATCAAACCTTTTAGATTCTTGTTCTCATTTGCAAGCTTCTCATTCTCACACTTGATCTTGGCATAATCATCATAGTTGCTTGACTCAACCACACTCTTGCCTTTGCTACTAGAACCTTGCTCAATGCTTTCAATGATCAAATCATCACATGATGTAGCTATATCACACTTAACAACATAGTTAGTAGCATCATGTGTCTCAAGAGCAAGTTCATTAGCAACCACAAGACTATCATAGTCAATTTTTAATGTGGTGTATTTGTCCTTTAGAGAATTATGTCTAGTGATGAGCTCATCATGCTTCCTCTCAAGTTTATCATGTTGATCTTTAAGCTCTTTATAAGAGGTTTTGAGCTCCTTGAGAGTGGAAGACATCACTTCATTTTGAACTCTAAGCTCACCACTAGTCTTTTGAATATTTTCAAGCTTGGATGGATTCATTTTCATTTTGAAGATCATCATTTTCATTTCTAGTCCTTCTTATGATTTTAGTGTATTTGTTTAGCAATTTTACAAGTTCATCATAAGAAGGTGCGTCATATTCATCATCACTATCACTATCATCATTATCATCACTATCATGGTTTTGTACCTTTCGTTCACCCTTGGCCATAAGGCATAGGTGAGTAGTGGACGATGATGGTGAAGGAGGCGGTGAAGGTGATGATGAAGATATCGGTGAAGATGATGGCCCCATCATAAATGCGGCAACCTTCTCTTTCTCATCATCGCTCTCATCTTCGGAGGACTCACAAGATGATTCAATGTCGGTGAGCCAATCACCAACAATGTATGCCTTTCCTCCCTTCTTCTTCTTGTGGAACTCCTTCTTCTTGCCATCCTTCTTCTTGTATGGCTTGTTCTTCTTCTTCTCTTCTTCTTCATCACTTGAATCATTTTTCTTGCTCTTGTTCTTGTTCTTGTACTTGTCTTTTGGTGGTCTAGGGCATTGATGAGCTAGGTGGCCAAGTTCACCACAATTGTAGCAATCCATCTCCGAGATTGGCTTTCTCTTGCTACTTATGAAGAATTTCTTCTTCTTGCCATCGAACTTGATGCCACTCTTGTTGAGCTTCTTTAGCATCTTGGTGGTCTTTCTCACCATGAGTGCAAGTGATTCATCATCAACATCACTTTCACTTGAGCTTTCTTGCACCATCATGGCTTGACCCTTCTTCTTCTTCTTGTCATGACTAGCTTTGAAGGCCAAGTCTCTCTTCTTGGAAGATGATGAGCCCTCTTCCGGAGTGATATGCATGTACATCTCATGAGCATTGATTTTCCCTAATACTTGAGACGGTGTTGCAGTGGAAAGATCACTTTGGTGAAGCACCGTGACAATGTGACCATACTTCTCAACGGGAAGCACACTCAAGATCTTCCTTGCAACATTCGATTGGCTCATTTTAGTGAGCCCAAGAGCATTGAGGTCCTCTACAAGAACATTCAAGCGAGTGTACATGTCATTAGCACTTTCTTTGGGAAGCATCTCAAAAGAATTAATTTTCTTTAAAGCTATGTGATAGCGTTCCTCACGCTCACTCTTAGTTCCCTCATGGAGAGCACAAAGATTTTCCCACAATTCATGAGCGTTCTTTGCATTACGCACACGATTGAAGATATCTTTGCCTAAGCCCCGGTAGAGTGCATTTTTTGCCTTTGCATTCCACCGGTCGTACTTCTCCTCGTCACCAATGGGGTTTGCAGGATCCTTGATAGCGGGAAGCCCTTGGGTTGCGGCTCTAAGACATCCAACATCTATGGCTTCGAGATACACCTCCATGCGGATTTTCCAATATGGAAAATCATCCCCCTCAAAGGTGGGAGGTGGTCCTTCCCCGTTAGACATCTTGCTCTAGGCGGTAAAGCCTAAAAAAGGAGCAACACGGCTCCGATACCAATTGAAAGGATCAAGATGCCCAAGAGGGGGGGTGAATTGGGCTTTTCTAAAAATTAAATGCAAGAATTAAATCCTACAAGCCGGAATTCACCCCTAGTGTCTACTTGTGTTCCTAGAGAGTCTACCGATACAAAGTTTTGCACCCTAGTTTCCAATCCTAGTCTAGCATGGCAAATCTAGGAATGTAAAACAAGCAATGAAAGTAAATACGAGAATGTAAATGCTTGAATGTAAAGGGGCAAGGAACACAGCAATGTTTTTCCGAGGTATCGGAGAGTCGCCACTCCCCACTAGTCCTCGTTGGAGCACCCGCGCAAGGGTGTAGCTCCCCCTTGATCCGCGCAAGGATCAAGTGCTCTCTACAGGTTGATTCTTCGACACTCCGTCGCGGTGAATCACCCAAAACCGCTCACAAAATGAGTTGGGTCATCCACAAGCTCCGCCGGATGATCACCGAACTCCCAATCACCACCACGCCGTCTAGGTGATGGCGATCACCAAGAGTAACAAGCTAGAACTCTCACTTGACCACTACGAGCCCAAATGAGAAGGTGGATGCACACTTGCTACTCTCTAATCGCTAGTGAGGAACTCTCAAGCTTTGATTCTCAAATCTCTATCCTCACTAGTGCTCTTGCACTCCCTTGCACTCCAAAGGTGTTTTTTAGTTGATCAAATGAGCAAGAGACCTCTGAAAGAGGTGGTGGGGATGTATTTATACACCCCACAGACAAAACGAACCATTACCCGCTGACTCAGCAAAACATGGGCTGACCGGACGCGCCGGTTGAACTGACCGGACGCGCCGGTCGCTCGTAACGGTCAAAATCCGAAAATCAACTGAGTGACTGGACGCACCGGTCAGGGGCGACCGGACGCGTCCGATCGTGCAGGGAGCATACTGTACTCGCACCGGACGCGCGACCGCGTCCGATCGGTGATGACCGGACGCGTCTGGTCGTCTCTGGACCTTACTGGACTGTGACCGGACGCGCCGATCACACCCAGGTCGCGTCCGATCAGGTGTTTCCCTCAAGTGACACGTGTCGACTTCTGACCACCGCGTCCGGTCGTCAGAGCTGAAACCCTAGCCACGGAACTGTAGTGACCGGACGCGTCCGGTCATGCCGAGGACCGCGTCCGGTCATGGGAAAACGACCCGAAACTCTCCGAAACACGTCACAACTTGAACCAAGTTGCTTCCAACTGAACTTTGAGCTATTCTAAAGCTGCCTAGCGCCAAGTTTAATAAGTGTGCACCACACCTAAATGTAGGACTCGCCTAGGTCAAGCTACCCACTCATGCCCCCCTTTATAGTACGGCCAAAAGAGAAAAACGAAGATCCTAACGATTATTCCAAATGTATCTCAACACCTCGACATCCGGAACTAACCGTCCTTAATCTTGACGTCACTCTTTTGAAAACCGAAACGATTTCCATCAAGGGGCATGAATACCATGGTGCCCAAAGCAGTTAAAACCTCCATGACCTAACTTACCAAAGTTTCTGCAAAACACACGTTAGTCATGGTAATAAAGCGTTGTCATCAATTGCCGAAACCAAACCTCGGGCCTAGATGCTTTCAACCGAGAAAGACTATGCAATCCTTGATCCCAACAACCTTACTCTCAATGATAGAGACAACCGCACTTGCAACTGGATGGCTCTCAATACCATCTACAATGGCATTGACTCAAAGGTGTTTGAGGGCATCAAGGATTTGGAATTTGCTAGTGAAGTGTGGACAAGATTGAGTGAAACATATGAGGGCACTAAGGTTGTGAAGAGTGCCAAGCTATATGGGCTCAAGAGTGAGTTTGACAACTTCAAGATGAAAGAAGAAGAAACAATCTTAGAGATGTTTCATAGATTGCAAGTCATTGTGAATGATCTCAAGAGCTTAGGGCACAAAACACAAGACCAAGATTTTTGCCACAAGTTCTTGTTGAGCTTACCAAGAAGATTCAAAATGTTGATCATGATGCTACAAAGAGATGGACTTGATGCAATGAAGCCCAATGATTTGCTTGGAGAGGTATTGACATATGACAAGTATGATCAAGATGCCGATGAGAAGGAGAGGGAGGAAGAAAAGAAGAAGAAGACCGTGGCATTCAAGGTCATCTCCTCCAAGGGCAAAGCTACCATCATTGAAGAAGAAGAAGAAGACAATAATGAAGATGAAGATTTTGAAATTGATGATGAGGCATTTGCTCTTGTAGTCAAGAAAATGGGTCACATGTTCATTAAGAGAAGAGGCTTCAAAAAGAGAAATGATAATTTCAAGAGCAATAAGCAACAAAGGAAGTGCTTCAATTGTGATAGCACTGAACATCTTCAAGCCGAATGTCCCTATGACAAGAAGAAGAACAACAAGAGGGGCAAGTTTGAGAAGAAAAAGAGAGAAGCCAAGATGACTTTCAAGAAGGGCAAAAATGGAGCCTATGTGGTCACTTGGGAAAGTGATGAAGAAGAAGAAGAAGAAGAAGAAGAATCATCCAACAAGGCTTTTGCTTCCATTGCTATCAACAAGAATCCCTCACTATTTGATTCATCCTCTTCATGCCTCATGGCCAAAGAAACTAAGGTATTATATGATGAGAGTGATGATGAAAGTGAAATGGAATATGCTCATGATAGTGATAGTGATAATGATAATGATAATGATAATGATAATGATAATGATAATGATAATGATAATGATAATGATAATGATAATGATAATGATAATGAAAATGATGACGATGAACCAACTAAAGAACAACTATATGACTTGATGCAATAAACTAGAGACATAGCTATTGCCAAGAACAAGGAGTGTAAGAAGCTTTCAATGAAAGTAGCAATACTTGAGAAAGTTCTTAGTGAGCTTAAGACCACTCATGAGAGTCTAGTGGAAGACCATAAGGATCTTGGTAAGGCTCATTCCAAGCTTGAAAAAGCTCACTCATTGCTACTTGAGCAACAAGCAAAGAAGGAGATTGTTGTATCATGTGATATAGGTGCTACATGTAATATAATTGATGAATCCTCTTATGAACCTATCATCATGTCAAATGCTAACCCTTTTTGTAGCTCTTCATCCACCACCACCGACTCTACCTCCTCTACTAGTGATGGTTTCACTTATGATGCCTCACTAATGGTTGAGAATGAGACTCTCAAGAAAGAGGTGGATGAGCTCACTCACGCCCTAGGCAAGACCTATGGTGGTGAGGCCCGCTTACTTAAGTGTTTGGGTAGCCAAAGGTTCTCTCTTAACAAAGAAGGATTGGGCTACACCCCCAAGAAAGGCAAGTCGGCCTTTGCAACTCCAAAGCCTAGCTTTGTGAAGGGCAATGGTCGATTTTGCAATAGATGCAAGCAAGTTGGGCACCTAGAGCATAATTGCAATAAAAAGAACCAAAGCAAGAAATTTGTTAATGCTATACCTTTTGATTCTTGCTATTTGCTTACCAAAGGTGTGAAGGGTGTGAAAGCTAAGTTTATTGGTACACTCATTGTTGGCCCAAAGAAAAAGGCTATTTGGGTACCAAAGAGCTTAGTTACTAACCTACAAGGACCCAAGCAAAAATGGGTACCTAAGCTTCATTGATTTGCTTGTAGGTCAATTACAAAGCCGGAGGAGGGCATTAGATTATTGATAGTGGGTGCACTCAACACATGACCGGTACATCAAGAATGTTTGACTCAATCAATGATAATAATAGTGGTGTTGATTCTATCACTTTTGGCAATAACAAGAAAGGCAAGGTTATTGGCTTGGGCAAGATTGCAATATCAAATGACTTAAGTATCTCCAATGTGTTGCTAGTTGAAAGCTTGGATTTCAATCTTCTATCTGTGGCACAAATATGTGATCTTGGTTACAAATGTATCTTTAGAGTTGATGATGTGGAAGTCATTAGTATGGATGGTTCAAATGTGGCATTCAAGGGCTTTAGATATGAGAATCTATACCTAGTTGACTTCAATGCTAGAGAAACTTCTTTGACAACTTGCTTAATCTCCAAATCAAGCATGGGTTGGCTTTGGCATAGAAGGCTTGGTCATGTTGGCATGAAACAATTGAAGAAGCTTACAACTCATAATCTTGTCAATGGTTTGAAAGATGTTGAATTTGAGAAGAATAAGCTTTGTAGTGCATGTCAAGCCAGGAAGCAAGTTGGAAGCTCACATCCAAAGAAGAGTATAATGAGCACATGCAAAGCATTTGATTTGATGCACATAGATCTATTTGGCCCAACAACATACTCAAGCATAGGTGGTAATAAGTATGGATTTGTCATAGTAGATGACTTCACAAGATTCACATGGGTATTCTTTCTTAGTGACAAAAGTGAAGTGTTTGACACCTTCAAGACCTTTCTCACTAGAGTTCACAATGAATTTGAGATTAGAATCAAGAAAGTGAGAAGTGACAATGGAAGTGAGTTCAATAATACAAGAATTGAAGAACTTTGTGATCACTATGGCATTGGACATCAATTCTCGGCCAAGTACACTCCACAATCAAATGGCCTAGTTGAGAGAAAGAATAGAACATTGCTTGATATGGCTAGATCAATGCTTCATGAGTACAATGTGAGTCAATCTTTTTGGGATGAAGCAATCAATACCGCTTGCTACTACATCAATAGACTATATTGTCATCTATTGCTAGAGAAGACCTCATATGAGCTACTTCATGGAAGAAAGCCCAATATTTCTTACTTTAAAGTGTTTGGTTGCAAATGTTATATCTTGAAGAAGGGCACTAGATTGGGAAAGTTTGACAAGAGATGTGATGAGGGGTTCCTACTTGGTTATTCAACTATAAGCAAAGCTTATAGAGTTTGGAATAACTCAAGCAGCATTCTAGAAGAAGTCCATGATGTGCAATTTGATGAAACCAATGGGTCACAAGATGAAGAAGAGAATCTAGATGATGTTGGTGGAACTATATTGGTGTAAGCAATGAAGAACATAGACATTGGGGACATTAGAGCAAAGCAAGTAATTGATATTCAAGATGTTGATAAAGATGAAGTGCTCAAGTCTCCATTCAAGCTAGCTAGTAACTCTCAAGTATAAGATCATGGTGCTAGTTCATCTCATCAAGATACATCAAATGATCAACCAAGCTCAAGTAATCAAGTGCAAGTACTCTAACCACAACATGTTGCAAGAGATCACCCCATTGATAGTGTTATTGGTGATATTAGAAGTGGTGTGCAAACAAGATCAAGATTGACTATGTTTTGTGAGCATGCATCATTTGTGTCAACCATAGAACCAAAGAAAATAGAAGAAGCTTTGAGGGATGCTGATTGGATCATGGCTATGCAAGAAGAACTTAATTTCACAAGAAATGATGTTTGGGAATTGGTAGAAAGGTCAAATGACTACAATGTGATTGGAACCAAATGGGTGTTCAAAAACAAGCAAGATCAAGATGGCATTGTTGTGAGAAACAAAGCAAGACTAGTTGCTCAAGGTTACACTCAAGTAGAAGGTCTTGACTATGATGAGACATATGCTCCCGTGGCAAGATTGGAGGCAATAAGGATTCTATTGGCTTATGCTTGTGCACACAACATCAAATTATATCAAATGGATGTCAAGAGTGCATTTCTCAATGGAATCATCAATGAGTTAGTCTTTGTTGAGCAACCTCCCGGATTTGAAGATGACAAGAAACTCAACCATATATACAAGTTGAAGAAGGCTTTATATGGCTTAAAGCAAGCACCTAGAGCATGGTATGAGAGGCTAAGGGATTTCCTTCTCTCTAAAGGATTCAAGATGGGCAAGGTTGATACAACTCTATTCACCAAGAAGATTAGGAATGATCTATTCATAGTGCAAATATATGTTGATGACATCATCTTTGGATCAACCGATCAAGCATATTGTGAAGAATTTGGTGCTATGATGGCCAAAGAGTTTGAAATGTCTATGATTGGTGAACTTAGCTACTTCCTTGGTCTCCAAGTCAAGCAATTGAAGAATGGGACATTTGTGAGTCAAGGAAAATACATAAGGGACATGTTGAAGAAGTTTGAAATGCAAGATGCAAAGCCAATTTCAACTCCAATGAGTACAAATGGCAATTTGGATAGTGATTTTGATGGCAAAATGGTGAATTAAAAGGAATATCGGTCTTTGATTGGAAGTCTACTCTATGTAACCGCATCAAGGCCAGATGTCATGTTTAGTGTTTGTATGTGTGCTAGATATCAAGCCTCACCTAGAGAGAGTCATCTCACGACCGCAAAAAGAATATTGAGGTACTTGAAGCAAACAAGAGATGTTGGACTATGGTATCCCAAGGGGTCAAAGTTCGAATTGATTGGATATTCGGACTCCGACTATGGGGGTTGCAAGATCAATAGAAAGAGCACAAGTGTCACATGTCAATTACTTGGAAGATCACTTGTGTCATAGTCCTCAAAGAAACAAAATAGTGTGGCAATCTCTACCGCCGAAGTCGAATATGTGAGTGCGGGGAGTTGTTGTGCACAATTACTATGGATGAAATCAACTTTGAAGGATTATGGCCTCAACTTCAAGAATGTGCCATTGCTATGTGATAATGAAAGTGCAATCAAGATGACACAAAACTCGGTTCAACATGGAAGAACAAAGCATATTGACATAAGGCATCATTTCATTAGAGATCATCAACAAAAGGGAGATATTGCCATTGAAAGTGTTGGCACCAATGATCAACTTGCCGATATTCTCACCAAGCCACTTGATGAAAAGAGGTTTTGCAAGCTAAGGAATGAGTTGAACAATCTTGATTTCTCAAACATGAGTTGAATGCATCCCACCCACTTATTGACATGCCTCTCCTTCGACATTACAAGGTAAAATTGATTGACATGTCATTCATCCTATGCTAAGGACTTGCTAGAGCATGTAGACATAATAAGTGGTATGCATGAGCATTCATGATAAATCAAATGAATTTGATGGATATATGTTACCACTATTGCTTCTATGCTTATTTTGATCTAGTGGTGGCATATGACATGTTTGTGAGCTTGTAAACCTAGTGTTGAATCTAGAAGATTTGCTATAAGTATTTAATTCAATATAGGCAAGATAACCCTTATTATGAGGTGTGAAGAAGCTTGTCTTTGGTTCAAATCGAATTAAATATCTTTGGTAAGTATTCTAGGTTGAACCAAATTTGATAAATTCTAACCTACTCCATCAAATATTGTTTTTTCTCCACAATTTGATCCTATTTTTGGGTAAGTTGTTGACAAAGGGGGAGAGAAAAAGATGATTCAACATGATGAAGGGACACACAAGTAGGGGGAGCAAGCTCATAAACAAAGTTGTTGCATTTGTTTGTGCATTCTCATATGACTTGCTCATTGCACATGTATTTAAATTCAATATACATGCTTGTGAAAGCCCAAGTTTGGTTTTGGTAATTAATGACACCAAGTTGCTAATGCCATGCGTTAAGTGTTTTGAGTTAGGCATAAGCAACACATGTGATGAAGATGTATGTGGCAAGGAGTAGTGGCCACAAGATCACAAAGAGATGGTGCATGGACATAAAATGATGATCATGGTGGAGATGCACATAAAAGGAAGGACATGATGATCAAGTGAAAGAGAAGGATCTAAGAGCGCAAGGCAAAGGTATAACCATAGGGTTTTCCTTTTGCCGGTCTAAGATGAGTAGAGAAGTGATTGACCGGGTTTAGGATACATAGCCGACTATCAAGAGGGGCAATCACGGTTAGCTCAGGAATCAAGTGCCACTAGATCAATGTCTTGAGCATATGCATTAGGATCTAGTTGAGAGCTAACATAACGCCTTGTAAAATGTTTGTGAAATGCTAACACACATGCACATGGTGGTGTACACTTGGTGGTGTTAGCACATTTGCGAAGGCGGTGGAGTTTAAGCGGTAGAGAGGGGTTTGGGTTCCTCTCTCCCTCCCACCGAGCTTGCGAGGCGGGATTCGGCGCTTTTTGGAGAAGTGAAACGCCTATTTTCTATTGCGCCGGAAGTCGGAAAAGAAACGGAGGCGAACGACGGTCACTGTGTTGATCGGACGCTGCACCGGACGCGGTCTTGGTTTGACCGGACGCGTCCGGTCAGTTCAACTCAGTGCTACTAGGGTTTGTGACCGGACGCTGGTCTGGCCTGACCAGCGCGTCTGGTCAGTTCACTTGTGCACAGAAGGAGAGCGCGCGACCGGTGCGTCCGGTCCCTCACGGAACCGGAGCGTCCGGTCATGCGTCTAGAGGGGCAGTGAGCAGTGGAGTGACGATCGGACGCGCGGCGCGTCCGGTCACGTGTGATCGGACGCGTCCGGTCTCGACGGGAGCTTACTGGAACGCGACCGGACGCTGGCACTATCGCGTCCGGTCATACGGTTGAGCGCGTCCGGTCACGGCAACGGCTAGTTCTGACGCGCGCGGTTTTCGCTTGTCCTGTAGTGACCGGACGCGTCCGGTCAGCGTGATTTTCGCTGCGTCATCTGTAACGGCTAGCTGCGTACCCCTTCGTTATAAATAGACGTTGGCCGGGGTTTGAGAGTAATTCTTGCACATTTTGAGAACTAGAGACATACTTTGAGCTAGAGAACAACCCCTCCACTCATCTCTTTGCATAGTTGCACATCTTGAGTGAGATTGAGTGAGATTCAAGTGCATTGCTTGAGAGATGCATTCTAGAGGCACTTGGTCTTCGAGTTGCTGTGGATTTCTTGTTACTCTTCCGTGTTTCCCGACACGGTAGACGGCTTGGAGCAGCGGAGGTGATTGAGCTCACAATTGGAGATTGTTGGAGCCTTCACCAAGTGTTGTAAGGGGTTCTTGATCCTTCCCCGCGGGAGTTCGCAAATTGGATACTCTAGTGGAGCTCGTGGCTTGGAGGATCCCCATCTTGTGTGCGGTTGTGCGGCGCCCGCCGAGGGCTCGACTCTTGATAGTCGATTAGTTCGCGAACCGACAAGTGGGTGTATCGTCACAACGGGGAGTAGCTTGCCGAGATGCAAATGAACCTCGGGATAAATTCTTGTGTCATTCTCTTCCCGAGGATTTCTCTTGCGTTATTGATTGATTGATACTTCTCATCTCTACACGGCGGTATAATCTCTCAAAGCTCTTCTCTCGTATTACTTCTTGTTTCTAGCTTGTAGTTGTTGTTGTGTTTAGTGGATAGCCTTGTACTAGACTTGTGTAGGTGGCTTGCTTAATTAGTTAGAGCTAGTGCTTTTTGCTTCGCCACCTTTCTTACTAACTTGTGGTTAAGTAATTCTTGTAGAAGTTTTAATTAGGCTATTCACCCCCCCTCTAGCCTATTTGGACCTTACAAGTGGTATCGGAGCCGAGGCACCGTTTATTTGAGGCTTAACAACCTACGGTGAAAAAGAAATGGCTAAATTAAGCTTGTACATCAACAACACCAAGAAGTCACCTCACTTTGATGGCACAAATTATGCATATTGGAAGGTTAAGATGACCGCACACCTAAAGTCAATCAATAGAGAAGTGTGGAAGGTCACCGAAACAAAATTTGAGGTTGCTAATCCGGAAGCACCTACACCGGTGGAAGAGAAGAAGCTCCAATGCAATGACATTGTCATTAGTGCTCTTCATGAGGCATTAGATGACAAGACCTTTGAGCAAGTAAAGAACATTGAGATTGCTCATGATGCTTGGGCCAAGCTAGAAGAAACATTTGAGGGCACCGAAGGCACAAAGACCGCTAAAGCATATATCTTGCAAGAAAAATTTTCAAGCTTCAAGATGCAAGATGATGAGAGTGTACCGGAGATGTTTCATAGGTTGCAAGTCATTGTCAATGAGCTCAAGGCACTTGGTGAGGAGGTCAAGGATAATCAATTCTCTATGAAGTTCTTGAGAAGTCTACCCAAGAGATTTGATACATTGATCACCGTGTTAGTGAGGACTACATTGAAGGATTCAACTCCTCAACAAATATTCCAAGAAGTAATGACCGATGATTCATATAGAGAAGATGATGAGAAGGATGAGTTGGTCAAGAAGAAGAAGAAGGAAAATGAGAAGAAAGATGATGAAAAGAAGAAGAGTGTGGCATTCAAAGCCACCACATCCAAGGGCAAATCTAAGATTGAATCATCAAGTGATGAAGACTCAAGCTCTTGTGATAGTGATGACATTGATGAGAAGATGGCTCTTTTTGTCAAGCAATTTGGCAAATTCATGAAGAAGAAGGGCTATCGTGCAAGGAGGAGGAAGAACTCATCCAAGAAGAATGAGCATACCATGAGATGTTTTAGATGCCATAGCAAGGACCATCTTATTGCAAAGTGTCCTTATGATAGTGATGATGAAGATGCTATCAAGAAGGAAAGGAAGAAGCAAAAGAAGAAGCAAGAAAAGAAAGAGAGCTCTTATAAGAAGAAGAATGATTCTCATGTTGCTACATGGGATAGTGATGACTCCTCAAGTGATGATGAGGATGACAACAAGAGCAAGAAGAAGGGACATGCTAGCATTGCCATCCAAGAGAAGGTCTCCCTCTTCGACACTCCATCGTGCTTCATGGCTAAGGCCGCTAAGGTATCATCCGATGATGAGAGTGATCATAATAATGCTAGTGATAGTGATAGTGATGAAGAAGAATTCACTAAAGATGAACTAATCACTATGCTAGAAGATTGCACTCAATATTTTAAAGAATCTAGAAAGGAGTGCAAGGGCTTGCTTAAGGAAAAGAAAAACCTTATGCAAGAACTTGATGAGCTTAGGGCATCTTATGAGAGTCTAAAGGTAGACCATAAGAAGCTTCAAAAGTCTCACACCAAGCTTGAAGAAGCTCATTCCTCTCTAGTTGAAAAATGTGAAAACATGCCAACTAATGTTGAGAAAGCTAAAACTTGCAACATAGGCATATCATGTGATATAATTGATGAATATTGTCATAAACCTATTATTGTTGCTCCCACTAACCCTTCATGTAGCTCATCTACATCATTTTCATCTAGTAGTGATGGTTTCACTTATGACTCCACACTTATAGTTGAGAATGAAAATCTCAAGAAGGAGGTAAAAGAGCTCAATCACACATTAGCTAAGGCTTATGGTGGTGAGGACCGCTTGCTTATGTGCTTGGGTAGCCAAAGAGCTTCTCTCTACAAAGAGGGATTGGCTATAACCCCAAGAAAGGCAAGGCCGCTTTTGATCCTCACAAGACTCGTTTTGTGAAGAACAATGGTAGCTATTGCAAAAGTTGCAAGCAAGTTGGTCACATAGAGCAACATTGCATGAACAAGAAATCCAAAACAAATGTATCCTCAATTAAATTTGATTCTTTCTATATGCTCACCAAGGGTACAAATGGTGTTCATGCTAAGTTCATTGGTGCACCATGGATGGGCTCAAAGAAGAAAGTCATTTGGGTACCAAAGAGCTTAGTCTCTAACCTTGGAGGACCCAAACAAGTTTGGGTACCTAAAAAAAATTGATCTTGTCTTGTAGGTCAATTACAAAGCCGGAGGAAGGCATTGGGTGCTTGATAGTGGGTGCACTCAACATATGACCGGAGACTCTTGTATGTTCAATTCAATTGATACAAGTCAAAATGGTGGTTTTGATGCTATCACTTTCGGCAACAACAAGAAAGGCAAGGTCAAGGGGCTTGGTAAAATTGCTATCTCAAATGACATGAGCATATCTAATGTGTTGCTAGTTGAGAGCTTGGATTTCAATCTTTTATCGGTGGCACAACTTTGTGATCTTGGCTTCAAGTGCATATTTGGTAGTGATGATGTTGAAGTCATAAGTGTTGATGGATCAAATTTGATATTCAAAGGATTTAGACATGGTAGCTTATACTTGGTTGACTTCAATGATAGTGAGACACAATTGACATCATGCTTGCTAAGAAAATCTAGTATGGGATGGTTGTGGCATAGAAGGCTTGGTCATGTTGGAATGAAACAATTGAACAAACTTTTGAGGCATGACTTAGTTAGAGGCTTGAAGGATGTCACTTTTGAGAAGGATAAACCTTGTAGTGCTTGTCAAGCCGGCAAACAAGTTGGAAATTCACATCCTAGTAAAAGTGAAATGAGCACATCAAAAGCATTTGAGCTATTGCACATGGACTTGTTTGGGCCAACAACATACACTAGCATTGGTGGCAACAAGTATGGTTTTGTGATTATGGATGACTACACTAGATACACTTGGGTGTTCTTTCTCTATGACAAGAGTGATGTTTATGATCTATTCAAGTCTTTTGTCAAGAGGGTGCAAAATGAGTTTGAGACTACCATCAAGAAGATTAGAAGTGACAATGGTAGTGAGTTCAAGAACACAAGAATTGAAGATTTGTGCGATGATTTTGGTATTGGACATCAATTCTCACCAACATACACTCCTCAATCCAATGGTGTAGTTGAAAGGAAAAATAGAACCTTGATTGATATGGCTAGATCAATGCTTAGTGAATACAATGTGAGTCATTTATTTTGGAGTGAAGCTATCAACACGGCTTGCTATTATAGCAACCGTCTCTATTGCCATGGAAAGCTTGGGAAGACACCATATGAGCTATTGAATGGAAGAAAGCCCAACATTGCATACTTTAGAGTGTTTGGTTGCAAATGCTATATTCTCAAGAAAGGCACTAGATTGAGCAAGTTTGAAAAGAAATGTGATGAAGGATTCTTACTTGGTTATTCTACCACAAGCAAGGCATATAGAGTTTGGAATCTCACAAATGGCACCTTGGAAGAAGTTCATGATGTTGAGTTTGATGAAACCCAAGGGTCTCAAAATGAAGCTCAAAACCTTGATGATGTGAGAGGAGATCAATTGTCAAATGCAATGAAGAACATGGACATTGGTGATATAAGGCCGATGCAAGTTGATGATGATGATATTCATGTGATCAACCAAAATGTGCAAATTGATACAAATCAAGCTAGCTCGAGTGGTACTCATGATGAAGCTCAAGTTCAAGGTCAAATAAGTGGAAGCAATCAACTCCCAATACTCCAACCTACTAGCATTGCAAGAGATCATCCATTGGACCAAATCATTGGTGGAATTCAAAGTGGTGTTCAAACTAGATCAAGGCTAGCATCCTTTTGTGAGCATTACTCATTTGTGTCACTTGAAGAACCTAAGAAATTAGAAGATGCTTTGAAGGATTCCGATTGGGTAAATGCCATGCATGAAGAACTAAACAACTTTGCTAGAAATCAAGTTTGGAAACTTGTTGAGAGGCCAAAGAACTACAATGTGATTAGTACTAAGTGGGTCTTTAGAAACAAGCAAGATCAAGATGGCATGGTTGTGAGGAACAAAGCAAGATTAGTAGCACAAGGATACACTCAAGTTGAGGGTCTTGACTTTGGAGAGACATATGCACCGGTTACAAGATTGGAGGCTATTAGAATCTTATTAGCATATGCTTGTGCACACAACATCAATTTCTATCAAATGGATGTCAAGAGTGCATTTCTCAATGGCTACATCAATGAAGAAGTTTATGTTGAGCAACCTCCCGGTTTTGAAGATGACAAGAAGCCCAACCATGTTTACAAGCTAAAGAAGGCATTGTATGGTTTGAAGCAAGCACCTAGAGCATGGTATGAGAGGTTGAGGGACTTTCTCCTCTATAAAGGGTTCAAGATGGGAAAGGTTGACACAACTCTCTTCACCAAGAAGCTTGGAAATGACTTATTTGTGTTGCAAATCTATGTGGATGACATTATCTTTGGATCAACTAACCAAGACTTTTGTGAAGAGTTTGGAAATATGATGGCTAATGAGTTTGAGATGTCTATGATTGGAGAGCTTAGTTACTTCCTTGGACTTCAAATCAAGCAAATGAAGAATGGTACTTTTGTAAGTCAAGGCAAGTACATCAAGGATATGATCAAGAAGTTTGGATTGCAAGATGCTAAGCCAATGAGTACACCAATGGGCACAAATGATCAATTGGGTGTTGATGCTAGTGGCAACATGGTAGATCAAAAATAATACCGATCCATGATTGGAAGTTTGCTCTATGTCACCGCTTCTAGGTCAGATGTGATGTTTACTGTATGCAAGTGTGCAAGATATCAAGCTTCACCTAGAGAAAGTCACTTGAGAGCAACCAAGAGGATATTGAGATATCTTAAGGGCACTCATGATGTTGGATTATGGTTTCCAAAGGGGTCTAATTTTGAGTTGATTGGATATTCAGACTCCGACTATGGTGGATGTAAGATTGATAGAATGAGCACAAGTGGCACTTGTCAATTGCTTGGAAGGTCTCTTGTTTCATGGTCATCAAAGAAACAAAATAGTGTTGCACTATCTACCGCCGAGGCCGAATACATTAGTGCCGGTAGTTGTTGTGCACAATTGCTTTGGATGAAAGCAACCTTGAATGACTTTGGAATCAAATTCAAGAATGTGCCATTATTTTGTGACAATGAAAGTGCTATCAAGATGACACAAAATCCGGTTCAACATTCAAGAACCAAGCACATTGACATAAGGCATCATTTCATAAGAGACCATCAACAAAAGGGTGATATTAGCATTGAGAGCATTGGTACCGAAGATCAACTAGCCGACATATTCACAAAGCCACTTGATGAAAAGAGATTTTACAAGTTGAAGAATGAATTGAACATACTTGACTTCTCCAACTTGAAATGAGTGCACCCTCACATTCTTATATGACATGCCTCTCCTCCAACATAGCAAGGTAAAGTTGTTTGGCATATCATTCATACCTTGCTAAGGACATGGTTAGAACATATAGACATATTTGCATGACAAATAGGCTCATTCATGAAAATCAAATGATTTTAATGTATATATGGTACCACTATTGCTTCTATGTTTATTTGATCTAGTGGTAGCATATGACATGTTTGTGGGCTTGCAAACCTAGTGTTAAATCTAGTAAACGAGCTCATGATGTGTAATTCAACATGGTCAAGATAACCCTGATACTTTATGAGGTGTGAAAAAGCTTGTCCTTGGATCAAACCGAATTACATATTCTAAGCAAGTGATCTAGATTGAACCATAATTTGGATTCCCTCATATTGATTGACTTATCTCTCACTAAAATTACCTATTCTTGGCACCTTTTTGGTGATTGTTGACAAAGGGGGAGAGAAAAGTCACAAAGATATTGCAAAGAGGGAATAAGATATAATAAGGGGGAGAGAAAAGTCACAGGGGAGAGAAAAGTTACAAAGGGAGAGAAATTAAGGGATCAATTAAATTTGAGCACACAAGTAGGGGGAGCAAGCTCATGGATTACTTGTTGCACTTGTATGTGCATTAACATGATGAAATGTTGCATTGCAAAGTTTAATTTTGATATTCATGATTGAATGGTGTATGCTAGAAATAGAACTTGAATGATGATTTGTTGAGAGTAGCTTTACAAGTGGTATCTAGACACCTTTTGCTTATAATGTTGATCTCACGGGGTATTTTAGTGTTTGTGATCTTTACAAGTGATGTATTACAAGTGGTGTCTAGCTACACCGATGCTAAGGGTGGTATATAAAGGCAACTCCGATTGGTATCACGCTTCAAAGGTCCATCCTATATACCTTAGCATCAATTTGATAGTAATAACTCTCCCAAAATTCAAATCCATACATACGTGCACAATTGAACCAAACTCATGGAAGCACATATGTAGGGGGAGCTAATACTATCGAAATTGAAAATTGATTTCATTTCATATCTTTGTGATGGTTGTCATCAATTACCAAAAAGGGGGAGATTGAAAGCCCAAGTTTGGTTTTGGTAATTAATGACACCAAGTTGCTAATGCCATGCGTTAAGTGTTTTGAGTTAGGCATAAGCAACACATGTGATGAAGATGTATGTGGCAAGGAGTGGTGGCCACAAGATCACAAAGAGATGGTGCATGGACATAAAATGATGATCATGGTGGAGATGCACATAAAAGGAAGGACATGATGATCAAGTGAAAGAGAAGGATCTAAGAGCGCAAGGCAAAGGTATAACCATAGGGTTTTCCTTTTGCCGGTCTAAGATGAGTAGAGAAGTGATTGACCGGGTTTAGGATACATAGCCGACTATCAAGAGGGGCAATCACGGTTAGCTCGGGAATCAAGTGCCACTAGATCAATGTCTTGAGCATATGCATTAGGATCTAGTTGAGAGCTAACATAACGCCTTGTAAAATGTTTGTGAAATGCTAACACACATGCACATGGTGGTGTACACTTGGTGGTGTTAGCACATTTGCGAAGGCGGTGGAGTTTAAGCGGTAGAGAGGGGTTTGGGTTCCTCTCTCCCTCCCACCGAGCTTGCGAGGCGGGATTCGGCGCTTTTTGGAGAAGTGAAACGCCTATTTTCTATTGCGCCGGAAGTCGGAAAAGAAACGGAGGCGAACGACGGTCACTGTGTTGATCGGACGCTGCACCGGACGCGGTCTCGGTTTGACCGGACGCGCCCGGTCAGTTCAACTCAGTGCTGCTAGGGTTTGTGACCGGACGCTGGTCTGGCCTGACCAGCGCGTCTGGTCAGTTCACTTGTGCACAGAAGGAGAGCGCGCGACCGGTGCGTCCGGTCCCTCACGGAACCGGAGCGTCCGGTCATGCGTCTAGAGGGGCAGTGAGCAGTGGAGTGACGATCGGACGCGCGGCGCGTCCGGTCACGTGTGATCGGACGCGTCCGGTCTCGACGGGAGCTTACTGGAACGTGACCGGACGCTGGCACTATCGCGTCCGGTCATACGGTTGAGTGCGTCCGGTCACGGCAACGGCTAGTTCTGACGCGCGCGGTTTTCGCTTGTCCTGTAGTGACCGGACGCGTCCGGTCAGCGCGATTTTCGCTGCGTCATCTGTAACGGCTAGCTGCGTACCCCTTCGTTATAAATAGACGTTGGCTGGGGTTTGAGAGTAATTCTTGCACATTTTGAGAACTAGAGACATACTTTGAGCTAGAGAACAACCCCTCCACTCATCTCTTTGCATAGTTGCACATCTTGAGTGAGATTGAGTGAGATTCAAGTGCATTGCTTGAGAGATGCATTCTAGAGGCACTTGATCTTCGAGTTGCTGCGGATTTCTTGTTACTCTTCCGTGTTTCCCGACATGGTAGACGGCTTGGAGCAGCGGAGGTGATTGAGCTCACAATTGGAGATTGTTGGAGCCTTCATCAAGTGTTGTAAGGGGTTCTTGATCCTTCCCCGCGGGAGTTCACAAATTGGATACTCTAGTGGAGCTCGTGGCTTGGAGGATCCCCATATTGTGTGCGGTTGTGCGGCGCCCGCCGAGGGCTCGACTCTTGATAGTCGATTAGCTCGCGAACCGACAAGTGGATGTATCGCCACAACGGGGAGTAGCTTGCCGGGAAGCAAGTGAACCTCGGGATAAATTCTTGTGTCATTCTCTTCCCGAGGATTTCTCTTGCGTTATTGATTGATTGATACTTCTCATCTCTACACGGCGGTATAATCTCTCAAAGCTCTTCTCTCGTATTACTTCTTGTTTCTAGCTTGTAGTTGTTGTGTTTAGTGGATAGCCTTGTACTAGACTTGTGTAGGTGGCTTGCTTAATTAGTTAGAGCTAGTGCTTTTTGCTTCGCCACCTTTCTTACTAACTTGTGGTTAAGTAATTCTTGTAGAAGTTTTAATTAGGCTATTCACCCCCCTCTAGCCTATTTGGACCCTACAGCTTGTGTGGTGCAATGCTAGTATAGAACTTGATTGATGAAATGATCTACTAGCAAGCATAGGAATAGCTTACATGTGGTATCTAGATGTGCCTTAAACTTTACAAGTGGTCCAAGAACCTTTACTATAATGTTGATCTCACGGGGTTCTTGAGTTGTGATGGTTGTCTAGTTACTTCATGATGCTAAGGTTGGTGTAAAAGGCAACTCCGATTGGTATCACGCTTCAAAGGTCCATTTCTTACACCTTAGCATCATTTTGGTAGAATTACTCTCTCAACACTTCTATCCATGCATATGTACAAAGCTTTCAATCCAAACTCTATGCACATATGTAGGGAGAGCTAATGCTACCAAAACCGAGCTTGTGATAATTGTCCAAACTTTACTTATGAGCAAAATGATTAGACAAGTATGACAAGTTCAAAACTTTTTATTATCAAAATCATCTTTGTGAGGGTTGTCATCAATTACCAAAAAGGAGGAGATTGAAAGTCCCTAGTTTAGTTTTGGTTAATTGATGAAACCTAGGACTAACCTTTGTATCTAAGTGGATGGTTTAGATAAAGGTGGTCATTGAATATGAGACATGCCATTGACTCATGTGACCAAGATGATGAAGACCAAGATGATGCTTGGCTCGATGGACCGCTTGTGAAGGTGAAGGGCAAGTCGAGGCTTCGAAGCGAAGGACCATGCGATGGTGAAGCTTGAGCAAGACTTGGCATCGATGGACCGATGCAACGGTGAAGAGCAAGTGAAGTCAAGGTCGATGGATCAAGACGGTCATGTGATGATATGAAGTGGAGCATATCTTTTGAAAAAACAAAATGGGCTCAAGGCAAATGCATAACCATAGGGCCATTTTGTTTTGCACTTAAGACAACATAGAGGATGTGAGTGGTTTAGGATCGATAGCCGAACTATTAAGAGGGGAAGTCTTATCGATTATTCGACGCACTGGTGCCACTAGGTGAATTCATGAAGTGCATTGCATGTAGGGCCTAGTAAGCTAACTGGAAAACCTTCAAAAATGATTATGAAAATGCTAACACACGTGCACAAGGTGGTGATCACTTGTTGGTGTTGGCACTTTTGCGAAGGCGATGAAGTTTGAGCGGTAGAGAGGGTTTGGGTCTCTCTCTCCCTCCCGCCGAGCTTGCGAGCGCGGGATTCAGGCGTTTTTGAGGAGTTGAAATGCCTATTTTCCACTACGCCGGAAGTCAGAAAAGAAACGGAGGCGAACGAAGGTCACAGAGGTGATCGGACGCTGCACCGGACGCGGTCATGGTATGACCGGACACGTCCGGTCAGTATAACGCAGTAGTCAGGCGCGGGTGCTAGGGTTTGCAACCGGCGCGTTCGGTCACTCGCGAGACCGGCGTGTCCGGTCAGGCGCCCAGAGGGAACTGAGGTTCGCAAGGTCGATCGGACGCGCGGCGCGTTCGGTCACACACGATCGGACGTGTCTGGTCATTGAGGGAGCTTACTGGACTCTAACCGGACGCTCGCACTAGCGCATCCGGTCGTTGCTTCGTGTGCGCGCGGTACTGTGCGATCGGCGTGTCCGATCGGGTGAGCGGCGCGTCTGGTCGGTTAAGAGGCACATCCGGTCGTTGCCTGGGGCGCGTCCGGTCGTTGGTTTGACCGTTGGCGCTCAGTGACCGTTGGAGGATCGGACGCGGTTGAGCGCGTCCGGTCAGTTTCGACCGGCGCGTCCGGTCATACCATGACCGCGTCCGGTGCAGCGTCCGGTCACCTCTGTGACCTCTGTTCGCCTCCGTTTCTTTTCTGACTTCCGGCGTAGTGGAAAATAGGCATTTCAACTCCTCGAAAACGCCTGAATCCCACGCTCGCAAGCTCGGCGGGAGGGAGAGAGAGACCCAAACCCTCTCTACCGCTCAAACTTCATCGCCTTCGCAAAAGTGCCAACACCAACAAGTGATCACCACCTTGTGCACGTGTGTTAGCATTTTCATAATCATTTTTGAAGGGTTTCCAGTTAACTTACTAGGCCCTACATGCAATGCACTTCATGAATTCACCTAGTGGCACCCGTGCGTCGAATAACCGATAAGACTTACCCTCTTAATAGTTCGGCTATCGATCCTAAACCACTCACACCCTCTATGGTGTCTTGAGTGCAAAACAAAATGGCCCTATGGTTATACCTTTGCCTTGAGCCCATTTTATTTTTCCAAAAGATATGCTCCACTTTATATCATCATATGACCGTCTCGATCCATCGACCTTGACTTCACTTACTCTTCACCGTTGCATCGGTCCGTCGGTGCCAAGTCTTGCTCAAGCTTCACCATCGCATGGTCCTTCGCTTCGAAGCCTCGACTTGCCCTTCACCTTCATAATCGGTCTATCGAGCCAAGCATCACCTTGGTCTTCATCATCTTGGTCACATGAGTCAATGTCATGTCTCATATTCCATGACCACCTTTATCTAAATCATCCACTTAGATACAAAGGTTAGTCCTAGGTTTCATGAATTAACCAAAATCAAACTAGGGACTTTCACTCTCTGCACTGCATCGAGCGGGACGACTACACTAACGGGCGCTATGTCGACTAGCGTAACCGGCTCTGGTGCTGCTGGATATGTTCTAATTCATTCTCTACCTTTAGCGATTAAAATCATGATTATTAGTATAATCTACATATCCATGTCACTTAGATCGCACGTGCATATATATAAGGCCACAAACTTGTTGTTAATCTTTTTCTGAATTAAATTAATACTAAAATTATCTAAATTTCTAACCATCCAAAATCTGATAGGCATTTTTTGGTAGTTGGCTTTGCGGGTATGTTGAAACTGAATGTCTTTGAGGGTACTCATTACAAGAGGTGGCGGCAGAGGTGCATTCTATGGTTGACTGCTATACACTGCTATTTTGTCACTGAGCCTAGGGCTGTTGGGCCGCATACTCCTAATGAGGAGCATGTGTTCAAACATGCTAATTCTATGTTCAAGGCTGCAATTCTGAGCATGCTAGGAGACACCATAGTGGATGCATATGTGCCGCTACAGACTGGTAAAGAGATGTGGGATGCACTTGAGGCCAAATATAAGGTTTCTTATGCTAGTACTGAGTTGTATGTTATGGAGCAGTTTCATAACTACAGGATGGTAGATGACTGTTCTGTAGTAGAACAAGCTCATAAGATACAAATACTGGCAAAAGAGCTCGAAATTTTTGGTTGTGTATTGCTAGATAAGTTTGTGGTAGACTGTATCATTGCAAAGTTGCCATAGGTTTGGACAGATTTTGCTACTTCTCTGAAATATAAGAAATAGGAGTTTGGTATTGCCGACCTCATTGGCTCTTTGGATGTTGAAGAGAAGGCGAGAGCAAAGGAAATTCTAGTGCCCATGTGGTGTAAAAAATTTCTCAAAACTCTCACAAGAAGAAATTTCAGCAAGAACTCAAACAAAAGAACACTACACCTTTTAAGAAGAAGAAGAAGGAAAAGAAAAATTGTTTCACTTGTGGTAAGTCCGGGCATTATGCTAAGGATTGCCCGGATGGCAAGTGGAAGCCCAAGAAAAAATTTGCAAACATGATTGAAGCTTATGGAGGAACATCGGGGTATGTAATTTATTACCTACAGTTCTTTTAATTTTTCATTCACCTAATTGGTGGGTGGATACAGGAGCTAATATTCATGTATGTGCTGATATTTTTTATTTTCTTCTTATCAGGTCAGGCGGACTTCCTCCTTGTTGATGGGGAACGGGACGCGTGTGGCTGTACGTGGTATTGGTACGGTCAATCTGAAGCTTACTTGGGAAAGACCGTGCAACTGAAGAACGTGCAACATGTCCCCTCAATAAGGAAGAATTTGATTAGTGGTTCTCTATTATGTCATGATGGTTATAAACTTGTGTTTGAATCGAATAAGTGCGTACTTTCTAAGTATGGAACTTTTGTTGGAAAAGGCTACGAGAGCGGATGCTTGTTCCGCTTGTCTTTAGATGATGCATGTGTTAATTCTGTGAACCATGTGAGCCAGGTTAATGAAACAAATGTTTGGCATTCGCGCTTATGTCATATTAATTTTGGTTGCATGACTCGCTTAGCTGGTTTGAATTTAATCCTGAAATTTAATTTGGTCAAAGATTCAAAATACCATATATGTGTGCAATCAAAGCAACCTCGCAAGCCTCACAAGGCTGCTGAGGCGAGGGACTTGGCACCACTAGAACTAATCCATTCCGATTGTGTGAAATGAATGGCGAGTTGACCAAAGGTGGCAAAAGATATTTCATGACATTTATAGATGATTGCACTAGATTTTGCTACGTGTATCTGTTAAAATCAAAAGATGAAGCATTGAATTATTTTAAGATTTATAAAGTTGAGGTAGAAAACCAACTTGAAAAGAAAATTAGGGAGCGTTTGGTTCGTGTCCAAAGAATGCCAAAACGTGCCGCAACTTTGGCGCCGCAGTTGCGCATGGCGTTTGGTTGGCTGCCCCATTTGTGGCATGCCACAACCTTGCCGTGCTCTTCTAGTGCATTTTATGTACCAAAACGTGCTGGAAGTGCAGCGGTCATTTTCTGCGCCGCATGTTTGGCATGCCAAGGACTCTGGCGCGGCATCTCATGGTCATAATCCAAACGAGCCCTAAACTTTTATGATCTGATCGTGGGGGAGAATATTTCTCAAATAAGTTTTCTGAGTTTTGCGCGGAGCATGGTATTGTTCATAAGAGGACACCGCCATACTCACCATAATCCAATGGGATTGCAGAGAGAAAAAAACCACACTCTAACTGAGTTGATTAATGCCATGTTAGAGACCGCAAGACTATCTAAGGAATGGTGGGGTGAGGCAATATTGATAGCATGTCATGTCCTGAATAGGGTTCCCACAAAGAACAAAGAAATTACACCATTCGAGGAATGAAAGAAGAAAAGATTAAATTTTTCTTACCTGCGAACATGGGGTTGTTGGGCAAAGGTGATTGTACCAATTAACAAGAAGCGAAAGCTTGGATAAAAACCATTGATTGTGTCTTCCTCAGTTATGCTATTCACAGCGTGGGTTATAGATTTTTAATAATAAATTCTGGAGTGCCTGATATGAATGTTGGTACTATTATAGAATCCAGAGATGCTACATTTTTTTGAAAGTAAATTTCCTATGAAAAATACACCTAGCACTTCTAGTCATGATTCTATAATACTTTCATAGTTGTATGAACCGATAGAACATGCTGATGTTGAAACCCATGTGGAAAATCATGAGGAGGATAATAATATAGTCACTCGAAAGAGTAAGAGATGGAGGACTGCAAAGTCCTGTGGTGAAGACTATATTATATACCTCGTGGATGACACTCCTAAGACCATAGAAGAGGCATATTCATCTATTGCCGCTGACTTATGAAAAGAAGTTGTTCAGAGTGAGATGGACTCTATTATGTCTAATGGAACTTGAGAGGATGATGATCGTCCTTACGGGTGTAAACCTGTGGGATGTAAATGGGTGTTCAATAAAAAGCTTAGACCTGATGGTATAATTAAGAAGTACAAGGCGAAACTTGTGGCTAAGGGCTATACCCAGAAAGATGGCAAAAAATATTTTGATACTTATTCACCAATTGCCTGTCTTACTACTATACGAGTGTTACTTTTCTTGGCTGCCACATATGGTCTTCTCGTTCATCAGATGAAAGTTAAGACAATTTTCTTGAATAGAGAGCTTGAGAAAGAGATCTATATGGATCAGCCGGATGGATTTGTAGCAAAGGGTCAAGAGAGAAAGGTGTCTAAGTTATTGAAATCCGTGTATGGTCTAAAACAAGCACCTAAGCAGTGGCATAAGAAGTTTGATAGAACTTTGATATCAACTAGCTTTGCTGTGAGCGAAGCTGACAAATGTGTTTATTATCGGTATGTTGGTGGAGATGGTGTGATCTTGTGCTTATATGTGGATGATATACTAATTTTTGGAAATAATGTTAATGTGATCAAGGAAGTGAAAGATTTTTTTTGTCTAGTAACTTTGAAATGAAAGACTTGGGTGAGGCTAATGTTATTCTTAACATAAAGCTACTGAGAGAAGGAAATGGCGGGGTAACACTTGTGCAATCTCATTATGTGGAAAAGGTGTTGAGTCGCTTTGGATATAGTGACTGCACGCTTGCTCCAACTCCTTATGACCTAAGTGTGTTGTTAAGGAAAAATCAAAGAATAGCACGAGATCAATTGAGATATTCTCAAATAATTGGCTCACTTGTATATTTAGCTAGTGCAATGAGGCCTGATATCTTGTTTGCTGTGAGCAAACTTAGCCGATTTGTTTTAAATTCGGGAGATAATCATTAGCATGCTCTTGAGAGGGTATTGTGCTATCTAAAAGGGACTATGAGCTATGGCATACAATATACTGGGTATCTAAGGGTACTAGAAGGTTATTGTGATATAAATTGGATATCTGATACTGATGAGATTAACGCCACAGGTGGATATGTGTTCTTACTTGGAGGTGGTGCTATTTCATGGAAGTCTTGCAAGCAGACCGTCTTAATCAGGTCAACAATGGAAGCAAAACTCACAGCATTAGATACCGCCACAGTTGAAGCTAAGTGGCTTCGTGAACTCCTTATGAATTTATCGGTGGTTGAAAAACCAATGTCGGCTATATCTATGAACTGTAATAATCAGACTATGATAATCAAAGTGAATAGTTCTAGGGACAACATAAAGTCTACAAGGCATGTAAAGAGGTGGTTAAAATTTGTTAGAAAACTAAAAAACTCTGGAGTAATAGTATTAGACTATGTCCATACATCAAAGAATCTGGCAGATCAATTTACAAAGGGTCTATTACGCAATGTGATAGAAGGTGCATTGAGGGAGTTGAGCTTGAGACCCACTTGAAGTTACTCCATAGTGGTAACTTGTCCTACGTGATTGGAGATCCCGTAAAGTAGGATGGCAAAACAAGCTAGTGGTTGACTGATAGAGAAACCCCTTACATTAAAGTCCAAATCGTTATGAGATGCATTGTTTCTCCTTTGCTGTATGGCAGGTTGGTTAATTTCTTAATATGATCCGAGTGGCTTATTTAAGTTGGGATGTTGCCCTACATAACATCCTAGAAGGAACACACATATGAGTTCGAGTGCTAGTCATAGCCTATGAGATGTGGGTAATCTCTAGATACTCACGAAGGTATCGAAGTGTGACTTATATGCTTCAACCAGAGGGATGCTTGTAGTAGCCTAGTACCAGAAAAGAACTTAGGTAAAACTCACTTCACACAAAACTATCAATGCAAGGCATAGTCCATTGTTCAGTTGTGACTGAGTGTAACCTCTGTTCTAGACGGATGTTCAACTTAACAGTCTCCATTAAAACTCTGGTATATCAAAGAACTTTGGATTAGAGATTAGTTAATATGTGTCCTAGAATTTGGTGGGGATTGTTAGATTTAATCTGGGCCAGGCCCATATATTATCTAATTAAATCAAATAAATTCTAAAGCCTGTATTAAATAATGTGTGCAATATCATTTAGTCCCATACGAGATTTTGATTGAATGTTGACTCGACTTAAATGTGTGGACTGTGCTTGTCTACATTGAGTGGGTTGAGAAAGGATGAGGCAAGCCACATGCGCAAGCCACCGCCGACCTTGACCCGATGTGACACACGCCCGTAGCTGCGTGCGTCTCCTCTCCTCCCGTCTCCTCCTCACCCATGGTGACTCCTTCCCTTCTGAGGCGGACTCATGTACCCTTTGGTTTGCCCGGAGAAAGGCTCGCTTCAACATTCGTCTCTCTTGGTTGAACACATAAACACATCCACTATTTTCGCTGCGGCCAAGTTTCCCGTCCTGGTTCCCACGAGCACGGGAATAGGGACAGCAGGCCTCCGGAACCGAGTCGTCTACGAGTTCATCTACTCGGGTGAATGGCGACCATCAGGTTTTTGGGGAGCGATCATGCGACTGCTCGATCGATCCACGACCTACGACTTCATCTTCTTCCCGGTATTTCGTGACGGCGGCGGGAGTTCGGCACTGCAACTCTCTGCACGAGCGGGACGACTGCATCAACAGGCGCTATGTCGACTAGCGTGACCGGCTCTGGTGCCGCTGGGTATGTTCTAATTCATCCCTTATCTTCAGTGATTAAAATCATGATTATTAGTATCATCTACATGTCCATGTCACTTATATCACACGTGCACATCTATGAGGCCATAAACTTGTTGTTAATCTTTTTCTAAATTAAATTAATACTAAAATTGTCTAGATTTCTAACAAGTCTAAGCTGTTAAATTCTAGAATAATTACATGAACCTCATAGTTGACGGGCACTTTATTATGACACACATTTTTTTCTTAGGCATCTTTTTAATTAACGGGATTTCTAAATATCTTCCAGAAGATTATTGTTTATGTTATCTTTCACTTTTTATATGGTCCAGATGTTGTCAAGATTCGTGCTCACCTAAATAACAATTCCCCTTTGCTGTCAGTTTTGTGGCCTCTGATTGTTGTTTCCATTTGATATGACTCCTTCATCCTGCTGTCTTTTATCTATACTATAAAATAGTAAAGGAATTGAAAATAGTCTTTCACCTTGATACTTCTACCCACCTTAAATCTTATCCCTTAGATATTAGATCCAATGCATGTAGTCTCCCATCGTAATATGGCAAACGGATCCAGCCGAAAAACTTTTAATTGTTTACGCGTGTTTATCTCTTGTCAACCCCTTGCGTTAGATTTTTTTCTCACCATCATCGTGCCTACCCGCCCGACGTACCCACCTGTGATCCCTGCCTCGACTTGATATGCTAATCCAACCTACAGTATATAAGAAAGTTACGGTGTTCAGGGTATTCGGTGGCGGCGGCGGTTTTCAATTCGCTGGCTTCATTGGGCGGTGTGTAGCGCTGCAGTTGGGATATCGTGACATTTAATCCTGATTAGGAGCATCCCGTCGATGGTATCCAGGTATGGTCGACAGAGTCCAAAACTTTACTGTAGTGATCGATTTGTTTATTCCAATCTAATGTCCTTGCACCTTGCAGATTCGGAGGTAGTTGATTCCATGATCTCGTTGCTATCACATTACAACTTAAATCAAATCATCAAATACTCTTAGTCTTTTACTGGGAGCATCATCGGCCGACCTGAGGAATTGTCACGCGGCTACAGTGCTTCCATGAATCAACAGGTTTAGTGGTAATTTGCAGGCTCCTAAATCGTAATATGTGCACAGATCGATTCTTGTTTTTTGAAAACTGATTGTTTCCAATTTACGGCTGCGGGATTAACACAAATTAGGGTAGAACAATTGCAGATCTCGTCCTTTCCGATCCAGTCCAAGCAACATGTGCAAGAACGGAGGCGCTCGCACTGCTGTGGCCTCCACCTGCGGTGTGACATGCGCATGTATACATAGGTACGTATCCTCCTTCGTAATAAGTAATTTTCTTTATTCTGTTCTTGATATTTTAATCCCAATCTATGTGATACTTTCTCAATTGAACTCACATAATTTTTTTTTCTTGCCACAGCGCCGTGGCGTCCGGTCGGCGGCAGTGCTATCCATCTACACCGCAGCTATCAGGATCTCTGTTTGGTCAAGCGTCATCATATGGTCACCTGAATAAGGCTGATCTATGACGGCACTTCTCGTTACATACTCAGCGAACCATCTGACCACGCTACTACAAAAAAGATCTACCACGACTTTTTGAAAACACCCTCCAAGGCGGGCAAAACTTTCAACCGCCTCGGTTAATGGCGGTCATTTTTCATTAACCGAGACAATTACAAGAATCCGCCTCGTAAAATTAATTTACAGAGACGACTACTCTTAAAATCTATTAACTGAGGTGGACCTTATAACTGACCCGCCTCCGAAAATGTTGGGCTGATTCATCAATAGTTTAGGTTCCGTACGGCCCAGACCCATTTTGGCTGACCGGTCTGGGGTCACCCCACTCGAAAACTGCTTGCAGCACATCAAATTTCCATATCCCTTACCGAATAACTATCCAAATGCCATCTGAATTATCAAAAAAATGTTAGATTAAAAAATACAAAAAAGGATGATAAAATAATGACAATGTAAGCTAAAAATAAAAAAATAACATGATATCTTCTACGCACGCACGTGCGTGCCGCACGTCCATGTCGACTAGTATTGAAAAAAAAAACATTCCGATGTTTCATTTCAGTTTCGTGTCCATTATCCTGCTGCCTTTTATATTGAAAAAAAAAATATCCCGCTGTTTCATTTCAGTTCCGTGTTATGGGTGTTGTCGACGGTGCCCGTGGTCTTGCCGCGCCGGCTGCGGTAGTGCCTGTGGCCTTGCCAGCGGCGGCTGCGGCGGCCGCCGCGTTGTCTACGGTGTCCGTCGCGTTGTCTTCGGCGGCAGCGGCTTTGTCGGAGGAGGTAGCTGCGATGGAGTTGTTGTTCGAGGCGGCGGCGGCGGCTTTGTCGGAGGAGGCAGTGGCGACGGCGGCAGCTTCTTCCTCGGATCCGGTGGCGGCGACGTTCCCCACGGTGCCTTTCTGTTATCTTGTGTTTTGATTTGATTTGTTTTGCGGTTGCGTCAGTCGTGGCGTTTGGTTGCGGGCTTGGCCGGGGCAAAGCTTGCCGGCAAGGCGCTCTGCAACCTCCGCCCCTCCAATGTCGATCTCTGATTCGGATGTTGTGCTTGTTAGGAAGCCTTGCCCCTGCTCCTCCAGTTGGTGTCGTGTTTTGGCATTCCACATATGTAAATATGTTATTTTTCAGTCAAATGTGGGATTGGTTTATCTTTTTTTTTGTCCAGCGTTTGCCATTTCTAGTGATTAGTCTTGTTTTGCTTATAGAATGTGTACACATATTCAATAATGTAGTACTACTACTATCAGTAGCAGGGCCGGTCTGTGCATGTTCAAGTTATCCGTCCAATCCGGCCATGGCATCGAACTAACTGCTCCTGAAACATTCTAGGCTGCTAGTGTTTGTTCAGTTTACTCATAACCAATCATCTGTAATTCTTTATCTTGGTGCTATCTAGTTTGGGACATCAGTCCTGGTCCTTCAGAGAGTAGTAGGAGCGTGTCTGCATGTCATAAACAATTTGCCAAGGCTAACAGTCATCTATTACAATCAGAGCACTACTATTCCTACTGCTAATGTTTGCCTGACCAAACATATTCAGATAGGATAGGAGTACTCTCCAAACAAATGAATCACCCAGCGAAAGCGAATGCAACATGACTCGGTGTCTGTGGCTCGGTGTCGTTGGTTAGAATTAGCACATTTGATAAACAGATAAACTTGCAAGTGTGCCTTCTTCTAATCTGAGGACTAGTTAGTCAGACCTGTCACTGCTAATCTGTCTAATTCCTTTGCATGTCAGTTGTCTATCTGTGTAAATTAAGTTGATTGATTGATAGGTGAAAAGATAATCTTCTTGTTTTGTTTGTTCTTTTAGCAAATTTTTTAATGATGATGAAGTTCTCGTGAGGTGAAATAACAAATAAGTAGTGTAGCTGAGCTCAGAATGGTGGCGGCAATGGAGTGGGGGAAGTGTTTTAGTTTACCCTTCAAGTTTCAGTGATTTATATTTTATTATTTTTATTGGTTCAATTTTAATTCCTGAATATTTAATTTATTGTTTGCATCTGTGTTTTAGCAATATTCAGAGTTTCAGTTTTTGAATTTTGTTGAGTTAGTTCAGTTTGTAGAAATTCTGCTTCGTTACTATTATATTGTCTGTATTTAGTTTTAGTGTATGGTGATTGTTTATTTCGTTTGAGGAAGATTTGTTCCTGCCTGCTTGTTTGTCGCTTTGTAGGTTGTACAATTGTAGTTAGGCTTGATTTATTGCTTGTAAGTTTTGTATGTCTCTTGCATCAGCTTTGTGTTTGGTGATTCAATTTCTCAGTTTTTGTTGTACATGTAGGAGTCATGGCTGCTAGGAGCAAATGTTGTTATGGTGATGGCACTAGAGCAGGTCATGGTCGTAAAGGATCTAAACCTGATTGTGTGCATCATACTAGTAATGTAAGTTCTTAGTTATTCTAAAGTTAGTTGTTTAAATAATTTTTTAGAATTATTGGGTTTCTATGTTGTTTCATGCCTTCATTTCAACTGTTAATGTAAATTTGTTGGAGAAATTTGTTAAATTTTGTAAATCCAAGTTATCTGGTTCATGGTTCATTTTAGTTTTTTATTCTGTTTTAGTTCGTTTTTTTATCTCTTTGTCATCTAAATTATATATTCAGTAAAAGTTTTAATTGCTCCAAGCCAATATTCAGTATTAGTTTTCAATATCCTAGTTCCATTTTAAGTAACTCAGTCCTATCATGTTTTTGGTACTAAGTCAGTTGGGGTCTAACTAGACAAGGGCTTACTGGAACCTGAACAAGAGTTGCGCATGTAAGCAAACACACCCTATCTTGTCCAGCTATAGCTTGGCTTGGTCAGAAGCAGTTGCAGCCTGATTGCTTGATTCAGTGAGTGCAGCTAGCTGTAGGCAGTAGTAGCACTGGCATTTCAGCAGAGACAATACCTCGGTCTTGCTTTCAGGTTTGCACTGTCACTCTGAGTAAGTCAATGTGTTTTCAATTTATGAGCCATGTCATTTTTGTATTACATTTCTATATCGATCCTTAGTCTGTAGGTTAATTTCTTTGCAACTCATTTTCCAGTTCCTTCTATTAGTTTTTTTTTGACAATCCCTTCCTTCTATTAGTTTCTTTTAACTTCAGTATCATGGATGCTTGGCCTGTTGGCGGATGGGTAGCTGTAGCTCAGTTTTTATATCAATGTTTCACTGGTTGTACCTGAGCCTTTCAGTTTGTTGCGGTTGGGGTCTAGACCATTGTTTTATTCAAGTTTGGCTAGTGTGAGCTTTAAGTCTTTTGTTTAATCAAAGTTGCCTTGTATCCTTTTGATATGTAGCTACCATTTTATTTATTTATGTTCTCTTGCAATGAGCTTTTGTAGTCTGCATGTGTGTAAGCTGAAGCTAGCTTGTGTTGTTTACCAACTGGGCATTGAACTAAACATGATTGACTATGTATGAACAATCAACAAGGTCTTCAGGTTTATTTTTTGAGCAGTGATGTTCTTCATATAAATATCATAGATAGCTAAGTGCTTAGATTTCTAATTCAAAGGCTAATTGTTTGAATTTGTGTCAATGCAGGGACAAAAATGCACATGGAATGGTGAAGCTAAGTGAGCCAAGAGGTCCAAGAAGAGTGGGTATGAAGATATGAGTACGGTCATCGCAAGTGGAAGACTGACGAGCTGCTATACTTCTAACAGCGTTTTTGAATGCCTCTCTAGAGTCTGCAAATGCCAATGATCGTCACCCCAAAGGCAAGGGCTGGGCAGGCCGTGGTGCTGCACTAAACCCTAGAGCATATATGCAAAGGGTACTACATATATGAGTCTTGGTTTCAGAGTTCCTATATTTTAGTTTCAGGTTCAGTTTTGTTATCAGCTTATGTGCAATTTCAAATTAGTCCTTCAGTATTCAATTTAGTATATTATTCAGTTCATATGTTGTTAGTAACTGTAATTAGTCCTTCCTGATTTCCTTAAGTTAATGTCAAAGCATTTTACTGATATCTTCTAGAGATGGCTGGTGGTGGTGGAGTTGTTGTGCAGCCACAAGTACAACAAAACTATAGAAATCCTTTTTCTGATCAGAGCTGTTGCTTTTGAATAATACTAACATAGATCATGCATGTGCAAATATTTTCTACAATATAACTCATTGATTAGAACATAATGTCAAAGATATTGGTTTTCTTGTTTTTTCTTTGTCCTGTGACTGCTTAGCAAATTGAATGCTTGTTAGAAATCTGAACCTCATACTTATTTTTCAGGTATGTGAGACAAATAGATTCATTGAAGAATATGAGTGTTTGTTTTGTGTTCAGGTCTTACAACCTCATAATAACAGAGGTAAAATGATATTTTCCTTTGCTGCTACTAGCTAGATCCCACATTGCCTTTATGAGATTTGCATATAACACAAGGAGATGCATATTTTTCTTGTATTGTTTTGGATTTTTTATGCACATTTTTAGATACTGTGTTCCAGGTTTCAGAGAATCTGTATATATGGCTGAGCTGGGATTTTTGTTTACCTTGCTTTGATGATTTTCTCTTGACTTTTGTAATGTTGATGCCTGTGTTTGGATATCGGGGGGGGGGGGGGGGGGGGGGGGGGGGGGGCCAAGGTGCCTGAGTCTACAACAATTAATGTCCTACTCCTAAAGCTGAAGCGTCTGCTAGCCGGTGGCATTTGTTTTAGTCCAACAAGTTCTAACATTGGGTCAAGCGCTATAGATGGTGAGTTATCAAGTGTCCACGTTCCTGAAAATATTGAAAAAATGGTAAATGTGGAGGTGCTATCCTGTGTCAAGGCACGCGGTAGTCAAGATTTGAAAGACATTGGAAGGCTATGCCTGCTGAGGAAGCTTGGAGTGGTTATTCATGACAAGGAAACTCACCTCAACAATCTGCTTCAGACAATCTACGGCCTACAAGAGTCCCTACGTTCTTTGTCAATCACTACTCCCATATCCTGGCGGGACGGTAATCCTTCTGAAGTAGAGTTACACAAGCCTATGCTAGCTTCCACTGGAGACTTAGGCTCCGTTTGGGTGTTACTTTTGGGTGTTGCTGTTTCTTAAAAACTGTTGTATTGTGAAACCACAGTTTTGAAAGCGTAGGCATGCAATACCATAGTATTAGAAACCGCAGAGTGTTTCTCTGTTTAAGAAAAACCATGACGTGTTTGGCTACACAACAATACATTGCTTTTGAGACTAGTTGGTTGTGCTTTTGCTGCTAAAAATAGCATGTATCTCTAAAAATAACAGTGAAAATGGAACGCGCCATTAGAGGTAGACGCGCATTGCCGAGCTCTGTCAAAAATAAAGGGAGTTGGGATCGAGTTTTTTAGACTTAAAAAAACAGTGGTTTTATTAATACCGTAGTTTCTAAAACTCCAAATTAATTATATCCCAACACCTTATTTCTTTCAGATACCTAGGTATTTTAAAACCAGGGTATTGATCTAAAACTCTAAAAAAACTTTATATCCAAACAGGGCCTTATTAGACACCCTCCCAAGCTTCTTGAGAGTCTCAGGAACAACACAAAAGGGGCATCTAGTCTAAGCATTACAGGAACAACACAAAAGGGGCATCTTCTTCCACTATTTGTCAAACATGGTATCAGTGTTGTCATTCGGCTGGGATTTTGCCATGTCACTTTTCAGGAAGTGGAAGATAACTACCATAAAAATATTCCAAACATGTGACGTACATGTGTTTTTTTATTTTTGTGCTTTTTTGTACCATGTGATGTGGCAACTTATGATTTGTTGAAAAAGTGGAAGACAACAAACTGAAAAATCTTCCACAAGATATGTAGTCAGTCCCGGGCCAATAAATTTGCTTAGGGTTGCTAGAATGGAAAAATGAGTCGACCCATTGGGTACTTGGCCCAACCTATGAAAATAAGGTTAACGAGAGCAAGAGCTGGCCTTAGAATTAAAAACAATGATACCGCCACAAATGATTTTTTTAGAGATGGTTAAAATCAATTATTAGTTATTAACTGCCTCTAAAAGTACTTTTTAGATTGTTTAAATATCATATAGAATCCTTTAGGTACCTATGGAACTAAACGCTACTGCACAATCACAACAAAGCAAGGTTTAATTTTTAGTTTTTTTTCTCATAAGTGTGTCCATGGGGATTTGGCCCCAATTCCATTTTAGCAGCAGTTGTATCAGATAGGAGAGTATGCCCAGTTTTCTGACTTCATTTTTTGTTTCATTTTTTCTTTCCGTTTCCTTTTTCATTTTTATTAACCTATCTATTTTAATTCTAGGTACTTGAATAATCTTTGTTGGTCGAGAAGTTTATCAAGAACAAATTATGTAAAAAATGTTGCTCGATAAGTTATATGTAATTTTTTTGAAAGACATTGGACAACAAAAATTTATGTATATAAGTACATTATTTGTAAAATTTATTATATAAAAGTTACGTTAAAAAATTATGTTGAGAAATTGTTAAAATAAATTTATCCAGAGTTAATTGTGAACAAATATTGGGTTACAAATATTGTGTGGAAAAGTGATAATGATATGTTACACATAAAATTATAAGAAAATTAATGATAAAAATTTGTCCTGTAAAATATAAAAGTGAATATAACTTTGTAACCGAAAAGTTACAGAAACAATTCTTTTCCAAAAAAAATGAAAGTCATGAGTTGTTTAACGGTTCATTGGTTTCTAATCCAGCAGACATTTGCTAATTAATGGAGCTTGTTCAAACACATCACCTATTTCCAACCCAATACACCATTACTTGTGATCAAGCATAGGACGCTATCCTTTTGTATTAACATCTACGAATCTTCTATTAAATATTTCAAATCTTAAGCGATCTCAAATAAAAAAAATCAGACACAAAAATTTAGTTCTCGCTGAACACTACGACTTAAAATTGTAAATCTTAAACGATTTTCATTCGAGGTTGTTTGAAAGTTTTTAAAATTTAATTTATAAAATCTAAGAACTTAAAATGTATATTTGGACCCCTAGGCGATGACAAATTGAAAAACAAATCACGAACTATAGGGTTTTAGATTTGGTCAAGCTCTATAATTTTGATATAAAGTCTATCTTCATTCGTTTTCATTTGAAAAAAGTGATGACTTTATTTTCTTAGCAACTATTTTCAAGGGCGGCTGAGGTAGTTGATTTTTAGGGAGTCAACCACCCTTAAAATAAACCATTTTTGGAGTAAATGACATAAGAAACCGCCGCTAAAAATATGATTTTTAGGGGTGATTTTTTATGTCAACCGTCCTTGAAAATCAATTTCTAGGTATGGTTTATAAGCTACAAATATATTTATAGAGACAATTGAGAAAGTCAATCGCCCTTGAAAAAAAGGGGATTGCAAAAATCATGAATGTGGTAGCATAGGTTGATAGAGTCAAAATCTATTGATCCAATAAATAAGGTAGGGCAATTCAATCATTACATAACAACCAGTTTTATTTGTTGATCTACTTTTTTTCTCAAAGTATGGTCCATGATGATATGTTGAGCATGTCAGTTCTAGAATTAAACAAATGAAAATCATATTTTAAAGATGAAAAAATATGAAATTAAATTTATGGTTCACTTCTTAACTTATTTTATTCATCATATTTTGAAGATGAAAATAGATAAAATTAGAATTATGGCTCACTTTCAACCTATTTTGTTTGATGCATATAGCATCATATTTTATTGATATTTTAAATTTTGTATGTTAATTATTTTTGGAAAGTATTGATAATATTTATGGTTTACGATATAATAAAAAAAATTGGACTGACCATTAGAACATCGAGCGTCTATAGCATTTAACTGAATTAGGTAAACCCGTATGTAGCCTCCCTAAATTGACCTTGAGGTCCGGAGGCCAGGTCTAAGTCTAAGGCCAAATCTAGACCGGCCATTCCCATAACTAGGCTTGGCAGACCTCGGCAAACAATGTGGGCATGTGGTGGAGGCAGGGCAGACGGAAGGCGGTGATGGTCCGGGCCGGCAGCAGGATGGGGTTGACAGGTTGATATAGCTAATAATTAAGGCAGCAAAAGAGCTGGGCGTCGTGTTGCGTTAGAGTTGCAATGGTTGGGCTGGCGACCGGCGACCGGCGACCCGCACCGCGATGACTGGAGTGGAACTCGGCGGGGGAGGTCGCCCGGGCGGCGTTGTTGCGAATATTATGGTGCGCGGGAGGTTGAAGATAGCGCTTTGATTGTTAACACGTACGTGATCTAGCGGTGGATGAACGTCGCTCGAAATAATGTTGGTAAATCTATACACCTGAATTTTAGCACCTCCTCTAACTTAATGCCTACTAACTTAATTCCTTGTTTGAATTTGGACAGGCAAAAACAAGTATGGACAACAGGTTAAAAGGAAATCCTTACGTAGATATATAGTTGTAGCCATGTACAGTACAACAGCCAGTAGTGCTGACGACAGAAATTAACAAGCACGCGAGCGCCCGTGCATTTAGCAAGACCAACGACCATTTCACTAGCAAAGTAAGCAATCAACCCGTCATCTTATTTCTTACATCAGCAACAAAGACAAGAAAGCAAGCATCACTACTGAACCAGATCGACAACGAGACGCGGCATGGCATCATGCATCATCGTGGGAAGACGACGCAGAAACGAAGGCAACGCTGAGGACATACATATGGCATACACGTCTGGACCTGGTGCACACCCATGCATAGAGACTTAATTATCTAAGAAACACTACGTTACGTTATACGCTGATGATAAGAGGCCGGCCGGTCTAGCTAGTAGTGGCAGGCGTAGTTGGCCTTCTTGAACATGGCGGCCTGCGCGACGGCGGCGGCCTCTGATGTGAGCGCGACGGCGATGCAGTCCTTGACCTGCTGCGTGCTGTAGGCGTACTTCTTAGACGCGACGGAGTTGAGGTAGGCGGCGGCGCCCTCGCGGAGGAGGTCGCCGTAGCAGTCGGTGCGGGTGTTGCACAGCGCGTCCTGCAGAGTCTGCAGCTTGCTCCCGAAGAAGGCGCTGCACACGTCGCCCAGGGAGCCGAGGATGCTGCCCAGCGACCCGATGCACGAGATGATCGCGTCCGGGTGGCTCTTCCAGTAGCTGCACGTAGGAGTACTCAGCAAATTTCATTTTCATAATAATATTTGTAGTTGTAGGTGCGTGTCAAAGAAGTACTACCAGTAGGAAATCCATAAAAGACATGCATATATAGGGCGTGTTCAGATGGCAAAAATTTTAGGGAAAAATTCTTGTAGCACTTTCGTTGTTATTTGGTAAAATTTGTCTAACCATGAACTAACTAGGCTCAAAAGATTCGTCTCGACATTTACAAACAAATTGTGTAATTAGTTATTTTTTTACCTACATTTAATACTCCATGCATGTGTCCAAAGATTTGATGTGACGGATACTGTGCAAAAAAAAATTTTGGGTCCTTTGCGATCTAAACATGGCCATAGCCCGGTTCTTTGCTTATTCTTACTCGCAGGTCCCGGTGCCAGAGTAGCCAGGCGTGTAGCCGCCACCACCGCCGCCTCCATACCCACCACCACTACCTCCACCGCCGTATCCGCCGCCGCTGCCACCTCCTCCGTACCCACCGCCACCGCCACCGTCTGTGTTTGGACAAAACAATAGACAGCACCGCGCATGATATATTGTTAGCTCATCAGCAGACTGAGCACAGGACACAGACGACACTGGACACAGATGCATGCGTTTGTTACACTAGGGAAAGGGAAGCAGATTACGAGACACACACAGCACGTACATTTCTGTTCAGCAACGTGATCGCCCTGGAGGCCCCTGCTGCCTGAGCACCGAGAGGCTACGCCCACCAAGAGGACGGCGACAAGGAGAACCTTGCCGCTCATCTTTCTACCTCTCTCGCTCTCCTCTCCTCCTGTATGTTTCAGATCGAAAAAGACTAGCAATAACTGGAAGAGAAAGAGAAGAGCACCGGCAGATGCTCAAGCGAGTGTGCACTGGGACATTGGACCTGCGGGGTTTATATAGAGGCGCTGGATGGCGCCGGGCAACGGCACCGGCACCGGCATTTGAGCCGTGGTGCCGCCGTGCGTTGCATGGCCCGTGCGGTCCTGGCACCTTGCCACGGCTTTGCAGAGTAGTTGGCTGCCATTGAATGCCTACTTCCATCCATCCAGAGTTCAATGCTACGGCCACGGGCGACGGATTCTCCTGGATCTACGGGCGAATGACTTGGCTGAATGAACCTGCTGAGAGCCAATTCTGTGACTTCGTTCGCGTCTGAGTCTGTCAGTGCACCGATTCAGACAATCAGTAACATTTCATTCATCAGATTAGAAATACAAGAAGCACATGTGCAATCAGTAACAACATATGCCTGGGAAATTTTAAGTTCATGTGTAAAGAATTCTGGTAATAACTTTTGTAATGGAGTACAAGCTGGTGTGTGCGTGCATATTAACTTCAGAACGAACCATGTGTATGCGGGTGCCATTCCAACGCAGACTGCACGCTTTCATGGCAAGAGACGACGGGCCGCCATCAGCACTAAAATGGGTGTCGCTCCGATCCAATTGAGCTGATTAAATTGCTTTCGGCGCTTGCCACCTACTCGACGATCACTGTTTGTATGTACCACTTCATTAGATGCACGGAGCGACACATGGAGTGTGCACAGATGGAGCTGCCGGCGTGATCCAAAAGTAAGAGAATTGTATATTTCTGTGAACCTGAAACACGTACGTTAGATATTTGAAAACAAAACTGAGAACCCAAAACTCCAAGTGAAAATAACGGAAAGAAAAAAAAAATGTATGTATACAGCAGCAGGAAGCGCCTCAGGCTGGTGCAGAACCATCATCACAGTTCACAGAACACTGAAAATGATAGTAGCACGCAAGTTACTCTCACTATCGGGTGATCATTCCATCGGAGTATCGATCCCTGTCAGGGCGGCAAATCGACCCTGCAGCGAGCCTGCAGCTGCAACCGATTTTGCCGGGGTCGTCGTCGTCGTACAGAGTTTTGACACAGCAAGACAGGAATACCCCATCATCACCGTCACGAGATAGCGACGGCTAACAGCAAGCCAATCAGGGCGGCGACGCATAAATACCAGCGTTTAAGGGGTTCAAATACTACCACGTTTTCAGTACATTGCAGAGAAAATGTGGCTGTCTGTTTGGCCCATTGACGCTGACTTGCAGTCTACCTAGGTCAAAAGGAGTGTCTTAATCTATGGATATGAGTTCTCATGCAGTAACGAAAACATCCGATGGAGATATCACCAAGTCACCATACATCACAGATTCACAGTGATGGAATGGCGACAATAAACTCATCATGTCAAGTGTGAGATGTTAATATATATGCAGAGAAGAGAATAACACCCCGACCATCTGACAGAGGGAAGAAAGGTGGGTGGAAAAGAATCCTCTATCTGCCGGTTAGCTCGTACTTGCCCGTGCAGGCAGCAGCATGATTTGCTTGGGACAAGAGCCATGTTGAGCTTCCAAGCATTGGCAGAGCAAACAGTTTGGAAAGGCCAGCCAGCTAACAACCAGGAGATACTGAGTCTGAGGCTATAGTGATCACGATAATGTATTAATGCTGCCCACTTTAATTCAGGATCAGGTCTACCTATTTGTTGGGGTCTGGGGAAGGCGGAGGTCCTTTGCAAGGAGATTTTGCTTAGCATTCGGAAGGAAGCACAAGAGGTCAAAAGAGAGAAACACCGGCGGCGCCAACTCAGCAGCAACAAATACTGGCACGTTTACGATTTTTATAGACGGCCAAAAACAAACTTTAGAATCGGTATTAAACGGTTACTATACCATCGATTGTACAAATAATTTTTTTAGAACGGTTCTCTTAAAACAATCCAGTTTTATTAAATCCAACATCCCTATAAATGATTTTCAGTCTTTTTAAAAAAAATCATTTAGAAGTCGTAAAAGAAAAAGAAGATGTACTACTTTTAATGTGGTCGGAGGCCTTCAAAACTAACCACCAATCACAATATTTAATTTTTAGTTTATTTTGCACAAGTAGAGCTTGATATCAGTAGTGCGAATTTAGAAGAAAGGAGCAAGGTATAGTTGAAGACTTTTTCAGAGGGGTATATGTTTACCCCACCAAAGATAATGATCACAACCCATATAACAAGTAGGTACATAAGGAATGACTCATGCCTCCACCTTTCCTAAGTTTGGCCAAACCGCCCACGAATGGTTAGAGAGTCAACCTAGGTACTAGCCCTCCTAGCTACCCTGTGCTACACCTCATGCCGAATGCACAGGACATTCAATTATAACAAAGTACTCCCTCCGTCCATAAAAACATGCAATTCTCGCTTTTCGAGAAGTCAAACAGTTTGAACTTTGACTAAATTTATATAAAAAAATACTAATATTTATAATACAAAATAAGTATCATTAGATTAGTTATAGAATATATTTTTTTAATAAATATATTTGGAGACATAAATGTTAATACTATTTACTATAAACTTGGTCAAACTTGAGTCAGTTTGACTGGCACGCTTCCCATAATTGCTTGTTTTGTTGGACGGAGGGAGTACTAGGTTTACCTCACATATTTATGACAAGTGGTTTGTACAATTTATGTTTCAATCTTACTACCATGAATACACGGTTCTTAATATGTTCAGCGGGCCACACCATCCAAACCCTCTGTTGACGCCGAAAATCAACACAAGAGTTGCCAACGACTAGATTGCTTCACTTCATCGCGCGATTTGGGGAGCCGTGTGCAAACAAATCAGGTTTTTGGGGAGCTCACTTCATCGTGCGATTGCTCCCTGTTCCTTGTGTTTATCCGTGACTCTTCTTTCCGTCGGACAAGGCCGTTCGTGGAACTGCAAAGCAAACATCTTTCTGAACTGACTATGGTTCGTAACTTAGAGCAACTCGCAATGACCCATGCCCCAGGCACACGTCCCACCGGGTACATCTATCTTTACTGAATTTCTTATTTTCAGTATGATGTACATGTTCACTATGTTAGTCATCGGGCCTGTTTAGTTCCAATTTTTTTTTGGAAAATACTACTGTAGCAATTTTGTTGTTATTTGACAAATATTATCCAATCATGGACTAACTAGGCTTAAAAGATTCGTCTCGTGAATTTCGTATAAACTGTGTAATTAGTTTTATTTTTATCTATATTTAATGCTTAATGCATGTGTCTAAAGATTCGATGTGACGGGGAATCTGAAAAATTTTGCAAAATTTTTAGGTAACTAAACAGGGCATCGTGTTTGCTGCTGTGAGGAGAACACACAAGCACATATACGACACCATAAATGTTTTGCTATTTTTCTGGATTAAATAAAATTGTCTAAATATCTAACACTGCACCCAATAAAATTTGAATCCCTAAGCTTTGCTGCTTAGGAGAAAATCCATTAAGCCAAGAACTAAACATATTAGGTATATTAGAAGGTGTTTGAATGCAATACTTCTAACAATTGTGTACAGGGTAATCCACTGTTTTCAGCATATTAATATTTTCAACTTTACACTGAGACTCCGTTTCTGCACGCCCTTGCTCAAGCTGTGAAGCTTGAAGCAATCCCCACCACCATCCTGACCTGCCATTCTTTCCCTTTTTTCGTTGTCTTTCGCTGAGCGCAGCTATGCGTTGCCTCCAGTGCTCACCGCCGGCCTTTGATATCTCTTCCGCCCTTGTCAGGTTGCTGCTGCTATTGAAAAGTGAAGAGAAAGTTAAATCTGCTCCCAAGAGCACATGCCCTCACACGTGCAGTGCAGCCGTTGGATTGCATCACCTCGTGATACGTGTCACTTTACTCCCGCTCCAATACAAATGAAATAAACTTCAAATACACTGCGACATACGTACGTATATACAAGTAGGACCCACACGCATGGAGCTGAGCCGTGCGACCTGGGCAGGCCTTATCTCTCCTCTCTACATTTGTTTTTTAAGGCCCTGTTTAGTTCCCCTCAAAATTCAAGTTTTTTCATTCTCTTTCCATCACATCAATTTTTAACCGCTTGCATGGAGTATTAAATGTAGGTAAAAAAGATAACTAATTATACAGTTTAGTTGGAAATCACGAGATAAATCTTTTGAACCTAGTTGGTTCACGATTGGATAATATTTGTCAAATAAGACGAAAGTGATACTATTCATCGGTTTGAAATTTTTTTCAATGTAAACATGACCTTATTTTCTTTTTGTTTCTCTCACCTGCTTTCGATTCCCAACGAGGAAACATGGTTGCCGTCGCCAGCTCTGATGCCATGTCGGCCACCTCCAGCTCGCAGCCAAGTCGCATTCGTCCCTCTACCTCACTGTGTCGCAGCATCAGCACAGGGCGGCGCACCGGCGGTGACCTAGGGCAGCTGCTCCGCCGCACCGGCGGTAGGAGAGGCAAGCCCGATGGAGCGAAGGTGCAGCAAACATCTAACATTGGGTCCTCGTCGTTGACTATCATGGTCCGTCCGCCCAATCCTATTCCGCTTCCTTTCTTTTTGAACCAAATCGCAAGTTCACATCTTTTCTCCCTCTCATTTAATGACAGGCTGCCACTACCTATAGTTTTACGGTTGCCGCTGTCGCCGGATTCATTGTCCCTACTAGATGCCCCTGGGTTACTCTACTGCTGGTGTTGTCGCTGAATCCCTTTTCACTGCCGCTCTCGCCCAGATCCGCTGAGATCCGCTCACATGTACTAGGTTTGTTCAAAATTCGATTTCTCTTTGACTTTGCATTTTCTTGATTCAGATTTAGATGTTTTGAGAGTGTGTTTTTTTTTCCAAAATTTATGTCCTATTTGTGTCATGCTCGTACACTTGAAAGAATCATCTGGGGTGCTCTGTTATTTCTTCAGTAAGGCCTCGTGAAGAGCCTTTACATGGTATGATTTATCCAATAGCTTCCCTGTTGTACCATTTGTTTTGTTCTCCTTTTTTTTTTTTTTGCTTCGCTGCTTATAGTTTCAGCTGCATTAATACTGATATCTATAATATAAATCAGGTGCAGGATCTTGCTTGCTTGGTAAAAAATTGATGCCTTTGCAAATTGATGTGGTAAAAAATTGTTTTAGCTGATCATAGTCTTGTGTTCAACTCACGTTGTATAAGCAACTTAATGGGTCCTAGAATAAAAAGAGAATCAAACCCTCTGAAGTGTTGCCAGCTTTGGCTAAGACTACTCCGGCGAACTTTCAGCCTCTTTGTGTTGTCTCCAACCTGACTTGCTTCCACCTCTCTCTGTCAGGAAAAAGAAGGCTTCAATCAAAATATATGTATCAGTTGAGGGTCAACGAGTACCTCACTATACTAATTTTCTGGAAAGATCGTTAAAGTGAGACACAACTAGAGCTTAGTACCAACTATACAAAAATTGTCCTAAAGCAAGAAACAATGTTTTCCTGGCATGGGAGAGATTGAGCTCTAACTAAGGGGGTGTTTGGTTTGGAGTGTTAAAGTTTAACAAACACTGTAGCACTTTCGTCTTATTTGACAAAAAGTTTCCAATTTTGGATTAATTAGGCTTAATAGATTCGTCTCGTAAATTACTCGTAATCTGTGTCGACATGCATGCAATTAGTCTACATTTAGTACTCCATGCATTCGAGGGAACATTGATGTGATGGGTGTTAAACTTTAACAAACGGTAACCAAACACGCCCTAAAATTCAGCTTGATATTGTCTAGTATTCCACAACTAGACCGTACATCAGTTCCAGTGTGGAGACAACTGGCTAGGCAAGCTAATAGTCATACATTCCTTGTGAATTTGAATTGAACTAGATTATAACAGACAAGGCAGAGAGCTGCTAGCCATGCATTTTTTAAAAAAAGAATGAATGCATTTTGAGATGTTTCATTCAAATGGGATAGTAAAACCTATCCGGCCAATGGTTTACCAACATGCAAATTATGTACTACTTATTTAATGAAATTCGATTGTGTTAATAATATATATTCAGCAGTAAATTTATGAGCAGTATATATGTATGTTCACCAGTTTTGGCGCGATGAATCTGATGTTGTTCCTGAGAATCAGTCATTTGAGCAATAGCAATCGCTTCTTGGGAAGATGATACATGTCCAAGGTTAGTGTTTTAAAAATATTTCATGGAATACTTGGTCCTGTGACTTTGATTTTGCCATTGATTAGTTTACTTTATTGCACAATATCATGTGAAAATAATCTGGATTTATGCTTCCTAAGGCTTAGATTTTTTCCATTTTTAGTTCTTTGGATTAAATTGTTGAAAAATGAGGTAGCAAACAATGTGTTATCTCACCATCATTGTGTTCCATATCTCAAATAAAAAGTACTAATATTTGAAAAGTGCTTATCACTTGATGGAGGCTATGAAGATCCTCTGCTTATGCTGATGAGAAGGAGAACTGTTCATGCTATAATAGTTGTAAAAGTCAGTTCAATGGTACTGTTTTGTTGCCTCCTTTGAGAACTCGTTAATGTGTCCTTGAATAAAATGAAAATATTTTGAGTTTGAATTCTATTGGATAGAAAGTTCTGATTTTCTGTTAAATACCATTTCACTTTCCTTTGTATTTTTGTCGTACTGCAATGCAATCAATAAATACTATTGTGTTCTCAGCTTTATAGATTATTACCCTTGCAAAGAGCATAAAACAATTATATGTTGCCAGTGCAGGGTGAGGAAGGTTTGCTTTCAGTGACAACCAAGGGAAGATCAACTTATGCATCAAAAGGACTTCCTGTTAATGTTAAGTTGTTCAGTCTTTGGGACACCAAACAGCATAAATCCCTTGGAGACTTATATGGTACAAAAATGAATGCATGTGACTCCTTTTACTAGTTATATGGTACAGAACTAGTTTTCTACTTCAGATTTTTCATGTACCTGGGCAGCTCATTCACATAAACATGATTTGCCCTGTACATATGTTAGGATTATGTCAATTTTTATGAACTGATTTTAGGCTCATGAGGTTATTTCTGTTATCTTTCAGGTATTCTTGGAGAAAGCTTCAGTGAATGCTCAGGAAAGCTTACTTATGTAATGAGTTACATTTTCATTCAGGTTCGATTAGGTTGGCATGACATTGGTACCTATGAGAAGAACATTACTTAGTGGCCCAAGTGCGGTGGAGCTAATGGTAGCTTGAGATTCGAAGTGAGTTAAAACAGGGAGCTTCTTGTTAAGTTATATCATTAAAATCGCTCTAGCTTACTGATTGAGTCATTCATAAATTGCTTCTTTGTTATTGATGAGCCTGACTGGTTGTTTTGGTCTCTTTCATTTCAGGAAGCAGGTGGCTCCAAAATTCCCATGATCTATGGAAGTGTTGATGTTATTGTCATGACCTTGCATCGACACAACATTATTATCATCAAAGTGTGCATGTTGTTGTGCTTTTCCTTGTTAATTAGGCTGTTTTGTTCAAGTTCATTCATCACAAACTTTAAAAGTATTGATAAGATGTCCTAAAGCTTTATTTTTCTTTCACAGGCTGCACCGGTTGAAAACATGGTGCTGGAGAGTGTGCCGTGAGTGTACTTCAGAGCGTCTTGTGGATGCCATAATGATTGCTTACTACAATATTTCTTGTGCTTGTCTTGGTCTCTACAAAATTTCATGTAAATCTTGATGGCTCCTAAGTTGTAGCAGCGAATTTGCTCGTGTTTGATATATAATTGAATCGTGTCGGGTTCCTATGGATGTAAAAATTATTGGGTTTGATGAGAATTATGTTGCTAGTAGATAGATAGGATATTTTAGTGTATTGTTCATGACGTTTTGGTGAAATAGACAAAATTTCTTTAACATGTGCTGCAATTTTCTTTTTCGCAACAAAAATGAGGCATTTTATAGAAAAGAAGAGGTGCACGTCCTATTTGTCCGAATTAAAAAATATATGTATTTCAATTGTTCTGTAGCGTGGGGCTCTTGTGCTTGGATTGTATTTCCTCCATTTTTTAGAGAACTTATAAGCTTCAACAACTTGAATAATTAAATTAGTAACAAGGAAAAACAAAGGTGGTTAGGGTAATATGGTAAACATAATTATTATTGATAACAATGTGTAGATTAAATAAAATTATCCAAAAGGGTTGACTATTTAATTGATAATAACAATTTACATATGAATTGAGATAAAAATAGAAATATTAGTAGTTGGCATGAGTGGTAGCAAAGATGCTACAAATTACTACACAATTGTGGACTAATAGAAGTGGTGAACTAATAAAGTTAATATCATGGATTGATGTGTAATATCAAATTATTGACAAAATGCATCTACGATAGGTATAGAGGCAATAAGTACATAGGTACGTAGCGCGGGGTAAATTCAAGTAAATATTTATGCATCATAAAATTATATTAATACAATGGCGTAAAGCAACTTAAGACAACATACTCTCTATGTTCCAAAAATAATGCAATTTTGTGTACCAATCTAGATAAGTACTTATCCAAATTCATACGTTGTGCATAAAGTAGGAAGCAACAAGGTGCTAGGCATATCTTTAGAAAAGTGGGTAAAGTATATAACAACTCAGCAACACGACAACAAGCATTTATTAAAAATGACATCAATTAATTTAAATAAACATTTATGATACTTTTTTAACATTATATGTGACTAGTGCAACCTACCAACCTTTTTTGGAAGAGGGGGCTCAATAAACTTGGGGAATTAAATTAATGCAACTAGGTAGAAGAAGGGACATGCATGCATGAAGGAAATACATGTGAGGATAATTTGGAAACATAATTATTATCAGTAACTACTCCCTTTGACCTCAAATAAATCAACTCCTAGAATCTGTGTGAGTCAAACATTTTAAGTTTGACTAACTTTATAGAAAAAAGTAAAAACATCTACGATATAAAATGGGCACATTATGAATAACATATTATATGGTACATCTAATGATACTAGTCTGATATCATAAATTTTAATGTTTTTTCTACAAATCTGGTCAAAGTTTAAAAAGTATGACTTAAGACAACTACATGAATCTATTTAATCGGGGACATAGGGAGTATCCATCATTGATCCATCGACTAAGGCAATGATTCACTTAATTCGATATTGCTAGCCATAGAGACATACTTTTTGTACTAAGTGAATCCCATGCCTCATGCGATGTCCTGCCCACCAATGCTAATCTTTTAACCAAATATCTCATGCTCATTTCGTCCCAAAATAAGTACACCCCTACCATTCTAAATTTGTCACACAATAAGTACATTTCTAGACCATGGGCCAACACTAGTACTTTTTGCTACTTTATCTATTTCCATGGGATAATTATTAATGGTGCTATAATTTTTTATAAGGATAGTAGCATTGGTTTCTCAACTCTATCCTAGAACAACACTTATTTTGGGACAAGAAGAGTAATGCTTTACAATAATCTACTCCCTCCGTCCCAATTTTGTTGACAAGTAAAAGGCCAATAGGTCAAAAGAGGTACATTATTGTAACAAGCATCCATTGCACATGTAATAGACCAATAGGCGAGTGTAACACCCTAAAAATTTGCATCAATTCAAATAGGTGAATATTATTTATTATGCATTTTTGTGAGCATACAAACATAGAAAAATAATAAATTTTATTAATTTAAAATCAACTATAAGGCTAGCTACATGATTGTGCACTCATGCTGCTGCATTGGAGTTTTTGTATTGAGTGGTTTATTTCAAAACTCTAAAAGGAATTCAAAAATCCAATTCAAAATGATTTTGTAAAAAAAAAAGAAAAATTCTTCCTTCTCCCCTCCCCTTGGCTTTTGGCCTGTTGGCCCAGCAGCCCGGTCTCCTTTTCCTCCGCAGGCCAATTTCCTCCTCCCTTCGGTTTGGCCCATCGGTCTCCTCCTCACCAAGCTGCCAGCCCAGCCGCGCAGGCGCCCGGTCCTTTCCCCGCCCCGCCTTGGGCTGAGTCGCCGCAGGCCCAACTCGCGCGTGCGAGCGACTGCTTCCCTTCTCCTCTTTGCCACTCGCTGATGTCGCGGGCCCGCGTGTCAGGGCTGCCTCCTTTCTCAAGCCGTCGGCAACGACGCCTTCCAAAATCATCACCAATCGAATCCCTCCCCTCAATCTCTTCTTTCCTTAGTTGGAGCACCTCCGGGCTATTTAATCCGAGCTCGCGCACCCCTCCGCTCCATCTCGCTCCACAACCGCAGTCATCGTCGTCCCGAGGCGGCCACACCTGAGACGCAGCCCTAGCCGCCCGCCATCTCAAGCCACGGTTCGCACTGGGACTATTCTCGGCTTCACTTTTGCCCTAGGTGAGCTCGCCATGTTCCTCTCTCCCTCCCTGTACCTTCCGTTTGTCGAATGGTGACCGGAGATGTCGTGTCGATGAACTCCGGTGAGCTTGGGCCGAGTCCGGCCATGGCGCCGCTGTGGAGCGACTGTAGACGGCCGGCGGGGCTTTTCCCTTCTCGCTGGATTAGATTTGAGCCGTCCCAATTGAATCCAACGGTCGAAAATAGAAGATACCGCTTCGCTTGTACTTTTTACTAAAGAGTCCCTGCGGTTTTGCGTATTATAACCCGCCGTCCAAAACGTAAAACCCGAATCCGTTTTATTCTTTTGAAAGCGTATTTGATCTCGGTAGTTCAAAAATACGTTTTCTGATATTTACAGTTTTGCCACTAATCTTGTTTTAGTCATAAAATCTCCGTTTTAACTCCGATTTGACCCGTTCAAATTGCGTTAGGTTCGTATTCGCGAGCTCTACATGATAGTATTACTGTACAGTAGGTTTGTAACATTTTAATTTTGAGTTTGTATTAAAGTAATTATTTATCTATAGGAAATCTTAGTAAATTCATGTCCTACCTTAAGACAAATATGATGCATTTTTGCCATTTTCAGACTAGTTACCATGTGTGTTTTGACACAGCGTAAAAAATCTTGACCTACTTTCTTTGGAGTACTGTTTTTTATAATCATTTCACTTGGGTGTGACTCAACTAGAGAGAGCAATAATGTAGAGGAGGCTTGTCCTACAGAAACATGGCTCCATTTTACCCCAAAAGGTGCTCCATCCTTTTCGAAATTACAAAGTTTATACCATTTCGCTAAGAACTTTATTTTAGTTGGTTAGGGCAAGTCTTGGTTTCATTAGTACTCCACGCATAAGAGGTTGAAAAAGACAGCTTGCCATCAACTATATGACAAATGGCATTTCATAGGATCTTTCTCATGTCATCACATCTGAAATGAAGGAAAAGGCAGCGACAACTAACATTAGCGTGCAATCATGGGGATAGAATGAATGCCTGTGAAACGACAAGGTCTGTGAACAAACAAGGGTATACGTTAAATTGGTTGAGGAATTGTCTATCTAGTACGTGTCAAATTTTCCACCTATATTTTATCAAAATTGTGTCACTCCAAAATCGTACACCTATCTTTATTTTTTTATCCACTCGCCGCCATTTCCATCCTCGGATGCAACTGCTCCTCCCACTTTCGCTGCCTAGTCATCGATGAAAACAGTTCAAAGGAGACGTGATTGCTTGTCCCCCTTTGTATTGTACCACCTCTTTTGGTAAATTCTTTCCGTTGGATTTATTTGGGTTTAGTTGTTTTCAATCATAATTAAATAAAGATAAATTTTAAAATCAGTAATAAATTCTAGCTGTAATGTTACTTTATCCTACATGGCGTATATGCACGCGCTCTCATCATGTTGCAAAGGACCCTGCAATTCAGACACTCCGTTGGCGTATATTCCAACGAATTATCTATCCTTTGATTCCTAAAAAAATATATGTAGATGATTCTATTATTACTTATTATTGGTAGTGCATTGATTCCGTGGTAACCGAACTTAGCCTTAAAGTATATATAGGGGAGATGGAGTGGATCTTCTACATTTGAGAGAGATGGTGAATTTTAAGTGATTACTTAAAACTTTTAGATATGGTGATATGACAAGTAGTCTGCTGAAGCAACAATAATGCTTCATATCACGTTTTTTAAAGTATTGGAGATGGAATAATTAATCTGTTGGAGGTTGCCCTAAGCTCGACGGCCTTAAGTAAGGCCACAATCCAAGTCGTCGAGTCTCAATCCAATGGTGAGAAAAAAAGGATGGAGATACAAGATATCGCTCGGAGGCAATTCCAAGGCTCGGGACGGGCGAGGTGATCAACGGCGTTTGTTGGTGGTCGGAGGCCAGAGAAGCCATGTGCGGGTCGAAGCCAGCCACGTTGGAGGTGTCTGCATCAGCTTGTTGGAAGGATGCCGCCGCGATTGCGAGGGAAAGAGGAAGGGCCGCCGCCATACGGTGAGTTCGTCGTTGCACCAACAACTAGGGTTATTGAAACGATCTCGATTTTCCTCAAAGGGAAAATCCACAGATACGACTTATAATGTAGTAGATCACGAGAGCAATCCATCACATTATCAATTATCAGCTGATATCATAGTCATACATCGTAGAATTACAAGTTACAAGGCTTTTACAGCACTGGTTAACACACCTATTACATCGATTTACCTAGCAAAAACGCACACATGTCTTCATCAGAGTCGTTGTAGTGCATCGGCAGGGTGAAGGCTCCTCCTTCATGGGCAACCGTCAGAGTTGGCGTAGACTGTCAGCGGACGTAGTCTCCATCTCCTCAACCACACTTGAGCGTAGGAACGAGACCACCTAGTCCTTCTAACTTCGTTATTACTGCAAGTCAGGAAATATGCACACCGCTAGATGTGTGCAGGCCATGGTCATCACCGATGAGCTTTAGTGGAAAAAAGAAAAAGGGATCTGGCGATCCTAATGATTTGGTTGTGGGTTTCCTATCATGCATGTTCATTAATAATTATATTATAATAATAATAGTTCATCAGGTTTTAACCCATCTCAGCCACTCATTCTCCTACCCATCACACACATCTCACCACACCCTCACTCTCTAGGCGGCAAAGACGACTCCCTCTCATGCCTTGCCTCAACAGCATCAGGCCGGATAACCAACAGAAACCTGGGGGAAGGTAGAAGGGACTCCTCTCTCTAGTCAAGTGAAGCTGTACTTAGGAAAGGTACATAGCCAACAAGTCGGCATATGTATCGATCGATCAACCAAAAACTCTGCAGAGGTTTACACTACCCACAAGATCACCATCATCGATGAACTGGCTCGTCTAGGTTGATCTTGGGTTGCCTTCCAACTAGACACGATGCCACCCTACCACTCAGAACTGGGATCATGTTAGAGTACCACCAGCGTGCTGAGACTGTGAGATGTAGTACCGGCCCCCCGAAGGTCACTACGCTGTCTTAGGAGGGTGTAGGTCCTCATGCCCATACCTCCCTACACTATCTGCTAACAACCTAGTAGTAGTGGCACCGTGCTAGCAGGTCGTACATTCGTCTCGTACCCAAATAAAGCGAGTGGGCGTGTAAGGCTTCCTAAGACCCGGTCCACAGAACATATCAGTCCTTAGGGTGACCGAACAGGACATCTTCTCAAGGGGCAAACCGATGGCCCGCTCGACGGGACATCCGGTGCCCCGTGCTAAAACAGCACCTTCCATCTCGGGGCTTCGTCCCACGAAGACACTCCACCCCAGGACCTCTCCCTATCACATGTACCCGCCACAGGTACCTCTCTCGTGGGAAACGCCCAGGTAGCATCCCCTAGCAAGACTTGTCCTCATGACTCGTTGTAGATCCTGCTCGGTCGACTCGATCCTCACCACACACCCAAAACGCACGCCAAGATCTCCCCAAGTTCATTATTCAGTTATTAACAAGTTCACGGCACCTCGTGCCTTAGCCACTTACGTCTCTCCTTTACCAGCATCACATCAAGGATGTAATGCAAGTAAGAGTAAAGCAGTAAGTAGCAAGCGAGCGTCTAGCCTAATAGCGGGTGTGCAGGGGAATAGGTTGCGACAAGGTAATGGCTCACAAGCAGTCTACCATGCAACCTATCATAGCTTAATTGCATAAAGTAAAGCACTAGCATCTACATTAAAGCATGCCTACAAGGATTCTCTAAGATAAGGTGTTGCCATGACACCTGCGATGTCGAGGTAGTAGAGGTACAAGTCTTTGCCAGCTGGTGTAGTCGATCAGCACGGGTCTCTCCGCCTCCTAGGCCAACTCCACTCCACGAGTTCTGCTATCCCCTACCTTTTCTTCCTCCAACGGGTTCCGGTCTGATCAACGTTACCTTGCGAGAGCGTCACATAAGGCACGAGAACAATCAATACTCTCGAAATGGCCAAGGCTCGAAAGGGACAACACTGAAAGAACACAAGGAGAAGTCGACTTAGCCCTCTCGGCGGATGTCCAATCCCTGGGCCAAAAGGATAGGAGTGGTCGTTTGCTAAGCACAAGCTTAAGCCTTAACCTAGCGAATACTTCTCGGGTCGATCGTGTCGGCCTGTACGGCTTAATTAAAATGGTGTAGGCCCTAGCTCATCCTAAGCAAACACCATGACTTACGGCTTCCGATCCGAATGTCACGGGGAAATAACAGGAACCGGAAGGAGCGGCCACTGTAGCTCTGATCTCTCTTAATCTGCACGCCATTGCAATTGACAAGAACTAAGAGAGGGTGGAACGGGGAAGAGAGGAGAAAAGAGGTTGTCTACTTCTTCTAATACACGCACCATGGCAACAGACGGGGCACCGAAAGAAGTGACACGCAAAAGAACAGGAGTGCTCAAGCTACTTGTAGGGTACCATGACTCAGGTGCACTAAATGCACTAAGACATCCCTAGGGTTCTTAGCGGTGCGGTTGTCACCGCAAGAACCGAAGAAATGCTACGGTCGATGAAGGTACAAGCATACAAGGGCTTGAGCACGAAAGAGCCAAAGGCGGGTAGACGCACGGGATTCACCTCCCTTTGATCCACTCACCATAGCAACGACAGGAATCAAAGGAGAAGAATCAAGAGAGCAATAAACACCAAACAAGTGAAATGCCTCAATCCACATCTTACTGGATCGACGAGGACTGAGAATAGAAGAGGAAGAAGAAAGAATGGTACCCGCACTCCCTTGACCAAGTTGTCATGGAACAGACAAGGGTTGGAGGCAGAGGCACGGTCCCACGATCCAAACCCACCCGTAGGGCACCATGACCGTGCAACTATTCTAGCAAAAGGCTATTTCTATGGCTCGTAGTGATGCGGTTGTCATCGCTAAGTCTGAAAGAACGCCATGGTGGAAGCGGCACAAACATACGAGTTGATTTGGAGAAGAGCGAGAAGAGGCAATGCAAAGGAGGTAGAGCCTAATGGTCATGGCGAGGTGACTCGTGGCCATGAGCTATACCTACACAAGTTGGCTCTGTAGTCCCGCGATTGTCGTTACCCCATTCATCTCTACTAGAACGGCCACGGAGGGCTCGTCGGATGCGGATAAGAGCCGCCTTGTTGTCGAGTCCATAGTGGCTAAGTCTGAGAGCCGAACCGGGTTACCAACGATCATGGCCGAACAGAGACAACTAAACACGGGGGAAGCGATTTAGGCTTGGCATTGCGGCCACGGCGGGATGAACCCACGACCGAATGGACAAGCGAACTATGAACCCCTGACCGGCTCAAAGGCACAGTCCACAACAAACAAGGCACACCCGAACCACATGCAAGAAACTCGGCACAAGCCCCACGACAACCGACAAATCCAACAACACGACTTGGAGTAGCACAACATCCATAGCAAGAGGAAGGTAGACTGGCGGTGAAGGCTGGCACAGGCAAGAGATAGAGATTGATCATGGACAAGATAGATCATCATGAACGAGTGTAGATAATCATTATAGATAGATCATGTATCGAGTACGAATGAGTATAGATGATACAAGGATGTATGAACATGAAAATGAATGAAATGCATAACTTTGCCAATGTCAAAGACGGCGTCAGTTAGGTTAGAGAGAGGTCGACCTGGCTGCGAGGATGGTGGAGAACCGCTGCAGTGCATCCCAGCAAGCTAAGGCCAGCCGTTGGCCTGCTTCAGTCCACCGTGGCCGCCTGTGGCTTGCTGCTGGCCACTCGGACTGGCCACAGCTAGCCGTTGGCTGGGTGCGACTGGCCAGACTTGGCCGTAGGTGGCCGAAGACCGGCTGCTGCTAGCCGGACATGGCAGCAGGTGTTCAGGGTGGTGCCGCAACTCCAACGGTGCAAGGCAGGGCCGTCATGCGGTGGAAAAGAGGCGTGACCTCCCTGCATGGCAAAACCACGGCACGAAGGCCAAATAGAGAAAATGCACTGGCTGCGGCTTGCTGTATGTGAACCGTGGTGGTCGGCAAGGTTCGACAGTGATGCCCCTACTCCGCTGGAGGGTGCAGTAGGGTCACATCGCCCCTGCGATGGTGACAAGGCACGACACGAGGGCCTATTTTTAGAACAATAGTGACGGAAGGAGAGAAAGACCAGAGCTTGGGGTCCTATTCTCACCGGTGATGGAGGGAGAATGTGGGTTTGCCGAGGAGGTGGTGCTGGAGATAGGGCAGAGCGCGGTGAAGGTGCCGCAGCATGAACAGAGGACGAGGGGTGCTCCGGGGCCTGCTGGTCGGGACAGCGGACACCGCGTGGTAGCTGCTGCTGATGGACGCGGCAACAGAGCTCCAGCATGGGCGACCGTGGTGACTGGAGTTGGCGACACAAGCTGCAAGGAGCCGTGACAGAGGTGGGTCAGGCACAGCAAGAAATATGGTCGATTTCCAAGGGAAAGAGAGAGCTTGGAAGGGGTACAGAGTTCACCTGGCAGGAAGAGGGATGAGTGGTGGTTGCCAGCGCGCAGGCAAGGCAGCAGGGGAGGTACTGCTGCGGTGCTGCCCCGGTGTAACAACCCGGGATTTTTTTCCCTAAATAAAAAATCACAACTACATTTTTTTTTCTGACAATAGCCTATGATTGGTGAGGTGTCATGCATGAAACAACCCCTTTTGCACAAGTAGCACCTAAACTAGTTAATTGCCTTGCATTTAAATAAATTATGCTCGAGTTGGATTTTATGTTCTTTGTATTGAATTAAAAGCAACACCTTTTATTTAATTAATTGCATAATTAAATAAATGTTGAAAAGTGACCTTATTAATTAGTTGAAAACCCTAAGGTATATCAACTAGACCCCTTTGAGTTGAGCAAGTCATAGCAATATGTTTTCTCACATATAAATGCTTGGCATAATTAAAATAAAGAAAATACAAAATAGAAAAGCTTTTTGAATAAATCAGAAAAAGGAAAAGAACTCCTTTCGGCCTACCCCGCCAACCGGCCCGGCCCAACTCGCGTCCCCGATCCTGCACACGCGCACGCCCGCGCGTGGGCTGGCCCAGCAAGGCCGCGATCGCCCGCACCAGCCGCCTCGCCTTCGCAAGACGCCAAGGCGTCTTCGGCTTTTCCCCACGCCGCTGACGAACGGGACCCACGGGGTCATCCTCAACCTCCCGCCCTCTCTGTTTCACCTGAAACAGCAAGGAGAAGGGGACAGGGTCACACACGGAGTGAGGGGAGATTCCCTCTGCCCCCACCGCCAGCCATGCGCGCCAAGCTGCGCCACCGGCCCCGCCTACCGGCTGCACGTGTCTCGCCTCCGCTCCCACACACCGTGAGACGCGCGCGCCTACGCCATGGTGAAAGGTCTTGATGGCTAGAGGGGGGTGAATATCCTTTTAAAATTTTCTACAAAGACAAGATAACAAATTTATCAATATAACAAATAGCGAGATGCGAGTTTTGCTTAGCCTACGGGGTGTTTGCAAGCCACCTATCCAATTTATAATTCTAGTATATTTGCACTCAACCGCACAAGTCAAACCGCACAACTGAGCTACAACTAAAGCTAACTAGCTACACAAGCTAAGAGCTACACTAACAAGCTAGCAAGGTAACTAAGAAAATAATACAAGAGAGAGTTAGAAGAGTATCACCGAGGGGAGAAGTATTGAGCCAACCAATCAATATGATCAAGAGATGAATTCCACAATACACAACCACCGGGATAGATTAATCACAATAAGAATGATGACACGAAGATTTATCCCGAGGTTCACGTGCTTGCCGGCACGCTAGTCCCCGTTGTGTCCCTCTTCACCACGTGGTTCGGTGGCTAATCGGTCACACACCGAGCCTCTCAAAAGGCGCCACAAGAACCTACCAAATGGCAAAAGGTTACAAATGACACGAACAATCCACTAACGTTGCCTTTGGCGCTTCACCGAGATAGGCACAAACCCCTCACAATTACCGGAGATGGCCAAGAACAATCACCAACTCTTGCCAATGCCTCCAAGCTGCTCCAAGCCGTCTAGGTGGAGGCAACCACCAAGAGAAATAAGAATCCCGCAGCAAATCAACCACCAAGTGCCAACTAGATGCAATCTCACAATGCAAATGGACTTGGATCACTCAATCTCACTTCGAATATGCAAAGAAGAAAGAGAGATGAGTGGTAGGGGATGTGTTTAGCTTAAGAGGATGTTAGAGAGTCAAAATATCCAAGAGAGACTCCTAGGAGCCGGCCAACGAGTATATATAGGAGCCCCTGAAAGAATAGAGCCATTGGCTCACAAAATAGCCATACTCAGGGTGACCGGACGCGCTGGTACGACCTGACCGGACGCACACAGCGTCCGGTCGCTCCACCGCGACCTCCCCGATGAACGCCACGTGTATCACTTTGAATTTCGTTCATTCGACCGTAACGGTCACTTAAAAGTACTCATTCACGCACTAGAGTGACCAGACGCGCAGCATGAATTGACCGGACGTGCGAAGCTCGACCAGACGCGCTGGTCCCGTAACCGACCGGACGCGCTGGTGAAAGTCCTATGTTTGGTGTTGGTAATTAGTGACAATGCCTAAGTACTAATCCTATGCCTAAGTTGTATGTAGCATATGAGGATTCGTACATTCCAAGGTTGGTGGCAAGATGGACATGGTGATCATGATGGCCACACTTGGATTTGGACGCAACCCTACGTGATCAAGGCAAAGGTATATGCTTAAGGGTTGTGTTTTAGTAACCAAGACACCTAGTGGGTGTGGTTACATTATAGGATAGATAGTCATACTATAAAGAGGAGAATGACACGGCTATTAAACTTCTAAGTGCCTCTAGGTGTGCATTTCATAATCATATGCATTTGGATAGAACTAATATCGCCTCGAAAAATGATTGTGAAAATGCTAACACACTCACACATGAGGAGATCACTTGGTGGTGTTAGCACATTTGCAAAGGCGGTGGAGTTTGAGCGGTAGAGAGGGTTTGGGGTCCTCTCTCACTCCCGCCGAGCTTGCGAGGCGGGATTCAGGCATTTTCGAGGAATTGAAATGACTTTTTTCCACTACGCTAGAAGTCGGAAAAGAAACGGAGGTGAACGGAGGTCACAGAGGTGATCGGACGCTGGACCAGACGCGGTCTCTGTTTGACCGGACGCATCCGGTCAGTGTTCAGCGTCTGCGTGTGTTTCTATTTTTGATCGGACGTGGTGGTGCGTCCGGTCACTGTCGACCGGACGCGTCCGGTTGTTTTGGGAGCTTACTGGACTCCAACCGGACGCTAGCACTGTGCCGTCCAGTCAGTTCTGCAGCGTGTCCAGTCGCTATTTTGTTGTACGTAGTCTCTGCTTAACCAGTGCGTCCGGTCCGTTATGGGACCAGCGCGTCCGGTCGTTCCCAGCGCGTCCGGTCCACGCAACGAGCGCGTCCGGTCGGTGCTTCACGGCATAGCCGTTATGCGATCGACACGTTCGGTCAGTGTGACCAGCGCGTCCGGTCAGCGCGACTTTGGTTGTTTCAAGTTTCTAACGGCTATATTCGAAGGGGTACGTCTATAAATACTCGTTGGTCGGCTCAAGGCTCCACCTCTTGAACATTTGACATACTTGTGAGCACTTTGAGCTAAGCAACTCCCCCCACTCATCTGTCTTGCTTCTTTGCATATTCGAAGTGAGATTGAGTGATCCAAGTGCATTTGCATTGTGAGATTACATCTAGTTTGCACTTGGTGGTTGATTTGCTGCGGGATTCTTATTTCTCTTGGTGGTTGCCGCCACCTAGATGGCTTGGAGCAGCTTGGAGGCATTGGCAAGAGTTGGTGATTGTTCTTGGCCACCTCCGGTGATTGTGAGGGGTTTGTGCCTAGCTCGATGAAGCGCCAAAGGCAACGTTAGTGAATTGCTCGTGTCATTGCAATCTTTTTGTCATTTGGTAGGTTCTTGTGGTGCCTTTTGAGAGGCTCGGTGTGAGACCAATTAGCCACCGAACCACATGGTGAAGAGGGACACAACGGGGACTAGCGTGCCGGCAAGCACATGAACCTCAGGATAAATCTTCATGTTATCACTTTCATATTGTGATTGATTGATCCTGGTGTTCGGTTGTCTTGGTATTCATTATTGATCATATTGGTTGGCTCAATACTTCACCCCTCGGTGAAACTCTCCTAACTCAACTCCGCATTACTTTCTTAGTTATCTTTGCTAGCTAGTTAGCTTTGCTTTAGTAGCTCCTTTGTGTAGCTTGCTAGTTGTAGTTGTAGTTACCTTCTCGGTTTGACTTGTGCGGTTGAGTGCAAATACTAGAATTGTGAATTGGCTAGGTGGCTTGCAAACACCCCGTAGGCTAAGCAAAACTCGCATCTCGCTATTTGTTATATTGATAAACTTGTTTAGCTTGTCTTTGTAGAAAGTTTTAAAAGGCTATTCACCCCCCCTCTAGCCATCAAGACCTTTCAGCTGGTCAAGCCGAGCAGCGCTCCAGCGAGTCAGCGACCGGACGTGCTGCAGAACTGACCGGACGTGTTACACCCGACGTCCGGTTTGAGTCCAGTAAGCTCCCACCACGACCAGACGCGTCCGGTCGATCATTACCGGACGTGCCACCGCGTCTGATCAGAAAACCGAGACGCGCGCAAACACTGAGCATTGACCGGACGTGTCCGGTCAAACAAAGACCGCGTCCGGTTCAGTGTCCGGTCACCTCTGTGACCTCCGTTCGCCTCCGTTTGATTCACCCTTTCACATATGAGCTAGACTAAGTATGTGTGTCACTTTAGCACATGTTTTAGCTCGTGAAACAACATGTGACAACGCCTCCAAATCTCAACAAATTGGCGTAAAGGAAAATAGGCGTTTCAATTCCTCGAAAACGCCTGAATCTCGCCTCGCAAGCTCGACGGGAGGGAGAGAGGACCCCAAACCCTCTCTACCGCTCAAACTCCAACACCATCGTAAATGTGCTAACACCACCAAGTGATCATGTCATGTGCGAGTGTGTTAGCATTTTCACAATCATTTTCCGAGGCGTTATTAGTTCTATCCAAATGCATATGATTATGAAATGCACACCTAGAGGCACTTAGGAGTTCAATAGCCGCGTCATTCCCCTCTTTATAGTACGGCTATCATCCTATAATGTAACCACACCCACTAGGTGTCTTGGTTACTAAAACACAACCCTTAAGCATATACCTTTGCCTTGATCACGTAGGGTTGTGTCCACATCCAAGTGTGGCCATCATGATCACCATGTCCATCTTGCCACCAACCTTGGAATGTACTAATCCTCATATGCTATATACAACTTAGGCATAGGATTAGTACTTAGGCATTGTCACTAATTACCAACACCAAACATAGAGCTTTCACATGGCCCACGGCCACAACCGCCCCTGACACCGAGCCAAGCCAGCTGCAGCACAAAGCCGAGACCGCCACGGCATCCGCGTGAGCACGACGCCACCCCAAAACACACTGCGACCCCTTGGATGATCGCCACGTGGTCTTCCTTGTCCCATCACCGTCCGCCTTGCCCTGGATGACCTCGGAGTATAAAATCCCCCAAGCCGAGCCCTAGCCCCTTCATCCACCGCACCGCCGCCTCTGGTGGCCTCACCTCTAACCGCACCGCGCTGCAAGGAAGGGGAAGGAGGGAAGAAGAGAAGAGGAAGGAGGTGAAGAAGGGACCGAAGGCCCGAAGCTGACGCCGCCGTCCGAGCTCACCGGAGAAGAAGAAGGCGTCGGTCATCTTCCTCTCCAACACCGATCTGCACTGCACGACCTCCTGTCTACACTGCGTCGGATCATCCTGCATCACTATCCTCCCACCTCGCCACCCACGGTACACCCAATGCCCCACCATCACGTTGTTGTAACAACCCAGAAATTTTCACGAAACAAAAATCACAACTGCAATTTTTTTTTCTAAAAATAAACCTATGTTTGGTGAGGTGTCATATAGGAAACCTAACCTAGTTGCACAAGTAGCACCTAAAATAGCTAACTACATCTTTGCATTTAACCAAACATGCTTGAGTTGGATTTTATGTTCTTTGAATTGAATTAAAAGCAACAACATTTCTTGAATTAATTGCTTAAGTAAATAAATGTAGAAATATAAACCTATCAAATAGTTGGGAACCAAAAATATATTTAGGAGGACCCACTATGTTATACAAGTGTGGGCAATATGCATTCTCACATACAAATGCATGGCATATTTAAAATGGAGAAAATACAAAATAGAAAAGCTTTTTGAATAAATCAGAAAAGGGAAATGAACCTCTCTCGGCCTACCCCGCCATCTGGCCCAGCCCAACTCGCGTGCCCGATTCCATTCACGCGCACACCCGCGCGTGGGCCGGCCCAGCAAAGTCGCAGCGGCCTCGGCCGCATTGCCGACGCTACGTAGGAGAAGCCGCACCCCTGCGTCACCGACAGCTGGACCCCGCTGCTCCTACTCGCTGATGGGCGGGACCCACCTTCATCCCCTTCCTCCCGCCTGACCGAATCCCCTGCTTTGAACGGGAACAGAGACAGCGAGGGGACAGGGTCACGCCCCGCGCGAGGGAGGGATTCCCTCGGTTCCCTTTGCCCCCTCTAACAGCCGTGCGCGCCAAGCCACAATCTCGGTCCCGCACGCTAGTCGCTTGCGCTTGCCAAACATGCACCGCACGCGTGAAGCCGATGCCGCCATGGCCGCGAAATCAGTTGACACCGCCTGACACTGTCTGACACTGCCAACCGTCTATGGTATTCGATTATGGCATCTCCAATTCGAATCATGCCTCTTCCAATCGCCCTAGTCCAGCCTAGGGCAGCATATCGACCCTCCGTGCCTACCGATTGCCATCACACCGTCCGCCTTGCCATGGGCGAGCACGGGGTATAAAGCTCCCCCTGTGTCGTGCCCAAGCCCCTTCCAATTTTTTCGCCACCGCCCTGGTGGTACCACCGCACACACTACATCTCAAGAAGGGGAGAAAGGGGGGAAAAGGCCGCCACCGGAGCCGCTAGCCGCCGCCGAGGAGCCACCGGAGCCCAGAGCATCGACCGAACAACCACGCCGATGTTGCGGTTCTCCCTACACGGCATCGACTCTACACTGCTCCGAATCACCTCTGCACCGATATCCTTTCGTCATCGCCACCTACGGTGAGCCCACCGTCTCGCCCCGCTCGCCGCCGGTTGTGCTTGACTTAGAACCGCCTCGCCTGTCAGTACCGTGGAGCATCTAGGCAAAAACCATGACCCTCATGCCTTGATCGCTCGCTCACGCACACATAGTGCGCACGCTCGTTGGCCTGGCCGAGCCTTAGAGTTCGGAATTGCCACGACACGCCCTGCACCACACACAGTCGCCATGGACACACCCCGCCATGGCGAGATCTCGCTTTTGGTATGCTGGGCAATAGAGGAAGGGAGAAGAGGTGCACAAGGACATGTACACGCCCGCACTCATGTTTCAAAACCAAGCACCACGGTACCGAACGTCAAGGGAGCAGGAACGCGCCACCGCGAGCAGCGTCCAGAGCGCGCTCGCCATGGCTAGCGCACGGCCATGGCGAGGTCGTTCCTTCCAAATCAAGTCAGTACAGAAGAAAGGGAGGAGCTAGATCGAATCGCCTTGGCGAGGGACACACCATGCGCACCTTGAGAGGAGGGGTCCCCGGAGGCCTGATCGGCGGTGTTCCGCCCGGTCGGAGCTGTCGAGCCGCCACCACCACGGGAGGTTCTGCTGGAGCTCAATGTCGTCGTCTTGACCTCACCATCGTGCTCCTTTTACGGCCGCGAATCGGTAGGAGACCATAGCGGCCGAGCTAAGCCACCGTGGAGCGCCACCGTGCAAGCACGCCGCCGGCGGACGTGCTCCGGTGAAAACAGAGGGGGGAAAAAGAACGATCGAGATGACCGGTACACCCAGTGTACCGTGGACCGAGAGGTAAGAAGGGGAAAGTGAACATGGTCCACCGTAGACCCCGTTGTGGCCTGTGAACCGCCACCACCTGTCCACCATAGACCGGTCTTATGAACCCAAGCCCGATCCAAATATCCATTTTGTGACGTGGCAGCACCAGTGACTGACACGTGGCGGGCCCGGCTCGGCCCAGTCTGGCCCAAATCTGGCCCAGCCCAAGCCCAACCGAGCCCGGTCTCGGCCCGGTCACCGTTGACCGTTGACCAGTCAACGGGACCCACATGTCAGTGACTCGCTCTGTTTCGGCCAATCAGAGCTTGACACGTGTCACTGCCTGAAATTTCCTTTTTCTTTTTCTTTTTATTTTTCAGAAAATCATTTAATCTTTAGAAATTCATAACTTATTCATTTTAACTAAGAAAAATACCAAACCAGTTTCTAAATTTTTCTAAAAATGAGCTCTACATCTTAGGCTTATGTTTGAGTGCATTTGGATCTTTTGAATTTCTGTTGCTTCTTTGTAAACCTCTATAGGAGTCGTTAATGTGACTCTACGTTACGTTTAACAGAGCCGGAGGACCTGCCGACTGAGGAGTATGACCCCGACTACAGCGAGGACTTGGGTGACGACCTGCCAGGTGCCACGCCCCACCCATCTCCGTAGAACCTATTACGCATGCAAATATAGAATTGCTAGCGCTTTACTTTTTGTAAATTATTATTGATGATAGGCTGCATGGTAGATGCTTTACTTTGAGCCCTTTACCTTGTCGTAACCTTACTCCTGCTCACCCTGTTGTTAGGTTAGATGCTCGCATGTTACATATTACTGCTTTTACTCTTACTCGCATTATATCTGTGATGTGATGCCGGTGAGTGAGAGGCGTATATGTGTAAGGCACATAGTGCCGAGAATTTGATAAACCTGACTAAAGAACTGGGGAGCTCTTGGCGTGCGTCTTGGGTGAGTGGTGAGGGTTGAGTCGATCGGATAGGATCCTACGACGAGTCTTTGGGGCAAGTCTTGCTAGAGGGGTGCGACCTGGGCATCCCTCACGAGAGATACCTGTGGCGGGTATATTTGAGAGGTGAACTGGGCTGTTGGTTATCCCTGGTGGAGGTGCTGTCGTGGCATGGAGAAGATGGTGTCTCCCCCTTGAGAAGACATCCTGTCTGGTCACCCTAAGGACTGGTATGTCTTGAGAACCGGAACCATGGGACCTTCGTGCACACCACTCGCTCCCGATGGGCGGGAGACGATTACCCGACTGACTAGGGTGGTACCACTACTACTAGGTTGGAAGGTGATAGTGTAGGGAGGTATGGGCATGGGGACCCACACCCTCCTAAGACAGCGTAGTGACCTTAGGGGCCCGGTACTATGTCTCACAGTCTCAGCGTTTCGGTGGATGCCGGGGTGGCCTAGGTCTGAGTGGTAGGGTGGTATTGTACCGGTTGGAAGGCAGTCAGAATCAGCCTAGACGAGTTGGATCATCGAGGATGGCGATCTTGTGGATTACCAGGTGTACACGCTTTGCAGAGTTGATCGATCTATACGTATAGCCGTGTCCGTGGATATGGACATTCCCATGACCTACGCTTCACTTGATTAGAGAGAGGAGTCCTTTCTACCTTTCCCTCGGGTTTTGTGTTGGATTCTGGCTTTGGCCGTTGAGACGAGATCTGAGCGGGAGTCAATCTCGTCGCCTAGAGAGAGAGTGAGATGAGATGTGTTGTGTGTGATGGGATTGGGAAAATGTGTGACTAAGATGAGTTAAAAGCTGAGGAATATCTTATTAAAATATTAACTACTTGCATAGGAAACCCATAGCTTGAGTAGGTCTCTTTCTACTTCCCTGAATGCATTCCACTTTCCACAAAGCATTGCAAGCATAGGGTGGGCGATGCGTGGCCAGTACCAAGTGTACTGATAGATTTTTGATAGGTTCCGAGCCCGAGTACGACTACGAGGGCGATGATTGGGAGAATTAGAGGGTCTGTTCTACGCTCAAGCTGGTTCCAGAAGATCCTTTTCCATTGCTATCTACGTCGGATGCTGTTCCGGATGCTTGTGTGAGTGTGTTCCGCCCTGCGAGGCAAAGAGAATAAATTATGTAAAACTCTCTATTGTACTCTGATATTCGTGGATGACTTTATGTATCGCTGAGATTTGGGTAAATTGACGGAATGTTTCGTCATTTTACACTTCGTTTCTGTGGATTTCCCTTCATGGAAATCAAGGACATTTCAGTTGGTACTAGAGCCATGCTCACCCTAGGACGGACCCATAGGATTGGACAATAGTTTTAGGGAAGATCTTGACACTTTCGGTTATATTACCGACCGTGCTGCATTTTTGTGCATGACTTATCTAATTTTCACACTCTCTTACCTACATTTCGTTCTACCTTACCTATCACATCACTCCGTTCCACCCTGAATCACCATGTCTCACTTAAGAATTCATCAAGTATCACTCTGAGTTACATTGATTCGCCTTGTCTTATCAAGTTTCACTATGAAATACTCAAGTTACTACATGCACAACAAGGTACTGACTCCGTCTTACGGTTAATTTGCAGATGGCCCCTGTTGCCGAGCTCCCTATGGATGGACTGGCCTACCGTGGGTTCGCCACGATCCTGTACGACGTGCTGGACTCACTAGACGTTCCCACAGAGCAGATCGAGTACGTGTGATGGGGTGAGCCTGGACCCGATGGGTTCAAGGGCCACATCGTGGTCCACCTCAAGGTCCCCGCCAGCGAGTTCGTACCCGTGCTGCGTGCCTTCGAGACACTGGAGGTGGAGAACTCTATTGCTTCATGCATACAGTCCGTCTCACGCACAACTCTTTGCAGTGTGATGCGTGACGCACACGACTACCTCAAGACGGGACCGTACCGCCTACTACCTGCCGCTCTGGACCTGAATAGGTTCTCAGAGCCATAGATCACTGCTGCAGATCATGCTGCGCGCGACGAGGTCGACCCCTGTCTGAGGGCCTCCGCGCAGTACATCATCGCTCAGGATCGCTACATCATGGATGTAGAGATGCAGAACCGCCGCTACCGAGACCTCTTGTTCCGTTGCGACGAGGAGTTCCTCAAGGTGGAGCGCAAGGAGGGGGAGATGGTCGGCAAGCTCGAGGAGGAGCGCATGGGCTATGATAGGATGAAGACCTTCTATGAGAACCGTGAGCAGTCACTTCGGAAGGAGATCATCGATCTCAAGGACAAGGTTGGGGAGGCTGAGCTTCGCCATGACTATCTTGAGTCCAAGGTGCTTGAGTGTGAGGATCAGATTGAGCGTCAGAGGCTTACCCTGAGAGAGCTCCACGAGAAGGAGAAGCAGCGTGGCTTCAGGAAGCTTGCCCTAGAGGCCCGTTGCAACACAATGGAGAAGCTAGCTGTGGAGGCTGCCGTCACCACCACCTACAACATGCACCACTTGGTTCACTACATTAAGAGCACCAAATATCTTTAGGACAAGGTGAACCGCATCAGTCAGGCTTGGATCGACGCTGATCGTAAGTGTGTCCAGGAGATCGGAAAGGTTCAGGACGTCCTCTTACTTGGGATGCGCAAGAAACCGCGCAGACAGCCTTTCCACGTTGAGGCCACCAAGCTCAACTTCAAGGCTTGCCCGACTGAGGGTTACTCAGAGGTTCCGAGGACTGAGATGCTGGACTATGCTCTCACTTACGTCACGAGGATCCACCACTCCGATGACGAGCTTCGTGCCATGGAGGGCACTCCCGAGGCTTCCACTTCTGGTCCTTCTACACCACCCGCCACTCCCGGACAGGAGTAGTCACCTTTTTCACATAATCATGTAATAAGGTAGTAGTAGACATGTTGGGCCCTGTGTGGCCAGAGTTATGATGATGCACTTAAGGAGTAATGTAGGATGTCCCACTTTTGGAGTTGCCTGCGAGTAGCACGATTCCCGCGAATCTGTCAGTGTAGCTACTGGAGATATCGCTATGTAATAAATTAATGTAATGGATGTTTTGGATCTTATCGCATATTATGGTTCTTATTGCATCTTTGTATGAGTGTTGGATAGTTATCTCTTTTTAAATTGATAAATCGCTTAACAATGCATCTAATAAAAATGTTAAACAAAGATCTGACCCTGCAGAAAGATGTCTTACCGCCGATCCGCTCGTCTGAACAACCGCTCGCTTTCCCCCGCACCTATGGCCCGTGGTCGTGGTCGGGGCCATGGAGGAGACCGGGGAGTTCCCTTCGGTGTTAGGGAGGAGCCTGCACTAGAGGAGCCTGCACTAGGGGCGGGTGCCGCCCAGCATCTTGGAGAAGCACCGCCGCCGCCACCACCACAGCTGGCGGAGGTGATGGACCGCCAAACCCGCCTCTTGGAGACACTGGCTCAGGGAATGCTTCATCGCCACGGGGGTCCTCCCAACGACTTCCAGCGGAAGTTGGAGGGTTTTCTCAAGCTAAGGCCTCCTACTTTCGACATCGCCGACGATGACCCCATCACCGCTGAGGACTGGCTCCGTGAGATGGAAAAGAAGCTGGACCTCACCACCTGCACTGACGAGGAGTGTGTGGGGGTAGCCGCCCACCAGCTCACCGGCGCTGCACGCGCATGGTGGGATAGCTACTGCGACGCCCACGAGGACCCGGGGAGTATCTCTTGGGAGGAGTTCGCCAAGGCATTCCGTGAGCAACACGTGCCTGAGGGCATAATGGATGCCAAGGTAGAGGAGTTTCGCAACATTTCCCAAGGCTCCCAGAAGGTTCAGGAGTACACTACTCGTTTCACCCGCATGATGAGGTATGCTCCAGGTGAGACCGATACCGAAAAGAAGAAGATGTACTGTTTCAAGAAGGGGTTGAACTCTCGTCTCAAGGTGGCCCTCTCGGGTCATGCTTGTCGCACCCTTCGTGAGATGGTCAACAAGGTGCTGGAGATGGAGAGGGACCGTCTAGAGGCAGACGCCCTCCACAAGGAGAAGAAGCGCCGGTTCGAGAGTTCCACTCGTGGCCTGGCTCCGCAGAGGCCACGTGCTCACGTGCTTCCCCCGCCCCGCTCTTGCTACACCCAGGGGGCAGTGACCGCTCCGAGCCGTGGAGGTGGTACCTACACCGCCAACTACCACCGCCCCGCTCAGAGCCGACCTGCTCCAAATCGCCCCACTCAGGGAGCTGGCACGTGGAGGACCGCTACGCCTACCTCCACAGGTAGCGCACCCTTCACCTGTTTTGGTTGTGGCCAGCCCGGTCACAAGATCGCTGAGTGCCCTGTCAAGAAAGGCACACCGCCTGCTTCGACCCAGACAAGACAGGCTGCTACACCTGCTGCTCTGCGTAAGAACGTTGCTGGGGCTGTCCGCAGTCGTCTCAACCACATGACCGCGGAGGACACCCAGGACGCTCCCGACGTGGTGTACGATATGTTTTTGGTACAGGGAGTTATAGCTTCAGTCTTGTTTGATTCTGGAGCTACTTGTTCTTACATTTCCACTAAGTTTGCATGAGAACATAGCATACCTGTGACTCCTCGCAAGGAGCCCATTGACACTAGTTCACCTTTGGGTCGCATTTTATGCACCAAGAGATGTCAGGGAGTGAGTATCACCATTGAGGGCTACCCTTTTCTAGCCGATCTCACCTTACTTCCATCTGAGGGACTAGATGTCATACTGGGAATGGATTGGTTGACACAACATAAAAGGAGTGATATCTTGTTCACAAAGGTATGTGGAGATCACACACTCGAGTGGACACATAATCCGCTGTAAGCCAAATCAGGGAAAAACAGTCTCTAAGTTGTGTGCCCTAGAGGCCAAGACAATTGAGGAGGTACCCATTGTGAATGAGTACCCTAACGTGTTCCCTGAAGAGTTGCCAGACATGCCACCTGATCGGGATGTGGAGTTTGTGATTGACCTTCAGCCTGGTACCGGTCCTATTGCTAAAAGGCCCTACCGCATGTCAGTCGATAAGCTAGAGGAGCTGAAGAAACAACTCAAGGAGTTGTCAGATAAGGGATACATCAGACCCAGTGCTTCACCCTGGGGTTCCTCTGTTTTGTTCATGAAAAAGAAGGATGGATCCATGAGGATGTGCATTGACTATCAGAACTTGAATGCCGTAACAGTCAAAAACAAATATCCTCTGCCCAGGATCGATGATCTCCTAGATCAGCTGAAAGATGCTAAGTTCTTTTCTAAGATCGATCTCAGGTCCAGGTATCATCAGATGAAAATCAGACCCGACAACATTCCTAAGACAGCTTTTGTCACCAGATATGGGCAATATGAGTTCACAGTGGTGTCCTTCGGACTCACTAATGCCCCGGCTTATTTCATGAACATGATGAATAAGGTATTCATGGATGAACTGGACAAGTTTGTAGTGGTGTTCATTGATGACATCCTTATCTATTCTTCCACCACCGAAGAACATGAGCAACACTTGAGAGTGGTTCTGAAGAAGTTGAGGCAGAATCAGCTATATGCCAAGTTCAGCAAATGTGACTTTTGGATTGAAGAAGTTGCTTTCCTTGGTCATGTACTCACTGTTGAGGGAGTTATTATAGATCCCACAAAAATTGAAGCTGTGAAAGAGTGGGAACAACCCCGTAATGTGACCGATGTCCGCAGTTTTCTTGGTTTAGCTAGGTACTATCGCAGATTCATTGAGAACTTCTCAAAGATAGCCAAGCCCATGACTAACCTACTGAAGAAGACTAATGAGTTTGAATGGACACCCGAGTGCGAGCATAGCTTCCAGACTCTAAAACAGAAGCTTACCACCACACATGTTCTTGCCTTGCCCGATATCCAGAAAGACTTCGTGGTTTATTGTGATGCATCTAGACAGGGACTTGGTTGTGTTCTGATGCAAAATGGAAGGGTCATTGCCTATGCGTCCCGACAGTTGAAGGACCATGAGCAACGCTACCCAACCCATGATCTGGAGCTTGCCGCTGTCGTGCATGCCCTAAAGATATGGAGGCACTACTTGATCGGAAATAAGTGTGATATCTACACCGACCACAAGAGCCTAAAGTACTTCTTCACTCAAGAAGATCTAAACATGAGACAGCGCCGATGGCTTGAGCTTATAAAGGATTATGACCTGGAGATTCACTATCATCCGGGGAAGGCTAATGTAGTCGCTGATGCCTTGAGCCGAAAGAGCTATTGCCACAATCTATCCATGGAAGCCGTACCACCCGAGCTATGTCAGGAAATGGGCGAACTTCGTCTCGAAAACCTACCCAGGGGTATGTTGAATGAGCTTCGAGTGCAATACAACCTCAAGGATCGGATCCACAATGCTCAACTAGAGTGTCCAGAAATTTGGGAAATCCGAGAACTCATGAAGAAGGGCAAGTGCCCTGAGTTTAGGGAGGATGAGCAAGGAGTGTACTGGTACAAGGGTAGAATCTGTGTACCATCTAATTCCGTCTTGCAGCGAGAAATCTTAGAAGAGGGTCATGACTCCAAGTATTGTATTCACCCGGGAAGCACCAAAATGTATGTTGATCTAAAGAAACAGTTCTGGTGGAAGAACATAAAGGCAGATATTGCTGGGCATGTCGCGCGATGCGACATCTGCAATAGAGTCAAGGCTGAGCATCAAAGACCAGCCAGATTGCTTAAACCCTTGGACGTTCCGGTATGGAAATGGGAGAGCATATCCATAGACTTTATAGTAGGTTTACCTCGAACTCCTAAGGGCCACGACTCGATTTGGGTGATCATTGACCGACTGACCAAGGTAGCTCACTTCATAGCTGTGAGGACTGACTACAGAGTTGAAAAGCTAGCAGATCTGTACATCGAGCACATTCTCAGACTCCACGAAGCCCCCACTAGCTTAGTGTCTAATCGTGGTACGCAATACGTGTCCAAGTTCTAGAAGAGTCTCCACAAGGCTATAGGAACTCGACTTGACTACAGTACCGCATACCACCCACAAACAGATGGTCGGACAGAGAGGGTTAATCAGATTTTGGAGGATATGCTTCGAGCTTGTGTCTTGAAGTATGGAACTAATTGGGAGAAAAGTTTGTCCCACACAGAGTTCTCTTACAACAACAGCTACCAGGCTAGTCTCAAGATGTCACCATTTGAGGCTCTATATGGCAGAAAGTGTAGAACCCCTCTGATGTGGTCAGAAGTGGGAAAGAGATCATTCTTTGGCCCCGCAAAGATCAAAGATGCCGAAGGAGTAGCCCAAGTACGAGAGAACCTGAGGATTGCCCAAAGCTGACAGAAGAGTTATGCAGATAACCGTCGGAGAGACCTTGAGTTTCAGGTTGGGGACTATGTCTATCTCAAGGTCTCCCCACTCCGAGGTACCATCAGATTTCATGTGAAGGGAAAGTTGGCACCTAGGTATGTGGGACCTTACAGGATTTGCCAGAGGATTGGCAAGTTAGAATACAAGGTGGAGTTGCCTGAGGAGTTAACAAGAGTACACCCAGTGATTCACGTATCTCAGCTACGCAAGTGCTTGCAGTTGCCAGAACAAGAGGTACACACAGAAGCACTGGATATCCAGGACACCTTGGAGTACAAGGAGCACCCAATCTTAATATTAGACAGAGCTGAGAAGGAAACTAGAAGCACAGTGATACCCATGTGCAAGGTTCAGTGGAGTAACCACACAGAACGGGAAGCTACATGGGAGAAAGAGTCCGAACTCTGGATGCTTTACCCCTACCTCTTTGAAAGGTATGCCACACCTTAAATCTCGGGACGAGATTCCTATGAGGGGGAAGGACTGTAACAACCCAGAAATTTCCAGGAAACAAAAATCACAACTGCAAAAAAATTTTTTCTAAAAATAAACCTATGATTGGTGAGGTGTCATATAGGAAACCTAACCTAGTTGCACAAGTAGCACCTAAAATAGCTAACTACATCTTTGCATTTAACCAAACATGCTTGAGTTGGATTTTATGTTCTTTGAATTGAATTAAAAGCAACAACATTTCTTGAATTAATTGCTTAAGTAAATAAATGTAGAAATATAAACCTATCAAATAGTTGGGAACCAAAAATATATTTAGGAGGACCCACTATGTTATACAAGTGTGGGCAATATGCATTCTCACATACAAATGCATGGCATATTTAAAATGGAGAAAATACAAAATAGAAAAGCTTTTTGAATAAATCAGAAAAAGGGAAATGAACCTCTCTCGGCCTACCCCGCCATCTGGCCCAGCCCAACTCGTGTGCCCGATTCCATTCACGCGCACACCCGCGCGTGGGCTGGCCCAGCAAAGTCGCTACGGCCTCGGCCGCATTGCCGATGCTACGCAGGAGAAGCCGCACCCCTGCGTCACCGACAGCTGGACCCCGCTGCTCTCACTCGCTGACGGGCGGGACCCGCCTTCATCCCCTTCCTCCCACCCGACCGAATCCCCTGCTTTGAACGGGAACAGAGACAGCAAGGGGACAGGGTCACGCCCCGCGCGAGGGAGGGATTCCCTCGGTTCCCTTTGCCCCCTCTAACAGCCGTGTGCGCCAAGCCACAATCTCGGTCCTGCACGCCAGTCGCTTGCGATCGCCAAACACGCACCGCGCGCGTGAAGCCGATGCCGCCATGGCCGCGAAATCGGTTGACATCGCCTGACACTGTCTGACACCGCCAACCGTCTGTGGTATTCGATTATGGCATCTCCAATTCGAATCACGCCTCTTCCAATCGCCCTAGTCCAGCCCAGGGCAGCATATCGACCCTCCGTGCCTACCGATTGCCATCGCACCGTCCGCCTTGCCATGGGCGAGCACGGGGTATAAAGCTCCCCCCCATGTCATGCCCAAGCCCCTTCCAATTTTTTTTGCCACCGCCCTGGTGGTACCACCACACACACTACATCTCAAGAAGGGGAGAAAGGGGGGAAAGGCCACCACCGGAGCCGCCAGCCGCCACCGAGGAGCCACCGGAGCCCGGAGCGTCGACCGAACAACCACGCCGATGTTGCGGTTCTCCCTGCACGGCACTGACTCTACACTGCTCCGAATCACCTCTGCACTGATATCCTTTCGTCATCGCCACCTACGGTGAGCCCACCGTCTCGCCCCGCTCGCCGCCGGTTGTGCTTGAGTTAGAACCGCCTCGACTGTAAGTACCATGGAGCATCTAGGCAAAAATTGTGACCCTCATGCCTTGATCGCTCGCTCACGCACACATAGTGCGCACGCTCGTTGGCCTAGCCGAGCCTTAGAGTTCGGAATTGCCGCGACACGCCCCTGCACCACGCACAGTCGCCATGGACACACCCCGCCATGGCGAGATCTCGCTTTTGGTATGCTGGGCAATAGAGGAAGGGAGAAGAGGCGTACAAGGACATGTACACACCCGCACTCATGTTTCAAAACCAAGCACCATGGTACCGAACGTCAGGGGAGCAAGAACGCGCCACCGCGAGCAGCGTCCAGAGCGCGCTCGCCATGGCCAGCGCACGGCCATGGCGAGGTCGTTCCTTCCAAATCAAGTCAGTAGAGAAGAAAGGGAGGAGCTAGATCGAATCGCCTTGGCGAGGGACACACCATGCGCACCTTGAGAGAACGAAGGGTCCCCGGAGGCCTGATCGGTGGTGTTCCGCCCAGTCGGAGCCGTCGAGCCACCACCACCGTGGGAGGTTCTGCTGGAGCTCAATGTCGTCGTCTTGACCTCACCATCGTGCTCCTTTTATGGCCGCGAATCGGTAGGAGACCATAGCGGCCGAGCTAAGCCACCGTGGAGCACCACCGTGCAAGCACGCCGCCGGTGGACGTGCTCCGGTGAAAACAGAGGGGGGGGGGAAAGAACGATCGAGATGACCGGTACACCCAGTGTACCGTGGACCGAGAGGTAAGAAGGGGAAAGTGAACATGGTCCACCGTAGACCCCGTTGTGGCCTGTGAACCGCCACCACCTGTCCACCATAGACCAGTCTTATGAACCCAAGCCCGATCCAAATATCCATTTTGTGACGTGGCAGCACCAGTGACTGACACGTGGCGGGCCCGGCCCGGCCCAATCCGGCCCAAATCCGGCCCAGCCCAGGCCCAACCGAGCCCGGTCTCGGCCCGGACAGCGTTGACCGTTGACCGTTGACCAGTCAACAGGACCCACATGTCAGTGACTCGCTCTGTTTCGGCCAATCAGAGCTTGACACGTGTCACTGCCTGAAATTTCCTTTTTCTTTTTCTTTTTTAGAAAATCATTTAATCTTTAGAAATTCATAACTTATTCATTTTAACTCAGAAAAATACCAAACTAGTTTCTAAATTTTTCTAAAAATGAGCTCTACATCTTAGGCTTATGTTTGAGTGCATTTGGATCTTTTGAATTTCTGTTGCTTCTTTGTGCACCTCTATAGGAGTCGTTAATGCGACTCTACGTTACGTTTAACAGAGCCGGAGGACCTACCGACTGAGGAGTACGACCCCGACTACAGCGAGGACTTGGGTGACGACCTGCCAGGTGCCACGCCCCACCGATCTCCGTAGAACCTATTACGCATGCAAATATAGAATTGCTAGCGCTTTACTTTTTGTAAATTATTATTGATGATAGGCTGCATGGTAGATGCTTTACTTTGAGCCCTTTACCTTGTCGTAACCTTACTCCTGCTCACCCTGCTATTAGGTTAGATGCTCGCATGTTACATATTACTCCTTTTACTCTTACTCGCATTATATCTGTGATGTGATGCCGGTGAGTGAGAGGCGTATATGTGTAAGGCACATAGTGCCGAGAACTTGATAAACCTGACTAAAGAACTGGGGAGATCTTGGCGTGCGTCTTGGGTGAGTGGTGAGGGTTGAGTCGGTCGGATAGGATCCTACGACGAGTCTTTGGGGCAAGTCTTGCTGGAGGGGTACGACCTGGGCATCCCTCACGAGAGATACCTGTGGCGGGTATATTTGAGAGGTGAACTAGGGTGTTGGTTATCCCTGGTGGAGGTGCTATCGTGGCACGGGGAAGACGGTGTCTCCCCCTTGAGAAGACATCCTGTCTGATCACCCTAAGGACTGGTATGTCTTGAGAACCGAAACCATGGGACCTTCGTGCGCACCACTCGCTCTCGATGGGCAGGAGACGATTACCCGACTGACTAGGGTGGTACCACTACTACTAGGTTGGAAGGTGATAGTGTAGGGAGGTACAGGCATGGGGACCCACACCCTCCTAAGACAGCGTAGTGACCTTGGGGGCCCGGTACTACGTCTCACAGTCTCAGCGTTTCGGTGGATGCCGGGGTGGCCCAGAGCTGAGTGGTAGGGTGGTACTGTACCGGTTGGAAGGCAGTCGGAATCAGCCTAGACGAGCCGGATCATCGAGGATGGCGATCTTGTGGATTACCAGGTGTACACGCTCTGCAGAGTTGATCGATCTATACGTATAGCCATGTCCATGGATATGGACATTCCCATGACCTACGCTTCACTTGATTAGAGAGAGGAGTCCTTTCTACCTTTCCCCCGGGTTTTGTGTTGGATTCCGGCTTTGGCCGCTGAGACGAGATCTGAGCGAGAGTCAATCTCGTCGCCTAGAGAGAGAGTGAGATGAGATGTGTTGTGTGTGATGGGATTGGGAAAATGTGTGACTAAGATGAGTTAAAAACTAAGGAATATCTTATTAAAATATTAACTACTTGCATAGGAAACCCATAGCCTGAGTAGGTCTCTTTCTACTTCCCTCAATGCATTCCACTTTCCACAAAGCATTGCAAGCATAGGGTGGGCGATGCGTGGCCAGTACCAAGTGTACTGATTGATTTTTGACAGGTTCTGAGCCTGAGTACGACTACGAGGGCGATGATTGGGAGAATTAGAGGGTCTATTCTACGCTCAAGTTGGTTCCAGAAGATCTTTTTCCGCTGCTATCTACGTCGGATGCTGTTCTGGATGCTTGTGTGAGTGTGTTCCGCCCTGCGAGGCAAAGAGAATAAATTATGTAAAACTCTCTATTGTACTCTGATATTCGTGCATGACTTTATGTATCACTGAGATTTGGGTAAATTGACGGAATGTTTCGTCATTTTACACTTTGTTTCTGTGGATTTCCCTTCATGGAAATCAAGGACGTTTCAGTTGTGAACGCCGGTCATGGCGCCACTTCACTGTCCCCGCACCGGGAACGAGCAAGGGAAGGTCCTGACCCTGCACCCAGCAAGAGCACAAGCACGCCCACCTATAGACCTAGCCGAGGCTCGTGACACGTGCCTGGGATTAGGAAACACTGAGCGGTGGCGCGTCACGGAACATGCCTGCCATGGCTAGAGCTCGCCATGGCGAGGTCAAGATATCGCTATGTTAGCACGGTAGAGGTGAGAGTAAGAGAGCCATCAGGGTCGCCTTAGCGAAGAACAGACCACGCGCATCTAGAGAGGAGAAGGGAGCCCTGGGAGAAGGGTTGCTCATGTTCGCTTGACGGTAGAGCAGCGCTCTAGAGCATCATAGAGCCGAAAGCCTTCACGGTCGCACCGGCCGCCTTGCACGATGATGATAGGCCGGGGTGTTCCCTGGCATCTTTGCAAGTTCGGCCGAGTAAGGGAAGGAGGAGGACGTCGCCTTGCTGCCCTGGTTTGCTGGTTGGAGGAGTACCTCACCGCTAGCATGGGCATGGCCGTGAAGGAGAAAAGAAAAGGGCGGCCTGCTGCGCTGATCTGTGCACTTGGCGCACATGAGCCGTGAGGAGGAGATGGAATGTGGACCAAGTCCATCGTAGACCGCGCCTAAGCTCGTGAACTGCACCTACCTATTCACCGAGAGCCAAGTCCACCGGAACCCAAGCCCGTTTTGAACCCATCTGCGCGGCGTGGCAGCACCAGACCTCGCCACGTGTCGGGCCCGCCCCGACCCGTAATCCAGCCCAACCCAGGCCTAACCGAGCCCGGTCGTGGCCCGGTCAATGCTGACCATTGACCTGGACCCACAAGTCAGTGACTCACACCCTCTCGGCCAATCAGAGCTTGACACGTGTCACTGCCTGGATTTTCCTTTTCTTTTTCTGTTGCTTCTTTGTGCACCTCTATAGGAGTCGTTAACGCGACTCTACATCACGTTTAACAGAGCCGGAGGACCTGCCGACTGAGGAGTACGACCCTGACTACAGCGAGGACTTAGGTGACGACCTACCAGGTGCCACGCCCCACCCACTTCTATAGAACCTATTACGCATGCAAATATAGAATTGCTAGTGCTTTACTTTTTTATGCAATAATATGATGATAGGCTGCATGGTAGATGCTTTACTTTCAGCCCTTTACCTTGTTGCAACCTTACTCCTGCTCATCCTGTTGTTAGGCTAGATGCTCGCATGTTACATATTACTGCTTTTACTCTTACTCGCATTATATCTGTGATGTGATGCCGGTGAGTGAGAGGCGTATATGTATAAGGCACGTAGTGCCGAGAACTTGGTAAACCTGATAAAAGAACTGGGGAGATCTTGGCGTGCGTCTTGGGTGAGTGGTGAGGGTTGAGTCGATCGGACAGTATCCTACGATGAGTCTTTGGGGCAAGTCTTTCTAGAGGGGTGCGACCTAGGCATCCCTCACGAGAGTTATCTATGGCGGGTATGTTGTGAGGTGAACTGGGGTGTTGGTTATCCTTGGTGGAGGTGTTGTCGTGGCACGGGGGAGTTGGTGATCCCCTTTGAGAAGATATCTTGTCCGGTCCCCCTAAGGACTGGTATGTCTTGAGAACCGGAACCATGGGGCCTTCGTGCACACCACTCGCTCCCGATGGGCGGAAGACGATTACCCGACTGACTAGGGCGGTACCACTACTACTTGGTTGGAAGGTGACAGTGTAGGGAGGTACGGACATGGGGACCCACACCCTCCTAAGATAGCGTAGTGACCTTGGGGGCCCGGTACTACGTCTCACAGTCTCAGCGTTTTAGTGGACTCCGGGGTGACCCAGGGCTGAGTGGTAGGGTGGTACTATACCGGTTGGGAGGCAGTCGGAATCAGCCTAGATGAGCCGGATCATCGAGGATGGCGATCTTGTGGATTACCAGGTGTACACGCTCTGCAGAGTTGATCGATCTATATGTATAGCCGCGTCCATGGATATGGACATTCCCATGACCTATGCTTCACTTGATTAGAGAGAGGAGTCCTTTTCTACCTTTCCCCCAGGTTTCGTGTTGGTTTCCGGCTATGGCCGTTGAGGCGAGATCTGAGTGGGAGTCGATCTCGTCGCCTAGAGAGAGAGAGTGAGATGAGGTGTGATGTGTGTGATGGGTGGGGAGAACGTGTGGATAAGATGGATTAAAAACTTGATGAACATATTATTATTAAAATAATAACTACTTCCATAGGAAACCCACAACCTAAATAGGTCTCTTTCTACTTCCCTCAATGCATTCCACTTTCCCCAAAGCAATGCAAGCATAGGGTGGGCGATGCGTGGCCAGTACCAAGTGTGCTGATAGATTTTTGGTAGGTTCTGAGCCTGAGTACGACTACGAGGGCGATTATTGGGAGGACTAGAGGGTCTGTTCTACGCTCGAGCTGGTTCTAGGAGATCGTTTTTCGCTGCTATCTTCGTCAGATGCTGTTCTGGATACTATGTGTGAGTGTTTTTCGCCCTGCATGGCGAAGAGAATAATTTATGTAAAACTCTCTATTGTACTCTGATAATCATGTATGACTTTGTGTATCACTGAGATTTGTGTAAATTGACGGATTATTTCGTCAGTTTACACTTCGTTTCTGTGGATTTCCCTTCATGGAAATCAAGGACGTTTCACCCGGCGTCGTGGGCGTGCTGGAAGGCAACGCCATGGTGGTGGCATCTTTGGCGTCGTCCAACCAGCACTGCTAAGCAGCAGTGCACGACCGGTGGCGAGTAGCTAGCGGCTTGCATCGAGGAGGAACGGGGGAGGCGCTGAGGTGGCGGGGGCGCGATGAGGTGACAACGTGGCGAGCAGCTGGCGGCTCGCATTGAGCGCTCGAAGGGGATGGGGTCACCATGAGGAAGTTCGATGGCGAGAAGCTCGCGGTGGCGGAGGCCACGGTGTCGTGACGCTAGCTCATCGGGGTGAGCTACCGCGATGGAGTAGGGGCGCGTCTGTGATGAGGCGAAGACGAATGCCGGTGGCGCTGCGGGTTTGCGGTTGGTCGTGGCAACGGCGGCGCGTGAGCAGAAGGGATGGAGGGGGCAGGGGCGGTGGCTGGGAATAGGGAGAAGTGGTGGCGGCTGCCCTATTTATAGGAGCGTGCGGTTCTAGGGTTTAGGGGGGTCAAGGTGATCCTTGGTGTCCGTACCCTGCTTGGCCACGCGGCTCACATCCGATGGCACGGACGCCAAGGGAAGGCGCGATCGCGCACGCGAACTCCCATTGGGCGGTGGCGGCGGTGTCTAGGAGCAATTGCTCCCTAGGGTTTGGATAGGGCACCAACGACCGGGCCTAGTGGGCTCGTTCGCACTGCTGGGCCGAGCGTGAGGGGGCATCGCTGCTTGCTGGGCCAGAGAATTAGGGAGAATGGTGCGGGCCGGTCTGCTGCGCCCATTCGAGCCAGAGAAGCGAGAAAGGGGAGGGGTGCTTGGCTTGGGCCAGAGTGAGGAGAGGGCGCCGGATGGGCCGGTGGGGAAAGAAATGAGTTGCTGGTCCAAGAAGAGGAGGAGATGGGCTGAATGATAAAGGAAAAAAGGAGATTTCTTTTTATGAATTATGTATTTGAGGCTATAGGGAATTTGAAAAGTGATTGAGAAGTGAAATTTCTTAGGGACCTTGAGATGAGTTTAGATGCTATTTGAGGTGCGTTCAATAGTGAGTCCGAAAGTGAAATTTGAAGGGAGCTTGAGAGGGAATCCCGAAGGGGATTCGAGAAGAGATTTGACACGAGGTCAGGGAGGGATTTGGGAAAGTATTTGGAAAGGGACTTAGAATGAATTCAAGGTGAGGATTTGTGGTTAGATTTGGGAAGTGAATTTCAATAGAGATTCTTAGATGAATTCATCAAGAATTCGAGAGGAGATTGCTATGGACTTGTTCACTCCAAAACTAACAAGACTCAATCACAAACAATTCAAGAGCATCGGAACACTCCTACAAACAAATCTACATATATGCAATGATTTGTTAGCAGGTTAGACTCGGGTAGACCTAGGAACTACATGCTTCACATAATTGCAGGAAAAAAATTAAAAAGTTCATATTTTTGGTTACCTGAAAATCCAGGATGTTACAGTTATGGATATTCATTTGCGTTTTAGTGATTTGTTTAGACAAAAGAATCGATTTTGTTTGATGGATTGTCAATTTGGTGTGATTTGTTAGGTTTCAATCGATTGGTGTACTATGCTGATTTCTGGTAATACTACAGGTTCTGATCATTTTTTCTCGAACATGCATTGCGCACGGTTTTCATTAAGCAGAAGCTATAGGTCCTGATCATAGCGATTCATTCATGATTGAGTTACACCATGGGGGTTTCTTTGTTGGGTTCGGTAATCTTCGATCTTATGTTGATGAGAAAGTTAACTGATTTGACTAGGTTGAGGCTGATACATGGTCTGCAGTATGGTTTAAGGATTTCTTTCAGGAACTTAGTTATGAGAGTGTGGCAAACATCAAGTTCCATTGGTTGCTACCAGGGTTAGATCTTACTAAAGGGCTTAGGTTGATTGAATCAAATAGAGATACTAATGCAATTGTTATTGTAGTTCACAAGGTCAAAAATTTGGTTGTTTATGCTAATCATGAAGACAGTCTGAACAATGTGGACTCGGATGATGTCGTTGCCAATCCTATTAATGATCTACCACATACCCTTGGACCATAATGACTGATAAGCAGAAGGTACACCAATATCTACCTTAATGTCACTTCTTTGTAGGCACTAAATGATGTTTGTTTGATTGAATAATTGATGCTTGTTTAACTGCAGGGACCGATTGTAACACCTCTAGTGTTAATCATCACTAAAACTTGACCATGTCATCATCAAGCATTATGGCATCATCTCTAGTAGCTCACCATGTTTTGCATTCACTAAAAATAATAATTATTTAATAGTTATGCAATGCATTATGTTTAGTTTGTGTTATAAACCAAAAATGCTTTAAAGGAACTTTGCATCCTTCTATTTTGCAATTTCACTAAAACATTTGGATTTATGCCCTAATAGACTTGGTAGTGTAAAGTATGTTCTTTACACTAGTGTCATAGGTTATGTGTGGATTCAAGTGCAAACCGCCTAAAAATTAGCCCCAAAAGTGAAACCAATGTTGAGTTTCAACACTTCTTCAAATCTGTCTTAAGTCTTGGAAAAACAGCAATGGATTCATTTTTAGGGAATTTATTAAAAGGTTTTTCACAAATAAAATTGCATCAACTATGATATCATTGTTTTGTACAAACTTTGTACTAAGCAATGGTAGAATTGGTTGATCAGTTTGATCATTAATTACTCACTAAATAAATTGCCAAAGTTGCTAAGTATTAACTGTATTCTAAAAACCCTAACTGAATCCTCTAAGGCAGTTTCTAAGTACCTCTCTTTTCTAATCTTTATCTCTCAATCTGTTGGGAATTAGGGGTTCATGGTTAAAGCAAAGTTGGGGAGAAGATGTAGATGAACAACTTTTGTTTTTGGAGCTTGTCAAGTTGCCATAGAAAATCGAGAGAAAATGGATGAGGAAGGGGTCAATTTCAGTCATGAACAAGTACATCATCATCACCTGCTTCACCTCTATGCTTGGCTGCTCACCGTCGGCTGCCGCCTCCGCTCACCGATTCACGTGCGCATGACGCACAACTGCTTCCAAGGACAGCGCACAAGCAGGTGCCGGCTCGCCTCGAAGTTTCACCCCGTCCTTAAGGGGACAAGTCGCTGTTGAGTTCTTCTTCTTCTTCTCGCCATCGCTGCTGTCGAGACCTCAGTTCGCTGGAGAATTTTGCCATCATCGCTTCACCCCAATCCAATTTGTCTTGTCCACAGCTCTGCCATCACCTTGCACAATTGCCCCAATCCGCGCCAGCTCTCCCTGTCGGAATTACCTGCGAGCCGTCTTCTTCTCTGACGACGTCTGTAGCATCACCGTGAGCATCTCACCATGGTCGAGCCCTCTGTGGCGCATGATTCTTTCAATCATATATACCATTTGCTTCACCTTAACATCCTTGTGCTCATTGGCTCGATGTTTTCACAGCGAGAGGCTCAGTCGTGTCAGGACGTGACTTTGCCGCTAGTTCACACCACCGCCACCGCCATCGCCTCCGATGCTGACGAACTCACTCCACCGTGTCCCTGTTTCAGCCAGTAGGAGCACTAAAGTCATGGTGAGACCCCAGAGCTAACCCCCACCCTCCAATTTGACTCTACCATGTGAGCAAGGCCAAACCGTCGTCGCACCGGTGTCTCTGCTCGTCGGAGCTGCCGCAAACACGGTTGCAAGCATAGAATGCCTGTTCGTGCGCATTTAGCTCTTCAAGTGCATTCGCAGGAGGGTAGTGTAGGTGCTAGAACCCTTATCAACGCCAGTGAGCTCACCATCGGCCGTAATCGAGTCACCGGAGCTCCACCGAGCCGCCATGGCCTTCGGCGTGGATGCTGTCGTGCGAGTAGAGGCTCGGTCGATGACCGAAGCGTGTTCGCAAGAGCAGGAGGAGTAGACAGGGGTAGCTAACACCGTCGGAGATGCTTCGGCTGACCACCGCCACCGTGCTGGAGTAGCACCGCCCCGTCGGAGCCGCCGTCGTGCACCATCCGATCAACTAGTGCTATCAGGAGACGCGAGAGAGAGAGGAGTGCAGCGGGGTAGGTCTTGCCAACGGCAAGGTCACCGATGACGAGCATCCACCAGTCAATGGCAGTTCTTGCCGCGGTTAGCGTGGGCGCACTATGCGCGTTGACAGGGCCCAGTCATCAGTTAGAGAGAGAGAGAGCGGTGAAAAAATGATTTTGCCCTTTTTCATTTCCTAAAAATAATAAATAGTGCAGAAACTTGTAAAATTCATAACTAAATAAATAGAGCTGATAAATTTAAAAAAATAGTAAGCTTGTTATCATGTAATCTATCTAGGAAAAATATGAATTGGTGAAAAACAGTAAGTTTTCTAGGATCTAAAAATACCTCTTTTAATTAATAAATGCCACTTCCATGATTTTTAGAAATTAAAATAAATATTCAAAAATCATAAAAATTTATATCCATGCTTTATATGCTAAAATCAACCTATACAAAAAGTTTGGCCCTGTTTTGATAAAAATAAATTAATTACTTAAATTGGATGCTTTTATGAAATAATACAAAATACAAAAATGCTTTCTTAAATCCTTTAATTGTTGTAAGTGCATTTTTGGATTAAGTGAAGCCCTTGGATCATTAACACCTTGCTGTTCCGAGGCAATTACTTGTTGATTGTGTTCTCATGATTAATTAATAATGATACTTTATGAGTAGTTAATTAATTAATTAACTTGTTAATAATAGATGACTACTTTATCAAGAATCAACTAATTTATTGTTTAAATTATAAATAAACAATGCTTACTTAGTGAAGTAATTAACTTACCTAATTGCGAAGGAAAGTTGTACTCAAGTAAATAAATATATGATTTCATCATAAGAACCATGCTTACTTTTCATATGCCATGCCATGTTTCATCATCCTAAAGCATGAATATTATTATTACGTTTAGTGATCGAGAGTGGTGACCCTTTTGTGGAGCAAGCCACGGAGGAGGGTGTTCACTCTGTGGAGGTCGGTTCGTTGGGTTGTGTTGCTACTGATATATCTGACAACGCCGACACCGCAGGTAAGCCCCGGAGCATAAACCCATTCCTTGTGTTTAATAAACGTTAATCACTTGAATCTTATGCCTGTTGCATTTAAGTAAGTAGGAGTTGATTGGATACCGTTGTTGCGTGACTACCTTGGTTTATTAGTACGTATCCTGCTTACATATATATGTATATGTATATGTATATGTATGATGCTTAGCCTTGCGTAGTTGCAGTAGTTGGTATAGAAAGGTTGATAGTTGTATATTCCGGGAAAAAAAACCCTGAAGTATGAGGATGATCATGTATTAATATGAGACCATGCGGATTCTTGGCTCACATCTAGTTTGGACTGGACGTAGTGACCCCGCTTGTGTCAATTAAGGATCGTCCGTTGATGGCCCTTGGATCAAGATTTTGTACTACGGGCCACATACCCTGGTAAGCTCGATACCTCGGCTATTTCTTTATGGGAAAAGACAACTGTGCACTGGGAGTGTGGAGATGGTGAGAGTAGCATGTGGCCATCCTATGAATTCGTCTGTGGGGCACAGTGAGGTGGAGTACCGTATTCTCAAGTAGCGCAGACCGGTTCACGTTCTAGGGGACCCGAGTGAGGGTTGATATATGTAGATTCGGGTCCGGACCTAGATCTACATATATCGTGTGGTAAGGGAACCTCAGCTGGGCCTAATCAATTTGAATCGTCGTTTGCTCTACGGTAATAGGAGACTTGATACTCGCACCATCATCGTAGTTAATAACTGAAACCCTAAGTGTTATGATCATACTTTGATACGAGTAAAAGAGTGTTTGCTTAGTTAGATGCTAATAAGAGACTTGTAAATATTTAACTTGAGCTAAAATATTGAAAGTAAGGACCAAATTTTTAGTAAGTTTTTATGCAAAAGTTAATCTTGATTCTTGCTATAGACTTACCTTGATTCCTGTTAAGCCTACATATCTTGAAAGTCTTTCCTTTTCGTCAGTTAAGTCTTGTTGAGTACTTTCTACTCTGGGTTTGTTAAACCCATGTTGCAGGAGACGCTCATGAGCAGGTAGGCTTTTGCTCCGGTTGCATGATTGTGCTGGAGGAGTCGTCCTAGTAGTAGAGCATCACTTGATGTGCACCTTGGGCAGGGTGAAGATATTTTGAATGTAGTATAAGTGGTACCGCTTTTGCTACCCCACTGTCGTGACGGCAAAACTTATGGTTTGTAATAAATACTAGTTTGTAATAACTTAACACTGGTTTGTAAACATATGGTATTGTAATACTTCCGCTACTTACTCTGATGTAACATATAATTGTAAATTATGTATAACTGTTGTAATACTGCAATGACTTTTGTAATGGGATCCTGCTCGAAAGAAGAAACGTAAATGATTCAAGGTTCCCCGAGGACACACGACAGACTACCCGAGGACACACTGATTCCAGCTGTGATAAAAGTGTTCCCTGACTGAGAACATAGGTTCTGTGTCAGACACCTTTACTCTAACTTTTAAGAAAAGTTCAAAGGTGAGATTCTGAAGAATCAACTTTGGACTACAGCAAGGCCCTCGTCAGTTTAGCAGTTCAATTGAAACATGGAAAGGATGAAAGATTTGAATGCAGATGCTCACAAATGGCTAGAAAAGATGGATCCCAAAACATGGGTAAGAGCTTATTTCTCAGAGTTCCCTAAGTGTGACATTTTGCTTAACAATAATTGTGAGGTGTTCAACAAATATATCTCGGAAGCAAGAGAGCTGCCTATACTTAGCATGTTTGAGAGGATTAAAACTCAGCTTTTGACAAGACATTATACCAAGCAAAAGGAGGCAGAAGGGTTTGTAGGGAACTTCTGTCCTAAGATTAGATCCAAAGTTACTAGGAATGCATAATTTGCAAACTTGTGCTTTCCTTTGCCTTCTGGACATGGAGTGTTCCAAGTACAGATCAGAGAGTACAGTCACATTTTTGACATATTTGCTAAGACATGTGACTGCAGAAGGTGGCAGTTAACTAGAATCCCTTGTTGCCATGCAATTGAATGTTTGAGGCATGAGAGGATCCAACCTGAACCTGTGCTGCTAGACTGCTACTCTGCTGAAACATTTATCAAACCTTATGGATTCAGTATATGGCCATATAGAGACAAAAGTGAGTGGGAACGTTTCACCTCTAGTGTATGAGAAGAAATGTCACCCAAGAAGTAGACATGCCAAACACAGAAGCGAGCACAATCACCTTGCTAGATAAAGACATGCCAAACACAGAAGCGAGCACAATCACCTTGCTAGATCAAATGTAATCACAAGTACTTACTGTAAATTGGTTATGTACGAAATCAACTCTTTTTTTTAGAAATAGGAAACCATCTTTGATATGACTTGTTCTCACTGTAAATTAGTTATGTAGGAAACCATAGCTACAATGCAGTCACAGGCAATTGGAGCTTTGCCTGATAGTCAGTTCATACTGAACAACCAGCCAGTAGAAAGACCACAAACACTGACTACAAGTGCCAAGGCTGGCAGGAAGGCAGCAACAGTACGAAGAGGAAGCCACCAACTAAAAAAGCTGATGTGGAAGGAGCTAATGTGGGAGGAGCTAAGAAGAAATCCAGGGCTACAAGGAAAGCTGGGAACTCGCAACCTAAAGGACATCAGGAAGGCACCAGCACTTGAAATGTTCTCAAACTGTAGTTTTGGTTAATCTTTCTTTTGGCATGCAATTTTGTAAAGCATCAAAACTGATATGATGCACCCAAACTATAGTTTCGGTTGTTACCCCAAACTGTAGTTTTGATATGGTGCACTTGAAATGTTCCTAGACGGCAGTTACTAAGCTTCTAACTGTTAAGATGCACCTATAGTTATGTCAGCAGTTAGTAAGCATCAGTACTATTAAGATGAAAGTACTTGTCATGGCTGTTATGTCAAATATGATTATGCAGTTATATACTTCCTTATGATGGAATGGATTCATCAGTAGGACAGACCATTGCATTTCATTTGTTAACATTCAGTAAACTTGCATTTCATTTGTTCTGAAATAGACATCAGTTCATTTCGTTTACCTCACATTCCAACTAGGACTACATTTACATGAACACTACAGTTTGTTTCATAGTAATATTAAATCCCAAAACTGACGAGCAAATTCATCTTCATTGCACCTATACTATTCCTACTTCATTAATCTGTTCATCTACCTTCAGCTCTCACTCCTCGATTTCCATGGTCATCACAAGCCGGTTCCTCTCTTGGTCGATCTTGTAGTACGCGAGCAGCAGCTTGGTCAGCATGCCTGCGGGAGCCATACGAACACACAAATGTCAGGTCAGAGTGGAATGGATGCAGAGCTGTAGTAATGGTATAGACCATGATGACCGGTCCCAGCAGGCGCGGCCACGTCGATCCCTGCCTCATGCAGCCATGGCCGCCGGACCCGAGACGCACAACCTCGCTGCTGTCGTCGTCTTGTGCCGCTTCGTCGGTGGCACCGGCGCCGCCGAGGCGACAGAGGATGTCGAATGGGCTGATGGTCTCCAGCGTCCGCGGGTCTAGCATGTACGGCTCGCCGCCCTCCTAGAGGCAGAGCACTGCTCGGAGTGGAGGCGAACACTACGGTGGCGAGGACGAATCGCGACGGCGGTGGGGCTGTGGCAACGGGGGTGGTAACCTGAACAACAAACAAACAGGGAGAACACACCGCAGGGGGCTATTTGCATAAGCTGTACACGGTTGGCGCCCTGTTGGACCATAGTGAAACCCAAACATCATTTAGGCACCTAAACGCCCGTTTTGCGAGTTTGTGGACCGTCTTGACACAACGGCACAGGTTAAAGGACCGCCCATGGACTTTACTCTTTCTAGAATATTCATGTAGCTAAAATCAATTGTACACACTAGTAAGCTCCCAGGATCCAGGAAAGCAAATCATTCATATTACAGAAGCACGTCGTGTTGTGGGCAGCATCATTGCATTCAGCGTTCACATTTGGTTGTCTTCATATCCTCTTGGTAGGAGTGTGTGTCTTTTGACAAGGATGACTCAAGTTGTACCGTTATCTTCTCTTTTCAAAGTTGGAACAGAGCATAGTATTGAATCCGCACTTATCGTATCTCATATTCTTTATATTGAATCCTTCCTTCAATGATCTATCCAAAAGGTCAAATTTTGCATGACACAAAAGCTCTTCTACAAGGGACACAATCTTTTACTACTTTTGTATCCCTCGATGACCACAAGATCCTGCATCATAAATTCTTAATTATGTATTCTGGAGCACTCTTTGTCTTCCTACCAACTACTGAATATTATGCTGATGTTGGATGTTGTAACATTCTATGACGACGCCCATACACAAGATCCTATGATAACATGGACCAAAATTAGATTTTTAAAAAAAAAAGTGGTGCAAAACTGTATTCAGGATAAGACTAACTTTATGCACACAGCAAGACAAATTGTAGGCATTCGGTCAAAATGGAGTTGCTTTGTCAAAACAATTCAGGATACCTATGTTTATGCCAAAAACATGGGCATGTAGCTAAATATTTCTAATTTATTATTGTATTTAAGACCAAGCAACTTGATATGTACCATCATCTTTTTATATCAGGAGCAACTTTAGAATAGAAAATAAAAGCTGTCTTGAGATATCAATAACAGGGGCAACATTTTTAGGCAAATGTACTCTGAACACTCCAGAACACCATAACAAGAGCAACTTTAAAACAAATTAGTGAAATGTACGCACTTTATACCGAGCATATATTTTTCGTGTACATTAAAAACTCAAAAAGAACTAATTTGTCAAGATTATGCCCTTTATACTCAACACATATTTTCAATTGAGCTTTTTCTGATATTTAGCTGCATGAATGAGAAATAAATACGTAAATCTTGCAGTACAAGGACATGGAGAGAACAAATATTACAAAATTGTACATGTCTTCATTCGCATAAGTAAAAGAAAAAGATCCAGCAATGGAAGAGTGAAATGAACATGCCAACGTGGTTTACTATGAAACTTGACCTTATTGCATTTGAATTCAAGTTGTCACCTCCATCCGTACTATTTTCTGTATTGAGCAATAATATTTTTTAGATGAAAAAGATTGATAAAATTCAATATATTAGACATAGCTTATGGATTTCAACTAATAGTTACTTCGACCAACCTTGGAACCGTTGAATAGTTTGGCCTTGAATCTTCGACATAGTTATTCTTCTGGCCAATGAGCTGTTTGAGCTTAGTATCACAAGAGCAAATGTGAATCATTCAGTCACGGTGAATACACTACAAGAACTTATGAACTGGGTCGACAAAGCATAACTCAACATTGCTAAAAAATTTGAACTTTTGATAAGCAATCTTCTATAATTGGTACAGATGAGAAAGACAATCCATCCAGTGTTGTATCATAACCTCAATAATTCTTAACCCATCAGTTACATTGTCATAGATATCTCTGAAAGAGTCGAGGCGAATTGATTTTTTCGATAGCTAATATCAACTTAAACAGCATTGTGCATTTTGCCAAGATGTCTAAAACTTTCTTGATAGCACCTGGTCTGCCAGCTCATAACTAGAACCAACGTCTCCGAGTATGTTAGCGGATATGCACCATAGCAGATCTGATTCAAACTAAATAGGAAATTGGAATGAACTTCTGAACTGTGATGTCAATAAAAATAGGATCAACAATGCAGACTGACTGCAGTGCATGTGACATTATGATCCTTAAAGGAATCTCAGCAGCTGCTTTACTCCATGTTTGGAAATTAACTATGTGAATAACAGATCAATGATAGGAATCTAAATAACTATTACCTTAAACTAAAGGAAGTTGGGTTCAATGTAAATGTAGTTACAGACAACTACATCAAAGGCAAACCATGGGCTCGCCACAGAATGAACAGAACAAGTCTGAATAGTTATTATTATACAATTCCTACAATGAACTACTGCTGCCATAAAAAAGAATTGCATTACTACTGCTCATTGCCTACAACCATATAAATAAGGACTTAGCAAAAACAAAATTATAGGGATATTTAGAGAGCCGTACAACGAATATGGAACTTATCTAGCACGTACAACTATACAGTTATCTTACCATTCATTTCAGTGAACTAACAATATATGATTAGCTGTCTATTGGCTAACAATGCCAAAAAAAAAAATACGGCACCGAGCCTCACCTTGTCGAAGAGGATAAACAGGAAGACCAGATGTCAACGCCACATCCTCTGTCCAGCACCAACAACCACATCAGCAATAATGTTTTTTTTTGCCTAGGCAGAAATCATAATCAAAGAGTTGGCATTAGAGGATCTAAAAGATGCCGGAGTGCCGGACTTATGTATAAAAAATAGATAGACCTCATTGGTAACAAAACAGACCTCTGAAACATAAACAACACAAGCAGCAGAGTTGACAACAGATCCACTGGCACTTGCATCCTTTTCACTCAAGGATAACAACTACTTCATCCTCTCAACTAACGAGAATCCTTGTTCCCGGTTGTGTCAATAACACCTGCAGAGATGGTGAATGCTACAAAAGAACTCCTAGCTCCCTCCACCTTGGAATTGAACACATATGTTTTTAGAAATTGAAATTCCTTCTGATAATTAACATTTATAAGTGATTAATCTAATTTATTATTGTCAATATTTAAGTTTTATTCTTTTGAAAAAATAAACCATAAACCCAATCAATTAAAGTTTTAGTATAAAGTGGATACATGTTGATGTCTTACGTTCATACTTATGACATGCAAAAAGAAAAAAAATAAAGGCAATACTACATGTCCACGACTAGACAGGTCACAGGCAGATTTCTCAAACATTTATACTTGATAGTTGCAAATAAGAGAACACTTTGGAATTTTCGTGAACACAACTTGAAAAAATATAAAACTGCAGAGCTTAAACATGCAAATATACATTGAGTATCGCGATTCGCAAATAATAAAAAAAAATTAACCACAATACTAGATGTCCACGGCAACCCTGGTCAACATTTATAGTTCAAACTTGGAAATAGAAAACATTTTGGAGTTGTTGTGAACACAAACTTGGAAAAATATAAAATTTCAGAGTAAGCTAAACAAACAATTCTGACCAGAGACCACATGTATACTCAATCAAATCGAAGCCGCATTGCAGATTGGACATCCTAGACACTAGAAATCGAAGCAATGATTTGGGATGTCTAATATAATTGTGAAGTTACTGCACTCGATAGAAGACAAAAATCTAACACCTAGGCAAGCATGTCAAGGGTACAAGATGGATCCGTACTGAACCAAGACGCCGGGGTTCCGAGGAGCCATCAGTGAACCAAGACGCTAGGGACAACGATGATGGAGCGAGGCAAGATGCCGGGGCGAGAAGAGAGCGAACTCAATGCTGTGTCTCTGAGGGAGGGTTGGAGAAAAGAGCAGCTTGAAGGAGAACGGCGGAGTAGCCAGCAGCAGTAGAGGCGAAGTTGCGTAGATGACTGAGCGCAAGCAGGGAAGGGAGATGTGCTGAACATTACATCATTATTTATGACAAAAGTACCCCTTCAACTGTGGGCGCAGGATCATATTCCGATCGACGGCCACAACAAGCCGTGCGAGGCTGCCTTTTCCCCACCTGCGTTGCACAACCCTCTTCCTCCCCCTTCCGTCGGTGTGTTTCCATTGTGCTCGGCTCGGCCGCCGCCTCCGTACCCGCTAACCTACGCGCTCGCCGAAGCCGCGCCCTCGTGCTCGCCTCCCACGTGCGCCCGCCTCAGACTCTGCCGCCGGTTCCCTACCTTTGCCTCTGCGCTCGGGGTTACTGTACCAAAAAACCGCTGTTCAAAACCACCTCGGAGTAATTTGACCGGTTTTGAAAAGTTCAGGGGTAGAATAAACCGTTTCATAGCTGAGGGTTAAGTAGTCCACCCCATAGTTGGGAGGGGCAAGTAGACTTTTTCCCTCTTTCAGCCATATCACCTATTTCCAGCCACACAATTCACAGTTCTCAGCATCGTACGGTTCCCCCGCTACGACAAACATCACCCCCATAGTTGGGGAGGGGGCAAGTAGACTTTGTACCTCTTTCAGCCATGTCACCTGTTTCTAGCCGCACAATTCACAATTCTCAGCATCATACGGTTCCCCGCTACGGCAAATGTCCGTGCACAGCCCAAAGGCCACGGTACTTCCTATTGAAATATCAACCCCAGGTAATCTATATCTATCTATACCACCTTATATATATATATATATATATATATATATATATATATATATATATATATATATATATATGGGAGCGTATGCTATGGAAACTAGCTTCTTGTGGAAACTATGAAAACTTCAATCAAGTCCACAGGATTCTAATCCGATGGCCTCAGCTGAAGGTGGGTTGTGCTTTATCTGAGATCATCGGATTAGAATCTTGGTGGGAGGATTTAAGTGAATAAATGACCCACCTTCATCTGAGGCCATCGGATTAGAATCCTGTGGACTTAGATTAAAGTTTCCATAGTTTACACAAGAAGCTAATTTCCATAGCATACGCTCCCTATATATATATATATATATATATAATTTTATTTTTTTTAATAATAAAGAGGCAAAATTTCCACCAAGAATTTTCTTCCACCTCTTTTTCTTCCACTCCGGGTTCTATTCCAGTCTAGGTTATCCAACACTCCAAATATAAAAAGACTTCTGAAGATCTTACGTGTAAGATGTAACCATCCATGACTCAATCTCAAGATTACATGTAAGATGTAAGACTCCTTCTAAAATAAGATTCAATCTATTTTAGAAACATGATTTTTCTTAGACTCAAGTCCTCTCATATCTGGTACCTAAAATAAGGCTCCAAGAGAATCGTCCGCCACCGCAAAATCAAGCCGGTAAAACTATCGGACTTCTGTCAAAGAAACAGAAAAAAACAGGATTGTCTAACTAAAAAAAGGATCGGACTCTAGGAAAAACCGGGAACAAAATCTCACGCTCCTTTTTTACGGCCCAGGCCAATGATCGTGCCACCACTCATAAAAACAGCCGACTCGCTGCGTCGTGGCCGGCCGCGGTGCGCTGCTACCGCCGCTGCCGAGGAGGCCGGTCGCGCCACTACGTCGTAGTCTCGTAGCCGAGGAGGCCTGCTGTGCCGCCTCACCGAGGAGGCTCGCCGCGCTGCGTCACACGGTCCCCGACGCACCTGCTGCCGTTGTTGCCAAGCCTAGAATAATACGGGCTGTAACTCTATAAGGTCTGGGGCTGGCAGCCCGACTTTTGTATCTCGTGATGTCTTAGGCCGTTAATGGGCTGATGGCCTGGTGCTGTCGGTGTTGTGTGGAGCGCTATCTACTGGTCGATGCTCTATTTTTGGCGACTTGATGCTCTTCGTTTTGTCAATTGAAAAAAAACTTCAGTTTCTTTGGGCGATATGTTCAACTGGAGGCTGAAACCGAAGCCGATGGCCGTTACCGGCAATAAAAACTGAAACTGGAACCGAAATCGAAAAAACTGAGATTTTGGTTCAGGTTTAGCTCAGTCAGATTTAGTTTTCGATATAAATATGCAATCTTACTAACAGGCCAACACGTAGAGTCACAAAATCTAGGAGACGAGATGCAGGAGCGCTGCTCCATGCGTGAGCAAACAGCGACACACGAACAACGGCAGCCTTCAGCGAGCAGACAGTGACTCCTATGAGTAGAGACAGGGTTAAAAATCCGGGTCGGTAAACCGTGGTTTACCGCGGTTATCGGGCTAACCGGGCCGGACCGGTTCCGGTCCAGTCCGGTTAGGTATTCCCCAAATTCAAATTTAAAATTTGAAAAAAATGATGAAAAAATTCCTAAAAATAGTTCATGATTTATAGAAGCCAATGGCGTAAAAATTTTTCAAATTTGAGTTCGTTTAGTATTTATTTATATGTATAGAAGTTTTAAAAAAAAGAAAAAAAAATCCCGGTCCCGGCCCGTTAAGGCCCATTAGGCCGCCACGGGCACAAAACGCGCCGGGAGCTGGGGGGGGGGGGGTCAACGCGCCCAGCACCTTATCCGCTCCCGTCCGCCCCCCGCCCGCTCCGTCCGCCCGCCGCCGCCGCTCGACTGCCCCGGATCGCCGGCTTACCGCCCGGTCCGGGCGGTTTACCGCGCGCCCGCCGCGCCGTCGGTTAGCCGGCCAGAAGGCGCGGCTAACCGCCCGGGAAGAGCGGCTTAGCGCCCGGTTCTCCGGGTGACCGCCAGGTGAGTTTTTTTTTTCTTTAGAGTAGTATTAGCTTTAGGATTTAGGTATGGTTTATGTGTTAGGATTTAGGTAAGATTTGTGTTAGGATTTAGGATAGGTTTTTGGTTAGGTTTTAGGTAGGATTTACTTTAGGATGTTTTTTAGATTTAGGATTAGAGGTAGGATTTGTGGTAGGATGTATATTTTAGGTATATATTGTGTAGATACATTTTATTTAGGTGTGACTTTGTGTTGTCTGTTTATGCAGGTAGACAATGTCAGGCAGAAACAGAGACGTTGTATGGGAGCATGGTGAAAATCTTGCTTCTGGATGGAGATGCAATTATTGTCATGTGACGAAAGCAGGCGGTGGTGGTGGGAGTGACGGTGGCGGTGGTGGTGGGACAGACGGTGGTGGTGGTGGGAGTGGGGCTGGTACTGTTGGTGTTGGTGGTAGTAGTTATGTAGGTCTTCATTTCACAGGTATCCATTGCACCTACATACACACAATTGTCTCTGTCTATGCCTACTAATTATGGTTGATTGCAGGCGAGACCCAATTCACACATGCTACTCAAGACCGTGACTATGGACAACCGACATCGCAGAGAAGAGCATATACACCGACGGACTACGACACTCCACAGTACTCTTCTTCCTCCTACAGCGATACCTCACAGCCTACTTATAGCTATCTCATTCCTGACATGACCATGCAGACTCAGACTAGATGGGTGTATGAATGGGAAGACTCCAGTTTTTATAATATGTTAGTTCAAGAATGGGAGACAACAGCAGCATGGACAGGTCAAACTTGGCAAGATTACAAGGCTGCCCTGATTAGACAGCCAGGTATCTCTCTTATGTCCACCGTCGAATATGAAATGTCATGCCAACAAGGGGTCTTCCCATACATCCTACGTAGTTGACCATGCGACTATTTGTTTGTGTAAGCGAATATGTATTTGTATGCGACTATATATTGTTGCTTTAGTGACTTATGCTATTTATTACCACATTGTGTGGTCTTTTTACATTAATTTGTGCAAAGAAAGTACCAAAAATTCTTTTTATTCATGCAAAAAAAATTTAAACGGTTTGTAGCGGTTACCGTTCAAACCGAGCGGTAACCGCTACAAACCACCCGGTAAACCGGTCGCAAACCGAACCGAAGACGAGTTTGAATTCAAATTCAAATTCGACCGGTTACCGGCAAACCGGACCGGTAAACCAGAACCGGAGGCCGGCGGTTTGATCCCTCCGGTCGGTAAAAAAAACCATGAGTAGAGACATGACATGTTAGTTAAAATAAATATCGAGCCACAAGTCGTAAAGTGAGCACTGCCAGTAAAAAAAAAAAAAGAAAAAACACCATCAGACACGGCCTTCGCTCCCTCCCCACGCGCACTTCCGCCGCCGCCGCAGCCGACGCAGCTGCCACCGCCGCGCCCACCCGTCCACTGCCCGCCGACGCGCGTCCACGGGGAAGCCACCACGAGCTGCCTGCCGCGTCCTCCCGCGTCGCTGCGAAAACCTCGCCTGCCCGTCCACGGCCCCGTGGGCCCACGCCGGCAAAGATGGCGGCCCCGACGTAGCCTGCCGCCGGAGCCCTCCCCAATCCAGACCTCTGCGGCGTACGCAGCGGCACCGGCGGCACAGTCGGAGCCGAAGGAGAAGCCCTTGCGCCGGCCCCGTCTCGGCTGGCCCGGTTCACCGCGAGTGCCCTTCCTCATCCGCTCCAACTCCGTCCTTCCTCCTTCCTGTGGATGGTGAGCACTTCGAGACATATTTTCTGTGCCCTTCGTGTGTCCTGCGTTTCAGGTGCTCCATACAATACCTAGCCCTTCGTGTGCTGTGCATTTTTAGGTGCTCGATAATATGCCGAACCAACCCACTATGTCTCTTATTTTTTTCTTCCCTTAATTTCAGTGCCCCTTCATCATGATTGTGAGCCAGTGCAAACAATCCATATACTTGCTCCAATTGTATTGACATAGTCCTTTTCCGCCAACCTTGCTGTACCTTACTTACGTTCCTGGGCTGTTATCTGACAAAAGAAAGAAACAGTGTGTTAGTGTTACATGCCATCAGGTTGTTTTTCGATCCTTGGATGCTTTACAGATTGTTGTTGCAATTTAAGTTGGCGATTACATTTTTTTTGATTTCTTGGTCTGCACGTGCTCACTTTTAGTTGAACTTATGAAATTGTCAGACAACTAAATTGCTTCCAAGAACAATCCTATTGTTCTATAGTTCTTATAAGTTCTTTTTGGTTTGGGCAATATGAACTCCCATTACAAATATACACAATAAGCATATAGTTCATCTCCTCCGGTAGCTGATAAAATTGATTTGTTCTTTCTTCAAAGTTACGTCTAGATTAATCCAATTGTTTTATAGTTCTTATAAGTTTTTTGTTTTGTTTCAGCAATATGAACTCCCATTAGAAATATACATTCAAGAATATACTGCTGCCAATTTCTCCATCACCAGGTACTGTTTATGCTACTGACTCTTTTATACTGCTTACACTTACATACATGCCATCCTGTTATTGTATTTTATGATGAAGACATTGCACAGTGTGATAAGACCTTGGACTGCTGGTATTTATGAATTCTAAATTTCTAATATGTTTAATGCATTGATTGTTTTCAAGGTCACAAGAAAAAAAAAGAACCTTGATTATTGCTTGCTAACCCATGCAACTGCGCGGGGGTTCCTGCTAGTTTGCTATGGTTCGTCATGTGTTAGGGTTCGGCTGCTGCATTTTACTTACTTTATTTTTAACTCTACATTTGCCAGGCTCTTCTCAGCCAACAGCAGTGTCAACGTCACCTCGAATGCTCTTGCCCGGCCGATCTCACCCTGTTCGTTTGGACTTATCAGCAGAATCAGCAGCCATCCAGCAGTGTTTTTCTCTCACAACAAACCAGCGAAACGAACAGGGTGCTCGCATCCAACGGCCCGGATCGCTCAGAGCGGATTTCACCAGGAGTGGATTCTAGGCCTGCTTCCCTGCCCTTACGCCCCTATCCAGTTCCAAACCGCCCACCGCACTCCGCCGCCACACCATCATCAATTCATCATCTCATAGGAAAAAAAGAACCCCAAAAGCTCGCCACCGAGACACCGGCTACTGCAATCTCCTCTCTAAAACCCTTCCCACCGACGGCTCCCTACTTCACCTTCCGCTCCAGCGCGTGGCCGCTGCCGCTCTCCACTCGATTGGTTACCTTGCCAGCCGTGCCACCGGTTCACTCTGCTCCTACCCTGGCGGGCGCCGCTCGCCCTGCCCCTACCGTCCATGAACCTCTCCGAGGACTGGCGCTTCGTCTTCCCGGTTTGTGCCGTCTTCGCTGCGCCATCTGCTGACCCGCTGCCTGCCGCCGCCGCCTCCTCTCGGGGGCCCCTCCACTTCTCCCCTCTCCCGCCGCGCACCCCGCTGCTCTCCCTCCCCTACCCCATCCCATTGCTGCGCTCCTCCACCTACGGCCTAAACCGCTGCCTCTGCTCGTTTGTCCCTGGCACCTCCTTCCTCCCACGCTCTGACCTTGACTCCCTCGATGAGACACTCCTCCCCCAAACGTTTCCACCCTCCTCTCCGCCTTCCAATCTACTTGCCATCCTCCGGCTCTCGTGCTCTCTCATTCTCTTTTCCCCCTACGGCGAGAATGCGGAGCATGTTGCCTTTGTTACTCTGGATGCCACCACCGTCACTGGTTCCGCACCCCTCTCGCCGGTCGTTCAGAGGGATGGATTCATGGACCCGGGCCACCGCATCCAGCAGCTTGCTACCACTGCTAATGAGTCGTCATGGCCGTCGCAGCTGGGAGATAGCGCTGAGGGGTTCCTGCTTGCTGTGACAATGTACTCCCTCACTTGGTTCAGGGTTGAGTCACAGGGTTCGGGGACTTTTGCCTTAGTGCCTGTTGCCAAGCAGCAGCTTGACTCTGTAATTGTGCATGCTTGTTGGAGCAGGCATTTGCCATCCGAATGTGCTGTGTTGCTAGAGAGTGGGGAATTGTGCTGGTTCAATTTGGAGACACGACAAGGCGGAAATATTAAAATTGATGTTGGCAGCAAGGATGACAATGGGGAATGGCTAAGCTGTGACTATGGGGCACAACCATGGATGATAATCGTTGCAACTTCAAAATCCATTCTTTTGATTGACTTGAGATTTGGGGGCCGTGGTCAATACAAGGTTTTGGCAAGAGTTGGGATGCCAGGACTGCTTGAAACTAACCCTTTTGTTGAGGCAGATCAGTATCTTGCATTCTGTATGGCTGGGTTTGATCATTTCCATTTCTCAGTGGTAACAGAGCGATACTTGATTCTCCTTGATGTGAGACAGCCATTGACGCCTGTGTTGGCATGGCAGCATGAGCTTGAGAACCCTAGTAATGTCGCTATGTTTCGACTTTCTGAGTTGAGGCCTTCCAAGGAGCATGAGTGGGCATCGAATTCTGGTATTGCTATTTTGGTTGGTTCTTTCAGGACAGGGGAGTTCAGTGTTTTCTGTTATGGACCTAAAGAGCAAGGCTGTCCAGAGAACTCTCACCCGTATGCTTGGGATCTTCCTTCACGGTTTTCACTGACAGGTCATCACTGCAGCTGCAGCAACAGAATAATGAAAGATGTATTCTCAATGCCTGTTTCAAGAGATGAATATGCTTCACAACTGAGTAAGAACTCCATTGTTGGCTACTATGTGCTTCCAAACGACCTCACAGTTTCAGAGACATCATTTACTGGATTTGCTTTGGTTTGCTTGACAGCATTGGGGAAATTAGAAATGCAAAGGTACCATGCATTGGCAGATTTGCGTGATGATATCCCATGTGATGAATCACAACATACAGCCAGGGCTAGTAATTTAGCTATATTTCCTGACCCACCGTATGAAAATTCCTCCCTCAGACATAGTTTTATGAAGTTGCATTTCCTATCTGAGTATCTTGAAGGCAATCTGTGCAATGCATTAGTAAAGCATGGTTATAGTGTCAATAAAGCGATGACCCAAATTATTATTAGTGAAGCTGTGTCGGAATATGCAAAAGATAACTCTAGTTCATTGCCTCAACCAGTTTCAGATTTTCTATGCAATGTTAGTATTCCCATGAACATTTTTGAAATTTCTTGTCAGAGAATATTGAATGGCCTGCCATCAGACATCCTGCATGTCACCTTCTCCAAATACAAGGACATGCTAGCATGCAGCACAGAGAAAACCTTATGTGAACATTTAGATGTTCCTACCTGTTTGACGAACACTAAACTTAGACCTTTCCTGTTGGCAAAACCTTCAAGCATAAGTTACAATCTGACTAGCAAAGTAGTCTCTCCAAATGCCCTTGTTGGTCCAGTACTACCCATACCTGTTCTGCTTGCGCTGGAAGAGAGAAGCAAGGATGCAGAAAGCTCTTCTCAAGGAGTACCTATAGAAACTGATTCCATAAATGATCGATATAGAGAAGTTTTTGAAGCCTTTGATCCCGTAATATCCATTGCTGACACTGAGAACGGTTATGGATGGCCTGGTTCACAAGAACTGAATGAAGAAAAGTCCTATTTTAGTTATGAACCTCAGATTAATCATAGGTTCAGTATGGATAGAAGTACCAGAAAGGAGGAGAAAGAAGATCAAAACCAAGGTGATCTGCATACATCTTCAACACTATATGAGGATAAGATCTTCACAGCATTTGTTTGCGGAAAAGCCAAAGTTCCTGATTCACATGAACAAGCTGCAACTTTGTTCGATTTCAGCCCAGTGAGGATGGATTTTGATACCCCAGCCATGGAAATTCAGCCTGCCGAGGAAAAGGTTTACAGATGCTTGAGGAAACAATTTGTAACATGGCAAAGCAATTTCAAGCCATACCAAGATTTTTGTAGCTCGCATAAAATACCAAAGCCAAAGCAATAAGCCCTTCCATGCTTCATTCAGTTTCAACAGGGCTTGTAGATTTACACTTATGGCTGTTTACCATTTTTTTTTTGGTTTGTTTCGTTTTTTGGGAGGGTAAGAGCAGACTAAGAATCTACACTCAGGTGCTTTGTCTGATTCGTCTTCTCTCTTCTCCCTGTTTCATTCTGTTTGTGACTCTTACTGTCCTTTTCCTTTTCCTTTCTAGATGGTAGCAATGCTGAAAAAGTTGACTTCTGGGGCTATGCTTTCACCTTCAGAGGCTTAAGAGGAATTCCGTGGTGCAATTATAAGATGCTTCAGGGCCTTGGTTTTGCAGCTACAGCCATGCTTGGACAATTTTTGTTCTTGCAAACAAGGAACAGTGTTACCTACAACCCCAACCAGTACAGGCTTGGAGGTTGGAAGTGTAGTCCGCTCAAATTACTCTGCACAGCCAGAGGAATGGTTGCTTGCATTTCTTCGGTCGCAAAATGCTTCAGCTGCCGTGGGACATTGGCTCTCACTTCTTCTACAAGTACGGTGGCGATTCCTGAATATACATGCGCATCCATTTGTTCTCGGGGTGACTTAGCTTTAATTCTGATTTGCTTTGTTTTCATATGAAAGGCATCAGAACTTGAGGCATCAAGAGGGCACTGTGGAAGTGCAGATGTTAGGAAGGAATCATTGCACACTATGCGCATTCTTATTGGCAAGGTAAGACGATACATACAAGCTCCCGTGATGCATCCAGGCAAAAGTGCTTATTGAGCTCATATTTTTTTGTGGATCCCTAAGCATACCACAGGTTATGATTCCCCTTGCTATGCAGTTGATAGTAGTACCTTAGTTCTTTTAAACCTTGATATCCTTTCTCAAATTATTGAACTGTAGTTCCGTGATCTGGATCTTTAGTTGTCGAAAGCTTCTCGAGTTCTTCTGTCCAGCCTTGGTTAATCTACACAATGCCTCAAACTCTGACTATGTCTGGGTAGTGCGGAGTGTGAATAGTTAGCTGTGGATTGGTGGCGCAATTGGCATAATCACTATCAATACTCGTCTTCAAAAAAAATGTTTTGAGCTAATGTTATTTATTCCTACTACCATATATGATATAATAATATCTTCTTATTGCGCAAGAGAATCAGCCTTGTATTTGTGCTTGGCATGCACTAGTACCTTTTTGTGACAGATTTCTTGTTGCATGAAGGTGTTTCTCAGTAGTTTTATTTATTGCAGCATAATTCCTTATGCTTAGACTATTCCTTTTCTTTGCCCATCATGCCTACAATTCATTTACGTCGTTTTCTTGTCAGGTAGGCTCTGCTGATGCACTTGCCTTTTTCCTTCCTGGAATTGTCAGTCGCCTTGGGAAGGTTCTCTACACAGCTAAGACTATGATTAGTGGTGCTGGGAGTTCTTTGAGCATTGAACAAGCCATTCTTGGATTGACTGAGGCTTTGATGATAGTCCTAAATGACAAGGAAAATCTTAGTGCACTTGGTAACCACATGAATGAGAAGCATTCTCATTGTCCTGGTGGCAGCGGTTCAACTGGCTTGTATTGCAGATGCTTCGCCAGTTACCCACCAAAAGTTTATCTGACAAGATAGGCCGTGATGAGACTACAGATGACTCTATATCCACTATCCAGTGTCAATAATTCCTTTGCTGATAGAAAGGCACTATATGTGAAGCGGACCAAAAAATGGCTTGAGGAAACTACTAGTAATGTTGATAAATTGCTTTGTGCCATATTCCTACATGTATGTTTTTCCTTTGGTTATCTTACAGTTAAAAATAAATGTGCCCTGTTCAGAACGTGGAAATTTTTCCATGCTCCTGCATTTTTCCTATGTAACTGAACTGATTCCTGGGAAATTCATGTACGATTCGTGCGTTCCAAACAGGCCCATATTCTTTTAAGTTGGCTTAACATTATGTCATTTTTTACAGCTTGCTATTCATTCAACTGAGAAGGTGAGGAAGTCGGTGGATAGCGGTGTAAAAGGGCTTTTGTCTAGTTGCGGTTCTACATTAAAAAGAACCAAGATGCTACTTTTGGTATGTGAACTTAGTATTTTGTTACCTTTGAGAGCAGAAAGTTATAATTATGTACACATATTCTACAATTTTGTCATCATAGCTACATGCATTTTATCATTTGAAATTGATTTACCATGGATATGTTAACCTTTTGTAGCAGTCTCTTAGTGCTTGATCTAATGCTATATTTGTTAGAAGAGTCAAGGGCCTATTGGACCTTAGCCCGTTAGGGTTAATTAGTCGCTTGCTTAGGGGTCAAGTAAGACCTCTTCTCTATATAAGGAGAGGAGATGTATCAATCTAATCAAGAGATTAGAAGGAAAAACCTTCTCTCTTGCCGGCCGTGGGAGAAGCCCCGCGGCCGGCGTTCCCAGCGCCCCTCATAGCCCTAGCCGCCGGTCCTTCGCCTCTCTCACGTGAACAGTACCCGCGGGTACTGTAGCTGCGCCGCCGCTTATCTCTTCCTCCTCAATCCTCTCGATCCCAACGGCCCACATAACAATCTGGTATCGGAGATGCCAGGTTACGATGAGCCGCTGCCGGTCACTTCCTCACTGATGACACCAGATCAGTTGACCGCGGCCATCACCGATCTCGCCCGTTCCGTCGCCGCCATCCAGTCCTACCTCGGCATACCGCCACTGCAACCAGCCAGCTGGCCGCTGTCGCAATCAGGCGTGGCCTCTCTGCCACCGGTTTTCCCCTACGGGATGCCAGGTTACGGCACGACGCTACTGCCGGGCACGACGCTGCTGCCGTTCCAAGACGTGCAGCCAACGGTGCAGCCAACATTGGAGCAGATCGAGCAGGCGATGGACATTACGACGGAGCCGGTAGGGAAGATGCTTACCTGCAAGGTGTCTGCGGCGGTGCGGCTACAGGCTGCGGTGCGCGGCCTCCTAGCGCGCCGGTTGCTGCAGGAGATGCGCCAGCCTATGCACGAGGCGACCTTGGCGATGGTCGACTTCAGTTCAGCGGAGCGCGACCTCGCCCCGTGGGACGGCCACTAGCAACCGTGCCGACCCGCTGCTGTCTTCAGACGCGAGCATGGTGTTTTTCCCGCGGGCAGCGACCTCCAACTCTGCGGCAGTGGCGGTAGGGAAGTCGCTTCCCTCCTTGTCACCGGCGGGGACGCACTGCCTAGCACCACCGCATTCCGTCGCCGGCCGCCGCGAGGACGTCTCCGCTGGTTGCTATCGCGACTAATTCCAGGTGGCTATACCCGTGCACCCCTCTCGTTCCGGTGGGCTCCATGGGATCCAGGTGACTACACACGTGCAGGTCCATCACGCGGAGGGTGTCCGCCGTATCTTCAGGAGTCAAAAATAAAGAGTCGTAGTCTATTTCAGGTTAATAAAATAAGCCGAGATATAAAAGGCTTGTTTTTAGGTGTTAGATTTGTGTCTAACGGAGTCATCGTTAGTGTCATCGTTAAGTTGCAGCTCGAGGACGAGCTGCATGTCTAGGTGGGGTGTAGTGTTAGAAGAGTAAGGGCCTATTGGGCCTTAGCCCGTTAGGGTTAATTAGTCGCTTGCTTAGGGGTCAAGTAAGACCTCTTCTCTATATAAGGAGAGGAGATGTATCAATCTAATCAAGCAAGAGATTAGAAGGAAAAACCTTCTCTCTTGCCGGCCGTGGGCGAAGCCCCGCGGCCGGCGTTCCCAGCGCCCCTCATAGCCCTAGCCGCCGGTCCTTCGCCTCTCTCACGTGAACAGTACCCGCGGGTACTGTAGCTGCGCCGCCGCTTATCTCTTCCTCCTCAATCCTCTTGATCCCAACGGCCCACATAACAATATTTATTTTACATTTTGTAATTTTATTGGTACAGGAATGCTTATGTATTCTGGCATGCTATGATGCTGCAGCTGTGTCTGAGGCTGCGCAAGATGCTCTTGATTATCTTTTCAACCAGCGTCACAATCTTGTAACAGAAAATGAGATTTCTGATACCTTTACTAGGTTTGTGTCACTTTCATTTCTGAAACAGCTAAAGTTGATGGCCTGTGAAAGCAAAGTTTTAACTGTTTTTTTGTATTAAGCAGGCTGGTTGAAAGGCTACAACAGGTGGTACTTGGAAGCGAGGAGACAACCGCACTTTCACATGCTAGGATGTTGTTGGTTCTGACCTTCTATGCTGGCTCTCAGTTTCTGATAAATCATCTTCACCGTTCTCCTGTGAGCTCACTCTTTCCTGGACATTCTTGACATTTCTTACATAGATATATGATTCCCTGCTGACTTTTAATTTGATTCCTTGTGTGTATCTGTCATTTTTTCTGTTGACTTCGAAATTGATTACCCTTGCAGGTTATTGCTGCTCGTTTCTTGGATTGTTTGGGTTTATGCATAGGTCATAGCTCACAGTTTTCTGGTTCCATCGACAAGCTAATTGTATCGAAGTCACTATCTGTTGGGTACCTTTATTCAGTTGCTGAGTTGAAGAGTGGCGCCTATGCTAAAGATACAACTAACAAATCTCTGCATGCCATGTCGACATCTGCAGCCTCCAATATATCTGTTATCCATGATAATGCTTTGCCAAATGCATTACTTGGTACAATTGAATATGAGTTGCCCCATGTGCCTCCATGTTTTTTTCATGCTGGTAATCAGAAGCCATGGAGAAGAGGAGAAAGGCCACTGGCCATGCGGAAGAGGGCGGAGGTGCATTAGGGGCGGCACATTGGAGGTGGAGGTTTGTCGAGTGATGCATCGGGAGTGGCTCATTGGAAAGCGGCATGTCGAGTCCGGAGGCATGTCAGGTGGCGGAGCTTTGGGGGCGGCTTGTTGGGCGCCAGTGCGTCGGGGAGGGCCCGAGCGGGTGAATGCAGAGCAATACGGAAGGCAAGGCTCAGTATTGAAGATGCGGGGATGCAAGTATACTGAATATCCTTCGTATTGGGGTCAAATTTCTAATTCCGAATTCTTAAATATCCAAACAGCGGCATTCAGAGCTACTCAATACCAATTCCAAATTCTGAGGCTGAATACCTACATCCAAACTGGGTATTAGTCTTTTTGTTATTTTTTCGGCACTTTGTATGAAAATTTTTTATTTACTTATTCATGGGAACCTCACATTGTAGTATCACTAATATCCTGTCTTCATTATTGCATCAGAAAGAATGAATGTTGATGCTCAACCTTTTTTTATGACCTTGGAATACTGGGAGGATTTACTTTGTAAGCTGCCATCCCACTTCTCTCTTTGATTAAGGAAACAGCATGTCTTGTGGCCCTTGACATTGTGGAGGTATTTTCTTTTTCTGTAAGGACAATGTGTTTTAATAAATTGAAGTTTTGATTTTTATTTCATTCTTTTACTTGAAGGAAAACACCAACTTCTTAATAATTTATATGGCCTTGTCTTTTTCATGTGCTTGCACTGTTTTCTTTGCTATTCTTTCAGCCATTATTTGCAATTATATTCCGAATATTGATTTTTATTAACTTGGTCAATATACTGTTTGTTCTTTATACAATGAATTACTAGTGTATGCCTATACAATACCGTGGGATAGCTATGTAAAGTTATTTGTTTTCCAATTTTTGTATTAATGGGATAACGCTGTATTTTTTTATCATTCCAACTGATTTTGCAGTCTTTCTACCTTATATTACTTGGAGACATAGTTCTCATTCCATAATCTATACTGTCATTTTTGTTAAAAAAAAGTATCGGTGAAAAAAAATCCTGCAATGTTACATTAGTAACATATACTTCAAATTTCCTGTTTCGTCCCAGTGCAGAAGTTACTTCTGACAGTTGTAGGCATAACATCAATGTTATCTACTGTCTCCAGAATGCCACTATATCTATTGCCAAGGTTGAGGAGGCTTATAAGTGTGAGTGTCAAAGCAAAGGAGTTATTGAGGAGGCCATCCAGTTTCTCTCATTTGACAAGCTTCTTGATGGTACAGATGCTACTGAAGATGTCGATGAAAATAGGCTACTCCAGCAATGAACAAACGATGGCCGGCCTTGGTTATCTGTCTAAGGAACAAGATCTCAGTGGTAGGTTTTTTCACATCTGGTTGTTTTCCATTTTGTAAGTTCTGTTGGTTGTTTATTATCGTTTGATTTGATTCATCAATGTTAGTTTTTTTTTTTCATGTCTTCCTTGCATGAAGTCACAGTTCTTGGGTTTTGATCTACAAGAGTATGTCATACAGCTGTTTGACTAGGACTAGACATGTGGTGTAGGGGACTAGTCCCCCTCTTTTCTTTTATTAGTTTCCATTATGGGTCACCCAATATGATTTTGAACATTATTCAGGTAGAACATCTGAATTTGATACAGTGCATGATGTTGCCTACTTTAGCTTTTAGTTCAACTCCTTGATTTTTCATATCTTCCATAATGTTTCTTTAAGGTTTAGTTGTATTCTAGTCATGGAACAGGTAGTTTGCAACAGAAGGAAACCTAATTTATATGTTTGTGCTTGGGTCAGGAATTATAGTGGTCAGTTTGGATATCTATGGATTTTTGACATACTCCCTCCGTTTTTATTTAGATGTCGTATCTGCCTTTGGTGCACAGACCAAGGAGGAGATTAACGTTGAGTTAATCCTTCTTGTTTTTCTGCTCTGTGGGATTAATGCTACATCATACTCAGTACCTGTGTCCCTCTACCTCCCTGCACAGATTTAATTATTCTGCGGAAGGATCGAGGCGTCTCTTAACTACACAACTCTCCTAATGAAGCGCCTAGACCAAAATACGACATGCAATTGCGACTTTTTTTTTCTTCAAAAAACTGATACAACATCTAAAACGGAGGGAGTATACTCTTTACACAGTAAATATTTATGTGTTTATATTTTATTGGCTCCTGGACCTCAGTTTTCATGTTACATTTAGTTTATGGGGTATCTGCTTTTGCTAACCTGATTGTATGCTACCTTCCTGAGGTGTAAGTTATTCACTTGCCATGCTGTTGTTTTGCAGCCAGTTGTTAGGAAGTGCACCAAAGTGTTGAGTAGAGCAATTGGCATATCTGGCAGCAATTTTTATGTACGCCGGTTTCATAAGGATGGATCTACTGTTTGGAGGTTGCTGGTTTTATCTCCATTCCAACGAATGTCAAAGATGGATGAAAAAGCAATCGTTTTACCATATCGGGATACCCTCGCTCACCTCAGAGAAACCTATGGCGGAGATCTCCAGCCAAAAGATTCAGATTGCAGTCCTGGACATGATCGCTGCAACATCTTCGAACAAGAGAAGTGCTGTTGCACTAGAAAGTGTACTAAAGATTAAAGGTCTGTGGCCTTGTGGCAGGCATTGCCTATAGTAATTTGACAGGTTTGCAGGAAGCTGCTATAAGGGCATTGGCAGGCCTTGCCTGTATAGATGCTGACCTTGTCTGGCTTCTCCTGGCGGATGTGTACTACTCACTAAACCAAAGGGAACCTTTACTGCCCAACCAAGATCTAGCGCTGGTATGAGATCTTTTGCTCCCTCCAATGTCTTTGAGAGAATACCTCTTTGTACAGTATGGAGGTGAGGGTGTCAGGTGTGATGTAGATCCCTCATCTGTTCATGAGGTGTTCAGAAGGATGCAGGATGTGTGATCTTGTGTGACTTGAAAATCAGGTAGAGTCCATAGCTTTCCAACTATACTGATGTTCCTTTTTTTTTTTTGAACATAATGGCAGGAGCTCTGCCTTTCAATTAAGAAGGGTAAAGAGGTTTATATACAGATCAGAAGAGGCATTGCCCCCATTATGATTACACGATGCCTTCCGCGATATTGCCCCCTCCCCAAGCTAAAGCCCTCTTTCTTTGCTCGATATCCTCTTTTACCCTTAATGCCACTTGCATTGCCGACTCGTGGGCGTTGTCAAAAGTTCTTCTGTTCCTTTCCTTCCATATGTTCCATAGCGTGTATATGACCATCCCGTTGAAGCGCCGTTTTTCTTGTTTCGCTATCTTGGTTGCGGCCTCTTCCCACCAAGACTTCAGGTGAGGTGGGTCTTGAGTGGGGTGGATCAATTGTACATCGAAATGCTCCCATGAAAGAACTTGGCTCCACACTGCCTTGGCGAAAGGGCAAAGGAGTGATAGGTGAAGGCATGTTTCCAAAGGTCCATTACATAGGGCGCATTGGTCCTGATGAGGCCAACCTCTCTTCTGAAGATTATCCGCCGTCAAGACTTTTTCTTGCACCAGGATCCAAACAAACACTTTTCCTTTATTCTCAGCATGTGCTCTCCAAATGAGGTCATTTCGGAATCCGCCATAGGAACCTTCGAACTGGATCCTGTACGATGAACGGGTGGAGTAAGAAGCATCGGCTGTCCACCTCCAGACTATGGAGTCGCGAACACTCGGTGCCAACTGGATGTTTTGGAGCCTTATCCAAAGGGAGACAAACTCCTCGACTTGGACTGCGGAGGTGATCCTGCCTCTTAGCGATCGGATCCAACCATAGTTTCGAAGTTCCTGTTGGACCGATTTGTTTTTCCTTCTAACCAAGTCGAACAAGTGTGGTGCTAAATATTTGGGTGCCTCACCGTCCAGCCAACTGTTGTGCCAGAAACGGGCCTTTGCGCCATCGCCGATCGTGACCTTGGTTGATGAGTTGAAGAGCAGCCGGTCGGCTTCGTTGCAAGGCGGTTCCGCGCCCGCCCAAAGTTTGGATTCATCCACCCAATCCTGCCAAAGCCAACGTAGGCGAAGCGCCCTGCCGAATTTTTCTAGATCCAGTATCCCCAAACCGCCAAGGTCTTTGGGTCTAGCAACTGCTGGCCAATTCACTAGACAGTGACCACCATTTGCATTTTCTTCACCTTTCCAAAGGAAGGATCTCCTGATTTTGTCGATTTTCTTCCTAGCCCAAGCCGCAAGGGGAAACACTGTTAGGTGGTAGGTCGGCATGGATGAGAGGACCGAGGAGACAAGAGTGAGGCGACCAGCTCTGTTGAGCCATCTTCCTTTCCACCCAGGCAGTCTTTGGCCAATGCGCTCTATAAGCGGTTGGACATGAATTTTCCGAAGCTTACGGACGTGCAGCTGTAGTCCTAGATACCGGCAAGGGAAAGCACCTCTGGTTCCCGCAAAAGAAGACAGAATGTGGTCCAGGTCCACTTCTTCACACCTGATTGGGTGAATTGAGCTTTTCTGCAAATTTATGTGCAGGCCTGAGAAATTCCCAAATGCTTGCAGGACCATTTTGGTAGCTTCCAGGTCTTCTTTAATGGGGTTTATGAAGATGGCCGACGTCATCTGCATACATGGAGGTCCTCCACCTTGCTGTAGCCGATGGTAGAGGAGAGAGGATTCCTTGTTGCGTGCCTGATCCTTTGTCTATCTGTAACCTTGCTGAGTTTTTTGTTTTTGTTTTTTTGGGTCATGCTAGCAGCACAATGAACATAATATCACCTGCTACAGAGAATGGTAAACTTTTTCAGAAATTTTCTCACACCGAAAATCAGATGATTGAGATGGAAGAAATATATACATAAACAGGAGAAACAAATAACGTCCAAAGCTAATTGTTGTGATACATTTTATGTTGTTGTCTTGTTGAGATTGTTGTACTTCACTACCGCTGATGTTCCTTGTGGTTTCCAGTTAGGCATCAATATTTATGACCATGTAGCTAACTCTTGTGTAATTTCCCCATGTCTGAATAGTGTCATCAAGGTTGGTCACATGTCTGAAGAATGATCATGACAAGTCTTTAACCATTTTGATCATAAGTATATTAAGGTAGCAGTAGTGTGCTTTCTTCATTATGCATATCCATTGTTAACCGAATAGATATCTGTACACTGGCATTGTACCAATATGTTTTGGCGAATCTCATCTAACCTTGAGTACACTTGAAATCTTTCCAGCAAACATCAGGACTGATGATGACGATGAAGGATGCGACCTGTTTTTGTATCAAGAAACCCAATAGGCATGAGTAAAAGCCAGGGACGTTGTTCTCTGCAGGTGTCATCGTACAATTATGACGCCAGGCAATGATTCCGATGCTTTTCTGATAGACATAGTTTTGTAATTACATCTAGCAATCATGTACTTCCCTGTTTCAAATTATAAGATGTTTTGACTTCTAGACACAATGTGCATCTAAGTGCATCGTAAAAACTAGTATGTATCTATAAAAACCAAAACATCTAACAATTTGGAGAGAGGGAATATCTTTTAAGGGGTTTAGACGTTTAGTCATGTGTAGAAAAAGTGAAGTAAGCATCATGACCTCAGAGTTTATAGTTCCTTTTTAAGTGTTTTTTCTGTCTAATTAATCAGAAGTACCTAGTGAGAAACTCACGAATTGCTTCCAGCCATTTCTGCCTTGAAACGGATCAGCAGTGATACGTTTGGCACTGATCCAGGCGTCCCGCATGAGAAGCGGAAACGATTCCCACGTCCAAACGTTCTCTAAGGCCCGTTGGATCCTTCGAATTGAATTCATTTAATAATCATAATTTAGACACATGTTAATCAAGCTATTATGGTTGTATTATGGAACATATTTTTATACTATTGTTGACTATACGAGAGATGTTTATGTGTTATATTTCTATCGTAGAGGAGCGAGTTGAAGAGTGTGTTATGAATTGTAAATTATAAACATAGTATATCTCTCATCTATTAATTTAAGATAGACTTATATGTGAACTTTAAAAAATTGTGGAATGCTAAATTTCAAGCAAAATGGTCCGAGAATTTGGGTGAAATTAACTCATTCCTCGAGCGTATACTAATTATTAGCGTGTAAGGAAAAAGGTGACGATGGATCACTTATTCCGTTCTACGAACCAAATAAAAAAAAGTAAGAAGAAAAAGATGGGTTGTGCAGCCAATCAACTTTCATCCCAAACGGAACCAGCGGTTTCGTTAGGAGGAATGAAAATGACACCAGGCGCATTTTTACAGCTAGTTCTACTTCTATCTGTAAGTGTTAGCATTTTGTAAGAGCTGGCCTTTTGCTCGCGCAATAGTAGCAGGTAGCGCGGGTGTGTGGTAGACCGTGCGACGCTGCTAGTTCACCTGTACACTAGTAAGTCCAGAGCCTGTCGTTGTTTAGTGTTTGCACGACAAGGACCACATAGGGTTGGGCAATGGGGTCTGGGGCCCGAGCTCGATGTGGAGACATCCGAATTTGATAGGCACCACGTTGGCCGGATGGATATGCTACTTGCTACCTCGGTCAAGAAATGGATTGAGGCTATCTTACGCAAACCAGAGAGGTTACTGTCTCGTAATGGATCAGGATCGAGCCCCAACCCTTTGCCAATTAGGGAGTCAATACAATTCTTATATAACCACAACTGATTTGCTACACCCCCAATCAAATCCATCCAATCCTTCAACGGTCTTTTTGAACCCACAGGCCAATTCATTTATGACCAAACCAGCAGAATCCACAGGCTATATTATTATTATATTATTACTAGAAAGCAAGCATAGCTTCCACGGTTCCAAGTTTCCAGGAGAGACAAAACTAGTTACATGACAGACGGATCCACCAGACAGACAACACTAGTTACTGTCTCGACCATGAGGCCCGAGACGTCTGAAGAGAAGCCGGATGATGCTGATGATCAAGCAAACCAGGGCGATGGAGACAAAGCCAAGATGGACCGGCCCATAAGACAATCAAAGCCCAATCCATGTTATCAAGGCCCAGAATGGCTGGCCCAGGCGAAGGGGGCCGTGAGGAATCTGACCATAGGCAACGTTATCCAGGCGTAGATGAGAAAGGGGAAGGGTAGAACGGAGTAGACTGAATTGGCCAGCTGTGTCGGAGGCGGCGGCGGCGAGCGGTGCTCGCGGCGGTGGTGTCGAGCAACGCTCTATAACCACACTATCCACTATACTCTACTCCATTGTTTGTTAATCGCAAACATGGTGAAGTGTGATCGTAAAATTTGGTATCGGAGGTCACTCGATCCGCAAGCACAGCGGTAGTGGCGATCTCGTCGTCGTCCTCAGGTGCGTACTCGCTCTCGATTCTATTGCCTTGATCTGGACTTGTAAACCTCGACGGCAGGCTCTCTTCTATGATTCACCCCTATGGTGTTGATTGCGAAGATCCAGATGTCCGTGCCGAGGCTTTGTTGGTTGGCAATCGTTTCCAGACGAGTTTGTTTCCTCTTTGATTTTGTCTTTGCTCGTGTGCATCTCTGCCAGATCCATCTTGGCGGTGGTACCAGATTATCTCCTTCGACCTCAGTACTAGACCTGAGATTAGAAGCGCATCGGCACGATGGAGACGCAACTCAACAACTTGGCCTAGATGATGAAGGCGTTACAAGCTCAGAACTCTTCGATCCAGCGCACACTCGACGACAACCTCATGACGCTCCACAATGTGGGCGTCTGGCGGCCGAAGATTGACGCCAAGGTGGATGAGCTTCATCAATCGGTCATCAACCTTCAGCTCAAGGTGGATGCGCTCGTGACGCGCCTGGTGACATCTGACGCGGCAACGCGTGTCTTCGACACCGAGGAGATTGTCTGACGAAGTCTGCGGCTCCTCATGCTGCGACTTCATCAGCTATCATACTGCCTTGTGGTGCCAGCGATGAAACCAGTCACCGAGGAATTGGCCATGGGGTGGTTACCACCTTCATGCCTACCTTGGTCAAAGGTGCAAACAATACTGCTCATCCTTCAGTTGTTCAGTTGGAGTCTCAGATGTTATTTGATTTGTCTAAGGCTATACCTCAATTCGATTTCCCCAAATTCGATGGCAAAAATCCTAAGCTCTAGCAAAAATAGTGTGAATCCTATTTTAATGTCTACTCTATCCATCCTAACAAATGGGTCAAAATTGCCATCATGAACTTTGTGGGTTCTGCTGCCTTTTGGTCTCAATTTGTTGAAACTATTCTCCAACGTGCTACTTGGCCCGAGTTGTGTGCAACCATCTATAGCCATTTTGTGAGAGACCAGCAAAGTCATCAAAACCGTCAATTCTTCAGTCTCAAACAAACATCCACTGTTTCTCTTTATATTGAGCATTTTGATGATCTTATCCACCAAATTTTGGCCCATGGCCCCAACTTCAGCCCTCATGTGATCATTATGTAACATCCCAGATGTTAAGAAACAATTAAAACTTGATCATGAAGCATCATCAAGCATAAACATCAAGTGACATGCCATAAATGCATTCATGTTGCACATGTTACTTTAGTCATGTTGCATATGTTGCATGTGTTACATGAGTTGCTTAAACAATGTTTCCCATGTTGCATATGTTTCATATGCCATGTTTCGCATGTTGCAAAAAGAGTATCACATGTTGCCTTGCGATGTTTCATATAAAGTGTGGCTATGTTTCAAAGTTATGTTTCATAGGTTTTGATCAATGTTTCATCTGTTTCATATACATGTTTCACATGTTTCAATAGTAATTTGATATGTTGTTTTTACTAGTATGCTTAATATGTTAATAATGCTATGTTGCTTACCACATGAAATGAGGTTTTATTAGGGATAAATAATTAATCATATTTTAGTTAAAAAGAATGATAAAATGTTTCCCAAAAACCCTAAATTTCGAAAAACCCCGTTTTACCCCTTATGTTTAATTCAAAATCTAAGCGAAATTTGAAGGTGAGCTAAGAAGCAAGTTTGTAGATCTTGTCAAGGTGTACAAGTTTGGTGTTTTGAGTTTTCAAAGTTTCAATATAAAATTTGGAGTAATTTTAAAAAGATTCAAATTCCAACTTTGACCCCTTTTCATTCCCAAACTTCTATTTCAAAAGCCAGGCAAAATTTGAAAATGTTTTCAACATGAAAGTTGTAGTGCTTGAAAAATTGAACATTTCATATCTTGGAAAATTTTCAAGTTACAATACAAATTTGAAAGTAATTTATAAATTACTGAAAGGATTTGAGAAAAGAGGGAGGGAGCTACAGTGCCCTATCCTATCAGAGCAGTGCTCAGCGCCGGCGACCTTCTTCTGGTTTCCAGGCGCGTCCGCGGTTGTCACCTCCTTGAAAGCCTAAGTTTGGTTTTGGTAATTAATGACACCAAGTTGCTAATGCCATATGTTAAGTGTTTTGAGTTAGGCATAAGCAACACATGTGATGAAGGTGTATGTGGCAAGGAGTGGAGGCCACAAGATCACAAAGAGATGGTGCATGGACATAAAATGATGATCATGGTGGAGATGCACATTAAATGATGGACTTGATGATCAAGTGAAGGAAAAGGATCTAAGAGCGCAAGGCAAAGGTATAACCATAGGGTTTTCCTTTTGACGGTCTAAGATGAGTAGAGAAGTGATTGACCGGATTTAGGATACATAGCCGACTATCAAGAGGGGCAATCACGGTTAGCTTGGAAATCAAGTGCCACTAGATCAATGTCTTGAGCATATGCATTAGGATCTAGTTGAGAGCTAACATAACGCCTTGAAAAATGACTGTGAAAATGCTAACACACATGCACATGGTGATTTACACTTAGTGGTGTTAGCACATTTTGCGAAGGCGGTGGAGTTTAAGTGGTAGAGAGGGGGTTTAGGTTTCTCTCCCTCCCGCCGAGCTTGCGAGGCGGGATTCAGCGCTTTTTGGGGAAGTGAAACGCCTATTTTCTACTGCGCCGGAGGCAGAGAAACAGAGGCGAAAGTTCGGAGTGTTTATCACTGAAAAATATCAACCGGACGCTGGACCGGACGCGGTCCAGGGTGGACCTGCACGTCCGGTCAGCTCAAGTCGACAGCAGACGTGCAGCGCGCCTAAGGTTTGTGACCGGATGCTGGTCTAGCCTGACCAGCGGGTCCGGTCAGTTCACCTGGGCGTAGTGGAAAGGTGCACGCAGAACGCGCGATTGGCGCGTCCGTTGGTCCTCGGGACCGGAGCGTCCGGTTAGTAACGTGACACGATTGGACGTGCGGCGCGTCTGGTCACGTGTGATCAGACGCGTCCGGTCGCGGTGGGAGCTTACTGGACTCCGACCGGACGCTAGGTGCAGCGCGTCCGGTCAAACGCTAGAGTGCATCCGGTCACGGCAACGGTAACTTCTGATGCGCACTGTTCACGCTTGTCCTGTAGTGACCGGACGCGTCCGGTCACCCTGACCGGTGCGTCCGGTCAGCACGTTTTTAACTGTGTCATCCGGTAACGGCTAGCTGCGTACCCCTTCGCTATAAATAGAAGATGTCCGGAGTTTGAGGGTAACTCTTGTACATTTTGAGACCTAGAGACATCCTTTGAGCTAGAGAACGACCCCTCCACTCATCTCTTTACTTAGTTGCACATCTTGAGTGAGATTGAGTGAGATTCAAGTGCATTGCTTGAGAGTTGCATTCTAGAGGCACTTGATCTTCGAGTTGCTGCGGATTTCTTATTACTCTTCCGTGTTTCCTGACACGGTAGACGGCTTGGAGCAGTGGAGGTGATTGAGCTCGCAATTGGAGATTGTTGGAGCCCTCACCGAGTGTTGTAAGGGGTTCTTGATCCTTCCCCGTGGAAGTTCGCAAATTAGATACTCTAGTAGAGCTCGTGGCTTGGAGGATCCTCATCTTGTGTGCGGTTGTGCGGCGCCCGCCAAGGGCTCGACTCTTGATAGTTGATTTGCTCATGAACCGATAAGTGGGTGCATCGCCACAACGAGGAGTAGCTTGCCGGGAAGCAAGTGAACCTCGGTAAAAATCTTGTGTCATCTCTTTGCCGATGATTTCTCTTGTGGTTGATCATTGTGATTGATTCTTCGAGGGCATTACTTCTCTACATCGTTGGTATAAGGATCAAGTCACTTGCTCTTTACTTTCTTGTACTAGTTCTAGTGTAGTTTGCTTAGTGTAGCTTTTATCACATAGGAGTAAGTAGCTTAGTGACTTAGTCTTGTTGGTGTGTATTAGAGATCATAGCCTTGCTTCACTAGAATTATATAGGTGGCTTGCATAGTGCAGTTAAGCTGGTGCTAGAATTAGCTTAGCCATCTTTTATACTAACGTGGTTGTTTAGTGAAGCTTGTAGATTTTTAAATAGGCTATTCACCCCCCTCTAGCCTTTTGGACCTTACACTCCTACTTCGACGTGTCTGCGTCGCTCCTGCGTGTCATCTCCTTGCTCTTTCAAGTTGAAGTCGACCACGTCTTCTTCTCCTTCCCCTGCTCGTTCACCGCCACCGCATTGAGCTCAACGCTCAAATTTCCCAACCACCACACCATCCCTGGGCAAGTGCTCTTGCCTGTAGCTTCACATCGCCCTTGTGCACCATCCAAGCCCAATCGCACCACCTCTACCAGCCCGTGCCCCCCTCCCGCGATGGTCGCTCCCACCCCGGTGGACCGCCATGATCACCGTAGCTTGGTCTCACCATGGTCGGCCCTTTGTAGCATACCTCGACCCCTTTTATCTCTTGTCCTAACATCCTTAGGTACCGCTGATGCTCTTGCACTCGCTGTTCTTCGTAGAGAAGTACCAGACGCAGTGGAACGTCGACGTCCTTTAGAGCAAAGTCACCGTCATCCACCTCAACATCGACGATGTACCTCCGTTGCCTTCTCGGTCCAACCCTTGGGGTTTTTGAAGACACGGTGAGCCCCTGGACCTAGTACCATCGCCGATTTAACCGCTACTGCACCCCGGTCACCGGGACGCGATCATGCCACGGTGCTCTCGAAGCTGAGCCGCCATTACCGGGGCGAAGCTCGCTGCGGTCCTTCTATCATTCGATTGAGTCCTAGACTAGAGTAGCGAGGTCTTGAGGAACGTGTAGAGGTAGCTAACATCGCGAGAATTGCCTCCGAAGGCCATCGCCATCACACCAGAGCATCACCAAGCCACCGGAGACGATGCCGCCATCCGTACCGTGCAGTGGAGGTTCCGCTGATGTTCAAGGATGGTTTGCCCTCTCACTGTGGTCGAATTGAGGTCGGTGCCGTGGTCGGCGACCTCGCCGTCACCGGCATTTCACCGGTCAGCCGTCGCCGTCGCCGTCATGCGCGGTCTGAGCAGGAAAGAGGAGGGGAGAAGGGTAGGCCTGGTGAAAGGTCCTTGTTTGGTTTTGGTAATTGAGTGACAACTTAGGTGGACTAATATGTGGTTATGTGAGATACACAGGAGATTAGTCCACATGTGATGGTGTCATGAAGGAGCTCATTGCATATGAGACATGACATGGAGTCATGTGACCAAGGTGGAGAAGATCAAGATAAGGCTTGGCTTGATGGACCGGTTGCTAGGGTGAAGGGCAAGTTGTGTGATGGCTTGGCGCCGAAGGACCGAGGCAACGGTGAAGAGCAAGTGAGGTCAAGATCGATGAACCAATACGGTCACGTGATGATATGAAGTGGATCATATCATTTGTGATATGGTTGGTGCATGTGTTGCATCAACATCGGAGGAGATGGAGTGGAATGCGCAAGGCAAAGGTATAACCTAGGGCATTTCCATTTCACCGGTCATAGGTGTGTAGAGAAGTTGATGACCGGATTTAGGATAGATGGCCGTACTATCAAGAGGGGCAAACTTGTTTGCATATCGGTCATCTAGTGCCACTTGAGCGATCTATCTTTGCATACGTGTTAGGATCGAGTGACGTGGCAAGTTGAGTGGTTAACTCATTCGATAAAATGATTATGAAAATGCTAACACACGTGCACAAGGTGGTGATCACTTGTTGGTGTTGGCACATTTGCGAAGGCGATGAAGTTTGAGCGGTAGAGAGGGTTTGGGGTCCTCTCTCCCTCCCGCCGAGCGTGCGAGCGCGGGATTCAGGCGATTTCGGGGAAATGAAATGCCTATTTTCTACTACACCAGAAGTCGGAAAAGAAACGGAGGCAAACGGGGTCACTGAGGTGACTGGACGCTGCACCGGACGCGGTCTTGGTATGACCGGATGCGTCCGGTCAGTACAGCGCAGGCGCGGGTGCTAGGGTTTGCAACCGGCGCGTTCGGTCACTCGCGGGACCGGCACGTCCGGTCAGGTGTCCAGAGGAAGCTGAGTACGATCGGACACGAGGCGCGTCCGGTCACACACGATCGGACGCGTCCGATCGTTGAAGGAGCTTACTGGACTCCGACCGGACGCTGGCACTGTCGCGTCCGGTCGTTGCGAGGAGCGCGTCCGGTCGTTGTTTCGCGGGCGCGGGTGCTGTGCGGATCGGCGCGTCCGGTCGTTGCGAGGAGCGCGTCCGGTCGTTGCTTCGCGCGCGCGGTGCTGTGCGACCGGCGCGTCCGGTCAGTTGAGCAGCGCGTCCGGTCATAGCGTTTGACCGTTGGCGCGCAGTGACCGTTGGAGGATCTAACGGTCGCATTTGAAATTCGAGGGACACGTGGACGTCGCAGGGCGACCGGACGCGGTGAAGCGCGTCCGGTCAGTTACGACCGGCGCGTCCGGTCGTCCCGAAATCTGCCTAGTGAAGGGGTAATGGCTCTATTTGACCGTGGGGTTATAAATAGATGCCTTGGCCGGCCATGGCCGGTAGCTGAGCACACTATAGTCTTTGTGACTTGTGTGGTAGTGCTTGGGAGCCATCTAACTCACTCATGCTTGATAGTGTTCATCGGATCGAGTGAGAGAGCGATTCTAGTGCGTTGCTTTGAGAGATTGCATCGTGTGGCACTAGGTGATCGTGTTGCAAGCCGGTGGTGCTTGTTACTCTTGGAGGTTGCCACCTCCTAGATGGCTTGGTGGCTTGTGGCTCCGTCGAAGCTCGCAAGAAGATTGTGCGAGGCTCCGGAGAAGCTTTGTGAGGGGGATTGTGCTCACCCCGCGGGGATCGCGAAGAGCAACTCTAGTTGAGCGTGTCATTGAGCTACCACACTTTATGGTGGGTTCTTGCGGTGCCTTTTGAGAGGCTCGGTGTGTGACCGATTAGCCGCCGAACCACGAAGTGTTGGTCGACACAACGGGGACGTAGCTTGGTGGCAACCAAGTGAACCTCGGGAGAAAATCACCGTGTCAACTTTGTCTACTCTTCTCGGTGGTTTGCTTTCGTGCAACACAAGCTCGTATTTACTTTCATATATACTTGTGCTTGTGTAGTTGCTCTTGTTCTAGTTGTGCTTGTGTAGCTAGCTAGATATCTTCTTGCTTGTGTAGCTAGAAGTATCCTCTTTGCGTGGCTAATTTAGTTTGTGTAACCTTGTTAGTCACATTGTTTAGTTTATGTAGCTAAGTGTTTTGCACTCTCCAATTTGGCATTAGTTGCCTTGTTATTGAGCATTGCTAGTGAGCTTAGGCTTTGTGTGCTTTGCTTACTAGAATTGTGTAGGAGCTCCCTCTTGCTTGCAAAGTACTAGTGCATAGGTTTGTGTGACCTTGCTCTAGAATTAAATAGGAGAGCTCTTGCTAAGGAAAGCACCTTAGTTGCTTAATTAAAATCTTTGTGAGGTGCTTGTGAACTTAGTTAGAGGGGTGAAGTCTTGGCTAGACCGATAAGTTTAATTCCGCATTTGTTTTGGTTAGCCAACACGCTTAAGTTTTAGAAAGGACTATTCACCCCCCCTCTAGTCCGCCATCTCGACCCTTCACCTGGGCCACCTGTTTAGCCTTGGACCTTAGCCTGGTGCTAGGCCAACTCGGGCTGGCCGAGTGAGAGAAGGGAGTGGGCCGAGCTGGTGAATGGTTTTTCCTTTTTCTTCTTTTCTGAAAATATTAAATAGTATCAGTTTTTATTCATTTCATTGTGAATTATTTAGAGCTCCAAAAATGATAAAATTTTTTGTGTAGCCTTCCTGTGATGTGTACTATTTAGGAAAAATATGAAATGCTAATTTTAATTACTTTTTTGCATATCAATTAATTATCTCAATTAATTGATAAACGCCACTTCCATGAATTTTAGTGATTAAAATAAGTATCCTAAAATCTTGAAACTTTGTGAGTATGCTTTGCATGGTAAGATATACCGGCATAAAAATATTAGTACTATTTTGATAACTTTTAATTCTATACTTTATTTCATGTTTTTTATTTATTATTTAATAAATGCTTATATGATTAGAATAAATCATAATTTAGGGTTGGTGTGATTTTGGGATTGAGTGATGACCTGGGTCATTAACATGTAATGACCCTTGGCATTTTAATTAATTGTTTGAGTTTATGATTAACTTGTTAACTAGGATTTGTTAATGATAATTAATGTGTTTAACATAGATAATTATTGATTAATGATTTCTTGTGTAAGTAATTAGTGGTCTTGTGATATACTTACTTGCTTATTAGATGCAACCTCTTGGGTAAAAATTTAAGTTAAGTAGTTTTCTTAACATCATCTTAATGAAAATAATGTTGTTTACTAATTCTGTTGGATTACAACTGCACCGCGAAGGAAAGTTGTACTCAAGTAGATAACTAATGTTTATCCTTTTTAAATGTCTCTTGTATGCTATGCCTTATTCATCATCATGCATTATGCATCATAGCATGCATTTCATCATGCTAAGCAGAGCATCATTTATTACGTATAGTGTACGAGAGTGAGAAGATGCGTGTTGATCAAGTCTTGGAGTAGGTCCATCCACCAGAGGTGTTGGTGTCTATTGGAACTCTCTGAGGAAAACTAACTTCCCTACAACGAAGGCAAGCCCCAGACATGCAACCACCCTTCTATTTTATAAATGCTTTATTATACCTTAACTCTAGTGTAATGTGCATTAAGTTAGTAGGAGTTGGTCGATACCGTTGTTGCATGATTACCTTGATCTACATTTATATCTAGATGATATCCCACTAGTAAGGATGAAAACGGTCGGAAACGGTCGAAAACGGACTTACGATATAGAAAAACGAAAACGGTCGGTTCGGGATATTTCTACATTTAGCAATTAAAGAATACAAAAAATGGTTGAAAATGGTTGTGAAACCGATTGAAACTGACAATTTTTCATGTTAAAAAACGTTTCATAATATAGAAAACGAAAACAGTCAATTCGGAATATTTCTGTTCCGTTTTCATCCCTACCCACTAGTATGTGTAAGTCAATTCCTTATGCTTAGTAATGCTTAGACTTCGGTAGAAGTCAAATGGTGGTTTCATCGTTCACGAGAAACAGATTTACCTTTGCTTCTCCTGACCTAATGACGGGTCATGAGAGCATACTAATATGAATATGGTAATATTAAGCTAAGACCAGTCGGTGGACTTGCGTCGGGAAAGGAGTCCTAATGTAGTGTCCCTGACTGTGTCAGTTAAGGATCGTACCATTGATTGAATTACGTGCGTCGAGACTTTACAACTGACTACATGCTCCGGTAAGCCTAAGACCTCGGTAATTCCATCATATGAACGGCTAATCACACACTGGGAGTGGAGAGATGGCGAGAGTAGTGTGTACCCTCATAGCCAAGGGCTAGATTGGAGGTGTAATGTACTCTCGGGTGGCGCTGGACCCGATGAGGATCCGAGTGAAGGTTGATATCTGTAGGTTAGAGTCCTGCATATATCGTGTGGTTAGGCATCCCTAGCTAGGTACAATCAGTTCGAATCGTCGTTGCTCCTCGGTTATGGAGACTCGATTCTCTGTTCATCATTGTAGTTAACAATGGTACATGGTGATATGGAAATGAGGTAAAAAGATGGATATGAGATGTGATGTTTAATACAAGTGATTAAGATAGAATAGGTGCAAATCTATATATAATAAGCTTTACTAAAATTGATGCTAAAACTTGACTAAAACATTGAAAGTAAGGATTCTCTTGTAGTAAGCTTTTCTGCAAAACTTCTCTTTTCCAGCTCCACTACTTCCCTTAAGCCAGCATATTCTTGGAGTCTTTTCTTTTTGTCGGGTAAGTCTTGCGGAGTACAATTGAGTACTCAGGGTTTGTTAACCCCTGTTGCAGGTACTGACTAGTATTGTTAACCGAGGTCATGTTGGTGGGCTCGATATGATCTGGTTGTCCTCTCCTGACTTAGGTGCTCTACCTAAGTTGTCTTCTGTAGTTCTACTCGACTTTCGCAATTAAAGTTAAGTTGTAAAAGTAACTTATTGTTATATGTGAAATCCCATTTTAAATTCTTCCGCACTCTGATGTAAAGTTTTGTAGTAAATGCTGTAATGTTGTAGTTACTTCTTTGTTGATCCTGTGTGAGTTGTAAAATGTGGATGATTCGGGTTTCCCGAGGACACCCGACAAACTTTTTATGTTATATGGAACACATACATAGCCATCAGAGGTCTTTGGGACAATAACGGGTGCATGTGGACCACATAATTTAGGAGGTTCTACCACACATTAGCAGATTTATAGATGGTTTATAGGATGAAATTTGTTTTGTTGTTCTTGTACACCGTTTGGCAAGTTTGGATGTTGCTTGCTCTCTAGCTTTATTGTAGGAAGAGGTGTTGTCCGAAGTACCTTCCAAGGACACCAAGCGTCAATATGGAGGTTCAGGACCAAACATTCTTTCACTAGATGGTCTCCTCCAAGACGTGCCAGCTACTCCTGCTACTGCCAACACTAAACAAGTGGAGGTCCCCATACAAGCTAGTGTGGAAGAAAAGCTTCACAATATCAAGCAGTATAGAAGAGCCAAAGGATTATGTTTCAAGTGTGGAGCTAAGTGGAGTCCTGGTCATCAGTGTTCTACCACTGTATCCTTGAATCTTGTGGAAGAATTGTGGCAGCTATTATCTGATGATGAAGATTCCTCTTCAAATGAAATTGCTTGACTCAATACTGATTCTGGGGAAGATTTAATGGAATTATCTCTTGTAGTTGTTCAAGGTATTGCTTGTGTTCAATCTGTGTTGATGGAAGGCAAAATTAACTTTTATACTATGGTTCTTCTTATTGATTTTGGTAGCTCATGCAGTTTTGTTAGCCACAGTCTTACTTCTATGCTGCCTGATTGGTCTCTACTTCCAAAGCCAGTTCATAAGAGTAGCCAATGGCACAATATTAATGTGCACTCATGAACTTGCTAATTGTCCTGTGAACATTCAAGGTCATACTTTCTCAGCTAAAAATTCTACCATTGCAGTCTTATGATGTCATATTGGGTATTGACTGGCTCCAGCAAAACAGTCTTATGGAGGTCGACTGGAAGGAGAAATGGCTATCATTCATCCATCAGGACTAGAAAATTCAGTTGTTTGGGCTGCAACCTGATTTATCTTCTTGTCCTATTATCACAACAATAGAAGTTCTATAGCTACAAAGTGATAATCAATTGTGGGGTATCTAGGAACTAGTTCAACTGGAGCCTCACCACATTTCTAGTAGCTGGCTTGCTGAACTCTATGAGTTGATCACTCAATACCAAGACATCTTTGCAAAATCCACTGGCTTACCACCAAAGAGACATATCAACCATGCTATACCACTGATCCCTGGTGCTCAACCTTTTAGACTCAGACCATATAGATACAATCCTACATAGAAGGACAAAATTGAAACTCAAGTCAGAGAATTGTTAAACAATGGCTTGATTAAGGAGAGCACTAGTCCTTTTGCATCCCCTATTTTGTTAGTCAAGAAGATGATAGGAGACTGGCGTCTATGTGTGGATTATAGAAAGCTTAGTGCTCTTACTGTCAAAAACAAATTTCCTTTAGCAGTCATTGATGAGATTCTAGATGAGCTCTCTAGTGCATAGTGGTTCACCTCCTTTGATATGACTGCTGGATATCACCAAATCCTCATGGAAGAAGTTGATTAGTACCAAACGACATTTCAAGCTCACCATGGCCATTATGAGTACACAGTCATGCCTTTATGGAGTAACTGGCAGACCTGCTACATTCCAACAGACTATGAATCATATTATGGCTCCTTTATTGAGGAAAGGTGTGGTTGTGTTTATAGATGATATCTTGATCTACGCTTCTACTTGGGAACATCATCTGGAGCTATTGGCAGCAGTGTTTTAATTACTCAAAGAACATCAGATCAAAATCAAGCTTAGCAAATGTTCTTTTGCTCAACAACAGTTGACTTACCTAGGCCATATCATTAGTGCAGCTGGTGTGGCTACTGACCCCAAGAAAATATCTGATGTTCAAAATTGGTCTACTCCAACTAATGTCAAAGATGTGAGAGGTTTTTGGGCTTAGTAGGATACTATAGGAAATTTGTGAAGCATTTTGGCATTATAGCCAAGCCTCTAGCTGAGTTATTAAAAAAGGGCCATATCTTTCAGTGGACATCTATTCATGAGAATGCCTTTCAGTTATTGAAACAAGCTTTGACATCTACCCCTGTTCTTCAGTTACCTGACTTTTCACAACAATTTGTGATTGAGACTAATGCTTCAGCCAAAGGAGTGGGAGTTGTTCTCCAGCAAGGTGGCCATCCCCGACATTGATATTAAAGACAGAAAAGCATCATCAACTTCTAAACCTTTAGAATTAGCTAGAGTTGTACTATATCCTGTTTAATCAGTGGTTCAGTTCGTTGGAAGTCAACACTGAGAACAAAAACTAGGACAACTAAATTTTCTAGATATACAAGCAAATTGCATTACAATTTTTTCTTGCACTACGACTTTTTAGATAAACATGTGGCGACAACAAACTCCTCATCATGTGTGCGTAGATTAGGACACAACAATTTCATTGTTAATGCTTCGTCTGCTCTACGATTTCCAAATTGGCATGTGGAACCCACGATGAATCATGAGTTGATGACCCCCGAACAAGTGAGAGTAGTAGAGATCTGAGCTCCAGCTCACCACCAAGTTGCATTGTCTTTTTTCTTTTTTTTGGAGAGGGTTAGTTTAGGACTCTAGTTGGTCAAGGTGGAGAAGATCAAGACATGACTTGGCTTGACGGACCGGTTGCAAGTGTGAAGGGCAAGTTGAAGGCTTCGAAGCGAGGGATCGCGTGTGATAGTAAAGCTTGAGCAAGACTTGGTGCCGATGGACCGATGCAATAGTGAAGAGCAAGGGAGATAAAGATTGATGAACCAATACGGTCACGTGATGATATAAAGTGGATCATATCATTTGGTGATTGGTTGGTGTATGTGTTGCATCAACATCGAAGGAGATGGAATGGAATGCGCAAGGCAAAGGTATAACCTAGGGTATTTTATTTCACCGGTCAAAGGTTATGTAGAGAAGTGCATGACCGGGTTTAGGATAGATGGTCGTACTATTAAGAGAGACAAACTTGTTTGCATATCGGTCATCTAGTGCCACTTGAGTGATCTAACTTTGCATTGTTGCTAGAATCGAGTGACGTGGCAAGTTGAGTGGCTAACTCCTTTGAAGAAAATGATTGTGAAAATACTAACACACATGCACATGGTGATGTGCACTTGGTGGTGTTAGCACATTTACGAAGGAGGTGGAGTTTAAGTGGTAAAGTTGGGTTTGGCGCTTTCATGGAAGTGAAATGCATATTTTCCACTATGCCGGAGGCAGAGATTTTCTCTAAGTCATTATGAATAGAAATAGAGGCGAACGGAGGTCACTGATAGTGACTGGACGCGGTCTCAGCACGACCGGACGTGTCCGGTCAGTGGCAGCAGTAGTCAGGCACGGGACACTAGCGCTTTGCATTGGCGCGTCTGGTCGGTCACGGGACCGGCGCGTCCGGTCAAGCCCCAGAGAAGCTGCGAAGCATGCGAGGTCGATCGGACACGGTAGCGTGTCAAGTCACGATCGACTGGATACGTCAGGTCACGAGTGGGTGCTTACTGGAAACGACCGGACGCTAGCACTGTGGCGTCCGGTTTGTCAAGCGTGCGCGTCCAGTCGTGGTTTCACGCGCGCAGGCTGTGCGTGACCTGTGCGTCCAATCTTGGCTAGCGAACGCGTCTGGTCGCTTTGTGACCGTTGGCGCGTGGTGACCATTGGAGGATCAAGCAGCCGCAGTTGAATCCAGGGGGACACGTGGACGGCCATGGATGATGGGACGCTGTGCAGCACGTCCGGTCATATTGACTGGCACATCCGGTCACTACGAAAAACGTCCAGTGAAGGGGTAACGGCTATATTCGACTGTGACGTTATAAATAGAAGTGGTGGCCGGCCTTGGCAGTGGCTGAGCACCTTGGGGATGTGTTGCCCTTGTGTGTGCTTGGTTTGATAAGCCTCTAACTCACTTGTGCTTGCTAGATTACGAATCAATAAGCGAGTGAGTGATTCTAGTGCGATTGCATCGTGAGGTTACATCGAGTGACATTAGGTGTTTGTGTTACAAGCCGGTGGTGCTTGTTACTCTTAGAGGTTGCCACCTCCTAGATGACTTGGTGGCTTGTGGCTCCGTTGAAGCTCGTAAAAAGATTATGCGAGGCTCCAGAGAAGCTTTGTGAGGGGGATTGTGCTCACCCCGCGGGGATCGCGAAGAGCAACTCTAGTAGAGCGTGTCATTGAGCTACCACACTTGCTGTAAATTCTTACGGCGTCTTTGGGAGGCTCGGTTATGGATACCGGTTAGCCGCCGAATCACGAGGTGTTGGTCGACACAAGGGAACTAGCTTGGTAGCAACCAAGTGAATCTCGGTGAAAAATCATCGTGTCAACTTTGTGTATTTCTTTATGGTGGTTTGCATCCTCTCTATGTAAGCTTGTATTTACATTATGTACATAGTGCTTGTGTAGTTGCTCTTGTAACTAGTTTGTTTGTGTAGCTAAATAGTTACCTTCTTGCTCATGTAGTTAGAAGTATCATCTTTGCGTGGTTAATTTGGTTTGTATAACCTTGTTAGTCACATTGCTTAGTTTGTGTAGCTAAGTAAGTTACGCTCTCTAATTTGACATTGGTTGTCTTGTTATTGAGCATTGCTAGTGAACTTAGGGGCTTTGTGCTTTGCTTCACTAGTTGTGTAGGAGCTCTCTCGGTTGGCAAAGTACTGGTGCATAGCTTTGTGTGACCTTGCTCTAGAATTGATTAGGTGAGCTCTTGTTAAGCTTGACAACTTAGTTGCTTAATTAGGATCTTTGTAAGGTGCTAGAGAACTTAGGTAGAGGGGTGTAGTCTTGACTAGATTGATAGTTTTAATTCCGCACTTATTTCGGTTAACCTACACGATTAAATTTTAGAAAGAACTATTTACCCCTCTAGTCTGGTATTTCAATCCTTCAGCTGGGCCTTGGCCTCCAGTGGGGGCTTACGATCTACTAGTAATTAGTCTACGGACACTGGTGATTTTCAACTGGAACTGGAAGCTTCGGCCGAGCTGAAAAGGCTGGCACTGGCAGGCAGGTCTGACTCGGCTTTGCATTCGTTTTTCCGGCGACTTTGCGGCCGTCTTCACAAGCTTTGCAATCGTTGCAATTTGCAACTTGTCACGTCTTTAAGACTTTAACGATTTAGCTTACAGTTAGGAATATCAACTTTTAATTATTGAATAATATAAAAGGCAAGGTATTAAAGTGGTGTAAACTCAAAACAAAAGTCCGTCTCACTTTTTTTATGATCTCTCTCCCATATCATGATATTCAAATCTATTTGTTGTGGTCCTCTATTTTACATTTTTATTAGCTTAGACTAGTGAAGATGGTCAGGTTACACTGGGAGGATGTGTGCACATATAGAGAGTAGCATTTGCCAAGAGGGGCCAGGATCATCGATCGTGACAAAGGAAAAAAGAAATCGGGCACCCTGTAATTGCTGGTCCTTGGAGAGAATGGCATCCATGATGATCATGCATGGTGCGGACACGGGCCTTCTTCGCTTTTACTCAAGTCTATAAAGATCAATGCTCTCTCCGTCTCAAAAAAAAGAATGATGTTTTTGACTTTGAGACATCATGTTTGACCGCTTGTCTTATTTATAATTTTTGTGTAAATTAAAGAATAAATAAATTATTATTAAAGTATCTCTAATGATAAAATAAATCATATCAAAATGGATGATATTTATATAAAAAAATTGAATAAGACGGATGGTCAAATAAAATGTCTGAAAATCAATAACAACAGTCTTTTTGAGATGGATGGAGTACATGTGTAGATGTACTGCAGTTGGCTACTGTTACATAACACTGTTACCCCGTACTCCCTCCGGTCCATTTTATTTAGCACACACGCATATCAAGATTCAAACTTTAAAAACTTTGACCAATAATTAGGCTAATAATTTTTAATTATTATAACACAAATTTTATATGATTAGATTTGTAAAGAATTATACTATCCAATGATTATAAGTTTATAAGCATAAATAATATAATATAAAGCAAATGAATGGTCAAAGTGTAATCTTAAATACCGTGTCATTCTAACCAACGCCAGATAAAATGGACCGGAGGGAGTATCTCTTTGTCCTTTCCATCTTTTCTCCCCTCCCGTCAGAAATGGAACATGTCTAGTATCTTGCGCCGAGCCTTCCAGAAATCTCTACTGCTTCCTCCAGCCTTCTCTCCCCTCCCGTACTCCTCCTAGAAATAAAACAAAACTTCCTTCCCTCGACGACTCTACCGCGCTCTCTTCCGCCGTCGCAGCCTCTGCCGCATCTGCCTCCTCTTCGCCTTCTTCCTCTACGTCAAGCTGCACACGTTGGTGCCACGCCCGGCCGCCTCGCAGCCTCCCGGTCCTCTTCCCTTCCCCTAGCTGCAACGTGCATAGGGGCTGTGCACGCCCTTACCTCCGGCGCCGCCCCCTGGCAGGCCCCCACTGCCGGCTGTCGCCCTGCCCCTGAGGTCGCCGCGAGTGGCCTCGCATCCACAGGCTCCGCGTTCCTTCGTCCCATGGCCCATGTTGTGTGTATATATGTGTGTGTTTTGAGGGAAATGCTATTCTCTCCGTCTCATTGAAAGTGTCATTTTTTTACTTTTAGACTTCTTGTTTGACCGTTCGTCTTATTCAAATTTTTTGTATAAATACCATTTATTTTGTTATAACTTATTTTATCATTAGAGATACTTTAATAATGATTTATTTTTTTATTTGCATAAAAAATTTGAATAAAACAAACGGTTAAATAAGAAGTCTATAAGTCAAAAACCGCACTTTTAATGGGACGGAGGGAGTATGTTTGTGTTGAGCCTTCCAACTCTAACTCTGTATCTATAGCTGTGCCAGAAGGAAATGCTATGAACTAATGCAAAATTTCTACTTCGGCGCAAGTACATCATCTTGAGACTGCCCATGATCTTCGTTGATGTGTCGATATGTTGTATTGGTAGCAGTGTTGTTCACGGGGAAAAAAAATAAAAGAGAGTTCTATTCGTCGTAGACCTGCTGTTTCAAAAAAAAAAGGAAAGAAAAAACCGCAGGCCTGCTCAACTCCCCGGCCCAGCACCAGGCCGACCAAAGCCCGCGCACGCACTCCCCTCTCTCCCTCTATTCGCCTGATGGCTGGGACCCGCACCCTCTCTCGCTGATATAGAGGCCCCACCTGTCAGCAACTTCTTCTACCTCGAGTCGAAATCGATTCTGTCCGCGCTCCCCTTTCCCATCTGCAATCTGCCGCCGTGCCCCGTGTTCACATCGCCACCCAAACCCTAACAGCGACCCGCTGCACAATCCAACACATCCTCGCCGCCATCCTCCACTGCGTACATCGATCGCTGCTCCTCGCCCCATCCTCCAGCATCTTCGCCCCCATCCTCCACCGATCCATCCTCCACCGCGTTCGTCGACGCGCTGCAGGATCCGACTCATCCTCGCCCCCATCCTCCAGCATCGCGTACGACCCATCCTCCACCGCGTACAACCACGCGCTGCACGATCGGACCCATCCACCGTATACGCACTGCAGGATCCGACCCATCCTCCACTGCGTGCATCGACTTGCTGCACGATCCGGGATCCACCACTGCAAGATGGCTGCTCTACTGTCAGGTACATCGCGTGTCCCCAACTTTTGTCACCATGGCACCACGCAGCTTTCTCCAGCGGCTCGACCATATGAATACGGCCGCGTTGTCCTAGTGCACTGGACACCGCCACCTAATGGCTGGGTTAAGCTTAATTTTGATGGATCCGTCTATCACGACGGTTCGGGACGAGCCAGCATCGGTGGCGCAATCCGCGACAGCGTGGGCCGCGTCGTGCTTGCTTTCTCTGAGCTCACGGAGCACTCTACAGTTGGCATAGTTGAGGCACGCGCGATGGTCCGCGGCCTCCGCCTAGCGCTGGGGCTCGGTCTGCAGCGGGTGGTAGTCGAGGGGGACGACCTCGTGCTGGTGCAGCTCCTCCGTGGGGAGGACACGCAGACGCGGATCCCTGTCGCGTTGCAGGAGGAAATCCATGCGCTACTTTGTTGTTTTTCAGCATGCGACGTGAGACATGTGTATAGGGAGGGGAACCAAGTGGCTCATACTCTTTGTCGCCAGGCGTATCACTGCCCTGGGGTGTGGGTAGGGATGTTGCCGTCCATTGTCTTTGATAGGGCCGAAGAAGATCGCCGGGGGGTGTTGCACGAGCGTGTGTTGCCCGGTCGCTAGTTGATCTGATGGCAGCGAGCCTCTTCAGCTAATAGACCTTCATTTATTTTGATTTTATCTTAGTATCTGTGTGTTCTTGCAGATTTAATCCTAGCGGTAGCGTCACTCCAACAACAAGAAGATTGCCCGCGCGTGTACCTTGGTGATTGGGAGGAGAAGAAGCATGAATTGGTGGCGTACACCATCTTCCAGATCCCATGGCTCAGGCCCTTCGTGAGTATCTCTTTGATCACTGTCATGCGCGTTTTGTTCGAGTAGAGGAGAGTGCTATTGGATTTGCAATCGTCACTTTAAACTCTGGCTTAGAGCATGAAGGCATTCTTAGAGGCAACTTGCACCACCCTTGCTTTTGTGAACCATGATGAAGGTCAGAATGTGCGCGTTTTGCTTGGATGACGTTTATTGGCTTTCCCATGGATTTTGTTCGCACTCGGCACCTAGACAAGGCTGTTGCTTTCTTTGGTCAGTTGGTCGATTGGCGTGTTGAATCTGCTCTGTCCTGTGTCATAGTCAAGGTGATGATGAATGGCGATGCTAAGATTCCAGTCCGCTTTCTTGTGACTTGTGGCACACCAGGCAATGCTAGATCCTTCACAGCGATTGTCGTTCGTCTCCAAGAGGAAGGGTTTCGTTTTCTAGGTGATGAGTCTCCTCCGCCTGAGCATGGGTCTGCCAACCTGCTGCCGCAGTCACCCCAGCACTGGATGGCATATGCTGGTGGTCACCATAATGTGGCTGCGGAAGCACTGCACATTGTTGAAAGTTATGGGCAGGCAGGTGCAGCTGAAGATCTGCGCGTTGATGCTCGCCTTGTACAGGAAGTTGCAGGTTCAGAGGTGACACTGTCTGATCACATGGAGGCTAGTCAGAACGCTGTGATGGGAATTGATCAGGATGCTGAGATCATGTTTGTGCCAATCTTTGAAGTTCAGCCACCTTTTGCTGCCTCTGTTGTGCCACCGGTTGGAGCCATCCAGGCTGCAATCATTACTGTTGTTCAAGCTCAGACTGCATTGCAAATGCCTTACCATCTCCTAACCAGTTGGGTCCACGCCCTGCTGTTTCAGTTTCAGACTCTACTGCAGAATAACAATGACTGACCCTCTGTGATCTGCGTGAAGCTACCTTTCAAGATTATTTCAATTGTGTTGCTGACATCCCTCGGGCCATTTCAATTCTGGACAGATCCTCTATTCAGTTTGTTGCCCACATGGACACCTCTTCTTGGTACAGTGAGATGGTCATCCAGTTATGCAGTGTTTCATTGTGCAGTTGATCACAGAGCCGAAAGTGAAGAACTCCTGTGTCCTCACGGAGCTGGAAGAAATTGTTTCTGAGAACTTGTTGGCTCCAACTGCTGATACTCAGACTATGCCGCACTCTGCTGTTTTGGAGGTGTCTGAGGATGAGGCGGTGGAGAACACAACACTGCCTGGCAATCTCACCCCCATCAATGTCGCCGCAAACCAAGGTGTCCGATTGATGTCAAGCTTCTCCGTCGCAGTCCTAGGCTGAATCCTGACCGGGCTGGGTTCCGCACACAGGAAGCAGCGGATGCTGCTGCTTTGTTTCAGTCAGTGGTGAACTCTGATGCTGCTGCACGTGATGGCCCGGCTCCTTTTCTCCCACTGCAGATTGTGCAAGGCATTGGCGAGAATTTCTTGTAGATGAATCCTGAGAATCTCTCTGAAGAAGCTCTGATGGCAACCCCAATGACCAGTGATAATGAAGAAGTTGCTTAAGTGTGTTGCATCCGGTTTAGACCTTTAGGCTTGCTTTTGTTTTTCGCTCTCTGCTTACCATGTGTGGTAGCCCTTCAATAACTAGGTGGTCTTGCATGACCTTGTGTCCTTCTAAAACTTCAGTGTATCAAACCTTTATCCTTTGCTTTAATAAGTGTGGTTTCAGTTACTATGCTGCGTGTTTTACCTGTGTTGTCCAGTGACTTTGTTTGCTGGCCCTTATGCTTCTCTCTTTGTTTTTATGGCTTTTAGATCCTACAATGTTCTATCCTGGAATGTGAGAGGTTTAAACTCTCAAGAGAAGCATGACTGCCTTCGAGCTAAGATTCAAGAGTGTGCTAGTAACATCATTTGCATTCAGGAAACTAAGCGAGAATCTTTTGATTCCTTCTACATTTCTAAGTTCTGTCCCCATTTTTTAAAACAATTTGCTTATCACAGTTCTGTTGGTGCCTCTTGTGGTCTTCTCATGATTTGGTCAGAGTCTTTTTTCTGGAGTAGTGATCCATTCCACGCCATCTATTTTGACCATTCAGTTCACTTGTCGTCTGACCAATAATATTTTCTTTATCTCCAATGTTTATGGTCCTTCTCAGCCTTCAGAGAAGGCTTCTTTTGTGAGTTGGCTCAAAAATATTGACACAGAGGCTTTGAAGGTTTGGCTTCTAATGGGGAATTTTAACCTCATTAGATCTTCTGATAATAGAAGTGCTCCAGGTGGTAGCGAGTCAGAGATGTTGATCTTCAATGATTTGATTAATTTTCATAATTGGATTGATTTGCCTTTCACTGGTAGATCCTTTACTTGGAGTCTTCTTGTTAAGTTGGACTGGTTTTTTTGCTCCACAGACTGGTTGATGGCCTATCCAAACACTGTTGTACAGCCTCTTCCAAACCAATTTCTGATCATGTGCCCTATGTGACTTAGATTAGCAGTGGCATTCCCAAAGCTAGTGTGTTTCGTTTTTGAGAACTACTGGGTTGAGTTTACATCCTTTTTGCTCACTGTTACTAATCTTTGGCAGGCTGCCCCGTATTTTCTGCAAGCAGCAAAGGATTTGAATGCTAAGTTAAAGAAGGTGATACAAGGCCTGAGAGTTTGGAGCAAATCTCTTTCTAATCTGGGCAAATTAATTGAGAATTGCAGTTGGACTCTTGCTCTTTTTGATGGCCTAGAGGAGCAGAGGCCCCTTCGTAGAGTGGAAGTGAATTTTAGGTGTCTGGTCTGATATTATCCATTGCTTACTTGAACTCGCAGCTCATATTTTATTTCTTCTTGAGGCTAAACGTACCTTCTGGAAGTAGCGCATTACTGCACGCTGGGTTTGTTTAGGAGATGAAAACACTAAGTTCTTCCATGCTTTTGCTACTAGAAGCTTTAGAAGAAACTTCATTTCACAAATAAAGGTGGATGAGGACACAGTGATTTCCAATCATGCGATAAAAGCTGGTGTGCTCTACAATGCTTTCAAGGATAGATTGGGAAAATCTGATTTTGTTGGTATTTCCTATAACTTGAATTCTTTGATGTAGCTCTACCTGTTCTGGATGATCCTTTCACAGATGATGAAATACAAAATGCTGTCAAAGCTATGCCTTTCGATCATGCCCCAGATGGTTTCAATGGAGTTTTTTTACAAAAAATGTTGGCATCTTATTCTTCCTAGCTTCAGGAGGTTGTGTGTTGATTTTTTGTCAAGGTTCTGCCAACTTGGTCCCCATTAACAGCTCCTACATCACTCTTATTCCTAAGAAGCCAGACCCTGAAGTGGTAAATGATTATCGGCCTATTTTGTTGTTGAACTGCTTAGTAAAGCTTCTCACGAAAATTTTGGCTAAAAGGCTCCAGTCCGTTATAACAGAAGTAGTACATTTGCATCAGTTTGGTTTTATTCGGGGGAGGTCTATTCAAGACTGCTTGGCATGGGTCAGTTTTTGCACTTTTGTCATCAGTCCAAAAAAGAGGTGCTTATTCTCAAATTGGATTTTGAGAAAGCGTTTGATAAGGTCGAGCACTCAGTTATTTTGCAAATATTGCAGCACAAAGGATTTTCACCGAGATGGGTACAATGGATTCACCAGATTCTTTCTTTGGGGACCTCTGCAGTCTTATTAAATGGTTCTCCTGGCAAAAATTTCTATTGCAAGAGGGGTGTCTGTCAAGGAGACCCTCTTTCACCCCTGCTCTTTGTGTTAGCTGCGGATCTATTGCAAAGTATTATCAATCAAGCAGCAAATAGAGGTCTTCTCCTTCATCCTTTCACCCCTGCTCTTTGTGTTAGCTGCGGATCTATTGCAAAGTATTATCAATCAAGCAGCAAATAGAGGTCTTCTCCTTCATCCTCTAAGTAATAATTTTGGGGGGATTTCCTGATAGTGCAATACGCGGATGACACGCTGCTTTTTCTTCAGGCTGATGCTAGACAGTTATTTCTCCTGAAGGGTCTTCTTAGATCGTTCGCTGATTCTACTGGTTTGCAGGGTTTGCAGATTAATTTTGCTAAGTCGCTCATGGTCCCGATTAATGTTAGTGAAGAGAGGATTTCTCATCTTGCCAGAACTTTTGGCTGCACTGTGGGTACTCTACCCTTTACTTATTTAGGCCTGCCCTTGGGAACCACTTGGCTGACAGTGACAGAGTTCATGCCGCTTATCTGCAGAATTGAAAGAAGGCTAGCTGGGCTTAGTCAATTTCTCTCCTACTATGGTCGGTTAACTTTGGTGAATTCCCTGCTGACATCTTTGCCTATGTATTGGTTGAGCACTTTCAGGTTCCCAAAATCAGTCATCAAGCAAATTGACAGTTTTCACAAGAATTGTCTTTGGGAGGGAAATGCAGTTCACAGGCAAGGACGTTGTCTTGTGGCATGGATGAAGGCATGCAAATCAAAGAAAGAAGGGGGGCTCGGTATTCTTGACATCAAGGCGCAGAATAAAGCCTTGTTACTGAAATTTGCAGACAAATTCTACAACAACAGAAACACTTGGGTGCAGCTCACTTGGCATGCTTTATATAATAATCCAGTTGCTCCACATGCAAAGCGTCTAGTGGGTTCATTTTGGTGGCGAGATGTCATGAGTTTGTCGCTGGATTTGAGAAGTTTTGCATCTTGGGCAATGGGCGATCAGTGTGCTTTTGGGAAGATGTTTGGAATGGCCGGCTTCTTAAATTGGATTTTCCTCAATTGCACTCCTTTGCTCGGGATCCGAAAGTATCAGTCAATGCCTTCTTGTCCTTCTGTCCCTGATTGCATTGCAGCAGCTTGATCATCTTTAAGAGTTACTTGCTGGGCTTCAGCTCTTGGACAGTGTGGATGATAGCTGGTCGTATCTCTGGGGAGCTAGCTTTACGAGCAAACGTGCTTATAATTCCATTGTGGGCAGCAGTCCAGCCCCCCGGCAATTTGTTTGGCTTTGGAAAAGTTGCTGCAGAGGGCACCATAAAATCTTTTTCTGGCTCTTGTTACTGAACAGATTAAATACTAGGAATCTTCTGCGCCGCAAGAATTTCTACCTGCAGTCTTATGATTGTGTGTTGTGCAGCAGCAATGTGGAGGAAAATCTGGAGCATTTATTCTTCAATTGCACTTTTAGTGTGTGGTGCTGGCGTTTAGTTGATATTACTTGGGATATTTTGCTACCCATCATGGAGAGGCTGCAATCTGCCCAAGTTGGTTTTAGTGCACCCGTCTTTATGCAGATTGTAATTTTAGTGGCTTGGTGTATTTGGACTACGCACATCTTTGATGGTGCTGTACCTTCTTTAGGGCAGTGGAAGCATAGTCTTAGGGAGGAGCTTTTTCTTTCTCTTCTTAAGTGTAAGTCCACTGAGAAATCTCTTCTTCAGGACTGGCTTGCTCAGTTTTAGTTTTGTCTTCTTTTTTCCCTTTTGTACAAACAAAATTTATAAAATGAATCCAGTAGGGGCTTCCCCTCCTGTTATTAAAAAATGGATAATATCAGTTTGTTTGACATATATGACATTTGAAGTATCAATTTCTGTTAACTTCAGCGCTGACAAAAGATGTTTCAGTTTGTGCACCAGTACAGCTATATGCAAAAAGATATTATACTTTGTGGATGCTGAAGAATTGCTTCTGTTGATCTTGTTGATGAACTGGCCATGGGATCCACAAATTCATCGGATACGCAAGAGTTGAGGGGGTGATGTCCTGTGCAGAATTACAAGCTAACAGCCTAACAGGGAAAAGCTTATTAGCTTTACTAGTAAATATGCCCGTGTGTTGCTACGGAAATTTTTAACCTTAGTTTAAGTTTTGATTTTTTATTATTATGAGGAGCATTTATGGCTCTGACTACTTGTAATTTTTTCGATGGATTTTAGCGTTTTTTAAAATTAATTCTTGTTTACCTTGCTGCCTGTGCTCCGCTCTGTACTGTACCTAGCTATGGGACCGCTGGGCCGGACGCTTCGAGTCCTCGGGGGAAGCCAACGCCGAGCGCTCCCTGCAGAGTCAAGAGCTCAGGGGACCAAGGTCGGTGCTTCCAACGGTAACCTCGTTTGTTCATAAGTTCTTTACCCATCCCGATTTCAGAAGGCCCCTGATTTTTACTTCGAGCAGGTACGGGGAGCTCTCTGAGCGATCAGTAGAATAAGCAGGAATGGTTGGCCATTGAAGTGAAAAATATCCAACCCGAGGGATCGGCCGTTTACTCTATTGCTCCATAGACAGTACATGTACTTTATTCAGTTGATTTTGGCTAAAATTAGCTTTGGAGGACAGTCGTCTTCTCTGGCTCTGGGATTTCTATTTATTGAGAGAAATTGCTCCTCTCTATTACCTTAAACAAGTCTTCATTGAGGAAAAAAAATAACATCCAAAAATCATGAAAACCTGGCCAGCATTGCCAAGTGGTGTCCTTCAGTGTCTTACATTTTTTTATTCAAATGTAAATACAATATATGAAGCTGTTTGGCCAGCCTGGTTTAAACCAATATACTCCCAGGCTAGGGATAATATGCTGAAATCTACATGATAAATACAATTGTGCTCGGCCAAGGTTAATTACTAATTGAACTGAGCTAAAATCTTGCTGAGCATGATACCCGCGAGCTAGGTATCCTTTCACCTCTGTAAATGCCAAGTGAACCAGAATGCATAACCGTCTTTAATTGTTCATGCATCCCTCTACCTCTGCCTTCTTCCTGGCACTGCCTTTCTTCATTTACACCATCTTTATTTTCTTCTTGTGGCAAGATTTGTTCCGAGTCACCATTTTCAGGTCCTACTTGTTTTTGCAGAAATGGATTATCAAGGCGACCACAAGAGAAGTGGTTGAGGCAACTCCAGTAGCGATGATGGGTGCTGCAAAGCTGTCAATGGTCAGGCTACCTGTACCATAGATGGTGCCCACATTTTAGCAGTTATTTTGATCTCCTATCCATTTCTTCTTGATTTGAATGATTGTGTCTGTTAGGCAATAGAATATCCTCTGCTAATTATGGATAGCATAGCCATAATTAGCAGCTGTAAATCAGGGAATTAGCAGATGTAAATCAGTGATTAGTTGCTATAGTTAGCAGATGTAAATCAGGGAGATTACCCCCTGCCTTGTAAAGCAAGGCCAGCCGGCCATATAATAGAAGGCGTCCCCTCACATTGAGGTGTGGCCAATTGCCCCCAAACTCTATTCTCTTCTATTCTTCTACATGGTATCAGAGAACCAGGCCCTGACCTGATTTCCCACCTCCCACGCCGCCCCTCCTCCTTCTCCTCCCATGGGAACCGAATCAGACCTCACCTCTGCTACTAGTGGCGCCCTAGGGGCTGCTTCTGCTCCGGCCATCTGCCCCTTCGCCACTATCAATGTCAAACTGCATGTCCCCATGGTCCTCGAGTTGAAGCCCTCCAACTTCACCAAGTGGTCGACGGCTTTCCGCGCCATGTGCGGGAAGTTTGGCCTGCTGCGCCACCTCGACCCCGCCTCCCCCGCGCGCCCCACCGACGACGCATGGCAGTAGGCTGACTTCTGCGTCCGCGGATGGCTGTACAGCACCGCCTCCGATTCCGTCCTCAACCTCACCATGACCGACCCGCAGCAGACGGCATGCGCGCTGTGGCGGGCCATCGACGATGTGTTCCAGGCGAACAAAGCGCCTCGTGCTATCTTCCTCAATCACGAGTTCCACTCGATGATTCAAGGGGATTCCTCCATCGACGACTACTGCGTCTGCATGAAGGCTAAGGCCGACGAACTGCGCGATGTTGGCCAGACCGTCCTCGAGAGCACCCTCGTCCTCAACCTTCTGCGCGGCGTCAACGAGGTCTATTCTACGGTCGCCGACAACATCGCTGGGCAACAGCCCCTTACCTTCTCCTCCGCTCGCCATCAGCTTCTCCTCAAGGAACTGCGGCTGCAGAATGACGAGAAGGTACGTGCTGCCTCGGCGCTCTTCACTGCTGCCTCCTTTCCTGCTGGTGGCCAGCAGCAGCAGCAGCAGGACAACCGGCGCCCCAACAGCAAGAAGGGCGGCCAGCAGCCCTCCGCCTCTGGCGGCCACAACCCCACCCGGCGCCTACCCTGGGGTTTTAACCCCTGGACCGGCGAACGCGTGTCTCCTGGTGAGCGGGTCACCCCTCCTGGACAACGCCGCCATGGTGGCTTCGGCGGGTCTGGTGGCCCCAACGCCCCGTCTGGGCGCCGACAGGGCCTCCTCGGGCCTCCTCCCCAGGCACACACAACCTTCGCTCCTGCGGCCACCTCCGGCACCTCCAGCAGCGCCACCTGGGATGCAGCCGGCCTCATCGCCACCCTCCAGGCCATGAACATGCAGGGCACCTCACCCTGGGTCGTCGATTCCGGCGCCTCAACACATATGACGTCCTCGGATGGTATGCTTACCCAGCACCTACCCCCTTCCACCTCCTCAATAACAGTTGGTAATGGCACCACCATTCCAGTCACGTCTCGAGGTCACTCCATCCTACCCACTCCCGCATCTAATTTTATTCTTAAAAATATCCTTGTCGCACCATCTATAGTTCGTAACCTGCTCTCTGTTCGTCAATTCACTCGCGACAATAGCTGTTCATTTGAATTTGACGCCCATGGTTTTTCTATCAAGGATCTCCGAACGGGACAAGTGACTCTCCGCTGTAACAGCGACGGGGACCTCTACACCATGCCCGCCTCCACGCCAGTCGCCCTCTTGGCTGCTTCGTCGACCCTATGGCATCAACGTCTCGGCCATCCAGCACCTACTGTCTTAGCGCACCTTAATAAAATTCATGCTGTTACCTGTAATACAGTAGATCGCTCCCTCTGCCATTCATGTCAGTTAGGCAAGCACACACGTCTACCGTTCAGTTCTTCGCATTCCACAACTCATGCGCCCTTTGAACTCGTTCACTGTGATGTATGGACATCACCTATCAACAGTCTGTCTGGTTTTTCCTACTATTTGGTGTGTCTAGATGATTACAGTCATTTTTGCTGGGTTTTTCCTCTCCGCAAAAAGTCCGATGTTCACCAACATTTAGTTGAGCTCGCTGCCCTCGCACAAACTCAGTTCAGCCTACCCATCAAATGTATTCAAGCTGATAATGGCACTGAATTCCTAAACACCACCACCACCCAATTCCTCGCTGCTCGCGGCACCCACCTCCGCCTCTCCTGCCCCTACACATCCTCCCAAAACGGCAAGGCCGAACGTATAATCCGCACCCTTAATAATTCCGTTCGCACTATGCTCCTCCATGCCTCCCTGCCACCCACCTACTGGGCCGAGGCCCTCCTGACAGCATGCTACCTACTTAACCGACGTCCATCCTCCTCCATACAGCATGACGTTCCCTTCACTCGCCTGCATAAACAGCCACCCACCTACAGCCATATGCGTGTCTTTGGGTGCCTCTGTTACCCAAATCTGCAGGCCACCTCCAAACACAAGCTCGCACCTCGCTCTGCGGCATGCGTCTTCCTTGGATATCCACCCTCTCACAAAGGGTACCGCTGCCTTGATCTCTCGACCCGTCGCATAATCATCTCCCGTCATGTCATCTTCGACGAGTCCACGTTTCCCTTTACAGCAACACCTGACACCCCATCCCCCACCTCCCTAGATTTCCTCTTAGACGACGATATGGTTTTGGTGCCCTGTCCTACTGTTATTGCAGGTGGAACTCCTCCCTCGACGCCCGTGGTCGCTTCATCTATCTCGGATGTCGAGCCACCGCCCACCGACGCCGCCCCTACATCACCAGCAGTTGGATCCGCTTCTCCGGCACCGGGCGGGCGCCCCCCTGTGGTCCCCTTTCCACGGGTCTACATCCGACGCCCCCGCACGGTGCACGCCCCTGCCCCGTCACCGGCTGCCCCGGCGCCTCCAGTTCCGCCGGCGCCACCCGTGCCTTCGACAGCGCCTCCAGCACCACCACCGCCACCTCCGCCACGGGTCACGCGCACCATGACTGGTGTCATCCCTCGCGTCAGCTATGAAGGGCTGACGGCCACATCATCCTCGACCTCGCCTCTCCCGACGAACTATCGCAGCGCGTTGGCCGATGCCAACTGGCGCGCAGCAATGACGGATGAGTACCAGGCTCTTGTCAACAACAACACCTGGCAACTCGTCCCGCGTCCCCCGGCGCCAACATCGTGACGGGGAAATGGCTCTTCCGCCACAAGTTCCACGCCGATGGATCTCTTGCCCGCCACAAGGCTCGCTGGGTGGTCCGCGGCTTCTCTCAGCGCGAGGGCATCGACTACGACGAGACCTTCAGCCCGGTGGTCAAACCGGCAACCATTCGGACCGTCCTCAGCATCGCCGCATCTCGCGCCTGGCCGATCCACCAGTTGGACGTGAAGAATGCTTTTCTTCACGGCCATCTCGAGGAGACTGTCTACTGCCAGCAGCCACCAGGCTTCGTCGATCCTGGCGCCCCCGACAGCGTCTGCCTCCTGCAGAAGTCCTTGTACGGGCTGAAGCAGGCTCCGCGGGCCTGGCACCAGCGCTTCTCCACCTTCGTCCGACTGCTCGGCTTCGTCGCCTCCGCCTCCGACGCGTCCCTCTTTGTTCTACAAGAGGGGACGCATCTCGCCTACCTGCTACTGTACGTCGACGACATCGTCCTCACCGCCTCATCCACGGCTCTCCTTCAGCGCATCACGGCCCAGCTGAGCTCTGAGTTCGCCATGACGGATCTTGGCACGCTCCATCACTTCCTCGGCATCGCCGTCACACGCTCCTCCGACGGCCTATTCTTGTCTCAGCGCCAGTACGCCGTCGACCTCCTTCAGCGTGCAGGCATGGCTGAGTGTCATCCTACGGCAACACCTGTTGACACTCAGGCCAAGCTCTCCGCACATCACGGGGAACTCCTGTCAGAGAAGGACGCCTCCGAGTATAGGAGCCTGGCTGGGGCGCTCCAGTACTACACCCTGACTCGTCCTGATCTGGCTTATGCTGTCCAGCAGGTGTGTCTCTTCATGCACGCCCCCCGCGAGCCGCACCGTGCGCTGATCAAACGCATCCTGCGCTATGTGAAGGGCACCCTCTCCTCGGGTCTACACATCGGCGCCGGGCCCGTAGACAAGCTGACGGCTTACTCTGACGCCGACTGGGCAGGCTGTCCTGACTCCCGACGCTCTACCTCCGGCTACTGTGTATACCTCGGTGACACTCTGGTCTCCTGGTCCTCCAAACGCCAAACCACAGTGTCACGTTCCAGCGCCGAGGCGGAGTATCGTGCTGTGGCTCATGTGGTGGCCGAATGCTGTTGGCTCCGCCAACTCCTCCAGGAGCTCCACCTACAGCTACCCTCAGCCACCGTTGTCTTATGTGACAATGTCAGTGCCATCTACATGACGGTCAATCCCGTCCACCACAAGCGAACGAAGCACATCGAGATCGACATACACTTCGTCCGCGAGAAGGTGGCCCTTGGTGAAATTCGGGTCCTTCATGTGCCCTCTTCTCATCAGTTCGCCGACATCATGACTAAAGGACTTCCGACGGCATTGTTTCTAGACTTTCGATCCAGTCTTTGCGTCCGGGAGCCTCCCGCTGCGACTGCGGGCGGGTGTTAGGCAATAGAATATCCCCTGCTAATTATGGATAGCATAGCCATAATTAGCAGCTGTAAATCAGGGAATTAGCAGATGTAAATCAGTGATTAGTTGCTATAGTTAGCAGATGTAAATCAGGGAGATTACCCCCTGCCTTGTAAAGCAAGGCCAGCCGGCCATATAATAGAAGGCGTCCCCTCACATTGAGGTGTGGCCAATTGCCCCCAAACTCTATTCTCTTCTATTCTTCTACAGTGTCTCCCCCTGTTATGTTCAGGATTGCCTGTGAGATGTCACCAGTTAAGGACTTCCCCTTCTGGAATGCCTAAGGAAGAAGATAAACCCAGGTCAGTTTGTCACCCATCAGTGTGCAAACTGAAATAAAGCTTAATTTGAACTTGGCTCTCCCAAAGTAATGAAGTTAATAAACACAGTCAAACTTACATATCCAAAACCCGCAGTCCTATATATTGGCCTCACCGTGGTGTATCCCATGCAGTGCTCTGCAAGAAATAGTTTGATGTATGGGATTTCACCAACATGGGCAGCAATACCACCATTCTTGCTTTCTCTTGGAAAGTGCATTGTGATAATCTTCAGGGGTGTCATTGGCCTTGATCTTTGATGCGTCAAAACCAAGTTCTTCCAAAAGACCCTTGATGTAGAAACCACTAATACCCAAAGATTTCTCCGGTTTTTAGGAGTTCATAGACATTTGTTACAGTTGGTTGGAGCTGTTGCACAGTTAGCATGGATGTCAAGCTTGCAGTGTAGCTTGATTTAAGTACCATTAAGAAGAACAGCCATATGACCAATACGATCCGTGAGATCAGGAGTTTCACCTTCTCTTCTGCAGAAATTACGTTATGAGTTAATGCTATTTAGACATCATAAATGAAAGTTCTGAAAATAAAAATTAATTCATAAAAACTCGAGATTTGGTAATCTTTTCAGACATGGTAGGAATTATTCCTTCTCGTGTTTCTAAATTCGTATTGGCATGGTATCTCTCTATACACGATTTTCCTTAGCTTCGTATTTATGCACATTTGAGATGGCTTATGAACTTAGCACGTTAGTGGAGACCTTACATATGATGGTAATCTATTGCTTCTTGCAATTCTGGAAAATCATCCTGGTTGGTTAGTTCCCAATACAAGATTTGTCTCCTTGTTTATGCACTTGTGTGCTTAGGACATGGCTTAAAAAGACAGCACATTTAGTGGAAACCATATAAATACACATATTTTTGCAAGTTATGGAATTTTGCTATACGAAAGTAACCTGCCAGCATAAAAAAACATATCAACTTGATCATTATGCTGTACAGGGGAAAAAAGTATTGTGATAAGAACACTCAACTCTCTTCAAACAGTGAATAATATATCATTGTAGCTAACTGTCGTGGAATCATCTTAGCGAGAGATAAATCCGATCGTCTGTAAGGTAGCCCCACAGCATTTGTCCATCCATGTAGACCTCCATATGGAAAACAAAGTCACCCGGATTTGTGCCATTGAAAATGATAGGACACTTAGGGACAACAACAGCACCCGGGCGCCTGAGGGACGCCATGGGAGATGACAACAAGCTTCTGTGTGGTTTTCTTTTTCTTTCTTTCTTTATGTTTTTTCTTTTCTCTCTCTTTCTTTTGGAAAGAAAAGGAGGAGGACCTGACCGGCTCACTACTCACGCGAGCAGAAAATGGCATGGCGCTACGAAGCCCGGGGGGGGGGCACACAGGGGGCCTCGCGGGGCGGCATAGGTGCCCGCGACGCGAGGGGAGGGGCGGACTGACGTGGGCGGCGTGGAGGCGTGTGAGCCTCGCGGGTCGACGCGTGAGCGGGTGTGGCACGGAGGAGCACGAGCCACACGACCGATGCGGGAGCCGTGCAGGCGGGCAAGCCCGGCGCGGCGCGGGGGTCAGGCTCCGGTGGTGGAGTTGGCTGAGCAGAGGAAGGTGAGTGGAATCTAAACCCTAGCTCTTTGATACCATGTTAGAGAGTGACCAACTGAGCTCTATTCCAGGCCCAAAGGGGCAAATATACAGTGTACATATGCAAAGAAGCCCTCTAAGTAGAGGGAAAAGACATATACATCCTATACATCTAACAGTAACTATACTATTTCATAAAAACCACATGTTGCATGTTCTCTGCATCAAAACTGCTACAAATTCCTTCTAGGTGCATGCTGAATTTCAACTAGAGTGTATCTGACAGTTCATATTGAATAGTTTATAATTAGTCCTATTGTTGCCACATAAGGAGTTATAGAATTGGAAGTAAAACAGTTTTGCCTCTTCACATATGAACTTCTCTGTTTATTCTGTGTAACCTATGTAGTAACAATTTACACAAAAAAAACATAACCATTTAAATGGAACACAACAGATTTATGGTCCTTGAAATGATTTGTTGTGTTCAAAAGACCGAACTTCCAAAATACGAAGTGTGCAATTTGTACATAATCAAGTAAACACATACTCTATCAACTGTTCCATATCTGACGATGAAACTTACCTGCAGATGCAGCTTGGACATCATCGCTTTTGGAGTCCCTGACGTGGAGGACAAGTCTTGTGGTGTGGTTCGGATGGATAGCATAGAAATCTTCAACAGCAATCGAAATGCTCGTATGTGCTACCTTGCCCACCGACGTCCCCAAATAAAGTACCACCCCTACATGGAATTCTTCTACTTTGCTTTCTGTAACATTTTGGGCAACTGCATTTCCCTGTCACCAGCCGCAGAGGAGGGCACCGTTTATGCATTCAGTACCTTTATTTCTCTATAAGAGATACGAGATTCCTCTCTGCTGATTTGGTTCATTGGATGTAAGATGAACTGGATTTTGGAGTTCTAGACAGGAGAAATAAACTTGCATACATGGGGTCTTCCATAAGTTAATTGTGCGTTTCCGTATTCATCAATTTATTTAATTTCCTTTTGTTATGCTGTTTGCTAACAGAAAGCATCTTAGCTTCAGATTGTCGTGTTCTCCTTCGCCTCCCCGAATACCTAAGCCTGCACATCCGGACACTACGTGCAGTTTGCTTTAGATCGTAGGGACCTCATAATCGGATGAGTTTGCTTTGGTCTGTACAACGATATATGCCCGTGCTATTGGAAGCAACAACACCATCCGAATCTTGGTCACGTGTTATCGGAACCAGTCTCACAACACCTTGCTATAGACAAGGCGGAAGATGAGATGAGATAGCTCCTTTTGTGACCTACAAATTTTTTGATCAGGTTGTCTGTACCATAGTCACATAAAACGGGTTCACCATCTTCGACCCTCGACCCGGGTTCGTCGACCCCGACCCAGGTTCACGGGTTCATTTTCGACCCGAAGTATAAAAATCTCTCGCAAATAGCGTACCACGTACCGCGACCCCGTACTTCGACCCCATCGACCTAGAAACTTTGTGACTATGGTCTGTACGCACATTTTTTTTTTACAAAACTGCTGTTGATTTGCATCAAAATCTGACTTCCGTATATTTCTTCATCATGGCAGGAATTTTATTTCCGGATGCAGTTCGCACAACCATAACAATTCAAGGCACTGTTTTTTTTTTTTGAAAGAGTTGGCAGGAGCTCTGCCTATTCATTAAGTGGAAAGTATTCAAGGCACTGTGTTCATTGCATCCATAACAATTCAAGGTATTCTGTTCGCTTTTCTCCCCTTGCTTTCTATTATACATGTATTGTTTCTTATAATATTTCTATTGGGTAAAATGTGCCCACCACAGATGATATACCACCTAGGCAAGTTGAGATGCTCTCTCCGCAGCGTTTCTACTGCATCTGCAAAGCCATGCAGATGAGTGTGCACAGACACTGCAGTTAAGATTATACTCTGAATCCTGACTTGGAATTTAGTCGGAATTTAGTCTGAACCAATCATTTATTTCTGTTTCGTAGTTATGTATGGAATTTTCAGATCTTTGGTTCAAATGCCACTCCCATTTAAATGAATCATCTTGCTTTTTCTACTATTGACTATGTCCAAAATTTTTCAAATGCAGAGAGGCCTAACGATGTGGCTAGGTGGTGACGCTGTGGATTCATGACCTTCTTTGTGCCTACGAGATCTGTGGGTATGGTTCTGAGAATTGCTTTCAATATGAATTATCGTTTTGCATTACTCAGTATTCTGCCTACCTTATATGCATAAAAGCACTCTTTCTTACAAGATAGGGAACAGAATTACAAAGACAGCTATCCACCTTTACAGATTCAGAGAACATGATATATATGTTAAAAGTATGCACATAGTGTATTAAGAATTATTTCTAACTTTGCAATTACAGGATGCTGCTGATTGTTAACTTGACCTGAAAATCTGAAATTGAGTTTCCTTATGCGTACTATACACAACGTAGATATTTCATGATTGTTAATATTAATACATTTGTATAATTGCAAAAGTAACACAGCTACATATATATTCTTCAATGTTAAGTTGGCCACACAGAATTATGCTTCTCCCTATTACCTTTCAATGCAATCATCAACAAAAAAACGTTCAGGGTAGCTGTAGTGCTTTCAAGGTAGCTTCTAAATTTGTGTCTATTATCTTTAGATAGGTGCATATCTATGCTGCAGTGCTTTCAACCTAGCTTCTAAATTTGCTTATTTGGAGGTTGTTGAACAAAATGGTATCTCTGTATGGGCTGCAATGAAAATACATAGAACAGTAAGCTCAAATATTTCTCTGCACGTTATTGTTTTCTTCAGCCGGCTGAGTGTCATTGCCCCCTGTGCATCTGATTTAATTACCAATCTATACCTCCTATAAAGCAAAGACCCACTAGCCTATTTCTCTGGCTTCTCATTGGGCCACATCAGCAAAATGATGTCATCCGCCTACTAAGTGACATCATCCGCCCACTAAGCCTCATTTATCTTCCACTAGCTATTTCTTTTGAAATAGAAAAAAGTCGTAGCACCTAAACCAAGTATCGTAATAAAAATCCAATTGCATCATGGTGTTCCTCGCAATAAACTCTTCAAAATAAGACCCCACATGGATATATTTCGATAACTTTTTTGCAAACATTTAAACGGCCGTTCCTAAGAAAAACCTAGCAAAACTGTCGTTTCTAAGCAAAAACCTAGCAAAACTGCATATCACATGGATTACATGTGGTCCTCCGAAACATGTATGATTTTGTGAAGTAAAACTCCTAAAACTTTTGGGAGGGGGATGACCCTCAGGTATAGTAGGGGTGAGGGGTGAGGGTGGATGAGGTTAGCCTCCCGTATTGGCCGATCCTATAGGTTAGTGACCGTGTTTTCTTTAATAACCGTTTCTAAGAAAAACCTAGCAAAACTACATATCACATGGATTATATGTGGTCCTCCGAAACATGCATGATTTTGTGAAGGAAAACTCTTATAACTTTTGGGAGGGGGGATGACCCTCAGGTATAGTAGGGGTGAGGGGTTCTGGTGGATGAGATTAGCCTCCCGTACTGGTCGATCCTATAGGTTAGTGACCGTGTTTTCTTTGATAACTGTTTCTAAGCAAAAACCTAGCAAAACTACATATCACATGGATTATATGTGGTCCTCCGAAATATGCATGATTTTGTGAAGGAAAACTCCTAGAACTTTTGGGAGGGGGGATGACCCTCAGGTATAGTAGGGGTGAGGGGTGAGGGTGGATGAGATTAGTCTCCCATACTGATCGATCCTATAGGTTAGTGACCGTGTTTTCTTTGATATGGTTTTTGTTGTCTTTAGTTACACCTTTAACAAAAAAAAAACTAAATCTGTTCTCTGCTTATATCGCATATATACTTATGTATTATACACCAACGAGATTCCTTCTACATCCTATTTCTCCTAACTTAATTCAAATTACTCTTGCATTCCCGCAGTAACGCGCGGGAAATTCACCTAGTATACACTGATTCATTGTCGTCCTCGCTCCAGCATGCAAGACGCCTGACCCTCCGGTAAAGTGGAGCGCAGGAGGCACGCAAGATCAAACGTGCCTTCGGTGACGGCCTGCTGGATCTACCGCCCCTAATTGGGGATCCCAGCACACCTCGCCGTGCCTGCACCTCACCCGCCTTCGCCACCAGTGCTGGGTACAGGGGAGAACATGGGAATTTTGCCCTTATCACAGGTGGGTTTCGCTAAAATGCCATCAAAGATGTGGGCTTTGCCGGAATGCCTTTTATTAAATCGGTGCACAATGCTATTTTGCGATTTAAAACAACTTTTAAAAAATTTCAACCAAAATTTGTATCTGCTCTGACTGTTTTGCCCCTGCCTCTCTCTTGTCGTCACGGACAGTAACTCTATCTCTCCCGTCGCTCTTCCGGACACCGGTTGAGAGCACGAAGCCGGCGGCCGGCGGACCCGGGCCGCTCCTCCCTAGGCACGCCGCCGACCCCTGCGCCCATGCCCCCAGGCTGAGCCCCCGCGGCTCCCTGCCCATGCCGGCGGCAGCAGGAAGGCCACACGCCAGGCGAAGCCACCCCCTGCGCAACGCGCCTGGTCGAGTCTCTCGGACGTAGAAACAGAGTAGCAGACCACTCACCGCCATTCACTCGAGTCGGCAACGCAAGCAAGCTGAGCAGCCAGGTTCCTCTCGTTCCTATGCCTCAAGCGCACAAACCCTAGCCGCCGCCGCATTCGACAGTTCTGATGGACGAGCTCCTCGAGGAGTTCCTCCTCCGCCTCACACCGGAGGACACTGCAGTCCTCGAGGAGCCCCTGTGTTTCACCGTAGATTCCGTGAGTTCCACCGCTCGCCACCATGGGGCGGCTTCGCCTGGGGCCGGCGTGGCCTGCCTGTTGGCTGTCGGCGCGGGCAGGGAGTTGTGGGGGCTCGGCCTAGGGGCGTGGGTACAGGGGTGGGTGGCGCGCCTTGGGGGAGCAGCCCGAGGATGGCAGCCGCCGGCGTCGTGCTCCCGCCCGGGAGATCTCGTCGCCGGGAGAGACAAAGACAGAGGACTTGTGTCCGTGACGGGAAGAGAAAGAACGAGGAGATAAGCTAATGTAGGCAGGGGTAAAATAGTCAGATCTAGTGAAAATTTGGACCGAAAAGATTTCAAAGTCGCTGAAAGTTATGGAATAGCAAAATAGCATTGAGCACTCGTTTCATAAATTATTCCGGTGAAGCCCACGACTTCAATAGCATATCAGCAAAACCCACTTACCATGAGGGCAAAATTGCCATTTTCTCGGTACAGAGCCGTCGGGTTGGGGCCTCTCGATTTACAGAGGGCCGGCCCAACTCAACCAAGTTACGCCGCATCGGACCTGGACGCCAGAACTTGGCCAATCCTCGATTGGTATGACAGCCCGCTCCAGTCCATATTCTGGCAGTGTTCAGCTACATCTAGGCAGCTCAAGGTATGTATGACCTCACACCGCCATGCTTTATGCAGGTTACAATAGGCAGCCTACCATTTTGGACATATCTTTTTGCAAATGCATTGATTTTTTCTCTCCAATTGCGACATGTATCCGGCAACATAACATCTCCAAACTATAAACAGAGAATCAGTGACAAGTTTGCCATTCCCTGTTTCTATGTTCTAACTGTTCATGTATCAAATGTGCTTTCTGCAGGCACAAAGGCAATCTACAACCTGACACCCACTGCAGGGAAAGATAAATACGCTCACCATAGTCTGTACCAGAAAGATTTGCCACTTGCATGCACAACAAAGATACAAACTCTCTTGGTGCTTGAAAACCAATGCCATGTCGATGCTTTGGATGACACGCGGGCCCCATGATTGTCAATCCGCGCCAAAAAAAACGATGCCTGCCGGGTAACGCGCCTGGACGAGATGCACGAACACGATGGGCGTGCACGTGACGTGCAGGAATGGGGACTGCCGCTGCCCTGTGTGCACGTTCGTGCACGGAACGAGATCCTCTGCAGTCGCTCTCACGACTTCAGTCTGCAGTCAGCGCGTCTCAGCCGTCCGTTGAGGATCCAACTGCAGCCCCGCCAGAGTCATCAGGCAGGAACGAGATCCTCTGCAGTCGCTCTCACGACTTCAGTCTGCAGTCAGCGCGTCTCAGCCGTCCGTTGAGGATCCAACTGCAGCCCCGCCAGAGTCATCATGCAGGCCGGTTTGAGGGAATCAGATCCTCTGGAGCCAGGGGCAGCAACTCTTCTCTGCAGTCGAGCGTATCCGACCCTTCGTTTCAATCGAACGGCTACCAGGTCGCACCAGACTTTTAATCTTGAGCACCGCACCGCACCGGAGTGAACTTTGTGTTTTGAATGCCTTATAAAAAAAAAACACCAGGTATATGTACCTTTTCATATACTACTTAGGATAGTAGATAATAAAATAAATTTTGGCAGCGGTCACCACTACACCATTGATTTGTAGGTTCCGTTCGCTGCAACTTTCAGCTGAAGCAGCTGCAGTGTTTTCAGGTCAAGGCAAAGTATTTTGCAAGCAGTGGGTGAACAGCTGGTACACCTGATGGAAAAGAGCTTAACCGAAGTACTCCCCCAGTCCAGGAAAACATACAATTCTACTCCCTCCATCCTAAATTATAAGTCATTCCAAGAATCTTGTAGAGTCAAAGCATCTCAAGTTTGACCAAATTTATATGATAAAATAATAACATTTATGATGTCAAGTAAGTATCATTAGATTTTCTATTAATTATATTTTTATAGTATACTTATTTGATGTCATAAATCTTCGTAATTTTCTCTATATTTTTTTTTGTCAAACTTGAGATTCTTTGACTCTCCAAGGTTCTTGGAATGTCTTATAATTTGGAATGGAGACAGTAATACAGTACCATGTTTTAGTAAATCATGTTTGAACTGGGTAGGGCAGGCTTGAGGAAGCCCAACAGTCATTGTGAATGAGAGAGCACAAGAGCCGGAGGATGCCGAGCAGAGTGGAAGGCGGAGAGGAAGGTGGAGACGGTTAGGTGAGAAGTGTCTTGGCGAGGGAGTTGAGGTCGAAGCGCGGGAGGAAGGAGGTGCCTCGGACAAATGAGCGGAGGAGGCGAATTCAGGCCACGGGTGGAGGAGGGCAGCAACAGGACAGGGTAGTGGAGGGAGAGCAGCGGGGTGCGTGGCGGGAGAGGGGAGAAGTGGAGGGGCCGCGGGAGGAGGTGGCGGCGCCAGGCAGTGGGTCAGCGGACGGCGCAACGATGACGGCACAAACCAAGAAGGAGCGCCAGTCCTTCGAGGGGTTCATGGACGGCAGGGGTAGGGCGAGCGGCGTCGGTCAGCGTGGGCGTGGAGTGAATCAGTGGCGCAGCTGGCACGGGAACCAATCGGGTGGAGAGCGGCGGCGACCACGTGCTAGAGCGGAAGCTGGAGGAGGGAGCCGTCGGTGGGAAGGGTTTTAGAGGGGAGATCATAGCCGGCGTCTCGGCGGAGGGCTTTTGGGGTTCCGTTTTTTCCTATGATGATGAATTGATGATGGTGTGGCGGTGGTGGGTGGTGGGGCAGCGGCGCAGCCGGTTTGGAACTGGGTAGGGCAACAGTCGTTGTGCGGCGCGGGTGGGGAAGAAGCGGCGGAAGAAGCAGGCGACCTCTGGTTCACCACGCCGCCGCCGAGCGCACGTTCGATGTCACCGGGAGAGGAGGCGGAGGCGCATGGCCTGCCGGAGCTCGACAGCCACCGACAGCGAGTGCGGGGGTGAGGGCCGCAGGCTCCTGGCCACGAGGATGCGAGCGCAGGGCCACGAGCAATGGAGATGCGGTTCCGCTCCCGCGATGGAAGAACGAGAAGAAAGGACAAGGAAGAGTAAAAAAGAAAAAAAAGAAAAGGAAAAGGAGAAAAAATCTGATAAATGGTGGGCCCTCCATGTCAATGACTCATCCTACACTTTTAATGTCTAGAACCAAATAGAAAACAATCATCCGTCTCTTCTCAACCAAACACCAAGTGGGAGCGTCCCACCTCTGAGACGGAACCATCCCACCCCACGAAACGCTACCTTGGTTTGCTAAAGCATGTAAGAACATCTCCAAGAGCATTTGTAAATTTAGAGTGGTGGCGGCCACACGCTGGAGGTGGAGGTGGAGGAGGGAGCCATCGGTGGGAAGGGTTTTAGAGGGGAGATCGCGGTAGCCGGTGTCTCGGCGGAGAGCTTTTGGGGTTTATTTTTTCCTATGATGATGAATTGATCGATGATGGTGTGGCGCAGTGGGTGGCGGCGCGGGCGGGTTGGAACTAGGTAGGACAGGCTTGAGGAAGACTAACAGTCGTTGTGAGAACTGGGTATAGTGGGTTGGAACATGGTGACATAGGGCTGACCTGCGCGAGGCGCGATGTCCGGTGGCCTCACGGACCTTGTGCAGAGCACGTGCAGCTAGCCAGCGATATCCAACCTTGAACCAATTCAGGTAGTACATTGTCACGGCAAGCAGGAACCCCTAAGGGTTGTCTCCCAGCTACGACGGCCATGACGACTCATTGGTAGTGGTAGCAAGCTGCTGGATGCGGTGGCCTGGGTCCATGAACCCGTCCCTCTGAACGACCGGCGAGAGGGGCATGGAACTAGTGATAGTGGTGGCATCTAGAGTAACAAAGGCAACATGCTCCACATTCTCGCCGTAGGGGAAAAAGAGGATGAGAGAGCACGAGAGCCGGAGGGCGGCGAGCAGATTAGAAGGCGGAGAGGAGGGTGGAGACAGTTGGGCGGCGCGGGAGGAAGGAGGTGCCTCGAACAAACGAGCGGAGGAAGCGGTTTAGGCCACGGGTGGAGGACCGCATCAATGGGATGGGGTAGGGGAGGGAGAGCAGCAAGGTGCGCGGCGGGAGAGGGGAGAAGTGGAGGGGGCCACGGGAGGAGGCGGCGATAGGCAGTGGGTCAACGGACGGCGCAGCGAAGACAGCACAGACCGGGAAGATGGAGCGCGAGTCCTCGGAGAGGTTCATTGATGGCAGGGGTAGGGCTAGCAGCATGGGCGCGGAGTGAATAGGTGGCGGAGCTGGCACAGGAACCAATCGGGTGGAGAGGGGTGGTGGCCACGCACTGGAGTGGAAGGTGGAGGGAACCGTTGGTGGAAAGGGTTTTAGAGGGGAGATAGCGGTGCCGACGCCTCGACGAAGAGTTTTTGGGGTTCCCTTTTTTCCTTTGATGATGAATTGATGATGGTGTGGCGGTGGTGGGCGGCGTGGGCGGGTTGGAACTGGGTAGGGCAGGCCTGCCAGTCGTTGTGAGGACGTTCTACTTGGTTTGCTGAAGCATGTAACAGAGAGGATGGAGAAGCGGGAGAGGCATAGTCCACCGAAGCAGAGGAGGGAGAGGGCAGCGTGCAGGACCGGCGCTGGACTCCCGGCGAGGCGAAGGAGGGAGAGGGCAAGGAGGCTTGCAGGATCGGGAGGGGCGGTGCGGTGTGAAGGCGATTACCGGTGCTCCCGGCGGGAGGGGCGGCGGCGTGGAGGCGACAGGAGAGTGTGGTGGCCTGGCGGGAGGGTGCGGTGGAAACGAGGTGAGTGCGAGGCAGCGCGTATGGTGCAGGCGGCGACGCTAGCATCGCGAATTCGCAAGCACGTGGTGGAGGCGGTTCATGAGGCCGTGAGGGAAACAGGATAAGCCGGAGAGAGAACGGAAATGAGAGGGGAAAATAAAGAAAAAGAAAAAAGGAAAAGGGAAAAGTAAAAAAAAGGAAAAAAGGAAAGGAAAAAAGGAGAAGGGTATTATGGACTTGTCACCTTTTCAACATCCAGGTGTTTTGCCAAATGGTCTACAAAACCTGCTATGACTCCCTAAGTGAATCTGCTCTAACAGTGAAGCAACAACAAAAGTTGTTTTAGCTGGAGCTGAAGCTCTACCAAATGAATCCTACAAGACCGACATGCCGACTTCATAGTAAACATGCCATACAAACAGTTCAACACATGTTCTGAAGTTTTGGACCTCGTACAGTTCTATTGATGAAACTAGGGTGCAAAAGGTGTATTTTAAAAGTATCAGGACTTAGATAAGAACGCGAGAGAGGTTGGGTGAAATCTATTCATCAGGTTTTGCATGACAGAGCTACTATGTATCACACCAAAGTATACATCTTTCATTATTGTGTTGCTGCAGCTACAGTGATGACCTGTCAGTGAAAACCGTGAAGGAAGATACCAAGCATTCGGGTGAGAGTGCTCTGGATAGCCTTGCTACATACTTTTGCTAAGACCAGAGAATTTTAATTTGCAATGCTTATAAAGTATGAGGTGCATGACCGACTAACTGGCCGGTCCTTCTTCTTTTTCGGAGCGTCAAAAAAACTCGATCTGCAGGGGACGACGTCCCACTAGGTATTTCATTAAGAAGAAGATATTTTTAGGTATTTCATCAAGAAGAAGATATTTTCACATCGATCAAGAAAATCTCCGAAACCAGCCCCACCAATATATAGCGGTACCACATCCCCGTGAGACGGAACGGCCATAGATCTATACTTTGGCGGGGGACGACGTCACACTGGGTATTTCATTAAGAAGATCTTCTCACGCAGATCGAGAAAATCTCCAAACCCGGTCCCACCAATATATAGCGGTACCACATCCCCGTGAGACAGGACAGCCACAAATCTATACTTTGGCGTGAGACAAACGAGGGGATTTTTTTACCCTAAGGCCTGAAATTCGCCACTGAGGGGATCGAACCCAAGACCTCAGTGGCGGATCTACCAGGGGGGCTGCTGGGGCTCAAGCCCCCCTACAGCCAGCGAGCCCATGGAGCCCCCCTAAGCCCCTCCTAAAATTTTTCACCATTATTGTGCCTTGAGAAGGAGAGGTTGCATGCGTGAGATGTGTCTGGAGGTTGAAGAAGGAGCTTGATAGTGGTGGATCCAGCCATGGCCGGCGGCACCACAAGAACACGGAGACTAACCGAGAAAGACGAAGGCGAAGTGTTGAATCGTTATTTTCACTTGAGTCTTGTATGTACCAACCTGGGCCTGTTACTTGGGCTGTGTAGTGTGTACTGGTCCACATGAAGCCCATATAGAAGGTGAAAAGCCTCTGTGCCCTGTGCTGTGCGTCTAGCTCCGTGGCCGTGGACGTCGTTTCAGTTCCAATCTGACCTCCGTTCAGTTCACGCCTCCTTGCCCTGCTGCTGTGCCGACGGGCGACTGCACTGCTGGGCCGCTGGCCGCCGGGCCGCTGCTAGCCTACTACGTTGTGTGCTGCTGCTGCCTGCTGGAAAGTTCAGCCTTCAGCGATGGCAAGTTTTTGATGCAGCAGCAACACAAAGGGGAAAAAAAGAGAAAAGGTAAGTGAAATTGATTCAACATATTGCGAATTTGATTGACAGCGATTGCTTTACTGAATCCTTTAATTGGTATGTTCATTCACCATCACTAGAATATGCAATTTGGTTTTATCTTTTAGAATTTAAAAACATAAATTGTGAGATATTGAGATTGTGACATGGTTTATGGATATATATAAGTATATTATTATTTTTCCAGGCTATTATCTTTTATATTCTATAAAATCACTTCGTGAAAAAAATTAGCGGTCCAAAGTTTGCCATAGGTCATTTTTTTCTGGATCTGCCATTGAGCTCTGGTCACGACTTGAGTCAGCCACTTGTATGTTCAGCCCCCACTGTTATATTTTCCTAGATCCGCCGCTGACCTCAGGGGTGCCGCATGAAGCTTCCACCAACTGGTCTAGCTTCCGTTGGCTCTTTTTCAGAGCACCAATTACAAAACTATATTTTACTATTATATAAGAGGGAAGCAAAGCTACCGCAGCTGCATGCAGCAACACGCACGAGATCACAAAATATATTAGATAACACAACCTCAATCAGTTGGTCATATGGCACCGACGGCGGCGACGATGATGGCGAGGTCAGCGGCGGTGGCCGCGCTGTTCTTGCAACGCTTCAATGTGATCCTCGCGGCGAGGTCACTGCTGGATGCGGCTGCTGGAGACGGCCGCCGTCCGTGGCTAGACGACTGGAGCTCGGCGGCGCCGAGACGCTGCTGTTCATGCAGGTTCTCATCGAGGTCATTGCCCCAGCAATAATAACTGGCAGGCTCCCAACGGCGCCCCTAGATGCCCGTAAATTGTAATAGCCCGCCCAGTCGGCCAGGAGGTTTAGTGGCCACTGGTTAGAGTGCTCGCTCGGTTTGCAATTATAAGATGTTTTGGTTTTTAGATATATCATTTGTACTTTGTGTGCAGAAATTTTATATATTTTAGAATATGGAAATTTCTTTTTTACTCCATCTAGTAGTTACTCTCATGTGTATATCTCTAAATTTAGGGCATATATAGCCCGACGAAGTGTATGTAGACGAAGTTTATGATCATACTAAACCATCTAATGTAGTAGGTATGTCAAGTATGCAAGCATATATAGAGTATATGGTTATACTTATTTTATATAGTACTGCAGTGGTATTTTAGTAATATATTAAAAAAATATGGACTTTTTTGAAAAAAATTCACATAATAAGATTTGAAGTATCTTAAATTGAGGATATCACTACCCCAGATTTGGGCTTCACTGCCGGCGCCATCAGTGCCGGAATTCGGACAACCGACAGGGATGTCTCTTCACTGCCGGTTGAAACCCAGAATCGGCAGTGATAGGTAGCTCGACCCAGCCAATAATTGAGGGAAGGCTTAAACCGCCAATGATGTTAGCTATCACTGTCGGTTCGTGTCAAAAACCGGTAGTAGCTCATCGACAACACATCACTATTGGTTTTTGGCTTGACCCGGCAGTGGTGTAGTGTTATCACTGTCGATTTATGTCATGAAACGACGGTGATATACTAACTACACAAAATGCTGCAGCCTTTCTCTCCTTCCTCCTATATCTGTCTTCCATCCCGAGAACACACGAGAGCGCGCGTTTGGGTCATTCCGTCCATTGTTACGGCTGCTCTTCTCTACGAAACTTGCTCTTGGATTTTGAATAGTGGCTTGATCTTTTTCTTTAAAGTTAGTAACAAGCATCCACAATCTTGATTTTGTTGATTAATTAGCTTTGTTTTGATGGCTACATTGCTTGATTATCATTCTAGTTCTTTCTCTATCCTAGAGAGCAATTTCTAATTGGACTTTGTGGAGGGATTCAAGCAATTTGTTGAGAATCCATTGTCAAAAAGGTTGGGGTCTATATATCATCAACCCATTTGAATTCCTAGCAAATTACATGGTTTGGTCAAGATGATTGTTAGTATGTGATGCTATAATTATTTCTTATTATAAGGAGTAGATAGAGTAGATTATTTTATAATTTTGATGAGCATTTGTAGCTACATTGATGTTCATGATCAAGTCTCCAATTTTAATTTTATTTAAAAAATAGTGTCTTCATTTATATGGCCGGGGCTACCAATTTTAAATTTCCAATTATTATTGTACAATAATGTTTTTTCAAAAATGGTACTTTTGAGCTACAATTGTTGTTCATGAAGCACGACTTCTTAATTCTCTGTAATTACTGTATCAATATTTTTTGTGCAGAGATGGATCGAGAGTGGATACGTCTGTCCTGAACGGACAAGCAGTATATGTATGGCGTTAGCCAGTTTATCACCGATGCCAATGCCCATGCTGGGAATGGGAACCCTGTCTTCCGCCCATGCAAAGATTGCAAAAATCAACGAAACTTTCATCAAATTGAGTCTATATGATCGCACTTGATTACCAGGGGATTCATGCCAGACTATACGATATGGACTATGCATGGCGAGGTTGGTGTGGATGTTCTGCAAGAAAACGATGATGATGTGGACATGCCTGACGTAGCCATCCACGATGCTGATGAGGAACCCGGTGTCAACACGGAACCTATGCCTACGGTTAATGATGTGTTTAGGAACACGCTAGCTGATGACACCAAGGATAATGATGACATTTCTCAACTGCTACGTAATGTAGAGACCGGATGTCTTAGTGAAAGATAACTGAGAAAGCTTGAGAAAATGAGACAGGATGGCAAAATACCATTGTATAAGAACTGTCCAATGAGCAAACTGGAAGCCAACATCATGCTGTTAGAGTTCAAATCGACAAATGGATTGAGCGATAAAGACTTCGATCAGTTGTTAGATATAATAAGGAAATTGCTCCCGGAAGACAATGAGTTGCCAGAAAAGACATACTTGACCAAGCAAATGATCTGCCCCATCGGCCTCGAGGTTGAAAAAATCCACGCGGGTTCCAATGATTACATATTGTACCGTGGAGAAAAATATAAAGACTTGGACAAGTGCCCCAAGTGTGAAGGTCCACGTTATAAGAAAGGGCCGTCAGATGAGGGTACTAAGACCAGAGGAGGTCCCGTAAAGGTCGTTTGGTATTTTCCTATAGCTCCCTGGGTGCATAGGCTATTTGCATGTGCAAAGTCAGCCAAGCTGTTGCGCTGGCAGGGCGAAGAGCGTAAGAAAGATACAATGATGAGGTGCCCCGCCGATGGGCATGACTGGAGGACTGTATCTGTGCATTTAATTTTGTTGTGATCTTAAATGATTCTACTAGCTACCTTCATATTTGTGTGAATCTTATACTATACTAGTTGAGTGCCCGTGCAATACAACGGGACAACAAAAAAAATTGCTTAAGATAATATTATTCGCCAGCTGAAATACTTGGAAAATAACCAACCCAAGATATGATATGTTTCGTTAGGTAACTTTTTACACAGGATATACGTGTATCATACTGAGAGGACAAACCAAAAGAGGATCTCCATGAACCAATTCGAATTTCATGGCACAAAATACGTGAGAAGAAAAGAGTTTACTCTATATGCTATCGAACTGGAGGCTTCGTGGCGGGCAAACTTAGCTCACAAATATGGCATATTTTCCTGCCTCGCATTGGTACCCAACTTGAAGCCTGAAACTAAGAGAAAAAAAACTTGGCAATGTGCTTGACACTAACACATTACTACTTGGTTTGGACTTTGGAGAATTTGTAACATATAAGCAGGATTACAATGTTGGCAGGATTACAATGTTGGCCAATAGGTTGCGTTTTGTATGTTATGGTGGCATGGCAATTAGATACCCAGTAATCAGATAACATGTTTGTACAAATTCAATTCTGCTAGGAAACAGACGTAATCATAATTTGATACTCTCTCGCTAGTGGTCTCCACCTACTCTCGGTTCTCTCCCTTTCTCTATGCACCTATGGATGTCTCACCATCCTCCCATATGCACATTTGTTGTTGCCGCCACCTACATGCCTCAGCGCAGTGGAGATCCTCCTACCCGGTAGCAGGGTTCCTTCAAGGCCAATCTCGATCCCTTCCATAGACAAGATTGAGACATTATGTTAAAAAGACAGATCTAGGAGACAACATATATACAAATAGAGTTTGTAGATAAACCAAAAGTGACAAGCTATTGAACTTTTTTTTGCTACTTTTTAAAAATGAAAGACCACAGGGCAACATGACGGACCATAGCATGCTTGTTTGCTCGATGATGATAAGCTCCCTTCATGAAACGTTCAGAAAATGGTCAAGCTCCCTTCTCTAGCCTCCCAAATTTGCAAGATGGATCAGTGGCACAAACCCACGCGGTGTATGTTGCATACAACAGCCTGCAAGTCTCACCTTCACCTTGTATAGGGAGTCCCCTGCAATGACACATGATAAGATGGGCAGGAGAACTGGATCAGAAGTTCAGAACCGACTAAATATGCTCGGTGAACAATACTATTTTTTCTAGAAAAAATATCAATTATTGGACCAATAAATGGAGACAACAAGAAGTAATTCCACCGTCCAGTAACCAGGTAATTGACAGCTTACTGTCCAATCTCTATCAGGAGCAGTATATAGACAATTAAAAATGAAGAATTCCTGAGAGCATGAGAGAATTACTTGCCTATGTACAAAATATCCTATCAGCAAAAAACATGACGAGCTTAAGATAGCATAATCCAATTTTTCACAATTTGTAAACCAATTAATGCCTATATCTTGCAACATGCATTGATTAAGTGACCATTTGTCACAGAAGGGAAATTAAGATAACATGACCAACTTTGAATTTATGGCAGCATGGTTGCAGTGCTAGAACTCATTACAACCATGTTAGCTCTTGAATGAAAACGTACTCCTGCAGCTCCTGCTCTATACATATTATTCCTGCTGTTAACTAATGGTAAATAATGCCTGCATACATATGTAAAATATCATCATGCATAATCTATATGTGCAGTGAGATCATGAATTTCCAATACAAAATAATCCATTAGCTGTTAGTGGCCATACAAATTCAGTGATGACTCCTCTACAGATGCGATCCTAAGACGCAACTTATTTGCATATTATGGGGAAGTGAGTGAACTTTTTGGCCCAAGGCAGAGATGGCCACAGAGTTATAATTACCTGCACATGTTTGAAGTGTCATTTGTATGCAGCATGCACCTCATAATTTTATTAATAATAACTAATAGCAAGAACGAACTGTATTGTGTTAGTTCAGAAGGTTACCTTCAGAATTCCCACACGGTAGTTAATCCCACGAAAGCAACAGCAAGATCAAATAAGATCTTAAAAGAAATGTCAGAGCACATTGCATCCTAACCAGTTCAATGGCTGGCTGCTTGCAAATGCCAGCTTCATCTTGTCGCTTCCAATCTTCCTGAAGAGAAGAAAGGAATGCAGAGATTAAAAACAAGAATTGGCCATGTCAATGAATCTTGAGCAAGGCAGGTGTTTCTAGCCGAAAGCAGGCATTTCAACAAACACGTCATGTGCAAGTGAAACATGCAGACCGCTCGATCGCTGTCCAAGCCGCCAGGCCATCCACTCGCTCTTCACCAATCCTCACCTCCCGGTGCTGGCGTTGACAAGCGCTGTGTCAACCCCAGCCGCTGCGACCTGCATGCGAGGGCCCCTCTGACTCTACCCCCACAACAGCCGACACCGAGGCGAGGTGGTAGATGCTGAGATGTGTTGCTGATCGAGCCCGCAACTGCTGATTGGGGGAGGATGATGCGGACGGCGAGGCAGACTCGTAGCTGCCGGGCAGGATGGAGGGAGTCGAGCGGACTGCGGAACTCGGGCAGGGTGTTGTGGATCGAGGGACGACCAAGATGCGGACGGCGAGGCGGACTCGTGGAGGCCAGACTTGATGGGGCCGTCGCCGCAGACTGCAACCGTCGAACGGCGCTCCTTGGGCAGCATGGAGGGCGGCGGCCTGGCGGTGATGTGAGGGGCGGCCGGGCTTCTCCTGGGCGGCGTGGAGGGCGGCGGCGCAGGTCGGGGTCCTCAAGCTGCCGGATTTTGCGACGGAGGGGCGCAGACCGTGGGGGAGCGGGCACGATGGGCAGCGCAGCGGGGTTGGTGGGGGAGGAGCGGGGAGGCGGCTGGGGTGTGTCAGCCTGGGCTGTGTCTGTACGAGCGGTGCGTGGAGAGGATGGGGACGATCGTGGACGGGCAACGGTTGTGCGGGTGCAGCGCGCGGGAGGATGGGAGGCGCGGATGATTACGGGAGGAAGCGCATTTACGCGAGGCGGGGCGACGAGTTCGACAGAGACGATAACATTTCACTCTTTTTAGTTGTAGAGATTTAGGTCTCTCACATGATTGGACCAAGAGTGATTTTTTTTATACATTGGCAGATTGCTTCTAATATTGAAGCATGTTTACATTGGAAACAAATCCACAAGTTGTCATTAATCCATTTAGACAGTAGTTAGGATTTAGCAGAATGATAGCATATCCGTTTTCAGTATGTGATTCCATCTTGTATAGACATCTGTTAGTTGTATATCTCTTGCATTATTATTCTGAATTTTCATTTGACATGACATGGCCTGAAATTGGGGACAGGACAAATACCTTTTTTTTAAATAAGGCAGCACAATTATCTCTGTTCTGATAGTTTGTCACTTGAGTTTTAGCTTGTAAGCTGGTATCCCCAGTGCAAGGTTTAAACTCACATTTGCTTAAGCACAATGTTTAAACATGAAATAGTTCCTGGTCCAATCTTTAATTCAATTTTGTTATTTTGAAAATTAGTGCTCAGTTTCATATTGGTCTCATGTCGTTGACACCTCCGGAAATAGAAATTGTGAGCAAGGGAATGTGATATTCATATATGCAAAACCTCCCCATGCTCCTCTCAAGCAGTCAAGCTCATGTAGTTTTTACTGATTATTGATAGCCCTTCACATGTAATGAGAACATTTTCCATATTTAAACAGCTATGCTTGATTTAGTATAAAAATTATTGTTTAAAGTCAGCTTATTTCAACAAACATATATGTTCCACCATAACCTGTGTTCGCTCTTGCAGGTTAGTCATACACAGCGTAGTGCCTTGCAGGATAGAAGAGATTGGTCAGCAGGGTGGAGGAGCGAATCAGGCAGGGAAGTGTAACGGAGGACGTGCGGCAGCGCTCCCTCAACCAAAAATCGGTCACGCGAGCAGGCGACATGTTATAGTGAAGTGGAGAATGCAAGGTTGATGTGAGTGACATAGGAGCGAAGGAATTGAATTTCTCAAGGAGAATCTGCTGCGCAACTTCCCGCTGAGAGTTACTCATCTGTCAGCCTCCCTCATCCGGAGAGATGTCCTCGTTGTGATCAAGCTGTGGAATGCGCACATTTGCACTGCAGATGTGTTGCATGGGCATGTGCCTCGACTCGATCTCAAGATGTCTTTACATATTGTACGTGCATACGCACGAGATTTGCAATCTGTACGAGAAGGGCATGTGTACTTTTGGTATACATTACACTAGAACTATACTCATACTCTGGTCACATGCATGAATGAATAAATGATCTGTTGCATAAGTTTCTGGTCTCTTGTATATAAAAATGATGTCTATCGATATCTCAAACTATAAATGGTTAGACTTAGACATATGAAAATTCTATGAGCAGATTATGTTAAGGTATCTCTATAAATATATTTTTAACAGAAAATATGATTGCAGTATTTATTCTGGTATTTGATGGATTAACATTTCAAAAACAAGAAAAAGGGAAACAAATAGTCAGTGGTTTCAGGATTCACATCAGGCTAGTTGCAGCTAATGAATTTGCAAGCTCTGCAAGCTCGCCTGCTCGACCAATGAAAGGTGACCAATGATAGGAGACAGGCACCGCGAGAGGGCACTTAACAAATCCTGCCAGACACCAACTCATGCGGCTTTGTGTACTTGTGTTATCCTTTGCGTCACGTGGCAGAGGGGGGCCAGCTAGTTGCTTCTTTGCCACTGCCTTTCCCCTTCTGGGAGAAAGGGGAGAAAACTGCTTCTGAAGGTTGCCATGATAGCATGAGTTCAGAAACATCAAGTCATGGAGCACACAGTTTGCGAGAGGAATGAACATCCTCATTGATAAACAATGGTGACCTAAAGGTCAACCAGGGCGGTAGCATCATTTAAATCAACAACTTGCTATAGTGATACATGAAGGATGACTGCAAAGACAAGCTACTATCACTAAAATTACAAGTTCCTTCTGAATGCCAAGTGTTATAGAATTGTGTCTCTCTATTGATTAGGGCTAACCCTACAAGGGTAGCTATATAGGTTCCATACATGGGCCACATGGGCCTTAGCCTCATGGGCCTAAACACATACTCCAACACCCCCCGCAGTCTGAACTACCGGCGCAGCGGAGTTCGAGGCTGAACAAGAAAGAACACACACAACCCCCCACAGACGCAACTAGCCACCGGTGATGTTGAGGCTGGAGCGAAACTCGGCGAAGGTCGAGGACGGGAGGCCTTTGGTGAAGATGTCCGCGAACTGGGAGGTCATCGGAACATGAAGGACCCGCACCTCGCCCATGGCCACCTGATCACGGACAAAGTGGAGGTCGATCTCCACATGCTTCGTCCGCTGGTGCTGAATGGGGTTGGTGGAGAGGTAGACAGCACTGACGTTGTCGCAGTAGATCAGTGTGCTCCGGGAGGGCGGAGTGTGCAACTCCGCAAGTAGCTGCCTGAGCCAGGCGGCCTCCGCCACGCCGTTAGCAACGGCGCGGTACTCCGCCTCAGCGCTGGACCGGGAGACCACCGGCTGGCGCTTGGACGACCAAGACACCAGGTTGCCGCCTAGGAAGACGGTGTAGCCGGAGGTGGAGCGGCGAGTATCCGGGCACCCAGCCCAGTCAGCGTCAGTGTAAACGGTGAGGTCGGTGGAGGAGTCCCGGTGGAGGAGGAGGCCGTAGTCGAGTGTGCCCCGAAGGTAGCGGAGGAGGCGCTTGAGAGCCGTGAGGTGAGGCTCCCGGGGGTCATGCATATGGAGGCAGACCTGCTGAACTGCATAGGTGATGTCAGGTCTGGTGAAGGTGAGGTACTGAAGGGCCCCGGCGAGACTCCTGTACGCAGTGGGATCGGCCACCGGTGGTCCCTCAGCCTCAGACAGCTTGCCCTGAGTGTCGATTGGAGTGGAGCAGGGGTTGCAGTCAGTCATCCCAGCCCGCTCTAGGATGTCCCGAGTGTACTGTCGCTGGTGAAGTAGGAGCCCGGTAGGACGGTGCTCAACAGTGACACCGAGGAAGTGGTGGAGCTCACCCAGATCCTTCATCGCGAACTCCTACTGGAGAGCGGTGATGATCCGGTAAAGAAGTGGCTCACTGGAGACGGTGAGGACAATGTCATCAACATAGAGCAGCAAGTATGCAGTGTCGGCTCCATGGTGGTAGACGAACAGGGACGTATCAGACTTAGCCTCCATGAACCCCAGGGTCAGCAAGAAAGCGGCGAACCGGTGGTTCCACGCCCGAGGTGCCTGCTTGAGGCCATAGAGGGACCTGTTGAGCCGGCAGACCATGTCAGGACGGGTGGTGTCGACGAACCCCGCCGGCTGACTGCAGTATACCGTCTCGGTAAGAAGGCCGTGGAGGAAGGCGTTCTTGACGTCCAGCTGGTGGACGGGCCAAGACCGAGCAAGCGCCAGCGATAACACGATACAGACGGTGGCCGGCTTAACCACCGGGCTGAAGGTCTCATCGTAGTCGACGCCAGGGCGCTGAGTGAAACCCCAGAGGACCCATCGAGCCTTGTAGCGCTCGAGAGAACCATCAGCCCGACGCTTGTGAGTCCAAATCCACTTGCCGGTGACGACATTGGCACCCGGCGGCCAGGGCACCAACTCCCACGTCTGGTTGGCGAGTAGCGTGGCGTACTCCTCTTCCATCGCGCGGCGCCAGTGAGGGTCTAATAGGGCGTCGCGGATGAAAGAGGGTACCGGAGAAACCACCGCGTCGCCGGTCGAAGCCTCGAGGACACGGGGCGGCAGTGTGCCAGCCGCGTGTCTGGTCACCATCGGGTGAACATGCCACGGGTGTCGGTGAAGCAGCGGCGGGTGGTAGACCGGCGGGGCACGAGCCGGCGGGGACTGCGTCGGTGGTGTCGGTGTCCCCGGTGGAGAAGGAAGCGCGAGCGGCAGCGGCCACGGCCTCCGCTGGTACACCCGTACCGGCGCGGCGAACCTCGACGGAGGTGCCGGGACAGGTGCCGGGACGGGATCCGGCGTCGGCGACCGACACGACCCCCCCGGGGCAGAAGCGGGGGACAAAGGCCCCGGGTCTGCACCAACCGGAGAGGACGGGGCCGCGCCCGAGGACGACGGGCCCGGACCCGCTGGGGATCCGGGACCGGGGGCCGGCCCATCGCGCGGCGAAGCGGTACCTGCAGGAGACCACAAAAAAGGTGGCTAGACCACCAGGTCAGTGGGAAACAGGGAGGGTGGGTCAGGTACCGGAGGGGTGGTAGTGCTGGAAAAGGGAAAGACGGACTCATCGAATACCACATGGCGAGAGATGAGAACCCGTCGGGAGGTAAGGTCAAAGCCCGGTACCCCTTGTGATCCGGAGAGTACCCGAGGAAGACACAGAGCGTGGAGCGAGGGTCCAGCTTGTGAGAAGAAGTGGCAGCGGTGTTGGGGTAACACGCACACCCAAACAGACGGAGGTGATCGTACTGAGGCGAGTTACCGAAGAGGACGTGGTGAGGAGTGGGAGCGGGACAGGCCACAGAAGGAAGGCGGTTAAGGAGGTAGGTGGTGGTGTGCAGGCCCTCAGCCCAGAAGCGAGCAGGGAGAGAGGCTTGAAACAGAAGGGTACGCATAGTGTCATTGGTGGTGCGAATCATCCGCTCAGCCTTGCCATTCTGCGAAGAGGTGTATGGACAAGACTTGCGGAGCTGAACACAGTGAGAGAGGAAGAAAGCTCGGGAGGTGGAGTTATCAAACTAGCGACCATTGTCACACTGGATGGCCTTGATGGTGAGGCCGAACTGTGTGGACACCCAAGTAAAGAAGTGGAGGAGTGTGGTAAACGTATCAAACTTCGCACGGAGAGGAAAAGTCCACGAATAATGCGAGAAATCATCAACAACCACAAGATAGTACTTATAACCAGAAATACTCAGAATAGGAGATGTCCATAGGTCGCAATGTACAAGATCAAAAATGCGGGCCGCATGGGAAGTAGAACTAGAAAAAGGAAGACGAACATGTCGGCCCAATTGGCACGCATGACACAGTTGCTCATCATGAGCTCGAGTACATGGAAGACCGGAGCTACGACTGAGTTGTATCAGGGCATCACGTCCAGGATGGCCGAGGCGCCGGTGCCAGGTGGTAGAGGAAGTAGAAGCGACGAAGGCAGGTGACAAAACGGGCGGTGAAGAAGACGAAGGAGCCACCGGGAAGCGAAGAGTGTAAAGGGGCCCGATGCTGTCACATCAGAGCAGAGGACGCCGAGAAGCCAAATCCTTTACAGTAAGACCAGAAGAGTCAAATTCCACAGAACAAGAATTGTCAGCTATAAAACGTCGAATAGAAAGAAGATTATGAACCATAGAAGGAGCAACAAGAACATCAGGAAGACAAAAGGAGCCATGAGCACCGGCGGTACCCACAGACGAGACAGGAATACAAGAACCATTAGCGACCATAATGGACGAAGGAAGAGAGGAAGAGGGAGAGTGAATCGACGAAAGTATACCGGGGTCAGGAGTAGTGTGGTAGGTGGCCCCCGAATCAGCGATCCACTCGGGTCCGACCAGAGGTGTTAGTCCCATGGTGCTGAACGAGCGAGCCAGGGCCGCTTGATCCCAGCTAACGACCCCCGGTGGAGTCCCGGAGAGTGGAACCCACGGCGTAGCAGGGAAGGCGCCGGGTGAAGGACCAGCAGGAGGAGCTCCGATGAGCATGGCCATCGGTGGGCGAGTGTCGGCTCCGGAGGCGTGGTAGGGCCACATGGAGATGCGACCGGACCACGGGTTCTGGAACGAAGGCCATGGTGCCCCCCGTGTGTCCCAGCCGGTGCCGGAGCCTGGGGTTGACCACCCCGGCCACCCCCGCGGCCCCCGCCACGGCGACGACGAGAGCCACGACCCCCCACCTTCGCTCGGCCCGGAGGGAGCAGGGCCCAGGAGAGACGACGGTGGCGGAGCAGACGACCGCGGTGGAGCAGGAGGACGCGGCGAAGTAGCAGCCAGGGCCGTCGAGGAGGACGAGGAAGTGGTAGAGCCCGGCTGGAGGCCCTGCGTGAGCTCCTCCATGACGAGATCGTCACGGACCTCCAGGAAGGTGGGAAAGGGCCTCTGGCGGGTGATCCACGTCCTGAGGTGGGCGTAGCGGTCGCTGAGCCCCCGGAGGACGTTGAGGACCAAGATGCGATCCTCGACGGGCCACCCAAGATCCCCCAGGGAGTCAGCCATGCCCTTCATCCGACGGCAGAACTCGCCGACGGAGAGGTCACCCTGGACGAAGGTGCGGAAGCTCGCATCGAGACGCAGAGCCCGAGCCTCAGCATTGCCTAGGAACTGGCCCTCAAGGGCAAGCCATGCCCGGCGCGCGTCCGGAGAGGTGCGGACGAGGTCGTGGAGGTCCAGAGAGATCGTCCCCAAGATCCAGGAGAGAACGATGTTGTCGAGACGAAGCCACGACGGCGTCTGGACGGCGACCAAGGTGTCGACGAGGACGTGGTCGTCGAGGGCGTAGCGGCGAAGAGTGAGGAGGACCAGATCCCGCCAGCGGGCGTACGAGGGCGACTCTGGCTCGAGGACGACCGGAACGAGCAGGCGAATGTTCTGGACCCCCCCGCCTGGTAGTGCAGCTGAGCCACGAGCGGGTCGGCCGGGTCGTGCCAGAGGACGGCGGTGTGAGACACGCGGCGACCCGGCGAGGCAGAGGAGTTGGCCCCAATGTCCTGGCCCATGGGGGAGGTGAGGAGCCGCTCCGCCTCGGCGATCTAGCGAGCCAGGGCATCGGCCGCTTCGCGCTCGTGCTCCCACACGAGGGCGGCCGCCCGCACCCGGGCCTGCCCCTCCGCGGCAGAGGCACGTGCGGCGGCGAGGGCAGCGGCGAGAGACGAGGCGTCACGGCTGGCGTAGATCTGGGAAAGTAGTGGTGGTGTCGGGGCCGGGAAGGTCTGGGCACCGGCAGGAAAGAGGTTGCCGGCGTCCAGCCCGGCGCCGGGAAGGTGGATGGCGTTGGCGGGGCGCTCTGTCAAGGCAGCAGCAGTAGCCCCACCCTCCTCAGCGCCTCCTGTAGCCGCGGGTGCTCCCTCCGCGCCGGGACTGGAGACAGCGGCAAGGACATGGGCGACGCTGGTGATGGTGTCTAGGTGGGGGGCGGGCTTGGGATGCACCACAGCGCCAGGATTGGAGAAGGCGGCAGAAGGGGGCGGTGCGGCTCCACGCAAGCAAGCGAAATGTATGCGAGCTACAACCGTGTCGATATGGTAAAATGGTCACTTATACCTTAGTCGTGATTATTTATTCTTTATTATTGTAATAACATTCTCTAATTTTTTTTGTTTTTCTCCACATGCAGATTGAGCTCCAGGACCTTACCTATGTTGCATGTGGTTTGTCGGCTATTCTAGACCAAGCTACGGAGCAACTCGGGTACGATTGGGACTTCTGCAATGGAAATCTCGGCCAACTTACTACCGAAGGACACCAGTACTGCATAAGAATGACTAACAGGGGTAGTGATCGTTCAGTAGGTTACATCTATGACCGACCATTCTTTTGGCATTGTGAGGCAAAAGAGAGTGCACTCGTGAGGGCATTGACCGTCATCGATGTAAGCGGATACATAATCCATGACATCAATTACAATATATGGCTACAGAGGTATATTAATGTGCGTGGCCCAATCGATCCCGGGAGTGATTTTGACAGTAATTAATGTTTATTTAGCTAGGTTTGCAAGGTTGTATGGCTTGTGTGTTTAATTATTGTAATTCGTTCAACGATTGTTCAGCAACTATAAATCTACCTTATGGTGTTGCATTGGTCTCAAATTTTTTTCAGGCTTACAAGTCCCACGAGTAAAGGAAACACCGAGTTTCTGATTTTAGGGAGTTGGTTTGCTACTTTGTATGGTTTAAATGAATTTTTGCGCGACGTCACCGAGTAATTATAGGTTGAACTGAGTCTACCCCCGAAACGATCTGAAATGGTCTCAAACTTTTTCACAGGGTCTCATGTGTCCTAGGGATCAAAATTTTGTGGAGGTAGATGAAAAATCTATTGGGTCAAAGATGTAATTCTCCCTCTTTTGTCTCTTTCAGCAAAGAGAAAATTTAAATAATAGTAAAAATGATCAGAAAAATCTAAGATCTCGTGTGGTGTCTTAGTTTGGGTACATATGCTTGCCAAAAAAATTTCAAGCCATTTCAATAAAGGCGGAGTATACATGCTTCACAAAGGTACATGAGCCATTTCATCGAACTCTAACTATATAAATAGGTTCTCAAGGTTTTTGTGGTTCAAATGCATTCTGGTGAGGTATTGACCTCAAACTTTTTCTCAGGCTAGCACGTGTCACGAGTGATGGAACACACTAAGTTTTGGATTTTTCGGAGATGGTTTGCTACTTTAAGTGGTTTAATTGAATTTCCACGTGACGTCACCGAGTAATTATAGGTTGAACTGAGTCTACCCCCGAAATGATCTGAAATGGTCCCAAACTTTTACATATGGTCTTATGTGTCCTAGGGATCAGAATTTTGTGGAGGTAGATAAAAAATCTATTAGGTCGATGATGTAATTGACCCTCTTTTGTCTCTTTCAACAAAGAAAAAATTAAAATAATAGTAAAAATGATCAGAAAAATCTAAGACCTTGTGTGGTGTCTTAGTTTGGGTATATATGCTTGCCAAAAAAATTTCAAGATATTTCGACAAAGGCGGAGTATATATGCTTCACAAAGGTATATGAGCCCTTTCATCGAACCTTGACTATACACATAGGTTCTCAAGATTTCTGTAGTTCATATGCATTCTGGTGATGTATTGACCTCAAAATTTTCTCAGGCTAGCACGTGCCATGAGTGATGGAACACACTAAGTTTCAGATTTTCTGGAGACGGTTTACTACTTTCAGTGGTTTAATTGAATTTCCGCACGACGTCACCGAGTAATTATAGGTTGAACTGAGTCTACCCCTAAAACGATCCGGAATGGTCCTAAACTTTTACACATGGTCTAATGTGTCCTAGGGATCAGAATTTTGCGGAGGTAGATGAAAAAAAATCTATTGGGTCGATAATGTAATTCACCCTCTTTTGTCTTTTCAGCAAAGAGAAAATTAAAATAATAGTAAAAATGATCAGAAAAACCTAAGATCTTGTGTGGGGCCTTAATTTGGGTGTACATGCTTGCTAAAAAATTTCAAGCCATTTTGACAAAGGAATATACATGATTCTATTTATTCAGTTTCTAACGAATATATTTTTTATACATGTACATCACTGCCGGTTCCAGAGCCACCCCGCATTGATGATATATCACTGCCAGTTTCAGAGACGAACCGACAGTGATGATGCCTAGGTATATAACCCTCGGGCGGCCACGGCCAAAAATTCCCCCATTTCATCACTTCTCATCACTATCGGTTCCAGAGCCACTCGGCAATGATGTTGGAAATCACTGTCGGTTTTAGATATAAAATCGGCAGTGATCATACATCACTGCCAGTTCCAGAGGCGAACCGGCAGTGATGGTGCCTGGGTATATAACCCGTGGGCGGCCGCGGCCAAAAATTTCCCCATTTCAAATGCTGTCTTCCACGCACCACCGTCCGCCTCCCTCCACAACGCCGTCGGCCACCCACACCACCGCGGCCTCCCCGCGCCCCCGCGGTGGCGCGGCCACACGCGCCACTACCACCGCGTCCAGACGCGCCACCGCCAGCCCGCGCCACCACGGCCACCCGCCCCGCCGCCGCCACCCCGCGCCACTCGGGCGCCGTGCGGTGCCCTCGCGCACTCTTCTTTCTCCACGCCGGCGTGTCCGTGCGGCCCGGCCGAGCCGAAGCCGCCCGACGTCGTCCGCACCCGATGTCCTCCAATCTGCGGTGCTTAGCGCCGTCGTGCTCCACCCCGAGGTCCTCCACAAAAATTTGCAAGAAAATATCTAGTTCCTTGCATGCTACTGTTTCTCCTCTAAAAGAAATGATGGAGCAAAGAAATACATTTACAAAACTCTAAAAGAAATGGTGGAGCAAAAAAACACATTTACAAAATGCACTTCCTAGTATGCTGCCATTTCTGTCCATAAACAAACTTTGCTCTAAAACACTGTCCATAGATAAAAACTCTTCGATCTAAAATAATACATACCAAACACTAGTATAGTGCCAAGTTAGGTATAGCCAATTTTCAAGAAGGCTCAACCAACATTTTTCAAGATGGCTCTAAAAATTGTACTTCTTATCACACTGCTATTTCTCTTTTAAAAGGAGATGGTGGGGCAAAAGGCACTTTAGTGCATTGATACATAAACCAGAATTATACCGAGCAAATTACATGACTAAATTAATATCAGACAATACGTTCCAACTTTTTTCTTGTGCAAAAGAGTTGCCTTTCCACTGCAACCTAAAAATTATAAATTTATTAGCTAAATATAGTTGTAAGAGAAACAGGCCTAGAATGGTGAGGATGAACTCTTCATATCATGAGGGCATTCCCCAAACAAAATAGGCTATCAGCCTATCAGGTACAGAAAGTGGTTGTTCTATTTATAAAGTTATGTAATCAGGATGCGGAAGGGAAAACACACTTAAAGCAAAATATGTCAATCTATTTGTTGAACAACAAAATCAGCAGATTCCTTAAATTGTGACCCAAAGATGAAGACATCAATCATTACAAGACAGTACCAATTCTGAAAGATGGAAAAAGAAGGCAGAAATATGATGGCGTTTAATCCTTTTTACTCTAATATTTTAATGTGGCAAAGCAGCTCACCTACTCAAGCATAGGAGCTCACTGCCTCTCTTGTTTGTGGTCAATAGTGCCTAAAAACTGAGCTCATGTTCTAGAGATAAACTTAGTTGACATGTAATACTCCCATGGAATGTCTCCCCTGAGAACCTTGATATACAAAACTGCAGCAAAAATTAATAATTAAAAAATATGATTTTCCTTTTTGCTAACGCAATGCAACAAAAAAATCCACAATCCACTGATGCTTGCTATGTTTTCATTAGAAGCATCATAGCTAAGAAAGAAGGTATCCTAACACATGAAGAGAACTTTTTCAGAATAATCTCCGGTTTAGCACCTCCAATTCCTTCCATCAAGTTTTCAAGCAAAGGAAACGATCTGATTCTAACCTTCATCTCTAATACTGAAAAAAAATCATTATGCAATAGCCACGGAAAAGATAAAAACAGGTATGAACAAAAGCAAACAATAGAAAAATATATTATGCAACAGTCACGGAAAGAGTACAAAACAAGTATTAACAAAAGGAAACACTAACTTGATTTTTTTGCCCTGGTCTATAATTAGTTAGATATGAATTTAAGCAAATGAAATAGGTACATTTGAAACTATCTTTGAGAAAAAAACTTACTACAAAACTACAAGTGTACCTACAGCTACGACAAGCTGGAATGTTGCAAATACAAAATTCTAAAAGTTCTAGTGGGAACAGGACTATCATATTATCATGGAAGAAACAAATTGCTAAAACCCATAGTCACTATAAATGATCAGTTGTTAAACATATGCATATAGAATTTTTATTCAGACATCTATTAACAGACAAATGGTAGTAGTACATTAATTAGGACAGTACTACGGATACATATACATCATGGGATCAAATGATACACATTGGCTCTCTGAGCTTGTAATACAAAACTAAACAAACGTTCAGCATAACCCATCTCTATTAACAGATTTTTGCCATCAGCCATCCAATAATTAAACAAACAAAAGAAAAGAATAGCATCCTCTGTAAGGTAAAAATTTTGTCGCACGTGTGATGGAGAATTTAATCTTCATTTAAAGTTTAGAATTTAATTAATATTTATCCTAAAATACTCAGGAAGCCAGTACAGGCGAATGATGTCCAAACTTATGTACAAGGCTAAGATCCAATTCTTTGAGCACAAAGGCAACCAACATGCTTAATTTTAAAATTAAAATTAACAAGCAATGGAGATGTTAATACTAATGAATAATAATCAGAGGTTGATAAAAAATCATATTAACAACTTCATAACACAGCCATGAATCAAACAGAGGTCATCCAAAGATATGGCGAACGACAAAAGCAATCTGATATCCTTTTAGAGGAAGAGTAGAGAGCTTACCTTAGATGTCGTTACAATTATATGCAGTATTGCATAGTGAGTGGAATGGTCGAGATCTGTAAAAAAAAGTAAAAGGAAATCTCAGGTAAAGAACTGAAAAAAGAATAAAATCCCCAGTAGATTCAATGCAGATGTGTATGATATACCATCGTTTTTAAATGGGTCTCTGCCAACAGATAAAAAAACATCTGAATTTGAATCAAGAAAGTGCAAAGTCAAAGAGAGATGGAATTTTGAACAAACCCTAGTAAAGTAACCCAGGATCTTGGCGAGAGCAGTAGAGAAATGGGGATGATTCAGCGACTTCACAATCCAGGGACATCTCGTAGGGATAATGATTTCGGCGGCAGCGGCGACCGTAAAGGTACCATGGCGGCGTCGGTGGCGGCGACGGCCTGCGATTAGAAGATGGAGAAGAGATGTGAACTTGCGATTTGGTTCAAAAAGAAAGGGAGGGGAATAGGATTGGGGGACGAACCAGGAGAGTCAACGACGAGGATGCCAGGTGGCGGTGGTGTGGCAGGCGGCGGGTATGGCAGTGAGGGCGTCTTTTGGGAGAGGGAAAAAAATTGGGTACGGATGGTCCTTACCTAGGGCTGTGCGGACGCCTAACCAGGTGATGACGCGTGGACGAGTACTCAACCGACTCTCTCGGCCTCCCGGCGTCCCTATCTGCTAGCTAATTGGCTCGGCTCATCGCGACTGAGCATGTGCGCGCTCGGCTCCAAGGGCTCACGCAAGCCGGGCCTCATCCGTGCCGCCGCCGCCGCCACCGCTCCTGAGTCGTCCACCAAGTCGCCAACAACGCTGACACCACGCAGCCACCACCGTCCGACACCGCCGGCCGCCGGCGCTTCTGATGGCTTCGATTCTCCAGCCACCACCGTCCTCTAGCTGTATCCCGGCCGGGAAGAAGATCGTGTGTGCTGGCCGGCCGGCCGGCCGGTCGGTGCTCTCTCTGAATCTCTGCTTTAACAAGGCCACCTGCTCCTTCCGCCAGCTAGACTGCTAGAGCGATGTACTCGTAGACGATGACTGCGTGATCCCAAGCTGCACTGCTTGCTATCACGTTGCTGCAATGCTGCTACTTGCGTGCGTACTCCGAGTACCATCTGGCTGGCGAGCAGGCAATGCAGGAGCTTCTCACTCGATAGTCAGGATAACTGTCGCAGAAAGATGAGAACAGAGGAGTAGGTTGGAAATAATTAAGTCTGCACTTCATCGGTGACAGCCTGACTACCGGCCCGGCCTGGTACCTCAATTATGACGTCAGTTCTTATCTGAATTTTCATATCGGCCGGCGGTGTCGGACGGTGGTGGCTGTGCGGTGTGGGCGTTGTTGGCGAGTCGGCGAACGACTCAGGAGCGGCGGCCGGCTGTGTCGGACGGTGGCTGCACGGTGTCGGCGTTGTTGGCGACTTGGTGGACGACTCAGGAGCGGCGGCGGCAGATGAGGCCCGGCTTACCTGAGCGCTTGGAGCCGAGCGCGCACATGCTCAGTCACGACGAGCCGAGCCAATTAGCTAGCAGATAGGGACGCCGGGAGGCCGAGCGAGCCGGCTGTACTCGTCCACGCGTCATCACCTGGTTGGGCGTCCGCACAGCCCTAGGTAAGGACCATCCGCACCCAATTTTTTTCCTGGGAGAGAGAAATAGGAGAGAGAAAATGAGAGAAGCAAGTGGATGATGAGTTGAGAGGAGGGAAGAAAAAAAGTTGTCAAGTGTCAGACGTGAATACGGTCTCCACTTCTCTAGAAAATGTTCCAATACAAAATACAAACAGTATACTAGTTGGGCTGTAGAGTTGGCACAAATCTCAAAACAATATCCAACGGTTGCATGCTTGGGAGCATATGCCCTTGAGGGCAAAATTTCCGCGTCCAACAAGTGAATGCCTTCTGTTGAATTGAATGTGATCATTTTTGCGCCAGAACCCGACGCCGTGCCACCCACTGAAAGCGAACAAGGAAGGCCACGGTGCTCCTTCTACATAAACTGGACTTCTATCATGAAGGCCCAACGGGCTTACGCTTCAACAGTTTGCTGCCACATTTGTGTGGAAAATCGGAAACCCTGTGTGTAACAACGTGAGGTTCAGTCATGTCGTGGCATCACCATCTTGAGATCCTTGTAGATTGTAGGAAGCTGAGGTTATAAGAGTTACACAAGTTTAATTTCATTTTCTCCTTATCTGATAGAATGTCGAATGACAATACTTGCAATCTAGCACTAGCCCAAACAACAACATTGACCATATATGGCATGTTTAACATGTTTTCAGCTTTAAATTGATGATAACTAATCTTACTTGAAGCATCCCATGTTTATGGGACCATTAGGTGGATTTGAAGTAGTAACTTCGATTTAGTGATCATGTAGAAATAGTAACTTCGATTTAGTGATCATGTGACATTTGATGGGACCATTAGGTGGATTTGAAGTGCTAGACTTTATTTTGTTGGCTCTAATATTAATTTGAAAAACTCTCTATGCATTGAAAGACCACACTGATTTTGACGTGAGACATGTTGTTCGACCGCAGCACCGGCAACAATTACAAGGCGAGTTGTTAGTTGCATTATTGGGCTCTATTTGGTTAGTAGGGCTCTGTGTTGCAGTCCAGAGCGAGTGGAATTGCTGAGTTGTTAGTTGGGCTTGGGCTGTCGTTTCTACAAAGTTTTGTTCAGACCAGCAATGTTTAAGCAATCTACAATAAAAAAATCCCACCCCTCTTTCTCGAACCCTCTTCCTCTACAGTTGAGAGGGGCGACAAGGGGGCGACTCCCGCTCCCGCCGGCGAGGTCGCCATTCCCCTCCGCCTCCGGAGGCCTTAGGGCTTTCAGATGTGTGGGGGAAGGGTGGATCTTCGACCGGCGGTGTAGATTAGGTATCTATGTTAGACGTAGTTCTCCAGGTGGCGGTCGTGAGGTGGAGACGGCGTCGCCATGGTGGAATAAGGTACTCACGGCCTTCTCCCACCTCGTCTTCACTTTCTTTGGTGCTGGCGATGGGCCGGTGAGGTCGGATTCCTCTGGATCTAAAGTCCGTGTTCGAGATCTAGATCCGGTGGTTTCTTTTTCTGGAATCTTGCCGGCGGTTTCTCGTAGTCTCAGTTGGCCGCTGGTGATTTTGATGCTCCTGAGCACCGTCGGAGGATGTTGGAGTGGTAGATCTGCTGAGGTCGTCGGCGATTTTGCAGCTCCTTCCTTCGGTGGTGCTTCTTGGAGAACAAGGGTAGAGCTTGGCAGATTTGGATTTACATGTGTTCTGGATCCTGGCGGGTTCTTCCTTTCTCCATCCCCAGACTTTATCGACGTTTGTCTGGTGAAGTCTCTTGGGATGTTTGCTGACCAGTTTGGGAGATCGGGTTGTCCCACCGATTCTGTTGGTTTGCATCTCCTTCTGGGTGTCCTCTGCTCCGGCGTGTTGGGGTTCATGCTGTTCGTGGCGTCGGACCCCTTCGATACCGGTGAGGTGATGGTCGTAGGCCATCTTCTTCGGCCTGTTCGTTCAACGTTTACACGACATGTTGGATTTCCCGACATGCTACTCTTGGTGCCACTCCAAAACTTTGATGATGCTTCGTCGGGATGGTGGTCCGCCTCTGGGCACCTTCTCCGGCTGCCGGCGACGAGCTCGACCGGGAGTTCCTTACAAGGGCTTGTTTGTAATTTCCTTTTCTTTCAAGGATGTCTTTGTAAGGTGTGTGATGTAAACTATCAGATATTTCTATGAAATATAACCCGGTTTCTCAAAAAAAAGCAATGTTTAAGCAAGTTGTCGTGGTCGTCGTTGTGCATTGTGATTTGTGAAGTCTAGTGCAAGCTACTACGAGCTTCGTCAAAGTTTAACGTTGGCTCAAACGCAAGTGATGACATTTAGGGACTTATTAAGGTGGTGGTTTTAACCCCGTAGTTGTACTGTTTTGGATAAGATATCTCTTATAAACTACTCCCTCAATTTCTTGTTATGAATAATTTTTTATTTTCTAAATGTACATACTATGTATCTAGATATACACTGCATCTAAATACATAGTAAACACTATAAATAAATCTAGAAAAGCCAAAAACAATTTACAATTTGAAAGGGAGGGAGTATGTCAATTCTCATTTCCTAATAATATATTATTGTGAAACAAAAACTTTCGTCGTCCTTTTTTTTGCAGAAACATTAGCAGCATTCCCACTTTCTTTTTTAAATCTAAGACAATTTTGTCTGCTGTAATGTTGAGAAGAAAATGCTACACGGCCTTTGCATCATTACAAGAAGCGTTCTTTTTTTTCTCTCTTTTACAGAGGCAGGCCGGCAGGCCGCATGTGTCAAATGGTCTTGTAAAGGTGGGCAACCCAGTAGGCTATTTAAAGAGATGGTCGGTCTAACTCCAACCATCCTCTAGTTTTCCATGAGACATCTCTACCACTACACTACACTCAAATTATGAGTGAACATAATATTTTTATTCTTTTATATTACCATTCTATAATCTTGTATTAAATATTTTAACTACTAAATGATATCAATGAAAAAAGTTTTAAGTACAAAATTTTAGATCTTGTCAAGCACTACAACTTTGATATAGATCTTGTCTCCACTCAATTTTTTTTAAAAAAAATCAGAAAATAGAATCTCAAAATATGAGAACTTAAAACAAATATTTGAGATTCTAAAAGATTTTAAAAAAATTGTAACTACAAGGCTATATATCACATCGACCACTATAAATTTGGTATTGACCATGTCATCATTCGAGGTCAGCTAAAACTCTTAATTTGAATTACAAAATCCAAGAATTTTAAACACATATTTGAGACTCTAAATGACTTCAAATAAAATGTTAACTACAAAGTTGTATATTGTGTTGATAGCTAAAACTTTGGTGTATACTATGTTAACATTTGAGATCATTCAATTTTTTAAAAAAAATCAAATTCTAAGAAACTGATATATAATTTTGGGACTTTAAATAATTTCAAATAAAAAACTTATCAACTTCGTAGTTGTAGATTCTGTCAATCTCTACAATTTAGATATAAAGTCTACCTCTATTAATCAGGGGATATGTCTCCTAAATTTCTTTTTGTAGCAGTGTTACTATTATATTTTCAATAATCAATAATTTAAACTGCAATAGAATTTAGATGAAAAGAAGTCATTTGTCTTTAGTTGTAGGGAAAGTGTGTAGTGGCATGTAGATTTAGATGACTATGCTACAGGTAAGCTATTGAACTATAGTGTTCTTCATAAACAATTTGCTTTTCTTTCATGTTAATGCAAGACTAGGCGATATTGGTCATAGTGGTGATTGAAGAGGGACCAAGATGAAGGGATCAACATTACTATTGGAAATATTTTGGAGACGAAGATTTTCTATTAAAGAGGCAGGCAGCATGTTCGCCTCTCGCAAATGGTCAGAGTTAATCATCCATTTTCTGAGGCGAGCATGTGACCGCCTCCATAAATCGAGTGCATTAATAGAGGTAAGGACCTTAAAATATTCGCCTATCGGCTGCTCAGCAATAACACCTCTCTAACACTACACCACATACTCATTTCTAAATGTGTATTGGATGCTATACTTTATACCAACATTTCATAACCTTATATTGAATATTTTGTCTACTAAATGAAAGATGATGAAAAATATTTTAATTAAAAAGTTCTAAATCTTGTCAAGCAATACAACTTTAGTATAGTATGTGTCTCCACCAAAGATTGTTTAAAAGAATTTAAAATTTTGAATATCATAAGATGTGAGTTTTAAACAAATATTTGAGACATTAAAAAACTTCAAATAAAAAACTTATCAACAACAAACATGTAGATCAGGTCCGCCACTACAACTTTGGTGTTAAATATGTGAACACTCAAGGTTGTTTGGAAATTCTAAAGTATGATAAAAATCTATGAATTAAAAACATATTAGGGACTCTAAATGACTTCAAATAAAACTTTTTAACTACAAAGTCATATTGCGAACTACAACTTTGGTATAAAGCAAGTCAACATACAAGATTGTTTGAAAATTTTAAATTTTAAAATCTATGAACTTAAAACAACATTTTTAGACTCTAAATAGTTCAAATTAAAAACTACTCAACTACAAAGTTGTAGATTGCATCTAGAACTATAACTTTGGTTTAAAGATTGTCTTCATCTGACTTCATATGAAAAAGTTATAAATTATTTTTTGATAAAACTATTGTTAGAGACAGACAATAGCGAAGAATAACTCTCTCTGTTCATAGCTATTTTCAGAACGGGCATCCTAAGTGGGGATGAAATCGGATCGGATACAAACAGATACTAGTGAGCCGGCATTATATCCCATATCCCATATTTTATCCCATATTTTTTTCTCGGATCTCAGAACCGGAACCGGATCATTCATATATTGATATCTCTCATAAACATATCAAAAATTCAATTTTGGATATTTGGATTAGGATACGGTCGGATATTAAATATTTCTTTGACCCTTTCTGGATGGACGGATATCGAGAAATATTCATCCCGTTTTCATCCCTAGTCCTGAGACACCCGCCTCTGTGACGACCGCCTTAGGACGCCCGACTCTGTAAATGATTTTCAAAGGAGAGAATTTACCAAGAGGCCACCTGACAATTTGCAAATGAGATCTCTAGATGTGCCCATCTCTGTTAATCAGAGGTTGTGTCTCCTAAAATTGTTTTTGTGGTACTGCAAGGAAAATCATATGCATTTGCAATCCTCCCTAGCTGTGTTTTTCTAGACACTAAGCACTAGATGGTGGATCACCCTTTGTTTCCCGTTTAGTCAACGTAGACGATAAATTACGTGGTTTGAACTTTGCATTGTAGCAGTAAATATGGATACAAACATATTCCATACTAAATTTTAGAATATGACTTGAGACATGCACAAAATTGCATAGTAATTAAGACAGAGACAATTGGACATGCATAACACTATAAATAGTAGACAAGTAGTTCTCACATAGTTAAATAACTATCATTATGCGATTCTACTTCAGACGTCTTCTAATGAAGGACACATGAGGCCATAATTCCTGCAAAAACGGAGCACATTCTTTAAGAATGAAACATGTAGCCAAGATAGTAGAAACTATGATGTACCAAAGAAAAACACAAACTACAGAAAAGCAATAAATTCAAAATCTTTAAATTGCAACTTGAGTAATCCTCCTTTCGCAGCTTGTTCCATAATCTCGATATGAGTCAAAATCAACATAAGGGAAGAGAAATAAAAACCATCTACTGCTTAAAGCTCGTACCACCAAACCAAGGCTACTGGTATAAGCATCCTCACTTCCATCAAATAGGCAGCGAGAATATGTTGGATACCAATAACTGCAAAAGACTGTGAATTATTGGCCAACCACAAAGTAGTATGAGATGTAGTGACGTCACCTCCTCCAAGGAGGATAACAACACCCAATGTGTTTTCAGGATTTCAACTCAAAACCTCAATGTTTCTCAAGCGTCCATACCATCTGAGCTAAGCAACACTTGTGATCATACAACTAATGTCATTCTTTTAACTACACATTTATGAATCTTATACTATACATTTAATACTCTAAATGATCTAGAATGAAAAGTTGTTAACTACAAAGTTATATATCTCATCGAATACTACAACTTCGATGTTGAGTTTGTCTCCATTCGACATTGTCAACCATCTCAAATCTGATAAGGGAACTTATTTTGAATATTTGGATATATAAACCATCTCAAATTAAAAAGTTATCAACTACAAATTTTTAGATTTCTTTGAACTCTATAATTTTGTTATAAAGTTTATCTTGATCCAACTTGATATGAAAAGTTATGTTTTCTTGTGCAAAAAACAGTCTATCACTGTCGGTTGTAGCCACAAACTGGCAATGAAAGCCTACCTATCACTGTTGGTTAATTGTACTATCACTGTCATTTAAAGCCACGAACCGGTTGTGATAGTCCAGTAGTGATTGCCTGTTTTGTGGTAGTGCAGAGGCATTCTCATCGTCAAGACTAGCACAGAGATTAGCTTAGCTTTTGACAGCGCACACCAACCCACCACAATAATGGCCACTGAGTCGACAAAGCGCGTCCCATACCATGCCGTCGCTGCGGCCAACATAGCATCCTGATTAGCTTTCAATAGTAAATAATGGGTTATTTTTACAAAATAAAATAGATCCTATGTCTATTATTTCTAATAATAATCATTAGGGTCCAATGAACTGATGCCAGATGTTTTCTGATTTTTGTGAGCATTTTATAAGGTTTGTCTTTCTATTTCCTTACATGTTTGGCCATGCAGACTCCGTGGGCTCCGTGCGAAGATCATATACAAGACTACACCCCGCAAAAAAAATGTATACAAGACGCTATCTTTCATGTAAGAACTGGTTTGTCTTGGCTCTTACACTATTGGAGGGGTGCTATGGCTGCAGCTCTACCATATAGTGACTATTCAACCGATGTGTTGGTGTAATGCTCTTTGGCTGTACTGCAACAATAGCTTTCATATGTACTCCAATCCTAGTTGTGAAGAATCTCCACTCTTCAGAGAGTCCAGATTATTGCCATACTGGCATATTGCTGGTAGTACCAGATTATAGCAGACACGTCTCTGTTAGTACAACGACAGCACCAGATCTCGAATATTTTTGCACGCATATCATTTAGTTTGGAGCCTAGCTAACAGCTAGGGTTGAGCGACAAAGGAAATCAGATCCACGACACGAACGCGCGTGAAGCGGCACCGTCCAAGTTCTTACCCTCTCTTTGCCTTCGCTATCGCGGTGCAGTCCCAAGCAACCCTCAGTGACCAGCTTTTGCCGTGCCGGCACGAGCAAAAGATGGAGTTTGTTACATTGCCGCAACGTCGTGTCGTTCCGATCCCTGCTAGCTGCTGGGGCCATAATAATAATAAAACTTGAAAGGCTATATATATAGGCAGCGCTGCAGTTTTGACTAGAGACTGGTTGCTGGTGTGGCAGTACGGTACGGTGCTTGTCCCATGACGATTGGTCGAGATAGATGATGAGGTGAGGCCGATCGATCGCAAAGGTTCTGCAAAGCACTCAAGTGGATCGGGCTTGTGTGCCAGTGAGTGTCGACGATCTGCTGGCTTGTCCAGACTCGAATGGGAATGCATGGGTGCATATTGTACACGGGCGGGGTCAATCGATGGAACAAGCCATGCATGTCCATGCTGTAGAGATTGTCTCCTTTATTTGTCGCGCGCGTTGTCGTCCGTCCATGTGTGGTGAGATTATATTAATCTGGTCTCGTCATCTCTCATTCATGCAACATCAACCGCGTACTGGTAGGGTGTTTTATCAGCTCGTGCATGTCCTACCCTAACGCATCACCGTTCACAGATGCATCCAAATGCATGCATGCACGCTGCAAAGTGCAAACCGTGCGTGGCACTCGCTCCCGCTATTTCTTGATCTGACGTGTCCGCCCTTTCTGCAGAGCCGAGATTAGGGTTACGGCGTGTCGACAGCGTCCTTATCAATTATCGTCCAACCAAAATCACAGATATATATTATTAGATGTCTATTGTCCATGCATGCATGGACGACTAGTGTTCTCTTTCGTGACCTCTACGTACCATTGGTTGTACTGTACGCAAAATCTTTTATTTTTTTCCACCACGCGTTATCTCATGCAGCTTGGCCAAATTTAGACCGACTCGGTAGTTTCATCAGCTCAGACGACATATATAGAGTAGCAGCTTAATTGGTTGAAGTACTAGTAGCTAGTAGCATGCATGGTAGTAGAACAGTGACCTAGCTAATTAGCTCTTCAAGGTGAAAATGCGACAAACGTTTATGGAGACAGTTCAGGACGGTCATCAACATTACTGTGGTGAGGTGGATCCATCCCATGCATGTCCCTTCCTTGCATATTGGACCCTACGTGCATGAAATCACGTCTAAATCAAATAAAGCTAGATACTATATATCCTGCGAACACGGAGTAAAAAGCTTGCACGCACTGATCACCTGGAGACGGTGATCTATAGATCGACAGCGCCATCGACGTGCACGTCGTCTTGCGATGGGAACGTCGGACAGCCAGCCTGCCCCGCGATGTGTTGCTACTTCCTGTGTGTGCACACAGCAGCACAGGCGCGCCAGGACCCCTGACACATCCGGCCATGCATGCACGTACAGCCACCGGCCCACAGCTAGCCACAGTGTGCAGTGGTCGATCGAGCGAGCGGCCAGTAAGTGCTTATTGCAATAGCACACGCGGTTACGGGACGCAAAAATTTGCCCTCCAGGGCACATGCTCTTGTGCTGTTGTCTCTCTTCTGCTGGACACGAATCTCAGTGCGAATCTTGTGGTCCACAGCACACAAGAGCATGTGCCCTTAAGGGCAAAATTTACTTTCCCACGCGGCTACACCTTGGACACTACTGCACAATGCTTAATGGAGACGGACCAAATTGGTTAACGGAGGCAGACATTGCAACCGCCTCCAATCAAAGATCACCGTTAATAGAGACCAACAAAGACGGTTGCTTTGTCCGTCTCGGTTAATTGATTAACAGAGGCGGGCGCATTAAGGCAACCGCCTCGGTTAATTCCTATTAACGGAGGCAGTTTCCCCAAGTTGCTCGTCTCCATTAATAGATTAACCGAGGCGGTTGTCTTAAGGCGTCCGCCTCTGTTGAAGGATTAGCAGAGGCGACAATTTATTAGTTGCCCGTCCCCGTTAATGATTTTCCAGATTAAATAAATAGTGTCCTGATTTGAATTTGAAAAAATAATAACAGTGTAACGTGATACTGCTGAACGGAGCTAAGCTAGGAGACAACAGGCGAGCTGAGATGATAAATCATGCTGCACCCATTACCAGTTGATTAATCATTCATAGCGAACGCCGAACGGAATCTCAGGAACGTTGCCACGGTGGTTAGTGTGTAGCAAGTACTTGATCGATACCCCAGCAGACCCCAGTCCTGCAGTAACCAGATGGGCAATTTACTGGTTGCATTAGTTATTGATCCTGTGTCACGCACAAAGGGAGTCGTACGTCGGTGTGACGTTTCTGCAAAGAGTGTATTACTGTTAACGATGGTTATTAGATGTGTTACTGAGGTGCCGACAGAGGCGCGCTATCCCATTTAGACCGAGCTGTCTCAAGGTGGGATTTACGATGAAAATACAGCAGCCTTCGTCTCTCTGTAAAACGAGTAGCAGATGCGGATCCGTCTCTGTAAGGAAATCGATTAACAGAGACGGATGGGCCCGTCTCTATTGGGACAGGCATGTGAATCGCGGACCCGTCTCTGTTGAGACAAGCGTGTGTCCGTAAATCAAATAATAGAGACAGGACCACCTCCCACGGCCTAACTACTCATGTAATATCCTCGACCACTGTACTACACACTCATTTGTCGCTATATAGGATAATATCTTTTTTGTTAACATTTTATAATCTTGTATTGAATATTTTGGCTACTACATGAATTTAAATGAAAAAAGTTTCCACTACAAAATTTTAAGTCTTGTCAATCGCTACAACTTTGGTATAGGATGTGTCTCTAAGCGAGATTACTTGAAAATTTCAGAAAAAAATTGAGTATCAAAATATGTGAATTTAAAATAAATATTTGAGACTCTAAAATACATCAAATAAAAAAACTTATCAACAATAAACTTGTAGATGAGGTGGGCCACTACAACTTTGGTATTAACCATGTGAACATTTAAGGCCGTTTGTAAGTTCTAAATTTTGAATTTCAAAATATAATAACTTAAAACATATATTTTGGAACTCTAAATGTCTTCAAATCAATAACTTTTCAACTACAAAGTTGTAAGTATAGAAAATACAACTTTAGTATAGACAATGTCAACATTTGAGGTTATTTTAAATTTTTAAATCTCAAAATTCGTGAACTTAAAATAATATTTGGGGACTTTAAATAGTTTCAAGCCAAAAACTTCTCAACTACAAAGTTGTAGATCCCATCGAGAGCTACAATTTTAATATAAAGTTTGTCTAGATCCGACTTCATATGGAAAAGTTATGAAGAAGCAACTCTAGTAAAGCCAAGGTGTGAAGAGTTCCAAGTGATCCGGCTAGGTCAAGTGCTAGAGCTCACATTGGGAGCACACATCGAGGGATGAGTGCGAACTTGCGGGCTTACCACTATAAAGAGGACCGGTGGTAATCTTGGGCTTGCCTCAATGGGGATTAAGTGGTTGGGAAACCATCGAACATCGAGATAAAAATAACCGTTTCATCTATTTGATGCTTCTTGGTTTGCATCCCCTACACTAGCTTGTATTTACTTGTTCATATATCGTGCTAGTGTGATGCTGCTCTTGTGCTAGTTAGCTTGTCTAGCTAAGTAGTTGCTCTCTAGATGAGTAGCTAGTGCTAGTGTAGCTTGTGCTTGTTGCCCACTAGTATGTGTAGGAGCTCCTGGTTGCTTGTTTGACTAGTTACATAGGTTTTTGTGACCTTGCAAACTAGAACTATGTAGGAGAGCTTCCATTAGCTTGACACCTTTAACATACACATACCTTATGTAGGATCTTTTGTAAGATGCTTTTGTTTTAGATGGGGGGTGTAGTACGTCTTGGCTAGACCATATAGTTTTATTCTGCATTAGTTTTTGTTAGCCGTGGCAATTAGATTTACAAAAGACTATTCACCCCCTCTAGTCTGCCACTCGACCCGCCTCTACTAATAGCGATTATTATAGGTGGCCATTTTAAGATGCCGCCTCTGTTAATTGATTTACAAAGACGAATATTCTAAGGTGATTGCCAATGATTAACAGAGGTGGTTGCCTTCGGATGATCACCTCTACAAATGATTAATAGAGGTGGATGTTGCTGGAGGTCGTCTAACAATTTACATAGACAGTCTCTAGATATGTCGATCTCTTTTAATTAGAGAGACCGTCTCCTACCATTCTTTCTTAGTAGTGGAAGATTATGTCTAATAACTCGAAACAGGTACATATTTCAAGTGGTCACCCTAGCTCCGTATTTTGTTAACACTTAATAATCTGCACTGAAATGAATTAGTAACACTAGTACAGAAATCATTTTTACAGACGGCTACCATTTCTAATAGAGACGGACGACTTAGGAAACCACTGCGTATTCTGTGTATATTGTGTTGCATGTAATCACATTCATGCTCTAGTAGAGGTGTAGGAGGTGAGGAATCTCCACTTTTGGGGCCCTATCAGCTTGCGCAGGCCTGCCAGCGATCAAGTCTAGTACGCTTGCTAATGTTGCAGTGGACTTGCTTTGAGTAGTATAGACTGGGCCTATATACACAACTAAATACAGGTAAACTACAATGCACAAATCTAGATATATAACTTAATAGAAGCAACCATACTAATTTATTGTTGAACTATGAGTCCGTGCATTTGCTAGTTAGTCCCTGTTTATTAGAACACAAGAATTTTGCAGGAACAAAATGATTTTTTTATCTAACTACTACTACCTTCATCTCAAAATAAATCATCTTCTAGAGTTGTTCCAAGTCAAATATTTTTATGTTTGACCAAATTTATAGGAAATAATACCATTATTTATGGCACAAAAATTATTATCATCAGATATACCATGAAATAGATCCCTATAGTATACTTATTTGGTGTTACAGATGTACAAATTTGGTCAAATTTAAAATAGTTTGACTTAGAACAACTCTATAAGTTGATTTATTTTGGTAGAGATGGAGTATTAGACTACACATTCGAATGAGCTATATGAGTAGGCTTCAACTTGAAATACATGCGTTACATCAACTGCTTTAAGGACAAAGGGTTAGCTACGGATCGACCTCCATTACTCCTAGCATCCCACTGAGCTGTCATATAGGCCGGCCTATGAATTTCCCGTTATTATATATCAACATCTTGATTGCTTGGCAATTCTACCGGATACTAGCAAAGATTCACAACGTTTAGGCACCCCCATTGTGTAGCCATATAAGTCAATCATCCAGCGAGCGATCACAATTCCCCTTCGGTGTCATGTGTCAATGAATGGGTTGTGTCAGATCAAATCATCAATTTTTTTGTCAGTTATTAATGAGGGGAATCAGGTAACTAAATCTAATTTGCGAGACAGTGATGGAATCGTCCTGCCTATGGATCGCATCATATTTTGTATCACATCAAACTTTGTAGCACTGATGAAAACCCCCAGTTTTGGACTGTGGGGATGGGGATTCCATTAGAATTAATTCATAACAGAATCGCACTGTTTCATGGGGAAATTCTTCAAAGTTCTTGTCAATTCCTGAAACATTACCATGAGCGGAGGCCTAATTGTAAGCGCAGGAATGGACGATCTACCCTGTGTGGCGGCAACTGTGCCAGACAGACCCCAGGTGTACGTTCTGGTACATTGTCTGGACTCGGTACTCTCGACCGATACCGGTAAATGAAGTACAACCTCCGTCAAAAAAATGTAAATCTTATTTTTCAAGGTAAGATTAGTGTAGGCGTAAAATTACGCCTTTGCTCCTCCTCTATTATTCTAGAAATTGTTGTCTTCTGGAATGTTCTTCTCATGGATGGTAGTTTTTAGTCATGTAGGGATATTTTTAATTGGTGGGTCCTACAGAAAAATGTGATCTCTAACTCTACAATTACATTCTTTTTGAGACCAGGATTGAAATGCAAGATTACATTCATTTTAGAACAGATGGGGTACTTTTGTAGGATCCATATATAAAGTACTAGTAGATAGAGTATGCGTGCAGTTCCAGATATAGATGAGCAAACCGGCCGCTCGGCCCGCCACGGCATGGCCCGACCAGGCACGGCACGGTAGGGCCCGGCGTGCCGCCAGACCGTGCCGCGCCCGGTCCTTCGTGCCTGGCCGACGGCCCAAGCACGGCCTGTCGGGCCGCTTTCTATGCTGAGCCGGCTCGGAAAGCGTGGCCTTTTTTTAGCAGGCCGGGCCGGCCCAAGGCCCACGTCAATGCCACCGAGCGCCGCCGCTACGTCGTGAAGGAGGGAGCTCCAGGCCGCCGGGTCACGAAGGAGGGAGTGTCGATGCGGGACCCACAGGGTTCCCCAGCGATATGACTACGAGTTGTGGGCCCTGGCCTGGCCCACGGACATAAGCAAGAATAGGAACAACATCCGCTACACCGAATCTGAGTAGAATAGGTCAGACTAGCCGGATTACTATGGAAGGTAACTTCCGAATTTAGTTCAGGACACCTTCATTGAATCCGACTAGGATTGTAACCGCACCAGAGCCTTCTCTACTGATATAAAGAGAGGCCGAGGGCACCCTTGTAACAAGAGACAATATAACACAATCAATCTAACGCAAGGGCTAACGCCGACTGGACGTAAGGTTATTACTCGATCACGATCGAGAGTCCGAACCAATATAAATCGACTGTCTTTGCATTCACCGTCGAGTTCTAGCATACGCCAAAGTCCGAACAACTATCTCAGGTACCCCCGTGGCCGGCTATTGGTGGTCAAACACCGACAGCTAGCGCGCCATGTAGGGGATTTCGGCGTAATCACGATCAAGAGCTCTACGGATTTCGACAACATGATCGTCCCAATGGGATCAATCTTCATCTTTGGATCGTGGGTTTACGAAGCGAAAGATAAGGGCATCCTCCAAGGATGTCTCGTCGAAGCTCTAGAAGCCCACGAGGGACTCACTCTTCCGACGAGGCCTACCAAAGATCTCGCCGAAAGACTTTCAAGCCTTACGGTGTCCGAATCGACTCAGGCCCCAATGACAACCAGTCTCGACTTGACATCCGGGTCAGATTTCCTCTCGGAGTCCTATCCGGGTTCTTTTAAAGACAAGCCAAGTCCTTTTTCAATTGCACTCTAGAACGCGGCATCAACCCTTCAAAACATCAATTCGAACCTACTTCAGGTTTCCCCTAGAAAATTGAGTTACCTCCCAACCGGACTTACCAATGTGGCAAGGGCGTATCAAGACTTACTCCGAAATACGACTGATCCAGTGCGAAGGCTACGTCTTACCGGGGCATAGGAATGTCTTGTATTAACCGTAGCATCTAAAGATTGCCTAGTCCACTGGTCGGGTACTTGTCCCAGAACAACAATGACCGACTAGTTGAAGAAGCTATCACTCTACCCTACCAAGAAGGTAGTGCGCTCCGCGATGCCAACACTCCAACTGAAGTCGTCAGCAACTACAGCAAGGCAAGCCTGGTGCTAGGCTGAGAAGCCTTCATGATTCGGTAGCCTCTACCGATGCCGCCAACTGCACCTGATGTCAGATCTTCAGATGAATCAGAATCAAACATATCGCCCAACGCTCCTGAATATGATGGCGAATCTGAGGGCCAGAGATGAGCTAGAGAAAGAAGGAACAAACTAAAAGAAGGCCGCAGACGTCGTGCCAGGCAACGAAAAGAAGCACAGGACACGTACAAGATAGAGCTGGCCAAATACCACAAGAGGAAATCAGAGAAAGAAGTCAAAGAAAAGCGAGCGGCAAGAGTACACGGAGCTCCTTACGACAAGATATGAGAAGTACTAGAAGAACTTGAAGCAATCTCGCATCCCAACGAGGAACAAGAATAACTCCAAGAAATTCTCCGGACAACAGCTCTAAAGGCACATGGCAGAAGAACGCATTTCAGGCTTCCTGCTAGAACAGCATCACATAAACAAGACGCGCAAAGTCAATGGAGGTCTGCCTTCGAAAGACTAGGACCAAACGGGAGCCAGAATAGAGAGAAAAGAAGAGACCAAGCTCAGAGTAATCAAGTTGAGCATCCAAGAGAAGATAGGAGCAGAGCATCTTACCACTCATCCCCATGATTTATTCCTAGGCTAAATGACAGCTGACAGGAAGACGGAGGTTAGTCAGAACATAGAGGAAGCCGAAATGCATGATAGGTTTCCCTGTTTTTTAAGGCGACTTGCTTCGGTATGGCTGCCTCACAAGTTTAAGCCATTAAACCACTCCAAATATGACGGCAAGACCGAACCAAAGCAATGACTCAGAATCTACTCGCAATCAATCGAACTAGCTAGCAGAGATTATGATATCAAGACATTATTCTTTCTCATGTCCCTAGAAAACATGCCCCTCCAATGGTTCGATAAATTGAACCCGGGGTCAATCAGAGGCTGGGAGGACTTGCAAAAAACCTTCTGCGAAAATTTCGTAGGCATCATTACGCACCCCATCACACATGCAGAGCTAAAAGGACTCAAGCAAAAGAGAGACGAAAGCCTCAGAGATTATTATCAACGTTTTGGTGAATTACGTGCCTAGGTACATGACATCACCGAACAAGAAGTGATTGAAGCATTTTCCACGAAATCATGGCTAAATGACAATTTCAAGATTTTTGCAAAGAAACCCTAAGGAACAATAAAGAATTCAGACGTGTAGTAGAAAAATGATCATGGCTGAAGAAAAGACAAGGGAAAGATTTCTTGACAAAAACAACCAAGAAAACAACAGAGACAACTCGAACAAGAGAAATTTTCCAAACATGGGACCTCCGGACAGGAAGCGTGGACCAGACAACACCGTCGTCATGGCCGACAAGATGAAAAAAAATTCAAAATTCAGGAGATTCAAAGACATCGAGAATATGCACTGTATATGGCACCCACAAGGAAACCACACAACAGGAGACTTCCGAATCTTCATTAATCGGTACGCAAGAAAGAGAAAAACAAGGATATAGATGAGGATAACAAAAAGAAAGATGAAGACAACACGAAGGACAAAGGATTCCAGAAGCCAAAGGGAATAGTTGCAGTAATCTTCTCTGGAGTTCCAGATTCTAGAAGCAAGCACCAAGACAAGTTGGCTCTCCGTAACATCATGGCAGCCGAACGAGCCGTCCCAAGGTACCTAAATTGGTCATGGTACCCAATCCAGTTTTCAAGAGAAGATCAATGGACTAGCGTTGGAAATGTTGGCCTATATCCACTAATCCTAGATTTAACTATAGCAGGGATGACATTCACCAAAGTTTTAATCGATGGGGGAGCTGGACTCAACATCATATTTTCAGAAATGCTAAGATAGGGCTAGACTTCGCCAGGTTGATTACCCCAACAGGAATACCATTCTATGGAATAGTACCTGACAAAGCTACCATGTCGCTCGGGCAAATCACCCTACCAGTCACGTTTGGAACACAGACAAATTACCGAACTGAATTCATTCAGTTTGAAGTTGCGTACTTTGAGACATCATATCATGCCATCCTCAGAAGATCAGCACTTGCAAAGTTCATGGCTATACCTCACTACCCATACCTCATGCTCAAGATGATAGGACCTCATGGAATACACTCCCTCTGGGGCAACCTGAAGCACACTTTCGATTATGACATTCAAGCAATCCAAATTGCAGCCAAAGCACAGGTAGCCGACGGCAGGAAAGAAATTACCACAGTTGCTACACAAATGAACTTGGAAGAGCTAGAGATCCCAGCTAAGAAACCTTGCATCCTTGCACCAAAAAGAAGCTGATGTAAAGAAAATTGACCTAGGTACTAGTGACCTTGAGAAGACAGCGACCATCAGCGCTTGCCTCTCGGCTAAATAGGAACTCATGCTCACCAATTTTCTTCGGGACAACAAAGATATCTTCGCTTAGAAGCCGACCGACATGCCAGGTGTCCCAAGAGAGTTGGCTGAGCACAGAATCGATGTCAATGAAGGCTCCAAACCAATCAAGCAACGGCTAAGAAGATTTTCACTAGACAAAAAGGAAGCAATCAAGAAGGAGATTACAAAATTAATGGCAGCTGAATTTATAAGAGAAATTCTTCATCCAGATTGGCTAGTGAATCTCATTCTAGTATAGAAAAAGAACATGACAGAATGGCACATGTGCGTCAATTACACGGATCTCAACAAACATTGCCCAAAGGACTGATTCGGGTTACCGCAAATTGATCAAATTATTGATTCAATAGCAGGATCTGCTCTGCTATCTTTCCTCGATTGTTATTCAGGGTATCATTAGATTGCATTAAAGGAAGAAGACCAGAGCAAGACATCTTTTATCACTCTATTCGGTGCCTATTGCTATAAAATCATGTCCTTTGGACTCAAGAACGCTGACGCCACCTATCAAAGAGCTATTCAAACATGTCTCGGTGAACAGATTGGTGACAACACGGAAGCTTATGTCGATGATGTAGTAGTAAAGACAAAAACCCAGACATGCTAATTAAAGACTTGAAGAAGACTTTTGAAAATCTAAATAAGTGGAAGTAGTAATTAAACCCAAACAAGTGTGTTTTCGGGGTACCATTAGGACAACTACTCGGATTCCTAGTCAGTAATCGAGGAATAGAAGCAAGCACTAAGCATATTCGAGCCATAACAGAAATGGCACCCCTACGCTGTGTAAAAGATATGCAAAAACTGACAGGAAGTATGGTAACCCTGAATCGCTTTATCTTACGACTCGACGAAAAAGGACTCCCTTTCTTCAAGCTATTAAAAAAGACATGCAAGTTTGAGTGGACAGAGGAAGCCAATGAGGCTTTTGAAAGCCTTAAGGTGTACCTCACCTCATCACCCATACTCACACCACCTAAGAAGCACGAAGACATGATGTTATACATATCGGCAACATCTATTGTGGTCAGTGCAGCAATTGTGGTAGAAAGAGAAGAAGAAGGGTATGTATACAAAGTACAGTGACCGGTATACTACATCAGGGATGTTTTGACAGACTCAAAAATACGGTACCCGCATGTACAAAAACTACTCTATGCCCTGCTAATTACTTCTCGCAAGCTACAACACTACTTCGAAGGCCATAAGATTACTGTAGTAATAAATTTCCCTCTCTGAGACATCCTGCGCAATAGAGATGTGATAGGACACTTATCAAAGTGAGCAGTGGAACTCAAAGCTCTAAATATCGATTTCTCTCCTTGAAAAGCAATAAAATCACAAACACTCACAGACTTCGTGGCCGAATGGACAGAAATCCAACAACCCGCGCCAGATGCCTCCCTCGACCATTGGAAGATGTACTTCAACAGATCACTCAAGTTAGACGGGGCTGGCATAGGTGTTCTTTTCATATCCCCAAAAGAAAATAGCTTAAATGCATACTCCAGATACTGTAGCAAGCCATAAACAATAAAGCAGAATATGAAGCACTCATTCGTGGGCTAAGGATCGCGACTTCTCTCGGAATCAAACGGTTACTTGTCTATGGTGATTCAGCTGTGGTCATCAATCAAGTCAACAAAGACTAGGACTGCACCAAAAACAACATGGACACCTATTGTGCTAAAGTACGAAAACTAGAGAAAAATTTCCATGGACTAGAGAATGCTGCATGTTCTATGAGATTCAAACGTTGCCGTAGATGTTCTCGCCAAGCTGGGATCGGACAGAGCAAAGGTCCCGCTGTTGACGGTCATTAACGTCAACAATATATAGTGAAATAAACATGAGAGAATGGTCAAAATACATGAAAACAAAGAAGACTAGGGTGTTATCTTACGAATTCCACGAGCTTTGTTGAATTTTAATGTTTGCAGGGAGTTATGCATAAAAGTGGAGAGAGATACCTAATTATTAATAGAATTTTTGGAATTTCACCGTAAGATAAATACTAGTATATTATAGAAGACCCCAGAAGACACTGGAACGAAGCGGAGGCTGAGTGCCTGCCAGCTGGGACTGGTCGACCAAGGGGCGGCCACCCCCTTCTCCCCCTTCCACGAGCTTCTAGAGTATTCTTCTACCAATCTTGAGGATCAATCCTAGCCCTCTGTAAAGTCGGTTTGATCCAATGGCTTACGTGCATCCCATCAGGGTATAAATACAGGGGCAGACCCCCCTGAAGGCATAAAGTCATTTGAAGATCAGTTCATCCGGAGCCAGAAACCCTAGATCATCATAGTTCCTCTAGTTCATAGCTTTAACATAGTTAGATCAGGTCTAAAAGAAGTCAAGCTGAGTCAACCTAGCTTGGATTCCCGATCGTTGGCGAGCGTGGAGTTTTGGTAATGTTCTAGCTCTTCGCTCTTATTGTAATTATGTCTTTGCACAATTATTGCAATGTCAACACTATTCTTCATCTTTATTACATTATTGAATGCATTGTTCATTGTCTACTTCAATTCTAGTGTAGTTAGGTTGCTATTTAGTTTGATCACATATTCGTATAGCGCTCGTCTATTTGGCCATAAGATGAGCGGTATGCATTATGTAAGCGTGGTGCTTAGATGAGTTGCATATCTGCGGATGCCTCCAGTTGTTTAGGATCGTGTGGTAGATCGTGGGTGTGACTTTTATAGGCCCATTGAGTCCTCTGTATTCCTTCTCCTGTGCAGTGGATTATTGGTAGAGCAGTATTGTCTGGTTAAGGATATATTCGTATATCAGAGGTTTCTGAACTCAACTTCTCATGTTCATGGCTCCATTATGGTTGGGACATATGGTAGTATTACTTGACGATGATTATTAATTGTAGTAGCTTGACATGTAACTTGAATACTTAGGAATTATTCCTCTAATATTCTGATTGGATTACGTTATTAGTAGTAGTTAGGGAGCTCAGAGTGTACCTACTTATTTATTTATGATGACTGATCATTACTTATTATATATATATATATATATATATATATATATATATATATATATATATATATATATATATATATATATATATATATATATATATATATATATATATATATATATTACCATGTGACTTGTCCCTGTTATTGAGTAAGAGTCTGTTATTGAGTAAGAGTGCATAACATTGGTTTACTCTCTTTATTATGAATATAAAGTTTATCAATACTCTAGATAGAAGTTTAGCTAGACCTTCCTAGTGGTAAAATTATAAATGACAACTGGTAATATTCTAGGTAAAATGTTATAATGGTATAATTATCTGTCCACTTGCAGATGTTCTTAATTGTTCTTAATCTTAATTCATCATATCTTGATATCATTTATATTTTTGTCTAGTCATATAAAATCATAGTGCCACATATATACTTCTAAGCTTTATTCATTAGGGATGACAACCTAGTTCCATGCTAAGAAGTATAGGTAAATATAAAAGGTAACTAGTATTTAGAGACATATTAATTTATTACCATTCATTGTTAGCGTCGTTGCTATTTAGCGATTGCGTTACTTAATATCAACACCTGCCAGGTGTGTTTATAGAGGAGTTGCCATCATCCTCCATAAAATAACTCGGTAGGATAACATCTGAACCACCGGCACCAACAACCCAGATCATGGTAATCACCAGATTATAGACTCAAGACTTCATTGACTACATTAAAGAAAACAAGCTACCATCTAATAAGGAAGATGCCACCAGGATAATCAGAAGAAGCAAGAACTACGTTCTTGTAGGCGACAACCTATACAGAAGAGCCACGTCATCAGGAGTACTTCTTAAATATATCTCAAGAGAAGAAGAAAAGAAATCTTAGATGAAATCCACTCAGGTTGCTGCGGTAACCACGCAGCCTCAAGGACTCTAGTGGGCAAAACTTTTCGTACCGGTTTCTATTGGCCAAAAACTTTGAAAGATGCAAAAGAACTAGTCAGACAATGCAAAGGGTGTCAAATGTTCGCAAGGCAAACTTACGTACTAGCGCACGACCTAATTTGCATCCCTCCTGCCTAGCCATTTGCATGCTGGTGGCTAGATCAAGCAGAACCACTCAAAAAAGCCAAAGGCGGATTTGAGTACATCTTCATTGCAATCGACAAATTCACCAAGTGGATCGAATACAAGCCGCTCGTAAAGTATAGCACAGCAAAAGCAATCAAGTTCATCCAAGACATTATGCACCACTTTGGAATACCTAACCGCGTCATCACCGATTTGGGTTCCCCTTTTATAGCCATTGAGTTTAAAAATTAGGCACAAGACTACGACATCAATATAGATTATGCATCAGTTGCACACCCTAAAGCCAATGGATTAGTAGGAAGAGCCAATGGACTTATACTAGCTGGATTGAAACCAAGATTGTATGAAGAACCAGAAGATTACGGCTCCAAGTGGATTGAAAAATTACTCAAAGTAGTATGGGGGCTACGCACTCAAGTAAGCAGAGCGACTAGATACTCACCTTTATTTCTAATATATGGATTAGAAGTCGTGCTACCAGCAGATTTGATCTGGACATCCCAAAAATCAAACAATACGAGGAGGGAGAAGTAGAACACACCCGAAGATTAGAACTTGATAGTGCAGAAGAAGTCAGGGTAAACGCTACCCTTCAGTCAGTTCGATACCTCCAAGGTCTAAGACGCCACTACAACAAAAGTACTCAACAACGCTCAGTGCAAGTCAGAGACCTAGTACCATGAAGAGTACAAAAAACTGATAGATGTCATAAACTACTCAGCCCATGGGAAGATCCTTTTATTGTCACAAAAGTCTCTGGACCAGGCACATACAAGTTAATGATTGAAGATGGAATAGAAGTAAGGAATACGTGGCATATCAGCCAGCTAAGAAGATTCTATGCTTGAAGAACTCAAGACAAAATTTATGTAGCAACAAAGCAATGTGTAATCAAGATTCATGGCCAATAAAATAAAGATGATATTCCTCGTCAACATTTGTCTTATTATGATCTATCCCGAGTCATTTTCACAACCGGATGAGAGCAAAAGAGTTAAAAAGATGCTTGAGCTCACAATCCCAAGTCTTTTCAGGCTTGGATGAGAGTAAGGCAGACAAGCTGATATTCAAACTTATCCTATGTTGTTTTCATAGCCTAGATAAGAGCCAGAAGTGCTCGCCCAATCCCAGGTTATTTTCACAAACCGGATGAGAGCAAAAGAGCTGAAAAGATGCTTGAACTGCAATCCCAAGTCTTTTTAGGCTTGGATGAGAGTAAGGCAGACAAACTGACACTCAAACATATCCTGGGTTGTTTTCACAGTCTGGATGAGAGCCAGAGGTGCTCGCCCGATCCCGAGTTGTTTTCACAACCGGATGAGAGCAAAAGAGCTAAAAATGCTTGAGCTCGCAATCCCAAGTCTTTTCAGGCTTGGATGAGAGTAAGGCAAATAAGCTAACACTCAAACATATTCTGAATTATTTTTATAGCCTAGATGAGAGCCAGAGACGCTTGCCTGATCTCGAGTTGTTTTCACAACTAGATGAGAGCAAAAGAGCTGAAAAGATGCTTGAGCTCGTAATCCCAAGTCTTTTTAGGCTTGGATGAGAGTAAGACTGATAAGCTAACACTCGAACCTATCCTAGGCTGTTCTCACAGCGTGGACGAGAGCCAGAGGTACTTGCCTATCCCAGGTTGATTTCACAATCGGATGAGAGCAAAAGAGCTGAAAAGACGCTTGAACTCGCAATTCACAAATCAAGAGCAAGAGATGAAAAGATGCTTGAACTCACCTTGTCCTAAGTCTTTTTGGACTTGGATGAAAGTAAGAAGGCTAAAAAGCCAACACTTGACTTATCCTAGGTTGTTTTCACAGCTTGGATGAGAGCCAAATAGCGCTCGCCCTATCTCGAAGTTCTTCCACACTGGAAACAATACAACTGATCCAGCACCTATGCTCGACAAGACTTGCGAAGATATAAAAAACAAGAGCAAGACCAGTTGGAGAAACACAACTCAAAGGAACCTAGATACGCCTACGAAGACTAAGGCTTATATCCAGCACGCATTCAAAGAAAATTCTAAAGTCTGGGAAAACAACTCAGAAAGATTCACTCAAACGATTCAAGCAAAATAATAAATATGAATCCAGAAGAACCAGAATTTCTTTACAAGGCACAATACAAAGTACATCTTTACAAAAGGAAAGCGCCCGAGCGCTACAACGCCTAACCACCAGCTTCATCATCAGAACAAGGGAGCTGAATATTAAGCTTTTCGGCAATGAAGGTGGCCAGATCTTCAACTTTAGGTTTAGCCTTCTCAATGGAATCTAAATAATTGTCATCATCGGTGTCTTCCCTAAGTTTTTCTAGAGGAACCGACAGAGCAAGAACATAGATATGAGCTAAAATGTTCTTAACACATGTCTAGACCCCATCCTTCACGAAGCTCTGAAGGCGCTCAAGAATCAGCAGGATGAAGTCACCCTAGGTCCTTCCATCATCTTTGGAAGTCTGAAGAAGCTTTGCAATGGTCTTGAAAGATTTTCACAAAGTAGCAAACCATTGGTTAGATGTCACCAGCTTCTTGGACAAATCCTCAATGGTTTTCATCCCCTGCACAAGATCCTGGTTAGCACCAAGTCTAATCAACTAGGCACGAGCGAGCTCTTCTTCGGCATGAGCCTTTACCTCCTCGGCCCTATTGTGATTAGAATGAACCGATACCTTCATATCTTCAACATCGGTTAAGAGCGTATGCTTATCTTTTCGAAGGGCTAATCAAGACAATAAAAGAAAATCAGACAAATAAGGAGCAAAAATGAGAAAAAAAAGAGGGAACAAAGAATAAAAGAACTTGGAATACCATCGCACTCTTTCTTCATAGCCTCCACCTTCTTCAAGGCTTCCTGGACTGCAACATCCCTCTGCTCCTCTGCCTCAATCCCTGAGCACAGATAGTCTTTTCCTCCCTCTGGTGCGTTTGACACTCGGTCTCCATCTCGGTCCGGCAGAGGTCTAGCTCCGTCTTCAGAGCACTAATTTCGGAGGACAACTTTTTCTCGGTCTCAGTCGAGAAAAAGAAGTCAGCATGGTCTCAAGAGAAAGACTGATCAAATAGGATGAAGAGAGAAAGACAAGGTGTAAGAAGCCAAGAGGCCGAGCAAAATAATAACTTAAGAAAAAAACTTACCTAGAGTTTTTTTCCCAAAAGAAGCAGCACCAGCCACCAGGATTTCCCAGTCCATAGTTAGCTCTGACAAGCGACAGGTGGCGTAGAATTCTCGCATCATATCATCATCTAAACGCTGACTACTAGTTCCAAGAGCAACATGAGGAGAAATTGATTGATGCGAAGACGATAATACCAAGGCCGCAACCTAGGCAGTAGAAGCCCTAGCTACCTCCTTAGATGGACCTACCGTCATGATCACCATCACCTCCGGAGTTGGTGACTCTGCGATAGCATGTTCATCAGGGGCCACCGTCTCCCTCATAGCTACCTCACTGACCGTGTGTTCCAAGTCCTGAGACTCAGTACGTAAAGGCGCACCAGCGGACTGAGAAGAAGCCAGCCAGAGGTTGGGGGAAGATGAAGGTGAGGACCTGCAAAATGATGGACAACCTCAATGATAAGAAGATGAACTAGAAAAAGGGAAAACAGAGACGAACAAAGTTAGCTGGAATCCACTCACCTAGGTGTCCTTTTCTTCATACTAATACCCCCAGTCTGAACTAAAGACTTCAGCAGAGACATGGTGGCAGCAAAAATATCATCACCATCTTGCGCCAGGGAGGCTGTGATTGATGCCTAAAACTCAGAAGAACTCAGGCTCGACATCCGCTTACTACAAAGGACAAGGGCAAGGACAAGTCAAAAGAAGTGCCCAAGAATAATAGCAACAAAACAAAATACAACAACAACACACTGACGAGTGTTGAGGGCTGTGTCATCATCCTCATCATCCTCGCCCTCGAGCAACTCAACCACAGTACCATCTGAGAAAGGAGAAAGTACTCGGTTAAGAACACAAACAAAATACAAAGAAGGCAAAAATATTGAAATGCTCACCTAGGAGCATGCTACCTACAACTTGAGTACCTGGACGAGTACTTGATTGATGAGGCTTCTTGGTAGAAGACATCCCGACAGAAGCGTCGTTCGCTCGCGTCCTCTTGCTACTACGAGGAGCTCGAGGAACTGGACAAGGGACATACTCAACGTATGGGACGGTTTCTGCGATGGAAGCACCAAGAAGGATGGTGGTGGCTTGAGACTTACTGGTTGAAAATGCTCCAGCAAGGTTCTCCCTAGCTTTCACCCAGAAGGGTTGTCATCAGTGGGGATCAAATCAATGAAATTCTAACCCAAATCCTGCAGATAACCAACAACAACAAGAGAAGTAAGGGAAATGAAGATAGAAAGTACCAGCAACAAAGGAAATATAAAGAATAAAATACTCACAGAAGATAAACAACTTATAGCAGGAGACGGATTGTCAGCACGGTACTCAGAAACCGTGTGCAGAATGATGCTCACTCCCTTCAGAATTTTCTTGAGGCGCTCTAGCACCTCTTCTTCGGTTAACTCCAGAGCCAGGACCATATGAGAAGGGTCCTTGGCTCTGGAGTACTCAAAGCTATAGTGCTCCCTCTCCTTCAAGGGTTGAACTCACCGACGCAGATAACTGGCGACGATTTCAAAGCCAGTCAGTCCTTGCTGCTTCAGAACCTGAATTCTATCAAACAATGGTTGGATCTTCTTAAACTCTTCACTCGATAGAGGGTTCTTCTCCCAACAATCATTGACCGAGGGACCAGAATCAGAATGAACAGCAAGAGCGGGGAGCATGTTCCCAGCATAAAACCACTCCGAATACCACTCCTTCACAGAATCGACCAAGTCATAGTCGAAAAAGAGATTCTTCTTGCCCTGGTGGAATTGAACCCCCACAACCACCTAGAGGAGAAATATTATCACTCCGGGGGTGTGGTTTCAGACGAAAGAAATAACAAAACAAGGAGATAGAAGGAGAGATTTCAAGAAAGGTTTTGCAGAGATGAACAAATACTGACAAGTGAAGGACACCATTTGGAGTCAAGTGATTCAAGCAAACCCTAAAATATTAGAGAAAATGATGGAGAAAAGAAGACGCTGGGAGGCAAAGGTCAGCACAGATGAAGGAGACGAACAAAACAATTTCACCAGGATTAAGAGCAGGAACCCAATGTGACCTAGAGTCTTCCAATCTGCAAAACCTTGCTCCTAGATCAGGCCATCACCAACCAACTCTCGTAGTTGATCTTCCATCGTGGACGGGAATGGCCAGACCTTCTCTGAAGCCCTCATAGCAATAAAATCTTGATTCTCGATGATCAAGAGTGACGCCTCCTCATCCACCAAGACTTCCTTTGACTTGCTCGATGACTTCTTCTTGCCCATACAATGGCGAGGATCTGAGGTCGGTGGGAAAAGCTCAACGGCGGCAACGACAATGGCAGCAAACGGAGCTCTGGATATTAGGGTTTCGCAATGGCCGAATGCTAAAGGGCAAAAACAGGGTAAGAAAGAAGAAGAAGAAGAAGAAGAAGAAGAAGAAGGAGAAAGAGGGCCCTTAAATAGATTTACAATGATAAAAACATGGCCTATTAGGCCCACTTAACATGGTATGAAAACGCAACGGTCTGTTTCTTACCATAACTGACACGACTGAAATGACGAAAGACACAACTTTTCACAACTATACAGTGCAACGACCAGATTTCAGACTTATCCGTTCACACTGCGCCGTGACCAAATTGTTACAGATCACACCACATAGAAAGAACTCACCATTCACAAATGATGTTACAGAACGCTGCTAGAGAACCTGAACATTCTAGAAACAACCCGGATGATACTCAAAAGCACTTAGACAACAAGAAAGGAGACAACAACTGAGAAAGAAAGATTTTTTTATTACAAATATCATCAAAGGGTATAAGGTTACACATCTTACAAGACCCAACAAACTCGATACTACGACGAGCAAGGTAGCAACAAAGTGCCCAGGCAGAACTTGGCTCTAGAAACGACTACGAGCTCCTAGCCACAACACGACAGAAGACAACCAACTCGGATACACTATTTTCTTCAAAGGAAGGACGCAGTGCATCCAAGACGGATATCAGCAGCACAACGAGACAACTCGGACCAAGTGAGGCTCATAGACATCAATCTACCTAAGCCCGATGTGATCCTAGATCAGACGCTGATCTGCACCGAACAATCGCAAGGCAGTGTGGAAGGATCAACTCGAAGCTACTGGATGATGGAACATATCTCATATCACAAGACTTCTTTCACCTACCATCACGTACTACCTGGTACAATGCTGCTGTGAGATTATTCTACCACTAATCTCGATCACAAGACTTCTTTCATCTGCTATAAAACTTATAAGACTCACAACTTACGCCCGGGGGCTGCTGTACTTCACAAACTATCATATTCATGGCTACGGAGGCTTTGGACTATACAACAAGACACTTGATGAATTGAAGCAGCACACCAGAAGGGTATTTATAGGTCAAATAGAGGCATACATAGACTGGGAGCACTAATAGAACACGCCTGACAAAAGTCTCAATAAAAAGACAGAAAGTAATAAGAAGAGGACACGCGTGTGAAGGAACAGTACTCAAAGAAAAGCATATTCGAAAGAATATACCAACACTGTACACCTCATGACTATAGAGAAATCAATTCAACTGCCAACCTCCACCGACTTTGAACATAAAGTCGGCTACCTAAGAAGACAATAGAAGACCCTCTATCCAAGTTCTTAACAATCGAAAAGGACTCGGAAAGATGCTCGGGGGCTGCAGGGTACATATCCTCAGAAGAGTTTTCTAGTTTTTTAACAAATAAAATTCAAGACCCTCTAACTTTTTGTTCCAAATAGTAAGAGGCTCGGGGGCTACTCTCAATGATATACTAGAAAGACTTTTTCAAGACAGACCACTTCAAGGCTTCACGTCTAAGAACCCGGAACAAGCTTGATTCATCAGGCAGAGCCGGAGAAACAAGGAGGTTTTCGAGTTCAACCATGAAATGCTTGGGGGTTTGTCGATGCGGGACCCATAGGGTTCCCCAGCGATATGACTACGAGTCATGGGCCCTGGCCTGGCCCACAGATAGAAGCAAGAAGAGGAACAACATCTGCTACACCGAATCCGAGTAGAATAGGCCAGACTAGCTAGATTCCTATGAAAGGTAACTTCTGAATTTAGTTCAGGACACCTTCTTTGGATTCGACTAGGAATATAACCGCACCAGAGCCTTCTCTACCGATATAAAGAGAGGCCGAGGGCACCCTTGTAACAAGAGACAAGATAACACAATCAATCCAACGCAAGGGCTAACGTCGACTGGATGTAAGGTTATTACTCGATCACGATCGAGGGCCCAAACCAGTATGAATCAACTGTTTCTGCGTTCACCGTCGAGTTCTAGCATACGCCGAAGTCCGAACAACTGTCCCGGGTACCCCCGGCAGGCTATCGGTGGTCAAACACCGACAGGGAGGGAGCTCGAGGCCGCCGCGTTCGAGGGCGCCGCCTGCTGTGCGGCCATGCGGGAGGCTTTGACCACGGAGGAGCATGCGGCCGCTGGTGTGGGGGCGAGAGGAGGTGGCCGTCGTTAGTGGTGCGGGCATGAAGGAGGCGGCCGGTGGCGCGAGGGGCGAGGAGGAGACGAGGTTGCGACTGTGATGTGCATCCGCGGGAGCCTAGTGCCGTAGTGCGGCGCGGGATGAGGATGCGGTAAGCAGCGCGGGGATGGGGATGCGGTAAGCAGCGTGGGGATAGGGATGCGGAAAGTTGGATGAAAGTAGTCAGGGTTACAGTGAAATAGTATGGGGCCATGGGCTACTAGGCACCGGGCCCCCATCAGGCCTGGCGTATTTTACCGGGCTGGGCCGTGCTGCCCGCCGGGCTGGGGTACGGCCCAGACATGGCCTGGTCCTCCGTGCCGGGCTGGCCTGGGCCCACTGGCCACCGGGCCGGGCTGTGCTTGGGCCGGGCCAAAAAACCGGGCCTCGTGCCGAGCCGGGCTGCGGGCTGCATGCTCCTTTTTAGTTCTAGAATAGTACAGATGTCCAATGACACATCACTGAAGTTACCTTGCACCTTTTCATCCAGGGTGGATAATCGCTGAATGTGTCGTGGATTACCGCTTGTACTACCGTCAGCTTTCACTCTATGTATGGATATATAGTGGAGTGTACAAGATAGGGTTTAAACGGCGTGTTCTTTCGTGATATCCTAGGATGATGCGTTTTCAAATTAGCGGGTGGTGGTCATATATATCTACTAGTAATCTAGCGTTCGTAAGCAATTTTATCCTAGGTGCTGCAACGGTCTGGTTGAAAATTTATCCGCTGCACCGTACCGGTCATCCTGCCGGCAGATATTGACTGGCTCCATGGATGAAACAACGCAAGCAAAAAAAAGAGAGCATCATATACAGAGAGCGTAGTAGAGCTAGCTAGCAATAGCATTCCGTTTGTTGAGCCGTCAGTGTCACTGCGCTCCAACCAACCATTACTAAACCCCTTCCCCCTCCTCTTCTTCGCTTCGCATTCAAATCAACATCTATCCATCTCCGAGACCAAGACTTGTAGCCTAGCTCATACGGCACCAAGCAGCTAGGCCAGCACAGCATTTGCGCGTTGCCCGCGCGCGCGCACTGCACGCCTCGCTCACTTGGCGGCACTGGCAATGCCGGACTCCGATGATATCGTCCCCAGCCCGGCGTCGCCGCCGCTGGGCAGCAGCGTGCCGAAGCGGGGCAGCAGGGGCGGGAAAAGCAGCGGGCACGGCGGAGGGCGGCGCAGCCCGGCGGCGTACCGCGGCGTGCGGATGCGTGCGTGGGGGAAGTGGGTGTCGGAGATCCGCGAGCCGCGCAAGAAGTCCCGCATCTGGCTCGGCACCTTCCCGACGGCCGAGATGGCGGCGCGCGCGCACGACGCCGCCGCGCTCGTCGTCAAGGGCCGCGGCGCCGTGCTCAACTTCCCGGAGATGGCGGCGTCCCTGCCGCGCCCGGCCTCCGCCGCGCCGCGCGACGTGCAGGCCGCGGCCGCGCGCGCCGCCGCCATGGTGGACGGGAACGTGGTGCCCGTGGGCGCGGCGGCGGCTTCGGTGGCGATGGTGGTGCCGCCGCCGGAGCCGAAGCCGCTGTCGTCGTCGTCGCCCCAGCAGGTGCCGGGACAGGCGTCAGTAGTTGGCGACCCCGACGAGGATGAGCTGCTGGAGGAGATCGTGGAGCTGCCGCCGATCGACGACGCCAAGGACGTCCTGGCGTCGTCGGACGACGTGTTCTGCTGGACGCCGTCGTTCCACGACGACTGTGCCGCCGACGACCCGTGGTCGTACGAGCCGAACGCGTGGATGACGCAGGCCGGCGGCGGCATTGCGGCGCATCACGTCGACGAGATGGTGGTGCCCGGGACCGCGTTCGCCACGGACCAGCTCTGGACGACGACGCAGCCGGACGGCATTATACCTTCGGGGCTCGGTGCGTTCTTATGGAACCTGTAGCTCACATCACTAGGCAAGTAGCTGATCGATCTGGCCGTCTCTCCCTTTGCTCTCTTTTTAGTATAGAAGATAGAATTGCTTGTTAATATAAGCCCAAAAGTTTGCATTTTGCATCGATCGTCGGCTTCCTACGCACGTACCATTGGCACGCTGCACTGGCAAACATACGGACCCATGCATCTTCGTACCTTTCCGATCGATTCTGCCGCGTTCTTCTCCTTTTCTCCGGTCTTTGATGTGCATGAGAAGCAGCTCGCATTACGATCTCGGTGAGACAGACAGGCGGTTGTGGGAGAACGACGCATGCAATTAACCGTGCCGTGTCCGGAGATGTCCACGACTAGATATATCATGTGTCTGTCGAACCATCCGTGGTTTTTGCCTAAACCTCTAGTCCAGACTAGATATACCATATGTCGAACGGATCAGAACCAACAACGCCTTTGCATTGATGTTGCACATAGGTCCTGTTCGGATCATATGGTCTAAAGTTTAGTTGGCTAAATTTAAGGGGCTAAACTTTAGACCACTTTAGTTCACCTATATGGTCTAATTAACTAAAGTCTTTTTTTTAGGTGGTTAAACTTTAGACACAATTTTAAATCATCTTTTTTAGAGATATAAGAGCTAAAGTGGTCTAAAGTTTACTAGCTAAACTTTTAGACCATGAGATCCAAACGTGTTAACTTATGATGCTTCCTTGATGTAGTATATATATAGCATATATGATTGAGATTTCAAGATGACAATTCTGATGTGCTATTAATTCAGAGTTTCAGTAGACACAATTCTGATGTGCTACTGCTGCAAATGATTAAGGATTGATGCGAGCAGGTACCTGACACGATCTCTCAGTCAGCAGAGAAAGAGACCCCAACCCGGTGCCAAACGGTCGTGTAGGCTAGCTGCTCACGTCACGTGATTGTCGCTTGCAAATGATCCGACATGTAAATAATAAAGCTTGACAGCTTCTGGAAGGTTATCGGCGGTCTGATTGTTTTCCTACACAACTTTATCAAGGATGGATCTGTTTGACAGGGCTCCGACGTGTCTGGCTCCTCCTAAAATGGTTTTGGCAATGGCTATTATGGTCGAATATAGCTTCTCTACTAAAGGTTAAATATATTGTCAAAACATTTGACAAAAGTTTCCAAGAGCATTTCAAAGAGGAAATAGACACAAGCTACAAATTTTAGCTCTGGCTTCTAGTTCACTAGTACAGAAATGATTTTTAGAGACGCCTCCCTTTTCTAACAGAAGCGGTTGTCTTAGCACGCCGTCATTAACCTCCGCGGAGGCACTGTAGCGATACAACCGTTGCTAGAAATCAATTTTTAGAGCGGTTCTATTATGAAATCCGCCTCTAAAAATGTATTCATTTCTAGGGGTGGTTCCGTTAAGAGAACCGCATCAGAAAATGCTATTTTTAAAAATGGTTGCTTATGTCAACCGTCTCTGAAAATGAGTGATTTTCAGAAGTGGTTCTCTTAAGACAACCCCAACTAAAAATCAATTTTTAGAGACGGTTGACTAAGTCAACTGTCCTTAAAATAGCTACAGCACAAATAAATTCATATCTTTTTAAAATGAAGTCGGATGAAGATAAAATTTATATGAAAATTGTAGAGCTCGACGAGATCTAAAACTTTGTAGTTGATAAAATTTTTGTTTGAGATCATATAGGGTTCCAAATATATAAATTAATTCTCAGATTTTGAATTTCAAATTTTTGATTTTTTTTAAATGACCTTGGATGAAGAAATGTTCTATATGAAAGTTGTAGTGCTCGATGAGATCTAAAACTTTGTAGTTGAAAGTTTTATCATCTAAGATTGTTTATGAGTTAAAATATTGATTACAATATTGATACATATTAGTACAAATAAACAACATCATAGAACTAGACACAAGTGACTGTGTGGTGCAGTGGTAGGGGAGGGATTGTGCGAGGGAGAGTTGTGAGTTCGAATCCCGGGTGTCGACACTTATTCAAAACATTTATATATAACAAGATTTACAAATCTCATGAGTTGTGGCCGGTCCTGAGCCCTTCGGGCTACATTAGACTTTTTTTCTTATTTTTATTACACTCTAAATGATTTTTAAATTTTTTTGAAAATTACTTTTAGGAATGGCTCTGATAATCAATTTTTAGAGGCGATTTTAAAACCGCCTCTAAAAATCACTTATTTTTATAATCGCTGGCATAGTACCAGTTTTAAAACCGTCTTTAAAGATTGCTTTTGACCGTCTCTAAAAAATATTTTCTATACTAGTGGTTTAAACATAACAAGAAGCTTACCTCACGCGTTGCTGCAAGAATTGCATGTGATTTGGAATGAAATTAGAGTATATATAATTACTTATATGAAGTGATAAACTATCATAAATTATTTTTAGTGGATGGCATGGTACTTCTGATGAACTAGTTTTATATATATATATATATATATATATATATATATATAACATATTTAGAAGAAAACATGAACTAGTTTCATATTTTTATAATTTAAAATTAATTAATTACGAACTTCTTGAGATCAAGCCAGATTTTTATTATTATTAAAAATTTGTTCGGTTTTAACAGTTAGAGGGTGTATGTTACCCGGTTTCTTAGATAAAGGTTGAAAATCGAACTTCAATACGAGTTGGAGGTTAAAAAATATACTTTACCCTAAAAATAAGGAAAATTCTATATGTCACTGGCACACGATCGAGGTCGAGGACGAGGAGTGCAGACTAGCAGGGCCATACGTTTGCTATCGCAACATACGCCAACAACCAACTAATGTTCATGCTACAATTACTAACCGTTGAGGATCCGCTTTCCAACATGCAGGCGACATCTACCGTTCGTCCTTACAATTACAATTACAGATTACAGGGGATAGATCATACAAAGATACAGTTACTCTCATTTGACCAAATATTCGTGAAAACTGCTAGCTGGCTTGCTAGGGCCTACTACTCCGTCCTTTAATGTTAGTCGTCCGAAAAGCGTATCTGTGAGGGAAACATGATTTTCTAGACACTAACATTTAGGGATCAGAGGGAGTACTACATGTGCCAAAAACATACCAACAGTAAGGATGGTACACCTGGCACACAGCGACAGCTAGCGGTGCACTGTTGGATGGGAAAAGCAGCGGTCGTACTCGTACCAGCGTGTACTCCGATCTCTGTACTTGAACAGAAGGACGTACATACGGAAACTCAGAACACGCAGTGCGTTCCCTTGACACAGGATTGTTTCGCTGCGAGCGGAGGTGGTTGCGTCTCCGGGCCTGGTTTAGATCGAGGAAGTTAAAAAAATTTGGAACGGTAGCATTTTGTTTGTATTTAATCATTATTATTTAATTATAGACTAACTAAGTTCAAAAGATTCATCTCGTGATTTACCATTAAACTGTGCAATTAGTTATTTCTTTTATCAAAATTCAGTGTGAAAAAAATTCTAATTTTTAGGGGTAATCTAAACAAGGCCCCAGTCTGTTACTGTTGCTGCAGATGATCTATAGTACTCCATCCGTATCAAATTTAGAAGTCGTTTAGGACAACGACACGGTCTCCAAAACACAATTTTGACCTCTTGTTTTAATAAAAAAATATTTATGGAAAATTGATATATGTATACTTTTATGAAAGTATTTTTCAAGATAAATCTATTCATATAATTTTTACATTTATAAACTCAACGACTTAAAAGTTATTGATGATTTATATTCCCAATGTTTGATCGAAGCATTATCCAAAACGACTTATAAATCTGATACGGAGGGGTATGTACGCACCCTTGCTTGATAGCTACCGCTACTACCACCAGGGTGGTAGTACACCAGTACTACTCCATCGTCCCGAAAATAGATTTGTGAGGGAAACATTATTTTTTTAGAGACAAACATTTAAATACAGAGGGGTACTGCACTACGTGTGCATGTGCATGTGCAGACGAAGAACAGTCGTAAACTTTGCATAGGAAAACAACGTCATATCGTCGAGTGTCTGATCGTCGATCTGTTTTAGCCAATAATAATTAAATCGATGCCATCGAGATTTACATTTTTCGGTACACGTACGATGATCTACTCCCTCCCTTCCAAAATTGTGCGTGGTTCCTCGCGCTAAACTTTAGTCTGTGTCACGTTAGATATTTAACGCTAATTTAAAGTATTAAACATAGATTAATTATAAAACTAATTACATAGAGCGAGACTAATTTGCGAGACGAATTTATCAAGCCTAATTAGTTTATGATTTAACAACGTGGTCTACTTTAAACATGTGCTAATGATGAATTAATTAGGCTTAATAGATTCGTCTCGCAAATTAGTCTCCATTTGTGTAATTAGTTTTGTAATTAACTCATACTTAGTGCTCCTAATTAGTATTCAAAAATCCGATGTGACATGGACTAAACTTTAGTCCCTAGACGTTTTTTACTTTCAGACATCCGATTTGACCATTCGTCTTATTTAATTTTTTGTGTGTAAATTATAAAATAAATAAATCGTTATTAAAATATATCTAATAATAAAATAAGTCATAATAAATAGATGATATTTATATAAAAATTTGAATAAGACGGACGGTCAAATAAGATGTCTGAAAATAAAAAACGTTGCTTATTTTCGGACGGAGGAGTACTCGTTAGCCTCTTGCGTAGTGATAGATCTGGATGTTAAAAGATTTTGTATCCATATTTGTTTTATTGGTTTTAGAGTAATGCTAAATGACACTTGAGTGTTCCTCGACCTCTCAGCACTCAATTCCTCACCCTCTTATTCTTCTCCATCTTCGGCCTCTCCCTGTCTGGAGTCTTCTTCCCAAGGTCGAGGTGACTACTAAGGTTGGAGTCTCTTCCACCTCCTTTCCTCTCTAAAGTGACCACACAGGTCAGCTCAAGTTCTTCACTAGAAAATCAAGGGTAATACAAACTTCCTGAAGTTCTCCACAGATTGGGAGTCCTTGGGCGATGCCTAGCCGGCTAGGGATAAAGCCCCCAAGAGTAACAAAAAATGCAAATCCAACCGGCTTAACGAAGAAAAATCAAGTGCTCAAGATTGCTTTTGATGATTCTCACACAAGGGCGCTTCTCTCAACTCAAATCCTTGCAAGATTTGAACCTAGAAGCAAAGGGAGAGAAGAGATGGGCTTTTTGAGCTCAGAGGCGATTTTGGCCGAAGGATGGTCAAATAGAATGAATGGGCAATGGTCACAAGAGAAGGGGGTAAGTATATATAGGTCTAGCTCAAAACTGACTGTTTTTGTGCCTGTCGAACTTTCGCAGATCTACTTCAAAACTTTCGATAGCTAGGGGTTCGCATGGAAAATAGTTTGTATGGAAAATAGTACAAATAGGGCCTACAGGCTGTGCAAACAAGACATGTCAGAACTTCCGACGATCGAAAGTTATGACCAACTTCCGACAGCCTTGGCATAGGGCAAACTAAGGGATCTTCAAAAGTTTCTATGGCCTTTGGAACTTTCGGTCACTGAAACCTTCTATGTCCTTCGAAACTGGTCAACGGAACATTCGAAGTCGATCGGACTTCCGAAGGGTAAACCTCTACAAACCGAACCAAAGTGCCTGTGCAGTGATAGAGTGTCTCTCAATGACTTTTAATTAGGTACTTGAGTACTCTGTCTTCTTCAGACCATTCCGAATTGATCCCTCTTTATAGTGTGGCAAAACCTAAACTAAAATTCAAAGATAAAAAGGGATTTTAGCCACTTGAGTTTGGTCGGCTTTGATCTTTAGAAAAAATTGAGGGGTGCCACTTCTCTTTAAGCCATCCTTTAATTCTTTCAAGAGGCTAAATGCTGCAGTATCACTAGATGGTCACATTAGTCCCTAATTTAGATATCATTAATCCACCAAAACCAACAATGGGGGAAAATGCACTTACACTAAGGGATGGAGGCATCCAAGCCTACTGGTGGGTCCGCTAGAGCTAGCGTCCGCGTCTGAATGCATGAATACAAGCATTACCATTTATATAATGATGCAGACCTACTCATTAGCCAATTTCTGTTGACCACATATTGAATTGGAATTTCTGAATATCAACTGAGTATTTTTTTACCTTTTTCATTTTCTTTTCTACTGTTGCGATTGTAGATTCGTGTGGGTGGTAGGCAGGCAGGGTAACAATAAGAGACCAAAGATGGCAAAAATATTTATGTAGACAGTTCATGCATGTTCACAGCACATATATCTAACCTTAGTTATACTGTTGATGCCATTAGTTTGATAGTCTGAAATTACACTTTTATGTTCAATTGTCTAAATTATCCTAGGGCCTGTTTGAGCACTAAGCTAACAACTAGCAGCAAAAAATACTGTGAAAAAGCGAAGGGTAGCGTTACGGTGAACTAAGCATAGGTTAGGCAGTTATGCTCCTTGTGGTTGAACATATCTACTTAGATTTAATTTTGTCTTAACATGAGTGCTTGTATGTGACGTGTTCATCTACGGTGAGATGCCTACCGATAGTTTTGTTAATCTTGATATCTGCTAGCTCAGTTTCTTTTGTAGTTGCTAATACTATAGGATAGGGTGTGTGTCTATGTGTGCACGTTCGCCTGTTCTATGACTAGAAAACATAGTTTTGCAATACGGATCTACTAGCGCCCGGACATCCAGATGGACGTCGGGCGCCCGCGGCTGCAGCTCGTTTCCGCACCCCTGTTTCACGCGTCCAAGCGGGAGCCCGCGTCGGCCAGACGTTATCTGACCACGTCTGAGTTTCGCATGTCCACCTGGGGGTGCTGCGCCGCCGAGACGTCGCCCACGCCGCGCGGCTATGCGGGACGGCTTGCGCCTCCTTCCACTTTCACACGTGCATCCCATGTGCAGCACCCGATCTACTTTTGAAACATCCAGATGTAACAGTTGTGACATATGAAAGAAGATAGATGAAACAAATGAAACATGAGTCTGAAACATTTGCAAAAACACCTGAGAACAGTTCAAAACCATTGCAAACATACGTAATATACACATAAAATACTTGCAATATACTCCCTCCATGTTCCTAAAGAAAGTCATTTTGTGGTTGTCTTGAGTCAAACATTTTAAACTTTGACTACAAATATTTTTTTGGTTGAGTTTGAAAATATGAAAGTGATGTAAGTAGATTCATCTCTAAATGTAGTTTTATAAAAGTATATATTGGCTATATTTTATAAATATTTTATAGCAAAAAGTAATGGTCAAAGTTGTTTTTGGAGACCGTGTCGATGTCCGAAAGGACTTTCTTGAGGGACATGGAGGGAGTACGTGTGAAATATATGTAACATCCAGAAAAACGCTTGCAACATACGTCTGAAACAGTTGAAACATTGGTAACAGACGCTTGCAGTATACCTGTGAAATACTTGTAACATATGCAACATCGGGATCTACTTTTACAACAATCAGATAAAACACTTGCAACATCCAGATGAAACATCTGAAACACTTGTAACGTACACTTGCAGCATCCGCTTGCAGCACAATGTCATCTTGCTGCTTAGATGAATGGATGCTCATCGTTGCAGAGCTCGATGCTGGCACGGAGGTCGGCGGTGGCGGCGTGGCCCTCATGCAATTCTCCAGCGCCTACTTGCGGCTCAGGCTCGCGCCCGTCTCGGCACGGCCCTGTTGCTGCTAATCCAGCTCCGCTGCTCATAGTCGTCCAACATCGTCCGCTTGCAAGGGATGGAGCGCAGTACAACCAGTGATAGGGTGCGGCGTGGTGAGGGGAAGGGCATGGCACGACGCCGCGATGCGGGATGGGGCGCAATGGGAAGAGGGCGTAGCGGGGCGGACAGATGAACGGCCTAGAAATGCTCAGTCATGCCGCGACGGGCACATGAGTGGAGTGGGGATTTTTTTTTTTTTTGAGTGGCTAGTCCGTTGCGGAGGAATGGAGCGCGTCCTCACGGGACGTACGCTCGTGCCTGAGCGTTTCTGTTTGCGATATGAACAGACAAACAGTGAAGATTTATAAGATACAAAATGCTGCTAGTAGAACTGTAGAAAACCTCAGGCCTGTTGGGCTACTAAAAAAGAAGGGAAACAAGATTGAGGTTTTTCTGAGTGTTGGGCTCTATTCGAGCCTCAACCCCACGTGGTAGGCTTTCTGGGCTGATACAGACCTCGTCCCAGGCGGCAAATTTCACGGCAGGAGCATCCCCCGCTGGAGTTGAAAATTTCTATTAGTAGACACTCACAAATAGCACCTTTGGACTTGCGGATTTTTTCCCCCGTTTTCCGCATTTTTTGTGAAAATAAACTGATTTCTACGAAATTCCTACGGCTCCTAAATGATGTAGGTATATATATTTTTAATTTGTTCTCCAACCTCTACTCGTGGCTAAATTTTTCACATACGTTTTTCATTTATAATTTGAATTAGCCCCGTTCATTCTGTAACTTTGAGCAATTTGGTCAAACTGGGCAACTTCAGGTACCATCCTGTTGCAAGGTGACCTTTTCCGGCAGAACAAAGCAGTTAGCCCATGATTTGGTATACCTGGGCACCGAGACATGGAAAGATTGTTCGTTGTGCTTTCCCAAACCTGAACCCAAAGCTAACTTGCCCGTGCTGCCTCCTCTTCATCGCAGTTGCAGGTTGCTTCACTCCGCCGCAATTCTCACCCTCGCACAGTCTTCTCTTACGGCACTCAACGCATCGGTGCTTTTGGTGCACCCCCGCCACTACATAGCCGATAGCTCCGGGCTCTTGCCGTGCCATGCCAGAAACAAGGAGCCACCTCTCGATGGAGTCGGTGGCGTCCAACACCACCCCGTTCGCGGCGGCGGGCACGGCCGCCGAGGAGGAGGCGTCGACGCGGCGCGTCGCCAACCGCATCATCCGCGCGCTGCAGCACCAGCTCCGGCTGCTGCACCGCGCCGGCGCGGAGTTCTTCGTGCTCGGCGTCACGGGCAACGTGTACACGGTGACGCTGTCCACCACGCCGGCGTGCACGTGCCCGGACCCCGCCGTGCCCTGCAAGCACATCCTCTTCGTGCTGCTCCGCGTCCTCGGCCTCTCCCTCGACGAGGCCTGCGTCTGGAGGCAGACGCTGCGCCCGTGCCAGGTCGCGCGCCTCGTCGGCACGCCCACGTACCCGGACGTGCTCGCCGGCGCGCGCGCCCGGGAGAGGTTCCACCAGCTGTGGTCGGCCCGCCCGGCCAACAAGCCTGCCGACGACCGGCAGGAGGCGTCGTCGCGGAGGCCGCTCGACGGCGCGGCATGCCCGGTGTGCCTCGAGGAGATGGCGCCGGCACCAGCGTCAGAGGGCAGCAGCGGGACCGCCGCGCAGGCGATCCAGACGTGCAGGACGTGCCGGAACGCGGTGCACGCCGAGTGCTTCGCGCGCTGGAAGCGAAGCCGCTCACGACGGGCGGCGACGTGTGTCGTTTGCCGCTCGCGGTGGAGGCAGCCAAACCGGGAGCAGGAACAAGAGCAGTACATGAACCTCGCCGCCTACATGAACGACGACGGCGACGTCACCATGCAGAGCGCCGACGGCGGGCTGTGCGCGGGATAGTTGCACGCGTTCGCTTATTCAAGAGGCTAATTGTGACATAACCGTGTCTGTACGTAATATAGCATCTCATTTCATTATTTTTTTCATTTTCATAGGGAACTGATTTGTACGACATACATCATGTACAAACCTGATGTGTTAATAAAACAATCTTATCTATATCTATTTTAATATTAGCTAATATAAAAAGAGCAAAAACATTTTTCTTCCATCTCTCGCTCTCTCATTCGTCGGTTCCTCGGTTCTCCTCCATATCTAGGTCCGTCGTTATCGTCTCTCGCTCTCATCTTTCTTAATTTAAGTTTGTACTTTCTCAATTCCAAATTATAAGTCGTTTTAAAATTTTTTTAAATACATAGATTTTGCTATGTACCTAGATATACATTATGTTTAGATATATAGTACAAGCATAATATCTAGAAAAAGTCAAAACGTCCTATAATTTGAAATATAGGAAATAGCTATAAAGATTGGTGTCTCACTGCTCATGTCATACCGCACAAGACCGTCACATCACGCGTACAGGCATGTGGCTTGTCTTCCACCTTTATTGAACTTATAATTAACATGTGTACATGACTACATGTACAACAACCACTCAATTAATTTGAGTCAATCTCTTAGCGATTTTTCATATAGGATTAATCCTTTATTGCACTAGCATTTAATGTGGATCTTGAAATTTATTCGATTCAAGGTTGCATGGTATTAGCCGTTGCACACTACAAATGCAGAAATTGACTGGTTGCCAGCATTAGATGTCAATTGAGAAGAACTGAAGAAGGTATCATGGCGTAGAATAACTTTTGTCCACCTTAGTATTCCCAAATACGAAACAATTAAAAGCTTATGAAACAAATGTGTACCATCTTTCATGGTATCAAAATTCTTATGATAATTGGATCTTATTGGCGAAATAAATGCCCCAAATAGAATTTAACACATTTTGATGAATATTTCATAATGTTTTGACTAGTTATAGGTAAAAAAGTTGTAAATTTCTGTTTTCAAAATGGATGGTTGATCTAAAAAATATCTTTGGGCGATAAAAAAATGTTCAACTAGTTACATGTAAAAAAACTGAAACTCGGGTGTTTTTTTTGTTATATTAAGAAAAAGAAAGATAAAAATTTGCAAGTGAGTTACAAATCATATCGTCTTGTAGTAAAACATGTAGAATGAAATAATTAACTTATTACACACAAGAATCAAGCACAAACATCCACATATCATTATATTAAATTTATTTATTCATTTAGAAGGTCTGGAGTACAAATCCTTCATATTACATACTACATGCCCAGCAAAATTGGGGCAGGCATAGAATTATAATTTTAACCATATATAGACAGAGCTGATGTCAGCGCCGCTTGTGAGTCAAAACGCCACAAGAGTGCCAAGCAAAGCCCCATAAAAAACAACACTGCTAACCCATCAGCCACGACCTCACTGCTACCAAAGGGTGACCATGCATTCCACTGATGATCTATCAGCTGGGAAAACCTGCACCCTGAAACAAACAACTTCAGTTGATCGTCGTCTCCATGCAACAGAGGTTGCACGAACAAACCAGACTAAGCATGACAAGACTACTAACGCTGCTCGAGGCTCTAGCTAGCTTAAAGCTAGAAGTGCAGCAAAAAACAGCCGCAATGGCATGTAAGCAAAAGCATCAAGCAAACTAACGCACCCTCTAGCCTACAAAGAATTGAAGGTTAAAGAAGTGCAAGCTTGCCATCATGCTAAAAACTCATCGTCGACCTGACCAATGCAACCGATCGAATCAGTTTTTGTTGCTCGACGACGACGCCCGGTCGTTGAAGTCGTCGGTGATGAGGAGCATGCAGCTGGAGCTGCGCGCGATCCCGGTGCCGCCGCCGCCGCTGCGGGCCTTGGTGGCGACTTCCCTGACCTCCCTGGGGTTGATGCTGGACCTGGACCTGGGGCCGAGCTTGGCCCGGCGCCTGAGGATCTCCCGCATGGCCTCGGCCTGGAACAGCACCGGGTGCGTCCGGCCGAAGCCGTTGAACCGCTTGCACACGCCCATGTGCGCCTTGAGCGCCTCCTCCAGCGTCCGCGTCGTCCCGCCGCCCTTCTTGTTCTCGGCCTCCTCCGTCACGGCCTCCGCGCACAGGCCGCAGACCCAGCGCCCCGCGAACCTGCCGCGCACGCCGCGGATGTACTCGGGCGTGCACTCCTCCGACATGCCGCAGCACTCGCACTTGGCGTCCTGCACCTCAGGCACCGGGTGCAGCGGCGGCGGTGGCTGCTGCTGCTGCTGCTGTTCGGCCTCCGCCGCCTTCTTCTCCTGCTTGTTGACGCCGCCGTGCTGGTGGTGGAGCTCGTAGGAGACGTCGGAGACGGTGCGCTGGAGGGCGTCGGACGAGGTCCGGCGCCGCTTGATGTCACCGTTGCCGCTGCCGCCTGTGGCGTTGACGCTGGCGCTGCCGATGTTGCTCGCCATCGTCGCAAGGAACGGCGCCGCCATGGCCATAGCGACCGCACACGCCTGTCTGCTGGGAGCCATGTATACGATCAAATCTCTTGGTGATTCTTGGCACAACTTGACGTGTTGTAAGCTTCAACAAGTTCAAAGTGAAGGTTGCTAACACTGTTGCTATGTATGCATGAGAGCAGCCATGCATGGGAGCTATTTATAGAGGCTTGAGAGGTCGGGGATGCGTGGCAATAGCCACTCGATGTGTCAAAAAGGTGGCGTGCAACTTGATGCGTGTAAATAGTGGTGGATATGCGGCGCACCACTGCACAAATCTTGACCTCGAGATTTGGTAGAAAGTGCTAGCTAGCGGCTGATCTGAGAGACACCTTTTCGCCAAGTTGAGGGGGCGCGATGCATGACGCGCGCGATTCTGATCCTATGCACGTGATACGTGTCCAACAGCACATATATTTGTATATAAATTTGCAAATGGTGATCGTGAAATCCAGCCAGTTGCATTGCGGTCGCGGCTAAGTTTTGGTCTTGCCAACAGTACTACTGTTGAGGGCGTGATCATATGATTTTATTCACGGTTTGTTTCCGACGATTAACAAATTGATTATTTAAGGGCTAGTCTGATGAGATTTAATTTACTACATGTTTGGTTCTCACACAACACAAATTTATGTATTTACAGCTATCACATTTGTACGGTGTAATTAATTTTTCAGATAATCAACATCAATGTCACTGAGGTTGGCATGCATCCATGACCATGATTCCGTCTCCTGCATGGACGACAGGCTGGAAAGCATAGTGGTTCACGAGCAGCTCGCCATGGCCGCCGGAGAGACGTCTCGAAGTGGGCTCTTTCTAGCCTAGGACGTCACAGCTTAATCCAATTAGATCTCTCCAACTCTGAGTGATCGGAATAGAAATTTTAATCTAAATGCAAAAATATAAGAATAGAAATCTAATAAAGAGTGACTATTTTTTAGAGTACATTCTAATTTTTGTCACGACGGTTTTCTACTTGGTTTCGAGTATGCTCAGTTTTTTCTCTCGTGGATGTTTTTGACACTAGCTCGACTTTTCTGATTTTGTTTTCATGGTTTTCTCCACCTGGTTTTTCGTGTTCTAATAAATATAATAAACGTAAAAACAAACAATAAATAAGAGCTCATATCCATTTTAATCTCTGACTCCTTAAGAAACAAAGATTTTTACCACTAAGTTAATTTAATCTTAGACTCGAACTCATGACCCATGCTACAACTCACTACGTATTGGACCCTGTTGCAACGCACGGGCATGTTTGCTAGTTAAGAATAATGGAATAGAGATTTAAGAATCAATGTCCGGCTCCTGCCAGATATTGTCTGTCCGACCAGATATACTATAGATAATAAAGGAATATATAGTTCCAACGTTTTGCATCCGATAATAATATATAGATAATTAGGGTTGTTTGCCTATTGGTGGACCGCAGTGCTTGTGTTGTAATAAGGAACAACTATATGCATTGGTCGATGCAGAAGCTGGGATATTAATATATTCCCTTTTCTAAAAAAATCGGTCTTTGCCTATAATTTTAGTGTTCATCAAGAAATCTTATACAATTTGAGAAAATTTTCAAAGAACACTCTAAATATTGATTTGCAATGTGGGCTCACAGCCGCTTCATGCATGAATCACTGGCCAGTAATTGTCTATTGAGGCATGCATGTATCTAGGACTCTAAGGCCATGTTTAGTTCCAAAAAATTTTCAAGATTCTCCGTCACATCAAATGTTTGGACACATGTATAGAGCATTAAATGTAGATGAAAAAAACTAATTACATAGTTTGATAGAAAACCATGAAACGAATCTTTTGAGGCTAATTAGTTTATGATTGGACACTAATTGATAAATACAAACGAAAGTGCTACATTAGCCAAAGCCAAAAATTTTCGCGAACTAAACACACCCTAAAATTTGCTACTTATCTAGCTAGAACTCTCCTTAGTAAGTAGCAACTATTAATTTCAGAGAAGCTTCCAGAGAAAAATGAAAAGGGGAAATGGAATCGAGCGATAAGTGATCAGCTCTAAGCATAGCTCCTTTTCACAAAAGCTATCAGCTTATCATACCATACACGCATGACTTATCAGCCTTTTTCTCTAGAGCTGGGCTATGTATACTCATAGTCAATCTTTTAATTTATCGCTATCAGAAAAGCAGGGCTATAGCCTATAGCTTATCAACTTGTCCGAGCAGTAAGTGCATAAAGTTTGCAAGTCACATGCAAAACTGATTAGGTCTACGCAATTGAAACTACTGATCAACATCGCGTCACGGCAGTCATGGATTTTTTGTTCCAATTGCCTTAAGCATCAGGGGACTGTAGATATTATGTGAAATGGACGTGGGTAGTTCATGTTATGTCATCAGTGACATATATATGTTCGGCATCTTTGTAGCGTTACCCCTTGTATTAATGATGATATGGACATCTTATTTTATATTATGGGGCCATGTGAATTTTTGTACGGTCCTCAAACGTTCATGATTAGTTACCTTCCGATCCACAATTTTTTCTAAACTTTTATCAGCTATAAATGCTTGAACTTTACACTACTATGCAAGAGACGGTGAAAACGGTTTTTAGAGTGGTTCACCACTACTCGAGTGATGATTTTTATTAGGAGGAGGCATTCAACTGCTCTAATCAATTTACAGGGGCGGTTGGCTTTCCGACGACCTCGGAAACTGCCTTGGAAATCATTTCTTTTTAAATCTAAGAAGACATAAAAATAGTAAAAAGAATTAATCTCAAGAACAACCCACTAGCTAAGTATCATGATCGCAAGTCACTACTAACTCACTAGTCACACATTTTTCGTGTAAAATACACGCATGCATTTCTTAAGATTCAAACCCATGACTTTGTATAACATGCATGCTATCATTGTCTTATTCTAGAATTTTATACTTTAATATTTTGGCCCTAAATGATCTAATAAAATGAAAAAAAAAGTTTCAACTACAAGTTTACATGGTCAATCACCATAGCTTTGCTGCTTTGGTATGGGAACATTTTAAAATATGAGAATATAAAACGTATTTTTGGGACTCTAAACGACCTCAAAAAACATAACAACAATGATAAAGTTTTATGTATATCTTTTCGAACTCTACAACTTTGATGTAAGTTGTCTTCATCTAACTATGTTTGAAAAATTCTTTTTTTTTGCAACACCTATTTCTAGTGGTCACTACTATGTTAAATCTTTTCAGAGATGGGGCAAACATATTTCCAAAGGCGGCCTCTAGGTCTGCCTCTAGTACATGGTCTATTTTAATGGAAAACTATAGAGGCGAACACCAATGCCCGCCTCTGCTAATCCATTAAAAAAATTTGTAGCCCCACCGCTGCCCCATCGCTAAGCATGTCACCGCCGCGAAGCTCATTAACAAATCTTGTTCATGGCCACCCTCTCAATCATGAATGTCGCCTTTGTGTAGGTCGCCCATGGCGGATCCCTTGGTGTTGGGGGGAGGCTAAGAAAGAAGTCTAAGCGCAAGAGAAATAAGAAGAGTGGTCTAGGGCGACCAAGAGAGGGAAGGCTCTCATGGCTAAGAGAGAAGTTTGGGACGGCTCCATGCATGGTGTGGGGAGCGATTATATTGGTTAGGGTTTAGAATGGACCAGGCTCCCATTTTGACATGCTAGAGGCATTTACAGAGATAGTTATACTTGTAGCCGCCTCTAAAAATAAGAAGAGTGGTTTGGTTTTGGCAGACACGACATCACAAATTCACATTAGCCATCCTACGTGATACCACATTACATTAGCCACAGGAGAGGTAAACTAGACTTCGTGAATAGTTGAAAAACAATTAGACCTTATAAAAAAGATAGAAATAATTTTTCAAAAGAAATCACAATTAAAATACTAAATTCTTATTTAATCTTTAAAAAATTGTTTTAGGTCAAAAAATAAGAAAGTAATTTCATCCTTTTCTAAAATCATGCTCTATATTATGGTTCCTAACTTTTTGTTAGTAGATGCTCTTTCTAGACTGAATAGTGGCAAAATAGTAGCCCATTGCTGGCACGAATTTAATTGATAATCGTGCAACACGGGTTGACCATGAGTATTTTTGCAGGCCGTGACATGTAAGAGGCCCAAACCCAACCGGGGCATACTTCAGTTTTACAGAGCAGCAAGCCAGCAACTACGGCATAGTCGATAGGCTTAAAGAAGAAAAAAGTACGGCATCGACTGTAAAACTACGGCATCGACTCTGACATCCTAGTGACTTCGGTTATCTGAAGTTTGAACCTGGTTTTGACTTCTATGAAACCAGTATGGAGGCAGGTGATGGCAGTACAATTTCACTACCCAGTAGCCAGTACGTATTAACTTTGGGAAATTATGCCAACTTTCAGTTTGCAGAATCATAACAGCACTTCACGAGGTAACCATTTGCTTACCACAATGGATGGCCATCAAATATGAACTGCCTCTGAAAGTTCGTATATAAGCGCATGATAATGACATGGTTGCAGAAACAAATTGACTGTAAATGAGATCCACAGGTACCAGCAGTACATTGCCAGCAGTAATCAAACCAGGCAAAGGGCGTTTCGCCCGCACTTACATGCAGAATATTGTATGACTTTGTCATAATATCCAACAATGAACAGTCTACCATGTAGAGATTAATAACCGTGCAGCAATATGACTCATTCTAGTACAACTTGACGAGAAATCATGCCATAAGCAATAAGCATAGCAGAGAACCAATCTAGCGATCGGCACAATTGTACTTCGGCAGTATCAACTAAAATCACGACAAGCCACAATGTGAACAGTTTTTCTATGTGCACTAGCCCCTCTTCAATCTCCAGGAAGAAATATGTATACGAAAACAATGTTCGTGTCTCGATAGTGGTATCACTGGCTTTCAGTTTTACCGGTTTGTTCAGGGCCGTTACCATTTGAGTCATTTGATCCAGAGATGCCATCAGCCCCTTGAGATTCATTGTGCTCGTCATTGGTTGATGTGCTAGTTTCAATTTTGGGATCCACCTGCTCACCATTGTTAGACGTTTCTGTAGCTCCATCACCCTTGTTAGATGTCTCTTCTGAAGAACCATTCACTCCACTGGAAGAATCTCCTTGGGAGTTCTCTGCCTCAGTTGAGACACTGCTGTTCTCAGAGTTCTCTTCTTTGGAATGTGACGCTACAGTGGTTGTACCTGTTTCCATGCCCTTCTCATCATCACCAGATGCAGTCTCAGTATTTTCTTCTGCAGAGGTGCTATCAGATGAGTTACCCTTGTCATCACCAGATCCAGTCCCAGATGATGCTGTTGCAGTTGCAGTTTCATCTTCCAATCCAGTTTCAATATGGACAGCCTCACCAGTGCCATGCTCAGATGAATCTGAGGTAGCGGAAGTTGCATCACCTTGGTTTTCACTGGCATCATTTTGTGAATTATCAGTATGAACTGATGGTATATTCCCTGTTTCATCAGGAAGACTGCCAGTAGCATGGTCATCAGTTGCTTCGGCCTTGGCAACATCGGGAAGGGATTCAGAACCACTTTGAGTATTAACTGCCTCCTTTTTCTCACCTTCTCCATCTGATCCATTCCCATTTCCACTTCCACTGGTTGATTCGTCACCTTGCACCACTTCATCATGAGACGTTCCACTTGCCTCCCCAGTGTTTTCCTCTTGTGCATGATTGTTTTGGGACATATCATCTCCAGTTGAATTGACTTCACTTTTACTCTCAGCAGCAGAGTTGGATTCAGTATCATGCTTGCCTTCTTCTGCATGACCGGTGGTTTCATCTTCATTGTTATTACTATTAGCTTCTGAATTACCATCTGCACTGTTGACTTGTCCTTCTTCTGCTTCTGACCTCTCAGTGTTTCTCTTGAAATCTTCATGCAAGTTAGTACTGTCTTTATCGAACACAGTTTCTCCAGTATTCTCATTATGATCAAAAGTATCTGAATGATGATCTACAGCACCTTCCTCTGGTTTAGTTGTTACATCAGAATTGTCGCCAACCATGTAACTACCTGCCTTTTCTTTCCTCCCCTGGAACATGCTTCTATCATTATGGGCAAGCTGGTCCTCAGCATCATCCAAGTACTCGTTTTTCTTATCAAAGGAATGCTTCACTTGATACAGGAGCCAAAAAATAACACCTAAAAGTAAGGTAGCTTGGAGTAGTGTTTTGATTCTTGATCCCCTGTTCCTTTGGTTCCGGCTATTTGAATGATGAAGCATGTTTACACCTGGTTAAACAATGCATAATGAACGTGAGATCACCAGTTAGTACCAGTCAGCACAAGACACAAAGTATAACAAGATAACCTGAGTAGATGTTCGTGAACATAGGTCAACAAAAACAGTAGGTACAGTAATTGTATTCCATAAAGTCTGCCAATGTTACTTTCATGCTTTATTGCTAGACTAGAGAAGCAGCAAAGTACACACAAATATTAAAGCTACTTTTTGGGTCGGGTAGTTTCTGAGTGCAACTCCAGTGAAAGATGGATGTTAGGACCCTACTACCTCCGTTCCAAATTATAAGACGTCTCGGCTTAGGAACGGAGGTAGTAAGATCTAAGAGAACAGATATGGGTTCAGAAGGAAAGACTCTGTCCTGGTGAAAGGATGTCCAACTATACATAAAATCACAAGATTCACACAGTTTATGCAATATTGTTTGCAAAACGAGAGAGATATTGGAATATAAGATAGAGAGGGAGTGAAAAGATGTACATAAAAGGAAGCATTTCGAAGGCCATAAGCCCATGTAACAGAAAACAGTATCGAAGTGCTGCACGCATGGACGAGTATTGAATGCAGCTCTGCTTTCCCCTCTCTTCAAGCAACAAGCACAAAGCACAATACATACATGGTAGCAATTTATGTTCTCAGCTCGGGGACACATCTAGTCGCAGTTTCACGGGAAGCAGTTTGCAGATCAGTATATGTTTAGCCGAATTCACAAACAAGCTAGGTAACAGAATATAAGGTGAGTCATTGCGGTTCAAAATGTAGACACCCGAAACATTCTTGTGGAAAAACAAGAATCCTAATCCATAAGCTGGGTACGACACCAACTAAGGGTTAACACCAGCTAGTAGTATAATATGCGGAGTTTCCAAAGGGGTCAAACTGTCCGCCGGTAGATTCCGAAAATAGGCAGCAAGTTGGACGGGATTTGAGCAAGAATGGTTGAAGAAATGTCACTTTCGTCTTCCGTTTATGGCTGGGTTTGCAATGCAACCTGGAACATGTCAGGTCACACCCACCCGAAGCCAAGCGTACTGCTGCTTCTTGAACTTGAACCCCAGTCCCCAGAAAAGGAACCTGGACTCACTTGCCGATCCAATTGTGTGGAACAAGCAAATTCAGCACAGGAACATCCCCAAACCCTTGTCCATCTGAACGTACATGTACGTACACCCAGCCAGGCCGCAGGCACATGGTGGCAACTGCTGTCCACGAAGGTCCCCCCCTGGAGTGGAGAAAGGGCGAAGCAGAGTAGCAGACAGAGGAGGCAGATGTGAAACGCGGCACGGAATCGACTAGGCGAGCGGCGGCAGCGGGACGCATTTGCTCGCTCCGCAGCGAGCGCGCATGGAAGCTACTACACAGTACACACAATCGTGCGCCACACACTCGGCGGAGGCCCGATCCATCAGACCTACGAAACCAAGCGCCTCGCGAGTAGTACGACGACGGAGGGGGGGAGCGCAGCGCAGACGAGGGTCGAGGAAGGGACGGACCTGGTTGGTTGGTTCCGGCGGACGGGCAGTTGAAGGCGAGCCGCCAATGGCGCCGACGGCGAGGCGAGGCCGGCGGAGGACGCGATGCGGTGCGGTGCGGCGGGAGAGCGCGGCAGAGCGGGGGTGGGGTGACTGCCGCGTGACCGGGGAGGACCCTGCGTTGATGGATGATGATGGGTGGGTTAGTTGGCGGCGACGTGGTGGGTATTGGGTAGATCTGGGACGTGAGCGTCGTGGGGAGGGGGCCGCTCCTCTTACTCCGTACACTTCGCTTTGCTTTTCTTTATTTTTCTCCGGCGGCGTGCATCTGTCGCGGGGTATTCTGGGTTGGCGGCCAGGACTGGATCTGGCGCTCGTGATTTGTCGAGGCCGGGCCGCTCGCTGCCTGCGGAGTGGTTTGCGGTCGCGCCTTGGATTCTTCGCTCGTGGCCTCCCCCCGCCCCTCGTGCTGCTGCCCGCCCGCGGCGCGCGTACGCGACAGGCGTCGCACCTGCCCCCTGGTGCGTCGTACGGTGGATTCCATCAGTCTTTGATTACTGTGGCTGTGTTTAGTTTCAAATTTTGGAGTGCCAGAATTTACTGTATCGACAGTGTAGCATTTCGTTTGTTTTTGGTAATAATTATCTAACCATTGACTAATTAGGCTCAAAACATTCGTCTCGCAAAGTACAACCAAACTGTACAATTAGTTTTTTATTTTATCCACATCTAGTACTCCATGCATGTATCACAAGTTTAATGTGATGATTTTTTTTTTTGCATAGTGCACTTTTTCAAGTGAACTAAACACAGCATACTGTACTGCATACGCACGTCAGAGATCCAGCCATCCAGGCATCCAGCTGCACGCCAACGCTTTGACAAGGACGGTACTGCGTGCGGCGTAATTATGTCGGCGCCGGCGCCAGCTTCATGCCTTCATTACAACGCCACTGAGATCGTGATAGGTTTGCCTACATCACCATAGAAGTGTTACACCCAGATATTTAGGTAAATTTAGACATATTAATCCAAAAAAATTAATAAAAATCTGTGGCAAACATGTGATCTAACCACAAAGTGTTAGATATCTCCGTCAGCGCCGGTGCTAGAATTTTAAGGGCCCTCTGGCAAACTCGTCGCAACGGCCCCTCTAGATCATAAAATCTTATAATATATAGGCTAAATTTACTTGGAAAGGGAAAGCAAACCCAATAATATTTTTTTAATTTAACATGTATGATAATTATCGAAAACAAGAAACAATGAAGACTAAAAGACAATATATTTGTACTTCTAGAACTAATATAATTACCTTAAAGAAGAATAGAACAAGGTTTCATGCTCAACTTACAAACATTTGATTTCATAAATCAATGTGTTCTTAGGTAACATTGTAAAATTCTAACAACCTAAGTTAAAAGAAAAACATGACTATATGAGTCCAAAGTACTAGAAGTCAAGAATACTATACAAATAATTAATTTAGATTATAAAATTAACAAGAAAAAAAACGTGGCCGCCTAGGGCCTGGACAGTTTGGAGACGAACTGCCTGGTCGTCGCCGTCGTGGTCTCGTGGATCCCTGCCTAGTCTGGTCGCCGGCTCGCCGCCGTCACATTGGGAACTCGGGCGTCGGCGACTCGCCGTTGCGATCTCGCGTCTAGTGTCTCGCGAGCGCAATTCGCAAGTCGCGATGTGGGGCGTGCGGCAGCTACACTACAGCGCGGCTCCTCGTCTCCTGGAAAAGAAAGAGACCGATGCTGATGTTCTTGCCTCCTTGGGCCGTCCTCTTGGGAAAGAAAGAGCCAAAGAGGTTGTCGTTACTTTGCTGATGGGCCTGCTAGCTTCTCTATCTTCTCATTAAGCCTAATATTTTTTTTGATAGACTCATTAAGCTTAATAGACTATAGGGCTGGGGGTTTACATACCTGGGCTTGGGCCCTCGGCCGTCGCACCCCCCCCCCCCCCCCCGGGCCGGCCCTGATCTCCGTTGATGAAGAGTTTAAGTGCAACGGGAGTATAAGCTTTGGACTGTGGCTTTCGGTTGCAGCCGCTGGAGAAGAGGTGGCTGGTATCACCGGAGACGGTTTATGGTTCGATCGTCACCCTAACTCGGTGAGAAATTGGACCAAAGGTGTGCATCTAACTATGTGGTGGTTCTTAAATTAGAATTCTGTATTGTTCAATCATATTTGGGGCTTGTTTAGTTACTGAAATATTTTGCGAAATGCTACTATAGCACTTTTCGTTGTTATTTGGTAATTAGTGTCCAATCATGACTTAATTAGGCTTAAAAGATTCGTCTCGTCCATTTCGTCTAAACTGTGTAATTAGTTTTATTTTTTATCTATATTTAATGCTCCATGCATGTGTCCAAAGATTCGATGTGACGGAAAATCTACTGTTTTTTCGCGAAATATTTTAAAACTAAACAAGGCCTTGGTTAAGTATTTAAGTGGGCCGTGCAGCCCACTAAATAAGCTTTCCACGTAATCAAGAACATCATTTTTGGACTTCAAGGCAATAGTTATGACCTACTGAGCAATGATCAGGCTAAAAGTGCATGGTAGTTTTGATGGCTCGAGGTGGCCGTTCTGACCACGAGTCCCATTTAGCACACCAGTTTTTTAAAATAAAAACGTACATCAAATTTCTTCGGTGAACACTCAAGAAGTTGCACCGGAGAGTGACTTCGGAGAGCATGTTTTGAGCTATAAAGCACTCGATTTCTCCGCACGGTCCAGCGGAGAAAGCACAGGAGTTTTAGAAAGTGTTGAAAATTAGTCGTTAGAGGTTGGTTGGCATGACTTGCCATAGGCCTAGTCTGACCGCCTGTAGTGCAGAAGCACGATATAATAAGAGCTTATAATGGCTAGTTGTTTTGGTTCTCCTTTGTATACAGACGGATGACTGCTATGGGGCAACTCTTGGCCACTTTGACTCGTTGTATACTTGGTGAGAGCCTCATTTTAACCAGCCCTCTCATACATTTACAAGGAAGTAGAATTTGGAGAGTGGGTGAGCGTTTCTAGTGCGGTGCATTAACAGATCAATCAAGTGGTACTAGCTGATTGCTTTGCAAGCAGGTTTTCTTGTTACTTGGCGGTTGTTGCCTCCTAGAAAGGCGAACGTTGTGACGCACTACAAGGAGATTGTGTCATCGCTTTAGAGATTGTTTTGTGATGGGCTCTTGTGCTCGTCCCCACTAGAGGAAGGCAAAGAGCAACTTTAGTGTGGATACATGTGTAAAACCTCAGCTCATTAATAGCCTGTAGTAGTGAAGTTGACCCATATGGTGGGTTAAATACCACCTTGGAAGTTTATGAGGGTGAGGGCCAGCTTATAAGCCTTGTTGTTTCAATCGTAGCACCTCCAGGTTAACCCTTTTACATGAAGCGAGGCCGAAAATGTAAGAGAAGTGCTACACGTATGCAGGCCCGTTCTATGTGCGGAGCTGAACCATATAAGCAGTTTTGGACGCGCGGATGTTACAACATGTTGTGGACTCAATACCTGAGGGGTGTAGTCGTGTTTTGGCTCCTAGTTTTAATTGGGTCATATAAGCGGTTTTGAACGCGCGGATGTTACAACATGTTGTGGACTCAATACCTGGGGTGTAGTCGTGTTTTGGCTCCTAGTTTTAATTCCACACCTTTATCCTCTTGGTCTTGCTAAAAGTTTTAAAACTGACCGGTCACCCCTCCTCTAGTCGGCCTTCTTGATTCTAATAGCTATCAACATGCACGTCGCCTACCACTAAAGAAACAATGCTGTTAAATCCTGACAAAAATATATTAAAATGTGAACACCTGCATTAAGTCAAGAACTCTAACACGGATGGGCAAGAAGGAACAAAATTAGTTGAGCTACGCTCCATTAGCAAAATAACATCTTTTGTTTGCTAGTTTAAATATTTAAAATTATTATGTGTAGATTTTAAAAATCTCCCCTAGGCCACAATTTATTTTACTATTGTGACAATAAAATCAACCTTGCCTTCATAATTTTGAAATGAATTCACTACACTTGAATATGGCACCCACGTACTTAGTGTGGCTACAAATTAAATGTCCCCTAGGTCACAATTTATTTTACTATTGTGGCAATAAAATGAACCCTGCCTTTTGAAAGGAATTCGCTACACGTGAATATGGCACCCACATACTCGTGCACTCGTGCTGTCGTGCAGTACGAAGTTAGGTTATGCGCCTCTCCGCTAGGGATGTTGCGCCGTGAAACCCATTTAGCTTGATGGGCTACTGAACAATTGGGCTGCGATTGTGGCCTAGGCAGCTTGGATCCCACAAAAAACTACTACCTAAATTTGCTAAAAAAAATACTCCCTAAAATTAATACTTTTTTTTTGCAAATCCCCTAAAGTCAATATTAGATGACGTTTAGGAAGCTGTTTTTATCACTTCTCAATGAAACATAATGTGTCACATTAACAAACACTAGTTTACTAGAAAAAACTTAAGATAAGAATTAATTGAAAATTAGGAACATTTAAAATGGGAATAATTACTCTGGCACTATGTTTTTTTCAAACCCATTGGTTGATTAGATCTGATCACCTGAATTCAAGTCTCCAGTTAAGCATGGTCTTTAGTGACATCTAGGTGTTAGGCAAAAGCAACACCATCTCAGCTGGCACCTAGGCGTTTTTTTTTCTCCTAATAAAGTTATTTCTATATATGAAAGTGGGGCAATTAGGGGTTCACAAAAGAAATTGCGGGCATAAAATAAATTCATATACACATAATAATATTAAATTCTCTATGTAACTGTAATATGAAGTTGCTCTATAAAGCTCTTAAACACTGAGTATAGATGCTTGACTATATGAGCACTCTCAATGCAAAAAACTATTGGATATAGTTTCCATAGCCGAAGAAATTACCCGTAGAAATCACACCTCGCAATGCACAATTTTTCGTATAAGGCCCTTTCTTATCCCCATCCAATCCGCTCTCCCCGTCCAACTATAGGAAGAAACGAGCAGCCCTCTCTAATGCAGCGCCCATAGTTTCTTCTACCATTGATTTGTGTGAAGACACAATTTCTTATTTAGAAATTGTTTCTTCAATTTTTACTCTCTCTCCTCAATAAATTACTTGCCACATTAGCAAAATGTCTATGTGGCAAGGTAATTAATTGGGAGTGCCCTAAGCATTTTTTTTGAAGAACAAGCGATTTGTTTTTCCCTGACATATTTAGTGATCTCATCAATCTTAATTAAGATTTGTTGATCCAATCTCTTCAAACACTCATGGGTGGACTAGGGTGTGCATGTACACGACGAGGAGGCTATGGACTAAGTTGCATAAGGATTGATAGCAGACGTAGATTCAGTGACTTAGCTTCTTCAAGTCACAATGTAAGTTAGCTGCTCATATCTACCATCCAACATGGATCCAAAGGGTTGACAAAGATTGCAAGTAGTCCTTCCTTAGGGCTTTTTCACAATACGGGAGTGTTCCTAGGAAGAGTGCGTGCGGGCGTGTTTTCCGCAGCGTTCCTTGCTAGTACTATGTTTGTTAGTACTAGCAACAGCTAGAACTATGCAATCAGTCAGGTATTATTTGCTGCCAGAAGTATCTTACGGATTGGGTTATTCTTGCTACTCATCTCCGCGCTGCATAGTCTGCCTTTACCGTTTAGAAAAGGGCCAAGTCCTAGGCATTTGTTTAGTAGCTAAGTTCATCGTGACTTAAAGAAGCTAAGTCCTTGAGTAGCATACTAGATGCACAACTGTGATGTCATGTTGCTGGTTGGCACTGAATTTGAAGAAATAATAAATTACTAACAACATCTCAACTTAATTAGAGATCATCTTATGCTACAGAGATTGTGATAATTAAACCCTATGTATATGGAAATAGAAACACCTAACTTATTATGCATATTATTTTTATAATTTGTTTGGAAATTTAAAAACTCTCCTTGAGGTGATGGAGTGGCGACGGTGACAAGAAACCCACCAGCATAATATGCATTCGAGTGCGATTTGATTCTGACGTGCGGACACAGTACTGGGGTCGAACGGCTAGTAGCACCGGATGAAAACGCATCGGATATGGACGGATATCATTGATATCGTATTTGTTTTTATATTTATGTCTGGATTCGGATTCGAATACGGATAGTATAAAAAATGCCGGATAGGATACGATTAGATATCGGTATCATAAATATGTGATTTAAATATTCGGATACGAATACGGTATCGGATGTTAAATATCCGGACTCGGATACGGACGGATTAAAACCCCTCTAAACGGATTCGTCTCAAATACGGTTGGAAAATATCCGTACCGTTTTCATCCCTAGTAGCACTTGTGCAAGGACTGTTTTGCCGTTGCGGTAATCAAATAATATCTGGGAGCGAAATCATTGTCATTAAACGTGGCAGTTCACAATAACACTAGCTAGCTCTGACGAGTGACGACCAAAAGCAAGAAGCACAGCCTCGATTGATCGATATGGTTAGCAGTGGTGAAATTAAAGCCCTGTTTTCGCATTCATTAGCAACGACAGGGCACGCATGCCTGCCTTCGTGAGTGGGCCCTGTTTAGTTGCATTTTTTTTACAAAATGACACTGTAGCAAAAATTTTGTTGTTATTTGATAATTAATGTCAAATCATGGTCTAATTAGGCTTAAAAAATTCATCTCGTCCATTTCGTCTAAACTGTGTAATTATTTTTATTTTTTATTTATATTTAATGCTTTATTTATGTGTCTAAAGATTCGATGTGACGGAAAATCTAAAAAAAATTTATAAAATTTTTTGGAACTAAACAGGACCCAAAAGCAGGAGAACGCGTCTGTCGGTCTGCGGTGTGACGAGGAGGTCCTTAATTACGAACAGTGCGTTGGTACGGTCTCCGTCACATTTTCCAAGCGAGCATGGGTGGCGCTGTGCTTTACTTTGTGTATAAATAAATGGAAGTCTGCGAGATTAGACGCCACATCTTTATTGTAATGAACCTGTGGGTGCACAGGATGGGTCTCTCTTTCTCCGCCCCCCCCCCCCCCCCCCCCCCCCCCCCCCCGGAGTGGAACGTCGTGCCTCGTGCGCATGATTGATTAAGTTGAAAAGCTTACGTACATGTACGTCGTCACTGGTGTGGTTGTGGTCTGCCTGCTGATGATCGAACTGGTCCATGAGATGATCTGTTCCGCTGTTTCGTTCCCGAATCCAGGGGCAAGAGCAACGGACGGCTATCGTACATTGTACACGTACCTCTGTCCTCCCATTGCTGGGGGTGCAAGCTGAAAGCAGATGGATGACTTGGTTCTCGATTACGGGTCCTGATCATTCTGGATGCTTCTGGACCGCGTGGCTTGTTATAATATTAGGTATTTCAAAGGGAAAGGGAAGGAGCTCTTGAGGGTACTTATATCCGCGGACGATCAGATCAACCTTGGCCGCCAGTAGTCTGAGTGTACTCCGTAGGTCCTCGTCAGATCGCTTGATCGGCCCGCATGCCCGCACCAGCGCACTCACAGCAGAAAAACACAGTTGCGACGTCAGTGGCGGATGCAGGATGAGAATCAAGGGGGGCTAAAACAATGGAGATGTTGATTTGCATGAAGATTTAACGGTAATTTGAGGTTTTTGCTACAGTGTTTTTAGTGGTAAATCAAGTCATTAGTGGGGGCTGGAGCCCACCCAACCCTCCTGTAGATCCGCCGCCCGACGCGATCCATATCGTCCTCGTCCACGCATGGCCGCCGACACCGGACCCCAGTCCCCAGCCCCAGCCCCAGCGGAATTCTCAATTTTTTGGCAGCCGCCAGGCATTGTCAGATGAGTGACGAGGCCGAGCCGCCGAGCGGGAAGTGGCTGGGAGCCGCCACTTGGTGGGGAGCTGGGAAGGAGATGAGCACCCGCCGCCTTTTGCAGCCTTTGCTTCCGCTGCGTGCCTGCTGCTTTGGCGATTTTTCCGTGACCGGTCGCCAATCGCCATCCCTATCGTCACATCATCATAGACGCCGCAACCAAGTCGATGCATCTGGCATCAGGCTCCTGGGCGCGCGCTGCGATCGTGCAAGCACTTTTGAGAGGACATGTACGTACGTGGTCTGTCTAGCGCCCAGTGGCGGCAGGATGGAAATCAGGGGCTAAAACAATAGAGATGTTGATTTGCATAAAAATTTAATGGTGATTTGAGATTTTTGCTACAGTAATTTAGTGGTAAATCAAGTCATTAGGAGAGGCTGGAGCCCCCCTGTAGATCCGCCACTGCTAGCGCCCCTTCCCCGGCCTCGACGGGAAGATCGACCGCCCTCGGTTTGCGAGCCGCGGCCCCGGTCCAAGTCCAACCAGAGGTCCAGAGCCAGATTTTCCCAGCCACTCACGAAGCAACAGTCAACAGGGGTGAGAGGAGTCTTAGGTCCAGTTTGGATCCACGAAGCTAAAATTTAGCCTACACTTTTTAGTTATTTTTTAGCCCTCATGGATCAAATAAGAGGGCTAAAAGTGATCCCTTCATAACAAAAGACGCATATTATCCCACCCACCCCTATTAGTCTTATGCATGAGTATTGATTAGGGGCAAATGAATCATTTTAGGTATATGACTAATCTTTAGCCCCTGGATCCAAACAGTCTTATGGGCTAAACTTTAACCTATAACTAAAGATTAGCCCTTAGAATAAAAGAGCTAAAGATTAGCCCCGTGGATCCATGGAGGGCCTTACTCCATCCGATTCTTTGGCTGTTCCCTACTCAAAACTGGCCAAACATGCAAAAGGCTAGGTCTCCCGCTGGGGTGCCAATGCAAGCTCGTTTCTTGCCTACTCTTCCAACTTGTTTTTTTTCTAAAAAAAACCAAAATAATGACACTTGGTTTTGATCACAGCATTATTGGTGTCAATATACTATGTGTTTTCTCGAGCTTCAACTTGATATATATTGACCGGTCATTGTATATTCTGTACAATTCTGAACTTTCCCTGTGGCTGACACAGCTACACGATGACAAGATTTCCGATTCTGGACAATACTATATCGTTAAAATTTGGGAGTTTAGGATAAAAAGAGAGGCATTGGATGTATAAAGCGAATGCACATATCTAATCTTCTCCCTGAATACCATATCTTCTCCCTTAATACCATAAAGTTCCTTTGCTTAAATTAGGGCGAGGTACCTTCAGATAAGCATATGGGAAATCAACATCAGCTACATGGAATGCGTATTGGACCAAGTTTAGGGCCCCTTTGGAATGCAGGAATTGTGTATGAATTTCATAGGAATCAGTTAATTTTCATAGGAAAAACACAGGAAACAGGAAAGAATCCAGCAATCCGAAGGGGCCCTTATTTAGAAAGCAAAATATAAATCCACTTCCTTCTAAGGTCTCATTCCAATAAGATCAATTCATTAACAAAGTGCATCGAATACAATTTTTTTTTCAAAATAATAACCATAAATCTTCTGTAGATAAAATACTCCCTTCGTCCATAAATAAATCAATTTATAGGGTTATCCTGAGTCAAAACTTTTTTTTTAAACAACTTATAGATTTATTTAGGGACGGAGTGACCGAGTAGTGCTTTATAACTCAAAATACATAGTACATACTGCACCTGCCTCAACATAATCATGGTTAAACATAACTGCAAATGTGGGCTCATGGCACGGAAGAAAACCGAACAAATTAACCACACTACTTGTGTGCGGTTTAACACTTTAACTGATGATTTGTCACACCTTCTATGCTACTCCTACTGATCTATGATCTATCCATCCAGTAGTCCAGGTCTCCTCGTGGAGATTTGATGATCACTTGATCTAACCACACTGCTGACGGCTGACATCGATCCCTTAGTGGGCTGATTGCTACAACATCATGAATGGTCCAAGCCACACACTTAATTCAGATAGGGATATCCTTGAAGAACTGATCAGCTTATTATCAAGTCTGGGCCTCCGTTCCAGCTTATCATAGCCCACACGGGAGCTTCATATATAGTTGTACTCAGATCAAGAATAATTGTAGTTGTATTAGGCAAATTGTTATGTAATTAAGATCCAAAAAACAAAAAAGAATGAAAAATGAAATCTCATCAGATGCTAGATATATGGGACAGAAAGCCTCTTTCTATATTCATGATTAGAGGATTCTCTGATGTAAGACAGCTCGATGGATCTGCGACAGCATGTCGACCAAAGATTGTCTGAAAATTACATGTATGTAGCAGTGGTTTCTAGAACAATACTACGTACAAGTCCTCTCGTGGCCGGGGCCAGCAGGACATAAGGAACCACACACATGAGCAATTCTTAATGATCTAATAATATCACTAGTACGTGTTCTTCTTCTTTCAACATGTACCTTAATACTTGCAGCAAAATACATGCCGCCAAAACAAAATTTACACATACAGTGTACACATATATACTATACATGCATGGATCTAGCTTGCAAACATGATGTTGTGAAAAATCTCTCTCCCTCACCAAGACCAAGCTCTAGACTAGCTCTACGAGTAGCTTGCTCTAACGAACATGCTTTATCCATGCATGCATGCACAAACCCTGCTACACACACACACACACACACACACACACACACATATATGTATATATGTGTCCATAGAGTGTTAGCTTGGACACATATATACATATGTGTGTGTGTGTGGAAATGCAGGGCTTCTAGCTCTAGGCGATGCCAGAGACCGGTGGCGCATACCCGCCGCCGTAGTAGTCTGGCGTGGCGGTGGCGAGGCTCTGCTGCGTGCGCAGCTGCTCGTAGAACTTCTTGATGAATTCCTCGGCGTCCAGGTCCACCTGGCCACCGTCCACGTCGTCCCTGAGCGGGAACGGCGAGTCGGTGATCCTGAGCTGCCTCACGTGCGCGGGCGTGCGGCCAAAGCTCGCCCACAGCGCCGGCGACGGCGTCGCGATCAGCGCGAGGGGAGACGGTTGTTGGTCCAAACTGGTGTCGTCGTCGTCGCCACCGCTGAACAGCTGGTCGTTGTTGTTGAGGATCTCGAAGACCCGGGCAATGTCGGCTGCGTCGTAGTTGTACCAGCCGGGCTCGGCGCCGTTCGCGCCGCGGTGCGTGCCGCGGCGGCCGTTGTTGTTGTTGTTGTTGCTGCTACTGCGGCGGCGGCACTTGCCGGTGGGGATGAGGTGGAGCGACGGGTAGGAGGGGGTGTTGCTGCAATTGAACTCCACCTCGCCCGTGCCCCGCGGGTCGTACACGGCGAGGGACGGATCCAGGGCGCGGCCGCGGTGGCCGCACGAGAACTGCTGCGGAGGCACCGCCGCCGCCTCAGCTGCGGCGCGCGCAGCGGCCTTGTTGTGGTGGCTGTTGTGCCCGTGGGCGGTCATGAGGTTGCTGAGGGCCTTGCCGGCGATCTTGCCGCGGTGGACGAGGAGGTGCAGGTCCATGGCCAGCTTCCGCTTCGGCATGCCCTTGCGGAGCATGAGCAGCACGGCGCGCACCACGTGCCACAGACGACGCGCCATGTTCGGCTCCATCGTCATCTCTCCTCGATCGATCAGTTGCTTGCGGCTGCTCGACTTAGATTTCTTGCGCTGATTTGATTTTCGAGATCGATCGTGTTGGTTTGTGGTGAGAGAGTAGCGCTTGTTCGATCGTGGAGCTGCTTTGGGATTTTGCGTTTTAGCACGAGTAGGGAGGAGGGTGGAGTGAGGGGCTATTTAAAGCCACGTACCAAAGGTATGTGATGGCTGCCCGAATTCAAGTGGCTAATCAACTAGTGGAGCGCCAGATGGCCAAGTATAGTGGAGCCCCCTTTTTGTGGTTTATTTTATTTTATTATTCACTGGTGGGAACAGGGATCCATGGATTGGCATCAGGGAATAGTAGTTTGACAAGAGGCACTAACTCCTACAAGGAGTTCATCACTACACTGGAAGGTATTGCCACAAAGCTTTACCATAGGAAAGGAGGCTCTGTGGAGTCTTTTCATTTGGAGCCATCATGTCACTCATCAGCATGGTCGCATGCCAACAACATGTTGTAATTTCTCTGTAAATACAAAAAAATAGAAATAATGCACCCAATTTTTATTGACAACGTGTTGATTTAACAATTGATATGGAATTTTCATGAAATTGGTATCCTATTCCATAGTGAGAGAGTTGAAGACAGCTTCAATTTCTAGTTGAAAGTAGTCAAAACACATTAAAAAGTTCCTTTTCCCATATGAAAATTCTTTTTGAACGACCAGCCATTTGGAAATTCTTATTCAAAATTCAAAAATCAGTTGAACTTAAGAAAGGTGAATGAGAGACACGAGTTTCATATTCTTATTATTAAGTCTCATTGTCCTTTATGATGGCTATGATGTATATCGTTATGATACTATCTAGCTTAGATATATATGTAGCTGTTGATAGATGATGCATGCACAATAAGGAAAGTATTTCCGACCTTCATGATCAGTCAAACGTACGTGATATGATTGAACTGAAACTAATTAGTGTGATAATTTGTTTCAGAGGATTGTTGTGACAAATTCGTCAGAAATCATTAATTTGTACTCATCATGATTCATGAATCATCCGAGCCCATTTCAGATGCAAGGGTATCCCGCAACGTACCATCCAACCTGATTCTGTGACACAAGGTGTCAAAAACTACCCCCAATATGTTGCAATTTGGTAAAAACGATTGTTATTCTAGCTTTGATCATTAATTCCTATAAATCCATATAATTTAACAACATGTGAATTATATATTATAAACTATTTTTCAATGTGACTCTAGCTAAAACGTGAATTTTATGATGTTAATCTATATGAATATATAAGAATAGATGGCCATTGCAACCGACTTCTCTGTATAGTTTTGTTACTGAGCTCCACTATATACTCCAAAAGTAACTAAAATAAAGTGATTGCACCATGGTTTAAACCTTTTCCTCGTTTGTTAGCTACGTGGCACCAACCCCAACAACAACAAATGCTCTAAAGCAGATCAACTTACTAGTGCAATTATTGGCCATCTCCATTTACTCTGGAAGGGACACTTGGTATGCACCCGAGAGGGAGAAAAAGCTTCAAATTAATTTATAATGTGTCCACATATACCTTGTTTAAATATGATACTGGGTTTAGCCATACTTGATTATTAGCACTATCAGTTATATAGATGTTTTTCTTTCTATAAAGAATTATCTAGATGTTTTTCCGTTGTCAGATGGATATATATACATAATCATGTACCCGGTTGCTACTATATATAAGCACCATTGAGTACAATATATATCAGGAATATTGTACCAAGCTTGACTTGCCCAAGTGGGTAGGTTCCAACAAAGCCTCCACAATAATTCTCATGAGATGCACCAGGAAAAAAGATAAACCATAGAAATTCTCACAAAAATAACATATAGCCAATTTGATAGAGTCTAATCATCACAACCAATAATAAATATTGGATATATCCTATTTTCTAAAAAATTATCCACGTCTGCTATTACGAAAAATACGTAAATGTAACCCCTAAATTTACATCTAAATTATCCACTTATGCCATTATAAAAGATAATTAAGGTAATCCCATAAATTTTAAATTACCCACCTATATCATTATGAAAGATAATTCAAAGTAACACCAAAATTTTTTTTAATTATCATATCTATCATTAAAAAAGACAATATAAAGTAACCTCTTTAGATAAGTTTATACACTATGACAAGTAATCTAATTTTAAGTACTCTATACTTTTATAAAATAACATTGTTATACATATAATTCTTTGATACAGCAAATAAATTCAACATCGTGAGTGTTGTGGTGTAGGATGAAATGTCTGTTTATGCTATTGTAATAACTAAGAGTGAAGTCTAGAACCTAGAATCTAATTTTTAAAATAAAATATAAAGGGAAGTTTTGAGCAAAATATACAATTATTAACACTAGAGCTTCAACTTAACACGTGGATAAAAGATTAGAACAACTAAAGATTCAAAGTTGAAAGCCAAAATATAGACTCTTGATGTAAGTAGGGTGAATATACATGTGCTTTCATAAATAAGTCTGGCACTTTCTTTCTCAATTATATATGGGAGAATTTGGACCTGTTTGAATCATTAGACTAAACTATATGTTTAGTCCTAGACCATCCAAATGGATAATAGACCAAAAGGTAGACTAATTTTTAGTCTAGCTCAACTAGTCATTAGTCCATCTCGGTAGTCCATGTCTCCAAACAGCACAGAACTAAAGTTTAGTCATCTAAACTTTCAGTTAAACTTTAGTTGGGATAATAGCTAGTCCAGGTCCCTCGCACATCTTTGTATTAAGAAATATCGAGATTGAAATTCCAGTTACACTACACACCATCCGGAGAGGTTACACGCGCATATAGTTAGTTAGTTAGTTAAAGTTACTGGTCATGATTCATGCGAACCACGAGATTTGCACTGCTTGTCACTTTTCTATTCTCCACCTCCTTTCGGTTTCTTCTTTGCTCCTTCATGCGTGAAATCATGCATTTGGCTGCTTTTCATATGAGGTTCTTGTGGTTACACGGGTTCAAACCCCCCAAAGACCGCTGCTGAAGTGTTACAGCTTTGTTGGACCGCAAGCTCTTTTTAGGTAAAGCTAGAAGAGTCACTTCGCTATCTTTAGCTTGCCGACCCACTCGATCAACACGTAAAACAAAATGGAACAAAACTCATGGTCAATCGTGTGTTACTAGAAACCATGCGCGGCTTTGCCGCGCTCCTGCCTGTCTTGACCTCATGATGCGTGTGTGAGTATGTGGAGACCATTAGTGTGTGCGGTAGCTCATTGCTTGGTCGCTTGGATGATATATAAGAATATGCATCGATATTATTGATTTCTGAATGGTAAAAATACAATGATGCAAAATGGTAATAATTGAAAATAGGAAATAATTACCTTTGATATTACGATGATAACAATATGAAATTTGCAACTTTCTAAAGGTGAGCCCTATTTGGAGGCAAAGAATTTTTGAAATACTGGAGAACTACTATGGTTTTATAAATTACTTTGGTTTTTAAAAGTTACTGGGTGTTTGGATGCAACGAATCTTGTAGTCTCTAAAACCATGATTTTGTCAAAACTGTAGTTTTTTTTGGAGTTTTAGAAACTCCACTCATTACCTCTTTTTTCGAAACCAAGGTTTTGTCTCTTTGCCTTATAAACCACAGTTTTGTGATACTATATTTTTTTTAAAACCGCATTATCAAACAGGCCCGTAGCAAGTACATATCTTCCTTTGAGTGTGTAAATAGTGAATAAACAATCCATCTCACAGTCCCTATCCTTATTAGAGCACCCAATGGGATATATTTTGAGTCCTGCTTCGATGTGGCTGGTAGATGAATCTGGACTCGAGGAGATGAGTCTAAAGTTCTTGACATATAGGAGCAACAAATAACTAAATATTAAAATATGTGCAAGCTGATAATGTTGGCAGCTCAATATTTACTTACGTATTTTCTGCTTAGTTGGCACACTTTTAGACATTGCAAGATCGCGATTGACTACCAACAAGCTGAGAAAAGTTATAAATGATATAATTTGCATGGACATTTATGTATAGATCTACTCATAAGGAGTCTAATAAAACTGGATTTTCATTTTTACAATTTTTTTATGAATTACTACAACTTTTTAAAGTTTCAGCTGATTATATGCATAAAAGGGGAAAAATCATAAAAGGAAAAACTATTTTGCATCGGGGCCCTGGTGTTTTAAGTAATTAATCACCTCTGTGTACTGTATAGAACTATCACATGAGTCACAGAATTTGCATCTGGACCCAAGAAAGAGTTTTTAATCATTTTTCTTCCCTTTTCCTCAACCTTACGAACAGAGCAGCAGGGGAACGGGTTCGCAGCGCAATTCCGGCCGGTGGGGCAGCTTGCCGTTGACAAGCGGGGGTGCTCGAGCATCAGCTTGCCGGCTCGCATCCGTAGGTGCACGCAGGGGCGGCGCCGGCGGTTGACGCTGGCATCGGCACCGTCGCTGGAGCTCGCTGGGTGGCGGGCTGTAAGGACGGAGAAGGGGAGGCCAGCGACGTCGTGCTGCGGGAGTCCGGGGCCGTGACGGTGGTGGCAAATCCGGCGGCAGCTGCTCGTCGAGCGGCGACGGCGTGCGCCCCCTCACGCGGCCCAAGCGGCGGCCGCGGCTACACCCATCGCGGCTGCTCACTGGCGCGGGCGTGGCCAGCTCTCCAGTGCGGGATACGGCCGATGGCGATGTGCACTCAGGCAAGGGCGAGCGAACGGGTAGAGAAGCTGCAGCCCGTGAAGCTTCGCGATGGATCGGTCACGTTTATTTGGGTGGGAGATCCAAACCGACCCATATCAGACAGACTAGATCGCATGAGAGCTCGATCCAACGGCCAGCGGGATAGCGGGCGACGTAGCCTATCTGTTAGCCCGCTTTTGGTGCAGGATTCGTTTAATGATCACATCAACAATTGATTAATGATTCATACTGATTGAAAATATCGTGTGCCGCCTTAGTACTCATGCTAATTTAATCTCCTGGGGAGTATAAAATTACTATCAATCTCTAAGTTTAAGCGTCTGTTTGCTCAGCTTAATTATATTTAGGGGACAGAATAAATACAGCTAGCTATAACACGTACATGGGTGAAAGGAGTATTGGGCTGTAATGGTTTTTTTTAATCAGGCTGTAATGGTTTTTTAACAAGTCTACTCTACAGAAACTTTCATAATATCTATTTTGATGTGTAATAATTGTCATGCTTTGTAAGTGCCATGGATAGATGGTCAAAAAGCTTATGTAGAATTTACTACCATATATAAGAGTAGACAACCAGACTATCTGCGGAAAATTGTTTAGAAACTGGCTATGTTTTTGCGTATTAAAGATGTACTAATAAGCAGTTACCAAACACAGATTAAACCACTTTATATCAAATAAAAGTGAATTGTGAGATATAAAGAGCAGAGAAGGAGAAAAAAAAAAGCACGGGCAAGGTTAATTTAAATATAATAATGAAGCCAACAAGGAGTCAATCACTCATATGTATTGTCTATCTTAATTTTATTAATTGGAGACTCAATCTATAGCCTCTCCACCTTAGTCCTTATCTTCCTAAGAAAAAAACAACATGTGCTATCCAATTTGTAGACTATAATAATCTTTTTACAATATGTAACAATCAGATCAATTTTCTAAAAATTAGCCACCACTGGCATTATGAAATTAGTCTCAAATACCTCATACTCTTTAATCTAAATTACTCATCTCTATCATTATACAAAGTAACATAAAGTAACCCCTAATCTTCACGTAAATTACTCTATATTCCACTATGAAAACTGATCTAAAATGATTATTATTATTTGCAATTAAATTAACCATCTCCTATGATTTGAGCCACCAGCATGACAAGGGTGCTCGTATTTATGACTAATTATTCTTTATGTTGGAGTACCAATGGATAGCAAGGTGTTTGTGATAACTTTATCATTCTAAAGATATGCCACCTAGTCTCTCTAGTGTGCCCATATTTTTTTTGAACCGGGGAGCTTTGCTCCTCATTTCCATGCACTGTGCATGGAAATACGGTGGGCCACAGGATCGAACCCGGGTGGCCGAGCGCACGACTCCTGCTGGCCAAGCGAGCTCACATGAATGTCCTTGCATTTATCAAGTTTTGAAATGCACCAGCTTAGTCTCTCTAGTGTGCCCACATAGGTCCACATGAATGCCCTTGCATTTACGAATGGATAGCAAGGTGTTTGTCAAGGGGGGTTTGCGTGTGTGCGCTGATAGGAGTGAGTGCATATGCGTATTTTATGGTTGTTTGGGTTTGTACCATGTAATTCACATAAAAAAATATAGAGCAATATTGTTGATTAAAATCTACCACAACCTAATTAAGATAAGAATAAAGTATAATAATGAATTTTGTATTAAATTATGAGCAAATGGGATAGTAAAGATAAACAATTTTGATTAAGTTGTTGGCATTAGATTATCATGAATATTTAACACACTTATGTCTTTTAAAACTATTGGCCATGCAGTAGCACACAGGTCAATTGATTAGAGAATTATATTATTGCCATTTCCGTTAGATTGGCAGAAGGTAATATTGCACATAAGTAGACGAACTTTCAAACTTTCATGTGAAAGTTTTAACATTTCCGTTGAAAAACACAGTATGTAAAAGTTTTTTTTTAAAAATCATACCGGAAAGTCCACCGATAACCTTCATCAGCCGCGGTTTGGTGGGCATCAAAATCTGTTCATATATAGGTCACAGAGGCACGATGGAGCACCGTTGGATTATATATGCAATTGTTGTTGACTGATACTTTGATCTGTCAGCTGGGGGTTTAAAACCTCCTTGTCACAAGCTAACCCTTTAAAAGTCATGCACGCAAATAAAAGTCATTTTTTCTTAGGGTTTAAGTCAGGAACTAGCTAGTCTATATATGAATGCGAAGTTGCGAACACGTAATCTGAAAACTTGATGCCATTGGCCATAGGAGACTCACTCCAAACCACAGAGAGACCACAAGAACAAGCGCTGCGATGCCAAGAAAGTGACCTGCTGTGAGAGTGAGACAGCAGCAGTGACCGCGTCTGCAAACTGCATGATTGGCACGAGGAGGAGGGGGTCGCTTTTGTGTGCAGTGGAAAACAAAACAAACCTACCCTACCGGCCCCAGGTGTCGACGTTCTTAATCATCAAATTAATCAATCAAACCGATGATATTTGGGGCGCAAAGCACTCGCTCTCCCAGCGTGCTCCACATGTACAGGTTCGGCGAAATTTTGAGTAGTTTCCGTCCAGATCTCAATCGATGGAAACTCGATCAATGACTGTGAGCTGGTGGTGTTGTAGATGGAGATCTTGTTTGTGGCAGCAAGCTAACGTGCAGTACTTCCATTTGATAGCGAAACTCAATGACTGTGAGCTGGTGGTGTTTTAGATGGAGATCTTATTTGTGGCAGCAAGAGAGCTAACGTGCAGTACTTCCATTTGATAGCGAAGTTCTTCAGTTTTAATCGATGGAAACTCAACAATGACTGTGAGCTGGTTGGTGGTGTTGTAGATGGAGATCTTGTTTGTGGCAGCAAGCTAACGAGCAGTCCATTTGATAGCGAAGCTCTTCAATTTTAATCGTGGTTAAGGTATCTATCACTGGTGGAGTTTAGGCCAGATCACCAACACTAAATGTGAATATCTTAGCATTGGCTGAACCTTGCCTTACATGTAAAAAACTTAACCAAGCCCCAGTTCACACGACCACACAACTCAAATCAATGTAATGTCTGTCCTAATTCTGTGTGATCTGAAAATCAGTGAGTGAATTATTGTTGCTGAATTTTGGTGACCTACGTGTTGCAAGTATAGTAGACTAGCTCGTCTGCCGATGCAATTATTGCTTCAGACAAATCACTTTTTTTTCTTCTTCTTTGGAGCGATATGTATGCTTGTGTTCTTGCTTTGTTGCTGCCGCGGAATGCAGCAACCTTATCCGCTCTATCAAAGGAGGAGTCAGACAAACGAGACGGTCTGGGCCCCTTTTCTTATGTCGATAAGAGGTGTTCACTGCTCTGTTATCTGATCCATTCAGCATTGTTGATGCACGGACGAACCCTCTAGAAAAGAGGACCTGTGATTCCGTTGAGCATAGGTAGCATTTCTTTTCTCGGAACAAACACAAGATTTGCGTGTCATTTCGTTAAAAAAGGAACAAAGTTAATTACACTGTAACAAGACTTCTATTTATGGAACTCGACGCACTGTAGCCAGTCTGACAAATTAAAGCCAGGCAAGAGCTCCTCTGATATTTTTAACTAGAACACCGTACCATTTCAAAGGATGTAACCGCCTTTCGGCCCACCTGCGTGCTTTTAACCGTCAAATCATTCAAGACAAAACAAACTAACTGATCTGGCAAAGCAAGCAACCATGTTTTCTTATATATAGCAGTTTCAGAGTAGTTTCACCGGCTAGAGACCCTGTACCTGAATGATCAGTTAGTTCTCAATAGCCGTGTTAGGTACATGTCTGCAACTTTGCAAGCCTCACCATCACAATTGCCATCCCCACTAGTGCCATCCTAACCCCCAACTTCTCCCTCTTTCAGCGTAATTAACTCATTATCGCAAAGGTGAAAGCACACACAAATACTAATTAATCCACCCACTAATCAGCTCTTTGACTAAGTAGTACAGAAACCTGTGAACCATGAGTAGGAGATATGCTTTGTTAAGTTGTCATCACTCCATGTCTCTACACGGACCATAGAATGAACTTACCGGAGACAGTGATCTGGTGCTATTTCTGCTGGTTTGGAGGCAACTGGGCAGAAAGGGGCAAGCATAGGGTTGAGGTCGTTATATTCAATTAGGGCTCTTTTAAAGCTTTGAATCCCTGGAATATCCTGCTTTAAACAGCTTTGGAGGGCATGATTGCTTGTGTCCTAATCGGGGAACAGATAGGTCTGAATGCATGCTCTTGCTGCTTCTCTTTTCTTTGTTCTTTGTGTATTCAAATTGCAAGTTGATGAACGAAGTAACTGAAGATTGGCTATGGAGCACCGTATAGGGTCCAGGTGACAATCAGATATATATGCATTCAGGGCTCCTTTTGCAATGAAATATCTATGCACTTTCTGCAAAGTTTTATGAGGCAAGTACTATTTGTGTTTTTGCAAAGTTCAGCAAGTTTTTGCTCTTTTACAGTAGCTGAAACATTGGCTTTGTGCAGGATTAAGTATTGGTAGTATCTTATATTGGGCATTTGCACTGAAATATCTGTTCACTTTCTGCATAGGGTATTGTTCTTTGTAGCTGCTTGCAGTGATATCGTGTGGGCCTCTTTCGCACTGATTAAGCATTGCATTTCGGCACAACTTTCACGAGGTATTAGCACTACATGATTGCTGCGCTTTGTAAGCTGCAGACGGTTATATATGTACCAACAGAGAACGAAGTTTCCTTGATGATGAGGAAAAAGCGCTGCAGCCTTTTTCAGAAGAATGCGCGGAGATATTATTTTTTTAATAATGAAAGACATCCAGCTTATTACAAGGTGAACCATAAAAACTTAGTCGTACGCAACTCACAAAGTAACTTAGTTAAAACTCAAGCCCAAATTTAAAAGGCCATACAAGAGAGGCGAACAAAGCCATCACTGCAAACTTCCGCTAATGATATACCAGAAGATGCAATCTTTACTCTGATCACATCGTTGTAATTAGGCCCAAAAGCACATATATAAAATCCGCTCTCCTGAATAGAACGAACATACAAATAAGGTTTAAGTTGAGGTTTATAAAAAACGATGCTATTTCTTATTAGACGTATAACAAATAAAAACCAGCAGCATCAATTAGTAGTAGCAAATTATAGTGTGATTGCCTCCTATTTATGCCATCCATTGAATAGATTCTCCACACACACACACAAAAATGGAACACAATATGGAACAAAATTGCAAAGCATGCCAAAAAGAAATGATATCATCTTCGGGAGAGGAGAAATTCTTATATCTGCTTCGGTAGAATTCCTTCAGAATTATATCGCCCTGAAGAAACCAAACAACAATCTAACAGCCCTAGGAAAGGGCAAAGAAATTAGTAATCCAGAGCCCGTAGAGCACTACACTGCTCCTCAATATGACAAAAAGGCAAAGTTTCTTGGTCGCCGCCTCCCCTGACCGGATAAAACTATGTGGATGCAGGTTTCGACCCCCTCTCCAGTTATGCCGGCCTTGATTTCATTGCAAGGAACCATATGGGCAAGGTTTTGTTCTCTGGATGGTCAAGCGATCAACGATGCAAGTCGGCTGAAGAAGCGGAATGTCTAGTTGCATGGACGGGTCTAAAACACACCCTATCTTCATGGAAAGGGTGCCTCTGGTTGGAATTAGATTGCCTCAGAACGGTACATCATCTAGAAGACAAGTGCAAAAACTAATCTATTTTATGCCATACCATAGAAGAAGCGAAGGAAATCCTCAAGAACTTTCAGGAAGTCAGAATCTCCAAGTGTCATCGAAGTGCAAATGAGGTAGCTCATGAGCTGTGTCAATTTGGGAGGAGAGAGCTTTCATATGTTTTTGTTGCTGATGACATCCCGACCTACGTGTCGGTGGTTTTAGCCTGTGATTGTAATCATGTTGACCTTCTATAGTTAAGCTCTCCCCTTTCAAAAAAAAAAAAGAATAAAGCATAATGACATTAAAAAAATATGCATCAAATGGTTTCTAATTTATTATGGAAGCGACATAATTTACTATACCCTTCCTATTCCTTGTAATAACATGTGCGACATAATTTACTATCCTCCACATGTTCACTTTTTGAATATATGAAAAGCTGTAGTTGTTTGGTTTCCATGTAAGGCTACGTTCGGTTCCCAGGGAATCACATCCCGGAAACAATCCTGCCAGGATAATCCAGCTGACATTCGTCGCTTGCGAAATGCAACTCCAAAAGTACAGGCTTTTTTAGGGGAAAAAGTACAGATATGCAGATAAAAAAGATTGGAAACATTAACGGGCCACTTAAATGACGGAATGCCTGATTTGAATTTGGAACACTAGACCCATAGTGTTTGGGCCTCGAAATGGATCTATGGGCCAAAATCAGACAGAATATTCGGGCCTCGGGTTGTTGCGTTCACGGGTTAGGAGACGAAGCAAAAGAAGCCCACATACGTTCGAACCGTTTTTTTCCATTTTCTTTTATCGCACGTGGCAGCAATTAAAGTTTGCTTCGAGTTCCGATTTCCAAAGCTGGTTCACCGTAGGCCGTAGATTTTTGTAGCTGTCCAAAACGTGGGTTTCCTATTTCTCCGTCAAAATTCAATTCACGTTTTCACAGAACAGGCACTCGGCTCGTTAGTTATTACGGTCTTACGGACATGAGCGCCCTCTCAAATAATCTTGGCAACAATTTGACTAGCGCTTCAATAGGCAAGACTCAAGCAAGGTCGGTGATAAAAGAAAAGGCTATATATAGTATGAGTATGAGGCTTTCGCTGCTCCTAGGTTGAGCAGTATTCCAGTTATCCAGTATCTACAGGTTATTCTGCGTGATTGGCTCAACATTATTCTAAGCAGACACCACTCACCAGGGCAAACATCCCTATCCCGTGGTGGATCCAGGACAAAATCCTAGGGGGGCTGAACTTTATGACTGACTCGACCTTCGTCTTCGACGTCTGTCTAGTTTCCAACGTCTCCTTCCTAAGTTCCGATGACAACTTTTATGGGCCTTAGGGGGGCTGGTTTCTTCTTCTTCCTTTCTTTCTCTCCATTTTTCTTCTTTCCTCCGCCACTTCTTCTCCCTCACCCTCCCCATTTTTCCATTGATGCATTAGCTGTAGGGGGGCTAGAGCCCCCCAGCCCCCCTGTAGATCCGCCCCTGTCCCTATCCCAACATCGATGCGACGATGCCAAAAGGGTTTCCAGTTGCGGGCGATGTGCTCGATCTTGAAGATCAAGATCTTCCTATGGCTCGCTTTTCGTCGTAGGCACTGGACGGCGGACCGACGACGGCGTCACGACCTCGAACATGATGAGCACTGCTACCTGTGCGATCAAGTGGAGGAGTTGATCGACCACATCGTCGCAAACTGCCCGTTCACGACGGAGGTTTGGTTCCTCGTGCTGCAAGCTCTAGGCCTACAGCTGCCGCAACCAGCGCCCACCGTCAGATCCTGGTGGCGGTGGCTGCGATCTGGCATGCCCACCGGTAAACGGCCGGGGATGGACTCCTTGTTCACGCTGGTTTCTTGGCAAATTTGGAAAGAGCGAAACACAAGGTGCTTCAGGAACAGGTTGACGGCTATCAGCGACTTCCTCCCTCTCATCAAAGCCGAGGCCGATAGGTGGATCGAGGCGGGAGCGACTGACCTGCGTAGGCTGGCGGAGCTGTAGTCTATCGTTTTGAGGTTATCGCTGTTTCAGGTGTTGCTTCTCATGATGTAATTGTTTTCCGGTAACCTGGGGCTCACGCCTGCTCTCCTGTATCATAAATTCTTCCCTTCTGATATAAAAATGCGCACTCTCGTGCATATTCGCTAAAAAAGACGTGCTCGATCGCCGTCGACGCAGCTGACGGCAGGTCAGCAGCAGAAAACCTATGGATGTCGGAACGTGATGGCCACTAATAAATAATGTCGTCTCCTTGCTGACCGACTCCATTAAACGAGGATGATCGCGAGCGTAGACTAATAACGGTGCCTTCCCGGCGACGGAATGAGCCATCATCAAACGCTTCCGTTTCGGTATAAAAAAAAAATCAAACGCTTCCGTTTCCATACGCGTACGATTAATGTAATCTATCAATGGCGAGATTAGAAGAAAAGGCATGCCATTATTGGTGACGTCAGACGTGCTAATCTTGCACTTGATGAGCTGACAGCAAGGAGGGATGCCCATCGATAATAATGTATTGGTGTGCCGTGTAGTCAGTCTCAACATCTCAATTGTCAACCCGGGTGCCACTGATTAAATATAAATATATGTACACTGATATTTTTTGACAATATATATCAATTTAAAGGAGTACTTCGTTTTGCAGTAAGGACTACAACATCAGAGGTGTTTTCAGGCCTGATGGAGGCCGTGTTCAGATGCCGAATTCGGCGCGCCGAATTGGTCTCTGCTGCTACAGTGTTCCTGTCGAAACACTGCAGCAACTTTTATTTTTTATGCAAAAAATTGTTCAAAAATTGATTAATTAGACTCAAAATGTTCGTCTCGCAAAGTACAACAAAACTGTGCAATTAGTTTTTGATTTCATCTACATTTAGTACTTCATGTATTTGCCGGTATTTTGATGTGATGGGAAATCTCCTTTTTTATAGTGGAATTTAGGGGGAGAATTTGGGATCTAAACCAGGCCGGAGTCTGAATTCACAAGTGAGGAGACCTGCAGTTAATCCGAATGTGACGGCACGGTGTCGAGTCGCTAGGAAAATAAAGGACGGCGCGCGCGTCAAGCACAAGTGATCGGGCACACGCGACGGGAACCTTTTTGATAGTGAAATGGGCCGGTGCAGCGGTTGATGCTGCTGTCAATACAACCACCACCGTCCAGTCCACACACACGGACTTTCGGTGCTGCGACCTTTCTTTTTCTCGCCTCATCTTGATGCGTTTAATAAACTTTCCAAAGGCTCCCTACAAGCATAGAATTTTTTTGTTTAAACTTTCGCAGAAACACGGCAACCCACATAGAATTTGGGAGGAATTTGTAGAGTTCACACTGTAACAGATGGTGTCATTTTCGATTCCAAACGTACTCCCTCCGTATCGGATCTAGAAGTCGTTTAGGACAACGATACGGTCTCCAAAACACAACTTTGACCTCTTGTTTTTATAAAAAAATATTTATGAAAAAATAATATATGTATATTTTTATGAAAGTATTTTTCAAGACAAATCTTATCATATAATTTTTACATTTGCAAACTCAACACCTTAAAAGTTATTGATGATTTATATTCCCAATATTTAATCCAAACCTTGTCCAAAACAACTTCTAAATGGAGAGAGTCCAGCAAAATATAGGCCGAATATGCTGTGTGTAAACACGGCAAAAAGTACCAAAAATTTTAAAAGAATGAACAGTCAGTCGTGCACACCACGCTTGGCTGGCCACCTTCGCCGCCCAGCGAGCGCAAGTCAGCAGCTCAAGAGCGCACCAAATTTGGCGCTCCGACTTGGCAGAGGCAGAGGCAGAGGCAGACAGAGAGTCGCAGACTCGCAGCGCAGCAGCACGGCACCAGCCACCCTCCTCTCGCCGCACCGGCACGTCGCCCACTCGCCCACGTCTCCCTCGGTCCCTCCCCTCCGCGCGCGCCCATTCCTGCTCCCCCTCCGCCACCTCCCGGTGGGGTAACCACGCCTCCGCCTCCGCCTCCGCCTCCGATCCCGGAACACTTCGAACCCGGCCCCCAACGTCTCGGCTGTCTCCGGTTTGCTCACCCCCATGTCCGCCGCCTCCGCCGAGTCCCGGAAACCCCTCCCTCTCCCATGTCTGCTCTACTCTTCACCAAATTTTGCTGTCCCGCGGCGGCCGACGCTTACTACGGATTTGTCCTTTTTTTTTTCTCGCTTTGTTTCTTCGCAGCGGAGAGCCCGGAGCGGCGATCGGAGGCGGTTGCGTGGCTGCGGTCGCTGCTGGCGGTCTCTGGCCTGCCTCTGTCCCCGCCGCACGCGTCCGACGACGACCTACGGGCCGCTCTCGCCGACGGCGCGATCCTCGGCGCGGCGCTCCGCAGGCTCGGCTGTGCTTCTACGCCCGACCAGGCAGGTTCCTCGATCGCACGCACCACTAGTATACACTACTCCACGCGCGCGCGCGCGCGAGACTTCATTTGGGTTTTGGGTTTGTTGCTCGCCCGTGATCGTACGTCATCGCAACTGCAGGGCGGAGCCTCGGCGGCGGCGGCGGCGGCGGGGACGGGGAGTGATGTCGAGAGGTTCATCGCCGCAGTGGATCGCCTGGGCCTTCCCAGTTTTGCCGCCTCCGACCTTGACGAGGTACGACGGTATTCTCCCTTGGACCACCAACTGCTTCCGTTCAGTAGCAGTTTTTCCATATATAACAGGGGAAGAAAAGAGTTCGGTTGGGTTTAGCTGAGACTTGAGAGAGAGTATGATACTACAGTAGTAACATTTTGGAACATCGACTGTTAATTCACGGGTGGAGACAGGGATATTACACGTGATTTGGGGTGCGTTACGGTTTCAAATCGAAGAAGCTCGGACTCTGCTTTCGCTGAAGGTGGTTGATGCTTGTGATTGTTCCGTTTGCCGATTGGCCAGATGGCAACGTTAATCTCGTCCTTTTCTGCTTTAACTGCTACTAGATGCTGGATGCAGCTGATGCTAGCATCCAAATCTCAACCAGAAAATTTGATCCGCCAAACTAATGAGATGTGACTCCACTGCTCCACTAGCATATAGTACGGTGCATGCCATTGCTGCCCAAATGGCTTGCAGACACTGTACGTTCCAATGTTTCATACGTTTTCCTGTAATCACTTCAATTGAACGCAGTTGGTGGTAACAAAATCAATGGTAACTCCGTAGCCTGTGGAGATTAATTCTGGACTGCACAAATGTATCGGATATATAAATAAATAATAATTTGTTCAATGATGGCGTTATATAATATCTGATATGAATATGAACATCAGCCACGTTCCAGTGTGAAGCCTATATTCGAGTATTATGATGATGTTCTGGTTATTAAATTTATAATATCTGAATATGGACGTTAGCCATGTTCCACTGTTGTGCCACATTAGAGTAGTATGGTGCTGTTGGTGTTCTGACAATAATTGTCACTTATTATGCAATTTTGCCTTGGAACATTCCTGGTGTTTCCTGCTCTTTCTACAATAGAAAAAATTATCTACCTGCTCTTATTTGATTGGCATTTATCCAGGGCCCAATGTCAGCTGTCATAGTCTGTCTTCTTGCACTGAGGGATCGGTTTGGTTCCAATGTGGGGGAAGGCTTGCACTGTAGTCTTGAAGGAAAAAGTAGGATGCACAGCATGGAGTTTCCCATAAGGGAGAACGGCCATTGTACTCAAAATTCTGAGTTTGGAGAAAAGGTGAAAGGGAGCATACCAAAGGTCTCCACAAGTCCAGCTCCGTCAGGTAAGTTTTTTTTCCCCCCCTACATGTCAAGCTTTCAGTAGTAACACGGAGGGATACGGAGAGAGCTGAGCAGAGCTATTCTATTAGTTTTGCAATATGAAAATGTCAAACAAATCATATTTATCAGTAAAAACTGTAGTCACGTGTAGATAACTAGATTATTTATCCTTGGTCCTTGCAATGGGAGGTTAAGATGTGAAGCACGTTGGCTTGTCAGTTGAAACATCTTTTCTTATTGTAGAACCATCATCTCCGATATCAAGGCATGATCTATCTTCGATTTCAAGGCACGCTGGACACAATTTTCATGAAGTCTTCCATCTGAGACAAGGAATTTACTCTGACATGCCTATTTCTAAAATTTTGGAGATGATGAAATCCACCAACTTGGATGTAAGTGGAATATAGCAATTCTTTCTGAAAAGTACATGAGATAATGTCAGCACAAAATCTGATCTTTTTATTCTTTGCATCATGGAACATGGAACCAATTTTACAGAACGCCCCTACTCAGTCACTTCTGAGTTTTGTGAATGGCATCCTTGACGAGATCATTGAGAATAAGACTGGAGAAATTCCTTATGTAGGCTACTCAAAAGCAATACAGTTAGTTGTTTCTTTTCATACATGAGAACTTTGGTACATTTTGTTTTACACTTCTTTCATCCCCTTTAATAAAAAGATGACGTTCTTTGCACAGCATATCGCTTGCTTGTTGAGAAAGGTAATACTGGAGATTGAACGCCGCATTTCAACTCAAGCAGAACACATAAGAAATGTAAGCAATACTATTTCATACTTATTTTTCAGATTATTCTTGTTGTAACTCTTACTTGTATGGCAGCAAAATAACCTTATCAGAGCACGTGAAGAGAAATATAAATCAAGGATAAGAGTACTAGAGGCGCTTGCAAGCGGGACAGGTGGACAAATACAAATAAACTCAAGTGCAGCAAATGGAAAAATAAATGTAAAGTTTAACATAACTTCCGGTTTTCATTTGAAACCTATTAAGATGAGTCTTCTGCACTTTCGAGAGAAACAAAACCTTCTAACATTAATAACGTATCTCTTTTCTTATATTGATTTTCAGGTTGAAGATAATGTGCTCCAGATGAAGGTTTGTTTCTTGTCCAAAAAATTGTTACCTGTTCGTATTACTATGCTCTGCATGGTAGAACCAAATCACAGGTTTGGGGCTGGAATTTCTATTTCATTAGTCTTACCACAACTATGGCAGGTTGGGGATACATATAGGATAGCTTGCTTGTAACTTAAGAAAACTACAACATATTCTATAGATGCTAAAGTAGATGCTTAAAACAAGATAAGGATAAAGATAAGGGCTGACACAGCCACCACCTACTCTATATAAGTATCCTAGGTAGATAAGCTGTAGACTTAAGCTTTCATTCTCCCCCTAAGTCTTGTGTGGCGCCTTCTGGGGAATTTGAACCATTCCAATCCTAACGCGAAGCTCCTGGAATTTGACCTGACCAAGGGATTTGGTGAGAAGGTCGGCGAGTTGATTCTAGGTGTTGATGTAGCCGGCCTTGATGCTCCCCTCATCCAAGCAGCTCCTGATGAAGTGGTATTTGATGCGGATATGCTTGTTGCGCTCATGGAAGACGGGGTTCTTCGCCAAGGCCAAGGCGGACTTGTTGTCCACCCTGAGTCCACTGCTTTTGCGTCTCTGCCCAGGAGATCACCCAGCAGCCTAGCCCACCAGAGAGCTTGAGTCGAAGCGATTGTGGCAGTGATGTACTCCGCCTCGCAACTGGACAGAGCCACCACTTGCTGCTTGACCGACTGCCCAGCAGCCGAGGAAGAATAGCATCCCGCTGGTGCTCTTGCTTGTGTCGATGTCGCCGGCGAGGTCGCTGTCGCTGTACCCGATGAAGTGCTCCGCACTGGGACACCTCGGGTAGTGCAAGTAGTAGTCAGCGGCGCCCTCGACGTAGCGGAGGATCCTCTTGATAGCCTGTTGATGCTCCATTGTCGGTCGCTGCATGAACCAACTGATGTAGCCAACAGCGAACGCCAGACTCGGCCGTGTATGGACGAGGTAGCGAAGGCTACCCACAATGCGGCGGTATTGCATGGCGTCGACCTCCTTGGCCGTGCTATCACGGCTCAGCTTCAGCCTCTCTTCCATGGGAGTGTAGGCTGGGTTGCAGCCGGTGAGTTGGCCCAACTCGACGATGCGCTTGGCGTAGGCGGTCTGGCGAAGGGAGATGCCGGAGCTGTCCTGATGGACCTTAATCCCCAGGCAGAAGGAGAGAAGGCCCAAGTCGCTCATCTGGAAGGTGGCCTTCATCTCCTCCATAAACGCCTCCACCTCGGCCTCCTTGGTGTTGCTGATCACCAAGTCATCGACGTAGACGTCTACCAACAGGGCATTGCCACCCTTGCTCCGTCGGTAGACAGCAGCCTCGTGAGGACTCTGCTCGAACCCCATTTGCTTGAGAGTGGAGTCCTGCTTGGCGTTCCAAGCTTGTGGCACTTGCCGCAAGCCGTAGAGTGCCTTGCACAAGTGGAGAACCTTGTTCTCCTTGCCGGGGATGACGAATCCTAGCGGCTGGTGGACGTAGACTTCCGCCTTCAGGTCACCATTGAGGAAGGTGGACTTGACATCCATGTGGTGCACACGCCATCCCTCCTTGGCCGCCAACGCGAGGAGGAGACGAACGGACTTCATCCGCGCGACGGGCGCGAAGGCGTCGTTGAAGTCGACTCGCTCCTATTGGACGAACCCACGCGCCACCAGACACGCCTTGTGCTTGATCACTGCCCCGATCTCATCCTTCTTGAGCTTGTCGACCCACTTAAGGGTGATGGTGTGGTGGCCGGCAGGAAGATTCGCCAGCTCCCACATCCGGTTACACTCGACCGCGTTCATCTCCAGCTACATCGCGGCGCGCCATGCCGTGTCTCCATCCGCCTCAGCGAAGGAGCGGGGCTCGCCGTCCTCGTTTGTCAGGTGCAGCTCCGCCTCAAAGTCGTGCATCGCCAGTCCAGGGACGGGCTAATCACCGAAGATGTCCAAGGTGCGATAGCGCAGAGGCTCGTCGTCGTGGTAGGCATCGACGCGATCCTCGTCGTTGGACGACGGAGTGGTGAACACCGTGCGCTGCTCGTCACGGACCAAAGTTGCTGGTGCCGATCTCGGAGGTGTGGGCGCCGATGTAGGAGATTGGGGAGCCAGTGTAGGAGAGTGGGGCGCCGCCGGTGTAGGAGAGTGGGGCGTAGCCGGTGGTGGACTCGCTGGTGGTGTAGGTGGTGGAGGATTCGCCGGAGCTGATGGCGAGCTGGGTGCCGGGGTGGACGAACTCGGTGAAGATGAGCTGCTAGCTCCCGCGGCTCCCTTGAAGTGGACGTAGTCGACGATGAAGTCTCTGAGAGTCGAAGTCGAGCCGTCGTCCACCGCCTTGTCCCAAGCCTAGCCTTGCCCCTTCATCGAACACGACGTCCCAGGAGATGCGAACGCGCTGTGTCGCAGGGTCGAGGATGCAGTAGGCCTTGACGCCCTCCGCGTAGCCAATGAAGACCCCCGGCGTGCTCCGGTCGTCGAGCTTGCTGACGTGGTTGAGCTCCTTAGCGAAGGCGAGACAGCCGAAGACGCGGAGATGGCTCACCACCGGCTTGCGCCCGTGCCGGGCCTCGTACGACGTCTTGTCGTTAAGGGCCTTGGTGGGCAAGCGGTTGAGGAGATGGACGGCAGTCATCACCGCCTCCCCCCAATAGATTGTCGGCATCCCTCTCTGCTTGAGGAGGGCGTGGGCGGTGGCCACTACCGTCTGGTTGCGGCGCTCAACGACGCCGTTCTGCTGCGGGGTGTACGGCGCGGAGAAGTGGCGCTAGATCCTCTCATCGGCGCAGTACGCCGCGAACTCAACCGCCATGAACTCGCCGTCGTTGTCAGTGCATAGCACCCGAAGCTTGCGGCCGCACTCCTCCGCAGTAGCTTGATGGTGCTTGATGGCGTCCGCAGCTGCCGCCTTGGTGTCGAACAGGACCGCCCACATGTAGCAGGACACGTCGTCGATGAGGAGCAGGAAGAAGCATCAGCCTCCAGGTGTGGCCGGTGTCACGGGGCCACAGAGGTCGCCGTGTATGAGCTCCAACTTCTCCTTGGCGCGGAAGCTCGGTTGGCGGGGAAAGGGGAGCCGCCGCTGCTTGGTGAGGATGCACGTGTCGCCGAACTGCTCCACGTGCTCGACTCGCGGCATGCCCTGCACCATCTCCTTGTTGCCGAGCTGCTTCAGGGCCTCGAAGTTGAGGTGCCCAAAGCGCTCGTGCCACCGCCAGGCGTTGTCGTCGCGGCAGGCTGCAGGACACACGGGCTGCGCCACCTGCACATGGAGGACGTAGAGGTGGTTGGCGCCTTTGTTCACCTTGGCGAGAAGGCGACGATGGCGATCCGAGATATGCAGGACCCCATGCTCGATCTCCACGCGCGAGCCGTTCTCATCCAGCTGTCCTAAGCTGATGATGGAGTTCCTCAGCACGGGGATGTAGTAGACACCGGTGAGCAGCCATTGCTCATCGGTCTTGGCGGTGAAGACGACGGAGCCGACACCCTTAATCTCTACGACGGAGGCGTCCTCGGACTTGACGGAGCCTCGAACGCCAGAGTCGAGCTCGGAGAAGAATTCCCATCGCCCGGTCATGTAGTGGGTGGCGCCGGTGTCGAGGTACCACCCGTCGATCTTGTCGCCGTCGGACCCGTTGCCGAGGAAGACGTGGGCCCGTGTCTCGTCAAGGTGGAGGAGCACGGCGGCCGCCGGCGTGGGAGAGGAGTGCGGCTCGATGCTCCCTTGTATGAAGAACAGAGCCGGCTCGTCACCCTCCTGTGCTTGCGCGATGTGTGCCTGACCGCCGCACTTCGCCTGCAGGCAGTCCTTGGCCCAGCGGTCGGTCCTCCCACAGTTCTTGCAGGTGTCGTCGCGGGTAGCCTTGTACTTGCCGTCGGCACCACCAGGAGCACCACCACGCGCCTTGTCCCACTTGCGCGACCGACGCTTGCGGCTTCTCGACGAACCCGAAGCCGAAGACCCCGAGGCCTTCCCCTTCTTCCGCTCTCGCTGGCGGGCGAGCCACTGCTCCTCGGTGAAGAGAAGCTTGCCACCGATGGTGACCGGCTCTGAGGAAGGTAGCTGCTCGCGGTTGTCGACGGCCTTGAGGCGACCCGTCACCTCCTCATTTGACAGCTCGGGAAGTCCAGCAACATCTCGATCGCGATGGCGACCTGCAAGTACTTCTTGGGGACGACGCGGAGGAACTTATCGATAGCTCTCTCCTTGTCGATGTCGTTGTCACCGTACCGCGCCAACTGCTGCATCAGGGTGTTGAGGCGGAGAGCAAAGTCGTCGACGTCCTCACCCGGCTTGAAAGCCAGGTTCTCCCACTCCTGACGCTGCTTCTAAAGCGTGGACCTGCGGGCACGGTTGCTGCCGATGCGTGCCATAGCGATGGCGTCCTAGACATCCTTGGCAGTCCGCTTGTTCGTGAGGAAGGAGTGCATCTCCGTCAGAACAGCAACAAGAAAGCGTCTCCAGCAACAATAAGGGCTGACACAGCCACCACCTACTCTAGATAAGTATCCTAAGACACTAGACTTATGCTTTCACTGCATATATTTAAATCGAGTTCTTGCTACTGTTTGCTCTAGAATTGTTCATTTGATCTGAATTCTGTAGAAGGGCTTGTTAGTAAATAAGCATTGATAGTTCAGTGGAGGTTCAGCTTAAAGGCACCACAATATTGAGCTTCCCAAACAAGGGGTGGCTTAACTTAAGCCTCCTTTGTGTGAATGATTGTTTTTTTTAATTCACTTTCATTCTTCAGATAGAAAAAAGCAGAACTGAAGAAAGAAGATTAGTTAACAAAGATATGTCAAGCTTGATGACTGAGAAGGAAGATGTAACTAGATTGACAAAGGATAAGGAAGATATGGCTAGGCTGTTGAAAGATAAGGAAGATATAATAAGATTGATGAAGGAGAAGGAAGAAATGGTTATGCTGATTAAGGAGAAAGACGAGATGGTTACATCGAGGAAGGGGAAGATTGATGGCAGAGATCAGTCAGCAGATGCACGTGTGGATAAATCAACTACATATAACGATGAAACCATTAGGATGACGAAGGAGAAAGAAGACAGTAACAATACAATTATGAAACTAAAGAGCGAATTGGAAGCTGTAAAATCATCATATAAAGAGAACCACAACCAGTTAGAATCTACAAAGGAGGAGGTGCGTAAGCTTCAAATGGACAAGGAGAATAGTGACAATATAATATCAAAACTCAGGCAAGAGCTTTCATTAGCACGGGAATCTCATAAGACACATATTCAAGAACTGGAGAGTAGTGCTTTGCAGGCAAGCAAATGCTTTGAACATAGAATAAAAGAAGTAGATCTAATGCTCGAAGATTCTAGAAAGAAAAGAAGAGATCTGGAGGAACTGTTAAAATCTAGAATGGATACTTGGAAGCAGAAGGAAATCATGGTGAACCAATTTTTAGGTCTACAAATACAGAACATCCAGGTTGCGTTTGGTTAAATTATCCTTTGGTTCTCAATCTTTCTTTTAAGACATCATGATGTCATAAATTGAAATTAAAACTTCTTACCTATCAGGATTTGAGGTTATCTTCTGTTTCCATTAGGCATGAAATCCAAAACTGCCAGAAAAGATGGTCCGAAGAACTTAATGGCCTTGGTATGTTTCAGTGCAGAATGTGATTATATTTACATTGCATATACTTACTGTAATTGGCATTTTATAACTTGCATGTTCATATTAACTCTGCAGGACAAAGTCTCAACATACTGATAAATGATTCTGAAAATTATCATGCTGCTCTAGAAGAAAATAGAAAACTGTACAACGAGATTCAGGAACTAAAAGGTGACTCTGCAAACAAAGAACAACTTATTTGAATGTGCATCTTCTTAATTTTATGAATTTTTTCGAGTTTTTATTATTCTTGACCAGGAAATATAAGAGTCTACTGCCGGATAAGGCCTTTTCTTCCTGGGGAGGATCAGAAATCTACTATAATTGAATATGTTGGTGATAATGGGGATCTGGTCATTGCAAATCCCACACGACAAGGAAAGGAGGGGAGCAAATCGTTCAAATTCAACAAAGTTCTTGGCCCCACTGCTTCTCAAGGTACGAATGAATGTGACCTATGTTGGTCCCTGGGATCCCTGCACAGGTAAGCAGAAGCAGCTAGCTTACCAGCACACCCACACACTCATTTTGGCTAGAGGTTTGAAGGGGTTGAACTCAAAACTCACACACACACTGCACGAGCTGCAGGAGCAGCTCTGAACTCTGAATGTGGCAACTGAACTGATTTCCTCTATTGCCTTGAGGTAGTATATATACAAGCTACTAGTACCTCCTAAGATACACTAGTACACCTACTACAATGTCCTCTACATGGCTGAAATATATGGCTGAGCTAAGCCACTACTACCTAGGGTACAACCTGGTACAAGTGATGGCCTATTGCCATACTTGAACAGGGCAAAGGACAGCAATGAGCTGACCAAAATGCCAACTCTGCTGCAGAGGAAGAGAGAGAGATCAGCAGCAGATTGTGTCTTACAACCTATGCAATATCCCTGTGCTTTTGATACTGATAACTTCATTGCATCTGGTAAGGATCGTATTTTTGGAATGCTAACACACTACATTTTCCTTGCCCTTTCCTTTTATCTTTCTAGATGAGGTCTTCAAGGACATTGAACCCCTTATCAGATCAGTTCTTGATGGTTATAGTGTTTGCATTTTTGCATATGGTCAAACTGGATCAGGGAAAACATACACAATGGTATGATGCACTGGATACAATTATACAAATATCTTCATCTGAATTTTTTTTTTGAGAAAATGGATCTTTTCTTTTCGGTTATAATGTAATAATGTATTTTCCTTTCTGCAATTATCCCAGACTGGACCTGAAAATGCAATGGAGAATGAACGGGGTGTCAATTATAGAGCTCTGAATGATCTCTTCCATATTTCACATAATCGTGGGGATACCATCATGTATGAAATAAATGTTCAAATGATTGAGATATACAATGAGCAAATTCGTGATCTTCTTGGCAGCAATGGTTCAGAGAAGAAATATCCTTTTGCCCCTTCATTTATTGAATTTACATGTCAACATTTTCTGCAAGTGGCTTATAATAAATTCAATGAACCTAGTTTATTATATGTATTACTTCCTCTTCTGATGAGCCTAGTTGGCTATGAACTATTCCCTATAATTCGAAATGTAGGTTGTTTAGGACAATGACACGGTCTTCGGTATGACACTTTGATTTGCAATTTTGTAAAATACATACTATTTTGATAGAAAAGTTTATATTACGAAAGTATTTTTCATGATAAACCAATAACGTCAACCATGTGGTATCAATATATATGACTTTCTGTTTATTGATGGGTAAGTTAAAGAAGTTCGAGCTCTAAAATGACCTACATTTGGAATCGGATGGTGTATTTAAGTTGATTCAGTTCCAGTGAACATATGTAGAAACTCAAAAATAAGTTGGACATCCTTTTATCATCCATGATGTACTCTTAGTGATCTGTACATTATATAATATCATATCACTCAAATCATTGACATATTTCAAATGGAATTGGAGTTTATTAAGACATCCTCTTTTTCCTTTAACTCCTACACGCTAGAGATTATGAATGCCAGCCAACCCAATGGGCTTGTTGTTCCTGATGCAACGTTGCATCCTGTTAATTCAGCATCTGATGTTATTGAGTTAATGAGAATAGGACTTGCGAACAGAGCAGTGGGTTCGACCTTGTTGAATGAAAGAAGCAGCAGATCTCACAGGTTTATTTTCATGTCCCATAATTTAGTTACATTGTTTATTATGATTATTTTAAAAATAGAGTTACTTTGATTAATTCTGCAGTGTTGTTACCATACACATTCGAGGTGTCGATTTGAAAACAGGAGCTACTATTCGTGGTGCACTACATCTTGTTGACCTTGCTGGGAGTGAGAGGGTGGACCGATCTGCTGTTACAGGCAATAGACTCAAAGAAGCACAACACATCAACAAATCTTTGTCCGCTCTTGGAGACGTCATATTTTCTCTATCTCAGAAGAATGCTCATGTACCGTACCGGAACAGCAAACTTACACAAGTCCTACAGAGTTCTTTGGGTGCTTACCATTGCTGATTGTTCTATATACTTCTTACATGTTATCGGTTACTCACCTAACAGTTTTCATCTGCAGGCGGCCATGCAAAAACCTTGATGTTTGTGCAAATTAACCCAGATGTCTCATCTTATTCAGAGACTTTAAGTACTTTGAAGTTTGCTGAAAGGGTTTCTGGAGTGGAGCTAGGTACTTCAAAGGCGAATAAAGAAGGCAAAGATATTAGAGAATGTATGGAACAGGTGATAAATTATTGTTTTCCTTTTGTCCATCCCTTATTCATACAGGGTTACCAATGTTTATTCTCTATATTATCCAATGGTATGAGACTTAAGTAGAGATTTTTCTTTCAAATCGAATGCAAAATTTTAAATACCATTCTTCTCACCACCAGTGTTATACATAATTTTTTTATTTGTAATATCCTTTCCACCCCACAGCTCTCAGTGCTCAAACATAAAATTGCAAAGAAAGATGAGGAAATTAACAGATTACAACAACTCAAGACACAAACTCCAAGGGTCAGGACAGCAAAACGTGCAGATTCCCCATTGAAACATTCGTCCTCCTCCCCAGGCATATCTAATTTAGGAAGCAAAATCCATCATAGAAGAACGGCATCTAGTGGAAAGGCAATGAGCATTGGCAGCAGGGCTGGCTCTGATAACTTCTCTGACATCAGTGACAGGCACTCTGAATCTGGTTCTATGCAGTCTGTTGATGATATCCTACCACATAGGGAGGTTATGGGACTTCCGAAGCTCTCTATTGGTGCAATGGGTCCGAATTCTGCTGACCCTGAGCTTGTTTGCTTTGGCTATGCTGATTCAGAAGAGAGATTAAGTGATATATCAGATAGTTGTCTTTCCATGGGTACAGAGACAGATGTTTCAGTAAGCAGTACAGTTGAGTTGACACGCTTCCAGGAGCAGGAAAACACATCTAGCACTCAGAAAGAACAAGAGAGTGCACCAAAAACTCCAAATGATCGGTTGTAAGTGCTCTCATCTTTTTACAGTGAAAATTCATACAATTATGGTTTCATGATATAAATATGTTTCCCTAGGACTATCATTGCTTTTCAATCTAAGATACATATGATTAGTAACATTTAGTGGAAGCATTCATGTTATCAGATCAGATGACTGGGTGCCGATAGTGGCTAGCTCTGTGTGTTTGGTTGGCCTTTTGATTTAATTACTTTTTCATTAATAAGCACATTTTCTTCCTCATACAGGTCTAAGGTGGCCACCCGAGTCCAGAAGACAAAAGCACCCAAACCAGCTCAAACTTCCTTGTGGCCTAAACTAAGAGATCCTCCAGCTCTTAGATCCCCAAGTAAGATAAATTGCACGTCCATTTTTCTTTGGACTCACTGAGCTGAATTTCTGCTTCTGCATGTGCATATTTAAGGCATTTTTTCTGAAAAAAATCATATGTATGGCTATAGTGCAGCTACTGAAAATTTAACCTTATGCCAGGGTATAGCCTGAATATATAAAAAAGGAATAAAAAGTTTCCATGATTGGGTTAAAAACACGTGTATGTGATGTAGTTATGAGATATGTGGTACGCCACTGAATTATGGTGGAGGATCAAGTAGCATTCAATTTTGTCTTATATATATGATATGATACTGAATAGACCAGCATGCGAAGCATAATTCCCTTAAAAGTAAGTTAAACAATTATATTTAGCCAACTAAAAAGACGAAAGAAACAAATTTCTGTTCTTTAATATTATAGGTATAAATTTTCCCATAAGTTTTCACTTCAACCTTGAAAATAGGAGAATCCAGTGTCATTTTATTTTTTTATTTTTTTTTGTTATCTAAATTAATAAGTGAAATTTACATGCGTTCTGAGTCAGATAAGTTTTCAAGACATGATATGCATTATCATAAATATATAAACTAACATATAAATATTTGGTTCGTTTTTTTGCCATGTCTGCAGGTAGAGTCACAGCGACACAAACAATATCTGCACCAAGAACGTCCAGTACTTCGAAACGATGGACATAAGTCAAGTTTGATCAACATGTTCTAACACTAGTTTATGTTTTTGTACAGCACAATCGGAAAGTAATTCATGCCAATTGATGAACTTTATACATCAGTTGATTCTTTCAGGAAAAAAATGCTAGTTAGTTTTCTATTTCCTTTTTGAAGATAGATTATATGATCTGAAATTTCTTTGTACATACACGATATCAAAAAAGTTTGTTAATTGCTGGATAGAAGTGTTACTTCTCTGTATATTTTAGTAGAATCAACAAGTCTTTCTTGTTATAAACCGAAACAAAAAAGAAAAGAAAAGAAAAAGTCTACTTGACCCGTCAACTATTGACTGGTGTTACTTATCACCTCACCTATAAACAGGTATTCTGCCTCATATAAAGTATTGAAGACTATATAAATAACCAACAGTGGTGAATCTAACTAAGAGCATCATCAGGGTCATCTAGGTCAACTTATTATATGATATAAAATTTTCTTGAACTTTAATTGTACTTTTCTAAATAATTTATAAATTTTGTTCAGATCGACGGACCCCTATAAACCCTCCTAGATTCGCCACTACCCTCTGAGATGACGCGACATATTATGTGAGTGCTAACAAGGTGGTGAGTCACACAGAGTAGTAAAAAAAATCTACATAACCCCTGCTATATCCAAAAATGACTATAACTCTCTTAACTATAAAATCTGATATTATAGCCCTTAAAGCGTCTAATAATTTTCAAATGATCTTTTCAAGTTATTTTGTTGGATTGTTTTGACACAGTATCTCATCACACTAGCCTGAGTATCCATTCTTACATACATGCACTTATGTCACCTCCCTCTCCCAACTCTTTTTAAATTGTCATACCGCCTAACAAGTAGCACACGACCTGCTTCCGTCTCCTGGTCCACCTCACGACACTCCTTGACGGCATTCAGCTCATGCACCATGCTTGCCCTTTCATCATATGGCCCCTCTTGTTTTCTCCTCCTTTGGCTATCTCAAAATCGAAAGGACCAAACAGGAGACCAGAAGGAGGTGTGATGATGAGTGATTGTCAATGGAATTATGATTTGGCTAGTTCTTCCAAAGAATTTTTATTGGCTACCATTCAACCCTCTCCAGATGATAAGAGCGCAGGCGTCGTGCATGAGTTCAATGTCGTCGAGGAGTCCTATGAGATGGAGTAGGAGATAGTAGGTCTAGGGCGATGCATGGAAAGAGTAGAGAAAGGGAGGAAACGTATGAGTCTACATACAAGCATAGGTACATAGGCCAGTGTGGCGGAATACAGTGTCAAAATAACTCTATAAAACCATATAAGGACCATTTAAATATATTAGACGTTTTAAGGGCTAATATCATGTTTTATAGTTAAGGAGGGTTGTGTAGTCAATTTTGATATATTAGGGATTATGTAGACTTTTTTCTACTATTTGTGACGCGTAATAGGCCATGTTAGAGAAATTGTCTTCAAAACCACCTCATGGGTTATTAAGATGATTTTAAATATTTTAAGGGGGTATTCCTTGTTTTATAGGTATAGTGATAAAATAGACAAATGCCAATAGTTAAGGGGTTCAGTAGATTTTTTTCAGATAAAAATATTATAACACTTACGTAAACACATGTAACCTTTCTGCCTTTTCTTTTATAGTAAACAAGTCCATGCGTTGCAACAGAATATAGAGCTTATTGTGTGTTATCTGGACGGCTTGCAACTCTAAGATTTATTCAACAATCATGTTAAACATTCTCAAGTATAGATAGATACAGATTACGATTACGTAAAGGTCGGCTGTCTGCGTCTCCTGCGAGTCCACGTGCGAGAGCCCAAAGCGCGCTAGGCTGCTGTCGCTCGTCCTATGCTAGAGTTACAGCCAATGTTTTTGGCTTTGGACTTGAGAAGATGATCTAGATTTGATGCTCTGATCAAATTCATCATTTAGATTCCACAAGTAACACATGCGAATTCATCCGTGGTGAAAGCTTAACAATTTTCTCCAAGTTTAGCAAGAGACGATAGAGAAGCGCAAGTACGCCAACAAGGAGAAGACCTTTCCTGAAATACCAAATACAGCAAGTTTATCCTCTACTGCTTAACATGCTTACTATAAATACATACTTGCCCTTGTCTTTAGAGTATCATATCAATCAAACAACAAAAGCAATTTCCGCTTTTACAGAGCCTTATACTCATTTCCATTAAAATAGTTGGTTTCACGAAAAATTCCCTGTGAAATGAATTGGGCATGAACGAACAAAATTTTCTCATAGTTATGCTCTTGCAATGTTCGACAGTTAAATGTCTAGAAATCTGTATAAGACCACGCCACATTTGGCGATGTGTGGAATACCCAAGCTACACCCTATATACACTGCAATATATTAAATGGATTCAAAAATGAAAGAGAAAAAGAAGTGTTCCCCCCCCCCCCCCCCCCCCAAAAAAAACCTCAAGAGCTTTTGCTGCCATAATCTTGTTCCTATCGTTGCTGGAAGTTCAACTTCTTGATGCAGACTGCGTACATGAAAGCGAAGAATGCTGCAAAGAGCACGAGAACCGGCGCAACGACTGGCATAAAATCCCTGTGGTATCCAAAATGATTTGTTACATAGTAGCTAATCGTCTGAGGATTGATTTCGCCAGGGACTGTGATGGAGTTTTGCAGGTCTCCGTATTGTGTCACGATGAGCCCATACACTGTCCATGCCAATGGGCAAATCCAGTAGTACCAGATCCACCATCTGGGAATTTTCTGAAACAAGAATAGAGAGAAAAAAAAACGTAAGTTCTCTTTTTCATCCTACAGAAAAGGATCACGAGAATGCTGAATGAAGAAACAACTAACCGGTCTCGGAATGAAGAAGCCTGAGAACAGATTGAAGAGAGAATAGAAAGCTGCGGCGAAGATGGCTGCAACCTCATGGTTTGGGGAGATTGAGACAGTCATCATGCCATAGTAGGTGAAGTAGAGGAAGGAGAAGTATGAAATGAAGAAGAACCAGAAGAACTTGGCAGCTGTCCATTGGAAGCTCATCATGGCGTATACGATGAGGGTGTAATACGTTGTTTGCACAAACACATATGGTAGCTCTATGACAACCTGCAAAGCATAAAATTTGAGCGACTGTGGAGAGCAGATAGCACCTTAATTATCACTGTGTTCTGTATAGTTCTATGATGTTTCTTTACCTGAGACAAGGCATATGGTATTGCAGAGTACATCCCAGCAGCCCTCTCTCTGTAGAAGACCGTCCTCTCAATTGAAACAATTGGCTGCACAGTTGAACAATTGTTGATGCCGACAAACATCACAGCAGTGTACATTGCTCCAATAACCATCCTGAGACTGTTTGCATCTCCCCTGCAATAGAATACACTAACTCTTTCAGATTCGTAAGTTCGGCACTAGCGAAACTAGCAACCAAAGATGAAGAAAGTAAGAAAATTTACATGTTGGTGCCTATCCTCCAGAAAATGGAGCCGAGCAGCAAGGCAACAAACAAAGTGAAGGTAAATCTAACAAGGTTGTAATCCGGGCTGCGCCAATAGGTCAGCCATTGCTTCCAGAGGCAGGCTTTGAACTGTCCTATTGTGGATTGCGAATACTCTGTAGGGAAATAAAGATCTGATGTTCCTGGCTCTGGTTGACTCAGCTGGTTCACCACTACCTTGTTTTGTCTGGAAACAATACCATTGAATTCCAAGGAATTAGTTACTAAACTCAAAACCCTATTGTATAAAACAGACTAGCTGAGAAAATAAGAAACGAATATTTTCTACAAAGAAGCATATCTATCACTTACTTGTACAGATCTGATGTTTTATAGTACTCAGCAAAATCCATCTTTAGTCGCACTTCAGCTGAAACTGAACTGACCTCGAGCATCCACGTTGCAGGATTGTACTTATCTTTAATTTTAGGCACTCCAGGAATTGCCTAGTTGCAGAAGATTAGAAACTTCACTTTATTTTTGTTTTTCACTCCTGTTTTAAACTTATTGACGAACAAAAAATGTAAGTGCGACATGGAGCTTCATGTACCTCAAAATACTCAACCATTTTCTGGGAGTTGCGACCCAATTTCCCAGAGTAGATCACCTGGCCTCCTCTTTTCAACAATAGCAACTGCACATAAGAACTTAGGTTAACACTTAATTGCTGAAAAGGTGCAATAACCACTTCTAAAAATTACTCATAACCACCTCATCAAAAGCCTCAAAGATGTCAATGCTTGGCTGATGGATTGTGCAAACAACTGTCCGTCCGGTGTCAACTGTGTTCCGCACTGTTCTCATGACAATTGCTGCAGCTCTTGCATCAAGCCCTGATGTTGGTTCATCCATGAATATGATCGATGGATTGGCAACGAGCTCCACAGCTATTGTCAACCTTTTTCTTTGCTCTGTCGAAAGCCCTGTGATTCCTGGTAGCCCAACTAAAGCATCCCTCAGATTGTCGAGCTCCACTAGTTCCATAACTTCATCCACAAATTGCTGCAACCATTGAGACATGTTACATGTTAGCTTGGTAAATTGTAATGTGTAGTTTTACTTTAAAAACGGAAAAGAAGATGTTATTGTTGGCACTGTTTGTTGTCATATCTTTCAAATCTCTAATATCAGACACACTTCACCTTGAGCTAGATAATAGGTCCTAGTGACAATGAACAAAACAAACTACTTAGTTTGTTGCGTCTTACTACCAGACATTTTATCTTCCAAGCAAAGATATCAATCAACTAAAAGAAATAAAGAAAAGTGTCAACAACAGGAAAAAAGACATGACTTACAATCTTTATATCATCAGTTATTTCTTGATCTCCAATCTTTCCAGGAAGACGCAAAAAGGCAGAGTATATCAAAGACTCCCTAACTGTGACCTGAGGAGAATGTATATCATTTTGCTCGCAGTATCCAGAAATCCTTGCAAATGTTGCTTGGTTCTTGGGATAGCCTGCAATTCTGATATCTCCTTCAATATACCCCCCCGTCTTTCTTCCAGCCAAAACATCCATAAGAGTAGTCTTTCCAGCTCCACTGACACCCATAAGTGCTGTCAGCACTCCAGGCCTGAATGATCCTGTAACCTCACGCAACAATTGGAGTCTGTCATCCTGCACTCCTTGCTGTTTCATTTCCTGGGCAAACAATAGAATTCTCCATCAGTTTCCATATTTGACCGTACAAGCACATTGAAGAAGGTAAGAAAAGGGACAGGAAGAACTGCTGAGAATAATTGAAGTTGAACTCACCGCAGGCATGTCGACATAGTAGTTCATATTATCAAAAGACATGGCAAGAGGGTTGAATGGAAGAACCATTCCTCTTGTCGGAGCAGCTCCATTGCTGCCAATGGACATGACTCGTGAAACCCCATTTGATGAACAGTTGCTCAAACGCGCACTCAATCTCATCTCCTTCATTTCCTCTGAAATAACCAAACCTCGGATTAGAAGCTGTCATTTTTTTCAGATGTGCTTATGAGCTATGACTTCTGTTAGAGTAGCTTACTGTTATGACTACCATCCTTTGATTTTGTGCTGCCATTTCTTATTGTCCCTTTTGCATGCCCATTGCCTTCCGCATCCTTTGCAGTTTCTTCTGATATAACAGCTTGTGGCTTGCCGAGAGCTGAGAATTAAAGAATGCATGATTATGATACTGGCACAAAAATTATCATGGGTGGGATTTTATTTTAAGGATGATAAGCAAGGAATCAAGACAATAATTTAGCGCTTACGGTTCAGGTATGTAAGTGACAGTGTGAAAAGGACATTGAAGAAGATGGTGAAACCCAAGAGCCCTGCTGCTCCAATCCAGTACCAGTTTTTGTCAACAAAGATGCTGGAACCTTCAAGCATAGCTACCCCCAGTCTTTTCGGAACACCATTTTGGTCCTACAGACATGAGAACATACACCTTGTCAACAAAAAAAAATGTCAAGCAGTGAAAAATCAATGCAGTAGTGAGCATACCAGTACAAACTTATTCATCCACCGAGGAGCATAGAATTCATTGACTGCTAGAGCATTGTATCCATACATTAAAGGTGAAATCCAGTAGCCCCAGATCCACCATTTAGGGATGAAAGCTGTTAACAGTGGGATGGCAAAGAAGAACTAGTCAGCAAAGAAAATATTGATCTGTGCGAATAAAAAAGGAAGAAGACAAGAAATGAACCTTTTGGCAGCAGAAAACCTCCAAGAACAAAGAACATAAGAAGAGATAGTGCTCCACCAGTGTGAGCAATGATCATGGACCTGCAAAGTCCAGCGATTGCTCTGAAAAGCCCACCTGCCATCTGCTGGATCAAGAACACGAGCAGCAAGTGCTTGAAAAACCTGCACATAGATATCACATAATTAGCAGTTATAGAATTTCATCTGATTCCTGAAATGGAAAAAAAGAAAAGGATAACTCTTTCATTTACCTGTCGGCCTCTGGAGCAAGCCCTATGGTGTAATATGTGACAAGAACCCAGGCTACAGATTCAATAATGGAGAATGGGATTCTGAGAATGACGTTCGGTAGTGTGAAGATCCAAGCAGGATAGAAGAGCAGGTCCCGGTGCTTGTAGAACACCGGCAACCTTGTTATGGCCAAGGAGAGCTCAGCAAAACCATTGAACATATTCACAATCAGAGTAAAGAGCAGTGCTCCAATGTAGAGAACACCGTCATCTTGATTCCTTGTATGCATGTGAGTTCTCAGAAACACCGTTGATGCAACGAGGGCTATAATGATAAGCTTCAGAGTTCACATGGCAGACAATAATGTCAGTCAATTAGCAGTGGAACTCTTGACAATTTCATGAGAGAGACTCCCAAAACAATTTGCTCTTACCTGTATGGTCTTGAAGATGTACACGAATGAATTGCGCTTGATGAGGAGCCACTCCTTGTCAAAGGATGCCTTGAGGAGTTCTGTTGTTGACACCGAGTGCTTCGAGAATACAAGGGCAGCCTGATGGCAACGGCTCTTGTCAAACGGAAGTGAGAGGTGGTTCTCAACCTGGAGCCCGGCATGGAACCGCTTAAACCGTTGCGCAAATTCTGGCACCGAAATGTATCTGTAAGGCCTATGCTTGTCAGCCCAGTACTGCTCCTGATCCTTCCTTGATGTTACCTGGAAAGTACCCAAAGAATAGGTTGTCTTGCAATTCATAAACTAAGCTTTCAGAGGATGTGATTACTAGACAAGTGTTGAATGCTACCTCCTGAAGAAAGTCTGCAGTGCCCTTGCGCTCGGGGCAGCAGAATCCGCAGGATTCAAAGAACTCGAGGACGTATTCGCGGGGTCCCTGGTAAACAATCTGGCCTTCTGACAGTAGGATGATGTCATCGAATAGGTCGAAGGTCTCAGGGGCAGGCTGAAGGAGGGACATGAGGATGGTGGCCTCGCCCAAGTGGACAATCTGCTGGAGACATTTGACTATTTGGAACGTCGTGGAACTGTCCAATCCAGTTGATATCTCGTCCATGAATAGCACCTTGGTCGGGCCAACAATCATCTCTCCTGCATTCCAAAATAAGCATAGTTATCTCAAACATCATGCATCCTGAAAATGTTCAGAATATCGTGCAGCTTCATATAAACTGGTTTGAAATGGTATTTGTGCATCGCTACATCATTCCCTGAACTGAACATTGAGTTGCTTCAGAGTGTAGCTGCACTGTTGAGTTACATAGAAATTTACCACTTGTCAATTGGCAAAACAAGCATAGCTATCGCACTAATCATCATTAGGATTTTCTGTAATCGTACAGCGATTATGAGTCACATTTTGTCCCCTGCACTATTAATCAATTTAGAACTATCAATCACATTCACTTGTTTAACCCTATAATGCAGTCATTTCTACAGGATAGACCGCAGTAGCCTAGAAACTCCTTTATTTTGTCTTTCGAGTTTGTTAACCCTGTTTTATGTACCTTTTTTTTGGTGGGGAGGGGGGGGGGATGCTGTTATAGCATCTCCCTCTGTACTTTGTCTTACTTTTTAATGAAATGACGTGCAACTCTCCTGCGTTGTTTGAAAAAAAAAAACTCTATCGTGTTTGGACAAGTGAACAGGAAATTGGACTCTAGTAATACGTTCGCTTGTACTCTTGAAGAGAAAAGGAGTGGTTACTGTTTGGATAAGTGACCAACCAACAACCCTGGAATCCCTGAACCACGAGATGCTACACTACCAAATGCTGCATTCCAATCGAAGGCACGATTGTCCCTTGTGTGTGGACCTCGGAGGCACAGCACGAAAGCACAGTGCCCTTTTTTCTGCAGGAACCGACAGGATGTGACACTAGGATTGTATCGTTAGATGAATTTCAGTCTTCTAGAAATGTCACATGCGTGCAAGTAGGAGTTTCTTTCGGTTCCACATGACAGAAGCTCAAGGATAGAAACCTAAATTTCGCATAAATCCAAACCCAACGTCTATTCGGGCATCTGCACCCACCATTCTGTCCTAAACCAGAAAGAAGCCGACACAATCATATCAGCTCCACCTTTCTTCTCTCAAAAAACATCAGCGTGTCGTGAGCATGACATAACGCTGAGGGAAGCAGTTTTACCTGTGGTGACGCGCTTCTTCTGGCCGCCGGAGATCCCCCGCTGCATCTGGTCGCCGACGATGGTGTCGGCGCAGATGTCCAGCCCCAGTATCTGCACCAAAGACCAACCCTGTCAGACATCCCACCCCCATCGCAGTCAAGACAATTACACAAGTCTCACTGGCAAAGCGCCATTAGCCCGATTCAAACTACTCTCGGTTAACGTCCTGAGAGAGACCTTTGGCTTGGCAAATCCCCTTTACTTTCAAACTCCACCAACCGTCCATCCTCCCTGACCATGCAAATTGTGCCCAGTCCCCAGATGCCAGAGCCAAGCTAGAAAAAGTGGAAACCTTTGCCTCGGCATTTCGACGAACACGTCGTGGGCGTGCGCAGACGTGGGCTGATCCGGTCAGGCCACCGCGCCATCGCCATGAGGTCAGGTTGTTGCACCAACCCCCTGCGTCCGGATTTGGTTGCAGCAAGACCCCACCAACCAGGCACAGGCAAGCAGGCTGGCAAGTGAAGAAGATGGCTTGGGTTTATACGGTCAAAAGAGGCGGGTAGCAGCCTAGCAGGAGTGAGCAAGCAAACCAACCCACTGACCACTGCCACAAACTGGCCTGAAGTTATCCTGTTTCAGCCTCCTCAGCCTCAACTAATCGGTGCTGCGTATCAAAGTAGTGGACTTGGTGACGGATTCTTCCTGGAAAAATGTTTCCCATTCCAATATGTTCTTGTTCAACTACTAATCATAGCACTACGATCCAAAAGATGTTGCCCTTCTTGGTGTTTGCGTGTGGGCCATATATGTGTGATGCCTTGGCCGCCTTTTTCTCCGTGATGATAGGCTATGTATGGTTACTGGAAGTAGCATTGGGTTGTTGATGTGGAAAAAAGAGTGTTTTGTGGGGGTGGTGACCTAATGCTTAGGAAAATGCTGCCGTTGAGAGTCTCGTGTGTCAATGGCTCAATGGCGCTGTCAACGACTTTGGAGTGTTGTAAAAACGTCAGTAAGTAATTCTTAGTGGTTGTGTTTTATCTTGTGGGTAAAATTGGCCCAAAAAGTAGTGATCCGATGTTGAAGCGCTCAATCCTGAATCTAGAGGTTTGTGAAAAAGAGAACTTCCGTTGCTGAATTTTGTCCACCGGCGTGCGCGGTAACAACGCCCAATGAAAATGGAAGCTCAGAAAGGTAAAGTTATACGTACGAGATAAGTAGCGAAAAAGTTGATAAAGCCATAGGACTCTTCTTACCCTGAGAGTATAATCCGTTTGGAGACTGCTCCCCACTCCTTCCATCGATGTGGCCTGGTAACAGTAAAAACATGATGAGTACATGGGAACAAACAAAACGTAGACTTCAAAGCAGGACGCATGGTGTACTTTGATCATGAGACTTCCTAGCAGGCACGTACTAGAGTACTTTATTTATGTGGATGTCCCACTTACTGGGACCAGACTATTGTTTTATTAGCTCTAAAAAAATTCAAATTAGTTACTGTAATTTAAGACAACATGCTTTTGTCGTCTATACTCGGAACGATTCCGTGGTTTGGGGAAGGAGAAGCGCTCCACTTGTTGGGACCATGATTTGAACGCCGCAACTAAATCTTTTTTGCAGCTGCTTCATGTGTGATTTTCTTAATGGATGTGCTGCCGCGCGCGACAAGTTAGGTGTCTTCGTGCTGATAAACAACAATCCATGCATGTTCGTCCGTACCTTCATGAAGAGGTCGACTTCAGGCTCCGGCCGGATGCCGGCCTCCTTCTCCCTCCTGGCCAGCTCGGTCATGAGATCGTACTTGGTGCCGACGCCCTGGCACCTGGCGGAGAAGTCGAGCGTCTCCTTGACCGTCATCTCGCCGACGTGCACGTCCGTCTGGCTGATGTACGCCGCCGTCTTCTGCGGCACGAACTCGTCGAGGCGGAACCCGTTGTAGGTGATCTCGCCGGTCCGCCGGAGCGTCGGGTCCAGCTTCCCGGCCAGCGCCAGCAGCAGCGTCGTCTTCCCCGACGACGGCGGGCCCAGCAGCAGCGTCATCCGGGACGGGCGGACGACGCCGGAGACGTCCTTCAGGATGGTGAGCGTGGCCTGGCGGCCCAGACGGACGCCGCACAGGCCCAGGGCCGATTCCGCGATGTTGCGCGCCGTGTTCAGCAGCGTCGGCAGCGCGCGGCTGCCCACGTGGCACTTGGCTTGCACATTCAGCTGCTCGAAACGGACCTCCACCGTCGGCAGCTCGATGCCCACCCTGCGTCGTCATGCATCATTCGTCATTAATTAAGCCAAGTTTCATCAAAATATTAGGTTTTTATATGGAAATGCGAATGATTGGGGGTCTTGGCGGTGCTTTGATTCCCTGTTGGACAAGAAAGAGAGGTCCATCTGCCCTTGGACTTGGAGTGAGACACCCCCATCAATCAAGCGATCAACTCATGGTAGGTACTGCTTATCTCTGGCAAAATGTTCTAGAGGCTTTGTAATATGATGGGGACCGGAAGGAGGAACCATATTCTAGCTAGCCAACACACGACACGAGAGGTGGGGGAAAAAACAGAGGAGAAGAAGGTAGTTTCTTTCGGAAAACAGGGTCAAAAGTAGTTTGAAAACGGAAGATTATATGTCCATATCTTGGTATCTGAAAACGGTAGAGAATAATTAATATAATACATGTTCCTGTTTTCGTGCATGTAAGTACGTTTGCAAACGTGATTGCTGCTGTACACTCTTGGAAGTACAAGTTGAAGTTTCCTCTGGAATTGTTTGCATTGACCACAGCCAAGATAAAGTGATAACGCTTGTGCTTCATTCCAGCCACAGAAATCAGCATGCAAATTCTTTTTCTTTGTGTGTGCGTGTATGGTGTGTATTGGCAGCCTGCACAGGAAGCAAGCCAACTATGCAGCGGCCTGTTGTGCTGTGCACGCCCATCTATCTATCTATCAATCTAGTACGAGTAGGGTGGACGATGCAGTAAATTACGAAAAGAACGTGTCAACTCTACTGTGCAAGGAAGCATGCATGGTTTGGTTCTTTAGGTGGTTGTCGAAAAGTACTTACGATTCACCTGAGTACAGGCTACAGGGCGAGAAGGAAACAAAGCATCAGGCAGAAGGGGGCCGGTGAGCGTTGGTGCGTACCTGTCGATGCGGTTGCGGAGCTTCTGGAGGAACCGCTGGTTATCCTCCTCGGCGACGCGGAAGACGCGCTCGATGAACTCCTGGCGCTCGCCCACGCCGAGCTTCCGCACGTCCACCTCCTTGAACTGCCCCTGCCCCTGCCGGAGGGGCCTGCCGTCGTCGTCGGCGTCGGCCTCCGTGGAGGAGGACAGGATGGCGGTGCGCACGCGGTTGTAGGTGGGGAGGCGCTCGATGGCCGCCCACCGCAGCGCCTCCTCGTCGTCGTCGACGCCGCCGCGGCCGCTGCGCCCGCCATTACGGCTGCCGGCCCGGGAGCCGTGTTGGGGCAGGAAGACGTCGTCGACGCCCCAATTCTCCATGCCCATGCCACGGCTGATGCTCCGGCTCATCCGGCGCCCGGACTCCCACACCTTCTCCATATAGGAGGAGGGAGTCTGTCTGCCGGCCGGCACCCGGCAGGTGGTGGTGGTGGTTGGTCACGCCGCTCGTGCTTTGCTTGGTCGGACGTACTGCGTCGGCTAGACGGACGGCTGGTGTTGCCGTGCAGCTAGCTAGCTAGGTAGGAGCTCCTTAGCTGGAGGTACTAGTGCTTCTGCGCATGCACGTCAGTGCGGCAGTTGGTGGTGGTGCCGTTCGAGCTGCATGCGTAGTGTTTCTGGAAGGGAGAGGGAGGGGGTGAGAGGAAGAGGAGTGAGCGGGAGGTGGAAGAGGAGCGCGCCGTTTATATGCGCTGCTGCGTCTGGCGCGCGAGGAAATGGGGTGGTTAGCCGGCAAGAAGGCAACTGAAGTTTTCTTTATTGTTACTTAGCAGGGCCGAGTCGTCGTGTCTAGGACCTTTTGGGCTAACTAAAAAATACAGTAGAAAAGAAAGACGGCATGGGTGTGTGTGATTCATCCTCCCGTGTACTCACTCGTATGTGTTGTGTTGTGTTGTGTGCTCTCTGGTTGGTGGGGGCGGCGCTCAATAAGCCTGTTCCGCGGTCAAGCCTTTTTGGCTTCCGGAAGGAAGGAACAAGGAACCGAGCACTCGCGGGGGCGGGGCAGGGAATACAAGTACAATAGTAGCTGCATTGCGCGCGGCCAATTGACCCGAGTGGACCGCGGTTGGTGGGCATCCATCCCCAAGGGCCGGTCGTTGCTGACTGCCGAGCCCGCCCGAGGGCGTCGGACCAGCTCTCCCCACGCGGTTGGTGGGCACAGCCGCGACCGCAGCGAGGGCGGCGCGCGGATTCGTCGTGCGTGGACGTGGCGATGGCCGCGCTAGCTCCTGCTGTTTCTTCGTCTGCATTCCGACTTCCGAAAGCAGTTCAACAGTGTTACGTGTCAAGTTTCGGTACGGTGCACACGACTTGTGACTCTCGTTTCTGTCTGTGTGCAGGCACGTGTTTCATGATCAATCCACTCACAAGCTAGACTAGACACTTCGGCCTCGATACTCGATAGTCAGCACTTCTGCACCGTCGCGATACGTCCTGCGTTCTCGGAAACAAAAGGTATCACGATTCCGTCCGTCCAGGAGCGTTTTTTTTTTTTCTGCTATTTATGAGCTTCGTCGCTGAAAACTACATCACGGGGGTTCCCTAGTCAGCAACTGAGCGTCAGGTGGCTACACCTGGCCACGCCACATACTTACCTATATTTATAAATATAAATTATTATAAATTGGATATATTACTTCACTATAGTTAGTTTGGATAGAAAAAATAGAGTCTTTCAAGTTTCCGAACCCGAGGGGGCGTCGGAGCAGTTCTCCTCCACGCGGTAGGTGGGCACAGCCGCAGCCGCTGAGCGGTGAGAGCGGCGGCGGGGATTCGTCGTGCGTGGACGTGGCGATGGCCGCGCCCGCGCGAGCTGTGTGTCTGCCGTTGCGGGAGCGCTGGTGGCCGGCCGATGACTAGCCTCACAAGCTAAGCTAGACGCATGCATCGGAGACAGGGAATCACGATTCCGTCCAGGAGTGTTTTAGTTTTTCTTTCTTGCTGCTGTACACATATGAGCTTCGATTCGTCGCTGAAAATTGAGAAGTACGACACGGGAGTCTCTGGTCAGCAACTCAGCGCACCAGGTGGCTAAGACCTGCGCACGCCACCTGATTACCTATTTATAAATTATGAGATCTTATACAATGGTTGGGAAAGTACCATGGTACCTACAAGTACTTTCATTATTTTCTATTTTTCAAGTAATTAATTGAGAAATATATTATATGGTAAAGACTTTGTTTCAGCCGTGCGTGCCGTCGTCAACTCGCACGCACGCTCCTCCCATTGTCGATAGTTCATCAAGGGCCGTATTATTAGCTACCAGCACGGCCACCCCGGCGCACGCTCGACCGCACACGCTCGTTTCCACACCGCTCATCTTCTACGTTCTTCTCCACGCACGACCTCTCTCATCCGGTCCTCCCCAAAGTCGATGCCGGCTCCCTCCGCATCCTCCTCCCCTGCGTTGGCCCCTGCTCCTCCCCAAGCCAATGCTCCGCGCCCCTGCTCCACTCGCCCCGAGAGCTAGGAAGCTGCTCCCCAGCCAGGCAGGCTAGGAGCAGCGCCGCCGCACAGGGCAGGCAGGCTGGCCACAGCGCCGCTGCCCAGGCTAGGCTAGCTGGCTGCCGTGTTGAAGCTTTAACCGGGCAAACTGAGCTGCACGGCCTCCACCGCCGCCGACTGCTACTGGCCGTGCCCCTGGTCGGACTGTGACGTTGTCTGCGCTGTCCCCTTCCCCTCGCTGCCGTACGAGCACTGCAGTTCCAGATCGGGCATACATCCCATGGTGAGCTCCTCCCTCGAAATGGATCTGTGCATGTCTTGTTTAGGTGCTGCAAATCGTGGATCTAGGGTTAGGTTTTGCTTTTGCTTTGCGATTCGTGGTTCCTGTTATTATAGTACATTTGAACTATTTAATTGTAATTTATGCAACCTTGGCTTCTTAATTGGGCGTGATGATGTTGGTGTATTTTACATTTTTGTATCTATGCTCCTAGACATTCACTAATTTGCTGCTTAATTGCAGCAGTATTGTAGTATTAGGTGAGTGTGTTTAAGGATGAGTTACCTTTCTCTGCACTTTATAACCAGAAATGAAATGGTTGTAGTAGGTGAGTGTGGCTAATTTGCAGCAGTTTTATATTTTTTATCCAGATGACATCAGTTGTATAGTGAGGTTGAATTCCTTAACCTGATTGTACTAGAAAGAAGATCCATATACTTGTTGCCCTCTAGCTCATTTATTTACATGCTGGATTGCTCCAAGCATAGTGTAATGGTTTTATTTTGTGGCAGTGTGCATCTCTACATGTTAATCTTTACCTGTCCCTCAATTAATTTCTATGTTGCTGGTGCCATATTTACTGTGAAATACCTAGCTACCAACATGAATTGGTTATCCATTGCAGTGTGTTGTTGGATGCACACCGGAGACTGCGCAGGTGCTATTTCAGCTTAGATTCGTGTCCTTCATCCCTATCAAGCATGTGTGTGCAGTTGATGTCCAGTGCTTGGTTGCTTTAACTCTCTCAGATCAATCAGCAGCTGCTGCTCGTGCTTTTTCTTCTGGTTATTTTGTCACTGCAATTTAACAACCATTTCTGTAGGAGCAGAGGGACAACAACTATTTTTTTTGTGGCAACTTCAATATGCAGGTGTAGCTCGGTTTGCAGGTGAACAGCAGCAACAAGCTAACAATTGCTTTTAGACTTGCGCTTGACAAGTTGGACCTCTGGTGCTTGCTTGTGTTGGCTGGTAAGTAGCACTATATCAGTAGCAGCTCTAGCTCTGTTTTCAGTTCAGCATCAGTGCAACAGCAGCAGCTTGCAGTTTCCTGTGTTTTCTTTACTGCAGATCAGCAACTATACTACAGGAGCAAACCGACAACAGCTGTTGTTTTTGTTCAGTGGCAACAATCGGTAAGGAGGTAAACTAGCTGCTTGGTTTGACTGCTATCTGTCGAGCTTCATATTCAGTTAGTAAGCTTGGAATTTTTTGTAGTCTCCATTTTTTTTTTTGATGAAACTACTCTCTAAAAATTCAGTTCGGCAAAGTTAGTTGCATTTGTGTGCTTATTTCAGTTACAGTGTTGCTTTCGTAGACTAGTTTCCTCTAGCACGTGCCCTCCTTTGCTTAACTATTTGTGTTCCGCAGGACATCCTTTTGGAAGTGGGATGATTTAGTAAATTAGCTTTTATCTCTAGCTAGCTTACGCGTGTAGTCCAAGGCTCAAGCTTAATTTCTTTGCATTTGTTGGCTTGTGCTTCATAGGCTTTTGCTTTGCTTTTGTCTAGTAAGCTTGATATTTATTTCACATGTTCATTAGTATTTTTTTGGGTTGATAATTAGTAGCAACCTATTTTGCTTTACCGCGCTACTTTGAGAAATTCCTAATTGTTTCTAAGGTCGACGTGTTACTAGTTGACTTGTGTAACCTTGGCAATTAGAAGAGTGGTGTGGTTGGGGTTATAATCTGGTCTCTGCTCTAACAGAGGAATTGACTACAGGGCACCTGTCTAATCATGCACAGGTGACAAGTAGAAGCCTCAAATTCCATTTTGTCCAGTAGGGGAAGCGCAGATTGGGAGCGGTGCTGACTAATGCAGGTGAAATATTATTGCCGACAGATCATTCTTTCTTTTTTTTCTACTGTTATGCTGATCATTTCTGTTCAGTCATTAAACTAGCCTGCCTTTTGTACAAAACTAGCTTTTGACATCATGACCTTGCCTCTATTTGATCTGCAATTTTGCCCGTTACACAAACAGGTGCAATGCATAAAAAATTGAAAAGAGAGCTGTGTATTTTTTTTTTGCAAATAAATCAGGGTGGTGGGTCTGTGGGCTGCAGAACACTATACTTGTCTTTTCGGAATACATAAATTGCTTATATATGAAGACATTGTTTCTTAACGAATGACACTTAAATTGCCTAGGAAAATACAACCCACTACAGCATTGCCTAAGAAAATGCTGCTTGTTGTACTTTCTCGGATGCCTGCTTTCTCTATTGATTGGTTGCCCAAGTACTTGTCTGCAGGTCATAGCAACTCCAACCTCAGCTAGACCACTATTAGGCAGCATAAGCAGCATTTTGGCACTACATAGCTTAGCTCTATTTTTTTTGGGTTTGAGTAGCGGCTTGCCATGTTCTCCTAGCTTCTTTTTGCAGCTGCTTGGTGTTTGTATTGATTTATTTATCCTTTCCCCAATGCAATGCTCACTATAGCATACCAAATAATTGCTGTTTTTTTAGGTCTTGAAGGCCGTTATTGTTTAGCCGATCAAGCGGTATGCCATTAATCTCTGTTGCTATGCTGATTTCTGTTCTCTTTCTTGACACTGGTACACCTTGTCTTGCACTTCTTTAATGGACTATACAGAGAATCCCATATACAATAATGAACTTCATTGTGTACTTTTTTTTGCAAATAAAATAGGGGTGGGGATGGGAGTTGTAACAGAACCGTCCAAATTATAAGAGCACAAGTACAAAAACAATCACCGAAGTGATCAAATTCTCGCACTTGAGCCCATATAACTCCGGTAGTCCAATGAAATCACGAGGGATTTCAAGCCAACCAACATACAAGCCAAGATCGTAGTGATTCAACATAGCAAGTCACATGTTACAACCATTTCACAAGTAGATCAATTTACATCGGAGTTCAACATAGTTATTACAACTTAAGTTCAAAAGTAGCGGAAGCAAAGTAATTTGAAACTAACATTATTCTTATTTCAAATACATGCCAGTACCACGGTCGACTTCCAACAAAAGCATTAGAGATAAGGTAAATAAGAAGGATCATGCCCATGATCACACTCCGTCACAAAAGGCAGGAGCCAACCAATTCTTGCAGCCGCCATGATACATCACAATCTGTACAGTAATTGGGATATTACTCTACTGTTTAATATCCGCAGAGTATGCTTACACGAGGAAGGTGAACGAGAAGGTGGATGTCTTCGGCTTTGGTGTCGTGCTCCTGGAGCTCACAACCGGCAAGAAGGCCAACGATGGTGGTGAGCAGGGCTCTCTGGCAGAATGGGCAGGGCACCACTACCGTTCAGGAGCGAGCATCCCTAAAGCTACGGATGTCTGCATTAGATATGCAGGGTACACTGATGAGATTGAGACGGTGTTCAGGCTAGGTGTGCAATGCACGGCCAACTTGCCGTCATCACAAATTAATATACACATACGAAGTTATTGATCTAGTATTCACTAGCATGCCGTGTGTTAACATGCATAATTGGTGATTAATAGGTTTATGAACATATTAATGTCTACACATCTCATATAGATTTAAAATGGGACGAAAAATGGAATAAATACAGGTCAATTTCGGGTGAAAACGGGATCCCGTGGAAACGGACGGTAAAACCCCTCTCCCATTTCTGTAAATATGGAAACGGGACCTCGCAAATACGAAAACGAACGGACAAAAGTGGAAAACAGAACGGGTCGGAACAAAAAATTTTCCGTCCATTTTCGACGCTGAAAAAAAAATCTCCCACTCCGCGTGCTCGTCCGTCGCTGCTCCACCGCTCTCTCTCTCTCTCTCTCTCTCGTCTCGTCTGTGGGCAGCAGCAGAGCCCCGCGCCGCCACCGTTGCCTCGTTCCTCCACCCAAGCCGACCATGCCACCTCCTCTCTCGGTTCACGCACAGCCTCCTCGGCCTCTTACCTAACCCCAGTGTCGCTAGGATGCATCGCCGCAGTGGGCTGCCGCCCCTGCCCCATTCGATGGTCGTTGGGTGCACGTGTCAGAACACCTCAGGTCGTCCCTGGACGAGCCAAGGGCACCAACAAGCGTGGCCGGTATTGGTGGTGCTCGTGCGTCACCACTCGCCGCCGGAATAGACCGGCCCTGGCATCCCCTTTGCAAGCGATTCCGTGTTTCAAGTGTTTCAGATGTATGTTTCCTAGTGTTTCATCTGAATGTTTGGTATGTTGCAAGGGCTATATACACATGTTGCAAGCGTATGTTTCAGGTTGCAAGCATATATTCCAAGTGTTTTAGGTGTTTAAGATATATGTTTCAAGTGTTTCAAATAGATGTTGAAGAAGTATATCTGGATGTTGCATAACGTGCATGTTGCAAACGTATGTTTCAAGTGTTTCAGGTGTTTCATGCGTATGTTGCAATTGTTTTATCTGGATGTTGCAGAAGTATATCTGGATGTTGCATATCATGCATGTTGCAAGCATATGTTTCAAGTGTTTCAGGTGCTTCATACGTACTCCCTCCGTTCCAAATTGTAAGTCGCTTTGACTTTTTTGGTACATCTATTTTACTACGTATCTAGATAAATAATATGTCTAGATACATAGCAAAATGGATGAACCAGAAAAGTCAAAGCGACTTATAATTTGAAACGGAGGGAGTATGTTGCAAATGCTTTATTTGGATGTTGCAAAAGTAGATCTTGGATGTTGCAAAAGTAGATCAGGATATTGCATATATTTGCAATGGCTTTTCAAGTGTTTTTAGTTGTTTTGCAAGTGTTTCAGACATATGCTGCAAGTATTTCATCTAGATGTTGCACAAGTAGATCTGGTGTTGTATATGTTGCAATGAGACCCACCTGCCGCAGCCGCCCGCTGCAGTTGCTGGGGCACCGCCGGCAGGGTGCAAATGGTCCCCGCGTGCATGTGTGTGGGAAGCGGAGGGGGCGCGAGCAGTCCCCACGTGTAGTAAGGCGGTGTGGGTGGGGCGAGTCATTCGGGCGGTGCGGGCCCCGCGTGGGGTGCGTGAAACGGTGTGAATCGGAGTGTGCGGGAAGCGTAACACGAAGCAGGCATGGGCGTCCGGATGTTCGGGCGCTAGCTAGCCCATATATAAAGATAGGTAAACCCTAGTCAAGCTAAGATAAGAGGAGGAACGTTCACATGGTAAATCAGGAACTAGTAGTATCTGTTCGTGGGTAAAGCTGGACTAACGAGTCAGCTCGGCTCGTTTGGCTCGGCTCGTTCTGGCTCGTTAAGATAACGAGCCAGCTCGGCTCGGCTCGTTATCTTAACGAGCCAGAAGGCCGGCTCGGCTCGGCTCGTTTACGAGCTCGAGCTGGCTCGTTTGGCTCGCGAGCCAGCCATATTAAAACATAAAAAATGTAATATGTGTATTATCTAAAGTTTGATAATGGTAATAATATAAAACTAGTCCATTCATAAGTCTTAATAAATCATACAAAAATAATATGTACTATTATATTATAATACTATATACCATACATTGTCTATAGTTAATACTCCATACCATATATGATGCATCCATTATCCATACATTCATTTAAAATAAAAAGAGTCAAATTAATCTAAAATTTATAGAGTCAAAGTCCAATCATCAACAAATTATAAAGTGTAAGACATAAAGTTATATAACACTAATAAAAGTTTAAGGCCAACAACTTTGGCTCGTTAGGCTCGCGAGCTGGCTCGAGCTGGCTCGCGAGCTGACTCGTTAAGACACGAGCTAGGATGGTTGCTCAGCTTGTTTGAGAAATTAAACGAGCCGAGCCGAGCCGAGCCACTATCGATCCGAGTCGAGCGAGCTATCGAGTTGCGAGCTTTTCGTCCAGCTTTATTCGTGGGGAATAGTTTCCATACATATTGTGTGGTAGGCAGACTGAACTTTTGGTTTAGAAGGCTACTATACAAGTACATGGGGCACCACATGTCTAATATGTTTTTATAAGTTATAGAAGTTTCTAAAGAGCAAGTTTGCATACCAACTTATGCGGAAAAGTATACAACGATGCACTATATGGATATGCCAAATTTTATTCTTGAGCGGTTGAAAAATGTTTTTGAATCAATTTCATATTATCACCTAAGATGTGGTCACCACATACACTGATACGCATACGTATTTTCCAGCCTTTCACATGCATGATAGTACTAAATCAGAAACAAGTACCTGCCCCTTGCGAATAATTTCCACCCAAATCGCGGTAGGTAGACTGAACTCTTGTTTAGAAGAGACTACAAGTACAAGCGGTACCAATCAGTTTAGGGCCTGTTTAGATCCTAAATTTCATCCCCAAATTTCACTATGCAAAAAGAAGATTCCCATCACATCAAAATGCCGGCACATGTATGGAGTACTAAACGTAGATGAAATTAAAAACTAATTGCACAGTTTTATTGTACTCTGCGAGACGAACATTTTGAGTCTAATTAGTCAAAGTTTGGACAATTTTTACCAAATACAAACGAATCGCTATAGTGCGCATTTAATACGCACTGTGCAGATTTTGTGCCCCAAATTGGGGATCTAAACACGGCCTTACTCGTTTCACACCTTATCAAAAGCAATAACTTTAAGACTACTTTCGTAGGGACCAGGCCTTCGTTTAGTTCCAAAGTCGGGACATGCTAGAAATACTGTAGCATTTTATTTGTATTTATTAATTATTGTCCAAACATTGACTAATTAGGCTCAAAAGATTCGTCTCGCAAAGTACAAGCAAACTGTGTAATTAGTTATTTTTTACCTACATTTAATACTCCATGTATGTGTCTAAAGATTTGAGGTGATGATGATGTGATAGGAAATCTTTGCACTTTTTGCATTTTGGAGGGGAACTACAAAAGGGCCAAGATCGAATGACTGAAGAATCACAACCCTGTAGTATGTATGCAGAACCGGGTAAATTTTGCAAGAGTCCAAAAGTGAGGTAAGCAGCTAACCAACCAAGAAACTTGGGCAAAAAGGAGAGGTGAAGCTACCAGGTGACGCACGTACGTACGTCCTACCATCCCTGGCCTCAGAGGTCCGGGACATTTTAACTCCCGCCAACATCAGAAGCGGCTGACCTGGTTGGGCCTTGGGCGCTTGACAACCATGCACAGAAGGACAACCAAGATACTCCCTCCGTCCCTATACGTAGGTCGTCCGAGAAGCGTATTTGTGAAGGAAACACGGTTTTCTAGAGACAAACATTTAGGGACAGAAGGAGTACTTACCAAGATGCATCGGTCAAAACGATTGATCAAAGGATATGCACAAGGCGTCTTCACATTTCTGGCAGTATATACCTGAACCTGTGCGCTACAGTACAACAGATATGCTACCCGGTCCTGGCAGGCCTGCGTCCATTTGTCCACCATCTCCAATCCCGATCCCGTATCCATGGATCGGGACGACGACGATACTGCCGGCCGGCTCAGCTTATTTTTGCATAGACATGTACTGTATAACTCGGCCATCCGATGATGATTTCCGAACAAAGAGACAATGATGCCCGTTTAGACGACAGCCGTTCTGCTCAATCAAATCAAGACACTAGCTTGCATTGCTAGACTAATCTCAAGACAGCTCTCACCCGTGTGAATGTGATGAGGACAAGCCTTAGCTTCTAGAAGCCATATATATGCATGACCGGTCAAAAGTGGCACTCGCGCGACGTTGTGCTCGCATTGCATTACATCTACGTAGGTACGTACGTGTGCTCACCATTCGTGCCCGTCGATCGCTCTCGGCGGCACCCGGCAGGCAAGCGGCTGCCAGGTGCATATGAGAGGAGATCTCCGGCCAATTAAACCTCTTTTAAGAGGTTGCCAGGTGACCAGGTGAGCACACACATCACTCTCGCTAGCTGTCACTACAAAGATCTCCGGCCAATCAAACCTCGGCCTGACTGTGACTGAAAACTGAATTTGAAATGAATTTGTGCTACGTATGTACGTAAATTATGGAGGGAAATTGGGCTGCGCTCATAGTCATAGCTGTCAGCCAATGTTAGTAATGGATAAGCGATGGACCGGGTAAAGGCGGTGTCCTGCTTATCATCATCATCTGCTTGGACTTTGGTTTTCTAAAATTAAGTGCTAAACTTTACATCACTTTATTTGCTCACTTGTGTGATCTAATGAACTAATTATCTTTTACGAGGTCGGCTAAACTTTAGTCCACCTATTTGGAGCCTCACGAGCTAAGTCCAAATAAGCACAGCCTTTATTTTCTGATGGATCGTTCATTGGTTCTTGCTGCGAGAGCAATGCAACTTACAGGTGTAGCGCAGCAACAACCATATCATCGGGTAGTTAGGGCCTGTTTGGCAGGGCTTCTCCCCGGCTCTGGCTCTAGCTCCTCTGGAGGAGCCCTGCCAAACAGTTTAGATGAAAGAGCCGTTTTGAGCACTTTTTCAGTGAAAAAAGGAGGAGCTGGAGCCGTTTTGGATAAGTCAATCTAGCTTCAGCTTCTCCGGAGAAGCCCATGGAAAGGAGCCCTCCCAAACACACCCTTAGTTATTGTCTCAATCTAAAAAAAATGAAATTTCAGGATTGTTCTAAATCAAACTTCAAATTTTAAAAACTTATAGCAAAAAATACCAATTTTTATGACGCTTAATAATACTCATTTAGTCTCATAAATATTAGTATTTTTATATGAACTTGTTATTTGTCATGTAGTTCAAGTGGGGGACGAGATTGCTTGTATTATAGGTCTAGGTGAAATAATGTTCAGTGAATTAATTAGTCACATTTGTAGAAGGCACCAGGTATCGCTCTGAATTTAGAATCCGCAAACGTTGTAATTGTATTAATGGACGATTCGTTCATAATTTCAGAACGAAGTTTTGTAAAAGCACAGAAAGAGTTGCTCAGCTACCCATAAAGTGAGGTTTACTTGGTCGTATTATAAGGGCATGCGATGCACAAACCAAGCCAAAATTTGGTCACCAAATTGGTGGCCATAGTTTTAGCTAACTTCGGCCATCAAAATTAACTAAGATGGTCAAATGGCAGGGCTACTAAACTAAAATTTGTCACCCAAGCAAATAAAGACCATTAGTTAAAATTTGGTTTAGTATTGTTTGGCACACATAAGCAACCATACATGTCCTAATCGCTCTTGCTAAACATATTTAGAATATCGCTTAATTGAATCTCTTGCTCTGGTATAATTTCTAAGCGTTCTTTAATTTGACTAGTAAGGACAAAACTGAATGAATTGCATTATTTCAGACATATAGTGGTGCAGCTGCGCAAATTAGGCTAGTATTGCTGTGTCTCAACAATCGGTCACTGTCGCGTGCTGTTTTATTCATGCATTGAACTGGTCTTTGAAGTCTGCATTCATATTTCAAACAAAAATGAAGACGAAAAAGGCTCAGATTCCAGATAGGCGATATGTTTCGTCGTACGTATATCCTGTCCTTGCTACACATCAACATTGAGGCTGTGTTTAGATCTATTGAAAAGTGCACTATGCAAAAAAAAAGATTTTTCGTCTCATCAAACTTGCGATACATGTATGAAGTACTAAATATGGATAAAATCAAAAACTAATTGCACAGTTTGGTTGTACTTTGCAAGATGAACGTTTTGAGCCTAATTAGTCAACGGTTGGATAATTATTACCAAATACAAACGAATACTATAGTAAATTTTAGCACCCCAAATTCAGAAACTAAACACAGCCTGAGACTTTGAGAGTAACGTGACGGAGCTTCAGTAGCTCTGCCCAATGGCAGAAGAAAACAGGATTGTTGGCGCAGCTAGCTAGCTGTTCTTGTCTGGCACAAGCGCACAGGCACACCACTGCCTGATAGGAATTATCTTGATATCCGCAGTTTAATGTTTAAATTATAAGTTTTTAGGATGGGACGGTTCCAGCTATTTTTTGGTTGAAGGGATGGATGGTCCGGTCAAAAAAAAAAGACGGTCCTTGTTTTCTGTTTGGCAGGAGGGATAAAGAAGGAATGAATGGAGTTTTAACACCATCATCTACAATTCTGTGGGCCCCACTCTTGCAACCTTATCTTCTTTACCTTCCCACGCCTGCACGCAGTTCATGTCAACCAGGAGGCCGGAGCTCGCCGGGTGTCGCTGGGTCAGAACCGCGGCAAGCATTATTGTTCGAGTCGGTATCAGAGTACAAGTTTCCGGTAGCTCGGGTGGACTCAAGAATACAAGAATCATAGAGAGGACGCAATGGTTTATCCTGGTTCGCACCAATCGGTGCCCTACGTCCAGCAGCTGATGATCCTTATACTCAAAAGCACATAAAATCAGGGGTTACAACATGGTTGTAGAGAGATTTGGTAGGGGGTTAGCTCGGTGTTAATTCTAAGGTTGCCTCGCCATCGGTGCTGCCTTCTGCTCGTCGGAGAGGAGGAAGACGACAGGATGCGGTGGAGGAGCTTTCGGTGCCCCTCGGTGGGTTGCCTTTCTCTCGATGCTGAGCCGAGGCCAAGGAATGGAATGATCTATCCTCGTCTGATCGTCTGATCTTCCCCCCTAGGTCCGACCTTATCCCTTATATAACAAGATAGGTCGGGTACATGGCGATTTGGGGGAACTAGTCAACGGTCTACATGCGCCGGAGTCTAGGAGGGCCTTGTAGCGACGCGTTGTGGACCGTGGCGATGTCATGGAGCCGAAGAAGCCTTGGGCGCCGTTCAGCTACTCTGTTTTAACACTCTGCATGTCAGGCTATGTTGGCTTGGACTGGCCTCCCCCAGGTGGACCTTTTGGAGTCTTCTTGGCGGTGAAGGAGGCCGGCTTTAGGGGCTGACGCGCGGGCTCGGGGGCCTCCGAGCCCCTAGAGGCCACGGGGAAGCTTTGTCTTCTTGTGTCACGCCCCGTGCATGACCTTATCAGGAAAGTGGCCAGCAATGTCGTGCCCAAGGGGCAGCACAGGGGAGCCCTTGAGCCTCGATAGCTCGGGGCGTGTCTTCTTGTACTTGGGCCTTGGTTGATGTCGTTGGCGGGGCAGGAGCCAAGGCCCGGGCTGAAGTGTTATCGTAGATCGGGAGCCTGGGGCTCGAATGAGCCCTCGAACCCCAAGTGGAGGTCACGTTGTAGTCAGGCTCGGCAGGGTTTCTTCTCCAGAGGATGCGCGCTAGTGTACCCGATGGGTATAGCTCCTGAGCCCGTGGGCGATCCTAGAGGGGTCGATCGAGGGGTCTTCTTCGTTCGAGAACCACTGGACCTGAGGCTTAACATGCCCATATGTTAGGATCTCATCAGGAGTCCCTGATCCCTTCATGGCCTCACTCGGTGTGATGGTGACGAAGGGCTGAATTTGATCTTCTGGTGACTGAACCCTCCTTAGCGGGGACGACTTCTGCTGACAAGGGTGTTGTGCCCTGCTCCAATGCGATGGGCGTTGCTCGGCTGTCGGTGTCGAGCGATGATAGTGCTGACCCCTTTGTGAGTCTATGTCGCATAGGTCTTCAACTCGAGCGAGGGCTCGATGAACTCGTCTGGGAGTTGCCAATCTTGATCCCAGAGGCGCCCTTCTTTTTTATCAGAGCCTGTCGTGGGTCGGGTGATCAAGAGCATCTAGGCTCTGGCTCGAGGCCATCTGATCATCCGGAGTACCATGCCCTTTCTGAGGGCAACAGTAGCAGGTCCCGGTCCTCTCTTACAGGCCTTATGGGACTGACCTTCTACAGCTATAGACCAGGGTGTGGGGAGCATGCCGAGCCTTAGACGGGGGCCCTCGTTGGGCCCACTGCTCAGCTGCTCCCGCCCCAACTCCAAGGAGTTGGTTGGTTTTAGGGGATGCGTCACCCGAGCGCCCATCGATCGGGGGGTCGGGTTGCTCTGTTTGGGGAGCTGGCGCAGCCCTGAAGCCGTTGTGGGGCCTCCCTATTAGCTGGAGTGGTGGCTTCTAGGCACGTCCCTTTCGCTGACATCTTGCGCAAGTAGTTGATGGCGTCTGGGCCGTCATGCCTGGTGGAGGAGTTAAGGCATGCACCCCCGCGCTGTCCTACTTCATCTGGGAGATGGGATGTTGGGGCCACGTGGAGCAGATCTGGTGAAGGGGGAGCCGTGGCGCTTGGTGCGCGTGGATCCATGCTGTCGATGGTAGCCGGTGGGCCCGAGGGGAGTCGGATCCCCTCAAGTCCTACGAGCAGGCATGCAAGGAGTAGGCAGCATGTGTGGAGGAATGTGGAGCGGAGACTTGACTCGTTGTCAGTGGTTCCCTGACTCCACCTTTACCGCGCGACCGTCATCATGCAACCACTGGAGGCATACTGCGGGGATTGAGGAGACGTCCGACCGGTTCCCTAGGGCCCCTTTAGGCCGTTGATGGCTGATCGGAGGGCCCCGGAGCTGCTCACAACGCATCGTCTAGGCTATAAAGCGGGGCCCCGGGGGACGTGTGAAAGCTCTATGTTTGGTGTTGGTCATTAGTGACAATGCCCAAGTGCTAATCATGTGCTTAAGATTGTATGTAGCAAAGGATGATTAGCACATAGCATGGTGAAGCATGATGATCAAGTGTGGATGATGAAGTGCTTACCATGGTGATGAAGGAGAACAAGGTGCAACCCTATGATGATCAAGGCAAAGGTATATGCTAGGGGTTATACTTTGGTAACCAAGACACCTAGTGGGTGTGGTTATATTATAGGTTAGATAGCCGTACTATAAAGAGGGAAATTGTCGTATCAATTCTAGTCCTACATGTGCCTCTAGGTGATATTTCATTGAGCATATGTATTTGGATAGAGCTAATAACGCCTCAAAAAATGATTGTGAAAATGCTAACACACTTGCACATGACGATGATCACTTGGTGGTGTTAGGACCTTTGCAAAGGCGGTGAAGTTTAAGCAGTAGAGAGGGTTTGGCGTCCTCTCTCCCTCCCGGCGAGCTTGCAAGGCGGGATTTAGGCGTTTTGAGGAATTGAAATAACCATTTTCCTTTACGCCGAAAGTTGGAAGAAGTGGCGACGTCGTGCGATCATTTTTCACTAAATTTTTGGCGACAGACGCTAGCTCAGGGAGCGACATACGCAACCCTAGCATCTATCGACTTATCCCTGAGCGTGGCTTGCTGCAGCGGAGGTGACAGACGCGGGGGTGTCCGAGCGACGGACGCCAGGCGTCAGCATCCGTCAGTCATGGCGTCATTAGCATCTCAGGCACGTTTGCGATAGACACCGGGCAACGTCCATCGGCGCTGCAATAGACGCGTCTATTGGGCGAAACCGAGCTCTGGGAGCTCTCTTGATAGTGTTCGTTGACACGACTGACACCATGATCGTTTGCGAAGGACGCGTCCGTCGGGTTGGCGTGTGACCGTTGAAGTTTGAACGCGTGTGGACGCATGGCACTCGGAGGAGTGACGGACGCGGGCACGGCGTCTGTTGGGTGAGCGACAGACGCATCTGTCACCCACGAAATTTGTCCAACGGCTCTTTTCGAATGGGTACGTTGATGAGTACAGGCTCGATCTTCCGAGAGATAGCCGGTAAGTTTGATTTGTGGAGATCTTGACGTTGGCGATCCGGCTTCAAATCAGACATGATTCGAACCCTGCAACCGTTACACCACCGCTCCGTTGGTTATCAACCAAGCACAACTTGATTAACCTCGCCAAGAAGGCTTTTCCTGCAAGCGAATCGAAGAGCACAAGCAAGAAGGTAAAACACGCAATCTAAAATTGCAAATATGAATGATGCGAATATCAGTAGAGGGTTTGAGAACTCAGTTCTAAAGGACTAATTGACACAGTGGAGGAGATCAAGAACAGGAGCCCTGGATCACTGTAAAAGGATTTATCACCACAGTTACAATGAATGATTCAGTTTCTTAATGGAAAACTAAACTCTAAACAAAACTCAATTGTCTAACAGCGGCATCGGCTGTGTTTATAGTCTAAGACTCGACCTAGGTTTGAGGACGGCCAGGGGTTGGGCGCCCACAACTTAAGGCCCGACACGATACATGGCCAAGTTGACCCAAATAGGTGACACAACACCTTACCGTGGTCACAAAGAATAATCCACGGACCTTCTGGAGCTGGGACCAGACCTAAAACGACGGCGTCGTCGTCCCCTTTCTAACGCATCCAAGAACGTCCCGTTTTGATGTCGTATGAGAAAGTTATGACCGAAATAGTGACGATGTGTCTGCTGAATCCGAGGGTGACGTGGCAGCTGAGTTGGGGACGAATTGCAACTTGGGGAAGACCATAATATCGGTGTGTCCAGCGTGGCGATGTTCTCATCATCCTCCCCTTCTTGAATTGGAGTCGTCCTCGACTCCATCTTGGCGATGCCCTCATCATCCCCTCCTTCTAGAATTGGAGTCGTCCTCGACTTCATCCCTTCATCAGTGAACTCCTGCAAAAGGTTAGTGATAGTAGGCAATGCACCAAACATAATAGGTTGACAAAATATAGTATAACATGGTGCATCAGGATTATCACATAACTCAGCAGTAGCAGAAGTTGTAGCAAGAAAAGTACCTCCTTTTAACTTAATCCCATTATTTTTAGCAATGTCAGTTGGAGGTTTATTTTTAATCTCATTAGCATGTTTAATAATATCCGTAGGAGACAAAGGTAGCAATGTAATTTTCTTGTCCTTATGTATGATAGTGTATGTATTAGTTCTACCATGGTGTAAAGCATCATTATCAAATTTCCATGGGCGACCTAACAAAATGAAATAAGCTTGCATAGGGACAACATCAAAATCAGCAGTATCATGATAAGAGCGTGTGAAAAAGCTAATGCGTGCTGATTTAGTTACCTTATTCTTACCACTATTATTGAACCATTGAAGTTTATATAGATACGAATGTTGTCATGTGGTCAAGCCAAGCTTCTCAACCAAATCTGAACTCACCAAGTTATTGCAACTTCAGCTATCAATGATAGTGAGAACACGACAACCCATGCACAATGAAATACATGTGGAACAAATTGTTGTGTTGGATCATCATCTCTTCTTCATGTCCCACACATGTACTCAACACACGTTGCACAAGAAGGCTAGGGTAGTCTGCGGTAGCAGCCACGGAGTCAATCATGATGGCCTCCTTGTCTTGATCGCCCTCGGTGGAATCTGCATCAATGTTAGCAGCAAGGGCTAAATCATCTTCAACATCACTAGCACTTACATATCCATCCTCGGTAGCAATAAAAGCATGACGACTGGGGCAATCCTTCATGACATGGCCCATGCCTTTGCATCGGTGGCAAATGATTTTAGAGCTGGACGAGGAGGAGCTAGTAGAAGCACCCGGAGTGGCACATTTCTTCTGCACATTAGACAATTTACTTACCCTGGAAGAAAATGAAGGTGTAGATGGCTGTGATGCAACAGGAATATTGGGCATCTCAGGCTCTGAACGCTGCTAAAAATTCCTCCCATTGTTAGACCTAAAAGGCTGGTGTTGTTTGCGGCCCTGTACTTCACGTTCTGCCTTAATAGCAAGATGATACAATTAGAAAAAATTGCGCCATTCTTTGTAATCAAGTATGTTATGTATATCATGGTTTAAACCACCAAAAAATCTAGCACTAGCATCAGTATCATCTTCATTTATACCACAACGGGCTAAACCAATAAGCAATTCTTGATAGTATGCTTCTACTCCTTTATCACCTTGTTTTAAAGTTTGTAGTTTTAAACGTAAATCACGTTGGTAATAAGGAGGAACAAAACGAGATTTCATATGTTGCTTTAAAGCATTCCAAGTTTGAGGCACAGCAGCAGCATTATTAGCATTGCAAAGATCACTCCACCAGAACAAAGCAAAATTAGTAAACTCACTAGTAGCAAGTCTAACTCTATGCTCAGCAGGAACATTATGAGAATCAAATTCTTGTTGAACAGTAAGCTCCCAATCTAAATAAGCCTCTGGATCAACATTACCAGCAAAAGGAGGAAGGCTAAATGTAATTTTAGCAAAAGGATCTTTATTACCATGATTATTACCTCCCATACCGCGACGGTTGAAGTTGAGGCGGCGACGGGCATAACCGTCAGCATCTGCATCTTCATCACCAAAATCATCCGTATCTTCATCATCAGCACGATGAGGTGGAGGGCGTTGCTCGAGTTGTTCAATGCGGCTGACCAGATTGTTCACATTGCGCGTCAGCTCGGTCATAAGATTGCATTGTTCAGTCATGAACGTTGTAAGCTTGCCCTTGGACACACACTCATTGAAGTCCATCGGAGATCCTGCCATGGTTAGAAGATAGAAAAAGACAACACCAAAGTATTATCCCTATCAACTAAAAGGAAATAAGTGATGGTGGTGGTAAAAGTGGAATGCAAAATCACAAGCGGCTTACCACCGTCTTGCCTGTATTCTTACCAACGCCAAACAGGAGCAAAACCATAGTGGCGAAACAATCTATTGTTGAGCGTGGGTAACAGTTGCAAGATGAACCTGTGCTGACAGAAGAATATGTGGAGCTATGGTTAGGCACACAATATGACAGCAATGATTAACAATTAATGAATGCAGATTAGCGATTGTTCAATCCGAATCCAAAGTACAAATCACAGGTGCTGGCTAAGACGTGTCGAGACGTAGCGCAACAAGGTGAAAACAAAGGATGATGAAAAGAACTCACAGAACAAGCAAATAACCTGGATTTTTTCTTTTTCCTGAATTTTTTCTGGAATTTTCCAAAAGGCACTGGTAGGAATCAAACTTTTTTTATTTTTTCACTATTTTTTTATATTTTTCTCTGAACAAGTATAAAAAAAGATGCAACCACAAAAATTGGCACCTACAACTGAGGAGGTATGTGGTCTACAGAAATACAACACGTTCTCTGAAAAGCGTGCAAAAACTTTGACAATTTTTTTTTCTTTATTTTCCTGAATTTTTTTTGGCAATTTTAATGAAACCAAATAGGGCAAAGCCAAGTTTGGTCTGGCTCCAAATGGTGTCAAGAAGTTGCTGTAAAAATTTTAGATTTTTCTGATAAACGAGCGAAAAGTTATGCCTGTTTTATCGAAGGTATCTCAAGTTATGTTTTCCGAAAGGCACAACACGACAGCGACAGTTAGGGCAAAGCGTCCCTAAACTCTAACACCGATCACAAGATCATCCCTGTGACTAACAACAGTAGGTGTTCACCTGATGATGTAAGGAGGGCAGCGATGCAGGCAAAATAAGAGCGGCTGACAACCTATCTAGGGTTTGCGCGGCGGCGAGAAGTTACACAAGGCGGCTAGCGGGGCAAGTCGAGTAATGTGGTGGCTTCGACTTATTGTTTGGGAACGGTGGATGGGATAGCGGCGGAAAATAAAAATCACAGCAACGGGCGATTGAACTACGACTACGAACACAATCCTAAACCAGCAACAAGACTCGACCACGGACACAAACTCAACAACACAAATCTGAAACAAAATTGCAAAGGCACCAAGGGTGATAGGATAGTGGAAATTGAAATATTTTTAGGCTTTTTGTGGACTCTAGGTAATGAACAAATATAAATCTAAGGCAAACGAGAATATATCTCGCGGTAAACCTGAAAGCTCCGATACCAAATGATGCATCCGGCCTAGGTGGGGTTGGCCGAGGCCCAATAAATTAAGGTTGCCCGGACCCCAATAATTCTTATGCACACCCACTCGGGGAAAGACCTAATGTCCCTAAAAGACTAGTCTGATAGGGAAAGGGTGGCTCTCTCTTTTAAGGTGGCTTTCTCCTCCCAAGCTAAGAAAGGTGAGATTATTCAGAGGCTCACACGGTCACCGCCCGACTATAACTAGGTCACTTGGTCTTTTTTGTTGCGTCTTTGCCAGTGGGTAATATTGGAGGATGTCCTCTTCATTCTCACCCCTTAAACAAGGGCCCAACTCTGATACCAAATGATGAGTACAGGCCCGATCTTTCGAGAGGTAGCCGGTAAGTTCAATTTGTGGAGATCTCGATGTTGGCGATCCGGCTTCAAATTAGACACGATTCGAACCCTGCAATCTTTACACCACCGCTCCGTTGGTTATCAACCAAGCACTACTTGATTGACCTCGCCAAGAAGGCTTTTCCTGCAAGCGAATCGAAGAGCACAAGCAAGAAGGTAAAACACGCAATCTAAAATTGCAAATATGAATGACGTGAATATCAGTAGAGGGTTAACACTACTAAATTTTGACCCTATTGCATCACGTCCCCTTGCATCAAACACAAATAAGATGCAATAGGTGGCTGCTATTGCATCGATTTTCGAAATCTGATGCAATAGGTGGCTGCTGTTGCATCGATTTTCAAAATCTGATGCAATAGGTGGTCGTTATTGCATCGAAAATGAGTTGGATGCGATAGTAATTCATATCGATGCAATAGGTATGATCTATCACATCATTTCGAACAAGGGACGCAATAGGTAGAAATTATTGCATCAGACACAGTTGGTTGCATTAGTATTGATTTTTTGATGCAATATGTAGGTGGTATTGCACCGGTTTAGAATATGGATGCAATTAGGAAGTACTATTGCAACAGATTTGTGTTTGATGCAAGGTCACCTTGCGACTGCCTAGCTGGCTGGTGGGACCACGTCTAAGTGAATGGATAGTTGGTGGGACCACGTGTAAGCCTCTATTTATGTTGTATTGGGGTGTTCTATTTCTTTTCTTTAGTGTTTTTTTTATCATGTGCGGAATGACAAGAAGTGAGAAATAAAAATTAAAAGGGGTATACATTTATATGTATATTAAAAGACCATTGCACCATTGCTCCGTTAGTGAACGGTAAGGTTCATTGCCCTTTTTGTCAGCATACGCACGTACATGTTCCAAGTAGGAAAATTCCAGAATTGAGCCACACAGAAAAATAATTAAATACTCTCAAAAATCGAGAACATGAACATAAGGTTTTTTCTTTTTAATCTGCAGTCAAAACTTGTAACTAGTCTTTCTCCCTCATATTAACTTCAAATTTGATGATTTTTTCCTAAATTTTTCTATAATCATGATCTATCAACTTATTGTGTTCTTAGGGATATTATTTTATTAATCTTTTCATAGTACTTTGTTTTATCAATTCAACATTTGAATTTCAAAAAATAACAACTTCAAACAACTTTTTGAAACACCAAATGACTTCAAATGAAAAAGTTATGAATATAAAAGTTATAAATCTCTTTAAGATCTACAACCTTTATTTTGGTCATATCTTCATTCGTGAAAGTGATAATAACATTGTTCACAAAATCTACATCTTTCTCATATGGTTTCATGAAACTATAAGAAAAATATGTAAAATATATGAACAATATTAGTATCACTTTCTCGAATGAGAAAATGACCAAAATAACATTTGTAGATCTTGATGAGATATACAATTGTGTTGTTTATAATTTTTTCATTTGAAACCATATGTTATGCAAAAACTATGTTCGAAGTTCTCAAATTTTGAAATTCAAATTTTGAATTGTTCGAACAAAGTAAAATGGAGAAATGACCAAAATAAAGATTGTAGGTCTTGATGAGTTGTACAATTTTGTTGATGCTTACTTTTCAATTTGAAATCATTTTCTATCCCAAAATTGTTTTCAAAATTTATTTTGAAAAATTTAAAATAAAAAACTTTATAATCTAAACCTGATTTTTGGGCTCGAATTTCCTTTCAGGCCCAAATGTCTCTTGGCCCAAATAAGGAGACAGGCAATCTCATCCATCCAAATTCATCCAATGGCCGCGATTACACCCACCTGATATAAAACCAGTGTGCGCCATAACCCTAAGTCTCGGACGGCAGCACCTTGCCCTCCATCTCGCCCATCTCAGCCCGCCGCACCTGGTCACGGCGCAATCCCAAGCGGCGGTGCGGCCTCTTGGAGTCGGTGCGGCCCCAAGTCAGGAGGAACCGGATCAACACAGCGGCGGCCGGCTCGCCCCACGCTCGCCCGTGGCTCGTGCCCAGCAGGAGCGGCGGCGGCCAGGCGGCGCCACTTCCCGAGCTCGGCGGCCCAGGCGACGGCAGCCCCTAGGCGGCGGCAGCTCCCAAGGCAGCACGCGCCCACCAGCTGCTCTCCTCGGTGCGGCTCCCAGTTGGCGGCGCGCAACCCCAGCGATGGCACCTCGAAGGCGGCGGTAGTCCCGAAGGCTGCGGCAGATCCGGCCTCTCCAGCGCCGGCCTCGCGTCCTGTAAGTTCTCCATCTCCTTCTCTTATTTCTTCTTTCCTGATCTGATGTCTCTGATTTTTGTAGTTCATACGGTCTGTGTACTGATGACTTTAGCGAGCAGATGTCTGAGCTCGTCGTTGGCAAGGTGAAGGCCACTCTATTCAACACGAGTAAACACCTGTTCCCTGGATGGATCCAATCGTGACTTTTTTTTTTGGTCTCGGTTACCATTTGCTTTATGAGCATCAACGGAACATGCATCTAGTCCATTAGTCGATTGTGAATCAAGTTACTGTGCTGACTACTAAATACCGTGGCACTTAAAATATATGGCACAACTACAGCAGTACAACAATGCACTAGATGTTAGATTTATTCTTGCAGATCTAGAGGCTAAATGGGTAATTACGAGCAATAAACAACTATAAGAAAATGATGAAATCTGCACTCAGTTTCTGAATAATTCTTAGATTTGATTCTTGATGCAATTTAGTGTAAACAGGAATGGCATTTACCTGTTCTCTATTTATCTAGAGGCTAGATGTACAAATTTCTGACATAGCTACATCTCTGGAGTGTGGTAGTACATTTAGCTGTTTTCTATTTATCTAATGTTCTAAACATTAACAGCTTTTTTGATTTTCATACCACTTTATTATGATATACAGTTCCACAGGGATGGCATTGTATCCAATGAAAACTGTTTTAATCTTATATATTTCTAATTTATTTGCAGTCAACATTTGAAATAACAAAATGTGGAGGAAAAGTTAGGCTACTCAAAGCTTCCGAGTTGTGTCAGTAGGTATGAACTGCCTTCTATGTATCTCAACAGTTCTAAAAAATGAAAGAACTTGACATTACTTTGCTCTACAAATTGAAGTTTTGTTATTGTATTTCTTTAGATACATGAATAGAGATCTGCTGTTCGCGAAACACTTAATCAGAAGTATAATAGTGATTGTATAACTGATGTTAGATTTCACTTTGTCTTCATTCAAACTATAATACTCTTGCCTCAGATTTTGCCAAGTTGGTCTGAGTTGTGAACAAGCTGGTTGCTGGTTCAATAATATGATTTCGCAGTCACTCAGGTTGCCTATTGTGTTGTTTCCGAAGCAGATCGATTTTGGCTTCAGAGTAAGTGTAGAATCTTGGCCTTTGTAATTTCTCAGATTGGTGACAAGTCCCTTTCTAGATACAACCTTTTGCTTGCACGGTTCCTTGCATTAGCTAGATGTTTGTCTACTCAAGTTGCTTTTACTAAACTTGTAGCTGTCCTAGTTTTCCTAGCAGTTATTCTTATGTGTCGGTTGATTTAGTCCTAGGAACAACTTAAATTTGGCTAGCTTGTGTATGTATTGCTTCGGCAAATTTCTTACTGGTAGCGTATGCCTGATGCTTTTATTTATTTTTGCACTGCTTATTTTTGAACACTTTAAAATAGCTTGCTGCTAGTACCTCATCCATAGTTGATACAAGAGAATTTGATAATATATTTATTAATATGTTCTTTTTTTTTGACATGCAGTTCTGATGGATAATCTTGGGTACTGGACATGTTTTAATTATGTTGTATGAGATGTGAAGGCTGTAATACGTCCCTTCAATATTTATGTGCTGATTTGGACCTATTTTGTAACTGATGATCAAAACGTGATTCGTTGTTAATTTGGCTGAAAAGTAATGATTTTATTTTGTGTGGATGGGCCTAAACTCTAGTTTGTACGGCCTGTTAGATATGGGCCTTGCAAACAATTTAAATGATCCGTTAAAGGCCAGTGGGCCGCACATAATACGAATTGAATAATGGGCCGCACATAATATGGATAGTTACCCGTGATAGTTTTACGGCGTCTATGACCAATTAATAACGTCATGTATCAACACAATCCTAGTAGTGAATAGCTTCTATTGCATCGAACCAAAATAATGATGCAATAGGTTCTATTGCTTCGAGCCTAATATTGATGCAATATAGTTTATTGCACCGAACGTTAGCCGTTGCAATAGATGTATTGCATCAACATGATTTTGATGCAATAAGCTATTGCATCTCTCAATTTTGATGCAAGAGACAACGGATGGACGATGCAATAGCTACTTCTCGCATCAGCCACAAGAAACCGATGCGAAAGGCTATTGCATCAAGACCACTTGCATCGGCTAGCATCAAACGAGAAATTGATGCGATACCGAGTTATCGCATCTATTTTAGACCTATAACATCAAAATTTGGCCGGTGCAATAGGTGCAATAGGCTAGCATCACGTTTGACAACTCGGTTCCAAAGGACTAATCGACACAGTGGAGGAGATCAAGAACAGGGGCCCTGGATCACTGTAAAAGGATTTGTCACCATAGTTACAATGAACGATTCAGTTTCTCGATGGAAAACTAAACTCCAAACAAAACTCAATTGTCTAACAGCGGCGACGGCGGCTGTGTTTACAGTCTAAGACTCGACCTAGGGTTGGGGACGGCCAGGGGTTGGGCACCCATAACTTGGGCTTAAGGCCCGACACGATACATGGTCAAGTTGACCCAAATAGGTGACGCAACACCTTGCCGTGGTCGCATAGAATGATCCACGGACCTTCTGGAGCTGGGACTAGATCCAAAACGATGGCGTCGTCGTCCCCTTTCCAAGGCATCCAAGAACGCCCCGTTTTGATGTCGTATGAGAAAGTTATGACTGAAACAGTGACGACGTGTCTGCTGAATCCGAGGGTGACGTGGCAGCTGAGTTAGGGACGAATTGTAACTTGGGGAAGACCATAACGTCGGTGTGTCCAGCGTGGTGATGTCCTCATCATACGTCTATAAATACTTGGTGGCTGGATTTGGGCTCACTCTCTTGAACTTTTGACATTCTTGTGAGCACATTGAGCTGAGCCAAAGCATCCCCTCTCATCCCAACTCATCTCCCTTGCATTCGTTTGTGATCTTTGAGTGAGATTGAGTGATTCAAGTGCATCGATCATTGATTTGCATCTAGAGGCACTTGGGGGATTGATTTGCTATGGTTTTTCTTGTTACTCTTGATGGTTGCCGCCACCTAGATGGCTTGGAGCAGCTTGGAGGCGTGGCAAGTGTTGGTGATTGTTCTTGGCCACCTCCCATGATCTTGTGAGGGGTTTGCACCTTCCCCGGTGGAGTGCCACAAGGTAGCCATAGTATATTGCTCATGTCATTGCAACTCCTAGCCATTTGGTAGGTTCTTGTGGCACCTTTTGAGAAGCTCGATGTGTGATTGATTAACCACTGAACCACGTGGTTGAGGGGGGACACAACGGAGACTAGCGTGCCGACAAGCATGTGAACCTCGGGATAAATCATCGTATCTTCACTTCATTAATTGTGATTGATTTGTCTCGGTGGATTGGCTATCTTGTATATCATCACTAATAATTATTGATTGGTTGGCTCAATTCATCGCCCCTCGGTGAAATATTTCTTACCCTACTCTTGTATTACATTTCAAGTACTTAGTTGTTTTCTCTAGTGCTTAGTAGCTAGAGTAGAGTAGCTTTTTAGTTTACCTTTTGCAGTTTAACTTGTGCGGTTCTATGACATTCATTAGAATTGTGTATTGGATAGGTGGCTTGCAAACCCCCTTTAGGCTAAGCAAAACTTGCATCACGCTATTTGTTATATTGATAAACTTGTTTAGCATACTTTATAGGAATTTTTAATAGGCTATTCACCCCCCCTCTAGCCATCAAGACCTTTCAACATGGCGTCTTCAATCCCTTCCTCCAACTCCTTCTCTTCTTCCTTTTAGATCTATCTTCTTTGGTGGCGATGGCGATGATGAAGTACGACACTTTCCTCTGGGTGAGCCTATCTTGGTTCGCTAGGTGACTGCTTCTTCGAGGGTGGAAGGACTCCAGCGTGGCCTGTCACACCCCAAAAATTTCAGTTTTGGGATGTGACTACAAAACACTAAAAACATAACAGAAGATTTTTACTATTTTCTAAAATATCCAACTTTACTTAAGTTGTCCACAATTTAGATGTTGGAAATGTGAGTTTCTAATTTTTGTTGGAATTTAATTAAATGGTTTGTTGCATTTCATGCCTTTGCATAGTGTCTTTGTATGAAAAATGAGTTTAAATGTTTTCAAATGCGCATAGGGTTTGATTCAAATCAAATCTCTCAAGATCTTTGATCAAGTTTCCATAATCTCAGAACCATTATCAAATCCTTGGAAACTATTCATCTTGATCCTTGTTCCAAAAACCTTAGCGGGTCTTCAAGTTTCATCTTGTCAAAACCCTAACTAGCCCGGTCTCTCTTTCTCTCTTTTCTCCTCATTTTAGAGCTTCTAATTATTTCCGACCAAGTTTTCTCCAAAGCACTAAATCTATGCTTGATGGCCAATCATTGTATGTCATCACTCTCATGCAATTCTACCATCATGTTCGAGTAAAATCACTCAGATGTCACATACCCAAGTTAATCTCATTTCTTCCTCTTTATCAACCCAATGGCAGCCCTAACATTGTTCTCTTTCTAATGGGCTTATTCTTTTCTGTCCTTTCCTCACCTTGGGCAACATCATCATGGAATCTTTTTCCTCTACATTTTATCCTCTTGATCAAAGCCCACAATCCAAGAAAGACCACAAGCAACCAGCCCCGTAATACTATCATCGCTTCGGGCCAAACCCGGTCCAAACTTTGCCTTAGCTCTCGCCATGGGTCAAATCCCAACCATCCTCCTCTCCTTTGGGGTCCAACATCAAGCCCAACCAGCCCTCTATCTCTTCCTCTCCCCTCTCCCACATCATCTCCCTAGAAGCCCTCTCCAATCTTGCAAAAATATCAACCAAGGCAAAGAATATCAAGCCATGACCCTTTGCTTTTCTACCCCTTCACCTCCCATCACTTCCCCTTCATATATAACTCCCCCATCCCCCTCACGCCTCCCCCTTCATTTCCCACGTGAAGAACAGAGGAGGGACGCCCCTACAGCTCCTCCTCCTTCCCCATGGCTGCCCCGATCAACCGCAACGCGAGAAGGATGCCCTGTTCTACTATATCGTCGTCACCGGCCGTCATCGATGCATCTCCTCACTCCACCACACCCTTCCCCTTGGTGAGAACACTCCATCATCTCTCCCATCATGTTTTCATGTTCACCTCTGGATATCAAATACCTTAGATGATGTATGGTTGATCCCCGGCGAAGTTTACCCGATGTATGTGTTGCTGTCCTCGCGGCCAGTTTTGCTGCTGCTGACGGAATCGGCGTTCCTCGCTGTTTCGTGACTCCAATCATCAAACCCTTTGGTCAAATTGTAGCTAACATCCTTGAACACACCGCTATAAGATGGTTTTGCCATAGGAGTTCAGGAACTAGAGATATCGTCATCACCGCGCCCGCTGTTCCTGCTGTTTGGTCAGATTGCAGTTCTGAGTGGTTTTGGCGTTCCCCACTAATCCACTATCCAAATCATCGAGCCCTTGAACCTACATGTTCATGACATCCCTGCACATGATCCCACAAGTTGGTTCGGCTATGCAATCCCCGATGGCTGAGATATGGAGATCGAAGTGCCTACTACGCCTGCTGTCCAAACAGCAGACACCCTGTGTTTGGCAACGACGTTCCCGTTGATCCAGTGAACCCCAGGATGCATTCTTTGGCTATACCATCATCTATATAGTTGCACATGCCTCTGCAAAGTTTCATGGTGATATGACCAAAGATGAAAGATATATGTTCCTATCTTGTGCTCGCTATCCCTGCTGCCCCACAGCCGTGCTGATGCCGGTTGGCATGCGTGTTCCCGATGTTTCGCCGCTCCGGTGGTCAAGCCCTTCGACCACAATGTGCATCATATACTTGCACACATATCCGCAAGTTTTCTTGGTCATATGAACCACAACACTAAGGATATAAGCATCACCATGTCGCTGCTCCTGCCATGTCAACAGCCACGTAGTGCCACCTTGCAATCTTGTTCCCCGCCTAACCGACAGTCAAAACATCATGTCCTTTTGTCACAATATGTTCCATGCAGTGCTTTGCAACCCCATCCAACGAATCACCATTTGTCTTTGTTATAACCATGCAATTAGTCATCATAACCACCGCTGTCCGCCGACGTGTATGTTTTGGATAGCTCGGCAATTCGCCACGTTCCCCGCTAAACCGCTACATGATTCGCTAAGCCCTCTACCATGACCGTGTGTTTCCTAGTTGCACATGATCCTACCAAGTTCTATGCCAATAAGTTCAATGCGTCTCTACCTTCTCATGGCTGCAGCCGCTGCTACCTGCCGCTGTCCGCCACCGGGTACGCTCAACTGATGCACAAATCACCACAATTGTGTTTTCCTTTGATCTATCTCCACCTTAGTGCACTGGTTTATCATGATATGTTTATAAGTAACCTATACACATGTCCAACCCTTTTTGTTCTGAATATGTATCTTCAAGTCCAAACTCCACCTTCTCATATGAATTCAATCCTTCCCATCTATACCTTTCAACTATCATATCTTTTAATCGTGGCTCCTGTTTTGGTTAGTTTTTGCACTCTCGCGGTCTTAGAACAAGCCCTACTTGTTTCATAAACTTTATATCTTGTTTTATATATAATGATTGATGTAATACTTCTAGGTTTGTCTATGATGCTTGTGATGGTTGTAGCTATCGTTAGATGAAGCTATACAAGGATGATCCAGAAGGAGAGTTGGACAAGTTTGAGCACTATTTGAGGCAAGTGTAACATGAGTTCCCTTGTCACCTAATAACCTTATAATCACTTTCATATGCATGTGTCTAATATGATGCTAAGGATCTTACCTAGTACTTTTGATACCCTGTACTCCTTGTTTACCCTGGATTCATGCATGTGGGTAGCTTTGCTTAGCTTGCAATTACCAAATATTGTAATGTTAATATTGGTTAATGACATATGGAATCGTCGGTTAAATGGTGCTTTTTGGCAACATGGACAGAAAGGGAGTTAGAGCATTGGGCCTTGTTGGGTGCTCTAGTCTGCCCTCCATAAGGACTGAATCTTAAAGCGGCAACCCAGGACTTCCGTACAGCCTTGAGAATCAAAATGGGCACGATCTTAGTCGTATAGCTAGTTTTCTCTAGCTTGTTAGTAGTTACCGAAAGTTTTCGGCACAAGAGGGGGAACTAGGTTGCAGAATGGCTTCTTGCCTATCAAGGTGAGTACTAGGCTGCGGTCATGGTGTGCCACTCTTAAAGGGGAGCTCCATTCGCCTAGACGTTGAAACCTCGCGGCTACTAACTTGTTAGGGTAATTAGTGAAAGGTTTCATAGTGAACCCTGCCGACTTACCTTGGAAGTGAGTCAAGAGGTTGGCCACCTCGGGCACATGGGTATTCATGACTCAAGGTGAAAGTGTACACACTCTGCAGAGTTTGATCAAACTGATATATCAGCCGTGCTCACGGTCACGAGTGGCCTGGATCCTTTTTGAGATAGATGGTTCTATGGATGGTTTGGGATATGATTAATCTTGATGGTGATAACTAATTATATTCACATGGGAGCCATAAGCATAACTTAGAAACATAGGCATAAATAATAAAATATGATCAACTAAAAATGCTTACCGCAGTACAACCGAGTCAAGCCTTCTTGAGCCTTGCATAACCTCATGGTATACTTGCTGAGCATGGTGAGCTGACGCTTGTCGTTGTCACCAATAATAAAAAAATCCCAGATGGGTACCAGATGGTGAATCAAGTGAAGAGTTTCTTGCGGAGTCCATGAGTACTAGGCGAGTGCTTCCCCCAGTCAACTGTCCCTATGGAGTATGAAGCCCCGAAGAGAAGATCAAGAATAGTTTCTGCTATGCTTTTATAATAGTTGTAAGTCCTGTTGTAACTATGGTCGATATATAATAAAGCATTGCTCTTGATATTCTCCATATTTGTCACTATATGTGTTGTGTGGACATCCTGAGCACACATGTAGTTAGCGCTTGGTATTCTTCGGAAAATCGGGTGCGACATGGCCCTAGCCACAGCTTGGGATTGAGGCAGTCACGTGGTTGGGGCCTTCTGAGGGGGCATCAGCGTTTGCCCGTCGTAGCGCGAGCGGGCGACAGTTGACCTACTATTGACGGTCACTAATGCTCATTATTAAGCATCAACTATTGCATGAAATAGCATGAAATAAATCATAAAGCAAAGTTGGAAGGTTTGAAACTAACGAGTTCCATGAATTTTGTTGCTCTGAGTTGTTTTGCAGGAATCTCAATTTTTCACCACATAAAAGTACCTCAAATGATGAATTAGAGCACATCATTGCGAAGAGCTCGTTGAGACGATCGAAACAGACATATCATTCGCTATATTTGGAGTTCCGGAGAGAAAGTCCCCGAGGGATACGACTCGGAAGATTCTAGAAGACTCTAGAACCATCACCAAGCAAGAGTTTTAGGGACTAACATAACAATTTCCACAACTTTGGTAAATTATGAATTTTCAGGGATAAAAACAGAATAAGCCGAGGAGAAGTAGGAGTCAAGAAATTAAACCAAATCAAGGTGAAATTCCATGAAAATTGACGGGAAGGTTCTAGAGGACATGAGAAGACACGGGAACAAAGTGGAAGCCTGGAGGCTAACAAGTGAGGCTGGACGGCCCCACATGTCAGGCTAGCCGGCCTGGGCCCACCTCCAAGTGAGACCAGCTTCACGTGACGGTCTCCAACCAACCTCTATGATGCATCTCAACCATTGTTTCAAGTTGGTTTGATCTGAGGGCTGCGGTTCACCCCACCGAGGTATATAAGTAGGAGCAAACCCCCTCCCTCAGGCCATATCCATCTTCAATAGCTACATCTAGATCAAAAGCTAGGATTTCACCCCTCCATCCAAGTAGAAGTAGAGATCCCTCTAGATGATCGTCTAGTTCTAGTTCTTCTAGTTTATCTTCTAGTTCTAGTTCTAGTTCATCTAGTTGTAAACTAGAGATCAGGAAGAGAGGAGAGGAGAGAGCTTAGGAGGAGCCAGATCTGTCAGATCTTCCTTGATATTGTACTTCTGCAGCATCTGGTTCATTTTGAGCAATCTCCAGGTTCTTCAACATTTATTTCTAAGTATTTTGTTTAGTTTTAGTTCTTGCTTTATTGTATTTACTGGATCTCCGCTCGTATTGAGTGCTCTAGTTATCCTAGGTAATTAGAGTAGTAAGCACTGGTGTAGACGTGGTGTCTAGACTAGGGTTTACCTGAGTTTGCGCCCAATCCTCCAGATAGTTGTGGTAGCCCCAGAGGTGATAGATCTGTTAGGCCTTTGTAATCCACCACGTTAGGGTTGGTGTTTTTATAGAGCTTTTGGTAGCCTTCTCCCAACTACTATTTTCCTAGTCTTTTTTGAGAGTTGGAAAGGACCTACTGCTCCGAAGTAAGTAAAGTAGAGTAAGTCTTCAACAAGATAGGATCACTTAGGAAACCCTAAAAACCCTCTATACCCTATAATTATTCTTTCCTTGGACGTTCCTAATTCTTCTAGTACACTTCACGTTCCCCATGGAAATCAATACCTTGGAATACTCCTGGGTGAAAGCTATATCGGTATCTGTGTGCTTGTGGATCTTTTTCTGTGTGCATTAAAATACCTAACACCTACCCTCTTGAGCTGCTCCCACGGTGTCATCGACGGGGGTGGTGAGGGCGTGCCACGGGAGCAGCAAGGCGGTGTCAGCAGGCTTCTGAGTGCCTGTGAGGCTTGGAGGCGCCCAAGCTCTGCATCGCTGCTCTCTACCCCTTGGTTGTCCATCTGAGCATGTGGTCAGGCCAGACATTGTGCTCTCCAGAGGGCTTAGGCAGCTGAGATTGGGCCAGTCTCCAAGCCGCAGCTGCGAGATCTCTGCCTCTTCTCAGTGCGCTCTGCCCCTCCTATGGGTGGCTCACCGAGCTTCTAGGCTCGGGGGTCCTGACTCCCCCTTCATTCTTATTGAAGGCCATCCCTCTAGGGGAGGTCAGGTCACTTGTATGGTCGGTAGCCGGTGGGCCTTCTCTAGCGCCCTATCGTGGCATTGGCTCCCTGCATCTTCATAGCGGTTTTTGTCGTCATATATTGTAATCGGGTCGTTCCCAATCAATGAAATGAAATTACTTTCGTTTGTAATCCCATTGCTCTTGAGTCGTGCTTAGAGACTTTGTCCCTCTTTGGGATGGGCTGTTACGACGATGGCCTCGCTGGCCAAGATCATCGTGCCTGTGCTACTAGCAAGTAAGTCCGTGAGAACCTTGAGTTTATGGTCGTTCCGTGCCCTAGTCATGTCCCCTAGAGGGGAGATCCTTGGCTTCCCAATCAAGCCACTCGTATAGTTCCTGAGCCCGTCTGTCAGCACTTGGGGGGCTCGCTGCCTCCCTCGTTGGGTCAACATGAGTAGCTCAGAATCGGTACCTGGACATCGCTTGTATAGATGGTCAGGACGCTTTGGGCAGCCTTGAAGCCTGGTGGGCTAGCCTTAGAAGTCTCAGCGATGCCCCTTCTAGGGGGCCCCAAACCATCATGCGGTAGGGTGGCTCAATCCAATGAAGGATTAGGAAATAGGTAGGTACCTACAAAGAAAATGGACTAGACACAAGAGAAGGGAAAGATGACATAGCTGGTAACGTGGCGATCGAGGACATTCTGTTAGCGCCTTGCCGATCTCTCGCCTGGTCCTCTTGCTCCGTTCGTCCCGTCCTCGCCTGGCTCAGGGGCCTTCTACAGTGGTCATCCTTCAGAAAGGTCAGTAGGTGGTTAGCTCAATCGATCCCTTGTTGTAGCCGAGCTACCGCTTAGGTGGCTTGGGTTAAAGGAGACAGTCATAGAGACAAGCGAAGGAAAAGGGTCGGGAGGATGGGACTTATCTTGTTTTTTGTTGTTAGAGAGGTAGGCCGGTGAAGGAGGTCGGCAGGTGGGTCATGGCTCGGGAGATGATGCTTCTGGGCGGATGGCTCAGTGTTGGCCTTCCCTCATGGGAAAAGGTCAAAACTCACCTCGATCGGGTCTACCCCTTCTGGGGGGCCGAGCGCCCGGATGGAGGGGCCAGTTGAGCCACCACTGCTGCCAGGAACCTTATCCGCCTCGTCGATGCTCGGTCGATCAAGCAACACTCTGCCTTGGCTACTTCCTCCGCTGGCTCCTTTCCTGTGTCACGGCCAGAGCCGTTAGGATCATAGGGGGCGATGAGTGCGACCGCTTGGATGTTGTAGTCCTGCTAGCAATAGTAGGTGTTGGTATTTATTAACTCCCCACTTGTTTTAGTAACCACCCATTAATTACCTACATCTCTAGCAGTACTAGGTTGTCATCCCCAGTGATGGTGCTAGAAATATTTGTTGGTACTATCTAGCATTACTACGAGAATAATACTAAACAGATGTTTATCATTTCATGTGACTAGAAAGAATATAAAGATATGAATAAAAAGGATTCTACAAGCGAACAGATAATTATACCATTATAGCACTTCACCCGAGAGTATTCCAGGTATCGTATTTATATTTTACCACAGGGAAGGTGTAGCTTTGGACATGAATTGATAACTTATAACATTGATAGAGAAATAAACTATAACAATCTCTCTACTCATAACAGGGGTAAGTCACAAGATAAAAGATATATATGATAAGCATTGATCAAGTTCATAATAATGATAAATAAATCACTCAGAGCACTCCTATCTATAGCATTAGCATGGTCAGGTTAGAATATTAGAGGAATACTCCCTAAGTCATTCTTAATTACAAGTCAAAGCATACATTGATTAGTGCAATTACACCTAGTAGTCATTGCTAAGATCACTATTATATCTATGCAAAAGGGACACTACTTAGGGAAGTTTGAGAATAGAGCTCTCCCTTTCTTTATAACCGGGCCCTACTTCTATGACCTATATTCGGGGAGTAGATTACAAAGGACTCAACGATAGTGTCACACCCGCGATCTACCACATGACCCAAAATATAGAGTGTATTCGCAGTTAAATAGCATATAAGCACCACACTTACATGATCGCTACCACCCACCCTTGGATCCTTAATAGGGTGAATGCTATACGAACTTATGCATAAACACAATGATAAACTAACTATACTAAGTATATAATTGTTGACACTTCTTAGCATCACTCGTGTTAGGTTGTCATCCCCAACATGACACCAAGAGTGTGGCTGTATTGTACTCATGCCACTTAACTATATAAAGATATTAAAGTACATATCCGCAAGCGCACAGATAAATACACCCGTTGCAGCATTTCACCCAAGTTTATCCTAGGTATCGTTATTTATATTTAACCAAAGGAGAACAAACAGAGGGGCACATATTAATTAAAGGCTACTCTACACATGTGATATGAATATTCGAAATCACTATCCTTTACTCTCAAACAGGAATTAATCAAATAAAAAGAGATAAAATATATGATAACCAGACCATTCAGATGATATTCCTTAGAGCAGTACTACTATGGCAAGTCATTGATCAGAATATAAAGTAAGAGAATAACTCCTAAGTAATCCGTTAACTATTAGTCATAATCTACATTGATTAGTGCAATTATATCAGGCAATCATTGGCTAGGTTATCACATATCCATAAACAAGGAACATCCCCATTACGAAGCTGAGAAACAGAGTAACGACTAAGTAATGAGACCGCGTTCTACTAAGTTCTACACTCGGGGAGTGGACTACAAAGGACTCAACAGGAATGTCACACCCATGATCTACCACATGGCCCGGAGTATAAAGTGCATTTGCAGGTAAACAGTGTATAAGTACCACACTTACACAATGTTGACCACCCACCCATGACTCAATAAGGTGAGTGCTTTGCAAACATGTGTATAAACATAATGATAAACTATCTATGCCAAATATATAATCAAAGCAGACTAATCTCATAATAATCAAGGATATAATATAGATTAAGAACAAGATCATATCTAATGTATCAAGAATAATGATCAAGAACAATGAACTAGAACTAGACAATGATGAACTAGAACAATTACGAACTAGAACATAAACAATTAGAACATAAAGAACTAGAACATGAACTAGATCAAGAACTAGAAGAACTGATGAACTAGATGAATATCTGAAGAACAATGTTGATACAAGAGAGAACTAGATTTACCAAGCTCCACTTGACTAGATCTGGAGCCCAAGGCTGCTTGACTCCTCTAATTCTAATTCTAATCTAGCTATGCCTAGATCTGATGGAGCTCTAAGGAGATGAGAGTTGCTGGTTGGTCTTCTGCTTTCTGGTTGATGATTGATTGAATGAATTCCTCCTTTGGAGGGGGGTCTGGGGCCTCGTTTATATAGCCCAGAGCATGGAACCGTGGCCCTTGGATCAAACTGACCTTCACGTAAGGTTAGGATGCATCCTTGGAGGTGGTTGAAGTAGCTTGCAAAGAAAGGAGCCAAGGGGCGACGGCCAGGGACCGGTCGGCCTAGGGTTGAGGCCGGTTGACCCTACCTAGCGGCGCCTCGTGGTGGCCCTCCTCGTGGAGTCCTCTGGTGTCCTCTAGAAGCCTCTTGCATATTCGTGACATGGAGATTAGGTTGATTGATGTGGGTTCATTCTCGTGAAAGATATCAATTCCTGAATTATTCTGATAACCCCCTGCAAAATATAGATTCACCAAAACTCATGGAATTTCGTTAGTTGACACCCTAAACCTATGTTGGTGATCATTTATTAGCCCTTTATATATTTATTTTAACCCTTTAATATAGTAGATAACCATCATCAACAACTCCCCCAAGCTTACCTTTTGCTAGTCCCTTAGCAAATATTCATAATGGATCAGGAGTTGCTACAATGCTTTCACGCCTCAAAAGTACACATGCGTTCAAACAAGAATTTTCCTCCGGATTAGGTCTAACCACTCTGACCTTCAGACTTACCCATATTACCTTTAACTATGGAGCTTGTTAGCCTTCACTTGGGTCTTGAGCAGTCGAAAAGTAGAACAATCAAATCAAGCACTATGTCTCAAGCTCTTTATTCAACTATTATTTTAAAGTTTTGCAAGATTTTTAAAATAAAACTCAGAGTATCTTTTTGTATGACTCTCTCAAATCTCTCAATATATGTGGTATTTCTGGATCCTCTTCAAGGCAAAGTGAGATTTGATTTCTCTCATCCTACATCAAATGCTTTATCTGGAGCTTATAGGTATGGAGACAGCGTGTACATACTTGCAAAGCATATTTTGTAAAGTCAAACAGTGGATCTAGAGAAACAAGGCATACAATCAAATCAAAAAGTGCATGTGTATGGATCAAGGAGTGGTTTATTTATGATGAAGGTGATAGTGGATCTAATTCTACTTTTGCTCCTTTGAAAGGGATTTTGATCTCTCTTTGAATAATTGAAGAACTTAGACTAAAAGATATTTTGGGCTATAGTTTTTTTAGAGAGGCGGGCATCTAAGTACCCATTGTTTTGGTAGGACACTATCCATGTTTTACTCTCCATATATTTCTCTTTCTTCTCTCTCTTTTTTTAAATATATAAGCCAGAACATTATTGTCTATAATGAAAGATTGAGAGATAATAATAACCTAGAGCAACAATAACTGGGGCTTATGAAATGTATGGATAGGTGACAAAAATCATATAAGACATGTGAGTGGTGTTCTCTCCCAGTGTAGGAGAAAAATATATTTGGTAGATCTAAATGAAAAGGCATGTTGTTGCATACTTCAAGTGTAGAAGCAGTATATTTGAGTGGAGTGTACGTGATCTTGATTTTAAAAGTATGATAAGCCTCTAAAGGGCAACAGAGCTCGGCAATGCTCAATGCAAGTACAAGTAGTAAAAAGTATGAATGGAGTTTTCTATCCTATGTATGGTTGTGGTAGAAATTTTAAGCTTTGTCATACAAGTACTCATCATGGTATTTTAAGATTTTCAAAAGATAAAATTCTCTAGAACTCTAGCATCAGTAGGAGCAAGATAAATAACAGCTCAGACTTTCTCATATCATACTCCTCAACTACCTAGATTTAGATCTAGTATTTGTAACCCACAAGTTTCAGGCTCAGAGTTTATCTTTAGATCAAGACAGTTCTACCCAAAACTCGGGAGAATTCGTGTTTGAAAACTAGGCACTTGAAAGGAATTACGACAGAGCAACTATTCATCATTTCCATTATGTTTAAAATTGAGTTCTACGGTAATTAAGTTCAAATACTCTCTTGTATCTTTTATTTTAACTAATATATTATCTAGCTAATATTATCACACAGCACTCTTTTTATTTGGTTTTCTTAAGTTATGCATCTTTTTTATACTTTTTAGAATAAAAGATAAATCACTCGAAAAAGAATACTTATCAAGATATACGGGGGACGCTCTCCCCCAAGCTAGATTTTGACGTAGTCGTTCATCTTGAGTCCTCGATTGCGTAGATGCTCATCGCTCCTTCTTTGATGATTGTTCAAGGTAGAGCTCTTGAGTGAGTGAAGACATCATGGGCTTCATAGGGAATTTCTCTTTTTCCTGTTGAATTTCAAATAGACAACAAAACTCGTGGAACATATTAAGGGTTAGTGAAAAACTATTCCCTAATTATTTTTGGAGTCATGAATTATCTTTTATTATTCAACTAGTTTTTCTTCATTTTTAGATTATATATATATGCCTCCGTACTGAGTAATTATTATGAGTTGCTACACACCACACTATTACTCACATGGGCTTAGAGTTTATATATTTCCAGATGCAATGAGATGATTTAAAATATAAAAGTTATTTTTATTTTCTTTTCAAATACAATGTAGAATTTAAATATGTATTTAATTCTAAATAGTATGCATGTTATTAATGGAAAAAGTATTTTTATTTTCAATGCAATGATATGCTAAGGGAATGTAAACAAAGTAGATATGCTTAATTTAAATGTACAGATAAATACCGATTTACCTTTTGGCGAAGGTTCAGAGATTTAGGTCCATCGACCTAGACCTTACGTCTGGTTCAGTCTTCAGAGGTTTCTTCCAGCTTAACTGAGGAGCTGGATGGTTGCTTGTCAAGTGTTGGAGAACTTGATGATGATGTTGATGTTTCTTTTCTTTTCCATACTTTCTTGGACTGAGGAGTCTCTTCCTGTGGTTCACTCTTCTTGGGCTTCTCTTCTTCTTCCTTTGGAATAGATTCTCCTTGGGCAGCTTCTTTCTCTTTGATGGCTTGTTTCTTTTGGCGTTGAGAGCAGTGTCTCCTCTTGTTCTTTCTAGGCTGCTCACAAGTAGTGTAACTATTAAAGTAACAACATACCTTCTCTCTAGGGAATTGGAAGTGAATTTCTCTAGTTCTTATGTAGATGATTGCGCCAGTGGTGTTGAGGAAGGGTCTTCCTAAAATAAGGTGGGCATCGTCTTCTTCTCCCATGTCAAGAACCATGAAGTCGGTAGGAACGTAGTGATCTCTTATTTTGACCATAACATCTTTCACTACTCCCTCCGGATGTCGGAATGATTGGTCCGCCATCTGTAGCTATACATGTGTACGATACATGTGTCTAGTATTATATAAATGTTTATATGTTACCTTAGACATTATATTGGTGTTAGAGCCGATATCACAGAACGTCTTGTAGAAAGTACTTTCCTCGATCATACAATCGATGGTGGGTACTCCAGGATCTCCTAGCTTAGTGAGGTATGGTGATGGAAGGAGGTGGTCAAGTTCTGAATCAATAGTGTTGACCATCCATACTGTTTCTTTTGCCTGATGCTTAGCTTTGTTCCTCCTTCTCCTATTCTTGTTCTTCTTCTTTGTTGGGGCAGCGGTTGTATCCTCGTAGAGGTACGACGTCTGTGGGTGAACTCGAATGTTGAGGGTATGCTTCTTGAAATTGAATCTTGCTTTTCTCTCATTGATTGTGAAATAGATCTTGGCACTATCTGCGTAGATGATGGCTTTGGTGGTACTCAAGAACGTTCGCCCCAAGATGATGGGTGCTTTTTTGTCTCCACCTGTTTCTACAATCACAAAGTCTGCCAGCACATACGAGTGTCCAACTACGATCCAGACATCTTCAAGAATTCCCTTGGGGTAGCACAATGTCTGATCTGTAAGCTGCAAACACATAGTTGTATACAATAAAGGATCACCATGAATTTTCTCATATATTACCCTAGGCATGATGTTGACGCTTGCTCCAAGGTCACAGACAGCTTCTTCAAAGCTGTGGGGTCCAATGCGAATAGGGATGATAAGTCTCCCTGGGTCTCCTTTCTTCACTGGTAGAGTGTCGTCTACCCATGTTCCCTATTGCTTTGGAGGTGCGGTGAAGTATTGCCCTGCATTATAAATGTCTACAAGATTTGCAGTTTCTAAATCCTCCGGCTTCCCCAGAATCTTACCTCTTTCGGTCACTGGTACAGAAGCTGCTAGTTGAGATATTTGTAATTCTATCATTTTATTAAAGTTATGTTGATTCTTTATGGCAAAAGTAAAACTATCCATTCTAGTATTAATATTTTCAAGCAATTTATCATTGGAAGCTATCTTTCTAGACATAGTATCAATAACTTTATTCTGATTAGAAATCATTTCTCTCAAGGGTGGTTGATTAAAGTTGTTATTAAGATTATTACCTTGGTAGTTACCTGAGTAGTTACCTAAGTAATTAGGCCTTGATTGCTGATTCCATCCTTGATTTTGTTGAGGACGATTGTTAAAGTTATTATTGATGTAGTTCACATCCTCTTAAATCTTAGGGCAGTTGCTCCCTAAGTGGCCAGTGCCTCCACACTCTTCACAGGTCATGCGAGAATCGTGGATGTGTGTGACTTCGTTCTTCTCAGTGGAGCGTTCATCGAACTTCTTCATGAGCAGGTCTATCTTGGCAGACAGCATGTCTACTTCCTTTAGTTGATGCATTCCTCCTCCTCTCTTGCGAGGTTGAGTGTGTTCCTCGTTCCTTCCCTGGTTAGAGGCCATCTTCTCAATCAGAGTGGTTGCTTCAGTGATGTTGAGTGATAATAATGATCCTCCAACAGCTGCATCCACATTCTCACGGGTACTAGAAGTGAGCCCATGATAGAATGTCTGCATGAGTAGCCAATTCTCCATCCCATGGTGAGGGCATTCTGATATGTAATCTTGAAAGCATTCCTAGGCTTCAGGGATTGATTCATCATGCTGTTGCTGGAAGGTTGAAATCTTCGCATGTAGAGCATTTGTCTTCCCCACTGGAAATAATTTTGCTAGAAAAGCAGTAGCACAGATCGACCATGTGGTATTCTTGTCCTTGTTGGCGTAGAACCATTGCTTTGCTTTTCCTAGGAGTGAGAAAGGGAACAAGCGGAGCAATATGGCGTCTCTTACGACTCCCTTGATGGTGAAGGTGCTACAAATCTCCAAAAAGTGTTGGAGATGAGCACTCGCATCTTCATGTGCTTTTCCACAAAACTGGTTTGCTTGCACCATGTTGATCAAAGCAGGCTTGAGCTCAAATCCGTCATCTCCCACATTTATTATCGGTCCAGTCCTGATGTTAGCAGTGGTTGGAGCAGAGAATTCACGGAGTGATCGGTCGGCCATGGCTTCAAAGTCTGGTGTTAAGCTTCTTCTCAATTGGTTGATCTCAGACGAAATGGTTGGAGCCTTCTTGAGCTTTGCTCTTGTTCTTCTGATTAGAGCTTTGGGGTTCTCAACGTAGTTTGTCGGGAGTTCAAAACCAGTCATACATCACCCTGCATAAGATCAAAAAATAGACAAAGGACAGGGTGAGCCTGTTAGAGTAAAGGATCAAGTGATGTAATTTGAATATCACATGTGTAAGAGTGTTCCTAGATGTGGAAATGTGTTTATGCTCTTATGAATGTTTTCTAACTTAGTGTGCCATTCCGTTGCCTCTCCGGCAACAGCACCAGAAATGCTTGTTGACACTTCTTAGCATCACTCGCGTTAGGTTGTCATCCCCAACATGACACCAAGAGTGTGGTTATATTGTACTCATGCCACTTAACTATATAAAGATATTAATGTATATATCCGCAAGCGCACAGATAAATACACCCGTTGCAGCATTTCACCCAAGTTTATCCTAGGTATCGTTATTTATATTTAACCAAAGGAGAACAAACAGAGGGGCACATATTAATTAAAGGCTACTCTACACATGTGATATGAATATTCGAAATCACTATCCTTTACTCTCAAACAGGAATCGATCAAATAAAAAGAGATAAAATATATGATAATCAGACAATTAAGATGATATTCCTTAAAGCAGTACTACTATAGCAAGTCATTGATCAGAATATAAAGTAAGAGAATAACTCCTAAGTAATCCGTTAACTATTAGTCATAATCTATATTGATTAGTGCAATTATATCAGGCAATCATTGGCTAGGTTATCTCATATCCATAAACAAGGAACATCTCCATTACAAAGCTGAGAAACAGAGTAACAACTAAGTAATGAGACCGCGTTCTACTAAGTTCTACACTCAGGGAGTGGATTACAAAGGGCTCAACAGGAATGTCACACCCGCGATCTACCACATGGTCCGGAGTATAGAGTGCATTTGTAGGTAAATAGTATATAAGTACCACACTTACACAATGTTGACCACCCACCCATGACTCAATAAGGTGAGTGCTTTGTAAACATGTGTATAAACATAATGATAAACTATCTATGCCAAATATATAATCAAACTAGACTAATCTCATAATAATCAAGGATATAATATAGATTAAGAACAAGATCATATCTAATGTATGAAGAATAATGATCAAGAACAATGAACAAGAACTAGACAATGATGAACTAGAATAATTATGAACTAGAACATAAACAATTAGAACATAAAAGAACTAGAACATGAACTAGATCAAGAACCAGAAGAACTGATGAACTAGATGAATATCTGAAGAACAATGTTGATACAAGAGAGAAGAACTGGATTTACCAAGCTCCACTTGACTAGATTTGGTGCCCAAGGCTGCTTGACTCCTCTACTTCTAATTCTAATCTAGCTATGCCTAGATCTGATGGAGCTCTAAGGAGATAAGAGTTGCTAGTTGGTCTTCTGCTTTCTGGTTGATGATTGATTGAATGAATTCCTCCTTTGGAGGAGGGTCTGGGGCCTCGTTTATATAGCCCAGAGCATGGAACCGTGGCCCTTGGATCAAACTGACCCCCACGTAAGGTGAGGATGCATCCTTAGAGGTGGTTTAAGTAGCTTGCAAAGGAAGGAGCCGAGGGGCAACGGCCAGGGGCCGATCGGCCTAGGGTTGAGGCCGGTCGGCCCCACCTGGTGGCGCCTCATGGTGGCCCTCCTCTTGGAGTCCTCTGGTGTCCTCTAGAAGCCTCTTGCATATTCATGACGTGGAGATTAGGGCGATTGATGTGGGTTCCTTCTCGTGGAAGATATCAATTCCTAAATTATTCTGATAACCCCCTGCAAAATATAGATTCACCAAAACTCATGGAATTTCGTTAGTTTACACCCTAAACCTATGTTGGTGATTATTTATTAGCCCTTTATATATTTATTTTAACCCTTTATTATGGTAGATAACCATCATCAACAATAATCAAAGTAGACGATGAATATTGAAACCAAGAACATAGATAAGATGAATACTATAGTGTCTTGATAATTGTACCAAAGTATATAAAAATAATAGAGATACAATAAGAGAGGGGTACAAGAATTATACCAAACCATGCTCTAGACGATGTTGAGAATCCAAGCGAAGATCTACTTGCCTCCCTCTAGACCTAGCCTAACTAGCAAATGCCTTAGAAACTAGAGGAGCTCTAAGGAGATTTGGGTTTCTGGCTCTGGATGACTTGATCTCAAATGACTTGATGCCTCCAGGGGGGCTGGGGTCTGTTTATATAGCCCTAGGGGTGGACGTGAGCCATTGGATCAAACTGACTTGAAGGATGGCGTGAATGCAATCCTACGAGGTGGTGGAGGAAGCTTCTGGAAGCTGATAGGCAGGGGTCCACCTGGCAGGCCGGGCAGCATAGGGGTGGGGCCGACTAGCCCTACCTGGTAGCCCCTTGAGGTATGTCGTGGTGTGGTGTCCTCTAGAACCTTCTGGAGTAGTTTTCATCGTGGTTAAGTTTAGTTCTTTTTGACGTTTTGATCCCCTTTCCAATTTTCTAAAATAACCCTGCTAAAAATATAGATTCACCAAAACTCATAAAAATTATCAGTTTAAACCCCTAAGTTTCTATTGGTGATCTATTTCAAGCATTTATTCAAGTTATGTTGATGGTTTATGATGAACAATAACTACCGTCAATAGGAGGCTTGCTCGAAGCTCCCTTCAACGGTGATGACCCCGTTTGGGCCAGGCATCTTAAGCTTCAAGTTGGTATAGTTGGGGACAACCATGAACTTGGCGAAGCACGATCGACCGAGGAGGGCACGATAGACGCTGGGGAAGTCAACCACCTCAAAGGTGAGTGGCTCCTTGCGGAAGTTGTTCATCTAGTCGAAGGTGATGTTGAGCCGGTGCGCCCGAAGGGCACAACTTCCTTCTCTGGCACGATCCCATGGAACGGCGCCTTGCTGGGGCACAAGTTGCTGCAGGGATGCCCATCTTGTCGAGGGTGCTAGCGTAGAGTATGTTGAGGCCGCTGCCCTTGTCCATCAGCACCTTGGTGAGGTGCGTGGTGCCCACAATCGGGCTGACCATGAGCGGGTAGCACCCCAGATGAGGGACACTGTTAGGGTTGTCTTCCTGATTGAAAGTGATGGCCGTCTGGGGCCATCGGAGCCATGTCGGAGCGACGAGGGTGTGAACAGCATACACCTCCTTTTTGGTGATGCGGCACTGCCAGCGGGATTCATAGGCGTAGGAGCCCCCAAAGATCACGAAGCAGCCCTTGGCCTCCAGGAACTTGGTGTCTTCCTCCTAGGCACCCCCCGCCGGGTCGCCAGCCTTCAGGGTAGGCTTATGGGTCTTGCCCTATTGGCAGAGGGTGCCATGGATGTAGCCCTTCATGGTTGCAGCCCTTGAGGAGGTGCTTTGCTTGCCCCCTGTGGAACGGGCAGGGGGCCTCGAGTGCCTTCTCAAAGTGTTCTAGGCGTGCGCCTCACCCGTGGGGCTAGGGACCGGTGGCGTGGTCGGCCGCGACCACCATCTCCTCCCTGTGGTGCTTCCGGCCCTTGTTCCTCCTGTCGTGGCGTTGCTAGGACAAGGCAGGGCCATCGTCGTTGTCGCCTCCGCTGAGGTGACTGGCAACCTTGGCTTTGCCACTGAAGATGGCCTGGACCACCTTCTCACCAGTGGAATACTGGGTGGTGATGTCCAAGAGCTCTTGCATCGTGCGTGGGGTCTCGTGGCCGAGCGTGTGGACAAGCGCCTCGCAGGTCATGCCACAGTTGAAGGCATTGATGACATCGGCGTTGGTGATGTTGGGGAGCTTGTTATGCTTCTTGGAGAAACACTGGATGTACTCCCAGGGGTCTCCTCGAGCCTTTGCCTGTAGTTGTGAAGGTCCCATGAGTTCTTAGACCGAGTGTAGGTACCTTGGAAGTGGTCGATGAAGACAGAGTGAAGATCACCCCAGCAGCGGATGCTACCAGGCTCGAGTTGCTCGAGCCAAGCTCTGGTCGAGCTTGATAGAAGTAGAGAAGGTATTGGACGGCAAAATCGTCATCTGACCCCCTGGCCTTCATGGCGAGGCTAGTAATCCTCTAGCCCAAGAAACTCCACTCAAAATGCGTGTCCTAGGAACACGGAGCTTACACACTAGGGATGTAATACAATAGAGGATGGTGATGATTATACTGACGTATTGAGGTATGAGCCAATCACAAGATGGAGCCAATCAATCAATCACAAGAAAACTAATGAAATCCTTGGACAAGGTGACATAAGATTTTTTTTACTGAGGTTCACTTGCTTGCTGGCAAGCTAGTCCTTGGTGTGGTGATTCACTCACTTGGAGGTTCACGTGCTAATTGGCATCACACGCCAAACCCTCAATAGGGTGCTGCACAACCAACACAAGATGAGGATCGCACAAGCTACGAGCAATTCATGAGAGTACCTTTTGGCTCTCCGTCAAAGAAAGGTCAAGAACCCCTCATAATCACCATGATAGGAGCGAGAGACAATTACCAACCTTCACTCGACGATCCTCACTACTCCAAGCTGTCTAGGTGGCGGCAACCACCAAGAGTAACAAGTGAATCCCATAGTGAAGCATGAACACCAAGTGCCTCTAGATGCAAACACTCAAGCAATGCACTTGGATTCTCTTCCAATCTCATAAAGATGATGGCTCAATGATGGAGATGAGTGAGAGGGCTTTGACTAAGCTCACAAGGTTGCTATGTCAATGCAAATGGCCAAGAGAATGAGCTTGAGCCGGCCATAGGGCTTAAATAGAAGCCCCATGAAATAGAGCCGTTGGCTCCTTAGTCCACTGAAAAATGGGTCGACCAGACATGCTGGTCTGACTGATTGGACGCAGCCATCCCAGCATCCGTTCTGTGGATAACTGCCACGTGTCCCCTGCTTTGAACCTCTACCATAGATTTCCAATGGTCGATTTCCTACTCGATTAAGTTACGACCGGACACGTCCCCAGCAGGACCGGACGCACCGGTGCTCACACTGTTCGCCCGCGCGTGCGAACGCCTGACCTTCTGACCAGACGCGCAGCTCACTACCATTGAGAGTAAATAAGGAGATTGGAAAAGTTTGCGCTCTAACTTCTGTTTAGATTTCTTTCCTATCCATAAAGTCGTCAACCTTAGAGCCAAGGTTATAACTTTTAAGCAAAAAAATAATAAATCTTTGGCCATAACCTACGATTGTTTTAACCTTCTTTTAAAATCTGGACCAGACTTAGAATTACAAGACCATATTTTACTTCAACATTTTTACATGGGTCTTAACACAAAAACCATAGAATTTCTCACTTTAGCATCTGGAGGATCATTCTTGCATCTTTCTATTCAGGAAGAAAGAAAACTCCTAGACAAAATTTTAATAGATAAACTACCCTTAGAGCCAGAAGAGAATTCTATAGGAGAAGAATCACCAGTAGCTGAACCTAAAATTGTGCTAGAACCATCACAACCTTCAGCTGATCTGAATTCCGAGCCATTAGACACCCCATTTTTAGATTTTATGCTCGATTTCGAGGACGAACTTTATGCGATTATGGAAATGCCTCGAAATACCATAGGAAGCCTAGGAAGACCAATAAATTATCAAACCAAAAACTTTTAGACCCTTCCGACAAAGCTTTCCTTAAACAGAAGACACAAGAATTAGTGTCTATAATTAGCAATGAGTGGTTAGAAGAATCAGAGCTTTTCTCTGATGTGATCTGCTTGGATTCACCTTCTATCACCATTCAATGCCAAATTGATAGAGACCATTTCGAAGCCTTTTACAATCCAGTTGTGGGTGTTAACATTATGTCTGCATCATTTGCTTAAAATTTATTAAAATATATACCATTAACCCCAACAACCAAATTGTTGAAAAGCCCTTCAGGACACATTGTCTAAAGTTTAGAAATTTCATATGTGTTACCCATTCAGGTAAAAAAAATAATGGTTCATTTGAGCTTTTATATCTTTGATATCATGGAGTTTGACCTGTTGATAGGACAACTAATTGATAAGCTTATTCAAGAAGGATAAACAGGAAACTTTAATTTACGCTTAGGGAAAAACTTTAAACTCCCTCTGTCCATCACTCATTCTTTAAATACCGAGACTGAGCCATGTCTAGAGCATGATCCGATAGAAGAGGTCAAGGTAGCATCTCTAGAACACTTAATAGAACATAACTTAGAGGATGATTCTGAATTCTTCATAGAGGAAGAAGATGAACCTTTTATGAAACTAGAACCTTTAAATGAATTTATAGAGCCACCTAAACCTCCAATTTAGCTTAAACCTGTGCCTGCCGGTCTTAAATATGCTTTTCTTAATAATGATCCAGAATCTCCTATAATCATAAGTGATAAACTCACTCAGGAAGAATCTTTGTGCCTAATAACTTTCTTAGAAAAGCATCGCTCAGCTTTTGGCTACTCACTAGAAGATCTTAAAGGAATTAGTCCTACTCTTTGCACCCATCGCATCCCTACAATTTTAGAAATTACATCATCTAGAGAGCCCCAGCATAGACTTAATAATGCAATGTGAGAGGTAGTAAAGAAGGAAGTTTTAAAACTATTGCACGCCGGGATCATTTATCCTGTGCCACATAGTGAGTGGGTAAGCCCTGTTCAAGTTATGCCTAAAAAGGGAGGCATGACTGTTGTTAAAAATGAAAAGAAAGAATTAATTCCTCAAAGAACCATCACTAGATGGCGAATGTGTATAGATTATAGAAAACTTAATAAGACAACAAAAAAGACCACTTTCTGCTACCCTTCATTGATGAATTGTTAGAGCGATTAGCGAACCACTCTTTCTTTTACTTTCTTGATGGATACTCAAGTTACCACCAAATCCCAATACATCCAGATGACCAAAGCAAAACCACTTTTACATGTCCATATGGAACTTATGCTTACCGTAGAATGTATTTTGGTTTATGTAATGCTCCAGCTTCTTTTCAAAGATGCATGATGTCTATATTTTCTGATATGATTGAAGAAATTATAGAAGTTTTCATGGATAACTTTTCTGTTTATGGAAAAAATTTTGATAATTGTCTTGAAAACTTAGACAAAGTTTTGCAAAGATGTGAAGAAAAACACGTAGTCCTTAATTGGGAAAAATATCATTTTATGGTTAGAGAAAGAATAGTGCTATGATACTTAGTGTCTGAAAGAGGAATTGAAGTAGACAGAGCTAAAATTGAAGTAATTGAATAATTACCTCCACCTGTGTATGTTAAAGGAATAAGAAGTTTTCTTAGCCATGCTAGTTTTTATCGTAGATTTATAAATAATTTTTCATATATTGCTAGACCACTTACTAATATTTTGACCAAGTATGTTCCTTTTGAATTTGATGATGCCTGTATGAAATCTTTTGAAACTTTAAAGAAAGCACTCATTTCTGCACCAATCATTCAACCCCCTGATTGGTCTTTACCTTTTGAAATTATGTGTAATGCTAGTGATTATGCTGTGGGGGCAGTTTTGGGACAAACAAAAGATAAGAAGTATCATGCAATTGCTTATGCTAGCAAAACTTTGACAAGACCACAACTTAATTATGCAACAACTGAAAAAGAACTACTGGCTGTCGTTTTTTCTATTGATAAATTTAGGTCTTAGTAGGAGCAAAAGTAATTGTTTATTCTGATCATGTGCTTTGAAATATTTGCTCTCTAAGAAAGATGCTAAACCTTAATTAATAAGATGGATTTTGCTACTCCAAGAATTTGACTTAGAAATAAAAGATAAAAATGGATTAAAAAATTCTATTGCAGATCACTTGTCTAGAATGCAATTTGAAAATCCACAGGAGCTGCCAATCAACGATTCTCTTTGGGACGACATGCTATACCAGGTCTCTCGATCTGACTCCTAGTATGCAGATATTGTTAATTTTATGGTTTCAGGGTATATACCACCAGGAGCAGATAAAAGAAAGCTTATTTATGAAAGTCATCACCACTTGTGGGATGATCCGTACCTCTTCAGAGTTTGTTCGGATGGACTTTCTCAGGAGATGTGAACTAACTGAGGAAGGAATTAGGATCATTGAAAGATGCCACTTATCACCATATGGAGGATATTATGGCACATTCCGCACTCACGCAAAATCTGGCAGAGTGGATTTTTCTGGCCAACTATATATGAAGACATGAAGGATTTTGTCCGGAGGTGTGGGGCATGTCAGAGACACAAAAATATTAATGCAAGAGATGCTATGCCACTCACTACCAACCTCTAGATAGAGCTCTTCGATGTCTAGGGAATTGGTTATATGGGAATATTTCCAAAGTCAAAGAATTGTATCTTAGTGGCAGTAGATTATGTTTCCAAATGGGTTGAAGCCATGCCATACAGATCTACTGACGCTAAGACTTCCAAGAAGATATTCCATGAAATAATATTTCCAAGATTTGGTATACCAAAGATGGTGATCAGTGATGGAGGATCTCACTTTATTGACAGAAGTTTTCAAAAATACCTGTCAAACCTTGGGATCCATCACAATATCGCTACTCTATATCACCCTCAGACAAGTGGCCAGACAAAGACATCAAATAAACAAATCAAGAATATTCTTCAGAAAATAGTCGATGAGATGGGGCTGCTTGGAAGGATAGGTTACCTGAGGCATTGTGGGCATACCGTATTGCCTACAAAACGCCAATTGGAATGTCACCTTATCAACTGGTATATGGGAAGACCTATCACTTGCCTGTTGAGGTAGAATTCAAGGCTCATTGGGCTATCCAGAGATAGAATATGAATCTGGATGCAGCCGGTGTGAAAAGAAGGATGCAACTCTCAGAACTCGACGAATGGAGAGAGAAAGCATATCACAATGCCAAGATTTACAAAGAAAAAACCAAAAGATGGCATGACAAGAGAACCAAGAAGAAAAGCTTCACCCCAGGAGACAAGGTGTTACTTTTTAATTCCAGGGTGAAATTATTCGGGCATGAAAAATTATGGAGTAAATATGAAGGACCATACACGGTTATTAATGCGTCATCACGTGGAGCGGTAACACATTAAAATGATGAACGTACGTTGTTCAAGGTAAATGGACACTGTCTCAAAATCTTTTTAGAGCCCAATAAAGATCCAGAAGAATTAGATATTATAAAATTTATTAATTTCTCATGATTTTTAGGCCTATCCACTTTCTTTTTGATTTTCCGGTCAAAAGTATGTTTTTGGGATATAAAATATTATTAGAAAACATCGCGAAAAAGGAGCCCACGAGGCGAACTTGGGCCAGGTCACCTGACCTGGAGCCTAGGTCAACCGACCTAGGTCTGTCCCATTTCGCCGCCGCCTTTTTTCGTTTCGCGTATTTTGATAGATGCTTCTGGAAAATGAATATGTTGCGAATATTAGGTCATTCTCTGATGCAATTAACCATTCAAAACAAGATTTGACCCCTGGATCAAGTTGAACACCCCCTATATAAACAACCTCCTGCTAGCCTCCAACCTCATTCCATCAAAGCTCTCCTCTCTTTTAGATTAGAAGCTCTCCTTCTCCCAAAAGCTTCCCACGGAAGACGAGCAAATCATCCCCATGGGATGGACCACAACCAAATTTCAGTAGACAACTCTCTAGCCATAGTTCCAGTTAAAGATCCTCTCCCTCTGGCTATCATTCCTCCCAAGCCACTAGCTCCTGCCAAACCTCGTAGCTATGAGCGAGCCTACTTTGCCCAAATTCATGCTCCAACTCTTCCATCTCCACAGGAGTGTCTCCTCCTGAAGGATGCTCCACCGAAGGGACCGATCATCAAGGTGCCGGCCTACACCAAGCTGCTTCCGCCGAAGGATGATGAGGTGCTGACCAAAGTGAAGATGGACAAGCTGGGATAGATCATCTGCGCCAAGTACTCCTCACGCCCAACCATCAAAGGCATATGTGCCCATCCATCTAAAGTCAAGTTTCTACCACCCAAGGAGGCACCACAGAAGGCACCGCCACAGGAGAGGAAGAAGCGTCAAAGGACTACAGTAGCATCCCTAGAGGACCAAGTTAAATTCCTTGCAGAACTTGTAAAGTCCTTAGATAAAGATCATAATCTTGTTAGTAGGTCGGGGACAACCAGCAACGAGAGGATAGACCTAGAACACATAGAACGTAAGAAATTAGAAGCTAAGGTTGAGAGCCTCGCTAGTGATGTTCATGACGAGGGTAAGGAGAAGAAGTAAAAAATTATGTTATAAATTAGAGCACCCCAGTTATCAGTCTTAAATTTAGGTTTGTTAAATTAGGTTTGTTTTTGTCAAATGTAATAAAGTGCCCTAATTTTTGGGTTTGCATTATTAGCTCAGTTAATAGAGTGATTTGTTATTATAAAGTTTGCCTTATTTATTAAATAAAATTGATTACCATAAATGTTCTCTATTTTTGGATATGTGTTTTTGTCTCCACCTTGCTGTGCATGAGGAATAATAGGAAACAAGTGTGGGGGAGACACATCATGACGACCAAATAGGAAACGATCGCGAAAGTTACAAAAATTGGAATTAAAACGTCACAAGGACCACACACGACTTAGGACAGCCGCCCTGTTTGCTAGGGCAGGCAACCTAGCCTAGCTCTGCCTCACTGCGCACTTCATCCACGGTCAGGTATGAACCCAATACACTCTATTTTTATATATGTTGCTCCCTATTTTGAATTAAATTAAAAATTCATTAATAAAATCTTTTAAAATATAAAATAAATATTGCTGTAGTCATGACTTAAGGACAGCTTCACATAACACTTTTTTTGAAAGTCTTGCTACTGTTGGGAACTTAATTTTTAGGGACCCTGTGTCACTTAAGTTGTTGTGGAATGTGAGATAGTAGAATAATGAGAACCTGATTCTTGATGTCTAGTCATTGGAGAATTTAATTTCAAAAATAAAAAATAAATATCTACACTTCTCCTCCATAGTAAAAGTAATATCCCATTAGAGCCATACATAATTTACATATTGAAAACTAGCTCATAAGCTACTTGCTTTGTATTTAGTTTTGTCAAACCTTGTGAATCGTGTTGAGAGGTTTATCATGCTCCCAAGATCAAGATCACGTACACTCCACATATATCTGCTGCTCTTACACTGGGAGTACACAAAAAATGCCTTTCCATCCACCTAAAAATGTTTTACTCCTACACTGGAAGAAAACACAAAAATAAGTTTGTTAGGAATAAATGCTCTAAGTTCTTGTAAAATGTCTTTCTTAAAGTTTTCTAATTGCAGAAAGGAGGCATGTGGCTATATATATAAAAAAGGAGAAGTATTAAAAATAATGGACAAGTGTCCAAGCAAAAGTATTGAAAAAAAGAGAAGAGAAAGAAAGAAAGAGTTAGCTCATGTTCTCTAGTAAAAGTCTTCAATATTTCAAATTAGAGAGACGTGTTTTCAAGGAGCAAAGTAGAAATAGGATAGCCACCAAATATATTCCACACACATGCATATCTTGATCTAGGAGTATGACATTCCCCTCCATGGATCTGAGTTTTGACTTAGCAACATATGCAAAATAAGTATGCTACATCCTTGTATTACCTACAACTCCACATAAGCTTTATAGAGATAGATGTAAAGAAGGCATTAATCATCTATACCTTGGTGAGGATCCAAAAGTACCACATATATGAGTGATTTAAGAGTACTACATGAAGAAAAAGATAAGCTATGTTTTATTTTCAAAACTTATGCAAAAACTCCAATTGACATGACTAAAGAAAAAAGGTAATCTGTCTCAAGCTGTTCCATTCTCCAATCACCCAAAGTTTTATGGTAGACACATTGAATTCCACAATACAGGTATAACTAGGAATGGTTTTATATTGATAACTTGTCCTAAAGTTACGTTTGCAGCGATCCAACCTTTTCTCGATGACGAGTAAAAGACTAAGTGTGGGGGGAGCTTGTTGATGGTTGTTAAGTGTCATTTTAAACCGTCAACCAAACATGAATTAATGCATAAATAAGAAATATATAAGTAGAGTAGGGGTTTAACTGACAGAATTCCACGAGTTTTGGTATATCTGTGTTTTTCAGTGATTAAACAGGAAAAAGAGGCAAGAAATGGTGGATGTCGGTGTAAAAAGTATATTCCAATGTGAAACCAAATGGAGAAGATTCTAGAAGACTCAAGAAATCAGACCCTCCAAGGTGGGACCCACCTAGCATAGAGCCAGGTCAGCCGACCTAGGATGGTCCCACCTTTCAGCTAGCTTGTGTCATCGATCCTCTACCGCCTTGAAGATTGCATCCCAACCGTTGTTCAAGTCGGTTTGATCCAATGGCTCATGTTCATCCCACTGGCCTATATAAATAGAGCCCTGTCCCCTATTCAGATCATCCTCATCTAGGTTCAAACCCTAATTTCTCCTCTACATCTAGAATTCCTAGATAGGATCAAGAGAGAAGCTCCAAGAGAAGATTAGTTTTATAGTCCACCAAAAATTAGGACTAGTCTTATTTAGAAATAGAGAGATAGAGTGTTGGAGAAGAGTTTGAGGGGAAGCTCTGGCTGTTGGTGTCTCCTCTCTGGCTTGTACCTGCAGGATCAAGTTCCATTAACATTGGGACTTGCTTCTAAGAGTCTTTTGGTATTCAATTTCTAATTCAAGTAAGTCTTTGTTATTATTATTCATCTGGTTTACGACTCCATTTTGAGTGCTCTAGTCTTGGTCGCTACTAGATTAGAATAGTATTCATGGTGTAAGCGTGGTGCATAGACTTCGGTTACTCGTAGATGCACCCTGCATTCTAGAGTCGTGGTAGTTCGCAAGGGTGACTCTTATAGCCTCGTGTTGTAGGACCTAAGTAGGATCTGGTTGCCAGGTTAAAGTCATCTTATATGGTGCTTTCTCCTATGCAATGTCCCCAGCCTGAATAGTAATCATATAGCTTATAAGGGTTAGAACTAGACGACCATAGTGACCTCCTTTATAATCCCTATAATCTCCGTCCTTGCCGCTTTCTCAGGGGTTAAGTTTAGTCTTAGTTAGTATCACATGTTTTTCCTATGGTAAAATATAAATAACGATACTCTAGAATATTCCCGAGTGAAGTGCTACATCGGTATACTATCTGTGCGCTTGTGGATACTTATATTTCTTGTATGCATTTAATTTATACCAACATGTGTTCGTTCACTATTACTGTGCTGCATCCGGTTGCTTGAACCGACCAAGCCTGAGCACGCCAACACTAACCGGACTCGCTGCCTAGCATACAGTCACTGTTTTCTAGTGAAAACCAACTCCGGAGGCGGGCAACTACTACAGAAATCTTAATGGAGGCGGTCAGATTTCATTTTAGGAGGTGGGCAAGTGCAACTGCCTCTAATGGAAGGCCTCGGTTAATGGGGATTAATGGAGGCGTTGCACTTTGCCCGCCTCCATTAATTGATTAAAAAAACAAAAAAAGAAAAAGCCCGCACGGGCCTAAATCTGGGCTGCATAGGCCTAGATCTAGGCCTCGCGCTGTCATCGTCGATCTGTCGTCCTAGCGTCACCGGGAGGGAGCTGGGCACCGCCAGCGCCGCCAGGAGGACGATGGGGCCGGGGCCACACACCGTGTCAGGAGGATGACGGGGTCGGGGCTGTACGCCGCGCCATCGGGAGGACGCCGGGGCTAGGGCCGCACAGCCACCCATCCACGTGTGCCGCCGTTACTGAGTTGAGGCCTGCCGCAGCTCCCACGCCGCCGCAACTGGAGGTCGCGGATCTGCGAGGGAAGGAGGGCATGAGGGGATGGAACCGCACTGGATCTGAGAGAGGAGAGAGGAGCTGAGGGGCATACCTCGGATCCATGATGACTTAGGGTGCATAGCCACCGCGCCAGGCCCTCCACGCCACTGGCCACCCTCGTCGGGGTTTCCACGCGCGCCAAGACCTCTGCCGCATGTGAGGGAGAGAAGGAAGGGAAGAGGCGCGGCCACCGCCGTCGGGGCTTCCACCAGCGTCGGGGAGAGATGCTCAGGGAGAGGGAGGCCGGGCACGGGGAGAGGGAGGCCGGGCGCAGGGGAGAGAGAGGGGACCATTGCATCGCTCGTGCCTCTGCGCGTGAGAACGGTGCAAGATGGGGAGAGAGTGTGAGAGACGAGAGAGAGTGGATGATTTCACCCCAAACCCTAACCTTGCTATATATATGAAACCCCGGTACCGGGCCTTCTGGGCTTTTTGGGCCTAGGTCTTTTTAGAAGGCGGGTATTATAGTGTGCTCTCCTCCAAAGATCGATTTATGGAGGTGGGCACATTATAGTGACTGCCTCCATTAAGATGGATTAATGGAGGCAGTCAATTTACAGTGCCTGCCTCCATTAATAGTTTACCGAGGCGGGTGTTTGGGGGCCAACCGGGGCCAGGCTCGGCTGACAACAATGGAGCCTCCAATCAAAAAATGTCACCGCCTCCTAAAAGAAAACGTGTACTAGTTCATCACATCACTAACTTCCTCACCCTTGCTCAAATGTGCCAACTACCAAGTGTAACACCATGTGCATGTGTGTTAGCATATTTTCACAAATACTTTCAAGGGTGTTAGCACTCCACTAGATCCTAAATGCATATGCAAAGAGTTATGGAATCTAGTGGCACTTTGATAACCGCATTTCGATACGAGTTTCTCCCCTCTTAATAGTACGGCTATCAATCCTAAATGTGATCACACTCACTAAGTGTCTCGATCACCAAACCAAAATTCTCCTACCACTTATTCCTTTGCCTTGAGCTTTTTGTTTTTCTCTTTCTTCTTTTCCAAGCCGAGCCCTTGATCACCATGGCCATACCACCATGATCTTCATCTATTTGCTCCACCACTTGGAATATCTACCAACCTCACATACACTTAGAGCACATAGGTTAGTAGCTAGGGTTTTATCAATTCATCAAAACCAAACTAGAACTTTCAGTGGGGCAGGAGCCAAGGGCCGGGCCGAAGTGTTGTCATATATCAGGAGCCTAGGGGCTCGGGCGAGCCCTCGAGCCCCAAGCGGAGGTTGCGTCGTAGTCAGGCTCGGTAGGGTTTCTTCTCCAAAAGGTGCGCGTGAGCGTACCCGATAGGTATAGTCTCCAAGCCTGTGGGCAATCTTGGAGGGGTCGGTCGGGGGGTCTTCTTCGTTTGGGAACCACTGGACCCGAGGCTTAACATACCTATATGTTAGGATCTCATCACCGGGTCACGCCACGGACCTCGTCAGTGTCCGTCCGACGTCCGGAGCTCGCTCTCCGCCCCTGCGCCGCCCAGACCTCATCGGAGCACCCGCTCGCCTGCCGCAAGGATGGGATCTGGAGCTCGTCAGGGGCGTCCACCTGACACTCCTCGGAGCACCCGCCTGCCCGTGTCACTTGTCCGCATCTGCACCGCTCCGCTTGCCAGGGAGCTTGGCCGCCTCCACCACGCGCGAGCATGGGAGCTCGCCGCCGTGTCCCGAACGCCCGCGCGAGCCCTTGCCGCTGTGCCCCCAACGCCCATGCAGGAGGTTGCCGCCGCAGCCCCCATGCCTGCGTGGCCGCTCACCACCGCGGTCCCATGCCCGCACATGTAGCTGCTTCACCCACGATGAGACAGAAGAGGATGTCGTCCCAAGAGGATGCCCCCGCTCATTTTCTGGGGACAGGGACGCCCCGCATCTGAGGGAAATATTCTTTTTAGGGGCGGTCCCGTCCTCAGACGCCCCTAAACCAAACACTATCAAGTCAAGGATGGACTCACCCCATCCCAAGTAATCCTCGCAACCAAACACCATCTTATATTATGTAAATAGATCCAGCTAATAACTGGGATTGTATATTGTTATAAGAATGAAAAAGACTCATTGTATATAATCAACGAACTGCCAATTAACAATTGTACAGGAACTATCAACACTTGATGGCAGTTCATATAGTGCTTGGTTGTGTTTCCACTGTCAACAACTTATAGGCGACAGCCATGTGTGTCTCTTGCCATATTGCTCGTTGTCCTGGTTGATGTTGGTTACGATACGGGTAATGAATCTCTTTTTGAATCTCTCTAGATAATAATGGTTGAGTGGCTTTCTCTCTCTTTTTCATCCTTCTCGATCATTCGTAACTTGCTATGCAATTCGACGTCACGCCTACCAAATCAAATGCTGAGATCTATTTACAGTTAATAGCTAATCGCGCGCGGACAACGAGCTGAGATCAAATTCAAAAATGCTAGCTTGCAGCCAAGAAGACGAGAAGCAAATAAAACGGTTAATAGCTAATTGGTCAGCAGCAAGCAAAGGAATCCTTTATTTCGAAGAAGACATGGGCGGATTCAAGGGTATTCCCTTGTATTCATGGAAATACCCAACTATTTGGGACACCTTTATGTATATACATGTATATACTTATATGTATAATACACCATTCCGCACCATTTTCACTCAATTTAGCTCAAAATTTTAGAGTTGGCTAGCTGAACAATTTGTTATTTTAAGTCTATGGATTTGAGTTTTCTTTACGACGTGGAAGTAGGAATACCCAAGTTTTAAATCTTGGCTCCGCCGCTGGAAGAAGACATGGAATCAGCCACGCGTCCATACTGACTTGTGGATATACAAACACCACGCGACCAGCAGCCGCGGTTGGTGGCGCGAGAGCAATGGATCGGAGTTGGAGAGGTGACGACCGCCGTCTCGTCGATCGGCGATGGCGACGGTGGCGACGCGAGCTCCGTTTCAATGCCTACCACCGTTCATTTACGTCGTTTTCACGCGTACAACTGCTGCGGCACCACTGATGACGTAGCAGCCGAAGAAGTTTTCAGCCCCACATCACCGTCTGTATCAGCCATTCGTAGATCGACGAAAGTGCCGTGCCTGAGGCCGCCATTAGTCAGTTGCCTTCGTTCCATTTCCACGCAAGTCATTGTCAAGGTGCGCGCATGCATGATCTCGTTCTCGTCCGAGGCACGGGCGGTATAGTAGTTTGCCGCAAGTGGTGGCCACAGGTACTAGTCGATCGAGCTGAAAAAATGACACGACGGCCAGAGAGATCCTTGGCGACGTACACAAGCCGTGCAGTGCACACTTGCGGAGTTGAGAGAGTCTCCAGAGTTACGCATATGCAAGCGCAGTCAAATGCATGATTACTGGTGGCGCTTACCTCAGGTGCATTAGGTGCGCTGGCTGACGCCTCCGCTTGCCCGTGGGATAACCGTACCTACCAAGTTGTGTGGAACTAGTACTCATCAGCTTGCAATTGTATACTCCTTCTGTCCCTTTTATGAATGTCGTTTTAGACTTTGACGAGGTACAACGCAGATTCAGTGAATGTGGAGAGGGGGGGCGTCCAGGTGCACAGGAACAGCTGTGAACGGGGACACTTAAATGCAGTGCTAAAACGATAGAGAAAGGGGGACGGAGGGAGTAGGTGATTCCAAGGTAAGTATGATGAGCTAACATAATATAAGTGGGTGTTTAGTTAGGAGGTGAAAAGTTTTTGGGTGTCACATCAGATATTTTATGGAATGTCGGAATAGGTTTTCAGATACTAATTTAAAAACTAATTATATAACTTGCCTGGAAACCGCGAGACGAATTTATTAAGTCTAATTAATCCATCATTAGCACATATGTGTTGCTGTAGCACTTAAGGCTAATCATGGACTAATTAGGCTTAAAAGATTCATCTCGTGATTTCCAACCAAACTGTGCAATTAGTTTTTTTTTATCTACATTTAGTACTCTATGCATGTGTCAAACATTCGATGTGATGGGGTGAAAAATTTTTGGGTGGAAACTAAACACCCCCTAAAATTATTGCCACGTGTCATCTGAAACGAGGATCCAATGTCAAAACCACGTAGGGGAGCCAAAACATCAATTTTAGGAATTATTTGGCTGCACTCATATTTATCTCAATTCGTATTTACCTGTATTGAGATACAAGCGCATTCAAATAAGGTCACGAGGGTGTGGAGGGGAGACTATGTCCCTGATTTGAAACTTAGACGAGTTTAGGCAGGCAAGACTCTTTCCTGTCCATAATAAGGCACGTGAGGTCCGTCCAGCTACTGGGCCACAACAAATGCTATGGATTGAGAAGGCCACAAGAAATACTTGAGGTTTTCAGATGGTCCAGTTGAATAGGATTTTTCTCTTAAGCTACTGCAAGTAAATTATGGAGGGAAATTGGGCTGCGCTCATAGCCATACCTGTTGGCCAATGTTAGTAATGGATAAGCGATGGACCGGGTAAAGGTGTCCTGCTTATCATCATCTGCTTGGACTTTGGTTTTCTAAAATTAAGAGCTAAACTTTATATCACTTTATTTGTTCACTTGTGTGATCTAATAAACTAATTGTCTTTTACGAGGTCGGCTAAACTTTATTAGTCTGCCTATTTAGAGCCTCAATGCTAAGTCCAAATAAACACGACCTTTATTTTCTAAAGGCCTTGTTTGAATGCGCATGTATTCATCTCAATCCACATGTGTTGAAGTGGACTGGAGTGGAATTAAATTAAATTCTATTCCATTCCACTCCAACACATGTGGATTGAGGTGGATACACACACATTCAAATAAAGCCTAATGGATCGTTCATTGGTTCTTGCTGTGAGAGCAGTGGAACTTACACGTGTAGTGTAGCAACAACCATATTGTTGGCTCAATAGTTATTGTCTCCATCCAAAAAAATGAAATTTTAGGTTTGTTCTAATCAAACTATAAATATAACAAATTTTATAGCAAAAAATACTGATGTTTATGAGGCTTAATAATACTTATTTAATCTCATAAACATTACTATTTTTTATATGAACTTGTTATTTGTCATGTAGTTCAAGTGGGGGATGAGATTACTCGTATTATAGTTCTTGGTGAAATAATGTTCAAGTGAATTAATTAGTCACATTTGTAGAAGGCACCAGAGAGGTTTTGCTTTGAATTTAGAATCCAAAAAAGTTGTAATTGTATTAATGGATTATTCGTAGAAAGAGTCGCTCAGCTACCCATGAGCGAGGCTTAGAGCAACTCCAAGAGCTAATGGAAATTTAGCTCTCTAAACTGGCTCTGTAAAATAGTATAGACTCTTAAAATGGATATGGTCCCCAACGGACTAGCTAAATCAGGCTTTTTATTTTTTAAGGCACCACATCATCACTAATTCAATCGATTTTTGATTGGGTCCGTCATTTTTTTTCTCTGCAAAATTTAATTGTTCCTGTGTCAGCGGAAGTGGAGGTACAGGTGGAAGGAAATGGCCAGAAGCTACTGATGGCTAGCGAAGCCCGCTGGCTTAATTTGCCGACCGGAGAAAACGGGATAGCCAGCCATGTATTTTAGAGATGTTGTTAGCGAGTCAGTTGGAGCCTCTTTTTTATCAATTTTGCTGATACCGAGTGGGATACAATGTCTTTTGGAGTTGCTCTTACTTGGTCATATTATAAGGGCATGCCATGCACAAACCAAGCCAAAATTTGTTCACCAAATTGGTGGCCATAGTTTTAGCTAATTTTGGCCATCAAAATAAATTAAGATGGTGAAATGGCAGGGCTACTAAACTAAAATTTGGCACCCAAGCAAATAGAGGCCATTAGTTAAAATTTGGCTTAGGGGCTGTTTAGTTGGCAAATTTTTTGGCGAAACTTTACTGTAGCAGTTTCGTTGTTATTTGGTAAATATTGTCCAATCATGGTCTAATTAGGCTTAAAAGATTTGTCTCGTCCATTTCGTCTAAACTGTGTATTTAATTTTATTTTTTTATCTATATTTAATGCTTCATGCATGTGTTTAAAGATTCGATGTGACGGAGAATCTAAAAATTTTGGCAAAATTTTTGGCATCTAAACGGTGCCTTAGTATGATTGGCATATGATGGGTAAGCAACTAAACAAGGCAGGCAGTTTCGTCAAAAAAAAAAAAAAAAAAAGTCAGACAGATGGCTCTCTGCGCCGCAGTTCGCTCCGCCCGTCCCCGTCGCCCCGTCCACCGCTCCGCCCCTCCCTCTCCCTCGAACTCAGGCCGCTCAGCTAGCAGCGAGCCAGCGACAGAGAGAGACAGGGATCCAGCGATAGCTAGGGGCGGGCACGGTGGCGGCGAGCAGGGTGCCTGGCTCTGGCTGCGACGCGCGAGCAGGGGGCATCGCAGGCGGCGCATCCGGCTGTTGCGGCATCTGAGGACTGCGATTCGTTCTTCTCTGTTGTGGCGCGATTCGTTCTTCTCTGTTGTGTCGTTCTTCTCCCTTTCGATTTTTCCTTCTCTCTGCTAGCTTCGGTTAGCTCGACAGCGGCCTAGCTCCCTGCCTCCCCGTTGTCCGCCCTATCCCCGCCGTCGTTGCGTCATCTCCGGCCGCTCCCCCGCTCCCACCTCCATGGCGTCGAAGCAGGCGGCTGCGGGCGAAGCCCTTGCGGTCCAAATCAATGGCATGTTCCGCTCCGAGATGTACGACATGATGTCCAAGATGAAGGTGCGCCGTCCCAACGCCGACCCAAATCCCCAAACCCTACCGCAGCCCTGTTCCTCTCTCCTCTCCTCTGTCTCTCTCCATCCACCCGTTGGTTCACCGATTTGCTCACCGTTTTACTGATGTTTTTATGGTATATGGCGCTTGCCCCTCGCAGAGCATGATCGACCACGACCAGGAGACGGTGCGCCGCATGCTTGTTGACAACCCGGAAGTCACCCGCGCGCTCTTTCGGGTGAGATTTCCTGCCGTGTGAGCTCAGTTTATTTTGCGTTTCTTAAATTAGGTGCCTCAAGCTGCACACGCTCATGGAATCTAGATATATGTCGGGCTTTAGGGTTTTGTGGGTTGTGCAGTCGTGTTTGGTTAATTTGGAAATAGTCATGTTCATTTTACTTGTATAAATGTGGCTATACTTGTCAGGCGACATTAGCTTTTGTGTTCTCTGTTCTTCCAATTGGGTCTGGTCCATTATAACTCCAAAAAAAAGGAATTCATGAACCTCTGTAGTGAAAAAAATGTTGGTTGCTCTTTACACCATTCAAAAGAGACTTTTGTAGTGATTGTTACCTTTGTATTTGAGTTTTGAAATTGATAAATAAATTATTTTATGAATCACTTGGTAGCATGACAACAATGCGTTCACTTCTAGTCCCTCCGTTCCAAATTATATTTCACTTTAGAATTGTCTTACATCAAACTTTTCTAACTTTGACCAAGTTCATAGAAAAATGCATCAACATATACAGTATCAAATTATTTTCATTAAATTCTCATGAAATGTTTTGATCGTGCATTTATTTAAGACAGCCAAAGTGAACTATAATTTGGAACAAAGAGAGTAGTTGTTTACCTGAGAAAACCTTGGATGAAGATAACTGTGTTTTATGTACTAGTGTTAGCCAGCAAACTCTATTAACGCTAAAGTCACTACTTGTTCGACTTTGCTATTGTTCTCCAATAGTTTATTTAGAAATATTCTTGTTCTAAGACCTGCCTATACCATTGTTCTCCCGGCATAATATGTCTTGATGTCTAACAGCAAATCTGTTTACTTCTTTAACTGGGTTTGAATTTCCATATGCATTTCAAGAATTAGAAACATATATGACTTTCTTTTTGCAGGCGCAAGTGGTCCTTGGAATGGTGAAAACACCAAAAACTGTATGTAAACTAAGTTCTTGAACTTCTCTTAACATTAATATGCTAATCAGCAATTGAATTTTATTGTTGCATGCCCTCTGTCCTACAGGCACAATCTTCAGACATGGTCCCACCCACAGCAGTGCCAACAGCACCTTCCTCAGTCAAAACTACTGCACCAGATCATGTCAGCTTGCCTCCACCCCCATTACCTTCTAACCAGCAGAGTGTTGCTCAACTTTCTGCCCCGTTTCCATCTGGCTTGTCTAATGTGGGATCGACGATGGACATTCCTACTATTTCAGCAAACCCACCACAACCAACACAAGCAAAAGGATACCCTAGCCATCATATGCCTTCATCAGCTCCTCAGCCATCTCAACATCCAAATATGGCCCTGCCTCATGCTCCTCCACAGTATTCCAATCTTCCATCACATATACCTGTAGTTCATAGTCAGCCACAGCAACCTTTGCAAAGTCCTGCAATATATAATCAACAGTTGCAACCACCTTTGCCCCAATTGTCTAGGCCACCATCTATGCAGTCCTTTGCTCATCAGATGCATCCACTAGTATCAAATTCATTTGGGTTGACTCATGCAAATGCTCCGCAGCACATGTTACAACAACCGATGTTTCATGTAAGATTCTATGCTGAATCCATATGATCCTGATAACTAGATACCATGCTCTGCATACTGATAGATGATGTTTGGAATTTCATAGCCAGGTGCAAATCCTCAAACTAACTTCCTTCCTGGCCAACCACCATTGCCTAGCCAACCACCACCACAGCAGCTGTACCAGGTACAATTTGTTGTCTTCTAAAGTATATCATTATGTTGCATTGGAGTTGCTACATTTGCCTTTCCAAAGAAGTTAATACGAGTATCTTCCCAATTGCATTTATGTTTGATGAAGATTCAAGATTGTTAGGAAAAGTTACATTTAGGAAGTGCAATGAAATGATCACTTTCTTTATTGTTGTCATCACAAGAGTTCTTGGTTTGGAAGAACCATGGCCAAGCTTCATGTTGGGTCCAAAGTTCTAACATATTTGTCTAGTTATATGTGCTCTCGAAATGTTCTTCGGATTTTTTTACCTAATCAAATTGGCATCCATATGGACCTGTAGAATGATTCTTGTTATGAAAATGAGCTACATATTTGCTCAGCTAGGTTCTACTGATGTTTCCTTGTTCTAAGTATCATCTGGCTTTTCTTCCCTGATTATTGCTGCATATAAAGTTCAAAAGTTTTGCCATTGTTCTTAGGCCCATGGCACTACTCTATTCCTAAGGGCATAAATACAAAAACTTATACTGTACAATCTCAACTTTTATACGATTGGCCCTTTTCATGTTTTGACAATTTCCAATCATGATAATACACCATAGTTCTTGTGCCCCAGGAACATGAGAAATACCGCAAGTACATGAAAAAATCTCAAAAAAAAAAAAACCCTAGCAAATTTCACAAAACACTAGGCACTTTTGCTTCTTGTACTCATCTAGATGCAAAACGAAGAAAAGCTCTATTAGCTTCTCATCATTAATGAATAGGACTTGTGATGTAATGATATTGATGGTAGAACCCTTAGTAAAATAAAGATGGACTAGGATTTCCATTTCCATTTAAAGTTGGTTGACCTGATTGTTTCTCTTGGGTGATCTTAATTTGATCACATGTTCTGCTAAGAAAAAGGGGAAGGGTTGGATTCTTGGAGAACATAGTGTTGATAGAAAGGCATGAGCAGGTTTTACTGGAATGCTAAGTATCAAAACATTAACATTGCAAACTTGTATGTGATGATGAAGAAAGATGATGAAAGCACCTGTGGTCAATGGCAAAAGGATTATTGGCCTTAATGATGTGGATTATAATGAGCTATCTGTAGGGAAAATGTCTTCAAGCTCAGGTGCAGGGGGAGGGCCAAATAACAGAAGAACTGTAGTTTCCCGCCTGTGTTGCACCCAGATGGGTGAAGGAGCAAAAACTACGGTCTTGTGTCATATACTCATAAGCTGTTGTGTTGCAATGTCACCAGTACATGTGTCTCTGTGTCACTCAAAATAAATCTGGTTGTCTCCTTACCATCTTTCTCAAGGAATGTACATACACACATGACAATTCTTAAATGCTTGTGAAATAAATGTTCTACTAGTCTCCTTCACATTGTCCTAAGAAATGTGTATGGCTTTGCCAGTATAGTTGGTTCTTAAAGAAATGCTAGACTGCTAGATGTCTGTTTACTTTCTTGGCTGTTTAGTCACCACTATAATATCATCTAAGATGTTTAGAGATTTTGTGGCTGGTATATAGAACTGAGATCACTGTTCTTGGAAGATGTCAACCATTTGTGCACATATATCTCCGTGGTGTTTCATGTTTTCTTTCAAAAAAGGGTAAAGGAGGAAAATTCAACAAGCTTCAACTACATATGGTCCACTGAAGCACATGCAACTGATTGCAAAGATAGTCTTGCTGTTGTACTCTATGAGTAGTTCAGTCTTTTATGTGATTTGGCGACCATGGTTCAGTGCATAACCCTTGTAATCTATCTGCTCAACAGGCTAGTTCACACTACAATACACAAACTACGACTCCAATGCAAGTTGATAGGGGTGCTCCCTGGGGACGAGCCCCAGAAGCTCCTACTTCCGGCTCTCATTTCCCTGGGCAATTACCTGGGTTGCCCAGACAAATGGCCCAAGGAATTGGTGGTATCCAGGCAGGCCAAGCACCTGTAAGTGTCTTCTGTTAGTATTTGGGAACTACAATTGTCTGTATTCTTCCTAAAAAAAAATGGTCCGTATTACCATTACCTTCCTATGTTTCTCCTGTTAGTGTACTTAAGTCTGGTTATATTGCTCGAGCAGCTGACACCTGAGATGGAAAAGATGCTAGTCCAACAAGTCCTGGGCATGTCCGCTGATCAGATTAACATGTTGCCTCCAGAACAACGACAACAGGTTCTTCAATTACGAGACATGCTACAGCTATGATAGATCGTCAGTTGACTGGGTAGAAAAGTTTCAGTTCAATGCAGCAGAGATCCCGACTGTGTGCCTGTTCGTTTTACCCTTTCGTATTAGGCCCTGTTTGGTTCATGAATGTTAAAGTTTAACTCCCATCACATTAATGTTGCGGCAAATGCATGAAGTACTAAATGTAGACTAATTGCATGCATGTCGGCACAGATTAGGAGTAATTTACGAAATGAATCTATTAAGCCTAATTAGTCCAAAATTGAAAACTTTTTGTCAAATAAGACGAAAGTGCTACAGTGTTTGTTAAACTTTAACACTTCTAAGCAAAACAGGCCCTTCCCTTGCCTGATTGACATCCCGACTAGCCGGCAGCCTACCATGGAGATGCGATTGTAGAATGCTAGATTGCTAGCCATTGTCGTCATTTATAGAAATGCCTTTTGCTTTGGTAATGTGTTGTCCTATCGACTCACAGAACGGCATGTTTTGGTCCTATTCTGCCGCTTCAATTTCAAGGCCTTGTTTAGATGACATCAAAATTCCAAGTTTTTTCACTCTCTCTCCATCACATCAATTTTTAGCCGCTTGCCTGGAGTATTAAATGTAGGTAAAAAAAATAACTAATTACACAGTTTAGTTGGAAATCACGAGATGAATCTTTTGAGCCTAGTTGGTCTATAATTGGACAATATTTGTCAAATAAGACGAAAGTGGTACTATTCATCGGGTTGAAATTTTTTCAGCATCTAAACGAGGCCCAAGTCGTGTTAGAAACATAAGATGCGCACCACCACAACCCCCCCTCCCCCCGTTCATCGAGACGAACCTTGCTAAATTGATTGCTAAATTAACTTCATCTAGAAAGAACACTATTCTAGGTTTGATTTAAACCATCTTAAATTCAACTAAGTCTATTGAAGGAAAAAGTATTTTGTTAATATTTCTGACTCTAAATAAGTATATTATATGAAATCACTTTTCTTATATTTTAGGAGCTTTACTTTTTTGTTATTGTTTAGACAACAATTAGTTTTGTCATTGTTTGACTATAGAAAGAAAATGTAAATTAGTATCTCTTATGAGTTGTACTTCCAATTGTACTAGTTGATTGTTTATGATTTGTGCTAGTTGGTTGTTTAAGATTGCCATCTGAAACTTTGGTATTGGTGTCTAGAGGACTGGGTGTCTAAACAGAGCGACTAGTGAATTTATATCTGCGCGTCTAGGCCTTGATGGTGTACAAAGCGGACACAAGGATGTATACCGGTTCGGGCATGAATGGTCTTACATCTAGTGGGTTTCGCTGCGGTTCGTGTTGCCTTGCACCGGAGTGCTCGTAGTAGGGGTTACCAGCTTTTTTCGAGAAAGGGAGCGAATCTTAGGTCTCTTGTGGGTGGTGGTGCGTGAAGTGTGGTTCTGGCTGCTGTTGTCGTGATTTTTCCCGTGTTTCGATCTCCCTCTAGATGTGGCCCCTGCCTCCCCTTTTATAGCTTCTAAGGGGAGGGGTCGGGTTACAATCATGGTAAAGAGGTAAAAAACAAGGAGAATGAAAGAGGAAAACAGAAAAGGTGGCATCGGGTGTGGCCGTCCTCCTCCTTATCCAGTGGGAATAGTTCCCCTGTAGCATGAAGACGTGCAAGGCGTTGATCTTTTGGCCTCTCCATCCGCTGGTGCGATGTGCCGTGACCATGCTTTGACCTGTGCGTCCCTGTGTCGTGAGGTGGGTGGTGTGTGCGCCCGGATTTTCGTAGTGAGGAGGTTAATTGGCACAGTTGCCGTCACCCCTGTTACTGTGGAGATATGGATGTCATCGTAGTAGAATGACCGGGGTCATGTTAAGTCAGGGCATGGTTTCCGAGTTCATGTTGATTGTTGTAAGGTCCAAATAGGCTAGAGGGGGGTGAATAGCCTAATTAAAACTTCTACAAGAATTACTTAACCACACGAGTTAGTACAAAAGGTGGCGAAGCAAAATGCACTAGCTCTAACTAATTAAGCAAGCCACCTACACAAGTCTAGTACAAGACTATCCACTAAACACAACAACAACTACAAGCTAGATACAAGAAGTAACACGAGAGAAGAGCTTCGAGTGATTATACCGCCATGTAGAGATGAGAAGTACCAATCAATCAACCACACAAGAGAAATCCTTAGGAAAAGAACGACACAAGAATTTATCCCGAGGTTCACTTGCTTCCTGACAAGCTACTCCCCGTTGTGGCGATACACCCACTTGTCGATTCGCGAGCTAATCGACTATCAAGAGTCAAGCCCTCGGCGGGCGCCGCACAACCGCACACAAGATGGAGATCCTCCAAGCCACGAGCTTCACTAGAGTATCCAATTTGCAAACTCCTGCGGGGAAGGATCAAGAACCCCTTACAACACTTGGTGAGGGCTTCAACAATCTTCAATTGTGAGCTCAATCACATCCGCTGCTCCAAGCCGTCTACCGTGTCGGGAAACACGGAAGAGTGACAAGAAATCCGCAGCAACTCGAAGATCAAGTGCCTCTAGAATACAACTCTCAAGCAATGCACTTGAATCTCACTCAATCTCACTCAAGATGTGCTACCAAGCAAAGAGATGAGTGGAGGGGTTGTTCTCTAGCTCAAAGGATGTCTCTAGGTCTCAAAATGTGTAAGAGTTTCCCTCAAACCCTGGACATCTTCTATTTATAGCGAAGGGGTACGCAGCTAGCCATTACCGGATGACGTAGTGAAAATCGTACTGACCGGATGCACCGGTCAGGGTGATCGGACGCGTCCGGTCACTACAGGACAAGCGTGAACAGTGTGCGTCAGAAGTTACCGTTGCCATGACCGGACGCGCTCTAACGTTTGACCGGACGCGCTGCACCTAGCGTCCGGTCGGAGTCCAGTAAGCTCCCACCGCGACCGGACGTGTCCGATCGCACGTCACCAAACGCGCCACGAGTTCGATCAGCACTCCGCTGCGCTCTGCCTCTCTGGACGCCTGACCGGACGGTCCGGTCCCGTGACGCGCTGGTCACGCGCTCTTCTTCTGCGCATAGGAGAACTGACCGGACGCGCTGGTCAGGCCAGACCAGCGTCCGGTCAGAAACCCTAGCAGCACTGAGTTGAACTGATCGGACGCGTCCGGTCAAACCATGACCGCGTCCGGTGCAGCATCCGGTCACCACAGTGACCGCCGTTCGCCTCTGTTTCTTTTTTGACTTCCGGCGCAGTGAAAAATAGGCGTTTCACTTCCCCAAAAAGCGTCGAATCCCGCCTCGCAAGCTCGGCAGGAGGGAGAGAGGAACCCAAACCCCTCTCTACCGCTTAAACTTCACCACCTTCACAAATGTGCTAACACCACCAAGTGTACACCACCATGTGCATGTGTGTTAGCATTTCACAAACACTTTCAAGGCGTTATGTTAGCTTTTTACTAGATCCTAATGCATATGCTCAAGACAATGATCTAGTGGCACTTGATTCCTGAGCTAACCGTGATTGCCCCTCTTGATAGTCGGCTATGTATCCTAAACCCGGTCAATCACTTCTCTACTCACCTTAGACCGGCAAAAGAAAAATCCTATGGTTATACCTTTGCCTTACGCTCTTAGATCCTTCTCTTTCACTTGATCATCATGTCCATCATATTATGTGCATCTCCACCATGATTATCATTTCATGTCCATGCACCATCTATTTGTGATCTTGTGGCCACCACTCCTTGCCACATACACCTTCATCACATGTGTTGCTTATGCCTAACTCAAAACACTTAACACATGACATTAGCAACTTGGTGTCATTGATTACCAAAACCAAACTTGGGCTTTCAATTGTGCACGGTCACATCCATCATGTCGATGGAGCGAGCACCGTGTTGGGGGCCCTACGGCTCCCCGCCTTGCCTAAGGGTTCCACTTGCCCCTCAGGCGAAGCGGAAACGCACCGCGGGGGGTCGGACACTTTTGATAACGTCGGGAGGCTCAGGCGAGGCGGAGAGATGTCGTCCGAGACGCCTTATCGCGCCCGAGGCCTTTCTGCAAGGCTCGGGCGAGATAGAGTTTGTCGTTCGTGCCTTGAGCGGCTGATATGCTATCAGTGCACTTTGGGTTCCCTATGATAGAGTTCTTTAACACCCGTGCAGGGTGTCGTAGTTTATCCCTAGTTGGATACCCTGGGTATTTTGATACCCGACATTTGGGCACTTAAAATATAGCAAATCCCTTATCAAATATATTCCATTTATCGTAAGTCTAATGATATTTATTTAGTATGAACAATATTAATATACTTTTATATAAACTAGTAGTTTTGTCGTTGCCGCGGGTCAAAAAAAATCCACATGGTACCCTTCATCCTGACGAGACATTTTTTTATTTACTACTGTTCCACTTGATGTTTTAGGATTTTTAGAATAAACTAGGAAATATGCCCGTGCATTGCAACGGGAGAAGAAAAAACTACCAGACCTTAATAGGAAATAAGGACAAAAATGGTATATATCTATTTATATGTTACCTTTTTCATAAATTTTAATTGCTATAATTTATTTTATGATGATCATGACATCCATAATTGAAAAACCTCTGGTGTTACGAGCTCGCTTAGCACCTTGGTTAAGTCCTAAGAAAAATTATCGTAACGAGTTCTTCAGATTTTAGATTTAAAACTTGTAAGAAATGATCAACAAATCTTATGCGACTCACTTTCGCGGTTGAGAAAAGTCAAAACAAATATTATAAGTTAGTTTACTTAAGGTAAAGACATGTTAACGAAAAACCGAACGGGAAGAGTGGAATAAGCGGTTTTAATCGTTAGCATGAAAAACATTTTTTATGGACAAAAATAAAATAGATCTTGTGTATCGTGTTTAAATAAGATTTGAAGTATAGGTTTAGTAGTTGAAAGTGCAACTTTAATTTTGGAGAATAAATATTGTTAGTTAGTATTTTGGGAGTTCAAAAATCAAATATGAAATTAAGTTAAGCCTTTTTCGTTAAGTCGACAAACCTTTGCACTTAGGTTTAAAAGTATCATTGTCTTGGCAAATTAATTCTAGCAAATCGAGCTAAGCACTAGTGTCATATTTTTGTCTATGTGTTTGCACCTAACTGAGTATGTTGTGATGATGTGATGGTTAGTATGGTTAGAGCTTGTTTTAGCTATTAATTAAATACATTTAACACCTAGAATACCATAATCCTAGCTGTCGGCCCCTTCTGGCCGTGGTCACCGCGCCTTGGCACGGTGACGCCGCGCGATGGCTGGCTGAGGCCACCAGCCTGTTTGCATCGGTCGGCCCAACCTGGCTGCAGCCTGGCTGGCTGCCGTGGCTGCCGCGCTGCCGGGTGCCGCTGCCGCACCGCGCGCCTGCGCCGCTGCTTGCCGCTCTGCAGCTCACGCGCACGCCCATCCCATTGCTCTGCCCCGCGCCATTGGCCTGTTGGTGCCGCTATCACTGCATCCGCGCTGTTGGCATGCCACGCCACGCCGCGTTGCTGAGCACGCACGCGGCCATACCAAGTCACATGCGTCGCTGACACCGTCTCCCGCTAGCCGACGCCGCCACGCTGTCCTCGCTCTGCTGCTGCGGGCCGTGCCGCTATCAATGCTGCCGCTACGCTCGCATCGTTGCCGTGCTCGGCTCGCGCTGCTGCCCTTGTCGCTGTCTGCTAGTGCATGTGCCGTCGCGGCCATCCTTGGACAAGAGTGTGGTGTTTGCTGCCTGCCTGGTCGCCTACTGTCCCTTCCGCTGCCCTGCCTTTCCCGCCATCGCTGCGCCGAGCTGGGTAATGGAGGCCGCACACGTGCAAACTCTGCTCGAAGCCTTTATGACTCTACCCGAGCGCATTAGCTTGATTCCTCGCAACCATAAGCCAGCCACCACCTCACCGAGCCCTTGACCCGCGTGGCCATGCTCGGCTATCAAAACCGAGAATCGTCCGCGCGTCTGCCTTCGACGCCCTTTCAAAAATTGCCCCAACCAGTGCACCTTCATCTTATTCCTCGTGCACGCAGCCTGTCATGGAAGCTAGCTAGCCAGGCAATCCACATAGAGCCTCATGTCCACTGTCACTGGCCAATTTTGATTTCCACGGCCGCCAGTCACCTCGCCGCCGTAACAGACAATGATTTGGTGGTAAGCTGCTGTCTTCGATTCCATTCCAATTCCTTGCCGCCGTAGTCTATGACCAATATAGGGACCATGCTATGCACGCAGATTTTGCCAGACGACCCACCTACTATGAAGTGACACGACCGTGCCCGCTCAAAGTGTCGCTGTACCATGAAGGTGCACGGGGACAAACCTGTTCGGGCCACCTCCACGTCAACCGTCATTTCGGTGGACTCGTGGTAATCTCCTGTTGCTCCCGCACCTCCCCGTTGCCCTCGTCGCCATACTAGCTTGTCGGAATAGCCTCACCGCCGACGTCGGCCGCCACTGTGGTCGGCTAGGCCACAGTACCCTTCTGAGCCCCTAACCGCCACCCACCCTCGCGCGTTTGGCCGTTGTTGGCGATCGGCCTCTTACTTTGGTCGTAGCAGGCTTAGTTTGCCCGACGTGGACGTGTTGTGCCGTCGGCCACCACGGCGGTGAGAGCAGGGGATTCTAGGGGCATCTTCGTGGTAAAGACAAAAGTATCAGAGGGCTTAGCTGCAAAGTGGCTGACCGTGGGAATAGTAGGTATAGTGGTTGTGCTGTTACGTTGAAGAGTAGGGTTTGTTTTGCAAAGTTGTCAGCGCATGTGGACTCTCCCCGCCTTGGGCCGTCGCTGGGCTGGCTTGCGATACGCTCCGCACCTGTGTTCGCCCAGCTGGGCCAAATAGTGAGCGCCGGCCCATTCCTTTAAAAGTGTATTTTCTAATTGTTTTCCTTTTTCTTGTTGCTAGGAACTTGTAAATTCTATATCAAATTATGTGGAGGTCCAAAAATTGTGAAACCAATTTTGTTAGGTTCCTAAAATCATGCTCTACCTGTTAGTGTATTTGGCTCACATAGCCCTAAAAGATTTCAAGGTCGCTCTAAATATTCTAACATGCTTAAATATTATTAGAGTATAAACGTGTAGGAATGTTTGTGATAAAATGGTGATAGTGGTAGCTCTAAAAATTTTATAGTAAATTCATAATATTATTAGCTACTCTCTGTAATTTTTGTAGCTCCATAATAATTAATTTGTTTGGGTAGCTAATGAACCCTAATTTGAATATATGTGTTTGATCGATAAAATGAATAAAGCAACACCTTGGTTGGTATAAATAAAATACTTGTTGGGGGGACAACATCGCATTAGACAATGAGGATATGTAGCTTAGTGCATTAGCTGTAGAGCTGGCTCGGTAGCTTGAGAGTCGTAATCATATCAACCAGTTGCGGTTATCGTTGTTTATTCACGTCTCTACGTGCATCCGCAAATCTCATATAGGAAATAATGATGGATCGTGGAGCTGACCGGAACAGCGGGAAGGATGATGCTTTGATGTTCGTGTCACACAATGGAATGCTAACCTTGGTTAAATCATACTCAGGCAAGCCACGATGCATAACCCTTATTATTCTGCACTTTATTTTATGCATGTACATTAAGTTTCAAGAGTTAAATGAAAACCACTTGCATATATATATATATATATCCTTATTATATGAGTCTTACTAGTATGATAGGATCGCATAGCTTGCTATGCTATAGGATCCCCATAGAAGACAAGTGATTATTTATCACTCGCAAGAGATAGAAAATATATTATTGTTACTATTATTATCATGTTACTATCACATGGAATAAGTATGAATAATAATTGGAGACTGGACAGGACTATGTTTGGATGGACTTGGTTGCATTTGTCCCGCCTGTATCGATTAAGGACCATCCATTGCTGTGGATGGTAGTCAAGTCACAAATATATTATCCTAAGCATATACTTGCTTATGGGGGCGGGAAGACTTATTACTCTCTTGTCATGGGTTCTGACTCTTTTCGGACCGACTGTTAAGGGTGAATTATTGGGTAGGAGGTCTAAGCACCGCACTGAGGTCAGGCCTCACGTGTTGGGGGTTTAAAGTCCCAGTTTGGATTAGGACCTGGACCCCTTGACAGGAGTAGAATTAGTTATTCTGTGCCTGGGGTACAGGTGAGACGTGTGTTTCAGGGTACCCAACTGAGCTACATTGATTCACGAATCGCCGTTTCTACATGACGATATGACTTGGCTAGTATCTAGCACCGTAGTAAGAAGTGGAACATGAAATATGATAAAATGGTTCTGATTACTTACCTATTACTTAATGGACTAAAGATGACTACTAATGAAACTGAATATAAGGATGCACATTTGGTAATGTTTTCTGCAGATGCAATGAACCCACAAGTCAAATAGCTTTGCATATCCTTGGAGTCTTTTTCTTTCTCTGACGGGTAAGTCTTGCGGAGTACAATTGAGTACTCAGGGTTTGTTCTACCCTGTTGCAGGTTACAAGAACATTTGGAGCTGACACTTGTGTGTGAAAACCTCTTGGTGGGCTCAATGAGGATTTCCTTCATGTTGCGGATCTAGAGTTTATTTAAAGTTTCCACAAAAATAATTTACAAAGGAAAACTTATAACCTGTTATTATTTCATGTATATAAAATGTTCATCATGACAATATTTAACTCGCCATTAAATGATTTTTATTTTCGCTGAAACTCTGATAATATTTTATATTCCGCTATTATTATCGAATGATGAATTACTTCGATGTTGTATCAAAAGTGATGTAAAAAATGGCTAAGAATATTGTAACCTTTATCTCTCATTTATCATCATGATGGGAAAATATGGAATTTCGAGTCCTCCCATGGGGTGTGCTCGACGAAACTGCATAGTTTAGTGCTTTTTCTTGGGTACTTAGTATCTAATGAAAGACAAATATGCTTGGGAGGGCATTAGATTAGGCGGTTCTGCCACAACAATAAAGTTAGTATCGTTAATAATATGGCAATGTCCTATTAAGTCTTACGAATTAAAATACTCCCATTGTCCCAACTCATAAATTTTTCATATTTTTTTTATATACGTAACTTTTACTACACTTCTACATAAACATTATGTCTAAATATATAGTAAAAGGTATATATATTGAAAAGCCAGAACGATTTACAATTTAGAATAGAGGGAGTTGAACCTTGATTTTTTTTTCAATTGTAAGACACAAAAATATTTGCTCGTAATATATCATGACTTTAATCTATATGGGTCCTAATATCTATATGGATCCTAATCCAAATTAAATACAAATAAATAAGGATAAGAATAGAATTTACCCTAATCTTATGTCTTATCCTAATATAAAAAACCACAAAGAGTTTACGGGCTCTTTTGATTTTCTTACCGAGTTTCAAATTTATTTTTCATGGATCCGAACACAAAAACCTGTCCTGTTTTTTCTGTTGGTTTTCCGTCCATCGAGTCGTGGTACCATGTCCATTCCGGTTTCTTTTTTTCTTTTCTCTGTCACGTATGTGCCTTTTTCACGATAGTTCACCTTTTCTTTGCATTCTTTTTTTGTCCACATTATGTTTCTCCCGAAGAAGGGACAATGGGAGTGAAGAAGTATGGAAGTAGCCGACTTAATAAGAAGTCTAAGAGTCAGATTTGACTTGCAGGCAAAATAAAAATAGGATATTATGAAAACAAAATATATATTCCTATAATGAGAATCATATTTTGCATGACTAATAACTATTTATATGTATAGCGTATTACAATGTAATGAAACTTGAAGAGTCTTTTTTTTTAGAATTCACTTACCACCGTGGATGTACATTTTTCTGCTATTGTTTTAGCAGTTCCTTGCTGGAAGATTATGCTTCTCCTGATGATGTGTTTTTCTGTTGACATTTTATATTGGAGTCGAAGAATCAATCTGGTCGTGTAGATCCTAGACGGATAAGTGCTTGATTTTTTTTTTGTTTTGTCTCGTTGGTTCTCTCCTGGTTTTTGTTTTATATATCTGCTGTAACGAGCCATGTTAGATTAGGAATCGTATTGGAAATTTGCTTAGTTTTTTTTTTTTGGAAAAGGATGTGTCCAGATCACATACACGACCAGTGGCGGACCCATAAATTGAATCAAGCCTGGGCGAAGAAAGTTTTCTTGTTCATCCTAGTATAATAGCATAGTGTTACAACCACAAGCCATGTATATTAATGCTAGCTATTTTTTTAAAGGATGACGAGAGCTTTGTCATTATTTTTAGTATTATATGATGAAAAAAGAAAAAGAGAGTTATAGACTAAAAACCAAAAGAAAAACAAGTAAATGAAGCGCTTCAGTCTGGATTAAAAGAAACTCCAAAACACGAGAGTAAGCAAAGAACAACTCCGGACCTAAAAAGGAAACGGCTGAAGCGCACACAGTCAACTACCCAAAATAACTGGGTAACCACCCAAGGAGAAAAAAAAACCTAGACATAAAACGACTACCCTGTATCTGTGTTAGGTTGCATCGCCAAATTGTACTGATTGATGTCAAGAGTTGAGTTTGTTTCCACCTATCCATTGCTGCATAATTCAAACTCCTCTAGTTTTGTATAGTGTGTGTGCTAGGCTAAATAATTGTACAGTTACATAATTAATTGATATGCTCAGGAGCCAAAAAAAATGCATGCAATACGTTCAAGGTTTGACAGCATGGTAGTGTCCTACCTTTGCTTGCATGCCCGCTGAGGCTTGGATGCTTTGCTGGAAATTGACGTGTAGTGCTAGTGTCCTACGTTTTGTCACCTAGCTCCGCTCAGGCGCAGCACAGCATGCTTGTGCGAGCTCCTAATTTTGTGCAGCAGCAGCAGCAGGCCTCATACTGATCAACGCCCGTCGGAGCCTGGACAGGCAAGACATACTGTAACTCAGATGAGCACGGGTGATATATAAAAGTCTGGACGGAAAAAATTCTCCATTATCCGGTAGTTAGAGGAAAACGGACAAAAAAAATGGACGGACCAAAAAATAGGTTGAAATTTTGCCTCTTTATTATTATTATTATTATTATTATTATTATTATTATTATTATTATTATTATTATTATTATTATTATTATTATTATTAGGTATAGAGATAGATTTTCATTTGAGATTATTAAGATGCTCAAAAATAATATAAATTTTCAGCAGTATATTAATATTCATCCGGGCTTGTCTTCTTAGAAAAAATATATCATTTCTTATATTGTGTTAGATAAAGATACTTTTTATATAAAAATTGTATCTCTCGATGAGATCTATAATTTTTTTAATTTTAAGTGTTTTTATTTTAGAAAATATAAAAATACAAAAACCAATGGCAATACCCAGCAAAAGGGAACATCAAGTGGAAATAAACAACGGGGACAAAACAATCTTTTTGTCTAAGACTTAACACTGTTATAGCTCTAAAGTGACCGAAGTGTTAAATAGGAAAGAAAATAAGATAATTTAGATGTCAAATAGAAAATTTCTCAATTTTAAACTTAGACAGTTTAGGTGGGTGTTGACAACCAAAAATGTCCATTTTGTGAAGTTGTCAAAATGTATAATGGACTTCACCATTGTGTTTCTCTCATCGAGATGGTCAAAAAACATATATGGAACATCCAATTTGGAGTCCGGATGAGAGAGTTATGCCTCCGAGAAAATATATGAACTACCGATACTACCGGTCCGAGATCACCGGTACTACCGGTCCGAGCAGATTTGGCGTAGATATGAACTACCGGTACTACCGGTCTGAGACCGGTACTACCGGTGGCTAGCGGAGAAAGGCACAGTTTTACGTGAAAATGAACTACCGGTACTACCGGTGAAGCCTGACCGGTAGTACCGGTAGGTGTTTATTCTGAATCTGACTTTTAGATCTCGAATCGATTTGTTTCTAGATCAGTTTTTGGACGTGGGAGACTTAGAAAATAAGCCTTGGAGAGGTTTCCTACTGTGATAAGACCACCCTCCTCTATATATATGAGAGGATCATGCCCGATTGAGTTTCCATCAATCCAATCGTCAAACAAACAAATCAATCAATTCCTTTTACCCCTTTTCTCTTCTCCTTTAACCTCTATGTTGTTCATCTCTTGATCCACGACCAAGGATGGCGCCCTAGGCTCGTCGGCCGACCAAGGGCAACCCGGCGACGTCCTTGCCCTGACAGGGTCCCTTCCGGGTAAGAGCTTCGGCGGTTCCTTTGCTAGTTTGCTTGAAAACTAGCCGGTTCTTCGTCACATAAGCACGACTGGTTATCCTTTGGTGGTTTGCTTGTAAACTTCTCCGTGTTTCACCATGTAAGAGTGACATCCTCGCTATGTTCTTCGGTCCGTAGCGGCCTGGGCGTCCAATGCCCTTTCTGGTGTGTGATTCGGACCACATCCGACGTCAACACACTTTTTGGCGACTCCGTTGGGGACGAAGATTGCTTCAGCTTCACTTTTTGTTGCCGAATCTCTTTGCCCTAGCTCTTTTCCTCGCTGATCTATCTTCTTGAGCTCGCCATTACCATTGCATCTGGCCCAAATGGCCGATTGCATCTGGTTTTGACCCCTTGTGATCTTACTTGCAATTTTGCAACGTGTTTGCCCTTGACATTGGAAAATTCAGCAAGGCGGTCAAGTTCTAAATCATGGAGTACCAAGGTGATTCGTCACAAAACACTACAATTACTCCGATGTACAACTTGCAAATGCATCTTATGATCCTAATGGTTATTTTGCAAGCCATATAAGCTCTCATGTTGGTGTTGCTAGATGTAATGATACTAGATATGTTGCATCGGCTGATACTTTTGATAATGTTCCACATCATACACATAATAATTATGGATATCATGGTCAAGAGCCGATGTCAACTATAAATTCTTTGAGTTTTGATGCTACTAGCAACATGCAACATATAAATCCTTGTTCATCAGCTATAAGTTCACAATATGTGGTTCCATCACATGACCTACCGATGAATGAGAGAATTGGCTATGACAATGCTAGTTATTTAGCCAATTGCTCTCAAAATTCAGCACCTTATACAAATGCCCATATTCATAATTTGGCTTCATATGTTACTTCTAACTTGAGCCGAATTAATGAAAATTCAGCAATGTGTTTAAGTGTTAATACTCATGATTTAGTTTCACGTGTTACTAGTAACCATAGCCGAATCAATAGAAATTCAGCACCATATGCAAAGATCAATGCCCACAATTCAGCTTCGTATTTCGCTCATGATCAAAGCTGAATTAGTGAAATTTTAGCAAGGCATTCGAGTACTAAAACTCATGATTCGGCTCAACCTATTGCTAATAATTGTAGCCGAATCAATAAAAATTCAGTAATTGGTGCACATGCAAACAATCATGATTCGGCTTCATATGATGCTCTCAAATCAAGCTGAATCGATGAAGATTTAGCCCATACTAGAAATCCATATGTCTCCTCTAAATGGAAGGTGCCCGCATATCATAGACCGTATCCATTACACATTGATTACTTGAAAACTCCTGATGGTTGGTGGATACTTGATTTTTATTTGTTTAGTGGTGAAGATGATAAGACCGCTATGGAACATATTAGTATATATCTCTCATAGCTAGGTTTTGCTGGTAAAGAAGACTATATGAGAGTATGAAATTTTCCTTTATCTCTTACTGGTATTGCATTTGCATGGTTTACATCTTTGCCCCGGTGCAATGTTGGTTCATGGTCTCAATTAGAGGAGCAATTCTATGAATATTTTGGAAAGACTAATGAGAAAAGGCCGATCACAATTGATTCATCAGCTAAAATTGGATTGCTAGTGGGCATGAAAGAAAGATTTGATTCGGATGTAAGCAAAGGTTCGGCTACAAAAGCCGAACAACACAATATCCTTTCCGAATTAATCACATCTCCGAAAACAAGTCTTGTTACAGAAAAGCATGGAAAACAACAGAAATAAGTTAGACTTAATTTTTTAGGAGCTAAAGGGGTTGTACATTTATCTAGTGATTACTACATCATTGATGGAGATCAAGCCCCTACAAGCAACAAAGGAGGGTTGTCTGCCTACTCAGAATGGGCTAGGCCGACTTTGAAGTCGGCTAAGCCGACTCCTGCCTGAGCTAAGTTGGCTAGGCTAACTTCCCAGTCGGTCAGGCCGACTGCCCCTACCGCCTACTCTGAGTCAACTAGGCCGATTTCCCAGTCGGCTAGGCCGACTACCTCTGCTGCCTGCCCTGAGTTGGCTAAGCTGGCTTCCCAGTCGGCCAAGCCGTCTGCCCCTGCTAATGCCCAAGTCAGCCTAACTGACTTCCAGTCGGCTAAGCCGACTTTCCCAGTTCTGGTAGCTGTTGATGTGTCTTCGGGTGATTTAACCCCTCTTGTTGATTGGTTTCTGGAGAAGAAGAGCAACATCATGCAAATCAAGGATATGCACTTCTCCAACATGGTCAACAAGGCAGAAAACACAAATATTTTGCTCAAATTCCAATCCGGTCATACTATTTCAATTTCAGCATCTATTAGAGATATCCTTACTAATAGTTGTTATAGACCGATTGAGAATAACAATTTATTTGTTAATGATAAAATAAATTCAGATTCTATCGGCCAGCACATTGTGCCATATGGCAAGGCCGATAGTGCTAGTTTGTCAAAGCTAAGGCTTATCAAAAGCAGCTACAAAGGTGTGACCGAATGGGTTGATATTAAATCTGATCCCTTCACTTGCCTAGCTTTAAAGCCGACTCCACAAAAGAGTCGGCTAAGGAAATCAAAGTACACCTTTGACTTTTACTTTTTGCGATCATGTCTTTGATATTTTGCTCAAGAATAATTTTATTAGAATCATTGATCACAGTGCTTTGCCATCTATTCAAAACTTAGAAGAGCTTACATATTGCAAGTGGCATAATTCTTCTCATCATAATACTTCTAATTGCAATGTGTTTCGTCGAGTGATCCAATAATGGCCGATTGAGATTTTCTGAAGCTCAACAAATAGGCCAATTGGATTCAATTGGTCTTGATGGCAAACAGGTTTTGAATCGGCTTGCATTAGCCGATTCATTCAAAGCTCAAGGCTCAAATATCCAAGAGAGAGATGTGGAGCCCTTAAGTGAAGACAAGGTTGTTGTCCATGAATTACAAATTGAAGATACTCAAGAGGACAGCAATGTTACCATAGTTTCATAAGGCACTAGGGGGCACGTGAAATCTCTCCAACTAAAGCAAAAGCGTATTGATCCCATTGAGCAAGGGGAATCGGCTAAGGATCCTCCTCGGAAGCATGTCTGTCAAGATGGGGAGAAGAAGGAGGATGCTCATAAAGCTGATGGAGGTAAAGGCCATGACAAGCTAAAGAATAGAAGGCTGAAGCTTTGCTTTAAGGAACTTCTAACTAAATATGAGAAGATAGCAGAAGCAAATGTCACCAATCGGCCAAAGAAAGTGCAATAAGCAAAATCACCTCCAAAGCAAAAGTTTCAAGAGTGGAATTGGTAAGGAGATAGATCTCACGTAGCAGCAACATATTCTCCTTTTGAGCAGCCAATTCCTATGTCATATGGATCACAACCCGCATATTTTCATCTTTATTCATCTTGGGGCTGGTTTGATCAAGAGGCACATGTTCCATCATATTTTAGGCCACAATATATAGAATATGCAGCTCCTAGACATTCAGAGAGATCATCATCTTGTAAAGACCGTTTTAATAAAAATCGGTCTGGAGCTCAACCAAAGAAGAAAGTGGTAAAGCAAGTTTACCGTGTGAAGTATGATGGCCGAAAGAAGGAAAGTTCAGATCTTAGTCAACTATTGAAAAGCCGATTACATTGCTAAAAAATCTGGCTATTGATGGCAAAGAAGTTGGGAAATCATCTATTCATATTATAGGTGTCAAATCTAAACAAAAGAAGGTGAGAGTGCCCAAAGTCAAGAATGATTTGCTGCTGTCCAAAACAGAAATAAAACCGATATGCTCAATCGGTTACCAAAGTGGCAAGAAAAGAAGTTGCAGAAGCTTAGTGCAGAGAAGCTAAAAGAAAAGGGCTTAGCATGGGTTCCTAAATGAAGAATTCAAGCTCAAAAGGATGATGCTCAAGCAAGTGTTGCAACAAAGGCAAAGGAGAGAAGAAGGTTCAAGAAACAATTGCCAAGTTGGAGGTTTGCACCAAATCATCAAAATCATTGGTCATGGCATCATCCATATTCTCTGCCTATGCCTATATGGAATTCATCCATTGGTATGCATGGTTATCCCTCAGCTCATTATTTTGATCCTTGGTATGGATCTGTATGTTTCGAAGGGTTGCCAAATTATTTGGCTTATCAATGATCAAAAGCTGAAATATTTATTTTGGTTATGTATGCTCTTGTGGATGAATTCATATGGCCGATATTTTGATATCGCCTTTAGTGTAAAAATATAGCCGATGAGTGCTTGTGACCATCGTGCTATTAGAAAGCCCCATAAAATTAACTTTGATGGCTTTCAGGCCAGGGGGCATGACATATGCATTTTGTATTTACTTCATAGACATGACAATATGATTAATCGGCTTACAAATAAGGCGAATGTGTTGGCATAATCATTATTTCTCATAATAGTGATGTTTGAGACATCAAGCCGATTAAAATTACATTTGCACCAAAATTCAAGCAGAATGTGAAGTTTTCTTATTCGGCTTGGCTTATATTGCAATCCATGAAGTATGACATGTTGAAGCCTATGGTGATTCTTTACTAGTGGTGCAGCAAGTTGCTGGTGAATTTCAATGCTTAGAAGAGTCACTAAAAGTTTGTCTTGATGCTTGCCTTGATATCATTGGTTCTTTTGCTGAATTTCAAATTCGGCATATTCCAAGGCATGGAAATCAAAAGGCCAACATGTTAGCTCAGCAAGCATCTAACTATGACGTTGGTGGGTGTAATTTTCATATTCAAGAATAGCCGATGCATGAAGATTTATATTTTTGCCGTTTAAGTACGGAAGAATCGGCTAAGCTGACTACCCTAGTCGGTCTAGCCGACCCCGATTCTCTGGCAAGCCAGTCAGCTTGACCGACTTTACCAGTTGGCCTTGCCGACTCTCTTGTGGCCAGCCCGACCAATGTGCATGATGAACTCTCAAATCGGCCTAACAAAACTTCTAATGATGTTAGGGCCGATTTACATGATTGGAGGACTCTCTTATTGGCATATCTACGAGATCCAAGTGCCAAAGTTGATAAAGTGTTCGATGAAGTGCTTTCAAATATATGTTGCACAATGATGAGCTTTACCGAAGAACCACCGAAGACTTGCTACTGAAGTGCTTAGGAACTGATCAAGCAAGAATAGTTATGGGAGATGTCCATGAAGGTATTTGTGGTACGCATCAATCGGCCCCGAAGATGAAGTGGTTATTGCGTAGAGCCGGTTTTTATTGGCCTACTATGATGACCGATTGCTTTTGCTACTACAAAGGATGTGAAGAGTGCCAAAGGTTTGGAAATATTAAACTAGTGTCTGCTGTTATGCTTCATTCTATAATCAAATTGTGGCCTTTTCGTGGTTGGGGGCTAGACTTCATTGGCCAAATTCATCCCTCATCTTCTAAGGGACATCGCTTTGTGTTGGTTGCTACCAATTATTTCACTAAGTGGACCGAAGCTGTTTCTTTGAAGAATATGACACATAAGGAGGTTATTGAGTTCATCACTGAGCATATCATTCATAGGTTCGGCATACCCCAAACATTAACTACAGATCAAGTGAAATCATTTATGTCTAAGGAAGTGAGGGACTTTGCCGAATTATATAAGATCAAGTTGCTCAAATCATCTCCATACTATGCTCAAGCTAATGGCCAAGCTGAGTCTAGTAATAAGACTTTGATCAAGCTTATCAAGAAGAAAAATGAGGAGAATCCAAGAATGTGGCATGAAGTATTGTCTGAAGCTCTATGGGCACATCGCATTTCGAGGCATGGTGCTTCAAAAGTTACTCCTTTTGAGCTAGTGTATGGTCAAGAGGCCGTGTTGCCAATCGAGGTAAATTTGGATGCATACAGGCTTGCTAAACAAAATGATCTATCAACCATTGTGTATCATGATTTGATGATGGATAACATCGATGAGGTAACTGATGTAAGATTAAAACTCTCAAGGAGATAGAGAAAGACAAAGCTCGAGTTGCCAGGGCATACAACAAAAAGGTCAAGAGCAAATCTTTCCGAGTAGAAGAATTAGTGTGGAAAACCATACTACCTATTGGATAGAAGAGCAATTAGTTTAGCAAATGGTCACCAAATTGGGATAGTCCTTATAAAGTGATCAAAGTCATGAGCGGTAATTCTTATTTGCTTGAGACATTGCAAGGTGAACGTCTCAAAGTAGCATTCAACGGAAGATACTTAAAAAAGTATTTTCCAAGTGTTTGGCAAGAAGCCTAAGTGCTCTCCAAACAATGGCCGATACATGTATCGCCCTTAAAACAAAATGGCTGATGTATACATCGCCCTTAGTCACCATACAACCGATGAGATGGGTATCGTTGTTGTTTGTTTTAACTATGTTTGCTTAATCAAGTATTTTTATGTTTATGCATCATAAACCTGAAAACAGGGGGCATATGTTGACAACCAAAAATGTCTATTTTGTGAAATTGTCAAATGTATAACGGACTTCACCATTGTGTTCCTCTCATCGAGATGGTCAAAAAAGCATATATGGAACATCCAATTTGAAGTCCGGATGAGAGAGTTATGCCTCCGATAAAATGTATGAACTACCGGTACTACCAGTCCGAGATCACCGGTACTATCGGTCCGAGCAGATTTGGCGCAGATATGAACTACCAGTACTACCGGTCCGAAACCGGTACTACCGGTGGCTGGCGGAGAAAGGCACAGTTTTGCATGAAAATGAACTACCAGTACTACCGGTCCTTGACCGGAACTACCGGTAGGGACCGGTACTACCGGTGGAGCCTGACCGGTAGTACTGGCAGGTGTTTATTCCGAATCTGACTTTCAGATCTCGAACCGATTTGTTTCTAGATCGGTTTTTGGACGTGGAAGACTTAGAAAATAAGCCTTGGAGAAGTTTCCTATTGGGATAAGACCGCCCCCTCTATATATATGAGAGGATCATGACCGATTGAGTTCCCATCAATCCAATCGTCAAACAAACAAATCAATCTATTCCTTTTACCCTTTTTCTCTTCTCATTCAATCTCTATGTTGTTCATCACTTGATCCACGACCAAGGATGGCGCCCTAGGCTCGCCGGGCAAGAGCTTCAGCGGTTCCTTTGCTAGTTTGCTTGAAAACTAGTCGGTTCTTTGTCATGTAAGCACGACTGGTTATCCTTTGGTGGTTTGCTTGTAAACCTCTCCGTGTTTCACCACGTAAAAGTGACATCCTCGCTGCGTTCTTCGGTCCATAGCGACCCGGGCGTCTAATGTCCTTTCTGGTGTGTGATTCGGACCACATCCAACGTCAACAGTGGGTAAGACTTTTTCCCGTCCATAATAAGGCACGTGAGGCCGGGCTGTGCTAGGGTCTGGCTGTTCGGACTCTATGCTCGCGCCGGCCATGAAATTATTTTGGCGCCATTCGCCGCGCGCGCGGGACAGCGGGTCGTTTCCTTATCGGCGCGTATCGCGTGCTCAGTTGGCTTCTGAACATTCCCGAGCAATGCATGGCGAGGCTAGGTGGTGCTCGCGTATTCATTCGTCAAATTAGGCATGCACATGTGAACTCCCCATGCACACGCTAGCTCGCGTCTTTTCTTCATTTTCACAAGTATGTGTACACGTACATAGTTTCTGTTTTATTTTCTTTGCTAGCACAAATGATCGACGGTTAATAAACTAACTAGCTTATGGTCCTTGTATATTAGCAAGCTATATCATTGAGTGAAGACTTTGAACCGTATATTCGACTCACGTATACGTCGTCGAGTATACGATTTTAGGGAAAAATATATGGACGTCATATATACAAGCTGTCCAGCATGATGAACCAAGCTAACTGTTAGCTTGCTTCTCTTATATATTTATTAATTAGTACGCGTGAAGATGCATGCATGCTTCTTTAGTAGCATATGTATAATACGAGCTCCTATACATATGAGCACGTTACATATGGTCATATTTATTTTGAATATTTTGTGCAAAATCTCGTCAAACAAAAATATTGTTTTAGACAAAACAATACCACGTGACAACTTATGGAATATAGAAAAATATATGTAAGAGATAAAACAAATAAAAAAGATAGTAATCAAAATTAATAGATAAAATATAAGAAAACAAAAAACTAAAACACCAAAGAACATTCATATAGAAATAGGAACAACTTAAACAACCTAAATATATCATGGAACATTTCATGGATACTATGTGGATACTCAAAGATAATGGTGAAACATCTCATTTATATAAATGTGGCCATTCTAAAAATATCAAAGAACATGATATGTGTACCATGTGAGCATCACTAAAAAAATATCATATAACATCACATGTATAGCACATGAACATCATAAAAATATATTGTAGAATATCACATGTACACCACAGAACATCAAATGTATATTACATGAACATCATAAAATATATCGTAGAACATCATATATATATATATATATATATATATATATATATATATATATATATATATATATATATATATATATATATATATATAGTACGTGAACATCACCGAGGAATATATCACAAAACATCTTATATATACTACGTGAACATCACATGTACGTTACATGAACATCACAAAATACATAACAAAACATCACATATATAATACCAGAACATCACAAAAAAAACATGAAAATATATAACGGAATACAAGAAATGAAAAAGTAAAAACATGAAAATGAAATAAATAACATATTAAAATCACTAATTATAGTAAATTGAAGAAGTAAAAAAATGAATAAATTAAATATAAAACAAAAAAGGCATCATAAAACATCGCGTACACTACATTAACATCCTAAAACAACACAGAACATCATATATAGAACAACACTAAATATGTCATAGAACATCGTTTGTATACTACGTGAACACCACATGTATATTATGTGAACATTACAAAAATATATCACGTAACATCACATGTATACCACGTGAACATCAAAAAAATAAATGAAAGTTAAACAATACAAATAAATTAAATACAAGAAAGAACACCACTGAAAAATTGAAAAACAAAAATAGAAAAGAAAGTAACAAATAAAATAAAAAATTGAACAACCTACCCAGAAAACGTAAGCATCGTTGTGAAAATAAATGAAACATAAAAAACATAAAAAATGAAAATAACAGTAAAATATCACATCAAACAAAAAAGAAATAAAAAATGAAGCACGAAGGGAAAAAAGAGAGAGAAAAGAAAAGAAAAGAAAAAAAAGAAAAGAAAAGAAAAAGATAAAAAGAAAAAAGAAAAGAGAGAAACCAACGTACCTGGGCCGTCACTTCTATGGTTCGTGGTGTCCCGCACTCCCGCTAATTCCCACGCTCGTCACTCGGACCGCGGCTCCCGTCCGGACGTTCGGACAGGAAGATTTCCGCGTGAGGCCCGTCTACCTACTAGGCCATAACAATGCTTGGGACTGGGAAGACCACAAGAAATACTTGGGGTTTTCGGATTCAACGTCCAGTGGAATAGGATTTTGTCCTAAGCTCTTGCACAAGCTGATAGCCCAACTAAACGTAGAAGAAATAACTAGCCAATTATGATTTTTATTACGGTAGTGCTAGTACCGGGACATTCATACGATGCGTACTTCTGGACGCCTACATCTACACCCCGTTTCCGCGCCTGCACTCCGCCCCCGCGCCAACCGAACACGGCGACTGCGCCCCACATGACCCCACGTGGCGTCTGTGCCCCCGCCTGGCCCCATGTGGCGTCTGCACCCTGTCTGACCCCTCGCGCCCCCTCTAGCAGCTGTAGCAGGCGGGTGACAATGCAACACCCCATCTACTTATGAAACAACCAGATGCAACACTTTCAACATATGTCTAAAGACAGATAAAACACTTGTATTAGGGTTATAACCCTAGAGTGTCTCAAGGCATCGCTTAGATAGCAGGCCACGCAGCCTGCAATACACCGGCTAGCAAGAGCCCAAACAACTGAGGCCCAGCTAAGCCAAGCGAACTAGGCCAGACACCAAGGCCGAGGTTAGCCATGACCCCCCTTCGTGCCTTAGCCACACAGCGCTGGAAAGGCGCGCGACCTTTCCCTTGTCACGACCCCTAGAAGGAACGGGGAGAGATCGAGCATCGCCAAGCGTGCCTACTCTGACAAGAACAGGCACATCGCACTGACCCCGCAAGGAGTCCCCTCGGTCTGATCAGACGCCATTCCTGTGCCACACCGTACAGACAAGACAATACCGCCCAAAGCAGTGACGACAGGTATGATGACCACAGGCCAGATACGGCCCGACGAGACAAGTGTACAATCCTACCCACTATGGGATGAGATCCACGACGAAAGCTTTGACTTAGAGGCTATCCAGGCTGGTGGAAACCACAACCCCAATGGTAGATCGTGGCCCCCTACTCCTCAAGACAACAAGGCAATCGCCGACCTAGGGGCGGCCACCAACTCCCTATACGATGCCCTAGGAGACTAGGAGACCACGACGGAGACCATGTCACATAGGATGGCTAGCGCATCACCATCATGCCTATAGTGCCACTAGGACCGGCGCAGAAGCACCATGCCACACCACGCCGCGACGTGGCCACAAGACTATGACAACAGCCATGCCCGGACGTGATTCAAAAGACGACGTAGCTTGCAAGACAAGTTAGCTTGACCCTCCCTCAGGCTCACGACCCTTCGGTCGGAGAACCTCCTGCTTTGTACGTGCCCTGGCCCTGAACTCTATATAAGGGCAGCCAGGGCACCCTTTCCATAGATTATGAGTCCCCTACTCATTCACACACTCTCCATCGTAACAGGGCTTCTGAAGCTTCCCTTCGGGCTGCCCGTCTCCTAGCTCTAGCTTCTCTTCCTCTTCCACCATTCTTGCACCCCCGATTGTAAGAACTTCAGAGCATTCAAGCGAGGAACACGCACTCGATCATCTATGAGACTGAACGTAGGGCTGTTGACGGTAGATAAGTGTCAATTTTAACCGTCAACGAAGCATGGAAAAGGACCTAAAACATAATTACCACATAGATATAGGGGGTCTACTAATAGAATTTCATGAGTTTTGGTGAATGCCTGTTTCTACAGGGTGTCTGCTGAAAAGAACCGAGGAAGGTCCACATATCAGGTTTACATAGAGACAAAAGGGCCATGAATAACTTTTCTATAATCTAGAAGGTACGAGAAGGCTCTAGACCAAACGGGAGGCGAAACCGGCTCGAAAGCCGGGCAGGCACCCAAGCCCCTAGGTGGCCGCCCCACCCAGGTGGCCAATCAGGCTCCACCTCCTGGATCATGCCTCCACCGCCTTTGAGGATCAATAATAATCGTAGATCAAGGTCGGTTTGATCTGAGGGCTATGGTGCTTCCTAGAGGGCTATATAAGCAAGGCCCCCTGGCCCCTAGAGGAGGCATCCCCCTAAACCCTAATTCATTATCTCCCAGCCGGGATCAGGTGAGAGGTGTCCCATGAAAGAATGACCTCTCTAGGGGATTAGGTCTAGCTTCTCCAATATAGTAGATTAGTATCTTGGGAGAGATGGTCGAGTTGAGATCTTGCTCAAGGTTCTGAATCTAGTCATCGAGGCTTGGTAAAGCCTTGTATCTTCACTTCAACATTCTGTAAGACTTATACTTATTCTCTTATTTACATGGCTATGCTTGCTTTGAATATACCTTGCTAGTTGAGTTTATCATTCCTTTTGTGTGCTAGTTCATAGAGCGCTTAGCCTTCTAGTTTGTCGACTAGGCTAGGTAGCCGAGCCTCATGTAAGTGTGGTACTTACACGATGCTCTGCCTATGAGTACACCCTGCTCCCTAACTGTATGGTAGTTACGAAAGGTGACAGCCCCGTCTATATCTATTGAGCAGGTTCTTAAATTGTAGGACCGTAGTCACGTCAGTAGAGGTATCCTTTGTGGTGCTCTCTCCTGTCTAGTGGCGTCCTGAAGTGCACAAGAGTGTGGTAAGTCTTAGCATAGTTGGGTATACCTTTACCATGTGATAAGAATATCATAGGAATCTACCTCACCCGTTGACCTCCCAAGTTAACTAGTTGCATATCTTTAGTGACCTATCCCATGTGTGTCATATTACATAAATCCTATCATTTCATATATCATTTACCCTTGCTATAGTCTTGTTGGTTTACTAGGTTAGTAGATACATGATGGTAAATTATTAGATTCTTTAACCCTTGCTTCCCTATGGTAAAATATAAATAACGATACCTGGAATACTCCCGGTAAAATGCTATAATGGTATATTCTGTGTGCTTGCAGAATCCTTCATATTTTAGTTACACTTAATTTATACCAACAAGCATTTTTGGTGCCATTGCCGGGGAAGCAATGTGGCGTAAAGATTTTGATAATGATCTTGATGTCTGCTAATTTAGTGTATCATTAGCTTTAGTAGGATTACCCCTTGTTCTGTGGAGTGTGGAATAGACAGGACAAAAGATGTCGTTTCGACCTTCCGACAAGTTTCCTCAAGATTGAAGAATCTAGGGTACCTCAACATTCATTAACATTGGAACCCTGCCAGGTTTGCATATATGTTATTCTAACCATGTGTAGATTGGAGACAAGGTCATCGTCACAAGAATTCAACTCACATCTCAAGTGACGAAATTAGAAGCTACACCACTCACAACCATTTTGTGAGTCATGGTAAGTATGATCAAGAAATGTGAGATAGTCTTGCTCATAGACTTTAAAATTGATGAGTAGTTATCTTTTAAATTCTTGTATCTCACAGCATGTTTACTTTCAACAATTTATGCATTCACTCCATTTAGTTTATAATGTTTTCTCATCCATTGCATGATTAGTTCCTTGCATATAATCCATGTTACCTGCATCTTTATATATAAAAAAATAATTCTCACCATGATCATGCCCTTTTATCTCCACTTGAGTAAAATCTCTATAGTGCTTTTATGCTACCTTTGTTTGCTAAAGTATATTTTAGTTTGGAAGTACTAGCTATACTTCTAGAGGCTTTTAAATTAAGCGTGGTGCTTAGGTTAAATAGTCTTCCTTAATCCAATTAGACATGAAGTCTAGTTTGGTTATTAAACTAAAATTGTGCTTTAATAGATATTGGTTATTTTGTCGGACTAACCCCTGTAGAAAATTCACAAATCCAATTTGGGTAAGTCAAGAGAAGAACTCACACGAGAGGTGAAGCAAGGCATATGATGAACTCCAACAACTTCGCACAAAAGACACAGCTCATTCATCGTCCAAGGAAGAATTGTAAGTATCAAATATCATTCACATTTTTTTGCTGCATGTTACCTTTGCCTTGAACCATGTTAAAGTGCTAAAAAAGTTGTTAGAAAACATGATAAATAAATCCTATGCTAAAGTAACTCGAAAACCATCTCTTTGTTAGCATAGATGAAATTCAAATAGATAGTGGATAATAGCCCATAGCTTGAAATTGTTGCGATCCTTTGGGTATGTGTCCACTAACATTTTGTAGGAAAGAATCTATGATGTGCCTGTTCATGGTTTGTCATGAACTTGTCAAATCACCACTTCGGTGATGGAACAAAGAAGGGGACAAGAGTGGCACAAGAAGGATCAACATCTTGAACTCACTCAAAAGAAGTGGATGAACAAGGCGACAAGCTATGAGCAACCTTGAAGACATCATAGCATTGAGCCCAAAACTCGAGCTAGGATGCCAATGAGGAGCAGGGCACAAATCACCTCATTTTAGCCAGCCAAAGATCTGCTCTCATTGTTCTTGAAGACACCATCTTGCACGTTGGCGGCGAGGACAAGGATGACATGATAGCATGCATCCTCGTGTCAACCAATCACCAATCAAGGGTTGACTACCGACCAAGCCTTGAAAGACCATGACTATGGTTGCAAGATGATGTTCCTAAGCCATTGGAGATGAAGCCTACATACAAATATTAAGGAAACTCCTTCCTTGATCATCAAGACAGATGGTGTATCATTAACTGAACAACTCTTCACCATGCCGCTAGAAGACAAAGACCATCAAGGAAGAACTCAAGTCTACATCTCCAATGAACATCAATTCGTCAACCAAGACTCAATAAAAATCAAGAATGGTTGACGAAAGAAAATCATGCAACTGTCTGTATCCTCATCTCCTAGATTGGACAATCCAAAGAAAAGCATAATGCAGAGGAGAGATCTTTGCTCAATGGGCCTAGAATCAAGAGCCCTCTCCGATAGATTTAAGAACAGATGACAAATAGTGTTTAAGGACATGGAGTTACAACACACTCTGAAGGATGATTCAACACTCACACTTGGCTTCAAGTGACGAGCGACAGCAAGGCTCAAGCTAGGGGGAGGAAGGCTACTGACTCCTCTAATGATGATCTAGCAATGCTCTTCCTCTTCTCAAGCCCCCGTCGCTCTAGCACGCCGGTTTGCAATCCCTCCACTCATAATTACTTTCTCTCTATAAGTTTGAATGTTTCTATAGATAGCATATATGCAAATCAATTTAAGACAAAGTAAAATCAATACTTAAGAGAAAAAGTAATGGTGAGTAAATATTCTATGCTAATTAAAATATTCAAGCCAACTTTTCTGTAGCATAGAAAATGACCTTTTAGCTCTATGAACAATGCTACCCTTTTCATTGTTTGTATATTCCTTCAGGTATGTGTTGTCCACTAATCCTCTATAGAGAAGAAACAATAAGTGGAGCCAAAGGTCTGGACATAATGAAAAAAAGAGAAGAGGAAGGAGAAAGAAGAAGTGTAAATCTAGAGGACCATGAACAAGTCAAGGAGAGAGGTGAATCGAGCAAGACAACCCCCAAGAAGAAGGAAAGGACCACTATAAGCATCTACTCTTCATCATAGTGCTCTAGTGATAAAGGTAACATCTTAAGGTAAGTAGTAAATATTTAAAAAGCTTTCCTTGACTCTGGTATGCACATAAAGAAAGGAGAAACATGTTTGAATTACAACTTGCTTGATTCAATTTGACTAACTCAACATGTCTTGTTTCTTATGCTTGTCCATAACATCACTCCCTTGATTTCATAGTCATAATTAAATGAGCTGAATGTTGCATCTTTGGAATATGATTGTCTTAATCATGAAAATGTTTGATACAAAGTTGACAATTCTTCTATTGTTTAAGCAATTCCACTCTTTTTGATAAAAGTGTTTAATTGCTACATTCATGCTCATCCTTCTGATCTTGCCACCCATAAAATGAACAACACACACCAATCTCATCATGTTCAATGTGCCTAAGGTTAAAGAAGAATAAATAAGGTTATGGTTTTGTTGGTGTTTTTCCACCAATAGGACCCATGTACTTGATCTCTACCTTGTCTTTGTAAGCAGGACACACTTCAATGAAGGGGAATAATTAGTTGATTTCCCAAATCCTCTAAGTGAAGTTCTGAATGTACAATGAGCAAGATGCAGTTAGTTTTCACAACTAGTACTTTACTTCAAACCGCTGGAAGAGCAAGGAACATGGGTGACATCATCTCAAGAGGTATAAGCTATCAAGGTCTCTACTATGGGACCAGATGGTGCACCTACAGAATGAACATGGTAAGAGATCTTATTCAGGGGACCTAAAAACACTGAACCCGTGCCGAAAGGTAAAATCAATAGTTATCCATATTTATCCTTTTTCAGCATTGCATCAGTTTCTCTTTTCACATAGTTACTTTCCAGCAGTTGCATAATCATTCTCCTTTTAGCATGTTTACTTTTCTGTATTAGCATTGCATTAGAAAATAAAATAAATATATGTTTGCTTTGCTGCATCATAAATTATAAGCCCCATGTGAATAATTTTGTGGCATGGACCCATAGGAATATTCACTATGGTGGCATAAAATAAAAATAAATATGCATTCATCTTGTTAGACTTTCTTTGCATTATAAAAATATAAAAAGTCTTTGAGGGAAATCCTGTTGAAACTCTGTTTAAAAGAATCAAGATCAATCTTAAAAACTCTGGACAATTAAGGCTTGAGTGGCCAACCACTAACGCTTAATCTATTCCACAAGTTTTGTTGTCTATTTAAGTTTCACAAGATTTGAAGGACCAAGAAGAGCCAACAAGCAAGTGGATGTTCTATCCACTAGTGGAGTACTGTCTCAACAATCATTAACATCAATTAATGCTCCACTAGAGCAGGAAGAACATCCCCGCTGCCAGTCTGCTACTTCATAAGATTGAACGACTACGTCAACATCCAGCTTGGGAGAAAGCACCCCCATGTATCAAGCTAAGTATTTTCTTCCCTCAGCTTTACTTTATTCCTTACAAGTTTTTTTAATTAGTAATAATAGTGGTCTAAAATAACTAAAGTAAAATAAAAAGGGTGTGTCTAGTTTACTTGTTTTTGTTCTTAAAGAAGTTGTTAATAAAAGAAGAATCTCGAATAATCTCTTGCATGGAAATAATAAATAGTTACTCTACCGTAATTCCTTTCAAGTACCTAGTTTTCAACCTCGAACTCTCCTGAGTTTTAGACACAACTGTTTTGATCTAAGATTTGCTCTGAACCGAAAACTTGTGGGTAGAGAATGCTTGATCTAAGTCTAGGTAGTTGGCGGATATGATATGGGAAGGTTTTGAGCTGTTGTTTATCATGCTCCTAGAGATACTAGAGTTCTATAGAATTTATCTTTGAAAATAAAAAATCATGCATGATGAGTTCCTGTATGACGAGAGTTTAATTCCTACCACAGCCATATATATACATGCTTACTAGATTAGGAAAGACTTTCACTTGTTAGCTTAGCTGCTTGTAAGAATTGAGTGTGGTCAGTCTGTGTTGACCCTAGGGATTAGTCATGCGGTTAAAATCAAGATTCACGTACACTCCACCTACTTATGCTGCTTCTACCCTAGAGGTATGCATTTAAATATTTTCCATTAGACACAACCCAACAAGTTGTTCTACTCCTACACTGGGAGTGAACGAAACCTTTCATCCTTTGCTAGCCCCTTTTATTTTAAGCTCCAGTATTTCCATTGCTACCTCTTATCTATGTTTTCAAAAATATACTTGGGAATTATTCCACCGTATTCAGTTGTTTAAAAAAAAGAAAAAGAGAGAGAAAAAAGCAAAGAGAGTGAGAAAGAAAAATAAAGAGAGAATAAAAGGACAAGAGTCCCAATTATGAGAGATTTTTTAGCAACCCAAGTTCTCAGCAAGTTCTTTAAAGTTTAAGAGAGGTATAAATTTCTTTCAAGGAGCAAAAGTAGAATTAGATGTTCACCATTATTCTTCTACCCCCTTATTTCCACTTACATCCACCATCATTACCACTATATATATATATATATATATATATATATATATATATATATATATATATATATATATATATATATATATATATATATATATATATATATATATATATATATATATATATATATATATATATATATATATATATATATATATATCTCCACTCAGTCCATATTTAGGATCACACACATGCGCATCTTGATTTGACTGTATGGCCGGACTTGTCCCTCTGGATCCATATGTCTAACTATGCAATAAATGTTTGCAAGTATGGATTCCTTGTCTCCCACCTATGAGCTCCAGATAGACCTATTAGAAGTAGGGTGAGAGAGAGAAGGTATAATGTTACTATGCCTTATGCCAAAAATACCACATATCTTGAGAGAAGAGAGAAGGCATACACCATAAATGCCTTTGTGAGGATCCAGAAATACCATAAAGGAGAGACGTGAAAGGGTCATACACAGGAATCTCTGAGTTTTATTTGAAAACCCTGCAAAACTCCAGAATAATGGTTGATTAAAGAGCTTGAGACATAGCGCTTGACTTGAATGTTCTATCTTTCAACGGCTCAAGACCCAAGTGACGGCTACAAGCCCTATGGAGGAAGGTAATATGGGTAAGTTTGAAAGTCAGAATAGTTCACTCTAAATCGGAAGAAAGTTCTTGTTTGAACACATATATACTTTTGAGGTGTAAAAGCATTGTAGAAATTCCTGATCCGTCACTAAGTTTATCTTTGCTCAGGGACGAGCAAAGGGTAAGCTTGGGGGATTTATTGACGGTAGATAAGTGTCAATTTTAACCGTCAATGAAGCATAGAAAAGGACCTAAAACATAATTACCACATAGATATAGGGGGTCTACTAATAGAATTCCATGAGTTTTGGTGAATGCCTATTTCTGCAGGGTGTCTGCTGAAAAGAACCAAGAAAGGCCCACATGTTAGGTTTACATAGAGACAAAAGGGCCACAGATAACTTTTCTGTAATCTAGAAGGTATGAGAAGGCTCTGGACCAAACGGGAGGTGAAACTGGCTCGGAAGCCGGGCGGGCGCCCAAGCCCCTAGGCGGTCGCCCCATCCAGGTGGCCAATCAAGCTCCACCTCCTGGATCATGCCTCCACCGCCTTTGAGGATCAACAATAATCATAGATCAAAGTCGGTTTGATCCGAGAGCTATGGTGCTTCCTAGAGGGCTATATAAGCAAGGCCCCTGGCCCCTGGAGGAGGCATCCCCCTAAACCCTAATTCATTATCTCCCAGCCAGGATCAGGTGAGAGGTGTCCCATGAAAGGATGACCTCTCTAGGGGATTAGGTCTAGCTTATCCAATGTAGTAGATTAGTATCTTGGGAGAGAGGGTCGAGTTGAGATCTTGCTCAAGGTTCTAGATCTAGTCATGGAGGCTTGGTAAATCCTTGTATCTTCACTTCAACATTCTGTAAGACTTATACTTATTCTCTTTATTTACATGGCTATGCTTACTTTGAATATATCTTGCTAGTTGAGTTTATCATTCCTTTTGTGTGCTAGTTCATAGAGCGCTTAGCCTTCTAGTTTGTCGACTAGGCTAGGTAGCCGAGCCTTGTGTAAGCGTGGTGCTTACACGATGCTCTACCTATGAGTACACCCTGCTCCCTAGCTGTATGGTGGTTATGGGAGGTGACAACCCCGTCCATATCTATCGAGCAGGTTCTTAAATTATAGGACTGTAGTCACATTAGTAGAGGTATCCTTTGTGGTGCTCTCTCCTGTCTAGTGGTGTCCCGAAGTGCACAAGAGTGTGGTAAGTCTTAGCATAGTTGGGTATACCTTTACCATGTGATAAGAATATCATAGGAATCTACCTCACCCGTTGACCTCCCAAGTTAACTAGTTGCATATCTTTAGTGACCTATCCCATGTGTGTCATATTACATAAATCCTATCATTTCATATATCATTTACCCTTGCTATAGTCTAGTTGGTTTACTAGGTTAGTAGATACATGATGGTGAATTATCAGATTCTTTAACCCTTGCTTTCCTGTGGTAAAATATAAATAACAATACCTAGAATACTTCTGGTAAAATGCTACAATGGTATATTCTGTGCGCTTGCATAATTCTTCATATTTTAGTTGCACTTAATTGATACCAACAAGGGCTTCAGCCTCAACTAGTATAAATCCTCATGTCTTTTGGATGCTACCATCGTCTTCCTAGAGCAGCACGGAAATCATATAAGTTTACTAGTCTGGTTAACGAAACACCGACAGTTGGTGTGCCAGGTAGGGGATAGTCGTGCACTCTCGTTTGTTGAGAACTCGCACCGCAGGAGGACTCACTGGTAGAATGGCCCACAGCAGCCACATCCGCCATGTAAACTACGAGTTCATCAGCATCAAAGTGCCAGCACCCGTGTCCGCCTTTAGCCGTGGCTCGAACCTCTGCCCCGGAGATCTAGACCTCGTGGTCCACGGCGGGCACACTCTCAGAGGCTGCATCTCGGAGTTCACCTTCATGGGGAGACTAGTGCCCTCTCACGCCATCGTCCACAACAAAGACTTCCACCTAGGAAGCTAAGGCCTATGGCTCATGGCAAGCTCGCCAGGGGAATGGCCTGCAGTGGAAAATTGGACTCCATAGTAGAGCCATGCCCGGGTGAAAGTTTCTAGTTTGGTTTTGGCTAATTGATGAAACCTAAGTACTAATCACAAGTGCTTGAGTGTTGATAGCAAAATATGATTGGTACACTCCTAAGTGATGGCTGATGCATGTTGATCATGATGACTTGGTACCATACTTGGAGAAGAGGAGATGGAGTGCAACCCTATGGAGCTCAAGACAAAGGTATCAATAGGATTTTCTTTTAGTGATCAAGACACCATAGAGGGTGTGATCATGCTTAGGATCGATAGCTGTACTATAAAGAGGGGAATTTCTAGGGCTATTGATCACTTAAGTGCCACTAGATGAAGATTATTTTGCATATGCATTTAGATCTAATGGAGAGCTAACCTAACTCCTTCCAAATGATTGCGAAAAATATTAACACATGTGCACATGGTGATGTACACTTGGTGGTGTTAGCACATTTGCAAAGCAAGTGGATTTTGAGCGGGATTCGGCGATTTCCGGGAAGTGAAATGCATATTTTCCACTATGCCAGAGGCGGAGAATTTCTCTAAGTCATCATGGATAGAAACGGAGGTGAACGGAGGTTACTGGTAGTGACCGGACGCTGAGGTCGAAGTAACCGGATGCGGCAGGCGCGTCCGGTCAGTTCAACACTGCAGTAGAGGCACACGGACTAGGGTTTGCCACCGGTACGTCCAGTCAGGTGCCTAGAGGGACTACAAAACATGAGGGGTTGATCGGACGCGGTGGCGCGTCCGGTCAGTTATGATCCGACATGTCCGGTCGTGAAAAACTCTCTTTGGTAGCTCTCTGTACTCGACCAGATGCCACGTTGTGGCGCGTCCAGTCAGTACAAACGGCGCGTCTAGTTAGCCTCTTAGCAGCGCAAGCATCTGGCGACCGGATGCTAGGGCGCGTCCGATCAAACAAAGCGGCGCGTCCGGTCACTTCTGAGCATTTGAGACTTTGTTTAGGTGACCGTTACAATCGAACGAATGAGATTTAAAACTTGACACGTGGCGATCATCGGGCGGTGGTGTGAGACATGACCGGACACTGTGTCCATGTCTGGCCAGATCGACCGGCGCGTCCGGTCAACACGATAGTAGCAGCACTTTGTTCCTAACGGCTCTATTCTTTGGAGTTGCTTATAAATATGTGTTTGGCCAGTTTGGGAAGCTCTCTCTTGGACATTTTGACTCTATAACATCCTCTTGAGCTGAGCACATCCCCTCTCACTCATCTCCCTTGCTTGATTGCCTAATCAAAGTGAGATTGAGTGATCTTAAGTGCACTTGCTTGTGAGTTTGCATCTAGTTGGCACTTGGGTGTTCTTTTCCTACGGGATTCTTGTTTCTCTTGGTGGTTGCCTCCACCTAGACGGCTTAGAGCAGAGGAGGAGATCCAGCACGAGTTGGAGGTTGTTCGTGGCCAGCTCTGGCGACTTGTGAGGGGCTTTGCACCTTCCCCGGTGAAGAGCCATAAGGTAGCTCTAATATATTGCGCGTATCATTGAGTTACCTCACTAGCGGTAGGTTCTTGCGGCGCTCTTAGAGAGCTTGGGTGTGAATTCCCAATTAGCCGCCAAACCACGTAGTGTTGGTCGACACAACGGAGACTAGTATGCCGGCAAGCACATGAACCTCAGGAGAAAATCTTGGTGTCTCTTGATATTGTGATTGATTGTCTCCTGGTGATTGGCTTCACATTGGTATTCTTCATTGGTTCACTTGCCTCTATACGTCGGTATAAAATCATCTTCCCATCATTTACTTACCACAACTTTACCTTGTGTTTTAGCTTGTTTAGTTGTGCTTGTTCTTGTTGCTGGCTCTCTAGGTAGTAGTAGTTGAAGCAACCTAGCTTGTGTGTGCCATAGAGACATTAGGTAACTAGAATTGCAACTAGGTGGCTTGCTTAACACTTAGAGCTAGAGCAAACCGCATTTATCACCATTTGTGTCACTAATCTTTGCTCTAGTGATTTGTAGAGTTTTAATTTAGGCTATTCACCCCCACTAGCCAATTTGGACCTTTCACCGGGACAGCGTCTACGCCGCCAGTGGGATGCAATGAGCTAGGGCACGCACGAGCGCCAAAACCGCCCGCCGCCATGTGGCATTGTCACCATTTATCAGGTGGTTAACCGGTGCCACGCCATGCAAGACCAAGTCTAGAACCAGAGCCTAGCCCTAGTTAACGGACAAACCGCCCATCACAACACAGTGGACTGCCAACCGTCGCTCGGAGGCACGTGCATCTAAGGAAACGGGCTCCCTGAACGCTTCGCAAGCCGTGTCGAGCAGACCGAACCATGTGGCATTTAGATCCCACTTCCATGGCGACAGGTCGTGCCAACCCCTTGTCGAAAGCGACGACCGCTCCCAGAGGCGGGGATGTGACGATCATGACATCATCGCGCCACGAGGGCTCAAACACTGGAACACCCAGACCCCCCTGGCCAGAAGCTACAGTGGGCTGGACACAAGCAAGACACACTCGGGTGCTCACAGGCCCACCAAGGATGTTGAGCCAACAAGAGTCGACCCAAAGCCAGCCGAGAGGTTGATCCGCGTGGGCTGCAACCATTCCAAACAATGAATAGCACCCTCATCAGCTCGTGGCCCAAAGATCGCGGCAACTTCGACATGAGCGGACGCTCGGGGCCTCGTTGCACCCCAAGCAATGGCAACCAGTCCCACAACAGCTTTCGGTACATCAGTCAGTCACATCCACCTTGATCTTAGCCTCTATACCCAAGCACGTCCACATATATGTGTAGGCTTACCCATAATTCCAAGAAACTTAAAAGCTAGCCTAAAGAGCACACAACATGAGGCTCATACACCACGCCCTAGTAGCCTTAACTCCCGAGTGACTCGACCCAACTCGCACTCATAGATGGACATGACACATTTGCGGGGGCTACACACATGGGTACACGCACACGACCTGTGGCACAGCACTGTTAGTCATCGTCCCAGCGACCAATCCCTCAAACTCATTCCGATCGCGTCTTTTTATCATGATGAGCCGATGACCTAAACCCTGATCTCACGCTCACACAAGTCTGAAAGGGAGGAGGAATTCGCTCGCTCAAGCAAAAGGAGCGAAAGAAAAGAGAATTATCGTCGTCTAGTCGCTGCCTTCTTACATCATGCTGGATCTATGATCTACCCCCGATGCTTCACCACTACGATGTGTTGCATGCCTTTTAGCCTCACGGGCCGGCCCCCAGACTAAAATGCATGCCCACGAGCGCTAGGTTGATAGAGGACGAAGCACATTCCAAATTGAATGAGAAGAAAAGCGAAAAGGCAGCAAAATGGCAAACGAATGCACCAGTCATGTGCACTAAATTTAAACACGTTCTGTACAAAGAGGACATACATACAAAACCCTGGCCGGTTACAAGAAAAATTCCTATACATTGGAACTATGGTAGCCAACACCTTGCTCGTGAGGACCCCTGCACCATGAGTGACGGAATTGCCGATGGCAAGGATCTCAGCGTTAGACTTCCTCGATGAGTATCCTTGTCCCATGGCATCATAATCTACGCCGTCATAGTTGGAGCCAACCAATGTCAAGGCCGCAAGCATGCCACTACGCACCCCAGCGAAGACAAGGGGGTCCACCTGACGACGAGCCTCGTTGAAGCAAAGCGCCAGTTGGGAACTCCCCCGACTAGAGCCAAGCACAGTGTCGCACAGGGCCTACCCAAAACTATTCAACCCTATTAGTTTCACCACTGCCTCCCGTGCCATCTGCTCCATGGATACCCTCACCTCCAGATCTAAAAGCGCCTTCGCGCTCAAACCTGAAACAAGCGGCCAAATGGCAATTAGACACGACCGGTGAATCAAGACCTAACGTGGGCAAAGAAGAACTTACCAGCGCAGTGGAATGAAGGCCTTGACACTCAGCTTGGCACCAAAGACCCTGCTCGACCTCGTCCTAGGTAGCGTCCACTGTGCTGCATTCCGCCTCCTAAATGGCCATTACCGCCTTGAGACCAGCCACCTAGGCTGTCAACAAACCGATCTGAGATCAATCCCGTGCCCCTTATTCCATGAGCCGCTCCTAGACAGAGTCAACCCCACCAATGGCCTTGACTAGGCTCTTGCAGAGCTCCACCTGCGTCTTCTTGGAGGCCTCTAATTCCTCTCGCATGCACTGCACTTCTATCTCAGCCTTGGCCAGGCGATCACAATCCATAGCATCCTTTGACTGCACCCGGAAAGCTAGATGCAGAAACCAGGACATCTCTACTGAAGTCCTCATCAATTCTTGCAAAAGAAAAAAGAAATAACCGCACCATTTAGCTAAAAGAACGACTCACATATCAAGCCCAAAAGACAGAGCAAAGCAGCGAGGCCGCACTTGTTCGCGGGGTGGGACTTCCTCGGTCATCAGCCATTGGGCCTTCGCGCCCAATCCAACGACTGCAGCGGCTACATCAGCCAACTTCAATAGAGTCACAAGGACCCCCTCATGGCTCTGCGAGGCGCCACCCCACATGGCCTATTCAGCCACATCGTTCACTTCGAACAGAGCCTCATGAGAATTCGCGGGGTGCGGCCAAGCGAAAGGACCCTCGCCAAGACCGACCTCCTCACCATGAGGAATCAGAGCAGACCCACCAACATGACTGGCTGTCATCCCCACGAATGAGGGATCAATGGTGGGCGATGAGCCCGCCCCCTTCTTCAGGACAGTAGTCACTTCAATCTCGTCGATACCCGTCACCTCTCCCTCGACCAAGCCTGTAGCCGCTCCAAAGCCAAAGCAATCTTCACCCCCGGCCAGCGAACACAAGGTTGCAAAGGGAAGGTGCTGAGCCACGGTCACCTCAGCCTTGCCATGGTCCGATGAAGGGCCCAGACGTATAGGTGAATTCACAAAGCCCAACGGCTTGGCAACCACGTATCCGGGGAGAACCTCCCTACAATAGAACTCCCTGAAGACACAAGAAAGAAGATAGTATAGGCTCTACCACTAAAAGAAAAAGGTAGGGGGTAGCATACCTCCTAGAGTGCCTCACGAGACTCGTCATGCCTGTCCCTAGGAGCGAAACTGCAACCGGGGTCATGGCACCTGTCCTCACAGGACCAAAAGCCAATAAGGCATCACCGGCCGTGACAGCGGCGTCGGCCTTCGACCGCCGCCAACTCCTGCCCCATGGCAAATCAACCAAGGACGGGCCAGATAGGGTAAGGACAAAAGGCCTCGACCACCATGACTGGCAGTGCAAGGGCACTTCGCACTCAGCCTCCTCACTGGCAACGAAGCCGAACGCCTCCGCTTGGCCCTGTCCTCATTCGTGGCATGTGCCACCCTACCACCGCTGCATGACTCGGCCCCATCTCTAGATCTCTAGGACTCAGCAAGGACACGCTAGAGCACCCTCGATTCTTCATTAGAATCACCCCTCGGGCTCCCGCTTCCAACGGCACCGGCTTCACCCAACAACAGAGCCTCACGCCTCCACCGCTTTGCCCTCTCGAGCGACTTCTCCGTTTGAGGCCACCTCTGCTCCTCGATGGCCGCCTACTCCTAAGCAACGTGATTGGTGCCCTCAAGATGGGGGATGTGAAAGCAAGAGCAGAACGACGGAACGGGTTGATAGAAACGAGCTATGTCAACAATTCCCCACCTAATGCCAGCCACGGACAAAGGAAAAAAGCACAGGAGAGGGCGACTCACCAAGTTAGGATGACGACTTGCCGAGAATGCCACGACGGCACACTCGACCGCGACCATGACTCCTCTACCAACTAGCCCCATCATCTGCATCATAATCGTGTCATCTTCAAGCTCCTCCGTGGACTCACAAGTTGGGTCTTCAACCCTAACATAGTCGCACAACAAATGAGCCCACCGCTTCAGCAAAAGGACATGGCACTCAATCATGTCTCGAAGGACCGCGACGCCATCATAACTGGCCGACACTCATCCCCTAAGAATCTCCAAGATCTTCACCACATCTGCCTGTCATCTCCAGTCGCATCCTCAACCCTAGGAGGCCAAGCTCTCCGGGGGAGCAACCGAGAAGGGAAGCAAGGTTGCGGAGGTGTCATCACAAATGTAGAACCAACCTCCATGCCAACCGGAGTTCAAACTCCTCAATAGTAGGCACAGATAAAGATGAGACACCCCAGAGCGCATCTGGATGTTCATCCCGCCCATAGGGGCCAACACTCCATCGGCAGACCCTAGCGCCCACCGACTCTTGACCTCGAAGAGCCACCGAAATAGGTCTTTGTTGGGTTCTATCCCAAGGAAGGCCTCGCAGACGATGACGAAGCCCGCCAGCTGTAGCACGCTGTTAGGAAAAAGATGCTGCATCTGGATGCCATGCTCCTAGAGGAATCCCTAGAGAAAATCTGATGCTGGAATCCTGATGTCGAAATCCCGAACCCACGCTCATGGAAATCGATGAAAGACACCATTTCCCTAGGTCATGGGTTGGGAAGCACCTCGCCGATGGCGGCCCACCACCCGATGACTTCCTTCGATGGGAGAAGACCATCTTCGATAAGCCGCAATAGTCGAACCTCCAACACTGTCGAAGGTACCCACTCACTCATCCCTAACGCAGGAAAGAGCGAAGGCGAAGGCGGTGAAAGAGGAGGATGGCTCCAAGCGACCGTGGGCGACTGCACACCTCCTAGGTAAATCCCTCCAGTTCAATTCCCTTCCGCTCCTCTCTTAATTGCAGCGCACAACAGTGGAAGGCAAAAACAAGGTAAGGGGACTCGAGCCGAAGGGGCCATATATGTGGTAGTGACTAGGGGTGCGAAACGCTCCCTTGCAGAGTCCATCCTCGAATGAATCCCATGGACCCTCGGCAAGCGAGCCATCGTGCCAAAGAAATCGCGTGGTGCGACGCATCACATATTCACATGTGGACGAGTGCCATTAAGTCGTGTCATGACCGAGGAGGAAACGAGCCCCTATGTCCACGTGCAAAGTAACCCACCACGACCATGACCCCGCGTCATGCTTTGGAAACCCATCCTTGGGCCGGCCCTTAGACGGGTTCGAGGCCATAAAAGAAATAGGGGCAAGATGAGATGGGCCCCTGTGGCTCTAATCGGTGGTGCGAAACCTCGCGACCAACTCCTCCTATGTTTGAGTCATTTGCTTCGAAGTTGCCCGGGTTGACCCCCTCTGGGGGGAGGCATCTTGCTCTCTGACCGTTGTGGAGGCAGTTGGGGACCGATGGGCTTGATGACCAACGATATATGGGACATCTCTCGGTGAGGCACAACCGAACTCCACATCGATTGGGGATGATATCGGATCCCACTCGAATTACCCATTGACCTCGATGAGGCGGACCACTCCGACTGCGTGGTTCCGGTGGACAAGCCTCACCCCGCGTGGGGCAAAACCAAAGTTGCTTGCGATTAGGCATCATGACCCCTCAGGATCGAGAAGGACACTGGAGGAAAAAGGAGCAGGGCCCATGTGACCTCGATAAAGACCATGGCCGACCCATGACCGTCTCCTCCCCGTGCCTCGGGATGCTGACCCACCGCTGTCTCAGAATCTCACGAATCAGTGGAGGCTAGAGCCCCATTACGAGAGATTAATCAGATCAGCAGCAGAAAGACCAACAAATGGGCCCCCGTAAGAAAGGCGAACATGTTTGTGTGGATCGCTCCCTGATTGCGCACGGCAAGAGATGCTACAAAACCCACGCGGTAATCCTCGGTTGATGAGGGCATCCCGGCCCATGCCATTATCAAGATAAGTGACTACTTAACCACCACCAAGAGACCCCAGAGAAGCAAATATCCTCAAAGAAAGGGTCTCTCTTATCAAACTTTGGAAAGGGGCATAGCCAAGCCTTGCACCAAAATACAAATCTAGAAATCACCACACCGGTGACATCTCTAGTAAGCCCTAGGAGGCCTTGCTACTACCACAAAAGAACAGGCGTCACGCCGACCTTCCCATAGCAACAGGCTCCTAAGGCATAGGAGCACAGGAGCAGGCCCGGAGGTTGCACTAGCTCAAGGACACCTGAGCAAGCACTCGGTTGATGAGGGCATCCCGACCCGTGCCATTATCAAGATAAGTGACTACTTAACCACCACCAAGAGACCCTAGAGAAGCAAATATACTCAAAGAAAGGGTCTCTCTTATCAAACTTCGGAAAGGGGCATAGCCAAGCCTTGCCCCAAAATACAAATCTAGAAATCACCACATCGGTGACATCTCTAGTAACCCCTAGGAGGCCTTGCTACTACCACGGAAGAACAGGCGTCGTGCCAACCTTCTAAAAGGTCTTGATGGCTAGAGGAGGGGTGAATAGCTTTTTAAAAATTTCTACAAAGACAAGCTAAACAAGTTTATCAATATAATAAATAGCGAGATACGAGTTTTGCTTAGCCTACGGGGTGTTTGCAAGCCACCTATCCAATTCACAATTCTAGTAAATTTGCACTCAACCGCACAAGTCAACCGCAAGAGGAAAACTAGAAGGCTACTCTACTCAAGCTACTAAGTACTAGAGAAAACAACTAAGTACTTGAAATGTAATACAAGAGTAGGGTAAGAAATATTTCACCGAGGGGCGATGAATTGAGCCAACCAATCAATAATTCCAAGTGATGATATTCAAGATAACCAATCCACCGAGACAAATCAATCACAATCAACGAAATGAAGACACGATGATTTATCCCGAGGTTCACGTGCTTGCCGGCACGCTAGTCCCCGTTGTGTCCCCCTACACCACGTGGTTTGGTGGCTAATTGGTATCACACACCGAGCCTCTCAAAAGGCGCCACAAGAACCTACCAAATGGTGAGAAGTTTTGACACGAACAATCCACTAGAGTTGGAATTTGGCGCTCCACCGGGAAACCATAACAACCCCTCACAACAAGCTCACCGGAGCCGGCCACGAACAATCACCAACACATGCCGGACCTCCACCGCTGCTCCAAGCCGTCTAGGTAGCGGCAACCACCAAGAGAAACAAGAATCCCATAGCAAATCAATCACCAAGTGCCAACTAGATGCAATCTCACAACGCAAATGCACTTGGATCACTCAATCTCACTTCGAATGTGCAAAGAAGCAAGAGAGATGAGTGGGAGGGGAGTTGCTTAGCTCAAAGTGCTCACAAGTATGTCAAAGAGTGCAAGAGATGGAGCCTTAAGCCGGCCAATGAGTATTTATAGACGTATCCCTTCGAATAGAGCCGTTAGGCACTTGAAACAGCTAAAGTCACGCTGACCGGACGTGCTGGTCGTGCGGACTAGACGCGCGAAGCTCGACCGGACGCGCTGGTCCCATAACGGACCGGACACGTTGGTCAAGCCTGAGCAGCGCTCCAACGAATCAGTGACCGGACGCGGTGTAAGTCGCACCGGACGCCATAGTGTCGGCGTCTGGTTGGAGTCCAGTAAGCTCCCACAACGACCGGACGCGTCCGGTCGATCGTGATTGGACGCGCTACCGCGTCCGATCAGAATACCGAGACACGCGCGAACGCTGAGCACTGACCGGACGCGTCCGGTCAAACAGAGACCGCGTCCGGTGACCTCTGTGACCTCTGTTCACCTCTGTTTGATTCACCCTTTCACATATGAGCTAGACTAAGTATGTGTGTTACTTTAGCACATGTTTTAGCTCATGAAACAACATGTGACAACGCCTCCAAAACTCGACATTGGCGTAAAGGAAAAATAGGCGTTTCAATTCCTCAAAAACGCCTGAATCCTGCCTCGCAAGCTCGGCAGGAGGGAGAGAGGACCCCAAACCCTCTCTACCACTCAAACTCCAATGCCATAGCAAATGTGCTAACACCACCAAGTGATCACGTCATGTGCGAGTGTGTTAGCATTTTCATAATTATTTTTCGAGGTGTTATTAGTTCTATCCAAATGCATATGATTATGAAATACACACCTAGAGGCACTTATGAGTTCAATAGCCATGCCATTCCCCTCTATATAGTACGGCTATCTATCCTATAATGTAACCACACCCACTAGGTGTCTTGGTTACTAAAACACAACCCTTAAGCATATACCTTTGCCTTGATCATGTAGGGTTGCGTCCAAATCCAAGTGTGGCCATCATGATCACCATGTCCATCTTGCCACCAACCTTGGAATGTACTAATCCTCATATGCTATATACAACTTAGGCATAGGATTATTACTTAGGCATTGTCACTAATTACCAACACACCAAACATAGAGCTTTCACCTTCCCATAGCAACACGGCTCCTGAGGCATAGGAGCACAGGAGCAGGGCCGGAGGTTGCACCAGCTCAAGGACGCCTGAGCAGGCACCCGTGGGCTTTCACAAACACCAATGGGGTGTAGGCAGAGAGGTTCTAGATCAGGAGAATCTTGTCTCACCTAAGATGGGATTGCCTGATCCCCATAGAGCGTGCGCACCATGGGCACGTTCTCTGCTTTTCGCAAGTTCCCTTCTGGCACCAGGCGTCGAAAGGAACACCTCTGACTTCTGGGCACCACAAATGACTCCCAGCATGCCACATGCTCGGGACCCCGCGACTCTCCCCTAATCTCTCCCGTCTCCATGCTCCCTCAATGGGAAAGCGAGAAGCAGCTTGTCGTCACAGCCATGAGTGGTTTGAACGGTAGGAAAACCTTTATTTATAGGCTAGAGGCAGATCGAGCAGCCTGAGACCCCCATGCCATGTGGCGAATTAAGGGAGGTCACAACTAATGTCAGATGCCCACGCAAAGTCTAGAAAATCGAGACCCTCCAAAAGACAGGGTTGGTACAGCATCGACGAGGCTACTCGATCTTACCTGGGTCACGAGCCCCGATATGTAGCACACTGACATAGCAAGGCTCAGCAGTCATATGCCATATCGTCGGAGCATCTTGACTGGCCACCTACCACATTGAACGCACTTACCCGCAAGGGATCGAGTGGCGAATCTTGAGTAAGCGATGACTATGAACCCGCGTGCAATGCACACGCATCTCAGGCTACTGTTGGGGTTATAACCCTGGGGTGTCTTAAGGCACCACTTAGATAGCAGCCCACACAGCCTACAAATACACCAGCTAGTAAAAGCCCGAATGACTGAGGCTCAGCTAAACCAAGCGAACCAGCCTAGATGCCAAGGCCAGGGTCAGCCATGACTCCTCCTTCGTGCCTTAGCCACACGGCGTTGGAAAGGCACGTGACCTCTCCCCCATGGCCCCGTCATGACCCTTGGAAGGAACGAGGAGAGGTCAAGCCCAGCCAAGCGCACCTACTCTGACAAGAACATGCACGTCGCACTGACCCCGCAAGGACCGAGGGGATAGTAGTCACCTCAGTCCAGTCAGATAGCATTCATGTGCCATGCCGCACAGAAAATACAATACCGCTCAAAGTGGTGACGACAGGTACGATGACCATCGACTAGATAGGGCCCGACGAGACAAGTGTGCAATCTTACCCACTATGGGATGGGATCCATGACAAAGGTCTTGACTTAGAGGCCATCCAGGCTGGCGAGAACCACAACCCCAATGGTAGGGATCATGGCCCCCCACTCCTCAAGACAACAAGGTGATCACCGACCTGAGGACAGCCACCAACTCCTGTACGACACCCTAGGAGACCAGGAGACCATGACAGAGACCATGTCACACAGGACGGCTGGCACATCACCATCATGCCTATAGTGTCACCACGATCGACGCAAAAAGCACCACACCACACCACGCTGTGACGTGGCCATAAGACTATGATGACAACCACGCCCGGACGTGATTCACAAGACGGCGTAGCTTGCAAACCAAGTTAGCTAGACCCTCCCTCAGGCTCACGACCCTTCGGTCGGAGAACCTCCTGCTTTATATGTGCCCTGGCTCCGAACTCTATATAAGGGTAGCCAGGGCACCCTTTCCACAGATTCTGAGTCCCCTACTCATTCATACACTCTCCATCATAGCAGGGCTCCTAAAGCTTCCCTTAGGGCTGTCCATCTCCTAGCTCTAGCTTCTCTTCATCTTCCACCATTATTGCACCCCCCATTATAAGAACTTCAGAGCATTTAAGAGAGGAACACGCACTCAATCATTTCTGAGACTGGGCTCCGGCCTAAATCAGTATAAATCCTCATGTCTTTTGGATGCTATCATCGTCTTCCTAAAGCAGCGCGGCAATCGTATAAGTTTACTAGTCCGGTTTACGAAACACCGACAACTTGAAACATTCTTCTAAAATACTTGCAAAAAACACCTGAAAAATGCTTGAAAACTATTGCAAACATACGCAATATCCAGATAAAAACACTTGCAAGATATGTGTGAAACATATGCAATATCCAGATAAACACACTTGCAACATACATCTGAAAATATTGATAAAACATTATGGACAGACACTTGTAATATACGTGTACGACCATTGCAACATATGCAATATCTTCGATATATTTTTGCAACATCTGTATGAAACACTCAACATACCTATGAAACATCTTATCTGAAACACTTAAAACATACACTTGCAACATGTGCATTCAACGCAACATCTCCTTGCTGCTTGGGAGAATGGAGGCTCATCGGCATGTCGGAGCAGCAGCCCACGCGACGCTTGTAGGAGGAGGGCCGGCGGCGGCGACGGCTCCGCGACGTGACGGGGAGGCAACGACCGCACAATCGGGAGAGGTTAGTCGTGCACCGCCCCGAGATCAAGTAGGTCACTGAGGCCCACGACTTTGAAGACCCAGAGGAGGGAGCAACAGATGTATCCCAGTAGCAAGAGGAGGTGGAGCAGCTGCTTCAGGAGCACCAGCTTCGAGATGCCGGACGCGACTGGGCAACGCTTGTTCGGATTTGCTGGCTTCCCTTAGCTTGCGACAATGGTGGGCATTAGGAATAAGTAGATGAGAGGATTTTTTTTGAGAAACTTCCGAGGCGGATGGGAGGGGATAGTTGGGCTGACGACATGGCCCACCAAGAAGCGTCTCGGCGGACGAACACCGTACCGTAGCATTACCGTTTTTATTACTATATAAGCTATACAGTTTCTTCTACTAAATGGGCTTTTAGTAAGTTGGCATTGATTTTTCGGCCCAAAACCATAAAACGATAGAAGGGTGGGCGTTCTGATTCAGCCCACATAAGCCAAACAAAATAGCCCCCTAGGGTTTTCACTACATATAGCCTCTCACGCAAACACTTTCTCTTCCAGCGCCGCCTCGCCTCCCCTCCCACCCTCCTGCTCCGCCGCCGCCGCCGCCGCACAGCCGCAGCAATCATGGCGGATTCGAAGGCCACTGCAGCGGTCACCCTCCGCACGCGCAAGTTCATGACCAACCGCCTCCTGTCCCGCAAGCAGTTCGTGCTCGAGGTCATCCACCCCGGCCGCGCCAACGTCTCCAAGGTCGGGGATCTCGTCCTCTCCTCGTTTCTCGGTGATGTTCGGCGGGATCTTGACGGTATGTCTTTCGCACAGGCGGAGCTGAAAGAGAGGCTGGCGAAGCTCTACGAGGTGAAGGACTCCAACTGCATCTTCGTCTTCAAGTTCCGAACCCACTTCGGAGGCGGCAAGTCCACCGGCTTCGGACTCATCTACGACAACCTCGAGGCTGCCAAGAAATTCGAGCCAAAGTACCGCCTCATCAGGGTATGCTATTATTGCCTCGCGATGTCATAGTGTAATCGAGTTCCGCGCTTGATTTCGTTGTTTAATTGTCCCGATGTAGGAATGTGTGGTTGATTTGTCTATAGCATTCGGTGACTTTTAGCTGCTGTTTCAGTGTCAGCATTGTACGAGCTTAGACCAAGGTTACGCTATGGCTAGGTGTGATCCTATTTACTGAAATGTGCTATAGGGTGTTCGGTTTGGGCTATGGGGTGTTCGGTTTGAGAAGTCACTCCATTCCTCAAATTTGGTGGAATGACCCTACCCACGTACTATATTAATCATTAGCTTGTGACAAATAAGGTGACGATGGATCAACCTATTCCATTCTGCAAACGAAACAAAAGTGAGTAGGGAGAAGATGATGGACTTATTCATTCCTCAAACCAAACACCCTAAGTGTCTCTACTCCCTAGTATCGGCTGATGTTGCCCTGCTATGGTAGTTTGGGTCTTTCCCTGAATCTCCTGTCTTAAGGCTCTGCTGGTTTAGTGGATGCATTTAACATCATTAAGTAAGTTTTAGTTTTTACCAAACATAACTCTTAATGGTGTTAAAAGGCTAAAACTGCTATAGGGATATATACTGATGTGTTAGCTTTTACCCCCTCCGTTCCAAATTATAAGACGTTTTGGCTTTTCTAGATACATTGCTTTTACTATGTATCTAAACATAGTGTATATCTGAGTGCATAGCAAAAGCTGTGTATCGAGAAAACTCAACATCTTGTAGTTTGGAATGGAGGGAGTAGCTTACTTGGTTGAGTGCTTGTCCTAACATGTAATTGTGCCTCGTTAAAATGGTTTTAATCTGGGCATTGATGCAAAGTCATGTAATTTTGTATGTCTCCCAATTTGATGGTATCTTGGAAGCATTTTTTTGGATGATAAGCTCGTGGTAACAGCTGTTATTGCTACATTATTTTAGTGCACATTGTATAGATATTTGCATTCAAGCTTTGACTAGATATTTCTTTCATATATTTATCTTCCTATCTCGAACCAAGCAAAATTCTTGTGAACCAAGGATGTCTTACCTATCCTGCTGTTGTATAAGAGAACATCCCACTGTTGTATAACTGAACACCAAACTACACCTGAATGGTCTGGGTTAGCCCTCTAATCGGTGTTCATTTTCCTTGTTTTCATGATCTAGCAAGCTCAAATGACTACCCAACCGCCATAAGCAATCCTTTTGACCTTCGTCATTGAAAAAATTGGACACCTACCATTATGCTAACATCAGAGCAAAAAACCGTGCATATTATTGTTGAAACAGAGAATGATGACAGATTCTCTGATCATTTTCATGTGGCAGAATTACTGCACATGTTGTAATTAAGCTCGCTAGTGTGTCTTTAACCTTCAGATTGCGCTATTTACTGTTGCTGTTAGCCTGTGTTTGATACACCTGTTTGTAGGTGCTAATATTCAGTTTTTCCTTGACAGAACGGCCTTGCAACTAAGGTAGAGAAGTCACGAAAGCAGATGAAGGAACGTAAGAACAGGGCAAAGAAAATCCGTGGTGTGAAGAAGGTGAGTTCCAGTCAACAATTGCTACTTTCTAGGTTGCTACTTGTATTCCCATTGTTCTGGTAGCCAACCACATAATAATCAACTATATTTGCTGCGCAATTTTTGCAGACAAAGGCTGGAGACGCCAAGAAGAAGTGAGGGGGAAGTTACTTGCTTGCCATCTTCATCTTATTTGGCTTCGGTTTGTTTTGGGTGGGTTCCTTCTGGCAATGCTGAACGTTTAATTAGAAGTAGAGAGGATTTTGCCAGTTACCCATTACGTTGAGTTTCTCGCCGTGCCTTGTGTTCAGTTTTGAGGTACTTTGTCAGACAATAGAATATATACTTGGTTATCATTTTGATTTATATTTTGTGTCAGCTGATGAGAAGTTGGATGCAAGACTTCTGATGAAAAGTGTCTGCTGCTCCCTCTAAGACTGTTCATCTTTAAGGCGTGTTTTTTACAAAATTTATGTGTACTGTACATCTAGAGAACTTTTCTCACTAACGACGTGTTTTCTTACAAAATTTATAAGTGATCTCGCAAAGTGTCGTTGGTATGGTCAATCGACCAAAGGCCAGTGAGACAACAAGATGCAACCATTGTTCCACTGGCTGTGGCAGTGCTGCTGCAGTAACCAAACAATAGAGTTACGGTACATCAGGTCAACAGTTAACAGCCGCAGCTGTTAACACTGCCAAAAAAAAAAACGAACAGACCCATTTGTACTGGCTGTGCCTGCGACAAGCCACGCAGGGAGCTCTGCCGAAATGCACTGGTGTACGTACGTGTACCTGATCAATGGAGCCGGCCAGTTCGCAGGGAAGAAACACAGCTCCGGGGCCCATCTGTTGGAAGCAAACATCTTTACTGTTGAATCGAAACGTTTGCTCTTGGATCCGTCGCCTTTTAGGAGGACAACGTTTGCTGTCTGAACATGGATCGTTCATAAATCGTTGCCCAAAACCCCAAAGCACATGTACAGAATGTCATGCATGAACAGTAAACACCGTTCCTAAAATGTGCGGTTAGTTCAAAGCGCGTCACTTGGCATGCATTCAAGGGAGGCAGGGCTCGTAGTCACTGGTGGAGTGATCAGTTTGACACAGACATCCGGGTAGTGCGGATTGCAATAACCCATAGATAGAAACGCAACATTTGCAACAAATTAAACAAATTGATCAGGAGCGATATATTTGTCAGTTCAAAATGACCAGGACCTACTAGCAAGATGGCTCTATTCACCGGTACCAAGCCATGGCATCACAAGATGCTGCAATCCACACATGCACGACCGACCCCGTCGAATTTCACTGGTACTCTTATTCCTCGGCTGGCACAACGACTAGCTAGGCTACTACTAAAAGCTACTAGTACTGCTCCTCTAATCTTCGTGCTGCCATAGCAGTATGGCATACAGTACAGCGAGAGGGAGCATACAGTATGGCATACAGTACAGTGCTGGCTCTGCTCGGCTGTGCTGATAAGCCGATTAAAAACATTGTTAACTAATTTGTTATGAGATAAAAATACTGTTCCAACTAAAAACGAGCTTTAAAAGAACAGATTATAATCCGGTGAACGGAGCCGAACACGTGAGAAAGCACACATGAAATTTTAAAGAGCAGTGTTGCATCAGCTAGCCACCGCATTGGTAAGCTCTTAGCTTGAGGCGACGCAGTTGAGGCCCAAGCAACCCATCCACAAGCTCCTCCTCGCCGCCCTCTTCTGCAAATCAAAGAAAGCGAGGAAATTTTTACAGTAGTCTGCGAGAACTGAAGGATAGCAAGAAGAATACGCGAGCTTTATTTTGCAGTCGCTCTACAATATGTGTCACGTACGACGTACCCGCCGCCTTGGAAGGTGGGAGACAGTGGTATGGTGGTCGTCGGGCGGCGGCACCCGGTACAGGTCCTCGTCGACGGGCCTCACCACCACCACCCTGCGGGCGCCCTTGGCCGGGGCGCACGCACCTGCCAGCGCCGCCGCCGCCCTCTTGTGCTCCGCAGCTACTACAGCGACGACGGCTCCGCCGCCCGCGGTCTCCGGCCTCCGCGCCTTCTTAGGCGCCGGCGGCCGACGGCGCGGGGGCGGGGAGTACCTGAACCAGACGTCGCTGCAGGCCTCGGGCTCCGGCGCGTACCACCAGGACTCGGCCGCTGCCGCGGCGCCAGTGGCGTCTGTGGAGGACGTCGAGGAGGAGGAGTAGTTCCACTCCCCGAACGCCGGCACGTGCCGCCGCCTCGCCTTCTCCATGACCTCAGAAGCCTGTTGTCTCAGATCAGAAGAAGCCGATGGAAGGCAGCGAGGTCGAAGGTGGTGAGAAGGATAGCAGCAGTGTGGTGCTACAAGGACAGTGGCCGCTGGATGCCTATGCCTTGGCACGTACAGCCCTTATAAGGGCTCCTTTAATCAAAGGAATTTTGTAGGATTTTGATAGAGATACCGTTTATAAAGGATATTTTCTTTTCTAGGCCATGTTTAGTTACCTAAATTCATCCTCAAATTTCACTATGCAAAAAGAAGATTCTCCGTCACATCAAAATATCGGCACATACATGAAGTACTAAATGTAGATGAAATCAAAAACTAATTGCATAGTTTTGTTGTACTCTGCGAGATTAACGTTTTGAGTCTAATTAATCAATGTTTGGAGAATTATTATCAAATAAAAACAAAAATGCTATAGTGCAGCACAATGCGCTACAGTGATTTGGGGATCACCAATTTGGGGATCTAAACAAGGCCCTAGTCTTTGGCCTTGTTTAGTTCCCAATTTCTACCCCAAATTTCACTATGCAAAAAAGAAGATTCTCATCACATCAAAATGCCAGCACATGCATGGAGTACTAAATGTAGATGAAATTAAAAACTAATTACACAGTTTTGTTGTACTTTGCGAGACGAACATTTTGAGCCTAATTAGTCAAAGTTTGGATAATTTTTACCAAATACAAACGAAATGCTACAGTGCGCATTTATTGCGCACTGTTCCAACTCGGGTGCCCTGAATCCGGAACTAAACACGACCTTTGGTTTGTAGGATTGATGCTTGGTATTCCATAGGAAATTTACCTTGTGCACACCTGTTCCATAGGAATTTTAGGGCCTGTTTGGTTAGAGGTGTTAAAATTTAACAAACATTGTAGCACTTTTCGTCTTATTTGATAAAAAGTTTTCAATTTTAGACTAATTAGGCTTAATAGATTCGTCTCGTAAATTACTCCTAATCTGTGCCGACATGCATGCAATTAGTCTACATTTAGTACTTCATGTTTTTACCGCAACATTGATGCGATGAAAGTTAAACCGAATGATTCAGAAACCAAACAAGACCTTAGCATTTAGTGAAACCTCTTGCTACACATCCTGTGCACGAAGAACGAGAAAGCCTTCTTTGGGAACTAGGCTGTGTTCAGATCCGAAATATTTGGAGGAAAATTTTATGTAGCACTTTCGTTGTTATTTGGCAAAATTTATCCAACCATGAATTAATTAGGCTCAAAAGATTCATCTCGACATTTACAGACAAACTGTACAATTAGTTTTTTTACCTACATTTAATACTCCATGCATGCGTCCAAAGATTCGATGTGACGGGTGGCAGAAGAAATATTTTGAGAAGTGAACGGGCCCAAGTACTAATCTTTGCTTCTTTGTCGATGGACCCACTTGTCTATGAGTAATGAAAGAAATTCTTTTACCAGAGGAGTGATTAAGCAAATAAAGTAAAAAACTACTACGATGACAATTCCTGTGTTTCACATCTCACTTACGTTCCTTTGTTTTTAGTTCCCATAGGATTAAAGAAGTATGATGACATCTCAGTTCCTAAGTTTTTTCTTTTTCTATCTTCGATCCTACCTTCGAAGGGGCCTTAAATGCGCACTACTCCTAACTTCGGCCTCGTTTAGTTCTCAATTCCTCCCCAAATTTTACTATGCAAAAAAGGAGATTTCTCATCACATTAAAATGCCGGCAAATGCATGAAATACTAAATGTAGATAAAATCAAAAACTAATTGCACAGTTTTGTTGTACTTTACGAGACGAATATTTTAAGTCTAATTAATCAATTTTTAGACAATTTTTTATCCTGTAAAAAACAAAACGTGTTACAGTGCACAGTGCCAAATCGGTGGCTTCCAGACTTCGGAACTGAACAAGGCCTTCGATCCCGTGCCTTGCCGACCGGTTCTGGAGGGAAGAACTGCACGCGAGGCAGAATGGCATGGCAGCATGCCAGGCCATAAATTTCTCGGTCCACTATTGCGCATGCAGAGTGAGGCTGTCCGCACTGCCGACCTGCAAACCGCGCGCGTTATACCCAGAGGTGCATGCACGCTAAATACTATAGCAGAAGAGAGACATAGAGTTGAGGAGAGAAAAGGGAAAAGGGGAATAAAATATGGAACAGTAGGTATAGAGTATGGGATAGAGATAATATGAGTATGAGAGAAATGGATATAGATTAGAGAATATCGATGACTAGAATAAAATATTCTTTCTTAGAGATGAAAATAGAGATGAACGAGTGCGGATAGGCTAAGGCCCCGTTCGGCTGGAATTATAAGCCGGCTGAAAAACACTATTGGCTGATTTTTTTTTAAAAAAAAATATTATTTCGACTAAAAAACAAATTGAATAAGACGAATTATAAACTAGATAAACAGAGCCTAAGAGCCTGCGCTCGCATGCAGATCGAGTTGCTTTGACTTTACGCACGGCGCCGCGCACGACGGGTACTAGTGTCTACCGGCATGGCGACGCCTGCGCTCGCATTCGTTGCGCACCAGGTGCTGCTGCTGCTGGGCCATGGCCATCAATCACGTTAGGGCTAGCTCTGGCGGACTGACGGTAGCAGCGTTGGCCAGGGCAAATTCAACATTTCTAAAGTACTTGTATAGAGAATTAAATATAAACAAAATAAAAAACTACTTATACCGTTTGCTTGTAAATTACGAGACGAATCTAATGAACCTAATTTGGCCATGATTAGACACTAAATTGCTACAGTAACACATGCTCTAATGATGAATTAATTAGGCTTAATAAATTCGTCTCGTAGTTTATAGACGATTTCTATAATTAGTTTATCCGAAAACCTCTTCCAACGTCCTACGAACCATCTAATGTGACACCAAAAACTTTACTGGCCGAGAACTAAACACCCTCGTTGCCGTCTCGACGAGTGATGAGTGTACTAGAGCGATTACTGTAGATCATTCTTTCGCTCGTCCAAGCCCTTGTTTAGTTTGCCTCAAAGTTCTAAGTTTTTTCACTCTCTCTCCATCACATCATTTTTTAACCGCTTGCATGGAGTATTAAATGTAGGTAAAAAAATAACTAATTACACAGTTTAGTTGGAAATCACGAGATGAATCTTTTGAGCCTAGTTGGTCCATAATTAGACAATATTTGCCAAATAAGACGAAAGTGGTACTATTCATCGGGTTGAAATTTTCATCAATCTAAACAAAGGCCAAATGTAGGGCAGCGCCCCCAATGTACGTACAGTACGTACTACATTAATTGCGGCCTCGCCAGCTACAGCCCTACAGACCGGCGCGCTTATATCATCCTCTCCTCTATACTCATTTCTCCCGCACCCATCCATCCTCTATATCATCCTCTATCTACTGTGGGGTCCACTTGTCACTTTATCTAAATATATCCATGTGAAATCTAGTTTTGAAGTATTTATTACAACAAATTCAATGGTGTAATCGGAATTTAATTTGTTTTTTTAGTTTATGAGTTATAATATTTTGTAGCTTGAAAAATAAGTGGGGCCGCCACTAACGCATGGACAGCAGCAGCACTGCCCCTCCGCGCGCGTGGCTGCGCCTGCCATGGGCTGCACGTCCGTATCACCTGTAAAATGGCACTTGCCCGCTATATTTGCCGGATGGACTTTGGGACGGAGGATAAGTGGCAACGTAGCGTATTCCGCCGCAGGAGTTTTTCATGTAAACATATCTTAGAGGGAGATATAGCGGGTGCCGGTGCGACTAGTCTAAGGCTATCCGCACTCATGATCCTCTATTTTCATCCTCTATATATCCTGATCATCAAAATTCTCTCCTCTATACACGTTTCTTCCACACCCATCATCCTCTATATCTTATACTCTATTTCAACTACCAACAATGGCCCCGCTTGTCATCCTCTATAAATTTTATCTAAATATATCCATGTGAGATCTTGTTTTGAAGTATTTATCGTAACGAATTTAATGGTGTAATCGAAATTTAATTTAGTCTTTTAGTTTATGAGTTATAACAGTTTTGATTAGGTAAAAAAGTAGGGCCCACACATATTCCTGCCACGCATGGGCGCGCTGTCCTTTTTTTTTCCTGATCCCACCAATGGCCATGCGTGTTCCGTCGCTGCCTTCACTCGTGGACGCTGTCAGCTGCTGCAGTCCCTCGTGGTGGTGGGTCCACCGGTTTTTACCGCACGTCCGGCATCTCGCTAGAAATAGCGGACTAGAATGCATAGCGTGCCTTGTATCGGATTCCACTGCAGGTGTTTCATCCGGTATTTGCAGCCTCTATTTTGTTTACCGGTGATATGCAGGAGCCGGTGCGGATAGTCTAAGGGTGTTTAGTTCTCATAAATTTTCACCCCAAAACATCTCATCGAATCACGTGTATGGAGCATTAAATGTAGACGAAACAAAAACTAATTGCACAGTTCACCGTGAAATCACGAGATGAATCTTTTAAGTCTAATTAGTCCATGATTGAACAATAATTGTCAAATAAAACAAAAGGCTACAGTAGCTGAATCCAAATATTTTTGCAAACTAAACACTCCCTTAGTTCGCGAAAATTTCTGGTTTCAGGTACTATAGCTTTTTTGTTTTATTTGGCAATTACTGTTCAATCATGAACTAATTAAGCTTAAAAGATTCGTCTCGCGATTTCACGATGAACTGTGTAATTAGTTTTTTGTTTTATTAATATTTAATGCTCCATGTATGTGCCACAAAATTCGATGTGATGTTTTAGGGTCAAAATTTGTGAGGTGAAAATTTTTGTGGCACGCCTCTGTTCTCTTCTGTGCAACTGCATGCTACTGCCGCGTCTGCAGGCTTTTCGGCGGTGCCCCTGCCGCGTCTGCCGGCGCCGGGGCTCTTTTTTACACTCTATCACATGAATGTTTGACACATATATTAAGGCATTGTTTAAATTCCAGAATTCACCCTCAAATTCTACTATGCAAAAAGGAGATTTCCAATCATATTAAAATGCCGGCAAATACATGGAGTACTAAATGTAGATGAAATCATAAACTAATTGCACAGTTTTGTTGTACTTTGCGAGACGAACATTTTGAGTCTAATTAATCAATTTTTGGACAATTTTTTACACTAAAAAACAAAAGTGCTACAGTGCTCGAGGTGACACTGTGCAGAATTGGCCACCCCTGAGTCTGGTAACTAAACAAGGCCTAAGCTCTTGTTTAGTTCTCAAAATATTTTGCAAAATGTAATGGTAACGCTTTCATTTTCATTGTTATTTGGTAATTATTGTCCAATCGTAGACTAATTAGACTTAAAAGATTCGTCTCGTGATTTACAACTAAACCGTGTAATTAGTTTTATTTTTTTATCTATATTTAATGCTTCATGCATGTGTCCAAAGATTCGATGTAGATTAAATGTTTTGCAAAATATTTTGGGAACTAAACAAGGGCTAAATATTAAATGTAGATTTAAAAAATAACTAATTATACAGATTACTGTATTTTGTGAGACGAATTTTTTAAGCCTAATTAATCCGTGTTTAGACAATGTCGTACTACAGTAAATATGTGCTAATAATGGATTAATTAGTCTTAATAAATTCGTCTCACCGTTTACAGCCTAGTTCTGTAATTAGTTTTTTTATTAGTATCCGAAAACTCATTCTGACATTCTACGAAACATTCGATATGACATCCCAAAACTTTATGTTCCTGAAACTAAATAAGGCTGTCCTCCCCTAAAATTTTGAGAAAATTTGCTCATTGCCATAAAAAATTATACTGTTCCCTCACTGCCATAAAAAATCACTATTTTTCCTTAACTGACATCAAGTTATTATATTTGATTCCTTAACTGCCATTATTATATTTGATTCATTAACTGCCATCACCGTTACATATGTGTTTTCTTTTCTTAACTGCCATCTAAATACAAAGTTTTGTTTCCTTAATTGCCACCGAGCAAACGGCGTGGTGTGCGTCTCCCTGTCCACCCAAAGTAGTGTACGATTTTGCCCCTGCCTCATACGAAGAGAAAGCTGTGGGCATCGGTTCACAGCCAATCGGCCATCGGCCTCAACGCAGAAAAAAAACCCGACGAACCTAGGTCGTATCCCGACCCAGGATTCGGGCGCATCCGACCATCTCCAGCGAGGCAGTGCCCCGCTGCCGAGCCCGCGCGTCGGCGCGGCTAGGCTCCACCGCCGTCGCCACCCGCGGGGCCGGGTTCCACTGCCGTGACATGGGAGACGCGCCGCGGCCGCCGCCACCTGCGCGGCCGGCCACCGCCGCCGTCACCCGCGGGGCCGGGTTCCACCGCCGTGATGTGGGAGATTCGCCGCCGGCGCCACCTGCGCGTCCGGGCACCGCCACCGCCATCGACGACGCCTGCCTCCAACTTCTCGAGCACCTCACCCAACGGCAACAGGCACGGGCACACAAGAAACAAGGAACATGAATTGAGCACTGCACTCGACCTGTTGCCGCTGCCCTGCTTGCAGCTTCAGCCTTGGCATTGCATTCAATTCGAGTGCCTCCCTCTCTCTCTCTGCCTGCAACCCAACCTGCAGAAATTTTTTTAACGGGTAAAACTGTCTTCCCCATCCATACTGAGGCCGCGTTTGGTTGGCATGGAAGGCAAAAAAAAATTTCGGCCCGTTTGGCCTTTCTTCGGCATGGCAAGTGAACGGAGGCCGAGATTTTTGGGCCTGGCAACCCAACTCAAATTTTCACTGTACACATGCCGGTATAAAAGGAGCCGCCGGTCCGCTCCCAACCCTAATCCCTTCCTGCTCTTCCCGATCCCCATTGCCGCCGTGCGCCGCGTCCTTCTCCCTTTCCCGCCGCCGCACGCAGGTCCTGGATCTCGCATCGCGTCGGTCTCTGGAAGCAGCCGCCGCGCGCCAGCATCCCGATCTCGCGCGCATTCGTCTCCCCTTGCAGCCGCCGCGCGCCACCTTCCACATCTCCGTCTCCCTTGCTGCCGCCACCCTTGGCAGCCGGTGAGGCCGATCTCCTTCTCCCTTGCTCCTCCCATTCCACCGAAGCCCTTATGGAGCTGTTCCGCGCCGACGGTCAACCCGCTGGATGCGACGCCGGCGACAAGGAGGTCCACGCGGGGGGCGCCGGCGGACTCCCGCCTTCGGCGACACCGACGGTCGCCGCGTTTCCGGCGAGTCAACCTACCCCGGCGGCCCCCCCGTACTCGGTGGGTCAACCATACCCAGCGCCCCCCCGCATGGAGCTTCCCCGCCGGATTCGACCCCGTCGCTTCCCAAGTCCATGGAGGACGAAGCAGCAGCACCACCCCCATGTACGCGTTCAGGGCCATGGATCTGAACGCGGCGACGGGGTGGCCGCAGATGCCGTCGTACGCCGCCTTCCTCAACTCCGGGCAAGCGCTGCACGGTATGCCGCCGCCTTTCCTCATCCCGGGGCCGTCTTTGTCGTCCGGTGCCATGCCCGGGTTCGTCGGAACTCCTTCAGTTCCCGGCCCGGCTTTCAACTATGGCGTCCCAAGTCCAACGGTCGGTGGTGAGGGGAGCGCAGGACCGGCGCACCGTCGCCGAACTCAGCGAGGACCGGCCTACTTCGAACCCATCGGCGGTGACGGTCAACCCACGGTTACAACGGTATGAATCTCCCCCCTGCTAGAATTTGTTCTTTGTCAGTACACCCCGTGAACAAGTACGTAATTTAGTACCCCGATACATCTGTCCCTGTTAACCTTGGTAGGGTTCCAAACCTCAGAAAAATAGAGCCGATTGAGATGTGCTCCAGACAGGTGCCTACTGCCGCCTGTATTGCGAGCAGTTAGATAAAGGCAACTGCACCAACAATCGTCTGACCAAAACTGGGTGGGCTGAAATGAGGGCGAAGTTTGTAGAGGCAACTGGGGTGGTCCATACAACGGAGCAGTTGTCCGGGTTTTACAGGACCCTGAAACAAGAATGGAACTTCACCACCTTCCTTCGGTACAAAGCTTCAGGGATTGGCCGAGATGAGGCTGGAAGGCCTGTTGCCACTAAGGATTGGTGGGATGGCCAATTGAAGGTACTAATCAGCCCACTGCCTCAACATTGGAAATCCTTAATTTTGAGCTACCTACTGCACTAATATTCTTGCTGTGTTGTATAGGGCAAACCAAAAAGATATCAACAATACCGCCATGGGTACCCGGAGTACGTGGAACTAATGGACCGCATGTATGCCGCGGAGGTTGATGGCTCCACCTCGTTCGTAGCAGCCCGCAGTCCTCCCACTTCACCAATTCCCATGGACTCAGCGGAAGAGCACGACGACAAAGACAGTGACAAAGAGAGTGGTTGCCAAGGCACCCCTAGGAGCAGCAACACACCTCAATCAAACTCTTCCAAAAGAACCAGCAATACCCCTCTATCCAATCCCCCCCCAAAAGAGTTAACAGTACCACCAGCACAGGCCGCAACCCTACCAAACGCACGCACAGTCGTCAAATTAGCCAGAGCCTTGACGAGAACATGACCCAGCACAACCAGCTCATGTCCAGAAAGCTCATGGAGAAGGACGAGGACCGCTCATTCATTAAACAAGTAGTTTCAATGAGGGACAACAAGGTCAACCAAGCCTTAGCCATACTGAAAGAAATGGGAATAACACCAGCCAATGAGCCACAATTGTACCGTGCCTTCCTCCTCATTGTAGAGAATGATGCCCAACTAGCTGCATTTCTTGGCGCTGAGCCTGAGCACAGGAGGTTTCACCTGGAGGTTGCGACATCAACAAGGGTCCAGCCTTAGACCCTTGTAACTTATTTGTTATGTTCTTGTTCACGTTGTGGAACTTAGCTTGTAATCAGTTAAATTTGTGTTCGAACTAAGTTTGTATTGAACTTAATCTTACCGTAGCAATAAATATGGTTGGCAACAATGCTTTTGAAGTTGTAGAAGCTTGTTGTATGCTGCTTTATGGTTGTGTGGTTACATGTTATGGTCTATGCAGCTTCATGGTTTTGTAGTTGTTGTTTTGATTTTCCAGCTGTTGTTTATGTATTGCGCAGGAAGGAGTTGGAGCTGAAGTTGCGGCTCTCACTGATGATGGCCACGGTGAAAACATGAGCTTGGCTTGTGCTCTATCAAGAGTAGCCGCAAAGGGAGTTGCTGAGGGAGAGGACCTCTGGACTATGCTTGACTACATCATGGAGGATGATGAAGATGATGAAGAAGAGGAGGCTTTTTTATGGGTATGTATGAATTGGCGGAGCATGCTGCAAAGCATTTGAGTAGAGCACCTAACAGGCAACCTATAGTTAGTGGTTTAGAATGGGTAGAAACCAAGTTGCAGAATAGTAAGGCATGTTACAATATGTTTAGAATGGGCCCAGATTCCTTTCATCGACTGCATGCAACGCTAGTCAAGTCATGTGGCCTGAAGTCCAATCCTAAATCCACCTCCAAGGAGGCACTGGGTATGTTTCTGTGGATGCTTGGGTCTTCCCAGTCGGTTAGGCAAGCTGAGGACCGGTTTGAGAGGTCCATGGCCACTGTTAGCCACAATTTTCACAGAGTCTTGAAATGTGTGGTCAGGCTAGCTGCTGACATTATAAGACCCAAGGACCCAGAATTCAAGGAATTGCACCTAAGACTGCGTAGGCGTAGGTTCTATCCACATTCCAGGGATTGCATAGGTGCCATAGATGGGACGCATGTACGGTGTATTGTGCCACAAGATGTGTACATGCAGCATTTGTGCCGAAAGGGGTGGACAACACAGAATGTAATGGTTGTATGTGACTTTGACATGAGGTTTACGTTTGTGCTTAGTGGGTGGCCGGGATCTGTTCACGACATGAGGCCATTCAATGATGCCTTGACAACACATAGCAATTTGTTTCCGCATCCTCCTCCAGGCGAGCGTCGAACCAACTAGTTTCTTTTGTATCGGTTTGTTAAACAATTTGAGTTAAGTTGTGTACAATGTTGCAGGGAAGTACTACCTAGTGGACTCTGGTTATCGAAACCAGGTCGGATACTTGGCACCTTACAAGGGTCAGACGACAAGGTACCATGTTGCGGAGTTTCGCGGTGCCGCTGCACCACAAGGTATTGCTGAGACCTTCAACTACGCACATTCATCTCTTAGAAATGTGGTAGAGAGGTCAATTGTTGTGTTGAAACAGAAATAGAAGATGTTGAAGGAGATTCCAAGCTACTCACCAATGAAACAGAGGCAAATTGTTCAGGCTGCTTGTGCATTGCATAATTTTGTTAGGAAAAGTGGGTTGCAGGATAAACACTTTACGCGGTGTGACCGTGATGAAAGTTATGTGCCTCGTCAAGCATACGATGATCAACCGGATCCTGACGAAATCGACGATGAACCAAATGACATGAACATGTTTCGTGACATGCTTGCATTCAATTATTTTTACCGGCAGTCTTAGTGGATTGGAGAACTGTTCTTGATGAGTTGTTCATAAAGCCAACTGTTGTAATTGTTTATTTGTTGTGTTCATTTATTCGCTGCATGAGTAATTTGAATCTGTTGTAATTTGTTGTCTTCATAACGCCCACAACTCTGTAATGTGAAGATGTTGTAATTGTAGTTGAAGAGCTTGAACTATTGTAATTTGAATGGTTGCATGAGTGTTGAAACATCAATCTGGGCACATTTATTATAGCAGCAGCTTTTGAACCTCTTATGCATGTGAAGTGAACGGCAGGCCAAAAATTTTGGGTTGCATGCCCACTGCACAGGCCAGAAGCCGATTTTTTTTGGGCTGCATGGGAACTAAACGCGCCCTAACAGAAGGGGGCTCTTGCTTTAGGGTGATGGCAGTTAGAGAATCAGGGTGTGTTCACTTCACGAAAAGTAGGTGAAAAGTTACTGTAGCATCTTTCCTTATTATTTGGTAAAATTTGTCCAATTATGGACTAACTAGGCTCAAAAGATTCGTCCCGACATTTACAGACAAACTATGCAATTAGCTATCTTTTTTACCTACATTTAATGCTCCATGCATGCGTCGAAAGATTTGATGTGATGGGTGGAAGAAGAAATATTTTGGGTTGGGATGGGGAAGTGAACAAGGCCTCAAATATTACAACTTGATGGCAGTTAAGAAAAGCTATGAATTTTGATGGCAACGAGGGAACCAGTATAATTTTTATGGCAATGAGCAAATTCTCTCTAAAATTTTTCACTCCATCACATCAGATGTTTGGACACATGCATGGAGTATTAAATATAGATGAAAAAATAACTAATTACACAGATTGCGATAAATTTGTCTGACGATTTTTAAGCCTAATTAGTCCATGATCTGACAATAAAGTGATACAGTAACACATATATTAATGACGGATTAATTAGGCTTAATAAATTCGTCTCGCGGTTTTCAGACGAGTTATGTAATTAGTTTTTTATTAGTATTCCTACACTTCTTTCGACGTCACATGAAACATCCGATGTGACATGCCAAAATTTTTCACTAGAATTAAACACCCTAGTCCTCAAAGACTGGACATTGGCCCCGTTCGGCTGTGCTGATAAGCCGGCTGAAAAACACTGTTGACTGATTTGTCATAAGAGGAAAAATACTGTTCTGGCTGAAAAAACAAGCTAAAAAGTACGGAATATAAGCCGGATGAACATGACCATCGTACATTTAGGCATCAGGAGAGAGAGAGATTGATTGATTGATTAGCTGACTTTGTGTTGTACTACACTGGTTTGAATACAGGGGTGTTTAGGCCATGTTTAGTTCTTAAAAAATTTTAAGATTTCTATCACATTGAATGTTTAGACACATGTATAGAACATTAAATGTAGATAAAAAAACTAATTGCACAGTTAGGTGAGAAATCGTGAGAAGAATCTTTTGAGCCTAATTAGTCCATGATTAGACACTAATTGATAAATACAAACAAAAGTGCTACAGTAGCCAAAATAAAAAAATTCGTGAACTAAATACACCCTTACTTGGGAAGAAGAAAATTTTTAGGTGTCACATCGGATGTGTCGGAAGGATGTTAAGAGGGATTTTCGGATACCAATAAAAAAATAAATTACAGAACCCGTCAGGAAACTGCGAGACGAATCTAATGATACTAATTAATCCATCATTAGCACATGTTGATTACTGTAGCATTTAAGGCTTTTCATAGACTGATTAGGCTTAAAAGATTCATTTCGCGATTTCTCTGAGAACTGTGCAATTAATTTTTTTCCGTCTATATTTAATACTCTATGTATGTGTCCAAAGATGATCTTTGATCGTAGAAGGCAAAAATTTTTGGGATTAAACACTACCTACCTCGTTTAGGTTGGCTATTGACACAGCTGTCAACAGTGGCTTGTTACTTATAGGTTTGTATCAAAATATTTTTGATTAAGATTTGTTCTACATAAATAAATGATATACAAATAAAGTAATTAGTTACGAAAACTTTATCCCAACGATAAGGTTTTGCAGCAGCTTATGAGTAGAATAACGCTAGCTTAATAAGCTGCACTTAGTAGTACATATAATGATTGTTAGCATAAAACTTAACAGTTTTGCCATTTTTGAGAATGTTGAACTTGATGCCTGCTGTCACGGCTTTAATTTGGCCCAGAGTGTTCTGAGAAGTTCTGTAGTAGTCTGCAACTTGCCAAGCATGACCAAAGTGAAAACTTTGTATCTTGAGAAGTACTCCTTACAATCACAAGTCCATCCTAATGTTGTTCTTGCAAACTTCAGCAACACATCCCCTGAGACCTGAGATCGTACACAGTGACGTTTACAAGGATAACCAAAAAGTAATCTAAAAAAAAAGATAACCAAAATGTACATCTGGGAGTATGTAATATTACCAGTGTAGGAGAACCTTGGCCGTACTGCTTTCGGTGTGTTCAGGCAACAATATTGACCTTTGCAATGCGCTCATTGCTGTTATAATCTGCATGCATCCACATTCTGATCATAATAAATAAGAGTATAAGATGATTCAACAAGAATCTAATGACACTGATTTTATATTACAAAATTTATTTTATAATAAAGTAATTGTTTGTCAAAGCTGATCCTAACAAAACAAAATATGCTTACCATTCACTGAGAGAGGGAGTAGTGTTATTTACCTGTGATGCTAAGAGCATCTCCGAGCTCACTCGCTAAATCATAATTTAGAGCCATTTGCATAAACATCACTTTCTATATCTTTACACCTCTATAGAAATCATTCCGGAGAGAGTTAGCCCCACTTTTTATCTTTACTAGGAAGAAATTCGGAATACAGAATAACTATATATATATATATATATATATATATATATATATATATATATATATATATATATATATATAAGGGGTACCCACAATCAACGATTAAGAAAGAAAAACCCCTGAGAAAATCACGCCAAAGGCTCCGCCCACGAAGGCGGAACGAGCCAGAACAACGAACGGAACGCCTCGACCACGTTCCGACTCGCATGAGACTCGCTCGACGGGACGCCTCGACCACCGAGAAATCTCCGACTCGCACGACCCTGGGTCGAGCCGGTCGACCCACCCCACTCACCAACTCTGAGACAAAAGTCAAGGCATTTAATGCGACCGCCAACCACTTCCTACCCCCATGGCTATAACCATAACCGGCATGGAGGCAGTACCAGTGTCAAATCTCACTTTTTACTGCCCATCCCGTGATAGGCGGTGAAAACCTGTCACTGTACACACCATGCCGAGCACTATTCCGCCACTGATCCCCCTCGAGGGAGAATACGACGAGTATCATACCCCGAAAATCCCGGGACTCGGCCTTATCCGTTCCCCGTCGACCCACCTCGACCCGTCCTCGATCCGGCCTCGACCAACCGCCGGTCAATAAGGAAGCAAGGCCTGCATGCCACAGGATCCGAAGTCTTTTCACCGTCTCATCCTCTACGTCACCATGGTGTCCGGGGATGGACGGCCATTCTCGGGGCACGTCGCTACAGCGGCCTCCACAGCGTTCGACAAAACTTCACTTCTAAGGCATCCCCCGGCGTCTCTGCCTCCTCTTGACCCTATAAAAGGGCAGGCAGGGGACTCTACGAAGGGGGACGGACAAGTAAAAAACCAGTCACATCCCACCGTAGAAGATCAACATCTCAAGCAATCTCCTTTGTACTCTCACTTTTTCTCTCCGAGACCTAGGATTGACTCCCTCTCTCACAGCTTGTAACCCCTATACAAGCACTTAGGTGCAAAGAAATATAATACTCCCCCCTGCTGGACGTAGGGCCTTCTTGTGCCCGAACCAGGATAAACCCCCGTGTACTCTCCCTGTATCACCATCCAGATTAGGGACACGCAACACTGATTCACTCGTTGGCTTAGGACCCTCGTGGAACCAGACGCCGACAGTTGGCGCGCCAGGTAGGGGACACTGCGTGCCAACATCGTTTTCCCGCCATTCTTCTAGATGGCTAACCCTGAACATCCACTCTCGTTGGCCACGGTGATCTAGTTTGGGAGCTTGGAGTTCATGTCTCTTGGCCACGGCTATGACATTGTCCTCCTCCCGCCCAGGCACCCGTCCGACGGCGACCATGAGCTCTCCCAGCCTGGAGAGCGCTGCGCCGGTACCGTCGCTCTCGTCAGGCACGCGCCGCAAGGCGATGATGTGCCCAGTGCAACCGTCGTCATCGCCTCATGGAGGGTGATGGTATTCCCTGATCCGGCGCCTCTCAGCCAGACACCGACATGGATTTCCTTACTGAGGATCTGTGTAGGATGAGCTTGGCTGAGGGTAAGATGCCGACGGGGTGTCCCGTCGCTCCGCCGCCCGGTGCGGCGCCACTACCAGCCAGTTCGATTGCTCTGGTACCGGGAACCACGCCCTCACCGGCATTCCCATATGGACTGGACTCGGTTGCCCGGGCGTATGCTTCTTCTGTAAGCACCAACATGAGTGCTTACGAGGAACTCCTCGAACACCATCTACGTTCCACCCTCGACCTCGTCACGTCCACGCCAGCTTCCGAGTACCTAGACTCCACGGAGACCCCGGATACGGAGCTCCATGCGACTGCCTTTCGTCGTCACGACCTTAGAGATGCGTGAACTCACATGCACCCGTTATACTACTATTTTGGCACTCCATACTCTGACTCTGCCGATGACACCTACGACCCGACTCGCGAGTGCTTCAATATCGATGGGGATATCGCGTCGGATTCGAAGGATGAGGCAGCCGTCGGAGGAAGGAACTCCATGCCACCTTAGGTCGAGCCCCCTGCTGCACGGGATGAGGCTCAATTCCTTACAGACCAAGGAATGCAACTCGAGAAAATCCACGAATTGTAGGCAGGCTCGACGAAGAACGAGAAAATCTGCGCCTACTTCAACAAACCCTCGAGCACGAGTGTGCGGCACGCGCACACGATGAAGGAGCTCGAGAGAGAGCTCACGACGTCAATCATCGTATCGTCGAGGATCAGGTAGGCGAGCCCCCAGTCTTTGGCCGAGCCAGCCAGAATGTTGTCGCAGCCGCCATGCTCCTTCGTAACATGCCAGAGCCATCAAACCCCGAGGCCCGTCGGGCCCGTGATGAAATCTGAGGACTCCTCGAGACCGCTGCCATGTAGCAGGCCGAGAGTTCCGCCTCGAGACGACGCGGGCTTGCCTCGGAGCAGCCTGCCAAGCCCTCTCGATAGGAGAGAGAAGCCTCGGTTCATCCCGAGCACGCCCCCTAGTGGAACAAGGCAGCCTCTGTCCGTGAACGCATCATCGACAACCGTGAACCTCGAGATGCCCGTGACAACATCACCAAACGCCGGAGGCGTAAGAGTGGTGATGGAGCGGCTCGAGGCTACCACGAGCACAAGGGCGGGCGCTATGACAACTCGGAGGATCGAAGCCCTTCACCCGAGCCACCAGGCGCAAGGTCATTCACGAAACACTACTTCCGGCTCGATTCCACCCCCCATGACCCTTACCAAGTACAACGGTGAAACCAAACCAAAACTTTGGCTCGCCGACTTCCGCTTGGCTTGCCAGCTGGGTGGGGCTACCGATGATCGAGTCATCATTCAACAACTTCCCCTGTTCCCATCGAACACCGCCCGAGCATGGCTCGAGGACCTCCCACCTCGACAGATCCACGACTGGAGCGACCTGGTGAGAGTGTTCGAGGGAAACTTCAAAGGGACCTACATGCGCCCTGGTAACTCATGGGACCTCCGAAGCTATAAACAAAAGTCGGGCGAGTCCCTTCAGGACTACATCCGGTGTTTCTCCAAACAGCGCATCGAGATTCCCAACATCACCGACTCTAACGTCATCATGGCCTTCCTCTCTGGTACCACCTGTAAAGAATTGGTCCGAGAGCTGGGCCGTAGCACTCCCATCACTGCCAACGATTTGATGGACATTATCACCAACTTCATCGCCAGTGAGGAGGCGGTTGGTGCTATCTTTGGCAGTGACTAGGACAAGGGAAAGCGCAAGGAAGAGGATCCCGCGAGCTCCAGCCGAGGCTCGAAGAAGAACAAGAAGAAGAAGAAGAAAAATCAGCAGGGCAAACAAGATGCCCCGGCCGACGACCTTGTCGTCGCTGCTGATCGTAAGAAACCTCGAGGACCCCCGGCGGGGGCATTTTCGACAAAATGCTCAAGGAACCGTGTCCCTATCCCAAAGGGCCCACGAACCACAACATCAAGGACTTCCACATGCTTCGAAGGTACTTTGAAAGCCTAGGCATCAAGAAAGATGACAAGAAGGAGGATCCCAAGGAAGATGACAAGGACGAGGGGTTTCCCAAGATTCATGACTATTTCATGATATACGGAGGACCCTCGACGTGCCTCTCAACATGGCAGCGCAAACGGGAACGTCGAGAGGTCTTCTCCGTGCAACTTGCAACCCCCCTCTTCCTTGACTGGTCCGAGGTGGCCATCACTTTCGACCGTGATGACCACCCAGACTACATCCCTAATCCTAGGGTCTACCCACTTGTCGTCGATCCCATCATCGCCAACACACGCCTCACCAAGGTGCTCATGGACGGAGGCAGTAGTCTTAACATCATTTATGCCCAGACCCTCGACCTTCTGGGAATCACGAGGACGCACCTCCGACCTAGCGTCCCAGGTGTTGGCAGATTTTCTAGCATAGTGGACCGACACTCAACTTTCTCCGGTTCAGCTCTAGGCCGAGCTTTGGACCATGTACTTCGACGGGTCGCTGATGAAAATAGGAGTAGGCACGGGCTTGCTCTTCATCTCACCCCTCGGAGTCCACATGCACTATGTAATTCGGCTTCATTTTGCTACCTCCAACAACATTGCCGAGTACGAGGCGCTCCTAGCTCGTAATCGACCAGGTCATGAAGAGCTCATGGTGACTCCTAGCTCGTAATCGACGTTCATGGTGACTCCTAGCTCGTAATCGACCAAGTCATGAAGAGCTCAAGCTACCGTGCGAGGAGGTATGGCACCTTGAGGACAAGTTTCACGGCCTCGAGCTCAACCATGTTGCACGCAGATATAATGAAGCTACCGATGAACTCGCAAAAATCGCTTCTAGTCGAGCCACAGTTCCACCTGACGTTTTTGCGAGGGATCTCCATCAACCGTCTGTCAACACTAGGGCAGATGGGGGGGGCGACGGTCCATCACTCGATCCCACACCTGAGGCGGAAGCTCCCTCGACCGGGACTGAAGTCATGCAGGCAGAAGGCTCAACCCCACCAGCCAACCTCGAGCCCGACTGGCGTGTTCTGTACCTTGACCATCTCACTCGAGGGGACCTCCCCTTGGATAAGACCGAGGCTCGACGGATCACTCGCCGGGCCAAGACCTTTGTGATATTTGGCGACAACAAAGAGCTTTATCGATGCAGCCCTATGGGCATCCTACAACGTTGTATCACAAATGAGGAAGGCAAGAATCTGCTCAATGATCTACACTCGGGGGCTTGCGGTCATCACGCGGCACCTCGAACCCTCGTTGGAAACGCATTCCGATAAGGTTTCTACTAGCCAACCGCAGTCTCCAATGTTGTCAAGCTAGTACGCTCCTGCAAAGGATGCCAGTACTACGCAAGGCAAACCCATCTCCCGACTCACGCCCTGCAAACTATTCCCATCACATGGTCGTTCGCTGTTTGGGGGCTCGACTTGGTCGGACCCCTGAAGAGGACAACTGGTGGCTTCACCCACTTGCTCGTCGCCATTGATAAGTTTTCCAAGTGGATCGAGGCCCGCCCTATCACCAGCATTAGGTCTGAGCAAGCCGTGCTATTCTTCACCGACATCGTCCACCGCTTTGGGGTTCCTAACTGCATCATCAAGGACAACGGCATCCAATTTACCCGCAAAAAGGTTCTGGATTTCTGTGACAACCATCACATCCATGTGCTCTGGTCAGTCGTAGCTCATCCAAAAACAAATGGCCAAGTAGAACATGTTAACGGCATGGTTCTATAAGGCCTAAAGCCGAGAATTTTCAACAAGCTAAACAAATACGACAAAAAATGGGCCGCCGAGCTCCCCTTGGTCCTATGGAGCCTAAGAACCACGCCGAGTTGAGCCACGGGGTTCACTCCGTTCTTCTTAGTCTACGGATCTGAGGCTATGCTTCCAACCGATGTGGAATATGAATCCCCAAGGCTAAGAGCCTACAATAAGCAAAACAATGACGCCGCAAGAGAGAACGCCCTCGACCAGCTCGAGGAAGCTCGTGATGTGGCTCTGTTACACTCTGCAAGGTATTAGCAAAGTCTCCGATGCTACCACGACCAACACGTCCGCAGACGGGACCTCAATGTCGGTGACCTAGTGCTCCGACGAAGCCAGAACAACAAGGGATGACACAAGCTTACTCCGCCATGGGAAGGGCCGTACATCGTCGTGGAAGTATTAAAGCCCGACACCTACAAGCTATTGAACGAAAAAGGTGAAATTTTCACCAACGCATGGAACATCAAATAGCTACGTCACTTTTTCCCCTAAAGCCTCGAGGCTCTATAAATTGTTTCGCAATCCCATGATAGAATAAAGAATACACCGATGTTCAAAGCATCCTTTCATAAAAACCAGGAAGGATCGACCATGTTTTCTCAGAGTCGAACCTCCCTCGGGGGCTGCAAGGGGGGGAACCCCCTGTGTCCCCAAAAAACTCACATTTTTTCAAAAACAAGAGAACTTTTACATAAATCGATGAGGCCGCAAGTGCACCCTAAGGCTCGAGGGCTGCCGAGCCACGAGATCACCTACGCCTCCAAGCTATGGTACCTCCTCTCACTCCCCCATGCCAAGGAGTGCAACCGCGCGCTAAGTAGACCTAATAAAAGTTCGCGATTTTGAAAAAGCTCACGTCTAACGTTCCCATACGCTTCGAATTGAGTTCTTACATAATCCACGAGGCCGCAAACGCACCCTAAGGCTCGAGGGTTGCCGAGCCATGAGATCGCTTACGCCTCCGAGGCTATGGTACCTCCACTCGCTCCCTCACGCCAAGGGGTGCAACCGCGCGCTAAGAAAATCATGCAAGAATACGATTCAAGCAAGAAAGGGAAGAAAAGAGTCGAACGAAAACAAACATATACATTTACATATTAATGTTTCAGGGCCCCTGAGGCCATCACGGCGTAAGTCACGAGTACTAACTACCCTATTACATGGGACTTTATGCCCAGGTTTGGCTTACAAGCCCTCGTCGTCGGCAGGCGGGACCACCTCGACCTCGAATAGCTTCGCAAGGCGACCCCCGGGCTCCTCTGCGGCCTCGATCAGATCCAGACAGGCTGCTTTGTTTTTCTCGTCGGTCCGATCTAGATCCGTAATGAAGCCATCAGTGATAAGGCCCATGTCATACTCAAACCCAGACCGGATGACCGCCATGGCCCTCTTCACGCCATGATGCAGCCCGCCTCGTATCTTCTCACGGACGAGGCAACCCAGCGCCGCCATCCGGTGAACAAACGAGTTCCCCGGCGCGTCCTCCTCGGTATCAACATCAGGCTCGACCCCCAGGCCATCGCACACCGAGGTGATCGCACCCTGGAGCAGCTGAGTCTACCTCGCCTCGGCCTTAAAGAGGTTCTGGAACGAGGTAGCCGTCGCCTGGGCCGCATGTTGCTGCTTCTCCAGCTCTGAAACACAAACACCAAGTTAGCAAAGACCTGGGACCTCGAGGCCAAAGTCAAAACACGACAAAAGGCTTACCTTTAGCATGGGTCTGCCAACCCATGACCTCATCACGCAACTCCACGCGCGCCTTCTCCGCCGCTCGAAGAGCCTTGTCCTTATCACGGACCGTCGCCCTCACCTCAATCTCCCGACCGGTGCCCGAGAGAGCCTCGTCCCTCGGACCGTCCCCTTCAATGTCATGACCTCATCCTCCAAGGTCCCGACGCGAGTGGACGCCATCCCGATCTGGACGTTAAGGGCGTCGCGCTGACCGCTGACTAAAGTGATGTCCTCCTCGAGCTCCTTCATGCGCGCCAGCAGCGGCGCGAGGTCCTCATGGGCCTTACCCACCTCCTCCTGGGCCCTGGCCGCATCTTCACGCGCCTTGGCCTCGGCTTCCTAAGCCTGCGCCGCCTCCTCCCTGGCCACTGCATGGATGACGCGGAGCTCGTCCACTTCGGCGCTCTTCTTGGATAGCTGCTTATTGGCTTCCTCGACTAGAGCCCGTTGACGAGCAAGCGCCGCCCATACGCCACTCTCATGACGAATGAAGAGTGACTTGCGGTGAGAATGTTCCTTGAGTTCCTGACCACAGTTAAACCTAAGATCAGAACCAAGGAGAAAGGGGGATAAAACGTAAGAAAAGACAAACGAACCTAGCTCACCTCAAAGGCCTCCGACATACCCTGCACCAAGGTATCCGCGACCATGCGTAGAGACTGCACGGAGTGCTTACAGAGTCCCTTGATGAACTCCCAGTGCTGTACTTTGTCCTTGTCATCGAGGGCGAAGAAGGGCTCGGCGCTAGGGTTATACGCGTCCCTGAACTCGAGGGTCGACCGACCCTAGCGCAGGAGCTCCTCCTCCACCCGTGCAAGTGCCAGCCCTGCGAAATCAGGCCACCTGGCAGACACCTCGGCCAAGTCATTCCCCGACGTCGCGAAAGTACTGGGCCGATCCGGGGCATCGACCATCTCGACGTCCACTTTCTGCTTCCCCTTGTCGGAAGGAGGGTCATCGACGGTAAGATCGATTACAGCCGGAATCGACCCTTGGGGCGGGGCTGGCGTCTCGACTGTTGGTGCCACCGCCTGCATGTTGGACGGTGGCACAACCACCCCCCGTTCCGCCTTAGCCGCCTGCTCCATTGGCTGGTCCTGCTGTGGCTACGGCCGTGGCTCCTCCCGCGCTAGTTGCGACTCTGGCTGCACCGCCTCTTTCCCCGCATCCGGCGGGGCCTCCACCACCTCCCTCGACTCTTCAACATCCGCCCGCCTCGCATTGTGGATGGATGTTTCGGCTTTAATGACCTCGACGGTCGCCTGGGTCATCGCGGTCGACCTAGGCTCCGGCCCACCAACACCGGGCACGTCGAGCCTGGCACCGCCCGGGGCTGCCTCAACCGGCTCTGGCTCCCGCGTGGCGTCACCAAGTCCGGCGACCTCCTGGGCGCTTGCTCCCGCCTTGGCGGCGGCCTCCTTCGTCTTAAGCCGCTCCGTGGTAGCTTGGTACCTCACGACCCAGGCGGCATCATCGGCAGGCGTCCGCATCATCAGGGCGGCACCAGACTTGAGCGCCTTGACGGGAGTTAGAGCCGCGAGCTCCACCTTGCACTTGTGGCTGAGCAGTGAACAAACGTGTTAGAATAAAGAGCGATATGACCTTGGCAGAAAGACAAGGTGAGGTACTTACCCGGACAGGGGAATCAGGGGCCTAGACTCCGGCTTCCTTGAGCCACCCGACGGCTTCTGCGAGGGCCCCTCCGTTGAGCCTCCTGTTGGCCTGGTGCTCCTTAGAGCCCGGGCTGACGAGGCGCCTAAGGTCCTCTACGCCGATGAGGCTATCTGGCCTCGTGTCCTCACTCCCGCTGATGGCGCCTTGGCCTCAGATGCCGACGTTGTTGCTCCGCCCATCGGCAAAGTCCGAGGCGATCGGACTCGCGGACGCGGTGCCACCAATCCCCCCTATGGGACCCTAGGCAAGGTAGATCCCCTCTCTGAATGCCCCGCTCGGGCCCTTCCTTCCGCGGGCTCTCCTTCCCCCCCTCGACGGGCGCCGAGACATCCCTCGACGCCTGGGAGGTCGACCCCCCACCAATGGGCTCCAGCAGGGGCCGTACGTCGAGGAGGTGCGCCAGAAAAGTCTCGGTATCGTACCGCGACCTGACGTCGTCGTCGCCGCTATCCTCATCCTCCCCCGAGACCGTCTCGAAGGGGGGATTCCTCGATCAGGAGACCCTCGAGACTCTACTGGCGGTGGTTCTTTTTCAACACCTCGAGCTCGAGGGCCTTCCAGACCTAACGCTTCTTCACAGCGTCCTTCTCTCCCTTCTTCTAGGCCGCCGAGAGGCGTCTCACCTCTCAAGCAGCCCGATCCTCCGAAACCGGCGGCCGTGACTCCTTGACCACCGACAGATCCTGCACGGAGGCCTCGACAAGCTTAGTCAAGAGAACTGGGAAGCGAAAGGACCCGAGGCTATCGGAACGATGCTTACCAGAGGCTCGAAGCCCTGAGTGGGGCGCATCGGGACCCTATCGATGTCCTCCTGCTTGAAGCTCTCCACCATCCACCGCGCACACCGGGCAACTTCGTCGAGGGGAAGGGACTCGTGCGACATCCGACTCCTCTCCAACGAGGCCTCCGGCGTCATCTCGTCGATTCAGAGTCGGTGCTGCATCAGTGGCAGCACCCTCCGACGGTGGAACGCGGCGGCCACCATCCCTGCCATCAACCCGCGCTGACGAAGCCTCCTTAACACGTCAAGGAGCGGCTGCAACTTCGACTTTTCCTCCTCGACGATGCCGTATGTCTAGTTGTCCTCGCGTGACATCAGGACTCAGCTGGAAAACTTCGGCAGCTAGTCATCATCGTTACGCAGGTAGAACCACCTGTCGTGCCACCCGCTGTTCGACAAAATGAGCTACGCCGGGATGTACTGCTTGCCTCGACCCACTCGGACTTGAAGGGTGCAGCTCCCTGCATGCACCGCGCGCCACACTCCTCGCTCGCCCGCCTTCTTGGCGAAATGCTCCGCCTTGAAGAGATGGAGCCACAGGTAATAGTGCGGCTCCATCTCCAGATACCCCTCGCAGACCGTCGCAAAGATGGCAACCTACGAGATGGAGTTGGGGGCGAGGTAATGAAGCTCCACCTTGTAGTAGTGGAGGAGCGCCCGCATAAAGCGGCTTGGTGAAAGTTCCTAGTTTGGTTTTGGCTAATTGATGAAACCTAGGACTAACCTTTGTATCTAAGTGGATGATTTAGATAAAGGTGGTCATTGAATATGAGACATGACATTAACTCATGTGACCAAGATGATGAAGACCAAGATGATGCTTGGCTCGATGGACCGGTTGTGAAGGTGAAGGGCAAGTTGAGGCTTCGAAACGAAGGACCATACGATGGTGAAGCTTGAGCAAGACTTGGCGCCGACGGACCGATGCAACGGTGAAGAGCAAGTGAAGTCAAGGTTGATGGATCGAGACGGTCATGTGATGATATGAAGTGGATCATATCTTTTGGAAAAACAAAATGGGCTCAAGGCAAAGGTATAACCATAGGGCCATTTTGTTTTGCACTCAAGACACCATAGAGGGTGTGAGTGGTTTAGGATCGATAGCCGAACTATTAAGAGGGGAAGTCTTATCGGTTATTCGACGCACGGGTGCCACTAGGTGAATTCATGAAGTACATTGCATGTAGGGCCTAGTGAGTAACTGGAAAACCTTCGAAAATGATTATGAAAATGCTAACACACGTGCACAAGGTGGTAATCACTTGTTGGTGTTGGCACATTTGCGAAGGCGTTGGAGTTTGAGCGGTAGAGAGGGTTTGGGTCCTTCTCTCCCTCCCGCCGAGCTCGCGAGCGCAGGATTCAGGCATTTTCAAGGAGTTGAAATGCCTATTTTCCACTACGTCGGAAGTTGGAAAAGAAACGGAGGCGAACGGAGGTCACAGAGGTGACCGGATGCTGCACCGGACGCGGTCACGGTTTGACCGGACGCGTCCGGTCAGTTCAACGCAGCAGTCAGGCGCGCGGGTGTTAGGGTTTGCAACCGGCGCGTCCGGTCAATCGCGGGACTGGCGCGTCCGGTCACTCGCGGGACCGGCGCGTCCGGTCGGGCACCCAGAAGTGTAGCACGTGGCGTAAAGCTGATCGGACACGCGGCGCGTCCGGTCACACGCGATCGGACACGTTCGGTCGTTGAGGGAGCTTACTGGACTCCAACCGGACGCTGGCACTGTCGCGTCCGGTCGTTGCCTAGAGCGCGTCCGGTCGTTGCTTCACGGGCGCGCGGTACTGTGCGATCGGCGCGTCCGGTCAGTTGAGCGGCGCGTCCGGTCGTTGCATTTGACCGTTGGCGCTCAGTGACCGTTGGAGGATTGGATGCGGTTGAGCGCGTCCGGTCAGTTTCTACCGGCGCGTCCGGTCATCCCAAAAAACATCCAGTGAAGGGGTACAACGGCTCTATTCGTTTGGGATGCTTATAAATATTTGTTGGCCAGCCCTTGGGGAGGTCTCTCGTGATTTCTAACACTCTTGTGCATCCTTTGAGCTAGAGCTTCTCCCTCCCACTCATCTCCCTTGCTTGATTGCAAATCAAAAGTGAGATTGAGTGATCCCAAAGTGCATTGCATAGCTTGAGGGCATCTAGTGGCACTTGAGGGTGGTTTAGCCAGTGGATTTCTTGTTACTCTTGGAGAGTACCGCTCCTAGCCGGCTTGGAGATTGTTGGAGGTGTTGGCAAGAGAAGGAGATTGTTCTTGGCCACCTCCGGTTGATTGTAAGAGGTTCTTGTACTTTCCTCGGCGGAGCGCCAAAAGCAACTCTAGTGGATTGCGCGTGTCATTGAGTTACCTCACTTGAGAGTGGTGTCTTGTGGTGCCTTGCGGGGCATGCCTTGAGGGGCAAGTGACTTGAGGGTCACACCAAGGAACCATCTAAGTGTTGGTCGACACAACCGGTGACGTAGCTTGTTGGTGCACAAGTGAACACCGGGTGAACAAAAATATTGTGTCACTTGTCTCCCAGTGGTTGGTCTTCATATTGTGTTGTTGTCAATATTGATTGATTGTATATCATCTTGGTGATTGGCAACATCTTCACTCCACCGTCGGTATAAGATTCACAATCCTCTCTCTTGCATTTACATTTACTAGATTATTCTTGTGTAGCTCTAGTGGTAGCCTTTGCTAGTAGTTGTTAGCTTGCTCACTAGTGTAAGTTTAGTGACATAGCACTTGTGTGAACTAGAGATCATAATCTACTAGACATGTGGATAGGAGACTTGCATCACAACCTTTGGCTAAGCAAAACTCGCTTTACGCCATTTGTTATTCTAACAAGTTTGCTAAGTGGTTCTTATAGAATTTTTATAGGCTATTCACCCCCCTCTAGCCATCTAGGACCTTACACTCGGCGGCATCCCGAGCCCCCTCTCGTGGAAAGCAACGAAGCTCACGACGTATCCCTCCGGGGGCGCCGGCTCACGGTGGTCGGACGGCGGCACCCTCCACTCCGACTGGCTCCGACTCGCCCTCGGTCATAGAAAACTATCGCGGACCAACTCTTCTAGCTTGCTCTCCATCACTGAGGAACGAGCCCACGCATCCGCAGGAAGGATCTGGCTCTTTCCCGCCATGGTTGTCAAAAACGGCGTGCGGCGGTGGCAGGGGAAGAGGTGACGGCGGCGGTGAAGGACGACTGAAGGGCGCACAAGGAGAAAGAGGGAAAAACGCAAATGGCCTATGGGGGGCACACAGAACCCCGAACCTCGTACTTATACCCCGTTGGAAGACCAACGGGCGGATCCGGCGAAAAGGTAGGAACAGTTCCCGCATTCAATGTCCTTACCTAACCGCTCCCTCAAAACCCGCAGGTAAGGGCACGTGTCCACCGTTCACTCTGTAACCGTCGCGCCACGCCACCCACTACCGCGCCATTCTCGCTTCTCCTCCTAAAAAGACGCACCCCAATGGGCTAGAAGGGGATCCGCGAACAGATATTTCCAGACGAATGGATTACGGGCTCCGAGCCCAATATAAACCTCGAGGGATTGAAAGCTGGCCCTCGACCGGGGTTCGACAGCTGCCCTCGAGTAATGGAGTCAGGGACAACTGGGGACGCGCCCATACAAGGCTAGGGCTCGAGCCACTCTCTCGAGGCCCCCCAGACGTATTCGAGGCTAGAAGAGAGGTCGACGGTGGAATCCCCTTGGAGGGAGGCATCGAGCCCTCGGATCCTATCCCATGGAACTGAGATCCGCATGACTACTCTTTGGCATTTTTAGAGGGTGCCTTCGTGGCCGCTAGCCGACTCCTACCGAATGGAGCACGGGCTCCCACTCGAATTCCCCGCTAACAGCTCACCGGAGAGCATCGGAACTCACCCGTCGAGGGTAGTACGATGTTCCCCACCCCTTCTCCTTTCCTAAAAGGTGCATGAGGGTCGTACAATAAAGACAGGAAAGACCCTGATCGACCTCATGCGCACGAGGCTCGGGGGCTCGACCGCAAAAGGCTAAACCTCAAACAAAAGAGGACCAAACACGCCACGATGGCTCGAATGCGGGAGCACTCCTCGGTATAACGCACTAAAGACCTCGGAGGAGTCAAAACACTCCACCAAGGCCTCGGGGGCTACACCCGGCGGGTGCGCTCGCACGCACCCACCGGAAAGGCTACAACGCTACGACTTCAGTTCACGACTCACTGAGCCTCTGTGAGAGTGACCACACTCACCCAAAGACTCGGGGGCTACTGTCGGGTACCAAAACAAGGGGTACCCACAATCAACGATTAAGAAAGACAAACCCCTGAGAAAACCACGCCAAAGGCTCCGCCCACGAAGGCGCAACGAGCCAGAACAACAAACGGAACGCCTCGACCATGTTCCGACTCGCACGAGACTCGCTCGACGGGACGCCTCGACCATCGAGAAATCTCCGACTCGCACGACCCTGGGTCGAGCTGGTCGACCCACCCCACTCACCAACTCTGAGACAAAAGTCAAGACATTTAATGCGACTGCCAACCACTTTCTACCCCCATGGCTACAGCGATAACCGGCATGGAGGCAGTACCAGTGTCAAATCTCACTTTTTACTGCCCATCCCGGGATGGGCAGTGAAAACCTGTCACTGTACACAACATGTCGAGCACTATTCCGCCACTGATCCCCCTCGAGGGAGAATACGACGAGTATTGTACCCCGAAAATCCCGGGACTCGGCCTTATCCGTTCCCCGTTGACCCACCTCGACCCGTCCTCGACCCGGCCTCGACCAACCACCGGTCAATAAGGAAGTAAGGTCTGCAGGCCACAGGATCCCGAGTCTTTTCACCGTCTCATCCTCTACGTCACCATGGTGTCTGGGGATGGCTGGCCATTCTCGGGGTACGTCGCTACAGCGGCCTCCATAGCGCTCGATAAAACTTCACTTCTAAGGCATCCCTCGGCGTCTCTGCCTCCTCTTTACCCTATAAAAGGACAGACAGAGGACTCTACGAAGGGGGACGAACAAGTAAAAAACCAGTCACCATCCCACCGTAGAAGATCAACATCTCAAGCAATCTCCTTTGTACTCTCACTTTTTCTCTCCGAGACCTGGGATTGACTCCCTCTCTCACAGCTTGTAACCCCTACACAAGCACTTAGGTGCAAGGAAATACAATACTCCCTCCGCTGGACGTAGGGCCTTCTTGTGCCCGAACCAGGATAAACCCACGTGTACTCTCCCTGCATCACCATCCAGATTAGAAACACGCAGCACTGATTCACTCGTTGGCTTAGGACCCTCGCGGGACCTGACGCCGACATATATATATATATATATATATATATATATATATATATATATATATATATATATATATATATATATATATATATATATATATATATATGATTTAATTAAATAAGCTGCTCGAGGGTCTTTTCTTACTAATAAAATCTCTATTTCTATTAATTAAGAAAGATAATGAGGCTCTTGGAGTTTCTCTAAAGAGCCCAAATCTATCTTAACTGAAACCTATCTTGACTTAATGATGATACTATGCACAAATAGTAGAACAGGTTAAGATTAAGAGTCCACAAATTTACACCACGGGACGACAGGTGGTTCTCATTGAACTCAGCTCATTCGTCAGAACTTTCAAAAAGCGATTTTGAATCTCAATTTTTGCGGTTAAGTACAACTACGGATGTGCCAAGTCATATTTTTTTTTCTTGAAAGCTTCTAGGTACATTTTTTTCAGGAAATCACAACGTTTTCTATATATATATATATATATATATATATATATATATATATATATATATATATATATATATATATATATATATATATATATATATATATATATATATATATATATATATATATACTGTCCCGGCTGTGCTTCTACTGTCTTCTAGTGTGGCTTGGCTTGGCTTAGTTGCGACGGAACGCATTGCACAACTGGCCATTGAGATCTATCTACACATCTAGATATGCGGTACTCCATCTGATCACAAAATCTTGTCGTTTGAGATAATATCTAGTTAAATATAAAAACTATAAATATCAATAAATACTCTACTGCTTAGTTTTGAAATATGCAAGATATATGTATAAATTTTGTATTCACAATGCTTGCAAAAATCTCTTACATTTAAATGATTTTAAAAATACATATTAGAAGAAGCCAGTAGTAAAAAATATGCATCAAAGATCGTACAAGTCAAATGTGTATTTTTGACTGGAGGCAGTACCTGTTAGCATCTTGTTCTCGTAAAAGAAATCTTGATTGCCTACTCAATTACTAACATCTTCAATGATGACTTAAAAGTTATCTCTAAACATATTATTTCATTTTTATAGAAGAGAGACAAAAACTATCTCTTAATCAAGAGTTAGTCTCATACACAGGCAGTGTTTGGTTGCCCGGCCAGACCCAGCCATGGCTCCCAGGGGACAAATTCGGCCTGTTTGGTTGCCTGGGCAGCCTCCGGGGCTAGGCCAGGGCTTGCCAGCCGTACGCTCAGGGCCTGGGCCAACTCAAACGAGCGAATCGGCCGTTTGATCCTGGCCTGGCTAGGGATAGCTCCCGCGGCGCGCGGCGTGGTGGGCCCGATTGACTTCCCCTAGCCATCGTACATAAGCATGACTCTCACCGCATGGCAAGGGTTCTGGGTACTGTTCACTCAACTCCGCCCACGGCGCCACTCACTCGCTCCTCTCGCTCTCTCATAGTCTCTTCTCCCTCCGTGTTCCTCTGCCTCCTCCCGTTGCCGGCGGTGAGCACCGTTGGCGTTCCTAGTAAGCCACGCAGGTTCCTGGTATGCGGCCTGATTCCCCTCTTTTATCTCTGTTGTTTTCACGTATTCTTGTTCTTCGATTCGAGTACTGTGTGGTCCATTTCTTTCGATTGCGCTTGCTCAACTTTAGGGTTTGGTCGATGATTGTTGCGGATTTAGGTGGCGCACCGCAGTGTGTCACAACCGGTCCTTTGATTTGCTTAGGGTTTACGGTCATACTGCTGTAATCTTTTTCTAATTTGTAGCCCAGTTCCTGGTTTACTCTCATTTGGTTGTGATCCATCCATCCTATACATCGCCGGCTAGGGTTTGGTCAATGGTTGTTGTGGATCTAGGTGGCGCACCAGTTGATTGTCGCAGTGGGTCCATGGATTAGCCTCTGTTTGCCTCTATTTCCCTAATACTGATGGAATGTTGCACTAATTCGTCTCCCATTTCATGTTTATCGTCATGGAACCTTCAGCTAGGTGTCGTCAGCTTATCATTAGGGGTGCATCCTTGGTTGTAGTGATCATTGCTTGGATGTTTGTTAGATTCAGACGCATGTCAACCTATAGGAGAGGAATTACCTATGGCCCAATGAGTGCTAGAGATCAAGAAAGGGCCAACAACCTTAGGTTCATCTACCACAGCGATGATCGTCGCTGTGTTGAACTACTTAGGATGAGGAGAGCACCATTCTTCTAGCTGTGCGACCTGTTTCGCAATAGAGATTTGCTCAGGGATATCATAAACAGCAACATTGAGGATCAACTTGCAATGTTCTTGCTAGTGGTAGGCCACAATCAGAGGTTCAGGGTTCTGAAACCCGTCTTCAGGCATTCCCTAGAAACTATCAGCAAGTATTTCCAAGAAGTTCTATATGCCGTAGGGGAATTAAGGAACGAGATGATAGTGCCACCCTCATCTGTAGTTCATCAGAAAATTCAGAACAACAGGAAGTGGAATCCTTTCTTCAAGGTGGGAATCATTAATACATCTGATTGCTTCTCCACTTAGGATTGCCCTTTAAATGGTGCTTTCTTTTTTAGGATTGTGTGGGTGCCATTGATGGTACTCATGTGCTTGGTAGAGTTCTAGAAAAGCACATACCAACTTTCATGGGCAGGAAGCACACAACCACTCAAAACATGCTAGCTGCTGTTGACTTTGATCTGAGATTCACTTATATCTTGGCTGGTTGGGAAGGGTCTACTCATGATGCCCACATCTTGGCTGATGCTTTGGAAAGAGTTGATGGTTTTAGGGTGGCCCCAGGTAAAAGCTCCTGCATTTACCTATCAGCCATGGTCTTATAGGTCATCACACTTCTAATTGTTGTCCTCTTTCCTTCTGTCTAGGCAAGTTCTTTCTTGTAGATGCAGGCTATGCTGTTAGGCCTGGGTTCCTTCCACCATACAGAGGCACAAGATACCACCTTAGGGAATATGGTGCTAGAAGCCCACATAATCCAAGAGAGCTCTTCAACATGAGGCATTCATCCCTGAGGGTTACAATTGAAAGGTCATTTGGGTGTCTAAAGAGTAGGTTTAGGATATTAGACAACAAACTCCTTCACCCATACAAGACCCAAGTCAAGTTGGTCTTAGCATGTTGTATCCTACACAACTGGATACTTAGGTATGGGCATGATGAAACTATGCCACTAGAGGCAGACTGGCAGGCCAATCCAACCAATGAGGCTGCACACCATGACAATGTGATGGACAACACTGCATGAATTGCCAAGAGAGATGAGTGGGCCCAACAGATGTGGCAGACTAGGAATGAGGCTCATTGAGAGATAGTCTAGTAGCAGTATGACTTGTAGACCTCTTGTAGCAGTTGTTATGTTCAAAAAATGAGACCTCTCCCTAAGGCAATGATGCCTTATTTGTAATCTGAACTATGTTTGCTACCTTCTGCTTTTGCCACTTGGTCTGTAATCTGCACTATTATTGGTACCTTCTGCTTTTGTTAGTTGGTCTGTAATCTGCATCATTATTGCTTTTGGAGATCTATGTTAATGGTTCATTCAATAATTCTAAAGTTTTTTGTGCATTCTTTACTGTTTTATGGCATGTACTATTTAACTTTGTCTTAGCAATGGACAATGTGGATGGTTTTCAAATCTTTGGGGAAGAAGTTCAAATGAACCATGGGGAGATCTAGGAGGTTCAAGAGCATAACCCAACACAGCAGGGAAATGGTGCACCACCTAGACTCAATGGGACCCCTCTGATGTTTGCCCGTATGCTGGAGAATCTCTCTTCTGGTGGCTGAAGGGGTCAGGACTGACAAGGGTTTCGAGGACTTCCATGTCAATGTTGTTGCCAAGGATCTGCAGGCCTTCATCATGCAGCCAGTGACTGCTTCTCAGGTGAACAACCACCTGCGTAAGTAGAGGACTAAGTGGGTTAAAGTCTGCAAGCTAAAGGAGCTTAGTGGTGCCAACTGGGATGAAGACCTTTGCATGATAACACTTGATCCTGAGCATTACCATGGCCATGTTAAGGTACCTAACCCTTTCATATCATGTGTTTGCAATCATTTGTATTGCAAATTGTCTTAGCTATGCCTGAATTGCTCCTAACTATTTGCTGCCACTTGGTCAGGATCACGCCAAAGATGCAGAATTCCTCAATGTTCCTATTGTCAACTACCAGTTCATGCAAACCATCTTTGGTTCTAGTGTTAGAACAGGGCGCTTTGCAATGGGAAGCAATGAACCTCTAGGACAACCCGCTAAACAAGATACCATTGACCTCGACAATGATGCACCAGCAGCGATGAAGGAGGATGGACCATCACGCAAGGGCAAGGGAGATGACAACAAGCTGGGCAAGAGGAAAAGGGGAGGTCTGACTGAAGATGAACTAACCCTAGTCACTGGCATGATAGATGTTGTCTAGGGAATGAGTGTAGCTAAAAGTGAGGAAAACCACTCAGAGGTAGCACCTAGGATTTATGAAGCAGTGATAGGGTGCCCTGACTTTGCAAGGAGTGATTTGATGCTTTGCCTGAACTATCTGATGGATCACAAGGGCCCTGTGTTGGTCTTCGTGCAGATGACCCATGCTGATAAGGATCTGTGGATCAAATAGCATCTAGCGAAAGTGAGGAGCCAGATGGCCTTCCAGTGACCGAGAGATATGAGATGAAGGCAGCCATGCTCCAATGATTCTAATGTGGTAGCTTAACCCTTTTTTGTAGTCTAATATGTGATGTAATCATGAAACTTAGGCGCTGTTGTTAGGGTAGATTGTGGTGGGAGTGAACAATGTTGATCCTAACCACAGTTGGCTTTACCTTCGTTTACTTGAGCTATGAAATGCATGAACTATGGTCTAATCTGTGTGTTCATTTCTGTGATATGTTTATGAGATTTATGTGGTATGGTCATACTGAACTGATGGTATCATTTATTCATCGCTGATGCAGTTGTGATGGTGAAGGTGTATGTCGTTTTCGAGGGATGCACACCTGGCGTGTACAAAACTTAGATGGAATGTGAAGCCCAAGTTTCTGGCTATCCTGGTAACGTGCACAAAAATTTCCCTTCTACAGAGGAGGGTGAGCATGCATTAGTAGAGTACCAGGCAGCAATGAGGAAGAAGGCTCCTAAACCGAAACACTTTGGAGGACAAGAAGTTGGACAGCGTGCTGAGAAGAAGGTAGTGATAGGCATGAATGCTAAGGATCTTCTCCTGGTTGTCCTAGTTCTTTTGGTACTGATCCAGGCTTACCTACTGTACCGTTCTTGAGAGGCCAATTTGTAGTGTGATGTAATAATGTAGCAATGTGCACTCTATTTGGGCGGTGAACAATTAAGCTATCAATATTAGCTGCAGTTGAACATGACCAAGCAGTTTTATGAAACATCTTCGTTCACGATTGATGACAACAGTTTCATTGTCACACATTCTAACATGGACAATGAGCACCATGATGAAAAACATTAAGCAATGTATGCCCATTGCTAAGCAATTGAGTTGAACATTGCATCATCAAACAACTAAGTTCAAGCTAACCATGACATAGTACTGACATAATTGCATTTGTGCACCAATCTTGTAGATTTGGGCACAATCAAAAGATGCCACCAGGTGGCATGTCATCTGTGCTATCCCAAGCACTATTGCTACCATGCATCTGACTTAGTTCCACTGCATCCTAACACATTCAGAGAAGCTACGCTATACAATGTAAGTGCACCATTTAGTTTGCAGTTCTACTGACATGGGCACAATCAAAAGATCAGGATCAAAGCCTGATATGATACCACAGACCAAGTTCATCTAGCATAGAAGTGCAGTCCTAACTCGTCAACACTACTGAGATCAAACAGAACCAAAAGACCTTGCCCCTTTAACATGTCAAAAGCATCACTTCTTAAAGAAGTTGGCCACCACTAGGAACACGATCACTCCGAGCAGGCAGTACACCAGATGTATAAGCTTCGACTTGTTGACAGCAGCCACGGCAACCTTCTTGTGGTATTCTTTGCAGACGCTCTCGGCAACTCTCTTGGTTCGGTTCACCTCTTCTTGCAGCTCGACCCTTGCATTGTTAGCGATGTCATTGTAGTGGAGTGCATCGATCAGAGCTTCGTTTGTGGTGGCCTCACAACGCCTTGTAGTCTTCAGCTCCTTCCACAGTTTCTTCAAGGAGTCCTGAAGGCGCTCTGGCCAGGGTTCATCCTGCTATTCGATGAACTGGCACTGCTCACCCTCATCCTGCGTTAGTGAAAGAGACACACAATTGGGTTGAGTAAGCATTGCGATGCGAATCAAACTGTTTCACAGATCATGAAAATGAGGAATTGAAGTAGAAACCTCCATTGGGAAACCCAAGAAGCGCCTGCCAGTGTTCTTGCCACTCCAAGCTCTCTTCATGATGCTATGGCGACCATGTTCGCATTTCGACAGCCTCACAACATGCATGCCAAACCAATCGCGCTCTATGACAGCATCAGGGATGATGGAGTTGCTCTGGTCCTACGAAAAACAAGGGGAAAACCAATAATCGGTCAAAAATCAAGCGATTTTGCCCACCTTGCTTAGGGTTTGGGTCAATCTAGCACAAATCGACACCAAGGGTATAGTTTGTGGTCAACATTGATGCAAGATTCGGTTCCTATCCTTTCGATCATCAACAAAACAATGGGTTCTTGGCACTAAAACTAAAACCCTAGGGGGAGAGGGGAGCAGGATGGAGCTGATTCTTTACCTCCGACGCGGCGTCGTTCTCGCTGCCACGGTTCTCCGACGAGTCACGGGAGCTCCCGCCATCACTCGTCGACGCGCGGCTTCGCGACAGGGAACAGGAGCACTCGGGGCGGACCACTGTCTCCGGGTGCAAGAGACACGTGCACCCGGAGCCACCCTGGCAACGACCCAGGCCGCAACGCACCTCGTTGGCGGCGGCGGGGAGATGGTCACTCATCGATGGCAATGGGGATGGTTCGCCGTCATCGGCTTCGAGGGAGGACGGAGGAGGCGAGGAGCCTGCGAGAGGGAGATGAGGGGGCAGGGGGTGAGCGAGTGGGTGGCCGCAGATTGACCAGTTGGCTCCGGTATTCATTGAGGATAGATCAGATGAGGGGGTAAGGCTACCACTTGAAGAATTTGGTGAATGCACCCAACAGTGAACAAGAAACCAAACACACCCCACCTTGGCTACACTAGTACACCCAGGAACTCATACACCCAACCAAACATGATCTAAGATAAACCGGGCCAACTAAAGCCACCCAACCAAACAAGTTCACATTGGCTAGATAGAACCAGGCTAAGTCCAACCTGGCTCCAATCTTAGCCAGGCTAGGATTTAACCATGTAACCAAACACACCCATACTCGATGATCATTTGAGACTATTCCTATTATAATGTTAAAAGTTAATGTCATAGATAGAGCTAGTAACCGGCTTCTACTGCAGAGGGTGCCCTAATGGGTGTTTAAACGTGCGATGGCATTGTGGGATAGTAGTTACAGTTCCAGCAGCCCACGGAAATATTTCTAGCTTTTCATTATAGTCCTGAAATGAACTTTGTGACTTTCAGTACAACTGGAAGGGTATAATTTACAAATGAAACTGTTACAGATACTGTTTACATGTCTCAACAGAAAATTTGTGTCATTCACTGAAATCATAGAAAACTTTGTAAGATACTGTATGCATTTTCTTCAAGTGCCCGCTTGTTTTTTATCATGTACTTCAACTTGAAAGTTAGTCCAGTTGCTAAAACAAAGCTATTAGAAATGGTTACTGAACATGATTTGCAGATAAATAGACAGAAAAATCAATAAGACAACTTCTCACTATTATTTCCCTCAGATCAATCTTTTTAAATACTTAACTCAGAATTCTCTTAAGCATTAATGATTTTCCAATCTGGCAGGCACCATCAGAAGAATCATGTCCTTAGTTTATTCTATCTGTTATCACAGATTTATAATACTCGAATCATCACTAGGTTATCCAAGCAATTAGCTTGTCTCTGTAATCGCACTCTACCAAAGCTTGTCTTTGATTAACCTCGACTTGAGCCACTGATCCCAGAATGAGATCATTGCCATGGTGACAATTCCAATGAAAACCTCTGGGCATGATCTTAATGCACCAACTGATCAACAAACTATGAGAAAGACAAATTCAGAATCTCCAGATGATACTCCACACCTATTACTCAAGCAACAGATCAGAGCTAATACCTCATCTACGTCAAACAGGGCTATGTCAAACATGACAGCTGTTCCTTTTGACTGCTGAGGAAAGCATACACCTGTTTCAAGTTTCCTCTAGATGGCCGTGCATTTACAGCAAATTTGCAGATGAATACCAGCCTCTTCCTCATCTCCAACTTTGTGACATCACTTTTGACAAAATAATTTCCATAGTCAAAGCATCCTTGAAAGAAACAATTAGTTATTACTTATTCATTCATGATGCAGCCATACTTGACATACTTAAAGTACAGACACAAGAAAGTAGGACCTGAGGGCACAACTACTCATCAACAAATCTAGAACATGCATCATTATGTTTCTTGACATGGCATAACAAAAGTGGAGCTGCAGGAACTAATAATCTCAAGCACTAATGCAAATTAGGAAGAGCATCAAATCCTTGTGTAGCAGTTTCACAAGAGAAGCAACATTATTATGCTTACCGTTATCATCGAATAACAAGGCCAATATTGCCAAGGCCACACAAATACTTATATCTTCTCCTGAAGGGAAGTAAAACAATAAATCAGAGCTCAATTAACCACGGACAGAAATGCAAGAAATCATATGACATTCTTATTTGCTGTGCAAGAAAAATAGATGAAATACTGTTTCTTTTTGGTAGGTGAACCTTGTTAACTTACCATTTTGACAGCACACAAGGATTTTTCTCCCAGCAATCAAATTCCTCTTTGCAAAGTCAACTGCTTTTGGAAGGTTTCTCATCAATGAAAATCGGTCATCCTTTGAGCCCTACCAACATTATCAGCATAAAGTAATGTAAGAAAAACCTTACATAAAGTGAAAACACATAAGGTCACAGAAAGGTGCGCTTACCACAATAGATAGCTCAAGGTAAGAATTTTCTGATGAATTAGAAGGTAGCTTTGACGTGCTGTCACAGTTCAGTATGCAGTCCACACCAACTAAGGCATCTCCAACTAAACAAAAGGGCATACCAAAATAACTACCATAAAGAGAATAAAGAATTAAATATGAACACACCTTTTTTTGAAATAAAAGGCAGGAGCTCTGCCACTCAATTAAGCAAAAGAGTTTAGAGTTTATGTACAAAATATGAATGCTCTTTGCCAGCAAAATAGTAGGCTTAATTTCCTCGCAGAACTAAATTAAGTACATAATTATTATATTGAAGTGACTGCTTGCCACAAAATTACAAAGAATGGCAGATAAAAAAAAAGTAATCATCTAGACATATATTTGCAAATTTTCATATGACACAACTGACAACAGAACATGCTATACAGAAAATTGCAAGTGCCCAATTAATCACCATACCTTGGAAAGTAGATGATACTGCAAGGTTCGATGTTCCAATCCAAAAGAGTGGAAGACCATTATTAGAACATTGTGCATCCATTGTACTGGTACAAGGATCCAAGTTCATAGTCCACATCTCGCTTGTCTGATCATCATTACATTTGGCACCACCAAAGCTCTTCAGAGACTTAGATGTAATTTGAGGACAATGTTCACCTCTCTGTGAACGATAAACCCTATCTTTTTCAACAATATCTGCAACTAACTGGTTACAATGATCTGGTCCAGCATCAAGAAGGTCATATGAATGCTTCCAGAATAAGGTAGGAGTTAGACCACGTGCCCAACTCTCTTCATCGTCTCCTGCTCCAGGAATATAGTGCCAGCTGAATTCTGAAGACATCCTCTGTGTAGCAACTGCTTCAGATGCAGATGCGGAAATTAGAATAATAGGAGTGAAATCCCATGACTCAAGCTCTGGCACTTCATTTAACCATATGCGTGTCCTTTGTGAGATCCATAGAGGACGTAGTGGCCTTTGCAAACCTACTGCAAGAGAATGAATATCTGCACCACATGATTCAAATTGGTCTGTCCATTCATCAATACGCCCCTCTATAGCATTTTTCTCAGTGCCTAGAACCCATACAGGAAGGTGCACTGAGCTATCCCAATTAGATAAATCAGAGTTATTTTCGGCATCTCCATTCAGCAGAGTAGATGACTACAAAGAAAAGTGAAATATTATGAGAACAAGTGGACAAAGAAATCAAGTGATTGTTACTTCAGACAAAAGCGATAGGAATATAACGGGGATTATGTTATAGACATTGCATAATCCAAGCATCAATTACTAGAAGAAGTACTATCATTTTTATCTGAGATAATATTATTGGCCTTTATTAACAGTATTGTGAAGCATTGCTGAACTAGTGAACTACTTAATCCTTGCTTCATTTGCTCCTAAAGTTAAGCTTAACCTAAGGATACAGTAAACAAAAAGAGGCTTCTAATGACATGTTCACAGCGCAGAATTATAGCAGGATTTAGAATTAGTAAGGAATGACCAACCACTTGATAATTCACTTCGACGCTTTTGTGGATAGCACACAGCCGATGCCTCTCAATCGCTCGGTTCAGGACAGAGCACCAAATGGGTATGGTCTTTGACATGCTATCAGGGAATCGTTTCCCTCTCCTTGTTGAATCAACTATTATGCACCCTCCTCTCTCCCCTTGTCAAAGGAAACAAACAAATAAACTGAGGCTAAATCAAGCTATCACTCAGAAGTTAATGTATTTTGCATTATCCAGGTATATTTGTGCTATTCACTCAAAACAAGGGTGATCTCCAAACACATTGACTCAAATATCCGGATAGTTTACCTAGGATATTTGTGCTTCAGTTCACCCCAAGCTTGTGTTATGAGCATAGAGAAACCAATGAAGCAAAGTTCCTCAGCCTTCTTGGACAGGGAACGAAACTACACTCATAAATCCTAAATTCTGGTTCAAGATTCCTGAAATACCAGAACATATGCTAAACCCTGATTCAAGGTTCCTGAAACGCTTTAACAGTAGTATAACTCTACAATTTATTATTATTTTTGAACAATTATTTCGTTTCATGGAAAAAAAACCATTGTATTATAGTAAAGTTGAAAGCACCTCCAATTCACAATTCAATCCAAGCAAAAACTACGCGGATCAGAGCAACTCTAGCAGGGCCCCTACTTGAGCCCCAACCAATAGCTAAATATGGGTGCCTAGGCCAAAAACACAGCTCCAACAGGGCCCCTACTAGAGCCCCGAAATTTGGTTGGGCACCCAAATTCCCACCCCAGACCCCATTCCGGTGGGCTCTTGGCCAGGCCCCGAAACGACGGTTTCATCTGGTTTTCCCTGCGCGCGCGTGATTTCTTCCCCCGCTCGCCCCCTCCCGCCCGCTCGGGCGTCACTTTTCCCCAGCACGCACCGCTAGGGTTCGCAGCATGCCGCCAATCCTCCGCTCAACTTCTTGCGCGCGTGTCCGGCGACTCCCCGGCGAGGTGCGACCTCCGGCCTCTACGAGGCGCGACCCCCGACGCCGCGCGCGTCCAGCGACTCCCCCGGCGAGGCTCGACCGCCAGCCCCTGCGACTCTCCCGTCGACCCCCGGCCCCTGCGACTCTCCCGTCAACCCCGGGGACTCTCCCGTCGAAGGTAAGACTGAGACAGTTGCTGGCTGGTCCTTTCGAGCGCTCGTAGAATAGAGGTATATGCAGCAGGGTGCAACAGAGGCCCTGCCGCTGCTCTGCTGCTTCCTTTCTACATTAGAAGCCTGAATGAGCTGTATCCGACTTGGATCCTACTAGTGTGGTACTGTATGATGTGATGTTTTTTTTAATCCTATCCAATTTGGAGTCACTGGAGATTTTTTTTTGTCAATTTGCTGCAGAGGTTATCTTTCCTACTAGGCTACTATTAATTGCTCTCTGATAATATGTGACAAATGATACTGCAAATGATATGTGACAAGTGACCAATGATGAAGATGATTTTTTCAGTCAATCTAACTGCTTTTAGTCTGTTACTCCACACAGATTCCATGATTGTGCAGATTGTTCTCTTTGTTAGGCATATGGCTGCATAGGAATTTTTTGCCATATTGCAGCAGGGTTCCCAGCTTATAAATTATGTGTTGTTTTTTGTACAGTTTGTGAAATGTCGCAGGTAGGTGCTTGGTCACAGATGATGTCTGACAAAGTTGAGATTGATGACGTTGGAATTTTACCTAGTCAATCTAGTGCACCAAAGAGGAAGGCAGCCCGTGCTGCCAACTACTCTCTGGATGAAGACATCCAATTGTGTGAATCATGGGAGAACATAAGTTTGGATCCTATCACTGGAAATGAGCAACCTAGCAAGGCCTATTGGAAGCGAATTCATGATAACTTTCATGCCAACAGAAAATTTGCATCTGATAGGAATGCTAATTCTCTAGAGCATAGGTGGGCAACAATTCACAAAGAGTGCCAGAAGTTTCAAGGCTTATTTGAGGAGGTTGAGCGTCGTCATCCTAGTGGAGTGCCATACCAGGAACATGTAAGAATTGTTTTTATTAAGCTGCTGCATCATTGTTCCATATGCAAGCAAAGATCAAATGCATATGCATATGCTGCTGCATCTTTGATTTCAGCATCTCTGATTTTATTAAGCTGTGAATCATTGTTTTTATTAAGCTGCTGCATCTTTGATTTCAGTTGCTACAAGCTCACAATGCATATGCAAGCAAAGATCCAAAGAAGATGGGGTTTCCTTTCCTTCATTGTTGGCTGAAGATGAAGGCAATTCACCACCAGCAACAGTGGATGTGTTTGATGTAGAAGATGGTGAGAGTAGAAAAAGCCAAACCCCTGACTCTTCCATGCCTAGCAGTAAAAGGCCTATGGGAAGGAAGCAAGCAAAGGAGAAGCTGAAGAAAGGAGGAGAACCAACGAATTATAACTTGATAGTGAAATTTCTTGCAGAGAGAGCAAGTTAGAGAGGATAGGTGGCAGGAGAGCAAGATGCTGCATGAGCGCAAATTATCACTTGAAGCGCGCAAGATTCAAAATGAGGAGAAGAATCGGCTGTGGGAGCAAGAACAAAAGATTATGTTTTGTGACCTCGACACATTGGACCTATCCCAAAAGACATATGTGATAGCAATGAGGGCTCAAATTGCAGCTGAAAAGATGGCAGCCTTCAACAGCGCTTTCGGTGGTAGCAGTGGAGGACATGAAGCTAGTGGCGGAGGAGAATTTTGATACTGAATGTTATATTATGTTCTACTGAAGCTAGTTGCAGCTCTAGTGCTCTACTTATTTTGAAACAAACTCTAGTGCTATACTGAAGCAGCACAATCAGTCAATGCAAGTTGCAGCTCTAGTGAAGCAAGAACAAAAACTTATGTTTAGGACTATTTGTCTTTTCATTTGATAACGATGTGGTGAACTATTACTATGTGTCTTTTGATTTGTGATCGAATGTCGTCAAATTCAGACCAAATTTATGTTTGAATTTAAATTTGAATATTTGTATTTTTCATTTATTATTTTAGGCATGGTGCTTTATTGTTATAGTTTAAATAAATTATTATATAATATGATGTTCTCAAATACATATGCATATATGTGAGAGGAAATAGAGGGAATTAAGAATAGGGGCTTTATTTTGGGGCTTCTGTTGGAGTTCAGTCTAGAAAACAAAGGCCCAAAAGTAGGGGAGCACCCAAATAAAATGTAGGGGCGCTGTTTCGGGGCTACAGCTCAAGATGGCAACGGGTACATACCCGACGGGTAGTGTCCACCCGTACCCGTACCCGCACCCGCAAAATTTTACCCGTCGGGTTACCCGTACCCGCATGCGGGTAAAAAAATAGTTCCATACCCGTACCCGCCGGGTAATTCTCACCCGACGGGTAACCCGTACCCGATAGCATACCCGAAAATTACCTAAAAATATCAAATAGTCACATACAAAAATAAATCATTCTAAGCTTCCAATAAGTTACAAACATGCTAACAAACATTATTAGCATCATTACAACAAAGGCAATCTACTAGAAATATAGTGGATGTCTCAATGGGCCAAATTCATGACTTATATGCGCTAAAATAACTGAGGTTGACTAGTTATTTTTGCGGGTATGTCTTACCCGCGGGTATGCGGGTATGGGTAGTATACAACCGCACCCGTACCCGCATACCCGATGGGTATAGGATTTTGTCCAATAACGTACCCACGGGTAGAAAATTCATTCCATACCCGCCTCTTTATCGGGTAATACCCGTCGGGTACTCGGGTTTCGGGTACCCGTTGCCATCTCTAGCTACAGCTAGAGTTGCTCTCAGCCGTCTCTCGCTTTGAGTAACCACACCAATAATTTTTTCCAGTATACGGAGTAGCAAGAGCCACCAAACTGACCAAAAGATGTACGTAGTACAACAGATGTGGTACGCCAAGAATAATAAGAGAGAAGCAGCACGCACCGGCGAGGAGGGCGAGGTGGAGGTTGAGGCGGGCAGTGGAGAAGGACCAGTTGCCGGCGTGGCCATCCGTGGACTTGAAGTAGCAGGTGGAGGCGAAGGCACGGGGCGGGGCGTACCAGAGGCCGCAGCGGAGGTTGGCCACCAGCGGCAGCGAGGGCCACAGCGCCGCGACCTCCGCCACGAAGGCCGCGTCCTCCGCCACGCTCCGCAGCGCGTTGTACAGCGTGCTCGCCCGCCGCTTGATGCGCCGTGCCGCCTGGTAGACGCTCAGCGTCGCCGACGGCGCAACGTCGGCCGCAGCCTCCGGCGCCGCCGCGGCCATGGGGAGAGGAGAGATGCGAGCTGCGGTTTTGCGAAGTGGGGGCTGGCAGAAGTCCAAGCCCATGAATTGAATCATCTAGATGGGCTGAATAATAGTTCAATTCAAACTTGTAAAAAAGTTCACCTTACTTCCCTCAACTTTCACGAAAGTCCATTTTTCCTCCGTGAACTTCAAAACCGAACAAAAACACATTTCTCAACTTTTAAAACCATTCATCTTACCTTTCTGACCCGGTTATAAGCGGTTTTGAATGTGGTTTTGTCTTTTTCTTTTTTATTTATTTCCGTTGAATCTTTGAAAAATCATAATAAATTATAGAAAAATCATAAAATAGAAAATCTAATTTTGATGGACTCCATATGAGTAGATCTACATAGTGAACATATAATATGATATGCTTTAGCACAAAGTTTTTGTTGTAACTTTAGATCTATGTTTTTTTGTAATTAAATAGAATAATTCGTAGCTGCAGTTTCTATAGTCCAATTGTGATGAAATTTTTATGGTGGGCTAATTATTATATGCTTAAATTATAGTAAAAATTTCTCATTTGATCATGTATAATTTAGTTATAGATTTTATTTAGGTTTATGCTGATTAAATATAAATAAATCTATAACTAAGCTATACATGATCCAATGATTATGAAATTTTTATAGTTCAATCATACAATGATTACCCCATCATAAATTTTTTATCACAATTGGACCATAGAAACTGCAGCTATGAATTATTCTAATTAATTATAGAAAAATATAGATTTAAAACCACAACAAAAACCTTTGTACTAAAGCATACCATATTATACGTTCACTGTGTAAATCTACTCATGTGGAGTCCAATAAAATTAGATTTTCTATTTTATAATTTTTCTGTAATTTACTATGATTTTTTAAAGATTCAGCCGAAATAAATAAAAAAGAAAAAAAACAAAACCACCTTCAAAATTGTTTATAACAGGGCCAAGGAGGTAAGATGAACGGTTTTAAAAGTTGAGAGATGTGTTTTGCTCGGTTTTAGAGTTCAGGAAGGAAAAATAAACTTTCGCGAAAGTTGAGGGAGGTAATATGGATTTTTTTTCTCAAACTTGTGTCCCACCAACGTGAATCCATCGGGATTTCGGCCCACGCAAACCAGCCTGACAAAAAGGACTGAAATATTATTACTACATTGTTTTTGTTTCGGAATTACTTCAGACGTTCTTCTAACCTGCGAATCACTGATGATCCCCACTCATGTGAAATCACTAAGGCTGTGTTCAGTTTCTTCGAAATTCCAAAAATTTTATAAGATTTCCCGTCACATCGAATCTTTGGACGCATGCATGGAGCATTAAATATAAATAAAAAAACAACTAATTACACAGTTTGGTTGTAAATCACGAGACGAATCTTTAGAACCTAATTAGTCCATGATTGAACACTAATTGCCAAATACAAACAAAAGAGTTACTGTGCTTCCAAAAATTTTACAGGACCAACTAAACACATCCTAAATTTCAGGTGTCATCCATCACCGGTCACCATCAGAGGTGCCAATTTCTGCCGGAGTTAACTGTTTTAGACTACCCGTAGTGGGTACTCTAAAACGATACTCTAAAACTTTAGAGTATGAATATAGAGTAAAAACTGCTGCACTGGGTACTCTAAAACGATACTCTATCCTTTCTCTCACTCTATATTTAGAGTAGTACTGTGCTTACTCTATACTCTGTAGCGGCGGACCCCACTAGCTAAACAAAGGAAAAAATGATATAACTCACAAACCAAAAATCCAAATTAAATTTCGATTGCACCATTAAATTCGTCTCAATAAATCCTTCAAAACTAGATCACACATGGATATATTTAGATAAAGTGACAAGTGGGTCCCACGGTGAATAGAGTAGATAGAGGATGATATAGATGATGGATGGGTGCGGGAGAATTGAGTATAGAGGAGAGAATCTTGCTGACTAGGACATATAGAGGATGAATATAAAGGTCCATGAGTGCGGATAGTCTTAAGCATCAATCAAGAAGAGCCTCAACATCATGTGCAATGATAGCGTTTCCACTTTCTAAGATTGCTGGGAAGTGATCCACATCCAACGCGAATACGCGATCTTGTATGTTACAGCAAAAATGATAGCGGATGTGTTTAGTTCCATTAAAAAGTGTACTATGCAAAAAAAATTTCTCGTCATATCAAACTTACGATACGAGTACTAAATACGGATAAAATCAAAAACTAATTGCACAGTTTGGTTGTACTTTGCGAGACGAACGTTTTGAGCCTAATTAGTCAACGGTTGGACGATTATTACCAAATACAAACGAAATACTACAGTGTCGCTACAGTGAATTTTAGCACTCGGAATTTGAGAGCTAAACACAGCGAGCGTTTCCACTTTTCTGTGGTTCTGTCAATCTGATTTCTCACCGAGTCCTGTCACACATCCATCCGAATTCATGGACACTGCCGAAAATGACAAATAGGAGGGGAGTTGATGTAAAGTTGTAAACTGTACCAAACGTTCAGCCAACTTCAAGCTTACATTTGTGTGGAACACTGCAACTACATTAGCCATACTCCCTCCGTCCCAAAACATTTGCATTTTTAGGTTTGGACATGCATACCAAGATACATGTAAAATGACGCTTTTGCCCTTGTAAGAGCCTGACATCTTCTGTCATAATTTCAAAAGAGAAACAAAAATCACAATTTCAGAGGGGAGAACGAACCTGCAGCGGTGCGATAGTGAACAACTCCGTGCGTGAGGGTGAAAAGAGCTGTGAATGAGTGGCCTGGAGCTTCTGGAGACTCCCTGGCTGCATCGTTGTTTTTTTTTTCGTTTTTTTATTTCTTCGGTCCCATCTCCTAGTAAACTGCAACTGACGGCCAGTATATGATATGATAGTCTATTGTGCCCTTTTATGCTCGGTTCGCTAGTCTTATAAACCATATTTTTGCAGTCAACGAACAATATTTTTCTCACATAATAAATCGGCTAACAATATTTTTAACTATGGTTTTTCAGTCAAGCAAACAGGACGTTAATTTGGAGAAAAATTTTAAATGCTAGGTGTGCTTTTAATATGGGACAGAGGGAGTAGCTTTTTTATGTACGGTATGTACCTCAGTTAGTAGACGGTTAACACCCTAATAGAGGTTATGTATGTAAGTTCAACCGCTTGTTTCATCTCATCATTAAAAAGAAGTTCAACTGTTCTTTGGGACACCGACCATCAACATTTTCTATTTTGTAGACATACTGAAATAGTTCACCGGCAACTGTTGCAGACTTATTATATACACAGTGTTACATTTCTTCCCATCATCAACCCAACCTTACCGTCTCCACATGTGTTATTAATTAGTTTGTCGTTGCAAATAACACTAAATAGATTGTTTCGGTAATGTCAGACATCCATCCGCGACGCGGATGCCCCTGGTGAACCCGACATCCATAGGCTGGCGTTCCTATCCGCTCCCCTCCACCACAAATTAAAAAAAATCACGCATCACCGTGACTCCGCTCCACAACTGGCTCTGCCACGGCTCCCGCGCGCCTCCCTCTCTACCGCATCTCCCGCCGACCTTCCTCTCCACCACCGCGGCGTGCTCGCCGCGCGAGGCCACACCACCCGACTGCTGCTGTTGCCTCCACCGCAGGCACCATGTGTGCCCTATCGCCAGGGGCCACACAGCCGCCCGCCCGCTACCATCCTCCTTCTCCCCCCGTGACCGCATAGCTGGCATCCCGCTGTGCTATGCTTCGCCCGCATGGCTGCCATGTTTTGCTGAAAGCACATGTTGCAAGCATATGTTTCGAGTGTTTCAAATGTTTCAGAGGCATATTGCAAGTGTTTCAGATGGATATTGCAAAAGTAGATCAGGATGTTGCATATGTTGCAATTGTTGTACACGTATGTTGCAAAGGTCTATTACCAATGTTTCATCTGTGTTTTCTGGATGCAAGTTGCAAGTGTGTTTCTCTGGAAGTTGCATATGTTTCACGCATACATTGCTTTTGTTTTATCTGGATGTTGTGTATGGTTACAATGGTTTTTTCAAGTGTTTTCAGATGTTTTTTAAAGTGTTTCAAAAGCATGTTTCAAGTGTTTTATCTGCCTTCAGACGTATGTTACAACTGTTGTATTTAGATGTTTCAAAAGCAGATTGAATGTTACATTGTATCTCTCCTTTTCCGCCTTCTGCTGCATCGCTTGGTGTGTCCTCTTCCCAGCGCCGGCAGGGCATCCATACGACGTCGTGGTTGTGTCCTTCCGAATCGGATGGAGGCGTCGCCCCCTTCCTCTCTTGTCTCTCGGGCGGCGCAAGCCTCGCATGGAGCGCGCAAAACAGGGTGTAGCGCGCGGGCGTCCGTCCGGGTTTTACTTATATCTGAAATTTGGAGATTTTAAGTATAACTCTTCACTGTATAAATGTGGCAGGACCTGCTAGCTGGCCTCATGTTAACATTGTTTCAACCTGCTGTATCTTGAGTCAAGTGCTCCCATGCCATATATTTGTCAAAAAGAGCAGCATATATTGTTGTCATCAGCAAAGACGATAGCAATGCAAGATTCAATGGTAGTAGTAGTTGGAGTTGTATTTCCTTTGCACTTCAATTCGTATACGCCTGTATTTGTGTTGGAATATGACAGACTACATACAATAATTTTTTGTGGCAACTGGTATGCATATATATGTTGACCGTTGTGTTGGAATAGAACTCGATCTACTCCGTAATAATAAAATACATATATGCGAACACAAGGTTGACAAGTACCCTTATGTGTTCGTTTTATGATGAGTGATTATCAATGTGATCCATGAAGTAGGTTGAGTGGTGACTAATCCTACCTTGGCGAAAGCCTTGTATGCGACATGTCTCTTGCCTTGTGTTGTGCAGGTGTGGAGCACGGAGGCGGTAGCCGACGGCGAGGTGAAGGTCAAGGAGGACGTGCCGTGCCGATGGACTAGAGGGGTGAAGGACGGACGTAAGGCTTGGACCGAGGGACCTAGAGGCCGGGTGGCTAGCCGCGATGGCTGACACTTGGGACATCGATAAGCGCGGGAAGATATGAGAGTGACCGTGTTGACCGTGGAGGTGACACGCGTCGGATGGCGGGGGACGCGTATGGAGTACGCTACTCGCGGAGCGGTTGATGGTTTGGGCCTCAAAACCATCGGAGACGGGTTTACGGGTTTGGGCCTCAAAACCCGGGCGGAGGTTCCGAGGAGGAACAGACGGCACATGGCGGCATCGGGGAGTTCGCGTCGAGGCGAAGCTATCGGTGAGGAGGCGCGGTGGCCGTCGGATGAAGATGACATAGGGTTGGACCTTTATGCCCTTGGGCTAAATGGTTTGACTCATTTGTATCCAGGGGCAAAACTAGGAATGTGTAATAGCCCTGTTAAATAGGATGAGGGAGCTCCCATCTCCCTCACCTCCTCCATTTTTTATTTTCTCCTTTAGGGTTTCTTCCTCTAGGTGCTTGTGCGAGAGAGGTCCACTAATCCACCGATTAGTGTAAGAACCATGAATCTTTGAGGGAAGGAGGTCCTGAATCCTCCGTGTGTCCTCCGGAGTTCGGCAGAGAAATGGATTTGTGAGTTCATGATGTGTTATTCGCGAGCTCCTCCCTTTCCTCTCTAGTTTTTTCTTTGATTCGTCGTTTCTAGCTCGTTTTGTTTCATTTTTGTTGCATGGCCTTGATCAATGACATGAGTTGAGACTTTCCACCGAAGGATTTGCATCAATTACTCACGAGATCATAGATCGGAGCGAATCAAGAGCTAGGGTTCATTTTTGGGGGATTTTCGTGTGCCTTTGATTTCCCATGGTTTTGCTCCAAATTGGGCGATGACCTCTTAGAGGTAGCTCCCCTACTGCCATGTGACCTTGCTTGCAAAATTTGGTGGCAGTTGGTGTTGATTTGAGAGCGTATAGGTTGAATCTTTGGAGAGGGCAATTTTCACTTCGCCTCTGTTCTTCAGTCTGCGCGACTCGCGGACAGTCCGCCCCTTGGTCATAGACAGTCCAAGGATCGGGGTTCGTCCCTAGCAGAACATGGTTTCTTCCTGTAGTTTATCGCTTTTGATCGGCGAATAGTCCGAGGACCATTCATGGACAGTCCAGCCCTTGGGAGCAATTTCTGGCGAGTTTCTGGAGTTGCTGATTTTTGTACTGCGGACAGTCCGTGCCCAGGGGGGAGACAGTCCGCAGTTCATTTTTTGAACTATGTCTAGAACTGGTTCTGATCAGTGTGGTTTCCTGTTTTTGACCGGCGGATAGTCTGGGCCTAGACCGCGGATAGTCCGCCGTTCATCGCTGAAAGCGTGTCCAGAACCTTGCCTGCTCGGTGTGTTTTTCTAGAAGTGACCTACGGACAGTCCGGTGCAAATCGCGGACAGTCCACAGCTGTGGTCAAGTTCCAGTGCAGTTTCTATTGTCCGTCCAGCTGTTGCTGCCGGACAGTCCGAGGGGTGACTGAAGACAGTCCGAGGACTGACTTGCGGACAGTTTGCCACCAAAGTCCGGACAGTCTGGTACTGCGCAGAGAAGGCTTTTCTTGTTCGTTCCTTTGAGGGTTTGTTTCCAGCATCTCTCGAAGGTGTTCCAGTGTGCCTAACATTTTACGTGGGATATCTTGCTATCAGTTAGCACGTGTTTCACTCGCTTCTTGTGTGAGTTTGCTTTTGGGGTTGTGGATCGAGCCGAGGACCAAAATTTTTAAAAGAAATTTGAGGCTCCCATTCACCCCCCTCTGGTCGCCATTTCTGGTCTTTCAATTGGTATCAGAGCAGGTTAAGGATCATTCCACCTTAATCGGTCTGTGATCCACAAAGGCGATATGGAACGTGGTTCCGGTAAACCACCGTTCTTCGATGGAACAAATTATCCCTATTGGAAGATTCATATGTCCGCTCATCTCCAGGGGATTGATTGGCTTGTCTAGGAGATTTGCGAGGATACTACTTACATTGTGCTTGAACCTTGTGCTCGTGTCACGCAAGATCAAAAAGATCGGCACAACGCTAATAGTAGAGCTCACGTAGTTCTTTTCTCGAGTCTTTCTCTTCAGGAGTTCGAAAGAGTCTCCGATAGTACTACTGCTCGGGAGATCTGGGTGAGGCTTCAGAGCTATCACGAAGGGACCGCACAGGTCAAAACCAAACTCTACGAGACGTACAAGAGGGAGTACGAGAACTTCACTCAGCTTGATGGCGAGTCCATCGATGCCATGTTTTCTCGCTTTTAGATCATCGTCAACAAGATGCGAGCAAACAAGGCACAATTACCTTATGACGATCACGAGAGGGCACTCAAGCTTCTATATACCCTAGATCGAAAGGTATGGGATGTGAAGGTGACTGCCATCATTGAGTCTTCGGGATATGAGACCCTCACCGTGGATGAGCTTTTCAGTAAGCTCAAGTCCACCGAGATCGACTACCAGACCCAAGTCAAGCTCAAAAAATCCTCTGCACCGACTATGGCTTTGGTCTTAGGTAATGGCTCAAGTTCTTTGGTTAACCCTTCACAGGTGTCTTTTGCCTTGTCTTCTTTGGTGTATGTCATAGAGGAGTAGATGGAGAGTCTTGGGGATGACGAGCTGGCGTTGATCATCAGCCGGTTCTCGCGGTTTCACAACAACTGCTTGAATCGCTGATGTGGTGGTGGTTTGAAGGAAGGACGCTATGGCTGTGGAGATCCCGACCACTTCGTCGCCCACTGCCCCAAGAAGAACAAGCACTCCTTCGACAAGTATGACTCCAGCAAGCGCAAGGACAAGCGCGAGTACACCTCCAAGCACAAGTCAAAGGGAGGATTCGACAAGGAGGCGCTGAAGAAGAAGTACTTCAAGAAGGCCAAGGCCCAAGAGCATGCCTTCCTCGCCTTCCTCAGCGACCTCGACAACGACATCGACGACGATCGATCTTCTTCTCCCTCGAGCGATGATGAGTCCGAGAAGAGGCGTGAGGACAAGTTGACCGGGCTTTGCTTCATCGCTAAGTCCATCCACGGAGGCTACTGCACCATGGCCGTGGATGAAGGGGTGAAGCCCAACAAGGATGTGCTTCCCGGCGACGACGACTCTACTGAGGTAAAACCCTCCGTCGATGCTCTTATTGCCGAGCTTGATATCATGACCGATGCTTTGATGAGTCAAGATAAGCTGCTGAAACATGCTGCTCGTGAGAGGAAAGAGTTTAAGGACAAGCTAGAAGTTGTGGAGAAAGAGCTTGAGGAAGCTAAGAAGCTTGTTGTTCATGTGTCTGATGAGGTTGAGTGTGATGAATGTGCTGTTCATATGACTAACTTTTCTAAGTTGCAATCTAAGTATGCTGCCTTATTAGATGAGAACGATGAGCTGAAGGCTAGGTCTAGCTTGTTGGGTGCGTGCAAGTCTTGTTCAGTCTTGCAATCTGAGCTGGCAGAGAAGAATGTCAAGATCCTTGCTCTTAAGAAGGCCAGTTCAGAAAGCACGGTTGTTGAGTGTGCACGTTGTGAGAGCTTGGTGTTGGAGCTTGAGTCTTGCAGGCATGACAAGATAAGATCTAAAAAAGACAACACATACCTTCGGTCCATCTTGAATTGGGTGTCTTGTAGTGAGCCGCAGTTGGGCATGATGATGAGCCAGTTCAGACGGGAAACTGGGACATTGGGAGTAGGCTTTGCTCTAGGTGGGAAGGGTGAAAATGTCTATGGCAAAGTTGGTGAGTTCAGTGGTTTGAGCCCAAGTGAGAAACCTTCCACTACTCCCAAATTGATCAAGATCAATCCACCTAAGCCTACCAAACCCACTGTGAAAGATGGAGTGTTTGAAGAGCCTCCAAGAGCTCCACCCCCAGAAATAAGTTTGGGTTCTAAAACTGAACTATCTCAGGAACCCACTTGACACTCTACCGAACATCTCTAAGGATCCTCTTCCTAAAGCCAGAAAGCTACCAAGAGTGACACATACCCACAAGAAAGTGAGCCAACAACTACCCAAGAGAGAGGTGAGGTATCACTGTGACTATTGCCATAGGGATGGTCACCTTGTTGAGTTTTGCTTTAGGAGGAAGAGAGATGAGCGGCGGGAGTATGAGTTGAACAACCGGAACATGTACCGTCCGCCCCATGGCGTACATGTGCCGCCTGTTCAGAGGCGAATGCTAGGCCAAGAGGTGCAATGCCTCAAGGTGCTAGGCCTCAGGTTGCTAGACCACGCGGTGGTCGTGGTGGTCATGCCCGACGTGGTTCAGGTCATGATCAATATGACTTTGGACCTCGTGGCAGTGGCTTTCAGTCCTACAGCTCTAGCGGACCACGTTTTCCCCCACGTGGTGCCCGCTTTCCTCAAATGGGACATGTCATGTTTGGTGTTTTTCCTAACACTTTTCTAGGGCAAATGAGCCAACACTGGTATCCTTCACAGTTTACTAACCCCAGTGTTGCGCCATTTGCTCATCCAATATCTTTCTATTAATGCAGAACGGAGGTCTGGAGAACACATGGCTCATTGATTCCGGATGTTCGCGCCACATGACCGGAAGTTCAAAATGGTTCTCCAGCCTCGACCCCGTGCAATGTAAGGAGTACATCACATTCAGGGACAATAGCAAAGGTAAAGTGCTTTCTTGTGGGACCATTCGGGTCAATGAGAGTTTTGTCTTGAAGGATATTGCTTTGGTTTCAAACTTGCATTTCAACTTGCTTTCTGTTTCGCAACTCCTTCAAGATGGCTTTGAAGTGCGCTTTAAGACTGGTTTGTCTCGAGTTCTTGACTCTCAGGGAAATCTTGTTTGCCAGATTGTTCCTTTTGGTCATGTCTTTCGAGCTGATTTTTCTCATTCTTTCGGCTCTTCTCAATGTTTGGTGGCCAGATCCTCCTCTAAGCTTTGGAAGTAGCATAGGAGACTTGGTCACTTGAGCTTTGACTTACTAGCTAGGTTGAGTTCACTTGATCTAATCCGAGGATTGCCCAAGTTAAAATTTGAGAAGGATTTGGTGTGTCACCCTTGTCGTCACGGGAAGATGGTTGCCGCTTCTCACTCACCTGTGAATCAAGTCATGACCAAGGAACCTGGCGAGCTACTTCACATGGACACAGTTGGTCTAGCTCAGGTTCGGTCAGAGGGTGGGAAGTGGTACTTTCTAGTGATCGTGGACGATTTTTCTCGCTACTCTTGGGTGTTTTTCATGGAGGGTAAGGATGAGGCTTTTTCACATGCTCAAGGTTTGATTCTTCGGTTGCAAAATGAGTTCCCTAAGAATGTCATGAGAGCGATTCGCAGTGACAATGGCACAGAATTCAAGAATACTCATTTTGAAACCTTTTGTGCTTCTTTGGGCCTCGAGCATCAGTTTTCCTCTCCCTATGTCCCTTAGCAAAATGGCGTTGTTGAGCACAAGAATCGGACCCTTGTTGAGATGGCCAGGACGATGCTCGATGAGCATAGGACTCCTAGGAGAATTGGGCTGAAGCGATCAACACCGCATGTCATGTTTCAAATCACATCTTTCTTTGAGCCTTCATGAAGAAAACTTCTTATGAGCTACGATTCGGTCGACTATCCAAGGTGAGCCACTTTCGAGTGTTTGGATGCAGGTGCTTCATTCTGAAATAAGGTACTTTAGACAAATTTGAGTCTCGATCCTCGGATGGTGTCTTTTTTGGTTATGCTTCACATTCTCATGCATATCGAGTATTTAATCTTGAAACTAACCGAGTCGTAGAGACTTGTGAAGTCACTTTCGACGAGACCATGCCTTGTTTTGTTCTTGTCTTTGAAAGTGCAGGTGATCAGAGGATTGGTGAGAGTATCTTCGTTGAGGAGAATGAGGAAGATGCTGATTGGGGAGATGCAGAGCCGACCTCTTTGGCTATTCTAGTCGAGTCTGCGATAACTACTTCGGCTCATAGACCAGACTCATCTTCTTTCACTACATGGGGTCCACACGAGCCGCCACCTCAGCCTACGCCGGCTGCACCTGAGGAGGCCCCAACAACTATTGAGGGGGAGTCGACATCTTCGAGGGAAGCCCCTCGGCACATCCAGCGTCGCCACTTGTAACACCCCTGGGTGTTAAGCATGCATTAGCATTTCAAAGCATAAAGCATTCAGCATCATTTCATGACTAGCATTGCATGAAATATAGCTCTTTTAAATTTAAACTTAAAAAACAAATAATTAGAACCCTAACTTTGATGTAAGTGCCAAAAAGGTAGTATACTTTTGGTATTAGCAATTTTAAATAATCTAGAATAAATTAACATGATTTTTGGAGTAATTCTTGAATTCAAGTTTTTCTCAAATTTTGTTTTAAAAATATTCTAAACAAATAAATTTTTGATTAACAATTTAGCTTTAAATCCCAAATTCAAAATCTATTTAGAATTTTGAAAAATGCCCTATATGAAAGTTGTAGAGAATTAAATTTTGAACAACTTTTATTTTGGGCCAAAATTCTGAAAACCTCTTTTTCATCTTCAAATTCAAATTTGAAACAAATATAGAAATCGAAAAATTTTATTTATAAAAGAAAAATCGGTTTTTCACTTTAGTGGGCCGCGGCCTCCCTTTCGGCCCAGCAGCGCTGGCAGCCCGGCCCGCGCCCCACGCCGGCTTCCTCCCGCACGCGCGCGCCCGCGCGCGACGCCGTGGCGCCGCGGCAGGACTCGGCCGCCGCGTGGCCGAGCGACGGCGACGCCGCGTGACACGCGCCCCGGTGGCCCCCGCGTCCCCCGCGCCCGCTTACCCCCTCCACGCGCTCGCCCGCCTCGGCTGCTCCCTCCATTCCCTCCTCTCGCTCCGCAGCAGCTCGCCAGCAGCAGCCGTGCCATTACTGGCTCCCGGAGCTTCGCCACCGCCGTTGACCGCTACTGCCGCGCCCGCGTCCGATTCCTTGCGGCCATTGCTCCGCCTCCCTTCGCTCTACCTCGTGCTCCCTCCAGCGGCCGCCTTTGTCAAGGTGAGGAGGCCAATTTTGGCTGGCCGCTCTTCACCACCGCTCGCCGGAGTTCGTGGCTACGGAAATCTCCCCGTTCCACCCCTCCTTCTTCCTCCCTCTCGCGGTCAGCAGTTTCGCCTCCCTCCCGCGAAGCCGTAGCGTCTCTCTGCCCGCCTTGCCATGGCCGGAGTCGAGCTCCCGCCGATGAGCCGCACCATCGTGCCACCATGCGCGTCGGTGAGCTCGCTCCGGTAGGCCACCCGGCCAAGACCGAGCACCGGTCGGTGCGGCTCGTTGTGCTGAGCACACTGGTGCCGCCAGCGCCGCACGTGGGCTCGCCGCCGGTGAGCTCCGGCCGGCGATGCCCCTGCTGGCCTCCCCTCCGGCTGATCTGTGGGTCCCGCTTGACTCCTGGGCCCGCCTGTCTGTCTCAGTGTTTTGGTTCGGTGTGTAGCAGCGGGGTGCACGTAGCGTTAAAGGCCGGATAGACTTTTAGTTTTAAAGAAAATGATTTTCAGAAATGTTGAAAAGGCTTTCAAAAATCATATCTCCAGATTTATAGCTCTAAAAATTGTGAAACAAATTTTGTAATGTTCCTCTTGAATAGATCTACAGTTTAAAAATAGCTCATGTTAATTTTGTGACACTTTTCTGTGCAAATTTATTTAATTACTATAAATGCTGATATCTTAGAAAATATGTAGTAAATAAAATAATGAAGGGAAAAATGTGATTCTTGTTGTTTTAATCTTTATTAGTGATGTACTTTTTAGGAAAAATACTTGTGAAGTATGTTCTGTGAAAGATTTTTGAGGTGTAGTACAAATGCTTTTAATTTATAATCTTTGTTATTTTTAGTAGAAAGCTAAATTTGTATAGAACATACATGTGATAATTTTTGTAGTATGTTAGTTTACTGTTAGTAACATAGGAAAAATGTGAAATCTATTGTTTGATACTTTTTCTAGTACAAAATAATTTCATGCTCATATTTAGGCTATAACTTGTTTATTTTGTATAGATAGTTTTACATATTAAATTCTCATGAAATTTTGGTAGTAGGTTATTTAGAGTAAGGGTAAGCTACTGTAATTTTTATAGATTTTTATCTACACCAGAAATAGGTGTTGCTGTGTAACCCTAGTTAAATAGGAAATAAAAGATTATTCTTTATGAGAAATTGAGAGAAATAAAATATGTTTGGTGTATCTTTGAAGCATCATTATGCCTTGCTGATGTTGTGGTTGAGTTAGGTTGGTAAGCTTTGGTAGCTTAGGTTCACTTGTATGTGTAGATGATAGGCTAACTAATAGAAGAATAATGTGCATGTTTTAGGGTATATGTTCTTGGATGACGTGGACTACCTGTAGAAGAAATAGTTATATTCAAACTGCTCATTCCATGTGCTCATCTGCATCTCATGTCATCAAAGCACTCCACCACAATCTGATGTATCATTCGCATGTTTACTTATGCACTTGCATCATATAGGATCGCAGGAAGAGTCGCAGGTAGCAGTACAGGAGGAGCAGGCTTGGACGGATCAGCAGGAGCCCCAGGCACAGGAGGTGCCCGAGGAGGAAGAGTCAGGCGAGGAGCTGCCAGAGTGCGTCGACCACCATCCTAGCTCGTTCGAAAGAGGCAAGCCCCGGAGCATTTTAAGTCTCCTATTTTATAAAAATTATTCCTTAAGTTATAGGAGTTGAGTGAAACCGTTGTTGCATTATTACATTGGCCACCGGATTATCTTTCACCCTGTTAGGTCAGGATCGAGTAAATTGCTTAGCCATGCTTAGACCGGTAGAAGTCGGGTGATTTCCTGTCACCTGCGAGTTATAGGTGGATACCGGGTTATGGTTAGCTGTAATTGTGATCATAAAAAGTAACCAAGTGTTGATGGATAAATGAAGACCGGACGGAGTCTTATAGGGTTTTGGACTATAGTGATTCCGTCTGTGTCGATTAAGGACCGATCGTTGCTCATCCCTCTTGTCATGTTGAACGCATGCCTCACATTTACCTGGCCGAATAAAGTACCTTTCAACCGCGAAGCTAGTGACACTTTTTCGAGCCGGGATAAACTCGGGTTGGCAGACTGGTGTTGAAGGGGGTGTAACGGGGACGCGAAGAGTGAGCCCAAGGTGCGTCCTGGCAGTCGAGCGGTCCCTGGGTAGTGCGATCCATGATTGTTATCCCGCGGCTTCTTGGAAAGTGTCATTGGTGATCTACGTGACCCTGACGGGGGAAGCTGGGTTTGTGTGAGGAATAAATCTCCAGCTGGATAGGAATTCGATTCGAATTGCTGTCGCTCCCGGTTAGTGAGCACTTGACTCGAGCTATGGTATCGTAGTAACATTAATGGAACACTGATGGTTAAGTGAATGATGTTGGAAATGCTAAACCTGATATGGTAATCTAGATTGTTAATGATGAATCAAGTGATTGTTTTAGCAATAGGTGCTTACCTAGCTTGAATAGGTTATACTAAAAGTGATGCAAAAAGTACTGGTATAGTTTTTTATAACAACTTATGCTTTTCGCAAATGAGTCAAGCCAGTCCAATCTATAAAGCCTTGCATGATCCTTGGTGTCCTTTATTTCTGGTTTATGACGGGTAAGTCTAGCTGAGTACATTCTCGTACTCAGGGCGTTGTTCCTATTGTTGTTGCAGATGGTCAGATATACTATGGGTACTGCTCCAACTGTCTGTATCCGGCGATGGGCGAAAATTAGGACCTTGGGCAAGGGTCACTCTGTTCGTCTTATCTAATGCTTTTGTGGACCATGACTATCTACTGGCACTGTATTTGAACTAAGTGTGTGTGTAAAACTACTTGCTTCCGCTATGTTATTTTGAACTATGTTGTAATAACTTTTATTCCGAACTCCGATGTACTCCACTTTTATTGTGAACTCTATGTATCATATGAACTGTAGCTGCTAAATCAGTACGATCTTGGTTGTATGTTGGTTGGTTTGAAATCCCTTGTGATTTCACGGAATCTCGGGTTATACGGGTTTAAGTTTGATAAATTAACCGTCTCGGTAGAAGATTTTCTTACTTAATCTCATATAATTACGATGATCCGTTACAGCTGGCATCGGAGCATGGTTTAGCATGTTACTGTTCATATGGGTATTTGAAAACAAAACTGTGTTTTCAACTAAGCTTTTAAATTTAAGAGTGTGCCAGTGGTCATATCCTTTATGCCCAATAAGGACTCTAGGTGGCTTAATTAAGTACTAACTTGGGGGGTTTGCATCATATTTTAAATTTCGTCGCTCATACGACGTGCTATTGTATGAGTGCCATTCAATTGAGTGGTAATGTATGGATCAATTCTCTCTACGCCCTGGTAAGTAAGAGTTGTGAGAGCATGGTCGGATACACTGCCGATCTAGGGGAGTGCTTATGTGATACAGAAATACTTACGTGCCATGAGCATGTTCGTATGAGGGTTTTCAAATGGTGGGGACTTCCGTCATGCGGTGACGATGCCGTCAATAGGACGATGATTCGGGTAGTTGTTACCGTTATACTCGTATCTGGGGATGCGTGTAGAGCGAGTAACTTACTTTACTGCTTTCTTGTATATTTTCATACTGTGAGGTTTGGGTTGAAGTGACTTTCTGCAGGTACATAACAACGCTTTCGAGTAGTACGTATTAGTTACGTTACAAGAGATCATTGTATGCCACCGTTTATTCCGTTAGTAGTTATTAGTTTTCTAAGTTTGTGAGGACGTACGGAACGTGCATGTATCATGTTGTGCATTTCATTCATGGCATTGTTCCTCCCCTTATAAGTTGATTATCTCATTTCGATAAAAATGCCAACTTAAAAATCTGTTCTCACCGCGGTAATAAAATTTTGCTACAGATGGCACGTACCAAGCAGACAACCCGCAAGTCCACCGGCAGAGCTCCCCGTCATCAGCTTGCTCCACGCACTCGTCAGCGCCACACTTTTCTTGGAGAGTTTGGGATGCCTACGCTCTTGTGGAGAGTACTCAGCTATGTAGGCTATCCTGATGGGATGGAGCCCCACTACTTTTGGTCGAATGAGCGGTTGGGGGAAGGACTTTTGGTGACTGTGGAAGCAGTAGTTCGTCCCCGAGGTGATGGTTCTGAGTGGACCGGTTGGCATTTTGAGTCAACTGGCAGGACCCCTGAAGAAGCCGCTGAGAGGGCAACCTTTGGGATCCTGAGGGATATCATGGATCGCTTTCCTCAGGAGTTGGCAACAGCTATAGTTGGAGTCTTTCCGAGGGGCAACCCCTTCACTGACTCGTGGCAGCAGGCAAGAGGAAGATCTCTAGAGATTAGCGCCACAGAAGCATAGAACAGTGACAACCCCGCTATGAGTGCCATGTTCGCAGTGATGAGGGCCTTTGATGGAGTGGAAGGTAGCCTGAGATATGTGTCTAGTGCTCTTGGTTAGGCTCGTGATGACCGCCGTCAGCTTTAGAGAGATCATGATGCCGAGATTGAGAGGCTCAACACAGAGATGGCTCAGTTGACTTGTCAGAGAGATCAGGCTACCTAGAGGACTGTGGCTTTCGAGGGAGATGTACGTGCCCTGAGAGAGCAGGTTGGGTGACTGACCACCGCCAACAGGAACGCTGAGCGCATGTTGACTCATGTGCTCCATCAGAGGAATGAAGCCTGGTCCGCAGAGAATGTGTTGAGGGCTAGACAGTTTGAGCTAGAGCAACAGCTGGCATATGCAGAGGAATATAATGACAATCTGCATGAGGAGGTTCATCGGCTGAACAATCAACTCAACCCCTATGTTCCTCCTAGTGCGACAGAGATGGATTTGAATGCAGATGAAGATCCTGAAGAGCCCGAAGCACCAGTTGGGGAGCACCACGACGCTGCTAATGGCGACAACGCCAACATCTCGGACTTAGACAGCGACCACGATGAGTAGGCTAGTAGTTGTTGCGCTAGCTACTAGGTTCCATCTACATGATCTTTTGCTTTGTTGGCACGTTGGGCGTGTAGTAATGAGTAGAAAGACTAAGGCTTTGATGTAATGTTGGAAAGCTTGGATGTGTTTGTGGCGGTATCCAAACGTCAAAAAGTCCAGTGTATGTATGCTGGCAACTTGGTTGTAATGGACGCGATGTGTGCGCTTTAAGTAATCTAATTAGTGATGTTGTGTTAATTGGAATGACTTATTGTGCCCCTGTTTTATTGTATGAATTTATTCTCTCCAGTAAATTTCAGTTCGGCATGATTTTTCATTCGATTGCAATTCCTACAACATCACCTAATAATTACTGTTGCTGAAACATGCAGATGCCGAACACTCGTCGTACCGTGTATGGTGCCACTGAGGCTGGTGGCAGTGCAGCTGCTAATGATGACCGTGATCCACCACCGCCTCCTCCACCCTACACTGCAGAACAGTTTTTCGCACAATTTCTTGGAAGCCAACGTAATATGGAGAGCATGCAACAGAATATGGAAGCTGCGTTACGCAGTATCGTAGATAACACCCGTCGGGGGATAAACCCGGATGGGCACGAAGCAAATTAGTACAGCAGTTTTAAGGACTTCATGGATACTCGTCCACCGATCTTCAAGGAAGCCGCAGAACCCTTGGATGTAGAAGAGTGGATTAATATTATGGAAGACAAGTTCCGTGTCTTGAGAATGACTGAAGTGTTGAAGACTGAGTATGGAGCTCATCAGCTTCAAGGCCCAGCAGGAATGTGGTGGAAACATCACCGCACCACTTTTCCTCCCCACGCTCACATCACTTGGAGGGAGTTCACCGAAGCCTTCCGTGGAACGTACATTCCACCTGGTCTGACCGAGATGAAGCTTGGGGAATTCCTGGCACTGAATCAAGGCACGAAGACTGTAACTCAATATCTACATGCATTCAATAACCTGAGCCATTATGCTCCTGATATGGTGAATACTGAGGCCAAGAAGATCGCTAGCTTCAAGAGAGGCCTAAATCCCAAGATGATGAAACATGTGGGTACAAATATGAGGACTAGTTTCAACGATTTCGTTAGTGACTGTCTGAAGCAAGAGAAGAACAACAATGTTTATGCTGCTTCCAAGATCCATAAGAGAGCTTTCGAGTCGGGTCCGTCCCAGTCCAGAGCCCCAGTGGCCAACCGTCCAGCTTATCGGTCGCCTGCCCCAGGTGCAAGGTTTAGGCCACCACAAAGAAAGAATCAGAATGCTCAGCAACCCTAGAGGAACCAGAAACCATTCAAGATGGCATTGCCTCAGGCGAAGACAGGACAAGGTAGTTCATCTGGAACTATGGCTCAAGTGAAGGGATCGTGCTTCAACTGCAACCAACCCGAACACTTTGCAAAGTTTTGTCCCTACCCTAAGAAACAGCAGACGCAGTATCAAGCTCGTGTGCATCACACCACCGTGGATGACATCCCTGAAGGAGAACCGGTAACAACTGGTATGTTTTCTATCAACAATCATCCTGCAGTAGTCTTGTTTGATTCCGGATCATCTCATTCCTTTGTAAGTCAAGCATTTGTTAAGAGGCATGAGCAAAGGATAGTCAAATTGGAATGTGCATATAAAATCAGTTCAGCTGGGGCTAGTCTGTTGACTAATCAGATAGTTTAGGGAGTAACCCTAAACATATCAAACCGACAATATAAGCTTAATCTGATAGTCATGCCAGGGTTAGTTTTGGTTGTGATCATGGGTATGAACTGGATGAATAAGATGGGGGTAGTAATCGATATTGGAGGAAGGAGTATCTCTCTTAAAGAACCAAGTGGAGAAGGCACCTTTCGGGTGGTCCTACCTCGGAAAGTAGACCTAGCTAGCACGACTTGTGCGGCCAAACTACTCTGCTAGCCCAGATTCCAGTGGTCTGTGAGTTTCCAAATGTGTTTCCGAATGAGTTACCTGGACTTCCACCAGACCGAGATGTTGAGTTTGCCATTGAGTTAATTCCGGGAACAACACCGATCTCGAGAAGGCCCTATCGGATGCCTCCCAATGAGTTAGCCGAATTGAAAAAGCAACTCCAGGACTTACTAAAGAAAGGTTTGATTCATCCTAACTCGTCTGAATGGGGATGCCCCGCTCTATTTGTGAAAAAGAAGAAGGATAACTCCTTACGCATGTGCGTGGATTATCGACCACTGAATGCAGTGACAATTAAAAACAAGTATCCTCTTCCTCGGATTGATATTTTGTTTGACCAATTGTCTAAAGCCAAAGTGTTCTCTAAGATAGATTTGAGATCAGGATACCATCAGATAAAGATTAGGCCGCAAGATGTGCCTAAGACTGCGTTCTCTACCAGATATGGCTTGTACGAGTATCTTGTCATGTCCTTCGGATTGACAAACGCTCCTGCATACTTTATGTATCTGATGAATTCTGTTTTCATGCCAGAGTTGGACAAGTTTATGATTGTGTTCATTGATGACATTCTAATATATTCAGAAAATGAAGAAGATCACGCAGAGCACCTCAGGATTGTCTTGACTAAACTCAGAGAACATCGACTGTATGCGAACTTCAGTAAGTGTGAGTTCTGGCTTAAGATAGTTCCTTTTCTCGGCCATGTGTTGTCTGAAAATGGCATTTCCGTAGACTCTAGTAAGGTGCAAGAGGTTATGGACTGGAAGTCATCAACCTCAGTGTATGAAGTTCGCAGTTTTCTTGGTTTAGCCGGTTACTATCATCGCTTCATACCGGATTTCTCGAAGATTGCCAAACCAATGACAAGCCTGTTACAGAAGGATCATAAGTTTGTATGGACAGAGGAATGCGAGGCAGCTTTCTGCACCTTGCGAAAGTTGTTGACCACTGCTCCTGTTCTGGCCCAACCGGATATAGAAAATTCATTTGATGTGTTCTGTGACGCATCTAAGAATGGGTTAGGATGTGTACTAATGCAAAATGGAAGGGTCATTGCCTATGCCTCACGTCAATTGAGAAAGCATGAAGTTAACTATCCTACACATGATTTGGAGCTTGCAGCAGTAGTGCATGCTCTAAAGATTTGGAGACACTACCTGCTGGGTAATGTGTGTAATCTCTTTACAGATCATAAGAGTCTCAAATACATTTTTACCCAATCTGAGTTGAACATGCGACAGAGAAGATGGTTAGAGCTGATAAAGGACTATAATCTAAACGTGCATTATCATCCTAGGAAGGCTAATATAGTAGCAGATGCACTGAGCAGAAAATCACATGCAATTGATGTGCAACCATTGTTTGAAGAAGGGTTCAAATTGTTACATCCTGCTGTGTTGCATAATATTCAGATCAGTTGTACTCTGGAAAACCAGATCATTGAAGGCCAGAAGACAGATAAGGGAATCTTTCATATCAAGGAGAAGATGAAGAGGGAACCCACCAAACACTTTCGATTGGATGACCAAGGAGTGTTATGGTTTAAGGATCGCCTGGTGGTACCTAAGGATAGAGAGCTTAAGAACAAGTTGATGAATGAGGCCCATCATTCCAAGCTATCTATTCACCCCAGAAGTAGTAAGATGTACCAAGTTTTGCGACCCCGTTATTGGTGGACTAAGATGAAAAAAAGAAATTGCAGCATACGTTGCTCGTTGCGACATGTGTTGTAGAGTTAAAGCTCTTCACATGAGACCTGCAGGACTTCTGCAACCCTTGTCTGTACCCGACTGGAAATGGGATGATATAAGTATGGATTTCATCACTGGTCTTCCCACCACACAGAAGGGACATGATTCTATTTGGGTAATAGTAGATCGTCTCACCAAGACAGCTCACTTTCTGCCAGTTAAGACAACATTCCGACCACCTCAATATGCAGAAAAGTACATTGCTGAGATTGTCCGATTACATGGTATACCAAAAAAGATCGTGCCTGATCGTGGTTCACAGTTTACCTCTCATTTTTGGGAACATCTTCATAAAGGTTTAGGCACTAGTTTGATTCGTAGTACGGCTTACCATCCACAGACAGACGGGCAGACAGAACGAGTTAATGCTGTACTTGAAGATATGCTTAGAGCTTGTGTACTATCATCCAGAGGCTCATGGGAATTCTGGTTACCGTTGGCAGAATTCGCTTACAATAACAGTTACCAAGAGAGTATCAAGATGGCACCTTGTGAAGCTTTATATGGCAGAAAATGCAGGACACCGTTAAATTGGGTAGAGCCTGGAGAAAGAAGGTTTTATGGAATTGATTTTGTAGATGAGGCAGAGAAGAAGGTCCGTATTATCCGACAAAACATGCAAGCTGCACAGTCCCGTCAGAAGAGTTATGCAGACAAGAGAAGGAGACCATTGGATTTCCAAGTGGGTAACTATGTCTATTTAAAGGTTACCCCCATGAAGAAGAAACGGTTTGGAATCAAGCAGAAACTGTCTGCTAGATATATCGGACCATACCAGATCATAGAGAAAAAGGGTCCCGTGGCGTACAAGTTGCGATTGCTAGAAGGGATGAGTTCGATCTTTCCCGTCTTTCACGTATCCCAGTTGAAGAAATGTCTGCGTGTTCCGGAAGAGAGAATAGAACCGCAGGGTATTCGAATCAAGGCGGACTTGGAATATCGTGAACAACCGGTTTGAGTTCTAGATACTAAGGACCGAGTCACTCGGAATAGAGTGGTAACAACCTACAAGATTCAGTGGAGCCATCATGATGAGAGTGATGCTTCATGGGAAACGGGAGAATATCTTCAAACCGCGTATAAAGATTTTTACGATAAATGGTTCGTAACTCGAAATCTCGGGACAAGATTCTTATAAGGGGGGAGGGCTGTAACACCCCTAGGTGTCAAGCATGCATTAGCATTTCAAAGCATAAAGCATTCAACATCATTTCATGACTAGCATTGCATGAAATATAGCTCTTTTAAATTTAAACTTGAAAAGCAAATAATTAGAACCCTAACTTTGATGTAAGTGCCAAAAAGTAGTATACTTTTAGGTATTAGCAATTTTAAATAATCTAGAATAAATTAACATGATTTTTGGAGCAATTCTTGAATTCAAGTTTTTCTCAAATTTTGTTTTAAAAATATTCTAAACAAATAAATTTTTGATTAACAATTTAGCTTTAAATCCCAAATTCAAAATCTATTTAGAATTTTGAAAAATGCCCTATATGAAAGTTGTAGAGAATTAAATTTTGAACAACTTTTATTTTGGGCCAAAATTCTGAAAACCTCTTTTTCATCTTCAAATTCAAATTTGAAACAAATATAGAAATCGGAAAATTTTATTTATAAAAGAAAAATTGGTTTTAACTTTAGTGGGCCGCGGCCTCCCTTTCGGCCCAGCAGCGTTGGCAGCCCGGCCCGCGCCCCGCGCCGGCTTCCTCCTGCGCGCGCGCCCTCGCGCGACGCCGTGGCGCCGCGGCAGGACTTGGCCGCCACGTGGCCGAGCGACGACGACGCCGCGCGACACGCGCCCCGGTGGCCACTGCGCCCGCTTACCCCCTCCACGCGCTCGCCCGCCTCGGCTGCTCCCTCCATTCCCTCCTCTCGCTCCGCAGCAGCTCGCCAGCAGCAGCCGCGCCATTGCCGGCTCCCGGAGCTCCGCCACCGCCGTTGACCGCTACTGCCACGCCCGCGTCCGATTCCTTGTGGCCATTGCTCCGCCTCCCTTCGCTCTACCTCGTGCTTCCTCCAGCGGTCGCCTTTGTCAAGGTGAGGAGGCCAATTTTGGTCGGCCACTCTTCACCGCCGCTCGCCGGAGTTCGTGGCTACGACAATCTCCCCGTTCCACCCCTCCTTCCTCCCTCTTGCGGTCAGCAGTTTCGCCTCCCTCCCGCGAAGCCGTAGCGCCTCCCTGCCCGCCTTGCCATGGCCGGAGTCGAGCTCCCGCCGACGAGCCGCACCGTCATGCTGCCATGCGCGTCGGCGAGCTCGCTTCGGTAGGCCACCCGGCCAAGACCGAGCACCGGTCGGTGCGGCTCGTTGTGCTGAGCACACTGGTGCCGCCAGCGCCACACGTGGGCTCGCCGCCGGTGAGCTCCGGCCGGCGATGCCCCTGCTGGCCTCCCCTCCGGCTGACCTGTGGGTCCCGCTTGACTCCTGGGCCCGTCTGTCTGTCTCGATATTTTGGTTCGGTGTGTAGCAGCGGGGTGCACGTAGCGTTAAAGGCCGGATAGACTTTTAGTTTTAAAGAAAATAATTTTCAGAAATGTTGAAAAGGCTTTCAAAAATCATATCTCTAGATTTATAGCTCCAAAAGTTGTGAAACAAATTTTGTAATGTTCCTCTTGAATAGATCTACAGTTTAAAAATAGCTCATATTAATTTTGTGACACTTTGCTATGCAAATTTATTTAATTGCTATAAATGCTGATATCTTAGAAAATATGTAGTAAATAAAATAATGAAGGGAAAAATATGATTCTTGTTGCTTTAATCTTTATTAGTGATGTACTTTTTAGGAAAAATACTTGTGAAGTATGTTCTGTGAAAGATTTTTTAGGTGTAGTACAAATGCTTTTAATTGATAATTTTTGTTATTTTTAGTAGAAAGCTAAATTTGTATAGAACATACATGTGATAATTTTTGTAGTATGTTAGTTTACTGTTAGTAACATAGGAAAAATGTGAAATCTGTTGTTTGATACTTTTTCTAGTACAAAATAATTTCATGCTCATATTTAGGCTATAACTTGTTTATTTTGTATAGATAGTTTTACATATTCAATTCTCATGAAATTTTGGTAGTAGGTTATTTAGAGTAAGGGTAAGCTACTGTAATTTTTGTAGATTTTTATCTACACCAGAAATAGGTGTTGCTGTGTAACCCTAGTTAAATAGGAAATAAAAGATTATTCTTTATGAGAAATTGAGAGAAATAAAATATGTTTGGTGTATCTTTGAAGCATCATTATGCCTTGCTGATGTTGTGGTTGAGTTAGGTTGGTAAGCTTTGGTAGCTTAGGTTCACTTGTATGTGTAGATGATAGGCTAACTAATAGAAGAATAAGGTGCATGTTTTAGGGTATATGTTCTTGGATGACGTGGACTACCTTGTAGAAGAAATAGTTATATTCAAACTGCTCATTCCATGTGCTCATCTGCATCTCATGTCATCAAAGCACTCCACCACAATCCGATGCATCATTCGCATGTTTACTTATGCACTTGCATCATATAGGATCGCAGGAAGAGTCGCAGGTAGCAGTACAGGAGGAGCAGGCTTGGATGGATCAGCAGGAGCCCCAGGCATAGGAGGTGCTCGAGGAGGAAGAGTCAGGCGAGGAGCTGCCAGAGTGCGTCGACCACCATCCTAGCTCATTCGAAAGAGGCAAGCCCCGGAGCATTTTAAGTCTCCTATTTTATAAAAGTTGTTCCTTACTATATGAACTATAGTTATATATATAGTTGCATTAAGTTATAGGAGTTGAGTGAAACCGTTGTTGCAATATTACCTTGGCCACTGGATTATCTTTCACCCTGTTAGGTCAGGATCGAGTAAATTGCTTAGCCATGCTTAGACCGGTAGAAGTCGGGTGATTTCCTGTCACCTACGAGTTATAGGTGGATACCGGGTTATGGTTAGCTGTAATTATGATCATAAAAAGTAACCAAGTGTTGATGGATAAACGAAGACCGGGCGGAGTCTTATAGGGTTTTGGACTATAGTGATTCCATCTGTGTCGATTAAGGACCGATCGTTGCTCGTCCCTCTTGTCATGTTGAACGCATGCCTCATATTTAGCTGGCCGAATAAAGTACCTTTCGACCGCGAAGCTAGTGACACTTTTTCGAGCCGGGATAAACTCGGGGTTGGCAGACTGGTGTTGAAGGGGGTGTAACGGGGACGCGAAGAGTGAGCCCAAGGTGCGTCCTGGCAGTCGGGCGGTCCTTGGGTAGTGCGATCCATGATTGTTATCTCGCGGCTTCTTGGAAAATGTCATTGGTGATCTACGCGACCTTGACGGGGGAAGCAGGGTTTGTGTAAGGAATAAATCTCTAGCTGGATAGGAATTCGATTCAAATCGCCGTCGCTCCCGGTTAGTGAGCACTTGACTCGAGCTATGGCATCGTAGTAACATTAATGGAACACTGATGGTTAAGTGAATGATATTGGAAATACTAAACCTGATATGGTAATCTAGATTGTTAATGATAAATCAAGTGATTGTTTTAGCAATAGGTGCTTACCTAGCTTGAATAGGTTATACTAAAAGTGATGCAAAAAGTACTGGTATAGTTTTTCATAACAATTTATGCTTTTCGCAAATGAGTCAAGCCAGTCCAATCTATAAAGCCTTGCATGATCCTTGGTGTCCTTTATTTCTGGTTTATGACGGGTAAGTCTAGCTGAGTACATTCTCGTACTCAGGGCGTTGTTCCCATTGTTGTTGCAGATGGTCAGATGTACTATGGGTACTGCTCCAACTGTCTGTATCCGGCGATGGGCGACAATTAGGACCTTGGGCAAGGGTCACTCTGTTCGTCTTATCTAATGCTTTTGTGGACCATGACTATCTACTGGCACTGTATTTGAACTAAGTGTGTGTAAAACTACTTGCTTCCGCTATGTTATTTTAAACTATGTTGTAATAACTTTTATTCCGAACTCTGATGTACTCCACTTTTATTGTGAACTCTATGTATCATATGAACTGTGGCTGCTAAATCAGTACGATCTTGGTTGTATGTTGGTTGGTTTGAAATCCCTCGTGATTTCACGAAATCTCGGGTTATACGGGTTTAAGTTTGATAAATTAACCGCCTCGGTGAAAGATTTTCTTACTTAATCTCATATAATTACGATGATCCGTTACACCACCCACCTCAAACCATGATCGGCGACATCAGTCAGCGTGTTACACGCTCAAGGTCATATGAAATCTCATATTTCGCTCATTCTACTTTTGTCGCTAATTTTGAGCCACAAAATGTTGGACACGCACTTTCTGATCCCGATTGGGTCAATGCTATGCACGAGGAGTTACAAAACTTTGAGAGGAATGAAGTCTGGGTCTTAGTTCCACCTCCACCTGAGTGTCACCCTATAGGTACAAAATGGGTTTTCAAGAACAAGCAAAGTAAGGATGGAGTGGTGGTGAGGAATAAGGCTAGGCTAGTGGCTTAGGGGTTTTGTCAGAAAGAGGGAGTAGACTTTGAAGAAACCTTTGCTCCTGTGGCCCATATCGAGGCTATAAGGATGCTCTTAGCTTATGCAACTTCGAAAGGGTTCAAGCTGTATCAAATGGATGTGAAGAGCGCCTTTTTGAATGGGTACATAGAGGAAGATGTGTATGTGAGACAACCCCCTGGCTTTGAAAATCCCAAGTATCTCAACCATGTTTACAAACTCCGCAAAGCCTTATATGGGTTGAAACAAGCCCCGAGAGCCTGGTATGAGCGTTTGAAAGCCTTCTTGCTTGCTAAGGGCTTTAAGATGAGTTTCATAGATAAAACTTTGTTTCTCCTCAAGCAGGGCACTGACACACTTTTGGCTCAGATTTACGTGGATGATATCATTTTTTGTGGTTCCTCTCACGCTCTTGTTGCAAAGTTTTCTAAGACTATGAGCAGGGAATTTGAGATGAGCATGATGGGCGAGTTGACGTTCTTCCTTGGGCTGCAAATCAAGCAAACATGTGAACGAACATTTATGCACCAAGGCAAGTACACCAAGGATCTCCTGAGGAAGTTTGATATGGGCGAGGCCAAGCCTCTTTTGACGCCCATGTCGACCACGATGGCCCTAGATGAAGACAAGGAGGGAGAAGCCATGGACCAGAAGGAATACCGAAGCATGATCGGATCCCTGTTATACCTGACAGCGACGAGACTAGACATCCAGTTCGCGGTCTGCTTGTGCACGCGCTTTCAGTCTTTGTCGCGTATGTCTCATCGTCAAGCCGTCAAGCGGATCATGAGGTACCTTCGTTTCACACCCGAATTTGGTTTTTGGTTTTCGGCTTCCTCCTCTCTTTCTCTTTGCGGTTACTCTGATGCGGATTATGCTGGCTGTCGTACTGAGAGGAAGTCCACTTCTGGGACTTGTCAGTTTCTTGGGTCTTCACTTGTGTCTTGGTCCTCTCGCAAACAGTCCATTGTAGCCCAATCCACCACAGAAGCTGAGTATGTTGTTGCTGCTTGCTGTTCCCAGTTGCTTTGGATGGTTGCTACTTTGTGAGACTATGGCTTAGAGTTTAGGTGAGTGCCTTTGTTCTGTGATAGCACCAGTGCCATATGTATAGCTAAAAACCCCGTTCTCCACTCCAAAACCAAGCACATAGAGGTCCGTTTTCACTTCTTGTGAGACCACTATGAGAAAGAGGACATTGACCTTATTCATGTTGACACCCACAACCAGCTCGCAGATATCTTCACCAAACCCCTTGATCAAGCCCAGTTTGCTCGCTTGCGAGGGGAGCTTGGAGTTTGTTTCCCTTTTTAGAAGAATGAAGTTTTTGGTTCTTGTACATTAGTCTTTGGTTCTCCCTTTTTAGTTTAGTTTTTTTTATTTTTGCTTTTGTATCATAATTGCATATCATATCATCATGTATCATATTGCATCTTGAGCTTCATCCTTATAGTAGCTAGATTGACATTATGCTCTTGTTGGGGATGTTATAGATATACATGATGTGCTTTGCTTAGACTCACTTTGATCTCTTGATATGAGCTAAAAATGCTTTTTCAATTGTGAACTTGAAATAACACTTGATGAAACTTGAAACATGTTCACCAGTACTTTGTAGCAACTAGCATGTATAGGTGTGTCAAGAACCCTTTTGCTTCATATATATGCTTAGTTGCTACGGCTCATACCTTGAGTTACACACTTGCTTGAGAAACTTGAAATTGTGCTAAAATGTGAAAAAGCAAGGTATGAAAAGATCGGGATGGGTCTTTGCTGTCCCATGTCAGAGTATCGAGATAGCTCCCTATTGCACTTAAGGGTGAACTTAAGCTCTGTAATGGATACCGAGATCACTATCTTAAGCTTCTGATTGCTTTTGGCATAGGCTTGACATGATCGATAAGTCAGGTTTTGATGGCATCAATAACCTCCCGCACACATTTGTTTGACAAACTTTGGTGATAAGCTGCATAACTCCGATAAAATTCAATTGATCTCTAAAAATTTGATCAAATCACAAGTTTGTCTCATGACATGATGTGTGAACTTTGTTTGGGGTAGTTCACTTTGCATACATGTGTAGCACAAGGTCGATCTCCTGTCTATATTTGCTATGTGCTCATTTGGTGGTGAACCCTCTTTTAAATTGCTCAAACTTGATCAAATTTGCTTAAATATCATATTTCGTCTCATTTGATCATCTTGAGCATTTGCTAGCACTTGTATTTGTTGATATGTATACATGACTGCATCAGTTAGAGCATTTTTTCAATCTACTTGCTATAATTTTGAAGCTTCTGCATTTGTGCATTTCTGCATTCATAGCATGTTTTGAGGGGGAGTTGCAATCCTTGGGCTCTAGCTTGATAAGTGCATATGTCAACAAGGGGGAGAAGTTTCCACACTCACAATGTCACAATCACCCAAAGTTAAGAGATATGCATTCATTTGAGTGAGATTGCATTTGTTCAGGGGAGTGAGATTGCATTATGCATTCGTTTGAGTGAGATTGCATTTGTTCAGGGGGAGCTGCACGTGAGTTGCTTTTGCTAGATGTGTTGAGCATTTGCCTCTTCTAGAGGGTCTAGCAGTTTTTTTTGGCTTTTTGAGGGTTGCTAGTGGTGTTGAGCCCGTTGCCTCTTCTTGAGGGCTAACTTTGTTTTACTTGGTTGCGTCGAGCCGTTGCCCATGTCTTTGGGGACCAAGTTTTGTTCATTTCAAATGACCTGGTTTTGGCTTTTCTTTGGTTTTTGGTTATTTGGTTGAGCTCCTTGTTTTTCTCTTCTTCTTCTTTTTCTTTTGCTTAAGCTGTTCGTGTATTGGTGTTGACAATGCACTCATCAAGGGGGAGATTGCGAACACAAGGTTGACAAGTACCCTTGTATGTTTGTTTTGTGACAAGTGATTGTCAATGTGATCTATGAAGTAGGTTGAGTGGTGACTAATCCTACCTTGGCGAAAACCTTGTATGCGACATGTCTCTTGGCTTGTGTTGTGCAGGTGTGGAGCACGGAGGCGGTAGCCCACGGTGAGATGAAGGTCAAGGAGGACGTGTCGTGCCGATGGACCGGAGGGGTTAAGGACGGACGTGAGGCTTGGACCGAGGGACTCGGAGGGCGGGTGGCTAGCCGCGGTGGTGACACTTGGGACATCGACAAGCGCGAGAAGACATGGGAGTGACCGTGTTGACCGTGGAGGTGACACGCGTCGGATGGTGGGGGACGCGTATGGAGTACGCTACTCACGGAGCGGTTGATGGTTTGGGCCTCAAAACCATCGGAGGCGGGTTTACGGGTTTGGGCCTCAAAACCTGGACGGAGGTTCCGAGGAGGAACAGACGGCACGTGGCGGCATCGGGGAGTTCGCGTCGAGGCGAAGCTACCGATGAGGAGGCGCGGTGGCCGTCGGATGAAGATGACACAGGGTTGGACCTTTACGCCCTTGGGCTAAATGGTTTGGCTCATTTGTATCCAGGGGCAAAACTGGGAATGTGTAATAGCCCTGTTAAATAGGATGAGGGAGCTCCCATCTCCCTCACCTCTTCTATTTTTTATTTTCTCCTTTAGGGTTTCTTCCTCTAGGTGCTTGTGTGAGAGAGGTCCACTAATCTACCGATTAGTGTAAGAACCATGAATCTTTGAGGGAAGGAGGTCCCGAATCCTCCGTGTATCCTCCGGAGTTCGACGGAGAAATGGATTTGTGAGTTCATGATGTGTTCTTCGCGAGCTCCTCCCTTTCCCCTCTAGTTCTTTCTTTGATTCGTCGTTTCTAGCTTGTTTTGTTTCGTTTTTGTTGCATGGCCTTGATCAATGACGTGAGTTGAGACTTTCCACCGAAGGATTTGCATCAATTCCTCACGAGATCATAGATCGGGGCGAATCAAGAGCTAGGGTTCATTTTTGGGGGATTTTCGTGTTCCTTTGATTTCCCGTGGTTTTGCTCCAAATTGGACGATGACCTCTTAGAGGTAGCTCCCCTACTGCCTTGTGACCTTGCTTGCAAAATTTGGTGACAGTTGGTGTTGATTTGAGAGCATATAGGTTGAATCTTTGGAGAGGGCGATTTTCACTTCGCCTCTGTTCTTCAGTCTGCGCGACTCGCGGACAGTCCGCCCCTTGGTTGCGGACAGTCCGGGGATCGGGGTTCATCCCTAGCAGAACACGGTTTCTTCCTGAAGTTTATCGCTTTTGACCGGCGGACAGTCCGGGGTCCATTCGCGGATAGTCCGGCCCTTGGGAGCAGTTTCTGGCGAGTTTCTGGAGTTGCTGATTTTTGTACTGCGGACAGTCCACGCCCAGGGGGGAGACAGTCCGCAGTTCATTTTTCGAACCGTGTCCAGAACTGGTTCCGATCAGTGTGGTTTCCTGTTTTTGACCTGTGGACAGTCCGGGCCTAGACCGCGGACAGTCCGCCGTTCATCGCTGAAAGTGTGTCCAAAACCTTGCCTGCTCGGTGTGTTTTTCTGGAAGTGACCTGCGGATAGTCCGGTGCAAACCGCGGACAGTCCGCAGCTGTGGTCAAATTCCAGTGCAGTTTCTATTGTCCATCCAGCTGTTGCCGCCAGACAGTCCGAGGGGTGACCGAAGACAGTCCGAGGACTAATTTGCGGACAGTCCGCCACCAAAGCCTGGACAGTCCGGTACTACGCAGAGAAGGCTTTTCTTGTCCGTTCCTTTGAGGGTTTGTTTCCAGTGTCTCTCGAAGGTGTTCCGTTGTGCCTAACATTTTACGTGGGATATCTTGCTATCAGTTAGCACGTGTTTCACTCGCTTCTTGTGTGGGTTTGCTTTTGGGGTTGTGGATCGAGCCGAGGACCAAAGTTTTCGAAAGAAATTTGAGGCTACCATTCACCCCCTCTGGTCGCCATTTCCGGTCTTTCAATATACTACAGGAGAAACAAGAGTCCAAAGAGACCACATGTGAAAGGCAACAAACAAACATCCACATGGAGCAAACGCGCAAAGAACACGCAGCGCTCTCGCAAAGAGTATCTGATATTATTTAATCGTTGCATTGCATTGCATTTCTTAAGCCTTGATCATCATCAATATATAAACCCTCGAGACAAAAAGAAAGCTGCAAAAGATCCGCTTGAATATATATGCCAGTCCGCGTGCACATCGCGACATGTGGCTCTCTTTTTTTTGGACTTTGGACATTTTTGTTTTCTGTTCCTTTGGCAATTTCTTTCTTATAATAGTTCGCACGACAGAGAATAATGCCCGTATGAACGCCGCGTGCGATGTGTCATTAAGTATATCCAGTGAAGTGATCAGTACGTTTGGTTTGTGATCGATACACACATTTTTGTTGACGCACGTACCTACTATGCGAATTTGAGGACCACCTGTTGATTGATGAAAGTTTTGTTTATTACCACAATTATTATTAATTTGGTACATAATAATTAATGAACTAAAGGAGGTACTCGCAAAGACTCCTACTTCAACTGCGCTGGCGCTGCCACCAGTATCAGTATTGCAAGCTAAGAACGTTGGTCATTGATTGATAAGGTTCCATATAATAGAACATGTCTATTTGGATTTAAATTTCTGATTCGACTCAACATACATGCTTATAGTTTGGCGTAATTATTCTTTCGTTCGTTGGAGCTGGTATCCTTTGAAATAAAATCCCTTTTTCTATATGTTTATTTATTTAAGTAGCTACTGTATCAATAGAGGAGCATGCACGTAGGAAAAGAAAACCTGAACAACAGTACGGTTACCTTGAGTGAACTTGCCTAAAACATGTGTTTCATGCATGGAGATGGAATGGAGCAAGCAGCGTGCTCCTCATCATCGATCTGTTGCGGTGTACGTAGCCTGGTGATCCACATCCCCACTCGATCTCGGTGCGATGAATCAGTCGCCGTGATGCGACTTACTACTCTGATCCGATCCCAACGCGGGCAGCACTAGCTGTGTGCCTCAACAAAAAAGTTACGGTCCATGCAGAAGTCAGATAAATTGAGACAATAGTCTCCCAACGGAGGCAGTTGCTCCCACTGCTCTCCTGTCACTTTTGCGATCCCGCAACCCAACTTTCTTGCTCTCATTTTTTTTGTTCTCATGCTCTACTTTTGAGAGGAAGCAACGTCATGTTTGAGCAGCTCTTCACCACAACGCACTTTCCAATAGCTGCCTCTACTTTTCTCTGCCGAGGCAACTGGTTCTTCTGCAGGGGTCTCTGACACCCTGCGGAACCACTGCTTGTTGTGATATGGCCAGTTGATGCATACGTGGAGATTGAGGCAGTATTCTAGCGTGTTGCGATGGGGAAGCCCTAATTCACCCTCTGCCCAACTGAGAGTAGAATTGCTTCCTGTCCTTTCTTTTAGAAAGTTCGTGTCTTATCTAGCTCAGCCAGCCTTGCTGTAACAGAGCGCCCGTTCGCTAGTGATGTTGAGGCCATTTTCCCCTTTGTATGGGACACATGGACACACTATTTCCGATCGAGGACAAGTATATTGTTGTATTGTAGATAGTCTTATATATAATCTTGGATTGACTTAGGTCCCTCGTGCTCTGGCTTAGTGCTACAGTACTCGGGGAGCTACAAATCGTGGTTTTCTCCTGATTTCACTAGGAGAAGCCGAAGCCCCAAGGAGTTGTGCCAAACATGCCTTAATTATTGGTCCACTAGTCATACTACTTGTTAGACCATTAGTTTATAGATAGGAGCCAATAAGATCAGTTGGTAGGCCTAGTCCATCCAAACAAGCCTTATTAGACAACATATATCCTGAGTTATCTTTTGGGGTTATCTATAGCAGAAACTCACAATTGAACCCCGAGTAGTCAGCCTGGTCTATCCTATGTCTAGCGTGCTAATTATGTCCTCCATGATGATACTTATGAACCATGAGTTATCACCAGTTGACTAAAATTGATGACAATGGGTAGGAAGGCCGAGGGCGAGGCTATGCTAACTGCGTTACTCGGTTGGAAGTTAGGGTTGGCCAAAAGAAGACAAAAACAAATGGTATAATATGTAATCGTCATTGCTTTGATTAACATTTTTTTGTATAGCCATTAGAAGAGGTTTTAAGCCATGAATTATCAGAGAGTGAACATGGAATACAAACCTACCTATATGATGTTTATAATAAAATATATCAATGTTTAAGCGATATGAACACTTTATTATTACTCACTAAATTTTCTTTAAAGAATTTACAAGTTATTAGTCCATTTTTCTTCTGATATATTTTGAATTGTATTATGGAAGAACAATATTTGTTCTCTAAATTTAAGGTACCATCATCTCAAAACATCCTCTGTGTTCACACATGTTTCGCTATAGTTTGTGCTACTGTAATACCTTTTAGTACTGTTGGTTTATCTTCGGCTAGAGTTCGCCTCACCTAATTTTTTTCCTGGATCTATCGCTAATTAAACCCATCAGATCTAAAGATTCTATGGCCGGCCTGTTTCAATCCAGACGGAGATCACATGAAAAATCCATAATCCAAATTAACTTATACAGTGCATTCAACAAAGTGAGATTGTTTGGCTGCTCTATCTAGCAGTATACAACATTTACTAAGGCAGTGTTTAGTTCCTTCAAAATTCCAAAAATTTTACAAGATTTCTCGTCACATCAAATCTTTGGACGCATGCATAAAACATTAAATGTAGATAAAAAAATAACTAATTGCACAGTTTGTCTGTAAATGTCGAGACGAATTTTTTGAGCCTAGTTAGTCCATGATTGAATAAATTTTATCAAATAACAACGAAAAGTGCTACAGAAACTTTACACACACTTTACAACCATCTAAACACACACTAATTCGCCGTAGTTTGACTCCCCACGCACGTTGACCGCATGGCAGTTGGCAGGGGCCCACAGCCGAGACCCGAGAGAGAGTGTGCTTCCGAGTCCCGGTCGCGAGCCAGGCACGCGTTTTAACAGCTTTTATTTTTATTTTTATTTTTTTTTTTAAATCTGGCTCGAACTCGACTGTACCCTGGGCCCTACAGGCAGCGGCCCTGTCCTGCGTCGGACGCCCTTAATCGCGTCACTACTCTACTCCCGCGTGTATAAAATCTGGCGCGGCCCTTTGGCTCTCCGCGCGGCGCCCCTACTCGTCTACTCGAACGGGTTTCTTTCCTTCCTGGATTGGAGTTAGCGACAACAAAAATCCCCCAACCCAACGGCCCGAGCGCACGGCACGCCAGTCCCAGGCGGCCGCGGAGATGACGCAGGACCTGGAGATGGCGGCGCGCCACGGCCCCGGCTCCGGCGCCGACGGAGCGCACTACTACCCTCAGGCGCCGCGGAACGGCGCCGGCGGCGAGGAGCTCGACGACGACGGCAGGAAGAAGCGCACCGGTAAGTGATCGAACCACCACCGATGTCTAGCCCCGCCGGCCGCCGCCGCCTCTTCTGTTTGTAGACGTGCCTCTCCTTTTTTTTGTTTCCTGCCTTTGCTGGAAATTATAAAAAGAAACTTGGGGGGCAGTCCGGCGTCCATACGGCGGACTGTACGGCTCACCATATATACTCGAAGTAACCGTGTTCTTATTGTTTGCACTGAGCGAATTTAGGCAGGTGTTCAAATCCTTCGGAACACCATTATAACTCTGAAGAATGTTCTCGGCTAGATTAGTCTAGGCAATTTGCTTTGCTCTCTCTTTCGAGGAAGTACCGTGAGCGCGAGGAGGGCCACTCTGAAGAATCATCCCTTTCCTTTCTCTTTGATTAGCAATCTCTCTTGCGTTGTTAGCACAACACACCAACCTCAACTACGACCAAATTTAACACGGGCGGTGCAGTATCATGCATCTGCCTGGCTAATCATACTAGCTATAGCCATAACGCCCATAATCATAGTAATAGGTAGTAATGGCTTAAAACTTCGGTGGCATCGACGGAAGCAGAATCAGCAGCACCTGAATCTTGTGGAATGAGGCGTACGCCATACGCGCTATATTCGGCAGGTCTTGTATCCGTCCCTGACATCATGACGTGCACCGCCCAACCAGTGGGGGACGGCAGCTGTTGCATCGTTGCCTGATTAGCTCGATCGTGTTTGTCTTATTGCGCACCCGGAAGCCAGGAGGAAGACGCGCCTGTGGGCTGTGGCGACGACCGGTGGGCATGGGATGGGTCGTCGTCGTCGCGCGCTGGTCCAGCGCAGACCCAGGTCAAATGCCACGGGCGCCACAGGGCTGGGGCCATGCAGATAAAGCCACCACAAGTAGCTGAGAAACCAATTATAAGTTGATAATAGCTTATTGGTATAATATAATGTATATCTAGTTTTAGAGAAACTGGATTATCTGTCTATCTCTGTAAAAAAACTTAGCATTCTAGAATATTTATCTATTTGTTAGACCATCTCCTATAGAAAACATTGATTATTATTGAATGCATAATTGAATCAGTTAATTACACATGTAGCTATAATTAAGGGCCTACCCTATCCATGTGGATTTAATTAATTAGTTAATTAGTATTTACGTGATAGTATTACATTAAACTGGATATATAAGTCACAATCAAAGGTACTTGTGCTTAAAAGCGGATTGGCCTACGTACACGTTTCAGCTTCGTCCTTGTGTACTAATGTGAATATGGAACTACACGCACGCGACTTTCTGATTGTTTTCTCATTTTATAGATTCCTTCTTCACGTGTTGGGAAAAAAAGTTACCGCTCTTTTTGACACGCAACCAGCCTGCATTTCTATGCCAGGGTCCCTAATTTTCAACTAACAATATTCCTGACTGAAAGTTCCATTTTGGCTGATCTTCCTGGTGGTTCTCTTTGAGCAGAATCTGTGTCCTTGACGCAAAACCAAACTAAACATTTCAGTGACAGAAGTCCTGGCTTCTTTTCTCTCTCTTGTTTTTTTTCCACTCATTGTACTTTTTTATTTTTGCTTCACATGGAAAACAAAAGAAATATGCTGCTAGATTTTTTTTTTGGGGTCCGCACTCAGCAGAGTTTGTTGAGTGCACAATATGTACTTTGACAATGAAGCTGTGTATATGGCCGCACCTTTTTGACGAGAGCTACCCGGTGAGGAGATATCATATCCAGACAAGAGTCTGTCGACGGCGGCGATGAGCATACCAATGCAAGAATACATATATGTGCCGTAGGCCTGCCGTCTCTGACTTTTTTGGCGCACCCCTATAAAATCTTTTGCTTTAAATCTATTTATTTTTTGAACTGCACGAAATGCCCTTTTCCCCGCTCTGTTTTGGTTATAAGCAGTATTGCCCATTTTCTGATCTGAAGAAGCATAACATCTGACATTGTTTGGTCATCGGGGAATTAATTTTAGTATATATTCACTTGTTATTTCTCGTTTCAGTAAGGTAGCATGAGTTCATCTGCTAGACTTTTTTTTTTCATTAGATGACCAGGGGTGAGGATGACGAGTACGTCGTCCCAAAAGAGTGCATTTCCCGTTTTTTAATAAGTCATTATCTTTAAGCTTTATATCAAATCTATATAAAGGATATTATCATTTATTATATTGAATAAATATTAAATTAATTATATAATATATTTTTATAATAAATCTATTAGTGACATAAATGATATTATTTTTTTTATAAAATTAGTCAAACTTAAAATTAGTTACTTTTTTAGGATGTGAGAAGAAACATATATTTTAGTCAAACGCAGCACATGCTACTGGACGAGATAGGATGGCCTTTTGTGCGCCGGCAATCTCCGAGCGAGGACACCAGCAGTCTGAGAGATTTTAGCACACCGGACCAACGCAAATGAGGGGGGCCTTTGTTGACCAAGGGGCATGAAGAGACCTTTGTGTCGCTGAATTATGCGGCTGTGGGACAGTGGGAAGGTGACATTTATCTCCGGGTTCAGTGATTCCTTTGGACTTTGTCCCTGTCCCTTTGGTAACCATCTGACCATGTAACTATAGGGTGCTTAGTTCCCACCAAAAAACTTTATATCCCATCCCATCAAATGTTTGGAGATATGCATGAAACATTAAATATAGATAAAAAATAACTAATTGCACAGTTTGCATGTATTTTGCGAAACGAATCTTTTAAGCCTAATTAGTCCATGATTGAACATTAATTGCTATAGTTACACACGTGCTACAGTACCTCCAAAAACTTTACAGTAAACATGCCCTATGTAAGATAGGGACATGGGTCAATGGCATGTGCCACTCGGTTTTGGTTGTAGGTAGCAGGTCAAAAACTATAGCTTGTTGATCCTCCACCCCTACTATAAATTTTAAATTTTAAATTTCAGAAATTCAATCAAGCAGGTCAGAGTGTGACTTAGAGTCTATGTGGATATGCTCCGTCAACTCTGCTCCATTTCTATAAAAATGTGTACCATATTACAAGGTCTAGCGATACGAATTGGGTAACTCGAATTTTTAGTCATCCATTTCCACCACTAAGGCCTAATTTGAAAGCAAGCGGGAGCCCAACCCAGGGAGGGAAAACCTCTCATAGATAACTAAATGTCTTATTTAAATGATATCTCCATGGTTTCCTCGCCTTGGATCCTTGGAAAAAGTGAGGGTTTTTAAGGGGATTTGAGTTTCCAAATTAGGCTTAAGTGTAACTTTAGTCTACGACCCTAGTTCAAAATTGTGCCTTGTTGGTTCTAAACGGGAGGGAGTAACATGATGCTACATGAATGAAGATGCATGGATATGATATTAATTTAGTAACATGTCTTGTGAAATATTGTTTCTGTGATCAAGTTATTATGTGTCAAATGTGAAGCTTTTTTGTTTCTTTTTATTGGAAGAAATAACCTTCTGAGATGATGAAGAAAACTTAGCTCTAAAACTTCAACTATTTTATGATTGTATTGTGTTATATACGGTTGACTGAATGATTTTACACTATCTTGATAATTGTTTCAGGAACGGTATGGACGGCGAGCGCGCACATCATCACAGCTGTCATCGGCTCCGGCGTGCTCTCCCTCGCCTGGTCGACCGCACAGCTGGGCTGGGTCGTGGGGCCGATCACCCTGATGATCTTTGCCTTCATCACGTACTACACCTCTAGCCTTCTCGCTGACTGCTACCGCAGCGGCGATCTGCTCACCGGCAAGAGGAACTACACCTACATGGACGCTGTCGCCGCATACCTGGGTATTTCTTTGTGCTCTCATCATTTCGTCAGACAAACCAACGGTTCGTTTTCTGAATTTCGACAGTGAAATGATGCATGTCCCGTTTAATAATGCAGGTCGATGGCAAGTCTTGTCCTGTGGTGTTTTCCAGTATGTTAACTTGGTTGGAACTGCCGTTGGGTATACAATTACAGCGTCCATCAGTGCAGCGTAAGTAATTCTTGCAATATGCTCATTTAATAGTGATGTCTTGGTAGATTCAAGTCTCATCGTCGATTGAAATGTCTCTTTGGCTGAATGATGATGAGCAGGGCCGTGCACAAGGCTAACTGCTTCCACAAAAAGGGCCACGCGGCCGACTGCAGCACCTACGATACCATGTACATGGTTGTATTTGGGATCGTTCAGATCTTCTTCTCTCAGCTCCCTAACTTCAGTGACCTTTCGTGGCTGTCCATCGTCGCCGCCATCATGTCGTTCTCTTACTCGACCATCGCTGTCGGCCTCTCGTTGGCGCGGACCATTTCAGGTGAACTATCTACAAGCCTATAAACTTTATGAAGGTCTCACACAGTACGGTTAAGGCCTTCTGATCATTCTCATTCTCTGATGCCACATTGTGTTCCGTAATGTACGTGTTGTTACAGGCCGCACTGGTAAGTCAACTCTGACTGGCACTGAGATCGGAGTCGACGTTGATTCAGCCCAGAAGGTCTGGCTGGCGCTTCAAGCTCTTGGCAACATCGCATTTGCTTACTCCTACTCCATGATTCTCATTGAAATCCAAGTAAGCACAAGCACTGCATACGAAGAGTATGTTCAGAATTTAGCACTCTGAAGTGAAGACCAGTCAGTCACTAACTCCGAACTGAAATTTCAGGACACGGTGAAGTCTCCTCCCGCCGAGAACAAGACGATGAAGAAGGCGACCCTGATGGGCGTGACGACCACCACCGCGTTCTACATGCTTGCTGGCTGCCTTGGGTACTCGGCGTTCGGGAACGCGGCGCCAGGGAACATCCTGACCGGGTTCGGCTTCTACGAGCCTTACTGGCTGATCGACTTTGCCAACGTCTGCATCGTGGTGCACCTGGTGGGCGCGTACCAGGTGTTCTCCCAGCCCATCTTCGCGGCCTTGGAGACGGCCGCCGCCAAGCGCTGGCCGAACGCCAAGTTCGTCACGCGCGAGCACCCCCTCGTGGCCGGCAGGTTCAACGTCAACATGCTCAGGCTGACGTGGAGGACGGCGTTCGTGGTGGTGAGCACGGTGCTCGCCATCGTGATGCCCTTCTTCAACGACATCCTGGGCTTCCTCGGCGCCATCGGGTTCTGGCCGCTCACCGTGTACTACCCAGTGGAGATGTACATCCGGCAGCGGCGGATACAGAAGTACACCACCAGGTGGGTGGCGCTGCAGCTGCTCAGCTTCCTGTGCTTCCTGGTGTCGCTCGCTTCGGCGGTCGCGTCCATCGAGGGAGTCACCGAGTCGCTCAAACACTACGTTCCCTTCAAGACCAAGTCGTGATGACTGACTGAGCTTACAATGCAATGGCCTACCACCTTGCAATTGCAATGCTCGCTCAGGGTCAGAGGTTAACAGTCGCCTTTGTTGTGCCCTGCGACAGGTTACTGGCAATGGTATGGTATGGTATGGTACCATCGCTCAGTGTGTAGAGAAGTGCTCCGGGGAGAGGTTCAGTCATTATAGTTAATGTTATCTCCGGTTCTGTACAGAGGTTTCGATGGCGTCTTGGATATGTTGTAAAGTGTGCAGAATCTTGAGCTGATGATGTAGGAATCGAAGTGTTACAAGCCTTGTTCAAACTAAATTGAATTAAAAGGTAATGCAGCCAACTGAAAGTGAATTACAGTGTTTGTTTTTCCGTCTTTATTATCCGGGTCGATCTGCTATTGTGTGTTGAGCAATTATATACACTAATAATCTGGTTGCAAATTAATGCATGTGGTTAGACATATATATAATAAATAAATGGATTAGGAAAGTAGCTAGGTCAAATGGCATTGTTGCTTTTCATACTATATTGTAGAATTAGATCGTTTATGCAAGTATAAAAAATATTCGGCAAGCACTACTGGAATCAGCCGCTTTGCCGAGTGTCCAGGGCACTCGGCAAAGCCCTAAATACACTCGGCAAAGGCTTTGCCGAGTGCCACACTCGGCAAAGAGCACACGGCCTTTGCCGAGTGTCTTTTATCGGGCACTCGGCAAATGCTCGACACTCGGCAAAGGCCGAACCGAAAAATTCTGAAAAAATAGGAATTTTTTTAATTAGACGAGGGGCCCACCGGCCAGTCATATGGCAACTGCTGCCAAGTGACCAGCCAAATTAATTTTTGAAACTTTGCGCCCAGCGAGAATCGAACCTGTGACCTCTCACACACACGCGAGCTCCTCTACCAATACACCTCTATTTTATTTGTGTCTATATTCTATTTCGGTTCCCCAAATATTATACCAAATCAAGTGTAAATTGATTGTTTGAGCTCCTAAACGAATTCAAATTAAAAAGTTGTCAACTACAAAGTTTCATAAATTTTCGAGATCTACAATTTTCATTTATGAAGTTTCTCCATCCGAGGTCGTTTGAAAAATTTGAATTTTAAAATTTTGAATTTCAAACGTAGTTTTGCATGACAAGATGATTTGAAATTTAAAAGTTGTCAACTACAAAGTTTCATAACTTTTCGAGATCTACAATTTTTATTTAGGAAGTTTCTCCATCCGAGGTTGTTTGAAAAATTCGAATTTTAAAATTTTAAATTTCAAACGTAGTTTTGCATGACAAGATGATTTCAAATTTAAAAGTTGTCAACTACAAAGTTTCATAACTTTTCGAGATCTACAAAGTTTATTTTGGTTGTTTTTCCATCCGAGGTCTTTTGAAAAAATCGAATTTTAAATTTTTGAAATTCGGATGCAGTTTTGCATGACAACATGATTTCAAATTAAAAAGTTGTCAACTACAATGTTTCATAACTTTTCGAGATCTACAATTTTCATTTAGAAAGTTTTTCCATCTGAGATCGTGGTTCTGACATTATTCATAAATCTTATATATCTCTCTTGTAGTTTTATAAAACTATACGAGAGACGTGTAGATTTTGTGAACAACGTTACTATCGCTTTGTCGAATGAAGAAATGACCAAAATAAACTTTATAGATCTTAAGAAGTTATAAAACTTTGTAGTTAAAAACTTTTTAATTTGAATTCATTTAGGACTTCAAAATGTGTTTTAAAAAACTGCTTTGCCGAGTGAAAAAAAACACTCGACAAAGACCTTATTTGCCGAGTGTTTTTTGGCCACTCGGCAAAGCAGCTTCTTTCCCGAGTGTTTTTTTGGCACTCGGCAAAGAATGTCTTTGCCGAGTGTTTTTTTTGCACTCGGCAAAGCAGCTTCTTTACCGAGTGTTTTGTTTTGCCGAGTGTTTTTTATTTAGCACTCGACAAAGAGCTTCTTTGCCGAGTGCCCGAAAAAAAACACTCGGCAAACCACATGGCACTCGGCAAAGAACCGGATTCCGGTAGCGAAGAAAAAAGGAGAATAGGAAAAAAAACTGTAAGTTATTTGCATTTGTTAGAAGATAAAAAACGGACTACAATTGCAAGTAGAGGAAGTATCTAATTAAAACGTCTGAAATAATAAATTTCCCATTCATGTCTTCATAGTGTCCAGTGAATAGTGATGGTTGACAACTTATATGTTAGGTGAGGATATAAGATACAATTATGATTGTTGAAATTAACTAAGGTCTCTTGGCTCTTTCATGACTTCTCACCAAAAAACACTATTATACAATATACTAAGTTTTCCTTGGATCGATGTTTTTATGTTAAATGGAGAGTTTAAAGATCAGGATCCTATGTTGCGTAGTGAATCGACATGGACATGCAGATAATTTCAATATGAAATTAAATTCAATGAATCTATCAATAAAACATTTATGATTGATGTAGCCTGCACCAAATAAAGTGGAGGCTATAATCTCTTTTTTTTAACAATAATATATTTTACTGAACATAGTAGTTCCCAGCACAACTAGCCCCATCATCGAACAATTAGGAGACGAATTGTGAAGATACAAATTTGAATGAAAGCTTCATTCTTCAATTTGGTCTCTTACCTACATACTCCTAAGAGTATCTCTAGCAGTAACCCTCGAGACAGGGCTCCAACTTTTCATTTTAGGACTCCTATTTTTTAGGGCTAATTTTTTTTTTACATCTCCTCCAATAGAAGCCTTCAAGTTCATCTCAGTAGACAATGACAGATGGGATCAACTCGTCATATTTTCTCCTCACTCTTATCAACAGAGGATCCGCTGGAGACCTTGCCGGAAGATTGCTTCACCGGGGAGGGCTGATCAGTGCTCGAGGGAGGACGGAGTATGGTGCAGATACTGGATTTTTTTTTATTTTTAATCCTTTTTTATTCAATATTTTAAAAATAATCGCTCCTAATTTTTTTTACGGATTTGATCTTTTTGGTCGCCACGCGACTAAATAACGTTGTCGCGCCACATGCATTGGCGCGGCAACATCCGCCATGTTAGATGGCGTTTCCGACGTGAAAAACGCCGTCACGCCACTCCCGCTGGCGTGACAGTATTGTTCTGTCGCCTCACCGGAAGTGGCGTGATAAGACAAAACTTTTAAAAAATCATAACTCTTTGATACAACGTCATATGAAGATGAAGTTTATATGAAAATTATAGCTCTCGACGAGATCTACAACTTTATAGTTTTGAGTTTTTTCATTTGAGGATGTTAAGATGATCAAAAAATTAATATAAAATTTTAGGAGCATAATAGCCGCGTACAAGTGCTCGTCGTATTAGAAAAATAATATTGTTTTTGCAAGGTGTCAAATGAAGATACTTTCTAAATGAATGAGATCTACAATTTGTAGTTTTGAGTTTTTACATTTGAGATCGTTAAAATGCACAAAAAATAATATAAAATTTTAGCAGCATAATAATCGCGTACTAGCGCTTGTCGCATTAGAAAAATAATATCGTTTTGTATAGTGTCAAATGGAGATACATTTTATATCAAATTTATAGCCCTTAGTGAGATCTACAACTTTATAGTTTTAAGTTTTCACATTTGAAGTAGTTAAGATGCTAAAAAAATAATATAAATTTTGACTAGCATAATATACTACCAAAACTTTATATTAGTTTTTTAGTACGTTAATGATCTTAAATATGAAAACTTAAAACTATAAAGTTGTATATCTCACTAAGAGCTGCAACTTTGATATAAAATGTATATTTATTTGACACCATACAAAAACAATATTATTTTTCTAATGCAGCAAGCGCTAGTACGCGATTATTATGCTGCTAAAATTTTATATTATTTTTTCGTGCATCTCAAAGATCTCAAATGTAAAAAATTCAAAACTACAAAGTTATAGATCTCATTGAGAGGTACAACTTTCATGTAAAAAGTATGTTCATTTAACACCACTAAAAAACAATATTATTTTTCTAATGCGACAAGCACGTGTATGCGGTTATTATGGTCTTGAAATTTTGTATTAATTTTTTGAGCATCTTAACATCCTCAAATGAAAATGTTCAAAACTACAAAGTTGTAGATTTTATCGAGAGCTACAATTTTCATATAAATTTCATCTTCATTTGACGTCGTATCAGAGTCAGAGAGTTATAATTTTTTTAAAGGTTTTGTCTTGTCACGCCACTCCCGGTGACGCGACAGAATAATACTGTCACGCCAGCGGGAGTGGCGTGACAAGTTTTTCTACGTCGGAAACGTCGTCCAACATGGCACATCTTGTCGCGCCAATGCATGTGGCGCGACAGCGTTATTTGGTCACGTCAGCCCCAATGGCGCGACCAAAAGGGTTAGATCTGAATTTTTTTAGAGTAGTTATTATTAAAATATTGAATAAAAATGATTAAAATATAAAATTCTCCCGGATACTGGCGGGAGGGCTGCCGTGGTGACATCATGCTGGGCTATCGAACACTGATGGGTGTGAAACGGCCTCCAAGGGCTGAGTACATGTCGGGTGGATAGTCCTCAAGAATGTAGACCAAAAAGTGAGAGTCACACCATGATTTTTGAGGCAAAGATCCACTTCATTCCATCTCTACAGGCGGGTTTCCCAATTCCAATCTGAACGTACAAAGCGCTTGGGATCATTTTGGACTAAATGCCTCCAATCTCCCTCCTGTAATAACGACTAGAGTAGTAGGATCCGGCTCTAGAGTTTCCAACTTGAAGTCGAAATCCGGTACTCTTAGGAAGCCAAGTTTAGTTTTTCCCAAAACCGAACATAGAAATATTAGGCTTGGGCATCTTGGTAAGCGGGCATTTGGATGCAAGGTGTGCGTCCTTCTCGTTGCAAACAGAACAATTGAGGTCCGCCTTGCAGGCATCATTCAGGTGTCCATTACACTTGCAACGAAAACGGTATGGCGGGCGTGGTTTCTTCGCTTTGGTGTTCCCTGCCGCACCAGATTGCTCAATTTGTTTCGCCGGCAACAAACCTTCTTGAACCGACGCACCCCTGTCCTAGGTTTCAACCGGTTGCTCTAGTCTCTGACACTGGACCTGTTGTAGTCTGTTCTGAGGATTGTTGTAGTGATTGATTTGATTGTGTGGCTGCCAATCACACCGTTGGCATCTATTACCATCTGATCCGGTTGCTCGATCGTTACCTCTATGTGGTTGAAAGGGATCATAAACTTTTGCCCGGATATGATGTATGGATTTCATGAATGTATCTTTATGCATTATCAATATGCTATTAAGCTTGATTTCAATAAATATTGTGAACATGGTCAGTTCCACCGCCGTAGCTATGTCCACCAAAAAGTGGCGGTGATGACATGCTCATCAACGCGTGGATAGAGCTATGACGACCAGCGTTCATCTAGTACTACCGCCAATTCAAACAATGATCAACATTCTTAGAACGATCATTAGTGCCGGTTCAAACAAAAGGCTGGCGTTGATCAAGGACTCAACAACATTGGATCAAACAAACAAACGGCAGTGATGAATTACATATCATTGCCAGGTTGGTCATCACCGCCAGAACCAACCTGTGAACCGACTACAACTGGACGATCACAGTCGCATCACACGCCAAACCAACGGTGATAACGTATTATCACCGCCAGTTTTAAATCGGCAGTGATGAGGTGGGCCATCATTGCCAATATATCATAGCCCAGTGTAACATCCAGTGATGATGGGGGTTCAAACTGTCTATAGTAGTGTCGGGATAGAAATATTATATAGAACAGTACACATAAGAGAAGTGAAGTATTCTGTCCTCTCATACACAGAATCCATTATTTTGCAATACACCAAACATCATCTGTTTTTGCAGCTCTTTGTGGTGCTCCCCAGTTCTTATCATCGTCATCTTTTCTCAAAGTTGAGCTTCATGATGGCAAAGGCGAACAAGGCGGCAAAGAATACGCTAAAAGCCACGACAATGGCAGCGGCCCACCCCAGCCAGCTATGCTTGAAGTCAAAGTAGTCCTCTAGGAATACCTTCACAGTCTTGCCATCTTCCATGGGTGTGGTGATGTCACCATATTGTGAGACAACAAGCCCATATAACGTCCACGCGACAGGGCATATCCAACAGTACCATCGCCACCAGATCGGCGTTTTCTTCATGTAAAAACAAGTCCAGAACACAAATGAGACATGTGTTTCTAATAAGAGGAAAAGAAAACGTAAAGTTATGGCACTTACAGGGCGGGGGATAAAGAACCCTGAGAAGAGGTTCCAAATGTTGTAGAATGCCATAGAGACAATGGAGGCTATGTGGTAATTTGGCGTGATCCCGACACCCATCATGCCGTAAAATGTGAAGTAGAGTAGTGTGAAGTACATGAAGAAGAGGTACCAGAAGAATTTGGTAGCAGTCCACTCAAATCCGATCATTGCATACACTATTACCCCATATATGGAAGCCTGAACCAAAGCATATGGGAGCTCGACTACAACCTAAAAAAAAAGAGAAACCAATTAGTATATGTATATCTCGGCCTCCCAAGGATAATGCCAAAACAAGTAGCATGAATGGGGTTACGACTTGATCTTCATTAGGGGGGCAACATCTTAGTTCACCTGGCCAAATGCGTAAGGGAAAGCTGAGTACATGCCAACTGCTCTTTCACGGTAAAACACTGTTCGCTCAACGGCCACAACTGCCTGAACAGAGATAGAATTTGCGCAACCAAGGAATATCACCGAAAGATACATGGATCCCAAGGCGTTGAACAAATCCTGTGACTTGTCTCTGGATTGAGGTGCAAAATATGAATGGGATTACGCTTATTCACTATGTACAGCAACAAAGTAAATCATGACTTGGACTTACATTTTGCTACCAAGGTTCCAGAACATGGTGCCAAAAATAAGGGCCGTAGCAGTAGTGAAAATAAACCTGGCAGTGTTGTAAGGAGGGTTCCTCCAGTATGACATGTTTTGTTTCCAAATGCAGGCCACACATTGAGTGAAAGAAGACTGAGAGTACTTAGTGGGAAAATATAGGTCTCTCGAACCTGGTGTCGGTTGGCTTAGTTCCTTTATCAAATCCTTGTTCCTCCTATAAACAGCAATGCAAATGTTACATAAGCTATTGGAAAAATAATATGGAGAAGTTGCACCATATAAATAATCATTATTACAGAAATAACTACCACCTATTATCACTGTGAGTTTGCAAGGGACATTAACATCACTGCCAGTTTTGTAGATTCACTGCTGGTTGCCTTTAAGACCAGGCAGCGATAAGATCACTACGGGACTTTAGCACCAACTAGCAGTGATATAGGCAACAAACCCGAAATATTGAGAATAGAGTTAAATCCGTTACTATGGCATCCGTCTCCCTAAGCCTCCCATAACTCATATCTCTCTCTCTCAAACTCACTAGTTCACCTTTTCTCTCTATCTTGGGGAAGGGTGGCTTCATGCACGGGCCCACAACGGCAATGTAGGCCCCTGAAGCCAGTAGTGGCACCTCCTCATAGGGCATGGGTGGAGGTGCGGAGCCCATGGCAGCAATAGCGGTGGTGCCTTGTCGGGCTCTCGACGTGGCACAGGTGGCGGCGGGCCTAGCAATGCGCAGGCTAACAACAAGCATGGGGAGTGGCGGCAGGTTCGGTGGCGGACGCTATGAGCTGTTTTTTTTTTTCTTCTATTTTTACAATGTTGCCGGTTGCTCACTTGGCAGTGATAGCGTAGACTAGCACCGCTGCTGGCCCTTAGCAAAACCAGCAGTGACAAGGGTTTGGCAACCAGCAGTAAATTGATGATTGCCCGAATATGCAGTAGTGAATCATAGTGTTATTAGGTATGTAGCTCCTGGTCGCTGTCAAGATTCATTTATGTGCTTTGTTTATTATGTGCATTTGTGAACTCTAAGTTGCAAGACAAATAAGTGTCATCTATGTATTTTTTTAGTTACACAAAAATGTTAAGTGGCTCGTAGGATTGCATATTACTTTTTTTGACCGAATAGGATTGCATGTTACTTACTGGTAGAGCTCGGATTTCTTGTATATGTCACTAAAATCAACACCTAAGATATGTTCTTGAGAGACTGTTGTCACTTCAAACATCCATGTTGCTGGATTGTAGCCATCTTTAATTTTGCTAACACCTTCAATTGCCTGATTGATAAGCCACGGAGGTCTTATTATATGTAACCAAAAAAAATGAAGAACATAGGAATATTCTGATTATCTAATAGTGTTTTACCTCGAAATACTTGATCAGCTCCGAAGAGTTGTGACCTAATGGACCAGCATAGATCTCTTCTCCACCCCGCTTCATTAGAAAAAGCTGCAGACAGTTATCATACATTTCAAAGCTTACAAATTAGTTCAAGGAATGGAAAGGCCGTGACAATAAACAAATCGAATTTGACTTTTTTTGGCAAAAGTTATCTACAAAGCTCCTGGCTAAAATATCACTCACCTCATCAAATTGTTCAAATATGTCAATGCTAGGCTGATGGATCGTGCAAACCACAGTTCTACCAGTATTAACAGTGTTCCTAACTGTCCTCATCACAATTGCTGCTGCCCGAGCATCGAGCCCTGAGGTTGGCTCATCCATGAAGATGATAGATGGATTTGCAACAAGTTCCACAGCAATCGTCAGTCTCTTCCGCTGCTCGGTTGACAAACCATTTACTCCAGGAAGTCCAACCAAATCATCTCTCAGTGGTTTCAGCTCTACAAGCTCCATGACCTCCTCGATGAACATCTGCATGTAAAAATTTAAATCACTATCAACAAAATACTTAATATAGGTGAAAATGACGACTAACATGTACCACTTACCTTTCTTGTGTTGGAATCTACATCCTTAGGAAGACGGAGCCAAGCAGAGAAAAGCAATGACTCATAAACTGTCACTTGAGGTGAGTGGATATCATTCTGTTCACAGTATCCAGATACACGAGCGAATGTCTCTTGATTCTTCGAATATCCTGAAATGCTTATATTTCCTTCAACATAGCCGCTGGTCTTTCTCCCTGCTAATACATCCATCAACGTAGTCTTGCCTGCTCCACTGACACCCATCAGTGCGGTCAACACCCCTGGCCTAAAAGATCCACTAATGCCTTTAAGGAGTATCAAGCGGTCTTCAACTACACCTTGTGCTTTCATTTCCTAAATTTGATGTTGTACCAAAGGATACAAACTAGTGATCAATATGACCCAATTTCATAATATAATCAGAGAAATTTCTATCTTTGTACCTGTGGCATATCAACGGAGTATCGAATGTCATCAAAACTGAGAGAGAGTGGGGGAAATGGGAGAACCATCCCCCTTTGACTAGGGCCAGAATCATCTTCCAACATTTCTAAATTAGTTTCAGTGTTGTTTCCTATTAGCTGAAGAGTAGTCCTTGACGCCATGGGATTGGCATCCATAATGTCATTATTCACATTGGAGCACTTTAGCTTCAGCTCCTCTTCTGATATTGATGTCTTGGAGTTTCCATTTGCTAGGAGAACAAGAAGAAAAAACACATCCTTAGGCTTAGGTTAGTTTTGCCAAATCCAAGAAAAATGGAATGAGAAAACAAGCTTAAAACGAAGCAAGATCCTCACGCTTAAGATACGTAAGGGCAAAAGTGAAGACAACATTGAGCAAAATTGTGAATCCCAGCAATGCACCAAAGCCTATCCAATACCACTTGGCTTCCGGGAACACCCCATGGGACTTAAGGACCTGCACACCCAGAGTCTCATTGGAAATAGTTCCATTCAATACTTTGTGCCAGCTATTCCCCAACATCTCATTCACTGTGATGGCATTCTGCACATACATCAGTGGGGAGATCCAATAGCCCCATATCCACCATTTCTTCACTTTATCTATAGAGAAATAAACAAGGGAGCATAGGTTAATGAATGATGGGGTTTTACATTTCTTCTTGTAATAAGATGAGTTGTTACCTCTTATTATAATGAAACCGTTTAAGATTATGGCAGCCATCATAACGAGCATTGCAAAGACATTTGCAACGATCATGTTCCTTGCTACCCCTCCAATGAATCGAAAGAGTGACGCTGCCACTTGGTTAATTGCCAACATTATGAGATACTGTTTGAAGAGCCTGATGGAAACTTATGATGTTAGAACATTCACATAGCATACATAAATTTTTAAAAAAGTTGCTAAATAACGTAACGCATAAATTTTCCAATATAGCTCACCTTCCTACATTTGGGTCATACCCAATGACATAGTATGTCAAGAAAACATATCCAGAAACCTCCATAAAACTGATTGGGATCTTAAGGATCCATGAGGGTATCGTATACGCCCATGCTGGATAGAAAAGAAGGTCTCTCTGTTTGAAGAAAACAGGTAGCCTGAAGACAGTGAGCGCAAGTTCAGAGAAGCCGTTGTACATGATCATAAGGATACCAAAGAACATAGCGCCCATGTAGATGCCCCCACTTGCCACGGAATCGTGCTTCATGTTTGTACGGAAGAATACGGTCATTGCGATGATTGACATTAGTGTCAACTGCAGAGCCAGAACAATAGTGCAAGTAAGTCACCACCGAGTTAATCAGTTGTTTTTTTCTCTCTCTTGGATTAGATTATACAGTGGTAAAAAAAAGACATTTCATGCAACTACTAATCGCTTTATATATACATAGTTACCTGGAATGTTCTGAACACGTAAATGAAAGAATTCCTCTTCATGAGAAGGATCTCCCTGTCTATGTTCGCCTTCAGCAACTCCATGCCACTCACACCGTACCTGGTGGTGGTCAGTGCAGCTGGATGGCTCTTGCTCTTGTTGAATGGCATGGCGAGATCCTTGGCTAAAGCTCTCCCAGTGTGGAATGACTTGACAGCGGTTGCGAATTCCTTGGCTGGAACAAACCTATAGGGCTTGTCTGACCATGCCCAGTACTGTTTCTGATCTTTCTTTGAAGTCACCTACACAAGAATCCAACCGATGGAGACATGTAATTAATTAAATATGAGGTTGCAAATTAAATGTATGTGTAATAAAAATAATGTTTCTATGTACTTCTTGCAAGAAGTCAGCTACACCCTTCCTCTGAGGGCATCTGAATCCCATAGACTGAAAGAATTCGATCACATCCTCTCGGGGACCTTGGTACACAACTTGGCCATCTGAGAGCAGCATGATATCATCGAATAAGTTGAACGTCTCAGGGCCCGGCTGCAGAAGGGAGATAAGGGCTGTGCCACCAAGGACATGGATGGATTGCCTGAGCGAGTTCACAATCTGGAACGTAGTGGAGGTATCAAGCCCAGTGGAGATTTCATCCATGAAAAGTGCCCTGGCTGGCCCGACCAGCATCTCACCTACAAGGTAAGTGTATATTCAAATGAGAATTAAAATTATTCACGACACTGCTCAGCATGCAGTAGCTAAGCCAAATAATTATGTTCTTGAGCTGAATGGGTTTAGTGTATATTTTTACCAGTTGTAACACGCTTTCGCTGTCCTCCGGATATGCCCCTGAGCATCTCATCTCCAACCATTATGTCTGCACACAACTCTAGTCCTAGTATCTACATAGAAGTGAATTCTGTCGTCAGGTCAAGGGAAGTTATCTGAACACAAATGTTCAGCTATTTGCATGGCTCATGCATCTCTCAAGGGTGGTTTAGCTAGGTCAGGCCTTCCGATTTGTATTCTTGGTATAAGGCTATAAGCGTAGACTTGCTAGTATCATGGATCGTAATTTGTAACTTTCTCTTGCTCTTAATGAAATACGTATTTATGGATTGTAAGTTATAACTTTATCTTGCTACTCATGAAGGAAAAATACATCGCCAGCTAGGAAATATACACTACCGGAATCAAAGGCGTTGCCGACGGCCTCAGTGTTTGCTGACTGTCAGAGAATAAGCCGTCGGCAAAGTAACGCTTTGCCGACGGCCACGGCCCGCCGTCGGTAAAGATTCCTTTGCCGAGGGCTGAGTCGTTGGCAAATCCCCACCGTCGGCAAAGGTCCTCTTTGCCGACAGCCGAGCCGTCGGCAAAGGAAAGCCGTCGGTAAAGAATATATTTTCTGACGGCTCGGCTCTCGGCAAAGGTGAGCCCTCGGGAAAGGGGGGCTAGGCCGAACGGCAGCCGACGCCGTCCCCCTTTGCCGAGAGCCAGGCCGTCAGGCTGCCGGCAAAGACGTCACCTTTGCTGACGGCCCTGGCTGTCGGCAAAGGGATGCCACGTGGTGGCCTCACAGCGGCCAGGGCCGCCATATTTGCCGACGGCCACGTGGGACGGCCGCCGGCAAAGGATCTTTGCCGAGGGCCATCTGAGGCCCTCGGCAAAGTAAGAATTTTTTGTTTTTTCTTCCCAGTTTTTTTCTAGGACCTTTCTACAGTAAATACATCCCAAATTCAAAAGTTGGGACAATTTTGAGTTCTTTTGCTATATTTCGTTAAATTTTTTTTTCGTTTGAATTTTTCGGCAACTCCAATCCGACGCCAAATTTGCAGTTCAAATTTGGAGTTGCCGAAAAAATTCAAACGAAAAAAAAATTAACGAAATATAGCAAAAAAACTCAAAATTGTCCCAACTTTTGAATTTGGGATGTATTTACTGTAGGAAGGTCCCAGAAAAAAACTAGGAAGTAAAAAACAAAAAAAATCTTACTTTGTCGAGGGCCTCAGATGGCCCTCGGCAAAGATCCTTCGCTGGCGGCCGGCCCACGTGGCCGTCGGCAAAGATGGCGGCCCTGGCCGCTGTGAGGCCGCTGCGTGGCATCCCTTTGCCGACAGCCAGGGCCGTCGGCAAAGGTTTTTTTTAAAAAAAATTGTTTGCCAACGGCCGGACCACGTGGTCGTCGGCAAAGATGGTGGCCCTGGCCGCTATGAGGCCGCCACGTGGCAGCCCTTTGCCGACAGCCTTGGACGTCGGCAAAGGGTTAAAATTTTTTTTTGAAACAAAGGGCCCAGCCGGCCCATCCCCAACCCTATCCCCGTCCCCGCGCCTGACCCTGCCCCGCCCCGGCCGAACGCGCCGCCGCCGCCAAAATCGCCGCCACGCCGCCGCCGGTCGGTCGCCGGGTCCCCGCTGTCCCGCCGTGGCTCGCCCGACCGGCGAGGACCGCCGCCACCCCGACGCGTCCCCACCGCCCCACCGCGGCTCAGTCGGCCGGTGAGGACCGCCGTCGCCCCGCGCCCCTGCTGCGGCCTCGCCGCCCGGCGAGGACCGCCGCTCGGCTAGTCCGGTGAGGAGCTCGGGGCTCCTCTCCCTGCCAAGCTGCCCCCTCTCTCCCCGCCGAAATCCCCCCCACCGGCCACAGGAAGAAGAGGAAGAATAGGGAGGAGAAAGAAAAAGGAAGAAGGAAGAAGAAGGAGAAAGGGAAAGAGGAAGAAGAAGAAGGAGAAGGAAGGAAGGAAGGAGGAAGAAGAAGGAGGAGAAGGGGGGAGGAGGAAGAACCTCGGATCGGCGACCTTCCGTGCCGTTCGTCCACGCCGTCGTCCTCTTGCGTCGCCGGAGAAGAAGGTAAAGCCCCAGGGTTGTCGGCCTTCGTGCCGTATGTGTCGTTGACGGCATTCGTTCCCCAAATTTGGATGTCAGCCTTCGTCCCGTATGTGTCGTTGACGGCCTTCGTGCCCAAATGTGGACGTCGGCCTTCGAGCCGACGGTTTTTCTTGTAGGTTTTGGAAACCTTCCCGTACAAGGGAGGTTCTGCCGAAATTTTCAACTAATAGTGATGTCTTTGTTGTTTTGCAGAGCAGGACGTGTCAGAGGGGACCCGGAGCACCTCGGTGACCCTGATCGTCTTCGTGCACCGACTCGCCTCTGCATCGCCACCGTAGGTATAAATCACCTCTCTTCCTTATAGTTGTCGGCCGTAGATCGCGTAATCGAGTTAGGCGTCTCCCGTCCAAAAGGGATACGCGGTCATTGCAGGCACTCGACAAAATGCCGGGCGAAAGGCAGCAGCGGCCGCAGCGAGAGATCCGCTCGTGGTACATGGTCCCCAATGCCAACGTGGACAAATGTGTATGCTTCTGTTGATCCATTTATTATAGCGCTCAATTTTCACTACTTGGAACCATGTTTGTGTTTTCCTCGCAGACGGAGACGCATGGTGGCCAGCAAATCAACGAGTGGATGGGGTACGCCCTTGCTCACAAGGGCAGAGCGACAGCGGAGTCCACCGTCTATGACCTGACGGAGGGGCCCGAGGCGTACACCAACCCGAACGTCTACGACAAGCTCGCCAAGTACACCGCCACAGGTCTCGAGCGCCATGGGCCGACGTTCGACCCCACCACCCATTCCCTAGACACTGACCTCGTGATGAGGGTGGGAGGAGGGAAGCAGCACGGCCGGTACTTTATTGCAAACAGCGCCATCGAGCTGTCCTCTGTTCAGACGCTGAGCCAGATCCGAAGAGGCGACTCGGAAAGGGGCGGATCGCAAATCCCCATAGCGTCTCGGCAGCCGAGCAGCTCGCAGATGATAGCGGCATTTTAGGTAAGTGCAGTTTCATTCGTCGTTCACTCGTTTCACACATGATGTACCTTGCCTTCACATACCATCAACCTTGCGGGTGTAATATTGCAGGCCCAGATCGCACAGCTGCAGGCTAACCAGGCGGCCCAGGACGCGATGCGTCAGCAACAGGAGACGGCCCATCAGCTGCAGATTGCGACACTGACGCAGCACTACCAGCGTCAGTTGATGGACCTGACCGGCTACTTCCGGTCCTATATCCTGGGGACACAGGAGCCTCCTGCCTCGATCTTCGCTCCACCACCAGTTCTTGTGCCTGCTCCTGTACCTGTACCTGATCCGGTGAGTATTTTGCCTGTTGCTTTAGCTTGTGCGGCCATCCTGCAGGTACTAATTACATTACTTGGCCTTTGTGCAGACACCGTCCGCGGGTTCGAACCCGACTCTAGGTGCCAGCCCTCCACCAGGTCCTTCTCCACCGCAGGGCTGGCCAGCTTACCCGACCTTCCCCACGCAGCCGTACACGTGGCCTCCTCCACCGTCGCAGCAGGGGTACTCGTGGCCGCAGGCGCCGACACAGCAGGGGCCTCCTCCACCGTTGCAGCAGGGGTACTACTGGCACTACGGTACGGCCGCGCAGTCGGGTTGGACTCCGTACGAGCAAGGTGGGCGTTCTGGGACCCCTAGGGACGATGCACAGAGCTAGGTACCTTTACTTCTCGCTTCTGGACTTTCATCGATGCAGTTGTTGCACATTGGACATGTTTAGCGTATGTTGGACATATATGGATTCTTTTGGACATGTTATGTGTATTATGGACATGTATCGATGGATTTGAGAAACTTCATGTATGGATTCATGTTGAAACTGAATTTGATGTTGAAATATGGTTCATATGGTATATTGTTATGAATATATGTGATAAAATGTGGGTTATATGGTATATATGTGATGAAATATGGACCAAATGCAACAAAATAGAAAAAAAAACAAAAAAAATTTACCCAGCTTTGCCGTGGGCCATTTTTACCTGCACGGCCCAGCTTTGCCGACGGCTGGCCTAACCGTCGGTAAAGTTACCAAACCTTTGCCGACGGCCAGTGTCGGCAAAGCTGTTTTTGTTTAAAATAAAATAATAAAAAAGAATTTTTCAAAAAAATCTTTGTCGACGGCCGTCCACGTCAGCCGTCGGCAAAGACCGCCGTCAACTGACGACCAGCGTGGCTCCTTTGCCGACGGCTGAAGTGGCCGTCGGCAAAGCTTTGCCGGTGGTCTGACACGTGGCCGTCGGCAAAGATGCCTTTGCCGATGAATTCTTCGCCGACGGCCCTTTGCCGACGGCCGACGTGGCAGGCCGTCGGCAAAGCCTTCGCCGACGGCAGAAGTTCCTTTGCCGACGGCTAGTGATACATGTAGCAGGTTAATACTCTCAGGACAGCAAAAAAATAAAATAAAAAAAGCCAGAAGATGCATGTACCTTGAGAATATAGTCAGTGATCACATTGGCCTCATGGCCTCCCACTGCAGACGCCTGATAATGTCAATCAATCACATAGGGGTTATCCTAGGCCTTGGATTGAGAGTGAATAGAAATTAAATCAAATCTTAGGACCTGTTCGGATCTCATAAATTGATACCGATATCTAGAAACTACTTCCAGTTTTATTATTAGATTATTTTGCAATTTCTCTAAATTCCTGGAGAGAAAAAAAAGACATTAATGGACTTTTTTTTCCGGGTCTGCGGGACCTTGCCTTCATGAATGCATCGATATCAGCATCAGGCTTAATATTAGCCGCCTTCTCTCGCCTCGACAGCTCCATAAGCATATCTGGATTATTAACAAAATATAAGCAATCTCATCAGAAGGCCCAAATTAAATCCTGCATATATATAGAATGCATGTCTGTGTATGCAAGAGGCACAAGTGAAGTATTATTACCAAAGCGGGAGCCAACACCCTGGCAGCGTGCGGAGAAGGCGAGCGTCTCCCTCACTGTCATCTCTGCGATATGGAGGTCGTGTTGGCTGATGTACGCAGCCGTCCTCTGAGGCACAAATTCCTCCATGCCATGCCCGTTGTAGGACACTCTGCCAGAAACCTTGAGGTCTTTGTCGAGCCTTCCGGCCAGTGCCAGCAGCAAGGTGGTCTTGCCTGATCCGGGTGGGCCTAACAGCAAAGTCATCCTATATACCATGCCCATGCATTTTTTTTTTGCAAATTAACACACGACAGAGCTAGTAACGAAAAAAATTAAGTAAAGAATAATCCTTGCCAAGAACTAGATAGAATGAACACAGAAATATCTGGCTAGCTATTAATTAATTAATTGATTGATTGATTGATTGTTGTGTAAGTGTAAATAAATCGTAATTAAAAAGAGAAACCGATGAATCTGCTGCTGTATATACACCATACCTGCGAGGCTTGATGATGCCGCTCACGTCGTGGAGGATGGGCAACGCCCGCTTTCTGCTGCGCAGTAGGTGCAGCGCGGTGGCTGCTTCCTCCAGCGTGTTGGTGATGGAGTTGAGGACGGTCGGTATGCCGCTGCTGCCGACGCGCACCTCCGCCTCCACGTTCAGGTGCTCGAAACGCACTTCGATCGTCGGCATTTCGATCCCAACCCTACAATACAACAACTCCTCAATCCATCTACAGCAACAACAACTCAACAAGGAAGGCACACCAAGGACGGAAATGGAATGAACGTCGTCGTACCTGTTCAGGCGCTCTCTGAGCTTCACAAGGAAGCACTCGTGGTCCTCGTCGGCGACGCGCACGAGCCGCTCCAGCAGCGCGCGCCGCTCGCCGGGGCCCAGGCTGAGCACGTCCACGTCGACGAGCCCCTGATGCCCCGTCCCCGCGTCGTCTCCTGCTGGGAGCGGGAAGATGATGGCACGGCGTACGCGGTCGCGTGTCGGCAGTTTTTCTAACGTGGCCCAGCGCAGTGCCTCCTCGTCGTCGTCCATGTCTCCTCTTGACGAGCGCGAGAAGATGTCGTTTCCGCCGCTCCGCCACACGGAGCTGCCACTGTCCCGCCGCATGCTAGCCACTTTCCGGATCTCCCCTGACGGGTCCATCGCCGGCCGGATGTATGAGTATGATGTGGTGGTAGATGATAGGCAGCTGGTTAGCGAGAGCAAAGGCTAGCTGATCAGTAAGTTTATATAGAGGCTAGAGAGAGCTGGGGTGGCTGCCTGGCTCGTCCCGTTAGCAAGAAGGCAACCAACATTAACACGTGCCTCGATGGACTGAAATATGCATGTTCCTTGAGTCTTTAGATGTTTCTTTTTTGGTTCTAATGGGTCCATATATAAACTTGGACAGTGTTAAGGTACCCTCTTTACTTATTACTAACTAATACCTTAAACAAATCTGATCCTTTGATTTTTTTTTAGATTTTTGAATTAATTATTAATTAATCTATGAAAAGAAAAAGAGATATTGTCAAATCGTCCTAATCACGGAGGAAGTGATCATCCGCCTCCTTGCTTGCCACAACTTTTTTCTTCGCACCTTTCCTTTTCTGTTATTTGACTATGCATAAGTATTTATATCCTACTAAAATAACTTATAAAGCATATATCTTGAATGCAAATTCAAACGATCTATTTTTAAGTCACATACCCGGTTAAAAAATATGCTATGTACATAAAAATATCAACCGCTAACATGTTAAATGAATCATGAACATAGACGATTTAAAACATATTACACGCTAGCACGTAATTAAAATGGAGCTATCATATAGAATACTATACGATTTATATAATCGAGAGGCCCATCTTATAGAATATGGAGCTGTCATATATATATTGAACACGTAAAATGGCCATGTAAAATGTCATATACCAACATAAAGTTTTTTTTGTATATATGTTGGGCATTGGACACGTACGCTGACGTTCATGTAGATTGAGCTACTTAGTGCGGTAGGGATGACATACATACAAAAAAAAGGTAGTTTATCTTAATTAAATTATGTCATATCTAAATTTACAAAATAAAAAGATTACCATAGCTAGTAGATCATGTGTGCATCATTTAGATCTAAAAAAAGATCTTTATATCTAAAAGTTTCCTTATTTATCCTATTTTACAAAATTTAAAATTAAATATACATATATATTCACATATTACCTCCAATGAATATGAGTAATAGATGATTCTAACCATCCGATATAACTAAATGAACGACTCACAATTATTTGGGTGTACCACATCAAAGCTCTATAAACTTATACTATGATCATCCGAATCCTTCATCTTTTCAAAGTGGTTTATTCTAAAATCACTCTTCGTCCAACCATGCATGGACCCGAATTCACACTTCCAATGCGCCACCTAAGAAGTTGAAGGGTCCAGATGGTCACTTTGAGAGTTTATGGACCCAAATAAAAATACTGGAAAAGTTTGGAGGCCCATTTCACTGAGCTATCTATTTGCATCTTACTATGTGTTGCGTCCACCTGATGGTTCTTCCCTCCTAGATTGGTTGGTTTATGTTCTCCATTGGCGAAGATTAAACAAGAAACTTATCAATTGTTTTATCATCTTATTTAATGTACACACATCAAAATGTTGACACACATGGATGGTAGTCAACATATTCAGTCACTAGAGTGTATGTGATAACTTTTGTTATTTCCATTATTGAAAAACATCAATTCTTTTTTGCACCTTCTAATTCTTTTTGTTAAATAGTCCACAACTCTGGAGGAACTTGATGGTCATTCATCCCTTCTAGGCTTTAAGGCATCCATATACATCATCAATTCCCTTCATAATAATGGTTAAATTGCACACAACATGAAAACCTCACAACTTGTCTTGCACACAAAAATGACCACAATAGTTTTTTAACCATTACACAACAATTTAAATCTTGCACACAACGATCCTAGATGCCAGACTAAACTATTGTATTAATACCACTACAAGAAAACCTCAAAATTTATTAGTAATATTAGTTATGAAAGCCGTAGGCGAGTACTCATAATTGTACCAACTGTGAATATATAAATTTTACATGAAAAATATTCATCCTAAGAATATTGTCAGCAATATATAATTATGTATTTTCTATGATGGTTTCTGGCAAAAAAACCGCTAATATAGTCACACATAATTCTTTTTGAAAAGTATGTGAAACGTGGCAATTACATTCCATGAAAAAACCATTAGTGTGATAGCGTTTTAAAATAGAATCTCTACTTATTATATATCAATGGGTTCTTAGGCATGCATTTGGTAGGTACTTCGTATGTTTTAAATTATTGTTCATTTAAGTTTTGTCCAAGTCAAACTTAATTTGCTAATCTTTACTATAGTTCTCGAAAAAATATATTAACATCAACATATTCAAAGCAATAGATTATCAAGGCATTTCGTCATATATTTAATTAAACAAATTTAATATGAGTGTGGATTTTCTACAACGGGTGGTAACTCTCCACCCAGGTGTGGTAGCTACCCACACATGCGGATGAGGGACGCATGTATGTTTAAATGACTGGATGGGAACTACCAAAAGCAGACATATGAGGCACTGTCTTCTCATGACGCCTACTCAGAGGTGGAACCAGGGGGCCAGGGGCCGTGAACCCCCCAAGCACAGTAGATCTTTTCAATACCTATATAATTATTTAAATTTATAGCATAAAAAATATCAATTTTCACCCATTTTTTATTAAAATATATAATTTTAGTTATAAATAGTGTAAAAATATTTAAAAATTTGTTAAAATATATAATTATGTATATTTTATTAAACAAAAAAAATGTTGAATTATATAATTATGTGTTTTTTATCAAACAAAAAAATACGATCATAATTGTTCGGCTCTCTTAACCAAAATTGCTGGTTCCGCCTCTACGCCTGCTTGGCTGCGTGCCCATGCAAAGCTGCACCTGCAACACACCTCCCCTACATTTCTCTCACCTCTCTCATCTTTTCCATGATATTTCTTCATGATAATCTTTAATTAGGAAACAATTTTCACTATCAGATCATTGATATTTTTTTACATAAACTGATATTAATTTTATCTAGAATCACTTTTAAAATTTTCAAACCCTATTTATAGAGATATAGTATGTGCTTGTATATGTAGCTTTTTATCCAAACATCACGACCAGTGGTCCGTGCTTGTCTTTGCTTGCTTTTTTGGAAAACGCATGGAGAGAGTGGTTCTTGCTCCGCAGGTTCGTATACTAGTAGTCCGTGTCCTTTCTGAAAGCTTGCAGGCACGAAGTTTGAAATTTTTAAATAGTCGAGCTTGAAATGCTAATATCTATTTAACCATATATCTGGTTTATAATTTGTTTTCGCCATAACATTTCTTGTGATTTTATCTACAAAATAAGATCCTACATGACCATATTTTCCTTGAAGAAAGATAACAATAATATATGGACCTCACATGTCATAATTTGGACAATATTTGTAAGAATATGTCTAGATAATAATATTTGTAACAATGAGGGAGTTTGAAATGTTTGAATAATCAAGCTTCAATTGCTAGTATCTATTTAACCTTATATCCGATTTGTAATTTATTTTCACTAAATATTTGTTATGATTTTATTTACTAGACAAGATCCCACATGACCATATTTACTTGAAGGAAAAAAGCAGTGGCAAACGGTCCCTACATGTCATACTTACAAATATTGCTAAAATTTAGCTTGGTTATCATTCAAACATTTTTAGAGCAACTCCAACAGCTTGTTTATTCTTGTTTTGGAGGCTATTTTAGAATTTGTATAACAAAAAGTAGGCTCAAACAGACTTGCCATCTAGTTTTGTAAAATAGAAAGCTGAATATCCCTTGATTTTAAATGGCTATATAAAGCCAATCATGGGTGCTAGCATTCTGAAGATGAGAAATAGCAAGGTTGTTGTAGACCTCTTCTTTTTTGAGGACTTTTCTATTTTACAAAATGGCTAAACTATGATTTTGACTAGTAATTTTAGCCAAATTATTGGAGTTGCTTTTACTGCTCTAGATTTTGGCACGACATATTTTGGCTCCATCAAAAACCAAATATCAATTTTAGGCTACATTTTGTCACGGCTTCAATTTGATTTGGCCAACAAAAATTACAAACCAAATAAGCAGTTTTTGGAATATATGCTACACGGGTGGCGTCAGCAAAAGCAAACGCGGTTTGGTTTTCAGAAAGTTGAAAACTGCGACTTGGTTTTCCTTTTTTTTTTGCGAATTTGCGCCTTGGTTTTCAGAAAGTTGAGAAGTAGTTTAGTCAAATAATGAATTATATTGGTGCAGTGTGTATTTTTTACACCATCTCGCGCTACAAAATGGTCTCGCTAAATAGATCATAGCATCTCATCTGAGGCCTCGTTTAGTTGGCCCAAATCGGCGCCGGCCGAATTACTGTGCTCTACTGTAGCAAATTGTAGCATTTTATTTTTATTTGGTAAAAATTGTCTAAACATTGACTAATTAGGCTCAAAACGTTCGTCTCACAAAGTATAATAAAACTGTGCAATTAGTTTTTGACTTCATCTACATTTAGTACTCTATGCATGTGCCGACATTTTGATGTGATGGAAATCTTTTTTTTGCATAGTGAAATTTGATGACAAATTTAGAGAACTAAACAAGGCCTGAATCGAATGTGAGCCATCAGCAGCTGCTCCATGCGCAGTAATTAAGGGCCTGTTTAGTTGGAGAATTTTTTTTTCAGCTACTGTAGTATTTTTCGTTTTATTTGGTAATTTGTGTCCAATCATGGACTAATTAGGTTCAAAAGATTTGTTTCGTGATTTACAACTAAACTGTGTAATTAGTTTTTTCTTTCATCTACATTTAGTACTCTATGCATATGCCGCAAGATTTGATGTGACAGGTACTATAACACTTTTTGGGTTTTTTTTTTTGAACTAAACAGACTCTAAGGCCCTGTTCATCTGGCTTATAATCCGTCTTATTCGGCTTGTTTTTTCAGCCGGAACAGTATTTTTCTCTCACAAAAAATCAGTCAACAGTGTTTTTCAGCCGGCTTATAATTCCAGCCGAACGGCCCCTAAGTGGCCCCGCGCGCTGTCGGACGAAGCAACGGCGCACTACACGCGCGTTCATGTACGTCGCTCGCTCGCTCGCTCAAGCGGAGGTAGCAGCCTAGCGGGGTTGCCGTCGAGTGCGCGTGGTGGAGATGTGGCCACGTCGTGACAACGAGCCCAGGCGCATGCTCAAGATGGTTGACCCAGCCCTCTGCAGGCTGCAGCGAGCGGACGGCAGGGAGGAGAACACGCTGCTGCCGTGCTTCTAGCTCGCCTTCGCTTGTGCCAAGGCGCATGTTGTGCCTTGAGGGCGAAGAGCATGGGCGCGACCTTGGTGAGCGTGGCGTCCAGCTGCCTCGACGCTCAGCTCCAAGCCTCCAAGTCCAAGCGGCCGTCGCCCCTTCATGCTTTGGTTTCATAGTTTTTTTTTTCATTTCTCGTGGCAGATGTTTTCAGGATGCCTACCATGCAATTCTGTTCTAGAATTTCAGGTTAGCACACATATATCATAAACTATACTCATGAACTGGCTAATTGATTCTCCCGTCGCCTTATCCACTGCAGCTTCAATTAATCCATCAGTATGGAATGATTGCTATATAGGGACAAAATTGTAATTTTGAAATACAACTAACAGCCAAATACCTGCTATGTGACGGCAATGGCATATAAGGGGAGAAAAATTTAAACCAATGGCAACGAAGGAAAGTTATAATTTTCAATGGCAGATAAGAGATACGTATAGATTTGGATGGCATTGAGCAAATTTTCTGCAAGACTAAAGGGTGTGTGCAGCTTCAGAGCTGGTTTTTTTTTTTTTTTCCAAATTTGCACGTGAGAGCTGGCGGGTAGCTACCACACCCCGGCTTGTAGTTACCCACCGTTGTAGCAGGATATTTTTAAATTTAATATTGTGAATATTGGTATACTCCCTCCGTATCGGATTTAGAAGTCATTTGGGACAGCGACACAGTCTCCAAAACACAACTTTGACCTCTTGTTTTTATAAAAAATATTTATGGAAAAGTGATATATGTATACTTTTATGAAAGTATTTTTCAAGACAAATCTATTCATATAATTTTTATATTTGCAAACTCAACAACTTAAAAGTTATTGATGATTTATATTCCCAATGTTTGACCTAAACCTTGTTCAAAACGACTTCTAAATCCGATACGGAGGGAGTATGTTTCTATGAATTTGGTCAAATTATAAATGTTTGACTTATAACAAGTTCATAGGGGTGAGTGCGCGCGCGTTGTGAGTGTCTGAATTGTTCTGTATAATCGCTAGAAAAAAAATAACTAAAATTTGAAACGGATGTACTGTACATTTGCTTGTGTCCAGACGTAGGCAGCCCGTCCATCCAATTAAATGCAAACGTACGACTTAACTCTTAACTATAGCCAATGTTTGGCATGTTTTAAATGTGCTATAGTTCATTTTCATTCTATCTTAAAGACTGATTCCCCTGAAATGTGAACAGCTTTTCAGGTCGTGGCAAAATCCACAATGGACTATTTGTCTCTTACATATATATGCAGAGAAGTACGAAAGGTTCTAATTACGCCACATTGTAAAAGCAGGAAGCAACATAGGAAACCATCCTGAATTCCTGAAGAGCCTCTATCATGCACGTCATATGTGTAGCAAATACGTGGTCCAGAGATTTCATGGAGATATTGGTACCAAAGGTAGCGAAAAGGTCCTGAGACTTTGCTCTACAATGGGTGCTCGGTGGTACCAGCGTGTTGTCAAGCGGCCGTATAGTATAAGCCACGCCATATGAAAAACGCGGGTTGCTCCTCTGCCGGCTGTTGCACGTGTTGAGGGATTAGTTTCACGTTCTTGTACCGGTAGTATCTAAGGTACTTTTGCTGTGGCGTCCCTAACAATGCCACCTCAGCTAGCTCGTAGCAATTCTTGTCATCATTTCGCCTACGTGGAGGAGAGAGAGTTATCTCATCGTCCAGCGCTAGTCTTGCTCGGAGTACGAGGCCAGGCGTGGTCCCCACTCACCCTCTCTCTCTCCCTCTTCTCCGTCTCCCTCTGCACGCGCGACGGGGAGGACTGCGGCGGCGCAGGCGCAGGCAGAGGCGTGCAGAGGGGCCGGACTCCGGTGGCCCGTGTGCGGTGGGGCCGGATTGCAGACCGCCCACGCTCATCATCGCTTGCACTCTGAAGCTCGAACTCCCTTTCATGGCGCTCATCTGTCATCTCCCTCCGACCCTCCCTCTGTCTTCTGTTCACGTGCAGCGGTGCGGCCTGTGCTGTGCAGAGGAGAAAAGAAGATTGGGTCCCACGATGGGATGATGTAGAGTCAGATTATTAAAGAGGTTAACTATGAGCTAGTTAGCTGACTTAACTGTTGAGGGTGCCCTAAATCTCTATCTTTATTTACAACTAATTTACAACTAAAACATTTGCAGGGAATCGTCGACCCGGCGTGCGAAAAATCGCACGCGGCTTCGCTCGTCTAGCGTGGCTTCGTAGGCCGTGCGTGCAGTAGACCCGGCTGCGAGCAATCACCGCGCGAGGAACCACCGCAATCTACGATCCCGTGCGAGCCCGGGAGGAATGACTACAATCACCGACAGCTTCGCCGCCGTCCTGCGCCTTCCTTTTTATCTCGCTCCCCCTTCTTCTCGTGGCCACCAGATCCTCTCCGCCAAATCGGACTTGCAGCACTCCCAGCCCATCGCAACATCACCCTCTACTGCGCCTCGGTCCACGAAGAACCACACCCGGCGTGGAGAGCACCGAGGCTGGTGGCCGCCTCGTCCGCCTTCATCGAGGCCTAGGGTTTAGTTCCGCGCTGCCTCTGCCTTCGTCGAGGAGACATAGCTGCGCGTCTACGGCCTCTACAAGATCGGTGCTCAAGCTCAAGGTCCGTGCCAAATGGGATTCCAACCCATCCCCTCTTTCTCATGCTAGATATTGCAAGATTCTGTTAACTAGCCTTTAGAATTCGATTTACTCTGAATGAAATCGATGAGATACTTATCCTATTTATCCATTACTGAAGCTTTTTAGAATGGGATATATGATGCTTTGCTTACATGATGACACCTGTAGAGGCACCTCTTCAGATGTGTGAAAATGATTAAGAGTTGCATTGCATAGAAAATAGTTGTACAGAAGCATACTTTTGCTATGTATTTTATAGTTGTACACAAACATACTTGGAGGCCATGAGACGATTGATGCTGGCCTGGAGATTACTTTTTTTTGTGTGTACTGATACATGTATACTGCCATGGCTGGCAACCCGTGGCAGTATACATGTATCTGTATCCCCGGGCATTGACCCTAGATGTGTAGATTTCTAAACTATCAGTAGTACTAAACTGAAATAAACCTATGCTACTAAGCATGAGCAAAGCATTCATGAATTGGATGGATCGGATGCAATTTTACAAAGATAGAAGATACTAAGCTACTAAGCATGACCTTTTTCATTACATGAGTAGTAGTGACTTCAAGTCTGTGTTCAGTTGTGCGTTCTTTGTTTCAGGTTTTGGAATAGTCGAGACAATCTGTGATAAGGTTTATCTGAGACAAACAGACACCACATGTTTATAATTTGAAAAGGTCAATTCATTTACTGCTTGTTCTACTGAAACAAATCCGATAACAGGTTCAGATTGATAATAGCTTTGTATTGTTGGCGGGCAGTGATAGTAGCTGACCTGTTATTCAAAAAGTGTGTTTAATCAAATGTCGATCAATGCCTGGAGAAAAAGGACATGTCCTTTGGTTCATTTTTTTCATTACTGAAATTTATATATTGAGAGGACACAACTTTTAGATTAGCTAAAAACATGTACAAATACTTTAAAAGGTTCTTTGGTTCTATCTGCTACTATACTTTTGTTGGATGACTGTAGGTGTCTGTTTTTGTGGCTGCTGACTTGATACTAATCATTATCATATAGAATTAGCCTGTAGTAACTGTCCAGAAAGGCATGAGTTTTCGGCTGTAGACATGAGCATGCAATTGGCACTTGCTTGTGGCTTGCTGTAATTATGTCATATACGATATAACCTGTGAGATATGTCCCATATATGCTTGTTGCTTGATGCCCTAACAACATAATGCATTTCCTAAGTAGTTGATAATTCAGAGATACCCTCCAGTAGCGTGCTTGATAATTCAGATTAACATGTCATGTTATACTGATACCAATAACTAGAAAACTTTTTTCGTGCCACAGATAACAAATGTATGATGTGCGTATGTTTTTTTTTGATGTATCTAGCTTGTGCCCTTAATTATGGTTTATGCTTGGAATGTTCCTCAAGTATCATGATGGAAATTTTAATTATGCATTAAACTAGAGTGCATCTTCTTGTCTGCATGAATATTTGGATAAAAGAACAGTTTGTCAGGGTGGAAGTGACATGGACGAACCGGGAGTTCGACGAGGATGAAATCGACATTCCCTGTCCAAATGGGAACAGGTACATGAGAAGTCTTACGGGCAAAGAAGTGCTCTAGAATAAGAGCGACATTATGTTGGACGAGCCGACGCCGGCGTCACAGCGCTCACAGCCGTCGCCGTCTCCCCCGGGTGACCCGGGTGACAACGACGACGACAACGGCAGCGATGATGACAACAACAATGCTAGCCCAGGCAGCAGTCCTCAACGTAGTCTACCTCCTGACACGAGCAATCCACAGGGTGCAAGTGGTTCGAGGGAGGGCAAAGGGCAATGTCCTCCCGCACTAAGGAAGCATACAGAAGAAGAGGAGGCCATACCCTGGAACCACACCAAGACAAGTTGGGCGGCCTATAACATAGTCAGAGAGTATGAATGCTCAACTCACTTTGAAAGGTATGCTACTGGCAAGAATAGTGAACACATAGTGTATGCGGAGATGCTAGCAGACTTTTTCACTCCTCCTGGTCTCAATTACAGGCCGCGAACACCGGTGTCGATCTGGCTCCTTTCTCCAGATTGCCCCGATAACTACAAGCATGGCAAGTTCATGGTGCCCTTGGGCCAGCTCATACAGGAGGAGCTGTGGGAGGTACGGATGTTCCATCTCTGGTACATGGAAGCAGCGAAACTTGGCATGAAAACTTTCGTTGTCAAGGTTCCAGGGGAGTACTTCCACTTTCCCTACGATGCTCAAGTCGTAGTAGATTTCCACGACATGCATAAGGTGCTGCGGCGCAAGGACCACGACGTCGGTATGGTGACGCTATTTGCCCTGTATGTTAATTATGATTTGTACACCTTTGCATCGCCTTAGGTACTTTAATTAGGATGAAACTAATAATGTCATGATGACTTGTCCTTTCAGGATGCAATCCTATGTATGCAAGAAATGGGCAAAGACATTATTTACCTCTCTCCGATGCATCTTACTGAGAGGGTCATCGCGGGTTACCATGTACTGGACACGCATGATAGGCTGGTGAACTTGGATCCGAAAGATAGACCACAAGCCTAGATAGAATTGCACGATGAATTGAAGTATAATGCGGGAATGTATATCTACAGAGCCATAAATAAGGTCAAGGGAAATGGGTGTATCCTTGCCGCCCACGAGTTCGGGTAGGTCAAAAGGATACTTGCGCTACTGGGATCAGTGCTTTTCATATTTGAAGATCTAAAATCCATGTTGTTTGAATAATGGTGCAGCGGGGGCATCATGGGCCATTGGATTGTACTTATAGTCTTATCCTCAGGATGGAAGGGCCTGTATATTCGACTCTTTGGAGGAAGGATCAAACAAAGAAGGGTACAAGCATTTCAAAACCATTTTGCGATAGTAAGTGACAGTGCTTATTCTTTTATACACTTAACGTACGTGTTATATACATTTGTCATTGACACTAGTGGTTTTCGTACAGCGCTTACAAGAAGTATGTGAAAGACCCTGAGTGCTATGATCGAAGATTTGAGAAGAAGCAACAGAATGGCACAGAACTAAAACTGAGGCGAACATTACCGGTACATATCAAAAGTCGTATGTGCTACTTGATCGTGCATGCTCTCTATATGTTCTAATGCTTGTGAATCATATATCGTGCAGTGCGCCAAACAACCTCTTGACACAGTAGTATGTGGATACTGCGCTTGCGAGTACCTCAAAGCGTGCAGCAGATTCAGCCACAGTTGGCGCTAACCCTGGGCACGAAATACCGAGAACCGAGTACCGAACCAAATTTACCGAGAACCGAACCGAATTTACCGAAACCGAAAAATTCGGTTCCCTGTTCGGTTCTGAGTTCCCAGGAACCGAATTTACCGAGGTAAATACCGAAACCGAACCGAATTTATCGAACTTACCGAATTTACCTGAAATGTGATGAGTTTGAGTGTTGTTATATTATTGATTGTATTATTGTAGACTATTATATTATGTATTTTTGGTGCTCACACTTATAGTCTCGTGGACTTTTATATGTATATGTATTTTGCACTATTATTCTCTATGAAATTATGTCAAAATTAGCTTTTAAACCTGCTATTACATGTATCTGTGATCAATTCGGTACTGTTCGGTAAATACCAAAACCGAACCGAATTTACTGATACCGAATTTCCTCGGTACCGAGCTTTTTAGGAACCGATCGGTACCGGTTTCCTGAGAAACCGAATTTACATAGGTACCGAAGAACCGAACCGAACCGAACCGAACCGAAGAACCGAACGCCCAGGGTGAGTTGGCACCAGCTCAAGAAAGCATAGAGGTGGTGGGAGAAAGAAAAGATCGACCTCAAGAGCATCACTAAAACAACAGCGGACATATGTAAATTTATCATGGACTCCTACGTGCAGGTTGGGGAAACATTCTTCAACACGGAAAGCGAGTTGGCGACGGAGGAGAAGTACGAGAAGTTTAGAGACCGGAGAACCATAAGTCTGACGGATTACAAGTTGCTGGACATCTTTGATTAGGTGACCTTAGTTGCACCTATACGAATGTGATGTGTGTTTGTGAAACAATGATGAAGACATCTGTAATGTAATAATAACTTAATGTTGGTTCATGGAACGATAAGAACGACACATGAATGAATGTAATATATGTTTGTCCTCTATTTTCGGCTTTATATGTGTTTTCATTAGTGAAATTCAAATTTGAAAAAGTATTTTTTAAATCTAGAAACCATTAAAGGAGGCATTTAATAACAGTCGCCTTTGATTTAACTGAGGCGGGTGGCTTTAGCCAACCGCCTTGGTTAAAATCTTAACAGAGGCGGGCTGATTAAAGAAACCACCTCCGTTAATGGCATTAACCGAGGCGATTGTCCCGTTAAGACCCGATTAACCATGACCTTTCAACGGAGGCAGTTGGCTTGCCCGCTCAGTTAAGTCATTTGCCTGCCTCGGTTAAGTTTTGTGTAGTAGTGCCGACCTCAGTCACTTAGGAACTCGATGCGAGGCTAAGCACCCCAAAGCAATCGACATCTATTGTATACTCATTTTGATCGACTACTATAAATTTTGCCATTTATAAACCATGAAATGAGCTATATACACTAGCAATGAAAGGAGGATCCTAGTTTTGATGAACTACTATAAGCTTCTTTACTCTATGTATGCAAACTATCAAAGTGAGTTTGAGCTCAAATGACATATAAATAAAAAAATCACCATTATTCCTAATCTAGAAAACCTCAAATTTCTCTATTTCTAAACCATGAAATGAGCTATATATACTAGCAATGAAAGAAGGATACTAGTTTTGATGAACTACTATAAGCTTCCTTCATCTACATATGCAAACTACCAGTGAGTTTGAGCTCAAATGGCAGATAAATAAAAAATCCACCATTATTTCCAATCTAAAAATAACAAATTTCTCTATTTCTAAAACACGAAATGAGCCATACTAGCAATGAAACAAGAGAGGATGAAGGTGCTAACCTTTTGAACCCAAGAATGGATGGAGGAATGAAGTCTTCACAAATCCCGCAAGCATGAACTCCTTCCACAAGCAAAAACAGAGAGCAAGCAAAGCTCGAAATGGCTCGGGCTGGGGGAGGAAGAAGGAGAAAGTATATAAGCCGGGACATGTAGTCCCGGTTTGTGGTTCAAACCCGGACTACAGGTAATTCTATAGTCCCAGTTGAAGCCATCAACCGGGATTAAAGGTTTAGTCACGGCTAGTAGCTCTAACCAGGACTAGAGGATGATCTTTAGTCCCGATTGGAGCCACTAACCGGGACTAGAGGTCCCCTCCTGAAAAAGTCTGCGCAAGCCTGCGGCGTTATCCATTGGGCATAGGGCTTTAGTCCCGTTTCGTGGCCTCAACCAGGACTAATGATACCTTTAGTCCTGGGCACAAATCCAGCCGAAACTAAAGTATGTTTCGTGGCTTCAACCGAAAGTCTGTTCTCTACTAGAGGTGCAGAATAATAAGTGCTCATGTTCGGACTAGCACAAAGAAATAGTCATGACTCTTGATTCCTAAAGGCTCTAAGGGTCAACGAAGACTTGATGGAAACCTTATCAAGCCTATTTTCCAATGCAACAAACCTAAAGAGTTATGACCGTATTAGTTGAAACTATCCAGAAGATTAACAATCACCCAAGAGTTGATATGATGGAGAACTTTTCGTGCAAACCAGTACCATTATGCAACATTTCATGGTGCATACTATACATGGATGGAAATATAATCAAGTTAACTTTCCAATGCAACAAACGGCTCACCATTTCGACTTCCCATGGAGTAATGACCAATTTACAAAAGAGTGCCAGAAGCTGAAACTGTTGCACAAGGCTCCACGGGAATTGCATTTGAGAAGGCCAAACTCTTGATCTCTTTCACACCCAGCTAGGAGGGTTCTCACTGCATAGAAACCTTTGGATGAATTGATAAACCACCTGATATTGCAGCCGAGCTACTGAGTGTCTTACTCACACCCTTAGCAGCCAAGTTCCTAGAACGTAGGAAACATGGTATGTGTTACGATATCCTTAGGTATTGTGGTACGTACGGGGTATACAGCTTCAACTTGTTCCTTTAATTAGCGGAACGCATATCATCTTTAATTGGACTGTGTCAGGGACGTGGTGGTGTTAGTCCATGCACGATAGGGAGGTTTTGGATCATGCTGAGTTCGTTTCCCACTCCCACCGCGTCATCTTTTTTTTTCAGTTTTTTATTTTATTTTATTTATTGGCCCGTCCATCAGTTACTGAACCCTAAAACCCATTCCCTATAAAAAAAAAACCTAAAGCCCATTCCAGTCGAGGCCTCCAGGCCAACCAATCGCTAGCTCAGATTCGAGGCCTTCCAAATTACGACTCACGCGTGTCCACGTGCATCTCATTTGTTGGGCCCTCTCTCTTGCCTCACGTCCCCGCGCGTCTTCCTTCTCCGTCTCCGGCGCCGCGACCGCGAAAGACGGGGAAGTAATGCAGCGCGACCATGACAGGCGTCAACCTGTGGTCGTTCCACGCCCATGTTTTATTTACTTCCCCGTGCCATGCCACCCGCGCTGCTTGCCCGCGTTCATTACTTCATTTTCCGTCGATCGATATCGATAGCGTGGCGCTCGATCGTTTCCTCGCCGGCGCCCCTTGCCTATATATAGTTTCCTCCGCCCCTATTCCCTCTCCCAACCACTGGCCGGCCGGCACCGCCATCGGAGCACACACGTACGTCCTGCTGGTGTCCACTGCCACCGGGGCCGGGCGATCGATCGAGCGAGCGAGGAAAAACCAACAGCTAATCCCACATGCATTGTTTCTGCAGCTGAGGGGCACGGGAGTAGTGGAGAGGTTGAGTGACGGAGGAGAGAGCCATGGACGTCGACATGCCAACCCGCGGCATCCATGGCGAGGTTGACGACGACGGCAAGGAGAAGAGGACAGGTAATTAACCTGCTTTAACAACCATGCATCACGCCGATGTTGCACTGAATCGATCTGGAGGGTTTCGTCTTCCTCCTCGATGTTTGATGAACAAAAACTTGGGGGCAACCAAATGTGCATACATGCCTCATGCAACGAAGGAAAGTTGATTTCGTTGCGGCCGTGTGCGGCCGTCAGGTGTGGAAGTAGCATACGGGCGTCGTTGCAGTTGCAGCCAACGTGAGGTGACAGTGGCGGACCATGAATAGAGGCAGGGCCGCAGGGGCCAACGAGAACAATGTGTCATACTACGGATTATCAAGAAATATGGATATTTGTTACAAGTTGGACAAGTTTTTCACTAGTATGCATCCTTGAAGTGTTTAGGACATGATAGATCACAGTTTTGTGATACAGGCATGCTAGCAATAGTTTTAAAAAGAGTGGTTTACGAAGTAACATTTTCCATTTTAGTTGAACCGTATTGCACAGTAGAAATGATCAATACCTGCATTTGTTATCAACTCAATTACAATATCCTTCTGAATGTAGGTTATGAGTCAATTCCTTAGAAATCCTCATTCCATTCTTATTTCAATGCCTTAGGGCAAGTGCATTGGTATTGTCTCATACAGTGCCACATAATTATGAGACGGCTTAAGAGGTAACAAGTACAATGGATTGTCTTTGAAGTTGTCTCGTAGTAATTCTAGAGTCCTTAATTTGTGGATACAACAATAGAATGTTTGTGAGTTGCATGACAACAACCTTAAGTTGTCTCATAGTCCTAAATTTTAGCTCATGGGTGGTTGTTTCGTGAAACAACAATCTCTTTCTCTCTCACCTCTTTCTTTCCTCCACATCAGCAAAAATCCTACGTGGCACTGCATGAGACGGACTATAAGCCCGCTACCTGCCCTTACCTTTATCTTAGCAGCACACTTTAGTGAAAGTCAGGTCAACTAGTCCTGTTGTGTTGTTACTTACAGGCCTATTCCGTTCCAAAATATGAGATTTTGATTTTGTTCTAAGTCAAGCTTTTATAATGATCAAAATTACAGAAATATATGTACTTGGCAGTGTATTTATTATGTGTTGTAGATGTTAATATATTTTCTTTCAATTTGGTCAAAGCTGGAGAAGTTTGACTTAGGATAAAATTAGAACCTCTTAGATTTTGGAATGGAAGCAGTAGTGATGATTTTTGTGCTACAATTTTCATGTCCCTCAATCATTTCTTTTCCTACTGAAACACACATTTTCGTTTCTCTTTTGCGACCTTTGGTCCTGCTTTGAAAGCTTAAACATATTTTACTGGTGTTACGAGTTTACAGGCAGAGGTCGCAACCAAAAGATGGTAGCCAACGCCACACAACACCTACGCCCCTTGCAACTCAACAAAAAGAAACATAGAGCAAAACATAGCAACATAGATATGGGGTGGTATGGAGGGGTTTTTTTTTGAGCTCAGTGGTATGGAGTTCAAGTAACTGAACACCAAGCAAAAAGGGTTTGGCGCAGGTTGTACCTCTTAAGTTCATTTATTTAATGCTCCCTTCTTATCAATGAAAGCCGGTAACCGATCTTTCGAAAAAAAGAGTAAAGGACTCCTTGTCTTAAAGGTTAAGCGTTTCACGCATTTATCATGTTGAAAGGCCATCCTTCATCATCTTTGAGTAACTCCTTCGGCTTCAGGACTTCCTCCTTCCCACTCCTTCAGCAAAAAGCGTTTGTCACCGATGTAAGAATCCGAGCACTTTGTAAGCCCCGTTTTTGGGAGGTTTAACAAAAGTATTATTGAACACCCAATCATTTCTAGTCTTCGATAAACTCCAACCCATTCTCACCAGACCTACAATCCTCCTCTAGCGTGCCACACCATAAAGATGACTTGGCATGCCAGAGATCTGGTGATTCACACCATTGATAATGACGTAGACCCGGTTTGGATCCATCCAGCTAGTATAACTATGTTAGCAGGGAGAAACCAACTTCTATTTAATTGTTAGCTGGGTGATAGATAGAATATTAATTAGCCGGTTTATTAGCTAAGGATGTTAGACTTTAGGATCACTAGCTGTAGATCTAGGGGTACTTTTCTTTGATGATGAACAATGTGACCTAGTACATGAACTGGAAGAAAGAGAAAGGAGAGAGGAGAGGGGAATCACAGACCAGTGGGGTTTGAAGAGGAGGAGCTGGAGCCGGCGGCCGCCATCACGTTTGTCGGAGAGGGTCTGCGCACGGGCAGCAACGTTCGGTGAAGAAAAGTGGAGCAGTGCAATGGAGTCGCCGGTCCAGTGGCGGCGATGGTGCAGTGGAGCTTCCCGTTGCTGCAACGCCCCTCTCGATCGGACTCAGGAATTGAGGTTGGGTAGTTAGGTAGTGGTGAATCTCATACTCTATGTCCTAGCCCTCACCTCCTATTTATGGCGCTGCGCGACAAGAGCCCACCACCCGTATCATATTGGGCTAGACGCCCCAATCAGGGCATGGATCAGGGCCCGAGTCGGCCGTTGGGCCAACTCGGTGGAGATCAACCTAAGATTCTCTCATTTGATCTCAACTCATACTTTAAACTTTAACTTAACTTTACACTTATTTCTTTTACCATTCCATCACATATCAGTGCATAGAGTGTGCCTCATCGTCACGGTCAATCGCCGATAGATTTAACAGCTACAATACACGTATCTGTTCTGAAATAGATTCTTCAACTTTTGGGCCCTTTATTGTCCGAAAATCATAGGCTTTCCCGTAAACCCATGTTGACTGTGTGTTCTCTGAACACACTGGGTGGTAAGCCTTTGGTAAGCGGATCCGCAAGCACTTGCTTGTTACTTTTACGTTCAATACTTTTAGTATGATTCTGGACTTTCTCTTTTACAACGTATAACTTTAATGTCAATGTGTTTGGCAGCACAATTGACCCGTTGTCATAGGAGCAAACTACTTAAATGGTTATTGCTGTTGTCAACCATTATCAATTCCGGGTACAAGTTCCTTAACCATTTTGTCTGTCCTGTAGCCTCATAACATGCTATACTATAACTTTACATCACTGATGATACTAAAAATGTTTCTTTGGAGCTTTTTCACAATAAAACTCCAACTGCGAGTGTTAGCTACTATGTGGGTTTTACTAAACATTTCGCCAAAATGTAACATTTGTACCCACAACTATTTGAGAGTACTTGTTCTTTCTTTCTTAGCATGAGGCCGACATTCTTAACTCCATTCCAGTGATCTATATCTGAATTGGACTTTTACCAAAATAACCCGGATACGTGAACTATGTTAGGGTAATATCATACTTGTGCATTCATTAAGCTTCCAACAGCCAAAACATATGGTATCATATTCATTTGATCTATTTCATGTTGATTCTTGGAACACTAAAGTTTTTAAAACTATTACCTTTTACTATAGGAACAGACATATGTTTTTTCGCATGTATACTTTATTTCTTTATAATCTTTTCTAAGTATGCCCATGCGATAGTCCTAATACCCCTTTCTTCTATCTCAGTGAGTTTCAATTCTTATAACGAGAGACATTTCACTGAGACATTCTTATTGAACCTTGAGGACAAGAACTTCTTCTTCTCAAGCAGTAGATTGACATCATTACTAACAAGTAAAATGTCATCCACATATACAGGATTAGGAAATGAATTTCCCATTATATAAATTTATATAAACGCAATTATCCTCTCATTTTCTTTAACCCAAATATCTAATTGACTCTTTAACTTTAATTGCCACTGTCTAGAGACTTGCTTTAGTCCATAAGAGATTTCTACATGTGGCATCCCTTATCTTCTTTTCTTTCCATGACAAAACCTCTGGATTGTGCCATGTAATCATTTTCATACAAATCACATTAGGGAATACCGTTTTTACTTTCATCTAATGTAACTCAGATCATGAAGTTCCACTAGCACTCATTGTAATCTATTCATTTTCTTCGCGCAATTTCTTTCACCACAAGTGGCACTTTATAACTTTTTATATTCCCATTGAAGTCACATTTTGTCTTGTAGATCCATCACAGCCTACTGTTTTGGCTCCTTAGAAATTTATTCTAGATCTCAAAATATTATTGGTGCTCATTGATATCTTTCTATATTTTCTTTGGAGTCACATTTGACTTGTAGACCCATTACAGCCTACTGTTTTGGCTCTATTAGAAATTTCTACTAAGTCCCAAATATCGTTGGTATTATCGATTTCATTTCATCTTCCTTTGCTTCTTGCCATTTGGACGAGTGAACGCCTCTTATGGTTTCTTCAAATGAGGTGGAATCACTTTTTATTTGAATTTCACTAATATAGACTTTATAATCATCATATATATCTAATTATTTTATTCTTTGAGACTTCTGGGGCCTCAACTACTGGCATTTCTTGACCTTTATTGTCAAAAGACAATTGATTCTACAAGGTCCTGTGTAACAAGATCCTTGTTTACATTATTCATCCTCCTTACGGAGTTGGGTCCTTTTGTAACATGCTCCCCCGAATTGTCCCATCTTCAAACTTTCTCATTTTAGGTTTAATCTGCTAAAACTCATATAGTGCGTTTAGCACCGTCTTAATAACTCTGAACTGTAAAAGGTACATGAATTATTTAGCTATTTCTTTACTTTAGGGGTATCGTTATTATGACCGTCTTACTCCCTCGACGATCACATTTATCTTTTATAGATCACTTTGGTCTTCAATGCATAGTATGCATCGTATTATCTGAAGTATGGGAAAATATCTTTCTTAATTATCTTTCTTAATTGATCTCACATTTCTCCCCCTCGAAATATGATATGAACTTTTCTACCATAATTTTGAAAACTATTCAAAACTCTTGTGAATAAGAAAACTTTGATTACTTACTTCATCCATATGATTACATCATGCAAAATGAAATTATTTCTTAGTTCACGTGGGAGTACTTTTTTCTCATTTCACTTCAAGAACTCAACAAAGTCCTCTTATTATTAGTATTTTTGCAAGTCATGTTTGCATGTCATTCTTATCATGAGGTTTGTTTGCAACTTCCTTTTGTTCTTAAACTCATACTAGGATAGCATAAGAGCTCTCCTAAAATTTTCTCCCTATGCGGGATACACTAAAAGCACATGAGTCATAACAACTTTCTCCCGCCATGCAGGATAAGTACTATGCCAAACTTTTCTCGCCATGCAGGATTGATTAACATAAATAATATGCCAACTTTACCCCACCATGCGGGTATTTTCTCAAACTTTTCCCGCCATGCGGGTACTTTCAGAAACTTTTTCCCGCCACGCGAGATAATTCCCTTGAACAGACATAAATACCAAGATTGGCTTACAATATATTCAATCATCAAATTTAAAAATAAATCTGAATACTCTTTAACACACATGCTTAATCCGACGTTGGTCAAACTAAACATGCATATACCTCTTTACAATTCTCATCAGTCAAACTGAAAATAAATTCTTCTTCATAGAGAGTACATAGAAGATATTTCTTAAACAAGACTCTTAATGATCTATTTTTTTTTTCTTAGATCAATATCCCAGAATTCTTTTTTTAAGCCATTCTTTAAATTGAATACATCCCCTCATGCAATGGTCTTCTTTATTTATCATCTTCTGAGTCACAAGTACCCAGCACTTTTTCTTACTGCCTTCAAGAATGAAAGGATGAAGATCTCTGTTTTGAAAAAATATTCAACAATAATCATCGATAATGCTCATTCAACTTTGAAATCTTTATGTTCTACTCTATATCATCGTTGGGAAAAAAATAGAATAAAACATCATTCTTATACATTAATTTCACGTCACCGTTGGGTACCAATAGAATTAACATATAGAAACTCAATAATCTTGAAAACATAGAACTGCTCCTCAAAATTAAATTCTCCTATTGGTTCAAATTTAATTAGAAGACAATCAACTTCATTGCAGCGGAAACATGGAAATACATTTCTCTAATTTAAGAGCATTCCTTGATCTTTATCTATTCTTTGAAAAATTAGTCAATTTGATGCAAAATTCATTAGAGATTCAAACTTTAAACATAAAACTCATAGAATTATAATATTGTTATCATCAACATTGGTCAGAAAATAACAATATCATAATTTAACTTTAAGCTTAAACTCATAAATAAATTTATAATATTATTATCATCGACGTTGGTCATAAAATAACAATATTATAATTTAACTTTAACCATAAACCGATTATTCCTCCAATTAAAATTTTCCCGTTGGTTCCAATTTTAACTGGAGGGTAAACTTTTCATCATTTACTGAATAATTATAACTGCTCTTCAAATTAAATTCTCCCATTGATTTGAATTTAATGAGAAGACAATAATCTTTAACTTTGCAGCCGAACACATCAAATAATACTTTTAAAATAATATTATTCAGGAGCATCACTTTGTACTTTTCTACTCTCTAAAACAAATTATCTCGTTGTTCAAATTTGAGTAGAGATGTAACATTTAAACTTTACAGAATTTATTCAAAGCGCTTCTGAATAATAATAAACAAAACCACTTGCCAAACTGTTCATTCGGGCCAACAGTTAAGTGACCCGCGGTCCAGCCGCCAAAACTGGTCTGCGGAGCCTAGCGAGCAACCGGCAGCGCGGCCCAGCGCAGCCCCACGAGCGGCCCAGCCCTGGCTGCAAGCAGCGCGCGGCCCTTGTACACAGCAGCAGAGCGTGGCCCATGTAGCAGCAGCGTGGAGCCCAACCCCGCGCCCAGGCCAGCTACATCAGCGCGGCCCAACTCGTGAAACCGGCCCAGCCGCGCGCTCGCTCTTTCGGCGAAACAACCTGGCCTGATCGCTCTCTGTGGCCCAAAACGGCGGGCGGCGTGCGTGCTCCCCGCGCCCAGGCTGCAACCTGGGCCTGGGCTGGGAAAACTGCCACCCGCCTGGGCCTATTTTGGCCCGTTCAATCTGAGCCGCTCACTTCGATCGGACGACTGGGAGACGATTTTGGAGAATCAAAACCTCCATGCCGCCGCACCCCTAAAACCCTAGGTCATTTTTCATTTCGCCCTTCAGCTCTGAGAGCTGGCAACGACGGCTGCCATGCCGGTCGTCGGTAATGGAGAAGGAGGCCGGCTGCCGGAGCAATCCGTTCCTTTCCCTTTTTTTTTCTTTTCCTTTTCCCACCCCTTTCTTCTTTCCTTGCACCGAGCAGCGGCGCCCACCCGAGCATCCCGAGCGAAGGCCACCCTTGGCGAATGGAGGAGGTTTCGGCGCCGCCGTGATTCCTCTCGCCGGCGCACGCGTGCGGCCGAAGCCGCGCGTGGCACCGTCGAGGGAAGTCGTGGTGGTGCTCTGGAGCCCGCGTTCCCTTTTCATCTCTAAGCCAGAGCCCATGGCTCGGCTTCCTCTTTCGAGCGCGGCATCGGGAACCTCTTCCCGCATGCTGGTGAAGCCGCCATGCGGCTTCCTTACCCGCGCGACGACGGTAGGAGAGAGACCGGGTAGGTCCTCCCTCTTTTATTCTGTTAGGGTTAGGGTTCTTCTTTTGTACAGATCGAAATCCGTCTTTTGTTCTTCTTTTCTGTGATTTCTTTCTATCCCGTCAACAAGATCTACTCATAAGGACCCGACTTTGATACCATTGTTAGACTTTAGGATCACTAGCAGTAGATCTAGGGGTACTTTTCTTTGATGATGGACAATGTGACCCAGTACATGAACTGGAAGAAAGAGAAAGGAGACAGGAGGGGGAATCACAGACCAGTGGGGTTCGAAGAGGAGGAGCTGAAGTCGGTGGCCATCACGTTCGTCCGAGAAGGTCTGCGCACGGGCAGCGATGTTCGGTGAAGAAAAGCGGAGCAGTGCAGTGGAGTCGCCGGTCTAGTGGCGGCGATGGTGCAGTGGAGCTTCCCGTCGCTGCAGCGCCCCCCTCGATCGGACTCAGGAATTGAGGTGGGGCAGTTAGGCAGTGGTGAACCTCATACTCTGTGTCCTAGCCCCCACCTCCTATTTATGGCGCTACGCGACAGAGGCTCACTAACCATGTAATATTGGGCTGGACGCCCCTGATCAGGGCGTGGATCAGGGCCCAAGTCGGCCGTTGGGCCAACTCGGTGGAGATCAACCTAATAGAGGATCCAAAAAGAACTCAACTAATTTTTAGCAGCTAACGTTTACTATTACGGTCCAAAGAAGTTCTTAGTGGGAAACTTCCCTGAAGCTTTCATTTCCAAAACATGTCATCTTCATCACTAAACCCCAATTGATCCACCAGAAGCAGTCCTTCCCATTCCTTCACTTCAGGAAAAAGAACAGAAATAGCTCAAGCTCATGCATGATTTCCCTCCCTTGCGAAATCTGCAACTTTGTTTTCTATGCATGCACTTGCAGGGACGGTATGGACGGCGGCAGCGCACATCATCACGGCGGTGATCGGTTCCGGCGTCCTCTCGTTGGCGTGGGCGATGGCCCAGCTGGGTTGGGTGGCCGGGCCGGTGATCCTGCTGCTCTTCGCGGCCATCACCTACTACACCTGCTGCCTGCTTTCCGACTGCTACCGTGTCGGCGACCCTGCGACCGGGAAGCGCAACTACACCTACACTGAGGCCGTCGAGTCCTACCTAGGTACTTGCAAGCAGCACTTGACAAAAATCTGTTCATCACTTGCAAATTCAGACAGCCAATCAAATAGGCATGTGTGCAAGATCTCTGTCTTAATTTCTCTCTTGCGAGTGTGTGCATGTGTGCAGGCGGGGGGTATGTCTGGTTCTGCGGCTTCTGCCAGTATGCCAACATGTTCGGCACCGGCATTGGCTACACCATCACAGCTGCTGCCAGTGCTGCGTAGGTCCCTCCAACTAATAAATAACTTTTGTGCTGATTTGATTTAGTAACCAAATTAAACCAAATGATGTGTCTAGCGCTACTTGATCGACGGATGGGCTTTGGCTTGGCTGTATATGCACTGTGCAGGGCTATCCTCAAGTCCAACTGCTTCCACTGGCACGGGCACGACGCCGACTGCACCCAGAACACAGGCTCCTACATCATTGGCTTCGGCGTGGTGCAGATCATCTTCAGTCAGCTCCCCAACTTCCATGAGCTCTGGTGGCTCTCTGTAATCGCAGCCGTCATGTCCTTCTCCTACGCCACCATCGCCGTCGGCCTCGCCCTCGGGCAGACCTTGTCAGGTACGGCATACACATGTAAATTGTCTCAACCTATAACAATACATAGCACTACTCATTTTCTGGCTGGCACTGGCAGGTCCCACGGGGAAGACGACGCTGTATGGCTCACAGGTTGGAGTGGACGTTGATAGCGCAACGCATAAGATATGGATGACGTTCCAGGCTCTCGGCAACATCGCATTTGCCTACTCTTACACCATAATTCTCATTGAGATCCAGGTCAGGAAAGCTACTTTGTACTCCTACTCCACGATCAGGACACGTGCATAAAAGATATGGGTACGTGCGGGTGCATCAGGACACGCTGCGATCTCCGCCGGCCGAGAACAAGACGATGCGGCAGGCGTCCATCGTGGGCGTGGCGACGACGACGGGGTTCTACATGCTGTGCGGCTGCCTGGGGTACTCGGCGTTCGGCAACGCCGCGCCGGGGAACATCCTGTCGGGCTTCTACGAGCCCTACTGGCTGGTGGACTTCGCCAACGTGTGCATCGTGCTCCACCTCGTGGGCGGCTTCCAGGTGTTCCTGCAGCCGCTGTTCGCCGCCGTGGAGGCCGACGTGGCGGCGCGGTGGCCCTGCGCCACGCAGGGGCACGGCGGCGTCAACGTGTTCCGCCTCGTGTGGCGCACGGGGTTCGTGGCGCTCATCACCCTCTTCGCCGTCCTGCTGCCCTTCTTCAACAGCATCCTGGGCATCCTCGGCAGCATCGCCTTCTGGCCGCTCACCGTCTTCTTCCCCGTCGAGATGTACATCCGGCAGCAGCAGATCCCGCGGTTCAGCGGCACGTGGCTGGCGCTGCAAACCCTCAGCTTCTTCTGCTTCATCATCACCATCGCAGCCGGCGCTGCCTCGGTGCAGGGCGTCCGCGACTCGCTCAAAACCTACGTGCCCTTCCAGACCAGATCGTGAATTCGTGATGCATGAACACGGTCCCGTACGTCGTCATAACGTGCAGTACTGGTTTACGCGTTTTTTTTTGGTAAACAAGATCCTTACGCGCTCATCGGTTTGGAAGCTGCTCAAGCTGCTCCTTGATTCTAAAACAGGATTTGTGACAGTACTGGACTGTGGCATGGTTGTTTTGCGATGATAATAGCGGGACGAGTAGATCATAGGAGCAGATCCTCGTTGGCGTTTGGCGATCTTCCTCCATTCTTGTGGCTGACTACGCAACAGCCTCACATAGGCACTGTAAAACAGTTTTAAATAGCAGGCTAAGCCCCTTAGCGGCAGACTTTTCCAAAGGCTAAGAAAGGCTATAGCGGGCTAAGCCATTTAGCGGCTGAAAAAATATATGTGAAACATCAAGAAATTCTACACATATATAAACATAGAAGATGAACTAGGCATTACAAATACGAACTAACTATTGATAGGAATATGGGTAAATGCCAATTTACAGCAGCAACAGTGAGCTTGCCAATTTACAGCAGTAAACACTAAACAGTGAGCACGGAATGAGTCCACGGTGAAATCTAGCACTACCAAATGTAATGGACAAATAAAACCACGACCGCATGATCATCCAGGCATCCAGCAGACAAGAAGTAAATAACATACGAGATCCAGCACTACCAATTACCAAATCTAATATGACTATATGAGAAGAAGGGAAGGACCGAAGGAACATGCATATCTGCTCCGCTTGGGACATGGTCGCCGGCTCGCCGCTCGCTGGTCGAAGCTGCTCGCTCCCACAGGTCAGAGCTGCTAGCCGGTCGAAGCAACAGCAGCCACCTGCCGGTTGAAGCAGCAGCAGCCGCCGTCGCGGCGCCACCGCAAACACTCCCGTCCACTGCCCCCTGACTGCCTATGTCTCTCTCCAATCAGTAGTGTATTTAATCGATTTGGGCCTGCGCGTGATTTGGGCCAGAGGTGCTGACCGCTGAAAGCCCACGCTGGGTTTCGCCTAATAGCGGCGCTAAAAGAACCGACGTTTAGCAGCCCTTAGCGCGTTTTTAGCCGCTATATATATATAGCGGAAAAAATCGTTTAGCGTCAAATCTGTTAAAGCTTAGCGGTAGATCATTCCAAACGCTATAGCCCTGCTATAGCTGGGCTAAATGCCTAAATCCCGCTATTTCGAACTTTGCTGTAAAATCTAGCCAATTACTACAATCATCAGCTAACCAACAAGGGCAATGCTAAGATACAATCTTTGCCTATAAAGAGGTAATACTGATCTCAAATCAATCCGAGCCATTCATTTTTCATATTTTATGAATTACTTAATAAATTGAAAAATTTAGGAAAACAAAAATAAAACTTATCGGTGGATTGCTAAATTAACTTTGACTTTTGTTGTACATGTTACTAAATTGTGGCCCGTTGTAATGTTGGCTAATATAATTAATTTTTATCGGTGGATTATATGTAAGCACGTTATATGCATTAAAAGGCTTATCGGATTTAAAAGTTACAAACAATAAAACGTTACTTGCACTAACACATTATTCACTCATGTTACCCACGCTCATCTGCACTAACATGCATGGACACGCTAGCCACGTGCATGCTAGCTAGCCGCGTACACACGCTAACCACACACACGCTAACCCCACCACTACTAGACTCAAGGTTTTTTTCCTGACGGCTAAAAACCATCAGGAAAAGCCAAAAAAAACCAGCAGTTAGGAACAAGCCGACAGGAATATGTCAACAGGAAAGGTGAACTTTTCCTGATGGTTAGCCCTCAGGAAACAATTCGTGATGGCATTTTCTGACGGCTACGCTTTGACCAATCAAACTCGAATCCTGGCAGCATGACCGTTAGGAATTTCCATCAGAAAAACAAAATTGACAGAAGAAGTGATGTCTTTCCTAACACGAGCACCGACAGGAGAAAATGATCATGCCGACAGGGAACTACACCACCAAAATTTTAATTTAATATATTACAACCATTAATCCAGCAATTATAGCTAATTGATACACTCAAAAGGCATAGTTAATCTACATATACGTATCTAACTCATTGTCCATCAAAATATATGTTGTTCATCACATTCACATGTCATCCAAATTCAAATAGTTGTGATTGATTGGTACATATTAGTTGATCCCAACATTGGAAAATTCAAATAATTTTGGTTAAACTTGAGATACTTTGACTATGTGAATGTGATCTCTGGAGGGAGCTCACTGAACATCCTGGTTCATGGCGCTCGCTACCGTGACAGACACAGGACGGGTGCGGACGGACCCGTGAGGTGGTTGTACTGTACTCCCTCCATCCCAAATTGTACTGTACTCCAGAGATCGCGGACGCCTCAGTGCTGTGAAGATCGACCTGGAGCAACAACTTCATTGTCGATCCCATCCTGGAGGCGGTGGGACTTCTGTCACGGCTGCTGTCGCGGCTGAACCAGCTGTCCCTCCCGGCTAGCTGAACGTGCTGGACCTGTCGGACAACATGCTATCCCAGCGAGATACTGCAGCCGCTGTGCACGCTGTTGCCCAAACTCGCTGGACTTCTCCATTCTCCAACAATCACCTGTCGGCGGCGTGCTGCTGTAGCTCATCAAGGATGGCCTGCTGGAGAGCGTGGCGGCGAACCTGGGGCTGTGCAAGGCATTTCGGCTGAACCAGACGGACCCGGCGCTGCCGCGATGGCCACAGTAGTACTGTACTCTGATTTCCATGCGACCTTCCTTCTACGTCCAGATGGAAAATTTAACGAGAAAGAGCTAGCGCCCGGACGTTCGGCTGGAGGAGGCGTCCGGACACCGCTCGCCGTTTGAACGCATTGTGCCCGCGTAACAGGGTCATAACAGATAGGAGCGTGCCCGCCTCACCACACCTGCGGATGCGCGCCACGGAGGCGTTTGCCGGCCTTAGGCACCCGCACGATAACCCACGGCGGAGCCCCTACAACAGTAGCAAATGGCTACAGCAGGCCGCTATCTCCTAGCCACTGGGGCCATTATTCCAACTTGTGCTCCCATGATCTATTTTTGAAACATCCAGTTGAAACACTCGCCACACATATGACTGAAGAAATATTTCAAACATGCGTGTATAGCCATAGCAACATATGCAACATCAAGATGAAACACTCGCAACATACGTATAAAACACTTGAAACACTTGAAACACGTGCTTGAAACATGCATGTTATGCAACATCCAGATATACTTCTGCAACATCTAGATGAAACACTTGAAACATACGTCTCAAAACAACTGAAACACTTGAAACATAAGCTTGGAACATGCGGATATTATCATTGCAACATATGCAACATCCTAGGATATACTTTTGCATCATCGTGATAAAACACTTGAAACATGAGTCTGAAACGCCTGAAACACTTAAAACACAGCGTCGCCGGCCTACCTGACGGGGAACTACGGTAGCCAGCAAGGTTGCGGTCCCTTCTCTCCCCAGCCTCCACCGCCCCAAAGCCCCTCATCCTCCTTTTTCTCCTCCTCTCACTCTCGTAAAAGGGTGAGTACCGCGCGACCACCACAAGCCTCGTTGGCGGTGCCCGCGCCCACGACTTGGCCGGGAACCGCACCAACGAGGAGGGACCTAGGGCGTGGAAAGCAGTGCCGGGTTAGAGAGACACGCGGGACACTACCGGCGCAAGGGCGAAGCCTGCGGCGACGTCAACCATGGATGGCGGTGGTTGGGCGCAGGCATGGTGGCAGGCCTTATCTGCATCGAAAGGAACGAGTGGAGTGGACGGAGTGATTCTCGGCGGGGAGTGGGGGAGATATTTTTTTAGAGAGAATGCGTTGTTGGGCCGGTAGCGTGTAGGCCCAGGAAGACGGGGAGAGCATTACCGAAAATTTGAATGCACTTTTATTGGTCATGCTTTTGAACCGTTTTGATCCAAGACCAATGGGAGCCAATGAGAAGACAGCAGTTCCCTTCTTGCCATTCCATGGCAGCGAGTATGCATCACAGACCTGTGGTCTTGACCGACTCTCAAACTGAAACTCCGTCCGAGATGCCTGGCTTTCTGTCTTCTTCAAGTTATCCATTTATATATTGCAACAAGTTATTTTCTTTTGGTCCGGTTGTCAAAAGTAGTACTCTTTCTTTGGATGAAAATGGTATGGATATTATCTGACCATATTTGAGACCGAATCCGTTTAGGGGAATTGACATCTGTCCGTATCTGAGTCCGGATATTCAACATCCGATACCGTATCCGTATCTGAATACTCAAATCGCATATTTATAATATCGATATCCAATATCCTATTCGGCATAGTTGACACTATCCATATTCGAATCCGAATCCGGACAAAAATATGAAAACAAATGTAATATCAGTGATATCCATTCGTATATGATCCATTTTCATCCCTACTCTCTCTGTTCCAAATTATAAGTTGCTTTAACTTTTTTAGTATATCGAATTTGTTATGTATTTAGACATACATATATGTCTAGATGAATAGCAAATTCGATGTATCAAAAAAGTCAAAGTGACTTATATATGTCTAGATACATAGCAAGTTCGATGTATCAAAAAAGTCAAAGTGACTTATAATTTGTAACGAAGGGAGTATAACATTTCGTTAAGAAACTTCTATATAAGGTATAACTTTTTTTTGAAACCAAACTAGCAGACTTTATTCATTCAGAATTGTTACATCATTTGTCGAGAGATCTAGAATAAAGTTAGGGGTTCATCGACCCAAGTACAAGTTTGCTTATATTGCTTGGATATTAGCACAGAACTGCTATGCAGAAATACTTGCTCTGTGTCTAGCGTTGCTGTTAGTTTCTGCTGGGATAAACTTTTGATGTCATATATATTGTAACTTCTTAATATTTCTCTCTCATGCAGAGCTCCTTTACTCTGTTTGCCAAGAGAAATATCATCCCAAATTCTCATTTACCACTTCGCAAAAACTACATGTCCCTATATGATTTACTTATTTATTTGCATGAGATTCCCATGGTTGTGTAATGTACCTACGTTCTTGATAAATGAGATGTAATTACCAGTGCATGTCACCTAAATGCCTTTGCCAATTAGCATCATACCTGATTAAGCAATCGTATGGTATTCTCTCCACTTGCATATTCATGTGTTCCCGTAATGGCATAATCACATCATCTCAGGATGCTTTGCCCCTACTATCCTAATAATATCATAAAGAGCATCAACATGCAAATAATACCTCCTACAAATCCCGCGGCAACGCACGGGGTTTCCACCTAGTTAACATGTAATCGGGTTACCATCTAAGGAAGCTTTAATTTGCGTCTATATGTATTGTCTTCATTTATATCTAGATTAGATTATAACGGACTTTTGTTGACATACTGGATATGAATTGAATTGGGTACTAGTTTCATAATCGGGTTTCATCTTCAAATTGGAAACTAGTTTCATAATTTTTTGAGCTAAAACAAAATTTCTTTGATTTTTTAAGATTAAACTAGATTTTAGGGTTTTTAATTGCATTATCTTTTTCAAGTAAAAGTATTTGGATTTTTTTTTAAACTTACTTTTTATTATTTTTGGATATTTTTTATACAAATATTTCTAGTGCGATTCATCTCTTGGAACTTTCAATTTAGTCTAATCATCCCCATACGTGGCACCACATCAGTTAAACCACCATTAAAACGTTCAGGGTGCAACAATGAATAGTTTTAAAAAGTTGACTGGGGTTAAAAAGTTGGTTTTGTAGATTAGAGAGGAAACACAAATGACCGCGATGACGAGAGAAGTAAATTGGAATTTTCCTTGGTAGAATGGACTTTTCGTTTTTAGTTAATACACAACCATAGGTCTGAGATGAACAGGCCTTTTCTACGAACTGGCCCGGCCGGCTCAGACCTAACATTCTCTCGGTTGCCCCTGCTGCCCGAACTCAAATGTGGTAAGGCAGGAAGGGTACAATTACTCCATGGCGCCTACATGTCTAGACCATCTTCCTCTGCTTCCAGAACCATCCCCTACTTTCTGCCGTTGCGCCGCGTCGCACATCCAATATCTCTATGGTTTCTTAGATGAGTTTCACCGCCGTGGTGTTCATCATCCTTGCCGCCACTAGCCCCACCATCGCCGCCGCCACCGCCGCCGTTGCCGCCTCCTTCATCTCCTCGGTGGTGGAGATGAAGGAGGCGGCGATGATCTATAATCTTCAATTGTGAGCTCAATCACCTCCGCTGCTCCAAGCCGTCTATCGTGTCGGGAAATACGGAAAAGTAACAAGAAATCCGTAGCAACTCGAAGATCAAGTGTCTCTAGAATGCATAGCATGATGATCTATAAAATCAATTTCCATCTCCTACACTATGAATTTAACATAGGCTTATATATGAACTTAAAAGTTGTGGAATGTCAAATTCCAATCTAAGTAGATTCAAATTCCTCCAAAATGTCCAAATAGGTTGTTGGTTAGATATGGAACATGAGAGATGTGGGAGTGGAGAGAAAGAGAGAACCAAAATGAGTGAGAGGCTAGCCCCCCTCTCCACCTTCCCCCTTTCTCCCTTTTATAGAAAAGGTGGGAGGGGAGGTTTTCATTATTCCTTCGGTGGGTCTTGTATTTTACACTAGAGCCTCCAGGGCTACTGATGGGGCCTTAAACCTTATCCTACAAGCCCATAATCTATGTAATTGAGCCCTGAAAACACCAATAGGGTCTCTAACATATAGTACACCCCCAACAATAGCCCCTCAGCTATTCGGTTTTGATCGAAAGTACAAGACCCAATAGCTGAATACAATTAAGTGTGGCCCAATTACAACTCAGTCTCGGCAAGCAGCTCTTGTCTATACAGAGACAATCTATGGATGATTTTGTCGTTAGCTAGTCTTCGCTATTGACCTTCACTCGAACCTTCATGACCCTGTCTCTGGCAGAGCCCTTGATACCTTCCTTTCATATAATTAAGCCTTCGCCGAAGACATTGATGTAGTTGAAGTAGGTGAAGTAGTCGACATTGGTGAGGTAGTTGTAGATGATCATGACCCATCTTCAAGCTTTCACTACAATGAATGTTCTTAGATGTCCCTTTTAGCTCTGGTCAATCCGTTTTATAGAGGGGAGGTACCAAAACATTTGTTGTTCTTAGTATTTACTCATTAATTTGGCAACCATTCAATATCACATTTTCACATTTGCTCTCTGACTTTCATTTCTTAACAAAGCATACTATAATTGTACATCTACTCAACTATTCACTGAATTCTTACTTGATCTAGCTACTTTGCTTGTTAGTGTAGGTGACCAAGGGTTTTTCTAGGTATATGGGTGGCAATCTAATTTTAGGATTGATAGTAACTAGATTTGGTAGGTTCACCGTGTTATTGAATGGTTGCGTGCTTCTTGTCAACCAAGCGTCAGAAGTGCCGGTGAAAGCCTTGTACCATCTTGAATGTAATGCTCTTGAAATTTTGAAGACTTCCTTTTAAAAATAAGTATGGAAGTATTCTACGTACACATGATAGCTATCTAAAAAACACATCAAGAGAAAAGATAATAAACAAATTGAACATATCTCGCTAGTTAGGTTGTTTAGAGTGATACCTGTTGGAATTTATATGGGCTTGGCCCAATAACCAATTGTGAAATTCCTAATAAATCTCAAAAGGCCATTCATGTGAGCAAGAGGGGATGTGGGAACTTTTTAGTACCACCTTGCTTGTTGAAGTGGAGGTAGTCATACATAAATATGGAAGTCCTCTCCACTTCCTCAAGTCTAGTGTGAGGAGGAGTAAGAGAAGCCCACACGCGCGCTCACTCGCCTCGTCTCGCCGGGTGGAGCGGGGCGGGGCGGGGCGAAGGGCGCGGGTGCGCGGCACCTGCGTGAATGGTCCACCGAAATCCGGCTCCTCGCCTTGCGGGAGCGCGATCTCCTTTTGCTGTTTTCGTTTTTGGTTTCTTGGCCTTCAAGTTGCATGAGTCCTAATCGGTTACAAATTAAGAGTCCTAAATCAATTTAGATCGTGATCGCGACACGAGATTGGTTGGACAGGACTATATAAGCAACCTACCGGCCACACCAAAATGTATCCAGTTGAGCTAGGGTTTTTGCCTCTACTCGCTATTGCGCCGCCGCTGTAGCTACTCCAGTCCGATCGCTTGCGTGCACCAGCGACCGGGTGAGCAGGTCTTCAGAACCCTCTTCTTTACGATCCTGCATCGGGAGAAGGCGAATAAGGTTTTTGGAAAGCGTTCTTCGTGCGACTGCTCCCAAAGCTTCCACAACGGCTCGTCTTCCAAAGGGGTGCGACGGCGCGTCGGCTTCATCATGCTAGAGCTCGCGGGATCATCATCAAGAATACTCCTCCACCTCTCATCGACGACTTCGACGACGGCTTCAACATCGACAACATCGACATCAGTGATCTCGCTCCATCACCACCGCCAGCCACATCTTCAACACCATCTACTACTACTACAATCGAAAGGTATAATTCTCTTGATCTAATCTTGATGTTCGTACAATCTAATCTATCTGCTAGACTATCAATGCCTGTCATGTTGATGCTGTGGAATATGCTGATCTGCTATACTAGTATGCCATACATGTTTAATCTAGTTCATATATTTGCCATGATTTATGTTCTAGATTTAATCATGCTTTTAATCTGGAAATTGCCTAATTCTTTAACAATCCAAAAACCTTATAATAGGTTGTTTCCAGAATTATCTATGGCTAGTTTTGTTGACGCGCTGAGGCCGGAAAAGTTTTCTGGTACGCATTTTAAAAGGTAGTCTGTCAAGGTCACTGATTGGCTTACTGCCATGAAAGTTTTCTGGGTCAAAGATGACATGCCTGAGGAAAATATGTCTGATGAAGATCAGAGAAAATTCTAGGAAGCTAATGATATCTTTGTGGGAGCTGTGTGTAATGTGCTTTCAGATTATCTATTTGATTCTATGATGCACTTAAGAGACGCAAAGGCTCTATGGGATCATCTGAATGCTACTTATGATGCTTCAGATGCAGACAAAGAGTTGTATACCATGGAGAGCTTTAATGACTACAAGATGGTTGCTAATAAATCAGTAGTCGAGCAAGTTCATGAGATTCAGCGCCTGGCTAAGGAACTTGAACTCCTTAAATGTGTCTTACCCGATGAGTTTATGGTTGGGTGCATTATTGCTAAATTGCCTTCTTCATCTAGGAATTTCGCCACAAGTCTTAAACACAAGAGACAGAAAATATCAGTTGAAAACCTGATAGCATCTCTTGATGTCGAGGAAAAAGGTCGGGCTAAAGATAACATTGAGAAGGGGAACGAGGAAAAATCTAGCGCCCACTTTATCTAGAGAAACCATGGCAAGAACAAGGGAAAGCCTAAGCAACCTGCTTTCAATGCCAAACAAAATATTGCCTTCAAGAAGAAGAAGAAGAAAGACAAAGCAGAGCTATCTTGCTTCACATGTGGAGAGCTTGGTCATTTTGCTAGAGATTGTCCGGAGCGAGCGGACAAAAAGGAGAAAAAGGCAGAGCTATCTTGCTTCACATGTGGAGAGCTTGGTCATTTTGCTAGAGATTGTTCGGAGCGAGCGGACAAAAAGGAGAAAAAGAAAGTTCACCTCGTGACAGCTAGTAGTGCTGATGACAGGTATGGTAATTTTCCTACTGTACTTTTAGTGTTTCAATCTCCAAGTTGGTGGGTTGATACAGGTGCTAATATTCACGTGTGTGCTGATATCTCTTTATTTTCTTCTTACCAGGGGCTCCAAGGTTCCTCTGTCCAGATGGAGAATGGGTCACATGCTTCTGTTCGTGGTGTTGGCACGGTAGATCTGAAGTTTACTTTGGGAAACATCGTGCAACTGAAGAACATACAACATGTTCCTACTATTCGCAAGAACCTCGTTAGCATCTCCCCTCTATTGAGAGATGGGTTTAAGGTAGTGTTAGAGTCTAATAAAGTAGTCATGTCTAAGCGTGGACAATTTATTGGTAAAGGCTATGATTGAGGAGGCTTTTTCTGCCTATCTTTGACAGATTTTTGTAATAAGTTAGTGAATCATATTTGTGGCACGATTAATGATAATTCGAGTGTTTGGCATTCTCGCTTATGTCTTGTTAACTTTGGATTGATGTCACGTTTGTCTAGCCTAAATTTAATTCCAGATCTCATTATTGCCAAAGGTTCTAAGTGCCATAGCTGTGTGCAATCTAAGCAACCTCGAAAGCCTCATAGGGTAGCGGAGGAGAGAAACTTGGCACCTCTAGAACTCATACATTCTGATCTTTACGAGATGAATGGTGTGTTGGCAAAAGGTGAAAAGAGATATTTCATGACTTTAATTGATGATGCAGCTAGATTTTGCTATGTTTCCTTGCTTAAAACTAAAGATGAAACACTAGACTACTTTAAAATCTAGAAGGCTGAAGTTGAAAATCAACTAGAGAGAAAAATTAAACATCTAAGTTCAGATCGTGGTGGTGAATATTTTCCTATATTATTTGATGAGTTCTGTGTGGAACATGGTATTATTCATGAGAGGACAGCTCCCTATTCGCCCGAATCAAACGGGATTGCCGAGAGGAAAAACCGCACACTGACTGACTTGGTGAACGCCATGTTAGACACTGCTGGTCTATCTAAGGCATGGTGGGGGAAGCTCTATTGACTGCGAGTCATGTCCTGAATAGAATGCCAAACAGAAATAAAGAGAAAACTCCATATGAGAATTGGATTGGAAGGAAACCATCACTTTCATACTTGCGCACGTGGGGATGTTTGGCGAAAGTCAATGTCCTAATTTCTAAGAAGCGTAAGCTTGGACCAAAGACTGTGGATTGTGTCTTTCTAGGATATGCTCACCATAGCATTGCCTATAGATTTTTAGTAGTAAAATATGAAGTTCCTGATATACATGTGGATACAATTTTTGAATCTCATGATGCTATATTTTTTGAAAATATATTCCCTATGAAAAATATGTGTAGCAATGCTAGATTTTCCTCTGAGATAGCTCCTGATTTTACTATACCTATTGAGTCTTCTATTGAGTCATTTGAGCAACCACCTGAAGAAGTCCTTGAGGAGAATGACAGTGAAGTTCCTGTGAGGAACAAGAGACGAAGGATTACAAAATCCTTTGGTGATGATTTCATTGTGTATCTTGTGGACGATACTCCTACCTCTATTACAGAGGCATACGCATCTCTAGATGCAGATGATTGGAAAGAAGCTGTTCATAGTGAGATGGACTCGATTCTTTCTAATGGAACTTGGGAGTTATCTGAGCTACCTTTTGGTTGTAAATCAATTGGATGTAAGTGGGTGTTCAAGAAGAAGCTTAGGCCTGATGGTACTATTGACAAGTACAAGGCTCGGCTTGTGGCTAAGGGTTATACCTAGAAGGAAGGCGAGGATTTCTTTGATACTTATTCACCTGTTGCTAGAATGACCACTATTCGAGTGCTACTTTCTCTGGCTGTCTCGTATGGTCTTCTCGTTCATCAAATGGACGTGAAGATAGCTTTCCTTAATGAAGAGTTAGACGAGGAGATTTATATGGATCAACCAGATGGATTAGTAGTAAAAGGTGAAGAGCAGAAGGTGTGTAAATTACTGAAGTCTTTGTATGGCTTGAAACAAGCACCTAAACAATGGCATGAGAAGTTTGACACTACTTTAACTGGTGCGGACTTTGCTGTTAATGAAGCTGATAGGTGTGTGTATTATCGACATGGTGGGGGCCAATCTGTTATATTATGTTTATATGTTGATGATATTCTAATCTTTAGAACAAACATTGATATTATTAATGAGGTCAAGTCTTTTTTGTCAAAGAGTTTTGACATGAAAGATCTTGGAGAAGCTGATGTAATTCTAAACATTAAGTTGATTAAGGAAGATAGTGGGATTACCTTGTCACAATCTCACTATGTTGAGAAGGTCTTGAGCCATTTTGGCTTTATGGATAGCAAGCCTACTCCAACACCTTATGATCCTTGTGTGACATTGAGAAAAAATAAGAAGATTGCTAGAGATCAATTGAGATATTCTCAGATAATTGGTTCACTCATGTATCTAGCTAGCGCAACCAGACCAGATATCTCTTTTGCTGTGTGCAAGTTGAGTAGGTACATGTCCAATCTGGGTGACAATTATTGACATGCACTTGAGAGGGTCTTGCATTATCTCAAAGGTACAATGAGTTTTGGGATTCACTATTCTGGGCACCCAGCTGTGCTAGAGGAATATAGTGATGCGAACTAGATTTCTGATATTAATCAAATCTATGCCACTAGTGAGTATGTGTTTACTCTTGGAGGTGGTGTAGTGTCTTGGAGGTCTAGTAAACAGACTATTTTGACTAAATCTACTATGCAAGCAGAACTTACTGCTTTGGATACAGCTTCTGCAGAGGCAAAGTGGCTGTGTGAGCTCTTATCAGACTTGCGAGTGGTTGAAAAACCAATACCGACTATCCTTATGAACTGTGATAACCAAACAGTGATCACTAAAGTAAATAGTGCTAAGGATAATGTGAAGTCAACAAGACACATTAAAAGACGTTTAAAGTCTGTCAGAAAGTTAAGAAACTCCGGAGTAATCACTGTGGCTTATGTGCAAACAGACAAGAACCTGACAGATCCCTTTACCAAAGGGCTATCACGGAATGTGATAGAAATAGCATCAAGGGAGATGGGTTTGAGACCCATATGAGTTTACAGTAGTAGTAACCCAACCTTTTTGATCAGAGATCCCGTGACTTAGGATCTGGGAAGAACAAACTATTGGTAAACTGAGGAGAGTATAATTATAACCCTCTCTATGTGAAGATGCAATACTCTCAAAGCGTTGAGGCACTGCATGGTAGGTTGGCTAATGCCTTAACATGTTCTATTGGCTTTAACAAGCGAAGATGCTATCCTACAGAGCATTCTTGAAAGAACATACCTATATGAGTTCGACTGTATAACGTCGCAGTCTATGAGACTTGGGTGGTCTCTAGTAAGCTCATGAAGAGACTAGAGAGTATGACGTATATGCTCCACCTACGGAGTAAGGCTATTGGTAGCCAGGTACTAGTTTGACTTTGAGCAAAGCTTATTCGCATAAAACTTGCAATTCAAGGCATAGTCCATTGTTCAAGTTGTGGATGAGTGTAGCTTGAGGTTCTAGGTGGAAGTTCAACTTCACAGTCTCTGCCGAAACACTGGTATATCAAACAGTAGTGAGAACAGACAAATCTCTAAATGGGTATTTGAGATCTGGTGGGGGATTATTGGAATTTATATGGGCTTGGCCCAATAACCAATTGTGAAATTCCTAATAAATCTCAAAAGCCCATTCATGTGAGCAAGAGGGGATATGGGAACTCTTTAGTACCACCTTGCTTGTTGAAGTGGAGGTAGTCATACTTAAATATGAAAGTCCTCTCCACTTCCTCAAGTCTAGTGTGAGGAGGAGTAAGAGAAGCCCACACGCGCGCGCTCGCTTGCCTCGCCTCACCTCGCCGGGCGGGTGAAAGTCCTATGTTTGTTGTTGGCAATTAGTGACAATGCCTAAGTACTAACCACATATGCATAAGAATGTGTGTAGCTATGATGTGGTTGGTGCAATGACATGGTGAAGCAAGGATCAAGCAATGGTGATGTGATCAAGTGCTTGCCATGGTGAAGGAGGAACAAGGTGCAACCCTATGGAGCTCAAGGCAAAGGTATATGCTTAAGGGTTGTGTTTTAGTAACCAAGACACCTAGTGGGTGTGGTTACATTATAGGATAGATAGCCATACTATAAAGAGGGGAATGACACAGCTATTGAACTCCTAAGTGCCTCTAGGTGTGCATTTCATAATCATATGCATTTGGATAGAACTAATAATGCCTCAAAAAATGATTGTGAAAATGCTAACACACTCACACATGACGTGATCACTTGGTGGTGTTAGCACATTTGCGATGGTGTTGGAGTTTGAGCGGTAGAGAGGGTTTGGGGTCCTCTCTCTCCCTCCCACCGAGCTTGCGAGGTGGGATTTAGGCTTTTTCGAGGAATTGAAATGCCTATTTTCCTTTATGCCAATGTTGAGATTTGGAGGCGTTGTCACATGTTGTTTCACGAGCTAAAACATGTGCTAAAGTGACACACATACTTAGTCTAGCTCATATGTGAAAGGGTGAGTCAAACGGATGCAAACGGAGGTCACAGAGGTGTTCATTTGCTGTGGGATTCTTGTTTCTCTTGGTGGTTGCCGCCACCTAGATGGCTTGGAGCAGCGGTGGAGGTCCGGCATGTGTTGGTGATTGTTCGTGGCCGGCTCCGGTGAGCTTGTTGTGAGGGGTTGTTGTGGTTCCGTGGCAGAGAGCCGAATTCCAACTCTAGTGGATTGCTCGTGTCAAAACTTCTTGTCATTTGGTAGGTTCTTGTGGCGCCTTTTTGAGAGGCTCGGTGTGTGATACCGATTAGCCACCAAACCACGTGATGTAGGGGGACACAACGGGGACTAACGTGCCGGCAAGCATGTGAACCTCGGGATAAATCATCGTGTCTTCTCTTCGTTGATTGTGATTGATTTTGTCTCAGTGGATTGGTTATCTTGAATATCATCACTTGGAATTATTGATTGGTTGGCTCAATTCATCGCCCCTCGGTGAAATATTTCTTACCATACTCTTGTATTACATTTCAAGTACTTAGTTGTTTTCTCTGGTGCTTAGTACCTTGAGTAGAGTAGCCTTCTAGTTTTCCTCTTGCGGTTTGACTTGTGCGGTTGAGTGATATATATATATATATATATATATATATATATATATATATATATATATATATATATATATATATATATATATATATATATATATATATATATATATATTAGAATTGTCTTTTGGATAGGTGGCTTGCAACACTCCATAGGCTAGGCAAAACTTGCTTCTCACTATTTGTTATTGCTAATTATATTGTCTAGCACTTTTTGTAGAAAGTCTTATTAGCCTATTCACCCCCCTCTAGCCATCAAGACCTTTCAAGTGGTATCAGAGTCGTGGTCACCGTTTGTAAGGCTTAACAACCTCGGTGTAAGATGGCTCAAGTTGTGTTCAACCATGTCAGGGGTAAGCCTCCATTCTTTGATGGTGTCTCATCTTTTGATCATTGGAAAAGAAAGATGAAGCAATATCTTGGCTCTATTAATGAGAAGGTTTGGGAGGTGACACATCATGATTATGCTATCATTGATCCTGACAACCTCACCAACAATGACTGCATTAACAACCAATGCAACACTATGGCTCTCAACACTCTACAATGGGATTGATGCAAAGGTCTTTGAGAAAATCAAGGATCTTGAGATGGCAAGTGAAGTGTGGACAAGATTAGAGGAAACATATGAGGGCACTTCAATGGTAAAGAGTGTCAAGCTCTATATGCTCAAGGACAAGTTTGCAAGCTTCAAGATAAAGGATGATAAGTCTATACCGGAGATGTTCTATAGGCTACAAGTCATTGTCAATGATCTCAAGAGCCTAGGAGAAGATGTCAAGGATAAGGACTTCTCACACAAGTTCTTGATGAACTTACCTAAGAAGTTTGCTATCTTGAGGAAGATGATCCAAAGAGAGGGTTTGGACAAGGTGACTCCAAACCAAGTGCTTGGAGATGTCATGACCGATGCTCAATATGATGATGATGAAGATTGTAACACCTCAGGTGTTTAGCTCCATAATTGCATTGCATTGCATAAGCATAAGCATGCATCATTTCATGTTAATTCATGTGGTTGCAACAAATGTGATTTGTTTTTTTTAAAGTTTTGTTTGACTCACATCATGTGACACTATGGAGTTGGTGCAACTAAAGGGTAGAGTAGCTAATTACCTCTCACAGCACCTTAGTTATACTTAGGGTCACTCATGGAGCAAGGTTCATGTTGACCAAAATCACCAAAATGCCCTCCAAGGTGTAGTTGACCACCATTTAGCCCTAGGATGCTCTAGTTTGACCATTTAAAAAGTCTAGCTTAGAGGCCTTGCATGGAGGAGCACCCTTAAGCAAAGTTGTAGGGAATTTTATGGGAAACAAAAGTCTCATTATGACCATCTCATGAAACTGGCCAAAACATGCTCAAAAATGGCCCACAAGTCAGCTAGAGGGGCTGTCTCAACACTTAGAATTTTTCTAAGTCTCAAAGGTGTCCCTCCAGTTTTACTGTGGCCTACTTTGGAAGCTTGTAGTTTGCAAACTAGACCAAACCAGCCCCAACTCATATTGGCAAACTTGTAGTCCTTATGTAGCTCTACAACATTGTCAACATGACCATCACCTAGTTCTAAATGGTTTAGGAGTTGTGGTGTCTTGAAAATAGGGTTTCAGTCGGTTTCACTGACTGAAAACATGTTTCAGTTTCACAGTGCACCACTTTGGAGCTCTGTGGTTTCAAATCTAGGCCGAATCAGTCCTTGAGCCAATTGATAAAGTTGTAGTCCTCATATAGCTCTACAACATTGCCAACATCACCCATACCTGGTTCTCACTGGATTAGGAGTAAATTGAACCCAAAATCGCACTGTAAGTTGACGCCATCGAGCTCTGAAATGAGCCTTCAGTCACCGACAGTCGCAGGCCATCGCCGCCACATGTTCTCCACGCGCCGCGTGCGACCTGGCGCCTTGGCCAGCTGCCGAGCACATAGAAGGGCGCCTCTGCTGTCGTTCCGACCTCACCCATCTATTCCCTCCTCCTTCTTTCCTCTCTCGTCGGCAGAGCGGAGGAACCAAGCCACCATTGCCGCTCTTGCTCCGACGAGCTCGCGCACGTTTTCCACCGCACCACCGCGCCTCAAGTCCGGCCAACAGCTACACCTTGAGCCCCTCTACCCACTCGTCCCATCCCTGCCCTCAGACGCACCTTGGTAAGGACGAATTGTCAGTTCCACCACCGCCAGACCTCGTCGGCGTTCTCCCGCGCGGCGGCTCACCGTGGCTGGGGTCTTCGGTGCTTCCACTGCGAGCGCTAGTAGGTGCTTTAGGACCGGGGTAGTACGGGGATGCTCACCATGGGTCTAGGAAAGGATTCCGAGGTCACCGCCGGCGAGGAGCACCACCACCGCCCCGCTGGTCCGCCATGCCCGCCACCATCCCCCATAGCCGCAGCCATTGCTCCAATTAGTAGCACCCCTAGGTTCGCATGGAAGAGGCGAACGTGCCTGTGCCCTTGGTCTCGCCGGAGCTACCGCCGGCGGCGAGTTTGCCGTCGACCGTTTTCCTCCCCCGCCTTCGTCTCGCTGACAAGTGGGGCCCGCTCGTCAGAGCGCGCGCGGGCGGGATGGCCGAGCAGGCCGCGCGTGCGTCGCGGGCCACGCGCGGAAGCGGGCCGCACCACTCGAGCTGGGCCGCGCTGTCGGGTCGGCCGGCCCAGTGGTTCCTTTTTGTTTTATTTGAAATTTTAGTTTCTATATTATTTTACAGATTTGAATAATGTTTGTGATTTTCATATCTAGGGTTTGGTAGATCCAAAAATGGTGATCAAAATTTTATTGGGCTCCAAATAAAGTGTAGTTTCTAGGAAAAATATCAAATGTTTATGTGATGTTTAATTTCTGGAATAATTAATTAGAGTTTTGAAATGTGTTTTAGATTGCATGCAAACTTGTTTAAATTATATCTTGAGTTTCAGTGTTCCAAAAATTATGAATTTTGGTGGGTAGGCTAATTTATACTTGCTCTAGCTCTGATAAAAATTTGGGCAGTAGTGCTTAAGTACTTTTCAAGTTATAATGCTATCTTGTTATTTTAGGAAATACTTAAATGAATTTTTGTAATTTTTCTACATGTGCAATGTTCTTATAAATTTTTGGAGAATGTCTTGGTACCTTAAAGTGTCTAAGAAAAATAGGAAATCTGTTGTTTGACACTTTTTAATATGATTTGTTAATTATACAAAAATCAGCCTTTTGGGCTTGTGAATTTTGTTTAGGGAGTTTCTGTAAATAAATTTAGTTCAAATTTTTACAGTGGTCTCTTTTTGGTTCCTAGAGTCTCCTGTAATTTTTGTAGAATTTTAGGAGCAGTTTACATATATGTTTGAAATTCCACTTAATTAATTAAGTAAATTAAGAAAGGGGTGTAAATAAATATTCTAGGTGGGTACACCTTACTTTCTGGTGTTTTTGTGACCTTTGTGAACTTGTGGTAACATTAGTTTGGTCTTATGGGATGTTTGCCACATCAATAAATATTTAACCTTTACAATTCTAGGTTTCTGGACAGCTGGTAGTATCTTTGGGTTTGACCCTTAATAAAAGTGTTTGCTGGAAAACTTGTGAATACCAAAATTGTAGTAAACTTGATAAACTAGCTTGTGTCAAAATTTGGGAGCATTTGACTTAGTAATTTAGGAGTTATTGCTGTTTTAAGTGACAGTCCAGAATTGGCTGCTCTCTGTTTGGGGAGGACAGATTCTGGAACTTTGGGATTTTGACTAGGTAAACTTTGGAATTAAGTGTTGTGGTCTGAAAATATTTTGTGGTGCATTTCATAAGCTTTCCAGATTGTATTAGATCATATCTTTTGGAGTTGGGAATCTTTAGTTATGTTAGAATCTTTGAGCTGCTGTCCAGAATGTCTTACTGTGGTAACCTAAGTAATGTTACTCTTGTGTTGTTAGGTGTTAGGGCCTTAACCGAAGAAGAACATCTATATCTTAGGTTGGGTAGATTAGGTAAGTACTTCTCCACCGGAGAAGAGATTTGCACGTACTGATAAAATAACTTGATTAGATTATTGTTTTTATTTCTGAAATGCATTTCATTCCGAGCATGTTGCACCATTATGCATCCATAATATTTATTGTGCACTCATGCAATAGGTGTTCCGGAGGGGGTAACTCTCCTCGAATTCGAGCCTGTGATTCCGGAGAAAGTCCAGGACCTGCCGGAGCAGCCAGAGGAACCAACCGGCGACAAAGCTCCTGCCGAAGATCTACCCGAGTGTCCTGACCACCGGCCCTCGACCTTTCTGAAAGGCAAGCCCCGGTGCATGCTGAACCCATCAATTTATAAATCTATCTTGAGTACTTTTAATTGTTTAATGCATTAAGTTGTAGGAGTTGTATGAAAACAATTGCTTCATTATACTTGTCCTTGTCCAGATATCGTACTTAACCCTATATTAGGTTTAGGCACGTGTCAATGCTTAGCCCTGCTTAGTATGGTAGAAGTCGGGTGATTTCCGGTCATCCGCGAGATGTAGGAAGGAGTCACGAGTGGCTTTATGGCTATCGTGGATGGAACCATGCTTTAAAATGAAATGGAGACCCGGCGGGAGTTCGATAGTACAGCCGCAAGACACTTCACGTCTTGGGTGTGGAGCTATGCCCGTCTGAGTCGTTTAAGGACCGATTCGCTGTACGTCCTTGAGTCATGTTGAACGCAGTCTAACACTTAGTTGGCCGGATAAGTCGTTCCGACCGTGAAGCCGAGTAATGTGATTCAGGCCGGGAATCGAATGGTAGGTTGCTTCTTGGAGGAGAGAAAGGATGTGCTTGGGGACATTGGCGTGAGACCAAGGGGGGGTTAGAGTCCCTATCACCTGGCAGAGTGTCGCCCTTGGGGTCGCGACATTATTCGGACCCGCGATTCCTGAATCATATAAAACGGTGGCCTGTGCGACCCTGGCAGGGGTCTGCACGGTGAGTGTTAGAAATACCCCTCCAGCTGGATAGGAATTCGATTCGAATCGCCGTCGCTCCTGGTTAGTGAGCACTTGACTTGAGCAGCGGCAACGTAGATCTCATTAAATGAACTGGTGGTTAAGGGAATGATACAATGTTGCCACAATGACATACCTGCTATGGATATAATAATAATGTTGTTTGATTATACTCAAGTGAATGTTTAGTACAGGTGCTAAGATAGACGACAGGTAAATGCTAAAAGAACTGCTAGTATAAGTTATAAGAGTTTCAATTACTTATGCCTTTATGCAAAATGTTATGTCAGCTAGCCTCTTGTGTAAGCCTTGCATAATCCTTGGTGTCATCTTATTTCTGGTTTTCGACGGGTAAGTCTAGCTGAGTACATTCCAGTACTCAGGGTTTATTCCCTCCTGTTGCAGATGATATGCTCTACCAAGGCTTCTGCAAAAATTGTCTCCACCCTGCGGGTGACGAAGACTAGATCACTTGGGCGTGATCATCTTTTATGTACTTTCCTGATGCTTTTGCGGGTTGTTGATCAACAAGACCAGCAGTAGTTAAACAACTAGTGTGTGTTTGCTTCCGCTACTTTTATAAACTTGGTTTGTAATAATTTGCGACTCCGTGTATGTAAACTTATTTCGGGACTACTTGTGAAATGTAACGTATGATGTTGTATGTTGAATGATGCGATCTTGGTTGTAAGCAAGTTGGTTTGAAATCCTTCGTGGTTTCGATTGACTACCGGGATTATATGGGCTCAAGTTTGAAAATTTGAGCGCTTCGGTGCTTGTTTTTGTACTTGTGCTCTTATAATTTGGTCGGTTCTGTTACAAAGATGATAAAAAGGAGATCAAGGTCAAGCAAGAGAAGACCACCGCATTTAAAGCTTCATCCTCAAAGGGCAAGAGCAAGATTGATAGTGATAGTGATGATCCATTTGATGATGAGACCATGGCCCTTTCTAGTGCAAAAGATGGGTCGGTTCATGAAAAAGAGAGGCTATGGTGCAAGGAAGAGAAGAGACCACATGAAATCTAGAGAGATGCTATGCTACAATTGCAAGAGCCCCGATCATGTGGTAGCCAATTTCCCCTATGAAGACAAGAGGTTTCATGATGGGGAGTTGAAGATGAAGAAGAACAAGAAAGACAAGAAAGAGAAGAAAGAAAAGAAGAGCTTCACTATCAACAACAAGAAGAAGGGTGGTGGTGTAAGGTCCAAATGGCTAGAGGGGGGTGAATAGCCTATTTAAAATCTACAAGCTTCACTAAACAACCACGTTAGTATAAAAGATGGCTAATCTAATTCTAGCACTAGCTCAACTATACTATGCAAGCCACCTATACAATTCTAGTGAAGCAAGGCTATAATCTCTAATACACACCAATAAGACTAAGTCACTAAGCTACTTACTCCTATGTGATAAAAGCTACACTAAGATTAGTACAATAAAGTAAAGAGCAAGTGACTTGATTCTTATACCAACGATGTAGAGAAGTAATGCACTAGAAGAATCAATCACAATGATGAACCACAAGAGAAATCCTCGGCAAAGAGATGACACAAGATTTTTATCGAGGTTCACTTGCTTCCCGGCAAGCTACTCCTCGTTTTGGCGATACACCCACTTGTCGGTTCGTGAGCTAATCAACTATCAAGAGTCGAGCCCTCGGTGGGCACCGCACAACAGCACACAAGATGGGGATCCTCCAAGCCACGAGCTCTACTAGAGTATCCAATTTGTGAACTCCCACGGGAAAGGATTAAGAACCCCTTACAACACTTGGTGAGGGCTCCAACAATCTTCAATTGTGAGCTCAATCACCTCCGCTGCTCCAAGCCGTCTACCATGTCGGGAAACACGGAAGAGTAACAAGAAATCCATAGCAACTCGAAGATCAAGTGTCTCTAGAATGCAACTCTCAAGCAATGCACTTGAATCTCACTCAATCTCACTCAAGATGTGCAACTAAGCAAAGAGATGAGTGGAGAGGTTGTTCTCTAGCTCAAAGGATGTCTCTAGGTCTCAAAATGTGCAAGAGTTACCCTCAAACCCCGGACATCTTCTATTTATAGTGAAGGGGTACGCAGCTAGCCGTTACCGGATGATGCAGTGAAAATCGTACTGACCGGACGTACCGGTCAGGGTCACTACAGGACAAGCATAAACAGTGTGCGTCAGAAGTTACCGTTGCAGTGACTGAACGCGCTCTAGCGTTTGATCGGACGCGCTGCACCAGGCGTTCGGTCAGAGTCCAGTAATCTCCCACCACGACCGGACGCGTCCGATCGCACGTGACCGGACGCGTCCGATCGCATGTGACCAGACGCGCCGCGCGTCCGGTCGTCTCCACGACCAACTGTGCCCCTCTGGGTGCCTAACCGGATGCTCTGGTTCCATGAGAGACCAAACGCACTGGTTGGAAACCCTAACACCCGCGCGCCTGACAACTGCTGAGAACTGACCGGACGCGCCCGGTCAAACCGCGACCGTGTCCGGTGCAACATCCAGTCACCACAGTGACCGCTGTTCGCCTTCGTTTCTTTTCTGACTTCCGGTGCAGTAGAAAATAGGTATTTCACTTCCCCAAAAAGCACCGAATCCTGCCTCGCAAGCTCGGCGGGAGGGAGAGAGGAACCCAAACCCCTCTCTACCGCTTAAACTCTACCGCCTTCGCAAATGTGCTAACACCACCAAGTGTACACCACCATGTGCATGTGTGTTAGCATTTCACAAACATTTTCAAGGCATTATGTTAGCTCTCTACTAGATCCTAATGCATATGCTCAAGACATTGATCTAGTGGCACTTGATTCCCGAGCTAACCGTGATTGCCCCTCTTGATAGTCGGCTATGTATTCTAAACCCGATCAAGCACTTCTCTACTCATCTTAGATCGGTAAAAGGAAAACCCTATGGCTATACCTTTGCCTTGTGCTCTTAGATCCTTCTCCTCCACTTGATCATCATGTCCTTCATTTTATGTGCATCTCCACCATGTTCATTATTTCATGTCCATGCACCATCTCTTTGTGATCTTGTGGCCACTACTCCTTGCCACATACACCTTCATCACATGTGTTGCTTATGCCTAGCTCAAAACACTTAACACATGGTATTGGCAACTTGGTGTCATTAATTACCAAAACCAAACTTGGGCTTTCAGGTGGTTATGTGGTCACTTGGGATAGTGATGACTCCAATGATGATGATGAAGAGAGCTCAAGTGATGATGAGAAACCCATTTAGAGAGCTATTGCAAGCATCGCCCTCTCCAACAAGCCTTCACTCTTCGACACTACATCGACATGCCTTATGGCAAAGCCCACCAAGGTACAATATGATGATAGTAATGATGATTCTTGTGCTAGAGATGGTTGTAGGAGTGATGATGAGGAGGATGAGGACTACACTAAGGATGATCTATTGGGCATAATAGATCAAATAAGCAAGGGCTACAAGAGGACCACCAAGAGATGCAAAATCTTGGAGCAAGAGCTCATTGCCAAGAGCAATGAAAATGATGCCTTGATGGAGGAGCTTGTTGCTCTCAAAAAGAGTAAGGAGTGCAAAGGAATTGAATAAGAACTCAAAGCTCTTAGGAAATCCTTTGATGAGCTAGAGGCCTCTCGTGAGTGTCTAAAGGAAGACCACAAGGACCTTGAAGTTGCTCACACTAGGATTAAGGAAGCCCACTTCACTCTACTTGAGCTCATCAAGGAAAAGGACCTCAAGTTGGAGAAGTTTATGAAGGAAGCTAAGGAGGAGCAAGTGATTGTCACTTGTGATATTGGACTAACATGTGATATTATTGATGATTCTTTATTTGTTGGTCCTACTAATGCTTCATGTAGCTCATCATCATCCACCACAACCAACTCTATCTCTACTACTAGTGATTCATCACTTGTGATTGAGAATGAGACTATCAAGAAAGAGGTGGATGATCTCACCCGTGCATTAGGCAATGCCTATGGTGGGGATGCCCGCTTACTAAAATGCTTAGGCAGCCAAAGGTTCTCTCTTAACAAAGAGGGTTTGAGATATACTCCCAAGAATGGCAAGGCAGCCTTTGCTACTCTAAAGCCTCGCTTTGTGAAGGGCAATGGTCGTTATTGTAATAGATGCAAGCAAGTTGGGCATCTAGAGATTAATTGTAATAAAATGAATAAGAACAACAAGTTTCATGCTAAAATAGATTGCATTCCATTTGATTCTTGTTATGTTCTTACCAAGGGTGAGAAGGGTGTGCAAGCTAAGTTTGTTGGTACACCAATTGTGGGTCCAAAGAAGAAGGCCATTTGGGTACCAAAGAGTTTAGTTACTAACCTCCAAGGACCCAAGCAAGTATAGGTACCTAAAAGACATTAAATTGTTTTGTAGGTAAATTACAAGGCCGGAGGAAGGCATTGGGTGCTTGATAGTGGGTGCTCTCAACATATGACCAGTGATTTAAGAATGTTCAACTCTCTCGAATCAAATGATAGTGGCATTGATAGCATCACATTTGGTGACAATAGCAAGGGTGATGTAAAGGCTCTTGGAAGGATTGCAATCTTAAATGATCATAGCATTTCCAATGTGCTCTTAGTTGAAAAGTTGAACTTCAATCTTCTCTCGGTTGCTCAATTGTGTGATCTTGGTTTCAAGTGCATATTTGGTGTTGATGTTGTGGAGATAGTTAGTGTTGATGGCTCCAATTTGATCTTTAAGGGTTTTAGATATGAGAATCTATACTTGGTTGATTTCAATGCTAGTGACACTCAACTTTTAACATGCTTGCTCACCAAATCAAGTATGGGTTGGTTATGGCATAGAAGACTTGGTCATGTTGGCATGAAGCAATTGAACAAGTTAGTGAAGCATGACTTAGTTAGAGGCTTGAAGGATGTCACATTTGAGAAGAATAAGCTATGTAGTGCATGTCAAGCCGGAAAGCAAGTGGGCAACACTCATCCATTGAAGAGCATTATGAGTACTTCCAAGGCATTTGAGTTGTTGCACATGGATCTATTTGGGCCAACTACATACACAAGCATTGGTGGCAACAAGTATGGCTTTGTGATCGTGGATGATTTCACTAGATACACATGGGTATTCTTTCTTATGGACAAGAGTGATGCATTTGACATATTCAAGAAGTTCATCAAGATAGTGCAAAATGAGTTTGAGACCACAATCAAGAAAGTAAGAAGTGACAATGGAAGTGAGTTTACAAACACAAGAGTTGATGAGCTATGTGATGAGCTTAGAATCAAGCATCGATTTTTGACCAAGTATACACCTCAATCTAATGGCTTAGTTAAGAGGAAGAATAGAACCTTGATTGATATGGCAAGATCAATCTTGAATGAGTATAATGTGAGTCATTCATTTTGGGCCGAAACAATCAACACGGCTTGCTTCTATAGCAATCGTCTCTATTGCCACAAGTTCTTAGAGAAAACACCATATGAGATCTTGAATGGAAGAAAGCCCAATATTGCATACTTTCGGGTATTTGGTTGCAAATGCTATATCTTGAAGAAAGGCACTAGATTGAGCAAGTTTGAAAAGAAATATGATGAAGGCTTCCTACTTGGTTACTCAACTACTAGCAAAGCTTATAGAGTTTGGAATTTGGGTAGTGGTCAACTTGAAAAAGTGCATGATGTTGAATTTGATGAAACAAATGTCTCTCAAGATGAATAAGATAACTCGAATGATGTGAGAGGAACTCCATTGACCAATGCTATGAAAGAAATAGATATTGGTGATATTAGGCCGAAGTAAGTGATTGATGTGGATGACTACAAAGATCAAGTGCTCCAAAGTCCAATTACACAAGCTAGTGGTTCTCTAATGCAAAATCAAGCTAGTACATCATCTCAAGTGCAACAAGATCAACAAGTGGCTATTTTATCATCTCCAACTCATGATCAACATCAACATCCAAGCAATCAAGTCTAAGTGCTGCAACCAACTAACATTGCAAGAGACCATCTATTGGATTCCATCATTGGTGACATACAAAGGGGAGTTCAAACTAGATCAAGATTGACATCATTTTGTGCTCACTCTTCTTTTGTGTCAATGAAAGAACCCAAGGACATTGATAAAGCATTGAGAGATTCGGATTCGGTAAATGCAATGCATGAAGAGCTCAACAACTTTAAGAGAAATGAAGTATGGGAATTAGTTGAGAGACCTAGTGATCACAATATTATTGGAACAAAATGGGTCTTTCGCAACAAGCAAGATCAAGATGGGATAGTAGTAAGGAACAAAGCAAGACTAGTGGCTCAAGGTTACACACAAATAGAGGGTCTTGACTTTAGTGAAACATATGCCCCGGTTGTAAGATTGGAAGCAATTAGGATCTTACTTGCCTATGCTTGTGCTCACAATATCAAGCTATATCAAATGGATGTGAAGAGTGCATTTCTCAATGGGTACATTCAAGAAGAGGTGTATGTGGAGCAACCTCCCGGTTTTGAAGATGACAAGAAACCCAATCATGTCTATAAATTGAGAAAAAGCTTTGTATGGATTGAAGCAAGCACCTAGAGCATGGTATGAAAGATTGAGGAACTTCTTGCTATCCAAAGAATTTGTCATGGGCAAAGTGGATACTACTCTCTTCACCAAGAAGATTGGAAAAGACTTGTTTGTGTTGCAAATATATGTTGATGATATCATATTCGGTTCAACCAATCAATATTATTATGATGAGTTTGGGAAAATGATGGCAAAGGAATTTGAAATGTCAATGATTGGTGAACTTAGTTTCTTTCTTGGACTTCAAATCAAACAAATGAAGGAAGGAACATTTGTAAGCCAAACCAAATACATAAAGGATATGCTAAAGAAGTTTGATATGGAAGATGCAAAAGGAATCACTACTCCAATGAGCACTAATGGAAGCTTGGATAGTGACAAGAATGGCAACATGGTGGATCAAAAGCTATATAGATCAATGATTGGTAGCCTACTCTATGTGACGGCATCAAGGCCCGATGTAATGTTTAGTGTATACATGTGTGCAAGATTTCAAGCCTCACCAAGAGAAAGTCATTTGAAGACAACAAAGCGAATATTGAGATACTTAAAGCATACACAAGATGTTGGATTATGGTATCCCAAAGGTGCAAGCTTTGAGCTAGTTGGATATTCGAATTCTGACTATGCCGGTGACAAAGTGGAGAGAAAGAGCACTTCTAGGACTTATCAATTGTTGGAAAGATCACTTATCTCATGATCATCCAAGAAGCAAAATAATATTGCACTATCTACCGCCGAGGCCGAATACATCACCGCGGGTAGTTTTTGTGCACAAATCTTGTGGATGAAGGCAACATTGAAGGATTTTGGAATCAATTTGAAGAATGTGCCATTGCTATGTGACAATGAAAGTGTCATGAAGCTAACCAACAATCCAGTTCAATATCAAAGAACAAAGCATATTGATGTTTGCCATCACTTCTTTAGAGATCATCAACAAAAGGGTGACATTACAATTGAGAATGTGGGCACCGAAGATCAATTAGTCGATCTATTCACCAAGCCACTTGATGAGAAGAGATTTCACAAGCTAAAGAATGAGTTGAACATAATTGACTTCTCCAACATGAGTTGATGCACCCAATATATGACATGCCTCTCCTCTAAGTCAAAGCAAGGTATAATTAGTTGACATATCATCCATTCTATGCCAAGGACTTGTTTAATGCATCTAGTCATAATGTGTTCTAGGCTCATTCATGAAAATCAAATGAATTTGAAGCTTATATGGTGCCACTATTGTTTTCATGACTTGTATGATCTAGTGGTAGCATATAACTTGTTTGAGCTTGTGATCCTAAGTGTTTGATCTAGATAACTTGTTTAAGTATTTGCTTCAACATGGTGCATGATAACCCTTCTAGTGAGGTGTGAAGAAGCTTGCCCTTGGATCAAACCGAAGAATTTCACTTATGCAAGCAATCTAGGTTGAACCACAAACTTGACCCTCACCCCATAATTCAACATGATAATCTATCTAAAATTTGCTCCTTGTGGTCATTGGTGCCAAAGGGGGAGAAAATATTGTTCACAAAGATAGATTCTAAAAGAAGGGAAAACCTAAAGGGGAGAATTGATAAAAGAAGGGGATCAACTAAAATTTTAAGCACACAAGTAGGGGGAGCAAGCTCTTAAGCATGATTGTTGCATTTTCGTGTGCACATCATATGTTTGTTGTATTGTAATGCATTCTTTTCTCTAATACCTTGCTTGTGTGGTGATTTGCTAAATTGAATGATGTATTGAGGTACTAGCATGAATAGGAAGTAGTTACATTTTTCTTGCTTCATGTTTTTCAAAGTGGTACTAGAGTCTTGCTTATAATGTTGATCTCACGAGGTTTCTAGTTATGTTTGTGCTTTTCCAAGTGGTATCTAACTACACAAGGTGATAAGATGGTGTTTATCGCTACTCCAATGGTATCACACCTCAAAGGTCTATAATCTAAAACACTTAGCACCTATTGGTAGTCAATGCTCCTATATTTACCTATCTGAACAAGTATGCTTCCTAAATCCAAACATATAACATACATGTAGAGGGAGCCATTGCTATCAACTTGATTTTATGATCACTTGTCCATACTTCTTACACATGGTAATATACTTGGACAATGTGACATGGGCTCAATTAAATTTTTATCATAATATCTTTGTGAAAGGGTTGTCACTAATTACCAACAAGGGGGAGATTGAAAGTCCTATGTTTGGTGTTGGCAATTAGTGACAATGCCTAAGTACTAACCACATATGCATAAGAATGTGTGTAGCTATAATGTGGTTGGTGCAATGACATGGTGAAGCAAGGATCAAGCAATGGTGATGTGATCAAGAGCTTGCCATGGTGAAGGAGGAACAAGGTGCAACCCTATGGAGCTCAAGGCAAAGGTATATGCTTAAGGGTTGTGTTTTAGTAACCAAGACACCTAGTGGGTGTGGTTACATTATAGGATAGATAGCCGTACTATAAAGAGGGAAATGACGCGGCTATTGAACTCCTAAGTGCCTCTAGGTGTGCATTTCATAATCATATGCATTTGGATAGAACTAATAATGCCTCGAAAAATGATTTGTGAAAATGCTAACACACTCACACATGACGTGATCACTTGGTGGTGTTAGCACATTTGCGATGGCGTTGGAGTTTGAGCGGTAGAGAGGGTTTGGGGTCCTCTCTCTCCCTCCCGCCGAGCTTACGAGGCGGGATTCAGGCGTTTTTGAGGAATTGAAACGCCTATTTTCCTTTATGCCAATGTCGAGATTTGGAGGTGTTGTCACATATTGTTTCACGAGCTAAAATATGTGCTAAAGTGACACACATACTTAGTCTAGCTCATATGTGAAAGGGTGAGTCAAACGGATGCGAATGAAGGTCACAGAGGTGACCGGACGCTGAACCGAACGCGGTCTCTGTTTGACCAGACGCGTCCAGTCAGTGCTCTGTGTTCGCACGTGTCTCGGTCTTCTGATCGGACGCGGTGGCGCGTCCGGTCATGGTGGGTGCTTACTGGACTCTAACCGGATGCTGGCACTGTGGCGTCCGGTTCGTCTAGCAGCGCGTCCGGTCGCTGACTCGCTGGAGCGTTGCTCGGCTTGACCAGCGTGTCCGGTCCGTTACGGGACTAGCGCGTCCGGTCGAGCCTCGCGCGTCCGGTCTATGCGACCACCGCGTCCGGTCAGTGCGACTGCAGCAGAATCAACTGCCTAACGGCTCTATTCAAAGGGGTACATCTATAAATACGTGTTGGCCGGCTCTTTGGGACATCTCTTGGCTTGTTGATCATTCTAGCACTCCTTTGAGCTGAGCACATCTCCTCCCGCTCATCTTGATGAGGACATCCTCCACTATTACCCGCTGGCAAAGACGCAACAAAAAAAAGGCCAAGTGGCCTAGTTGTAGTCGAGCGGCGACCGTGTGAGCCTCTAAATAATCCCACCTTACTTAGCTTGGGAGGAGGAAACCACCTTAAAATAGATAGTGTCACCCTTCCCCTATCGGACTAGTCTTTTAGGGACATTGGACCTTTCCCCGAGTGGGTGTGCATAAGAACTATTGGGGTCCGGACAACCTTAATTTATTGGGCCTCGGCCAACCCCACCTGGGCCGGATGTATCATTTGGTATCAGAGCTGGGCCCTTGTTTAAGGGGGTGGGAATGATGAGGACATCCTCCACTATTACCCGCTGGCAAAGACACAATAAAAAAAGGCCAAGTGGCCTAGTTGTAGTCAGGCGACGACCGTGTGAGCCTATGAATAATCCCACCTTGCTTAGCTTGGGAGGAGGAAGCCACCTTAAAAGAGAGAGTGTCACTCTTCCCCTATCGGACTAGTCTTTTAGGGACATTGGACCTTTCCCCGAGTGGGTGTGCATAAGAACTGTTGGGCCCGGGCAACCTTAATTTATTGGGCCTCGGCCAACCCCACCTGGGCCGGATGTATCACATCTCCCTTGCTTGTTTGCCTAATCAAAGCGAGATTGAATGATCTCAAGTGCATTTGCTTGTGAGTTTGCATCTAGTTGGCACTTGGGTGTTCATTTGCTGCGGGATTCTTGTTTCTCTTGGTGGTTGCCGCCACCTAGATGGCTTGGAGCAGCGGTGGAGGTCCGGCACGTGTTGGTGATTGTTCGTGGCCGGCTCCGGTGAGCTTGTTGTGAGGGGTTGTTGTGGTTTCCCGGCGGAGCGCCGAATTCCAACTCTAGTGGATTGCTTGTGTCAGAACTTCTCGCCATTTGGTAGGTTCTTGTGGTGCCTTTTTGAGAGGCTCGGTGTGTGATACCGATTAGCCACCGAACCACATGGTGTAGGGGGACACAACGGGGACTAGCGTGCCGGCAAGCACGTGAACCTCGAGATAAATCATCGTGTCTTCACTTCGTTGGTTGTGATTGATTTGTCTCGGTGGATTGGTTATCATGAATATCATCACTTGGAATTATTGATTGGTTGGCTCAATTCATCGCCACTTAGTAAAATATTTCTTACCCTACTCTTGTATTACATTTCAAGTACTTAGTTGTTTTCTCTAGTGCTTAGTAGCTTGAGTAGAGTAGCCTTCTAGTTTTTCTCTTGCGGTTTGACTTGTGCGGTTGAGTGATATATATATATATATATATAGAACTATTAGTACATAGCTAGCTACACAATAACAAATTCTGTAGCCGAGTCCAACCCGCGCGTGCCATGGTGCACCAGGCAGTCAGGCTCCCCCAACAGGCAGTCCTGCTGGATCGGCTCCCATCCAGCCTACTCACGCACAACAGCTCCGTCACCCGACTCGGCTCTGTCCTCCACGCTCTCGTGCCATTGGAGAGCGCCGCAAATTTCTCTACCCGACCCATGAGGCCATGACCTCAAAAACTCCAAATCATATTCTTGTCCTTCGTTCGCCACTGGACGCGCCGCCGGAGAAGATCCGTCTCGGTCAGATCGCAACTTCAAATCGGACCTGGCCATCCATGCCCCATGGCGGCGGCCAGCTCCTCCTTCCAGCCGGTGATCGCGGCTGCTCCTCCCCCGTGCCGCCCTCGCCTCGCTCGGATGCCGTCCGGCGTCGGCGCGACTCGACCCGCGCGCACGGGGCTCCCCGGCGGCGATGCGGCCCGTCTCGCTCGGATGGCAGCCCCGGCATCCTCCTTCGTAGCGGCCCTCTCTTTGGTGGTGGCGGTGGCGCCCGCTCCATGGTGGTGCCGCCCTCCCCGCGGTGGCGCACGGGAAGCCCAAATTGCTTCCTTGCCGTTGGCTCATGCCCCAATCCGCCAACAACGATGTCACAACTCGGTCAGTTCCCATGGTCGACCGATGCAAATCGTCTACTTTTTTTGACAATAATAATGGGGTGTCGTCGTTGCCATTGTGTGACCCTGTCATTCACTAGATCCAGCCCAGCGCCGGCCCCTGAGGTGAGCAATCAGAAATTAGTTCCTTGTGATTCAATGTCGTGCCAGAGAATCTAGGAGTTCGTGTTGTATTGATGTCTTGTCAATGATGCTTTTAACAATTGATTGCCTTGCTTTGTTTGATTTGATCCATGTATGCAGAATTCTGAATTTCTGATTCCATTATGTTCTATCATTCTGCTTGATTTTATCCGGATATAAATACTAGTTGATCCTTCAGTTGTTCCCAATGGTTTATATGTTCCTTCTCCTGATTTGTTTGTGGATGAAACTAAGACCTTTTTGTTTGTAAATTTGATTTTAGTAATCGTACATGAAACTGTATGAAAAAACATGGTTATTCATGTAAATTATAGTAATTTACTATAATGAATATACACAATATAGTGAAAGTTCATGTTCTAATTTACTATAATGAATATGCAGATTATAGTAAAAGCATGCTCTTGAGCCATTTGAATATTGTAAATGTATATTATAGTAAATTGGCTTTGTCCTTATAGTGATTGGTTGACGCCACATTATGGTAATTCCCATTCGAATATCGTAACTACTTTATAGTAAATTAGCCATGTTGCTATAGTGATTAATGCCAAATTTTGGTAACTCCCACTCTCTGTATCATCTTAAATCATTCTAATATAGATGTGTTCTACATAATACTATATTTTGTAGCCGAGCCCAATTGAACATACCGATGGAACCACCTGCCAGTTCTGCAGTTCCGCCCAGCCTGGAGCGTGCCCCATCCCCACCCTCCCGGCTCGTAAACCATATAGACCAATCATATAGTAACCAATTTCATTTTATGGTAACTGTGTTTGGTTAACCAAATTACTATCAAAATTCATTCTCGTAAATTAATTTTTGTGTGTTTCAATCCAATAGTTAATCAATTTTGTGTGTCTTCTGTTTGATTGAATATCAGTTTCCCCAAATTGTTTCAGATTAGCTGGTTAGTGGTCACTGTGGCATGCCTTGTCTCTGTGATATAATAAGCAAATTGGTATGCCCTGGTTTCACGTGTTATTATTTTTTTCTGTATCTTATAATACTGTCAATCTGTCATTGTAGTATGGTAATTTTGTGGTCATATTTTACCTATAGTATTGTAGAGTGCACACGAGCCTTCATCTTGCCAACAGCAGGTTGTGACAATCACCATCTATCACAATTTTTATTTTTGTTATTAAGTTCTATCAGAATGGGATTTTCTCTCTATAGTGTCTTCCATCCTTAGCTGCCCATATTGGAAATCTGATATATCACTGAGCTGCATGGGTGAAAACAATATAGTTTCAATGAAGCTTGATTCATGTTTGATGACTGGATAGTTAATATTTACTCAGTGACTCAGTGTTGTTTATAACTGTGGATCTTTCTCTGTTTCTTTTTCTCCCAAATATACAGGAACTAAACCTTTCATAAACGAGATGAATCTTGTAGGATGATGCCCACTTATTGTATTTTTTAATCATGTCATAACCTAGACACATGCTTTCATTTTTTAATCATGCCCACGTATCTATTTAATCATGTCTGAATTATACCATAACCTAGTGAGCTACTATAGGAATTCTACTCCTTAGAGCCACCATCCAATTCTTGTAATTTTCCTTCTATAGAGTAAGTCTTATATATATAATCTTCCTGTAATCTTGGGTGACATATGGTTACTGTGTAAGTGTGTATGGTTAACCAAATTTTTGAATGGCGACTCCTTACTATAAAAAAATCATTATATCCATGTTACATGTGTAGTATAAAAATTAATACCTGAATTATATTGTAACCTACATCTCTACTTTAGTAAGCTTACTCTTATATCCATCCTTGGATTATCGTAAATTTTCCTTTGAGTAAATCTTATATATAAATCTTTCAGTAGATTAACTTATGGTAACTCCAAATGGTAAAGTGTTGTTGGTCTGGTTACCTGTCAGGATCTGGGAGTTCATGTTGTACTCATGTCAGTATTGCTTTTTACACCTGGTTGCGTTGCTTTGTTTGATTCTATCCATATTCTGGTTTTCTTTTCACAGCAAATGCAGGAAATTGTGCATTCGAACAACTCACAACTCCTCTTCTATAGAATTTACCACCCAGTCTTCGGTATCACGAGGCTCCCTGTTGGACCTGAAGCACACATGCCTTGCTAATGATCTTCATGGCTGTCCTTATTGTCACTATGAATATGTACTCATATCAAGATGCCAGATTGTAGTACCTCACTTTCATTGTTACAGTCAACACTCATTCAGATTATAGTGAAGCTAAGACAAATCCGATAACACGTTGTAGACTATAGAAATAGATATTTTAGTAAATAATGCCTGATTTTATAGTAAGTGGTTCCTTGTACCATCTTGATGCAAAGTTGTAGGTACTCTACTTAATAATTATCACCTCAGATCATTTAAATTTATTGGAATTACTATATGGTCTTCTCATATAGTAAGTTCTTCCAAAGAGCATCAGATTGTAGTACCTCACTTTCATTGTTACGGTCAAAGCGCATTCAGATTATAGTGAAACTACGACAAATCTGATAACACGTTGCAATTGACCATGGGATTTGTTACGGGAAATAAACCCAACAGAATTTTACGTTAATCCTCACTTGGAGTTACTACAATTTGCGAGCAAAGTTTGCTAAAGTTTGGAGTTACTGCAATTTAGCAAACCCATATAGAGTCCATTAGATTCGTCTGATGGCCGCAACATAGAATTCTCGAAATCACCGTAACTAATTACTGTAATAATTACCAGCATTGATTAGTATATTAGTATATTCTGAAAAATTGGCTCCCTCAAATAGCCTGGATAGTTGCGGTCGGCTCGGCTCGGCTCATGCAGCTAGCGGACCCAGAAGTAAATCTCGGTCATTAAACGCTCGCGCCTGTGCCGGTCAGCACCGATCGGGTCTGTGTGGTGCGGTAACTTGGCCTGGCTACAGAATATGATATTCCGTAGCCAGCTACAGAGTATACTCTCTTATATATATATATATATATATATATATATATATATATATATATATATATATATATATATATATATATATATCTCGCAGTACCGTGTGAGCACCACTGGCAGGCAGGTGGTGCGTCCATTTCTCGTTTCTGTCCTGCATTTTTCAGTGGGGCTAGCTTGTGATTAGTACAGAGCGCCTGCTATCGCGAGGGACACGACGGCGAGGACAAGAACCTCGTGGAGGCCGCCGGACGGCAGCCGTGCCGCGGCTGTGGCGGATTCGAGCTGGTCACCGCCGAGGTACACCATGGTGGCGTTCATCAGCGGCAGGCCTCCTTGCGCCCCGGCCGCCTTGACGCTGCAGTTACATAGGAAACACACAGAGAAAGTGAGAAACTACAGGTTTTTTTTCCCTATAATGAGTCACATGTATGTCAAACCATTAAAACCAAGTACAAAGATTTAGGACCCTATGTCTCAAATAATAACCTTGAACAACCTAACTATGAGAGGAGAGTCATCATAGTGATTCTAACAGAGGGGCTCATATGCATGGGTATAAAGTAATTTAGAGAAAAAAAATCCGTCTTTTTGCTCTACGAAATCAAGGTGATGTCCCCGTGGGGACACTAGGCCTGGAGAGAGAAGTGGTCATAACGAAGACATCAAAAGATCCTCTTCATTACACTTCAATGGTACAATTGACGCTCGTATTGATTGTCTAATCAACCTGTATCTTTGAGGATTAGAAACCCTGAGCTTCTCTTTTTGGTTCGATGGAGAGAATGAGAGGAAGGGCACCAGAGAAATGGGCAACCAGGAATGGGGCTGGAGCGGAGCTCTCGCACGGGCAGGGTTTGGGAGGAGCGTAGCCTAACAGGAGGAAGAGGAGAGAAATGAATGGAATGGGGACAATCTTGAGAAAAATTGCAGGTTAGTTACGCCTATAGATGGCCAAATGGGACAGGGCCGCTGGGCTGTCCTGGGCACGACACGAGAAAGCATGGCCTGAGCATGGCACGGCACAGGGCCCATAGTGCTAGTGTCGACACAGGCACGGGTGTAGTGCCGTGCCTGGGCTGCGATTTTGGCCCGCAGTGCCGGCATGGGCACGACATGGAAATTGCGACCCAGTCATTCTACATCGTTGGATGACCTCAAATGCATTATGACAATTAGATGCATGTAAAGGAGTATATAAATAGAACCTAAACCCTAGCTCCCATATCCTGATCCCTCCCTCGGCTGCCTCTCCCTCAAATCCGCACGACCATGCCTCTCTCTCACACACAAAACCCCATGCCCCTCTCTATATCTCATGATTCCTGTCTGATGTCCGGCGTCCAACGACCTCCCCTCCAAGGTACTAAATAGCGTATAGCGGGTTGGTGTCAAGATAGCGGATCGCGGATAGCGGGTGCTATTGCGGACGCTAAGTTTCAATAGCGGCATATGATAACTATATGTCAATTTTAAGCATAAAAATCATGAATAATAATTATAAATATACATTTAATTGTACTCAAAGAACTGAGGTTTCACATACTTAAATGTAGAAAAAACATGGTGTTTTATGTAAGTCATCCTATATATCAGAGTTTATAAAGAAATAGATTGCAAGAGGCATAAATAGTTCATAAGACCATTATTCGTTATTATTGTAAAAATAGCAACCTTATCACTCTCATGATCACTTAAACCATATGTGTATCTTGAGTGGGCTAAGATTATTAATTTATTACATTCCATACCACACTATTGCGACCGCTACAAAGAATTATGGACCCCTATCGCGCCCTGTTAAATTTCAATCTACTAAATCCAGACCGCTACGTTGTCGTAGCGGTAGCAGTACAAGACCACTACCGCTATTGCGGCCGCTGCACCGCTATTTAGTACCTTGCTCCCCTCGCGCCGTCGCATAGGAACGCAGCCCCGTCTGGCCACCTCCCGCCTCGTCCAGCTCGCGGAGCCACTCGCGCAACCTCTTTCTTGCGCAGGCAGAGGCGGCGTGGCCTAGCCTCATGGAGAACGGCGACGGCGGCGGGGCGCGCAGCGGTGGTGCGGGTGCGCGGTGACGATGAGGCTCGAAAGCGACACGGGCGGTGACGGCGAGGCTTGTACACGGTGCAGCATCGGTGAGGCTCAAACATCCTCGCGCATCGGGCCAAGGTTAGCACGGGCACTAGGGCCATTGTGCCAGTGGCACGACAAGGCACGATTCAAGAGCTTTAGGGTCATGCCAGGGCCGCAACCTGAGCACGGTGACACGGCACAGCGGCGCCATCATGCCTGATAGTGTCGTACCCTGTCGTGTCGTGCCAAATCGTGCTGGGGCAGGGTTAAGGTTGGGCCGCCCTTTTAGCCATGTATAGTCACGCCGTGGGCTCGTGCAGAAAACAACATATGATTGATATGCAAAAAAAAAAATCACACGGAAGATGGGAAGAGGCGTGTACCATGAGGATTTCCCAGTGTGGTCAACAGCTCAATCAATTCGTGGTCCACCGGGGCCAACAAAACACCCAAGCGGCGGTTGATCGATGCTGACTCGCGGGATGCGGACGTCAGGCAGGCGCCTGCCGTTTGGACATGGACGTGTGTGACGGATGCGTACGCGCCGCTCGGCATATGGGGGTGGGCAAGCGGGCGGCACCGCAGTTGCTGCCGACTGCCGACACGGCTGGTCATGGACGCGGCCGGACACGGTTGCGCACAGTCATGCTTACGCACACCAAATTAGGAAAACAAAAGAATCTTTTTGGTGACACTAGTCACGAACAAAAAAAAATGCTTCAGTAGCAAGTGATGTACGTAACGTGTGTGTAATTACCTGGTTGTGCTGGGGCAGAAAGTGATCACGTACGTGGTGTCGCCGCCGGCGCAGGTGAAGGTGGAGGTGGCGTCGTCGTACGCGTAGCTGTACGCCCGTGGGCACGCGTTCTTGAAGAACTGCGAGTACGCCGACGGCTTGCACGTGCTGGGGTTCCCGTACTCGCCGTTGCAGCAGTACTGCGCCGACCCGAACGCCTCGCACGCGCTCTTGCAGGCCACGCCGCCGCCGGTCGACGCCACGCGCAGGTCGGCGGGGCACGCGCCGTTGAGGTCCACCATGCACCCGGTAGGCACGCAGCTGCCGCCCGCGGCGGCAGCGGCGCCCTGCGGCGCCACCAGCATCGGCAGGTTGTACCCGTCGACGAGGCTGACGTCGTAGAAGTCCATGCCCCCGCTGCCGTCCATGGTGAACTCGGCGAGCGTGGCCGGCGGGGCGGCCCCGCCGCCGGCGCAGTCCTGCTTGCCCGAGCCGCAGTCGCCGGTCACGCAGCTGAACGCTCCCGTGCCGGCGGCGTCGGTGGAGCAGAGCGTGCGGCCCCAGAGGCGGCCCGACCACCCCGACGGCACGGTCATGGCGCGCGATTCCCCCGGCGCCAGCGCGAAGCCTGTGGTGTCCATCTCCGCGGAGCCAGCGCTCGAGAGGATTCCCGGCCACACTGTGTGCTCGCAGTTGTTGGTGATGGTGAACGACTTGGACGCCGCACCTGTTCCATATCCGGCACCAGTAGCGCAGCGAGATTAGCAAACATGCATTTCTCCGTTGGATTGGAATAGCAAGAGACGGATCCGAAGTTCAGAACAGCAGCGGCCTTACCAAGAATTGAGGCAGCGAAGGCAGCTACGAAGCTGACCAGGGCTCGGTGTGCTCTCGCCATAATATTGCTGCGTGCAGAGGCGAGAGCTCTCCGCTTCCGCCTGTGGACTGTGGGCACCAAGATAAGCGATACGTCGGCAGGCCAGCCGCCCGCCCCAATGTGGTTAGGAGGGAAACGTGAGTTTGGTTGTCAACGGGGTGGGCATGAACCGCTGATGTTTATTTATTACAAGAAAGCGTAAATTGTTATGGGACCCACTACACTCTGATTTTTGTTAACCAATCTGCTTACGTACTGTAATTGTAATAACGGACGACTGCCGCCCGGACGTCCGACCCAGCCCGCATACACCTTCCACTAGCCAACTATGAGTCGATATGTAGACTTGGGCCCGGCAACAGAAGCAGTATCCATACCTACCAACTGGAGATTTAACACCTGGTCTACTTTTAAAACATCTAGATGCAATATTTGCAACATACGTCTAAAAATAGATGAAATACTTGAAATATGCATCTGAAACACTTGCAAAAACACCTGAAAACCATTGTAAAACATACGCAACATCTAGATAAAACAGTTACAACATATGTGTGAGACATATGCAACATCCAAATAAAACACACTTACAACATATGTCTCAAAAACAGATCAAAAACATTAGAAACAGAAGCTTGCAACGTGTACAACCATTGCAACATATGCAACATCCCGATCTACTTTTGCAACATCCATATAAAACAATTGCAGCATACCTATGAAACATCTGAAAGACTTGAAACATAGGCTTGCAACATGCACTTTCAACTACAACATCAGCTTGCTGCTTAAATGAAAATGGAGGCTCGTTGATGCGGAGCTCGACGCCAGCGTGGAGCTCGATGTCATGGAGTGGCGAGGAGGTCGCTGGTGTGGAGCTCGGCGGCAGCACAGACCTCGACAGGGCTACGGCAGGTGGATGGAGCGCGACCGCGACAGGAGGCATGAGTCCAGGTTGGGGGGCACGGAGCGGGCGAGGCCAAGGTCTGTCCCGCGAGCAAGGGTGTGCACCGCGCAGAGCAAGCTGGCGACGCGGGCGGGGGCAGGGTGGGCAAGGGCAGAGTCCATCTCGCAAGTGGGGGTGCACAACGCGTGGAGCTAGCGGGCGACACATGTGGGGTCCATCCGTCTATACGGACGTCCTGGAACCAGCATTACCGTTGTGCTTGCAGTTGTTGGTGATGGTGAACGACTTGGACGCCGCACCTGTTTCATCCGGCGCCAGTAGCGCAGCGAGATTAGCAAACATGCATTTCTCCGTCTCCGTTGGATTGGAATAGCAAGAAACGGATCAGTACAGCAGCAGCCTTAACAATAATTGGGGCAACGAGGGCAGCTACGAAGCTGACCAGGGCTAGGTGTGCTCTCGCCAGTCGCCATAATACTGTTGCGGCTAGTGCAGAGGCGAGAGCACTCCTATTCCACCAAGATATGTGGGCAGGCCAGGCGTCCGGTGTGGTTAGGATGGAAACGTGACTTTTGTTGTCTACGGTGGGGGGCATGAGCCGCTGATATTTTATACAAGAAATCGTAATTGTTATGGGACCCACTACACTCCAATTTTTGTTAACCAATCTGCTCACATTTTGTGATTGTATTAATAATAATCTATAGAGGTGTTGAATCTCTGTCGGTGTTTGACCACCGATAGCCTATCACGGGGGTACCCGAGACAGTTGTTCGGGCTTTAGTGTGTGCTAGAACCCGACGGTGAACGCAGAGACAGTCGAATTATACTGGTTCAGGCCCTCGATCGACGATCGAGTAATAACCCTACGTCCAGTCGGCGTTAGCCTTTACATTGTTTTGATTGTGTTGTATCGTTCCTTGTTACAGGGGTACCCACAACCTCTCTTTATATCGGTAGAGAAGGTTGTGGTGCAGTTACAATCCTAGTCGGATCCAAAGAAGGTGCCATGAACTATATACAGAAGTTACTTTCCGTAGGAGTCCGACTAGTCTGGCCTATTCTATTTTAGATTCGGTGTAGTAGACGCTACATCTCTCCTAGTTCCAGCTCGTGGGCTAGGCTAGGGCCCACGACTCGTAGTTGTACTTCTACGGAACCCTGTGAGTCCCGTATCGACAAGCCCCCGAGCATTTCATGGTTGAACTCGAAGACTTCCTTTATTCCGGGTTCTTTCGACGTGAAGCCTTGAAGTGGACTTGTTTTGAAGAAATCTTTCAAGTGACGTGTGATTTTTTAAAGAAAAATCGCACTCACTAAGTGTAGCCCCCGAGCCTCTTGCTTATTTGGAACAAAAAAGTTAGAGGGTTTTGAACTCTGGTTGAAAAAACTAAAAATCTCTTCTCAGGATATATACCCTGCAGCCCCCGAGCATACATCCGAGTTCTTTTCGGTTGTTAGGAACTCGGATGGAGGGTCTTTTGTTGTCTTTCAAGTGACGTGTGATTTTTCAGTGTAGCCCCGAGCCTCTTGCTTATTTAGAACAAAAAGTTGGAGGGTCTTGAACTCTGGTTGAAAAAACTAAAAGTCTCTTATCAGGGTATGTATCCTGCAGCCCCCGAGCATACATCCGAGTTCTTTTCGGTTGTTAGGAACTCAGATGAAGGGTCTTCTGTTGTATTCTTAGGTAGCCTAATTTATATTTGATGTTGGTGGTGGTTGGTAGTTGAATTGAATTTTCTGTGGTCACGAGGTGCATAGTGCCGGTATATTCTTTCACATTTGCTTGTCTTCGAATACTATTTCTTCACACGTGTGTCCTCTTGTTATTGCTTTATGTCTTTTCACTGATACTTTTGCTAGGCTTGTTCTGTTGGTGCTCCCAGTCCATGTACACCGCTCTTTTGCCTATAAATACCCTCCTGGTGTGCTGCTTCTATTCATCAGTTGTCTCGCCGTATAGTTTGAAATCTTTGTAGCCATGATTATGATAGTTTGTGAAGTAGAGCAGCTCCCGGGCGTGAGTTATGAGTCTTGTAAGTCTTGTAGCGAGTGGAAAAAGTTTGTGATTAAGATTAGAGGTAGACTAATCTCGTGACAGCATTGTACCAAGTAGTACATGGTGGCAGGTGGAAGAAGTCTTGTGATGTGGGATTCGTTCCATCATCCAGTAGCTTCGAGTTGATCCTTCCACGCCGCCTTGCGACTGTCTGGTGCAAATCAGCGTCTGATCCAGGATCACATCGGGCTTGGGTAGACTGATGTCTGTGATCCTTGCCTGGTCCGCGTTGTCCCGCTGTGCTGCTGATATCTATCTTGGATGCACTGCGTCCTTCCTTTGAAGACAACAGTGTATCCGAGTTGGTTATCTTCTTCCGTGTTGTAGCTAGGAGCACGTGGTCGTTTCCATAGCCACGTTCTGCCTGTGCTCTTTGTTGCTGCCTTGCTCGTCGTAGTACCGAGTTCGTTGGGTCTTGTAAGATCTGTAACCTTATGTCCTTTGATGGTATTTGTAATAAAAAGTATTTCTTTCTCCGTTGGTATCGTCTCTTTGTTGTTTGATTATTTCTGAGCATGGTCCGGGTTGTTTCCAAAGTATCCGGGTTCTCTGGAGGCGTACTGTAATATATCAAGTGAATCTTGTGGATGCCGAGTTCTTTCTGAATTGTGCAATCTGTATTACTTCGTTGATGGTGTGGTGTGAACGGACAAGTATTGGATCTGCCCGTTGCACTGTACCGTTGTAAACGGTTACTTTACCCGTCGTTTCAGCTGTGTCAGTTATGGTGGAAAACGGACCGTTGCGTTTCCATGCCGCGTTTAGCGGGCCTAATGGGCCGCATTTTGCCCGTTGTAAATCTATTTAAGGGTCCTCCTCTTCTTCTTGTTTCTTACCCTGTCTTTGCCCTTTACTCATTCAACCTTTGCAAAAAACCATAACCCCCAGAGCTCTGCCACTGTCCTCGCTGCCACCTATGATCTCTTGCTGCTAATCCTAGATCATTGCTATTGTATGGGCAAGAAGAAGTCATCAAGCAAGTCGAAGGAGGTCTTGGTGGACGAGGAGGCGTCACTCTCGTTTATCGAGAATCAAGAATTCGTCGCCATGAGGGCTGCGGAGAAGCTCTAGCCCGTTCTGACTATCATGGAGGATCAGCTTCGTGATTTGGTCAAGGACGGTCTGATCCAGGAGAAAGACTTTGCTGATTGGAAAGTCCCCGGCCAACATCAGGTTTCTACTCCTGGTCCTGATGAGATTGTCCTATTTATCTCTTTTGTTCGGGCCGGTCTCTGCTTGCCCGCCTCTACTTTTCTTCATCGTTTCCTCCAATATTTGGGGATTTGTCTTAATCATTTGACCCCGAATGGAGTGCTTCACTTGTCCGTGTTTGTTCATCTATGTGAAGCCTTCCTTGAAATCCCCTCTTCTGTCTCCTTGTTTTGTTATTTCTTTCGTCTGAAACCACACCTCCGGAGTGATAATATTTCTCCTCTAGGTGGCTGTGGGATTTGATTTCGCTAGGGTAAGAAGAATATGTTTTTCGAGTATGACCTAGTTGATTCTGTGAAGGAGTGGCGTTCCGAGTGGTTTTACGCCGGAACCATGCTCCCTGCCCTTTCTTTCCATTTTTATTCTAGCCCCTTGGTCAATGACCATTGGGAGAAGAACCTACTGTCGAGTGAAGAGCTCAAGAAGATTCAGCCATTGCTTGATAGGATCCAGGTTATGAAGCAGCAGGATCTGAATGACCTTGGGATCGTTGCCAGTTATCTGCGCCGGCAAATTCAACCTTTGAAGGTGAGGAAGCACTGTGGCTTTGAATATTCCGAGGCTAAGGACCCTTCTTGTATGGTCTCGGCTCTGGAGTTAACCGATGAAGAGGTGCTGGAGCGCCTCAAGAAGATCCTGAAGGGAGTGAGCGTCGTTGCGCACCTGGTCCCAGAGTACCGTGCTGACAACCCGCCTCCTACTGTAAGTTGTTTCTCTTCTACAAGTACTTTATTCTTTATATTTCCTTTGTTGCTGATACTTTCTGTGTTCATTTCCCTTATTCTCTTCTTCTTGGTGTTGTTTTATTTGCAGGATTATGGTTGAAATTTCGTTCACCCGATCCCTGTGGATGACCCTCCTTCTAGGGCAAAAACTATGGAGAACCTTGCTGGAGCATCTTCAACCAGTAAGTCTCAAGCCATCACCATCCTTCTTGGTGCTTCCATCGCAGAAACCGTCCCATACGTTGAGTATGTCCCTCGTCTAGTTCCCCGAGCTCCTCGTAGTAGCAAGAGGACGTGAGTAGACGACGTTTCTGCCGGGTCATCTTCTATCAAGAAGCCTCATCAACCGAGTACTCGTCCAGGTACTCAAGTTGTAGGTAGCATGCTCCTAGGTGAGCATTTCAAAAATTTTGTCGTCTTTGTAGTTTGTTCGTGTTGTCATCAGAGTACTTTTTCCTTTCTCAGACGATACTGTGGCTGAGTTGCTCGAGGGTGAGGAGGATGAGGAAGGAGATGCAGCCCTCAATACTCGTCGGTGAGTTGTATTTGTATTTTTTGTTTCCTTGCTATTGTTCTTGATCGCTTCTTTTGAGTTATCCTTGTCCCTTTGCAGTAAGCGGTCATCGGACCTGAGTCCTCCTATGGCTCAGTTGTCGATAACGCTGTTCCTGGCGTGGGATGGTGACGATGTTTTTTTGCTGCCATGCCTGCGCCAAAACCTTCATCTCAGCTTGGGGGTTTCAGTTTGAAGAAGAAGTTGGCCAAGTAAGTGAATCCTTTGTTTTCTATTTTTCTTATATTGTTGAGGTTTGTCTGTCATCTCACAGATCTTCACCTGCGCTTTCTTTGATCCCTCGATCGACTTCTTTGTATTCTGGTGGTGCTACGGTACGTACTGAGTCTCATGACTCAGAACGTACGGTCAGCGAAGCGATAGTGAGGGAGATGGTGGCTCTTGATGAACATGCTGTTGTAGAGTCGCCTACTCTAGGGATGGTGGTGACCGTGGCGGCAGGTCTGTCTGAGGAAGTAGCCGGGGCTTCTAGTGCCCAGGTTGCCGCTTTGGTCCAGTCGTCCTCGCATCAGCCTGTCTCTCCTCCTATTGCCCTTGGTATCAGCAGTCAGCGTCTAGATGATGACGTGTTGCGGGAATTCGACGCCACCCGTCGCTTGTTGGAGTTGACCATGGAGTTGGGAGTTCTAGCGACTGGTGCGGCTTCTTTTGGAGAGAAACTTTAGGTAGGTTTTCTTGAGTTACTATTGTGCTAGTCTTCTAGGGTTCTTATGCCTTTTTTTTCCTTCGTCTTGTTCAGTCAGTCTTTCTCTCAGGACCATGTCGACTTCTTTTTCTCAACTAAAACCGAGAAGAAGTTGACCTCTGAGATTAGTGCTCTGAAGACGGATCTGGACCTCTATCGGTCTGAGATGGAGAGCGTCAGACACGTCAGCGGGAGGAGAAGGCTCTCCACGCTCATGTGATTGAGGCAGAGGAGCGGAGGAAAACTGTGGTCCAGGAAACCTTGGAAAAGGTGGAAGCCATGAAGAGAGAGTATGATGGTATTCTGAGTTCTCTTGTACTTTGTCCCTTCTTTTTACTTCTTGCTCCTTTTTGCCTGATTTTCTTTTACTGTCTTGTTTAGCCCTTCGAAAAGACAAGCAGTACTTTTTACTGATATTAAAAATATGAAGGTATCGGTCCAGTCTAGCCAAAATAGGGCTGAAGAGGTAAAGGCTCATGCCGAAGAAGAGCTTGCTTGTGCCAAGTTGATTAGGCTTGGTGCCGACCGAGATCTTGTGCAGGGGATGAAGACTATTGATGATTTGTCCAAGAAATTGGCTTCATCTGATCAACGATTTGCTACATTGTGGAAATCTTTCAAGACCATTGCAAAGCTTCTTCGCACTTCCAAAGATGATGGGAAGACCTGGGGCGAGTTCATCCCCTGATTCCTGAGTGACTCTAGAACTTCATAAAGGATGGGGTCCAAGCGTGTGTCAAGAATGTTTTGGTTCATGTTCGAGTTCTTGCACCGTCTGTTCCTCTAGAAAAGCTTAGGGAGGACACTGATGATGATAACTACCTGGAGTCCATCGAAAATGCAAAGGCTGAAGTTGAAGACCTGGCCAACTTCATTGTTGATAAACTTGATATCCATCTCCCGCTTTCTGATGACGAAGCCGATAGTTAGGTTCTTTAGTATCTGGGCACATCTCTCTTCTTTGTAAAGACACATTTTGTATTGTGCTTTTGTAAAGGAATTATGTTTCTTGTTATATGTCTTTAATATCTTGCTTTGAGTAAATCTTCCCAAGTTGTTTTTTAGACTTATGAACTCTTTAAGTATGTGCTGGATATGAACCTTGGCCTTTGTAGGTGAAATTCAGGTTGCTTTGAGTTGTGTGACTCCAACTGAGCTTGCTTTTTGTTGTAGGTCTTGCCGAGCATTGGTGCTGTATTTGTCGGGTTGTTTCGTCCGGTGTAGAATAACTTAGGATAGGGCGAGCTCTGTCTGGCTCGAATGTTAAAATAACCCGAGATAGGTCGAGTGCCTTCGGCTCTCATCCAAGTCATGAAAACAACCCTGGATAGGTTCGAGTGTTGGCCCATCTGCCTTACTCTCATCCAAGCCTAAAAGACTTGGGATTGCAAGCTCAAGCATCTTTTTAGCTCTTTTGCTCTCATCTGGTTGTGAAAACAACCCGGGATAGGTCGAGCGCCCTCGGCTCTCATCCAGGTCATGAAAACAACCTAGGATAGGTTCGAGTGTCGACCCATCTGCCTTTTTTCATCAAAGTCTGATAACTGTCCAAGTGTTTTGTCTTTTTTCTTTGTAGCAAGGTGAATTCGGTCGTTCTATCCGTTGAACTGCTCTACATGATAGAGTGCACCACTTTCACATTGGTTGCGTTGTGCATTTAATGTTGGAAATCGAAGCGCCGTGTTGGCTTTGGTGAAGGGATTGACTCTACCCTTAATTTTAAGTGGTGAAATTAAATCTATCTCCATCTCGAGGAGGCTATTGGACTGCTTGAAGAGACGGCTTGGCCCTATATAACTACCCCCTTCGGCCATTGTTTTCGGCACTTCTATCTTTTTAATTTTGACACAGCCAAGATGGTAAAGAAGAAGTTCATCCAAAGGCGTTGCGTTCGTAAGGTTCCACGCTCGTCGCTCACTCGTCCTTTGAGAGCTACGATTATGGTGGCCTTATCGAGCAGAGGTTCTTCATCGTCAGCTTCTTCGTCGTTGGAATCATCGTCCCTTGGTGTTTGTGGGGCTCCAGTGGAGAAGGAGGTTCTACCTACTGAGAGATCGAGACTGGTTCCATCTTCACGGGAGGTGGAGGATCCAGTGGCTGCTCCTATGGTCAATCCTGTCTCCGCTCCCCTCGTTGATGCGAACTTGATTGTCCTCAGCAGCGGCAGCGAAGACAAAGTTGATTGGGAAGTGCTCATTGCCAAAGATGAAGTCGACTAGGAAGTTCTTGCCTCAGAAGATGACGAAGTCAAATATGTGGGTAGTTGGTCCCCGTCGATGGTCTGATGGTGGCTTGGGCATGCTGGTATTAGCCCTCGCTTTGATGTTGGCGTAAAGGAGATCGAAGGGTGGGCTGCCCAGTTGTATGTTCGGTTGTTGGTGTACCCAGTAGTTCATTTTGTTATGTGAATCTTTGTTCTTCCTTAAATCCAAGTAGTTTCCTATGGTGCAATTCGTCCTCTATTGTCAAAAATTATCTCTATTCTAAAAAAAGTGTCTTTGTCTTCTTTTGATGATGATTCTAGGAATTAGGCTGATGGTCTCAGGCTTCTTTCTTACTTTCTTGCTTGTTGAGGTCCTGCATGGACTTAATTTTTGTCCATGTCCGAATAGTTCTAGATAGAAACGAGCTCAAGTGTATTCTTAACTATTTTGCCCTTGTTCCTATAGATTGCGAGCTCAAGCATGTTTTCAGCTCTTTTGCTCTCATCTAATTTGTGAAAACAGTTCGGGATAGGTCGAGCACCTCCGGCTCTCATCCAGGTCGTGACAACACCCAGGATAGGTTCGACTGTTGGCCCATCTGCCTTACTCTCATCCAAGCCTGAGAAGACTTGGGATTGCGAGCTCAAGCACCTTTTTAGCTCTTTTTCTCTCATCCGGTTGTGAAAACAACCCAAAAATAGGTCGAGCACCTCTAGCTCTCATCCAGGTCGTGAAAACAACCCAGGATAGGTTTGACTGTTGACCCATCTGCCTTACTCTCATCCAAGCCTGAGAAGACTTGGGATTGTGAGCTCAAGCACCTTTTCAGCTCTTTTGCTCTCATCCGGTTATGAAAACAACCTGAAATAGGTCGAGCACCTCCGGCTCTCATCCAGGTCATGAAAACAACCTAGGATAGGTTCGAGTGTCGGCCCATCTGCCTTACTCTCATCCAAGCCTGAAAAGACTTGGGATTGCGAGCTCAAGCATCTTTTTAGCTCTTTTCCTCTCATCCGATTATGAAAACAACCTGGGATAGGTCGAGCGCCCCCGGCTCTCATCTAGGTCATGAAAATAACCTAGGATAGGTTCGAGTGTCGGCTGATCTGCCTTACTCTCATCCAAGACTGAAAAGACTTGGGATTGCGAGCTCAAGCATCTTTTTAGCTCTTTTGCTCTCATCCGGTTGTGAAAACAACCCAGGATAGGTTGAGTGCCCCTGGCTCCCATCTAGGTCATGAAAACAACCCAGGATAGGTTCGAGTGTCGACCGATCTGCCTTACTCTCATCCAAGCCTAAAAAGACTTAGGATTGTGAGCTCAAGCATCTTTTCAGTTCTTTTGCTCTCATCCGTTGTGAAAACAACCCAAGAACGATCATAATAAGACATATGTTGGCGAGGAATATTATCTTTATTCCATTGACCGTGGATCCTGATTATATATCGCTCTTATTATTACATAGATTTTGTCTTGAGTTCTTCAAGCGTAGAATCTTCTTAGGTGGCTGATATGCCATGTATTCTTCACTTCTTCCCCATCTTCGGTCATTAACTTTTATGTGCCTGGTCTAGAGACTTTTGTGACAATAAAAGGACTTCCCCATGGGCTAAGTAGTTTATGGCGTCCATTAGTTTTTTGTATTCTTCGTAGTACTAAGTCTCCAACTTGTACTGAGCGTTGTTTAGTATTTTTGTTGTAGTGGCGTCTTAGACCTTGTAGGTATCAAGTTCTAATCTTTGAGTCTGTTCTGCTTCTCCTTCTTCGTATTGCTCTATTTTTGGGATGTCCAGATCAAATCTGTTGATAGTACGGCTTCTGATCCATATACTAGAAAAAGGGTGAGTATCCAGTTGCTCTGCTTATTTGAGTGTGGAGCCCCCATACTACTTTGGATAGTTCTTCAATCCATTTAGAGCCGTAGTCTTCTAGTTCTTCATATAATCTTGGTTTTAATCCGGCTAGTATAAGTCTATTTACTCTTTCTACTTATCCGTTGGCTTCAGGGTGTGCAACTGACGCATAATTTATATTGATGCCACAGTCTTGTGCCCAATTTCTAAATTCGATAGCTATAAAAGGGGAACCCAAGTCTGTGATGATTCGGTTGGGTATTCTGAAATAGTGCATGATGTCTTGGATGAACTCGACTACTTTTGCTGTGCTGTATTTTACGAGCAGCTTGTACTCGATCCACTTGGTGAATTTGTCGATTGTGACGAAGATGTAGTCAAAACCACCTTTGGCATTTTTGAGTGGACCTACTTGGTATAGCCCTCAGCATGCGAACGGCCAGGCGGGAGAGATGCAAATTAGGTCATGAGCTAGTATGTGAGCTTGCCTCGCGAACATTTGACACCCTTTGCACTGTCTGACTAGTTCTTCCATGTCTTTCAAGGCTGTTGGCCAATAGAAACTGGTGCGGAAGGTTTTGCCTACCAGAGTTCTTGAGGTTGCGTGATTGGCGTTGCATCCCGAGTGAATTTCTTTTAGGATTTCCTTTCCTTCTTCTCTTTTAATACATTTAAGAAGTACTCCTGATGATGCGACTCTTTTGTAGAGGTTATCGCCTACGAGGACGTAGTTCTTGCTTCTTCTAATTTTTCTAGTAGCCTCTTCCCTATTGTTTGGTAGTTTATTTTCTTTGATGTGTTAATGAAATCTTGAGTCCATGATCTGGTTATTACCATGATCTGGGTTGTTGGTGCTGGTGGCTCAGGGGTTATCTCGCCATGTTGTTTTATGGAGGGAGATGGCAATTCCTCTATAAACACCCTTGGCGGGACCTTCGCCCTGTTCGATCCTAGCTTTGTGAGGACGTCTGCTGTGATGTTTGAATCCCATAGAACATGTAGGATTTCTAGTCCTTGGAAATTTTTCTCTAGTTTTCGTACTTCAGCGCAATAGGCGTCCATGTTGTTTTTGGTACAGTCCCAATCTTTGTTGACTTGATTGATGACCACAGCTGAATCTCCATAGACAAGCAACCTTTTGATTCCGAGTGAAGTCACGATTCTTAGCCCATGGATAAGTGCTTCATATTCTACTTCATTATTTGTGGCTTGCCATAGGATTTGGAGTACATATTTAAGTTGTTTTTCTTCTGGGTATATAAAAAGAACACCTGCACTTACTCCGCCTAACTTGAGTGATCCATCGAAGTACATTTTCTAATGATCGAGGAAGGTATCTGGTGCGGGTTATTGGATTTCTATCCACTCGGCCACGAAGTCTGCGAGTGCTTGTGATTTTATTTCCTTTCGAGGAGAGAAATCAATATTTAGAGCTCCAAGTTCAACTGCCCACTTTGATATGCATCCCGTTGCATCTTTATTGCGTAGGATGTCTCCAAGAGGGATTTCTGTTATTACGGTGATCTTGTGGCTTTTAAAGTAGTGCCAAAGCTTGCGGGAAGTGATTAGGAGGGCATAGAGTAGTTTCTGTACATGCGGGTACCGTGTTTTTGAATCTGTCAGAACTTCATTGATGTAGTATACCGGTATTTCCAACGCTTGTCCATTGATCTTCTCTTGAAAATTAGATTGGGTATTATGACCAATTTAGGTACCTTGGGACTGCTGGTTCGGCTGCCATGATGTTGTGGAGAGCCAGTTTATCTTGGTGCTTGCTTCTGGAACCCAAAATTCTAGAAAAAATTACTGCGACCGTTCCCTTTGGCTACTGGAATCCTTTGTCTTCTATGTTATCTTCGTCTTTCTTTTTGTTATCCTCTTGCTTATCTCAGTTTTTTTCTTTTTTTGCATACCGATCAATGAAGATTCGGCAGTCCCCGTTGTGTGGTTTCCTTGAGGATGCCATATATAGTGCATATTTTTAATATCCTCGAACCTCCTGAATCTTGAAAACTTTTTTGTCTTGTCGGCCATGGCGATGGTGTTGTCTGGTCCTCGTTTCCTGTCTGAATGACCCATGTTTGGAAAATTTCAACGATCCAAGTTGTCTCTGTTGTTTTCTCGATTATTTCTATCTGTAAATCTTTCTTTCATCTTTTCTTCAGCCATAATCATCTTTTCTACTGCGCGTCTGAATTCTTCATTGTTTCTTGGGTTTTCTTTGTAAAAATCTTGAAACTGCCACTTAGCCATGATTCCATGGGAAAAGGCTTCAATTACTTCTCGTTCAGTGATGTCATGTACCTAGACGCGTAATTCACCGAAACATCGATAGTAATCTCTAAGGCTTTCACCTCCCTTTTGCTTGAGTCCTTTTAGTTCTGCATGCGTGATGGGGTGTGTAATGATTCCTGCAAAGTTCTCGTAGAAAGCTCTTTGTAAGTCCTTCCAGCTTCTAATTGACCCCAGGTTCAACTTATTGAACCATTAGAGGGGCATGTTTTCTAGGGCCATGAGAAAGAACAATGCTTTGATATCGTTGTCTCCTCCTGCTAGTTCGATTGATTGCGAGTAAATTCTAAGCCACTGTTTTGGCTCGGTCTTCCCGTCGTTTGAACTTATGAGGTAGCCGTATTGAAGCGAGTCGTCTTGAAAAGCATGGGAATCTATCGTGCGTTCCGACTTCTCTGTGCTCTGACTTAGCTCCTTCCAGCCAGTTGTTATTTAGCCTAGAAATGAAACGAGGTGGTGAGCGATGAGATGCTCTGCTCCCTTCTTCTCTCGGATGCTCGATTTGATTACTTCGGTCGTTGCCTCTCATTTTTTCTTGATTTTGGCTCCTGTTTGGCCCCAGTCTCTCGAAGGCGGACCTTCTTTGACTTTGCGCGTCTTGTTCATGTGACGCCGTCCTGGTGGAAAGCCTGGAAGCTCTTCCACCGTGTACCTTCTGAGCTGTTGTTCGGAGGACTTCTCGGAGTCGTTCTTGTTCTTCGTCGGGATGCGAAATTGCTTTGAGTTCTTCTAGTGCTTCTCATATCTTGTTGTATGGGGCTTCATGTGCCCTGTGTAACGGAACCGTCCAAATTATAAGAGCACAAGTACAAAAACAATCACCAAAATGATCAAATTCTCGCACTTGAGCCCATATAACTCTGGTAGTCCAATGAAATCACGAGGGATTTTAAACCAACCAACATACAAGCCAAGATCATAGTGATTCAACATAACAAGTCACATGTTACAACCATTTCATAAGTAATTCAATATACATCGGAGTTCAACATAGTTATTACAACTTACATTGAAAAGTAGCGGAAGCAAAGTAATTTGAAACTAACATTAATCTTATTTCAAATACATGCCAGTACCACGGTCGACTTCCAACAAAAGCATTAGAGATAAGGTAAATAAGAAGGATCATGCCCATGATCACACTCCGCCTCTACGACAGGAGTCAACCAACTCTTGTAGCCGCCATGATACATCATAACATGCAACAACTGGGGATAAAACCCTGAGTACAAGAAGGTACTCAGCTAGACTTACCCGTCAGAAACCAGAAATAAGGTGACACCAAGGATCATGCAAGGCTGATATAAAGTGGGGCTAGCTTGACAACATTTTGCATAAAAGCTTAATATAGATGATCAATCATTAATGTTTAAGCATCAAGTTAATTATCAATAACCTATCATCTATATTAGAACCTGTACTAGAGCACTCACTTTATTAAGAGCAAACAATATTAACCATAGCAGGTATAAATTGAGGCAACCTTTCCATCGTGATCCAATTAACCATCAGTTCAATTTAATTGAATCTACGTTGCCGCTGCTCAAGTCAAGTGCTCACTAACCGGGAGCGACGGCGATTCGAATCGAATTCCTATCCAGCTGGAGGGGTATTTCTAACACTCACCGCACAGGCCCCTGCCAGGGTCGCACAAGCCACCTTTTCATATGATTCAGGAATCGTGGGTCTGAATGATGTCGCGACCCCAAGGGCGACACTCTGCCAGGTGATAGGGACTCTAACCCCCCCTTGGTCTCACGCCAATGTCCCCAAGCACATCCTTTCTCTCCTCCAAGAAGCAACCTACCATTCGATTCCCCGCCTGAATCACATTACTCGGCTTCGCGGTTGGATCGACTTATCCGGCCAACTAAGTGTTAGACTGCGTTCAACATGACTCAAGGACGTACAGCGAATCGGTCCTTAAACGACTCAGACGGGGATAGATTCACACCCAAGACCTCCATGCCTTGTCGCTTCACTATCATCATCCCGCCCGGTCTCATTTCATTTTATTAACACATGGTGCCTTTCCACGATAGCAAATATAGCCAACCGTGCCATATATGAATATCCCTATATCTCACAGGTGACAGGAAATCACCTGACTTCTACCTCTTAAAGCAGGGCTAAGCATCTACTCGATCCTAGTCTATGTAGGATTCAAGGATTCATATATCTGGACAAGGAATGATATAATGCAGCAAGAGTTTCCAACCGACTCCTATCACTTAATGCAACAATACTCATAACATATATATAATTAATTGCTTTGAAGATAGGAGGCTTATAATGCTCCGGGGCTTGCCTGGGATCCGACTCAAGTTAGAGTATGTCAGATGAGTTCGCTTGACGAGCATCTTCCAATCTACCACTTGTCCGGTCCTTCGATCTTCGGGATGGATCCACCAACTCCATCTTCGGGTTTGGCACCACCTTAGATCCTTCACGCGTTTCTGCTAGCGTATCTAAATGAGGTGCAACAATGCATATGTATGAATGCATAGAAGTGCAATAAACAAAGTAATCAAACAAGCATACCAACGTTCTCCTAAACACCTAGAGCTAATTAACTTAATCCTCACTACGGCATAACATAGAAGATTGCAAACACATAAATCAAGACACAAGTCTTATAAGATCCTAAGGTACCAACCCAAGTACTTTCAAAGGTATGAGTCACACTTCAACACATTAGCATGGCAAAGTTAATCAAAGTACTAGAACTAGAAATTGCTACCTTCTGGACATCAGAACATCAGCTAAGTAATTTAATCGTAACTGGAGATCTACAACTCCAAATGACTGGCAAGAAGACATTATGAAAAGCTTATGAAATTATCTATATTTCATTTATAATCATCACAGCATGATTCCAAAGTTTAACATGTCGAATTTACACAAACACAGAAACTGGTCTAACAAGACAGAGAGCAAGCAATTCTGTAACCCAACTTTCAACAACTATAACTCCTAAACCACATGGTAAAATGCCACCAAATTTTAACAGCAACTAGATACATAAATTATCTACAACTTTTGTATAAACAAGTACTACAGCAAAGCACATTATCATGAAGAACTTTGCCAAGTTTCCAGATCTGCCCAGAAACTTCATTTGCAAGAAATAATTATTAACTTCCATTGTAAACATATAATTGGGCAAAACCAACTTTACCAACATTTCACTCATGACTAAAGAACATCAGAAAACATAGTGTCAATTACTAAATAAATTCTTTTAAAACATTTTCTTAATTTATTTAGATCATTAGGTGGAATTATGACCACATTATAAGGATACTCAATAAATTCTACCAAAATTACAGGGGTCTACAAATGCTCTCAAAAGTATACTATCCAAATTTCAATCCATTTGGGCAAGTATATCAACCTCTATAAAAAAGACAAATAGCTATTGCAATAAATCATGTGAGAGCAAGTTAAACCTAAAACTCAATATTTTCTGTGAACACATGGCCATAGAATGAACTAACATCAAAGAGCAACATCATAATAAGGTGATGGAACAACATTTTCTATTTTATCATTTATATATTAGTTATAAGCTATTTATTAAGCCATAAACAAGTTAACTCAATAACTGGAGCATACAATAAGCAATGACCATGAAATTTATACCACAGTACATACATAGCATGACAATCCTACCATAAAAATTTCACATCAATTAGAGCCACACAACTCAAGATATAAAATAACAAGCAATATAATGTAGATTTCCTTATTTAACAAGGTCACAACAAAACCTTAAGAAAACAGTGAACAACTAGTGTGTTTGATATTTTTCCTAGCAAGTACATGTCATCAAAAAATTAACAAAACAAGAATCACCATTTTTGGGGTTCTAAAACTCCAGATCTTGCTCTGGTCAATGTTTAAGGCATTTTTAGAGCACTTTTTAAAACTTAATAAAGACATTAGAAAATACCTACAAACATGTAACATATTATGACTCCACTGCATAGATCTTTTCTCAAGGTTTCCAAAAAGTCTACTTTTGCTATTTTTGGATTTACCTAGCAAGATATATGCATTTTAGAAGATTTACATAAAATCTGAATTTCAAAAACAGGATTTATCCATACCTAACCGAATATGCTAGGCACACCCGATTTCCCACCCCAGATCTGTCACTACTAAAACCGACATGTGGGACCCGCTGCTCAGCCGGACCCAGGGCTGGACAAAAAGCTCGTTAAGCTGGCTCGGTGGCTCGGTACAAAAGTGCTCCGATTGGACTCATTTATCTTTTAAAATGAAAATAACTTGATTTGGAACGACTTTCAATTTCGGCTCGGCTCGTTAGGCTCGGCTCGTTAGGCTCGTCGTGAAGTTGGGTCTTAAATAATGCAGAAAATAATGATGAATAAGATTATACCAATTTCTAAAAAAGCTTGAAAAAAACTACGGTTGGCTCGATATCCAGCCCTGGCCGGACCCATCTGTCATGCTCACACACCGAGAGACAGAGAGACCGGAGAGGCGCCGGTCCTCTTCCTCAAAACGGCCGAGCAGGGGAGACGGCCTCCGACGAGGGGAAAGGCCGGCCTGCGGCTCGCCGGCGATGGAGGAGCAGCGCGGGAGCTGTGCGGCGGCGAGGCGCATCCGAAGGCGGTCACGGCTTGGCGTGAGGTGGCCCATGGCCTCCTAGCCGCGTGCGCGGTGACACGCCGGAGCACGGCTCCGACGGCGACGGCGCTGCCGCGGTTCTAGCAGCCGATGGCGGCATTGGCGGCGAGCGGTGGCGCTAGGGCAAGCCACGGCTAGCACGCACCCGTAGAAGGACGTGGCTCGGCCTAGAGCTACCCGAGGCGGCCTAGACGCGGCGACCGGCGGCTCGGCGGCCGGTGCTCCGGCGGCAGCATGCTGCAGACGGCTGCGCGACCGAGGAAGCGGCGCACAAGATGCAGTAAGGCCCGGCGATGCTGCTACGAGATTTAGGGGGATGCGAGGACATGCTCGATGGAGGAACGACAGTGGCCCTCGAGCTTGGCCCGGTGGCCATGGCGCGGCTGCGCTCTGTGCGCGTGCACGGCGAGAACGGAAGCGGGGAGTCAAGGCGAGTGCGGAGGGAGAAGCAGAGGGCGAGCGAAGAGGTGGACAGGCTCTTGTGCTGCTCGGTCTTGCCAAACGTGAGAGGAGGCGAGGACACGCGGCAACGCACTGGGGGCGCGACGCTGGCATGGTCGCCACGCGCTTGACCACGCGTCGTCCTTTGGAGCAAAAGCGCGAACAGGTGGCGAGCAGTGAAGTGATCAGCGTTGAACACGATTTTAGACCAGTTGCAGGCCGAATTTGGTCATGGACCCAAAAGCAAAGTTGCAGCCCGCATAATGCTCTACATTTCTTATTTAGGGTGCCATGCCATTAGAGCAACAGATTAGTGTCTAATCAAACCCCAAGATGGCAATGTCAACAAATTGACAAAGGTCACGGAAACTCGCCTTTGGAGGTCAAAACTCGATCAAACTAAACCCAACTTTTTGCATGCTCTTCCTTATCATATAAGCTCCAACTTTTACATTTGGACCAACTTGAGTTGCTCAACCAATTTGGGGAACGTGAGATGCCAACGTCGAAGACACTGAAATCAGGGCTTAAAATGTCTAAGTGCTGAAATCAGCCCTATTTCAGACTTGTGGGCCCTTTTTGAGCATGTTCCACACATTTTCATGACTTGACTCTTAAACAAAGTTTGTTCCTTATTAAATTCCCTACAACTTTGTTAAAGGGTGAATAGTCATGCAAAGCTCCTAAGTCCCACTTTTGAAATGGTCAAACCAATTGGCTTCAGGGTCCATACCTGGTCAACCATCAATTAGAAGCACATTTAGGCAAAATGATCAACATGAACATTGTTCCATTATGTGTCCTAAGTGTAGTTAAGGTGTTGTAGAGTTTATCTGGAGTCATTTGGGCAAATTTGCAAAGCTTGGTTGATGACCTATAGTTCCATTAACTTAATGAGGCAAATTCCAACAGGAATGGAACTTATCATTTCATGTGACTTTTTGATTCCAAACTCCATGAAACTTTTCCAGGGCTTAATATAGATAGTTATTGAGGTGAGACATGTGAAGATACTTTGATAGCAACACCCAAGCATATATCTTTTAATTGAGCCTATATGTAAGCAAGGGTGCAATATCCAAGTTTAGGTTAGGCTCATCTCCACTTAATCTGTCATGTTTGAGCTCAAACCCACTACTTAGTGAGTGACAAACACCTGGGGTGTTACAGCCCTCCCCCCTTAAAAGAATCACGTCCCGAGATTTGGAATGGAAGATCTTTTAAGGAAGAGAGACACGTTATCTAGTTCCCAACATCTGCTATAGCATTCAGCTATAAAGCTTCAACATCGGCGAACAATTTGGTCAAAGGCACTTTCTGATACTTACCCTTTATGGTAAAATTTGTCTGAAGAATTTCCTTCATTGACTTCCATGAAGCATTGTTACATTGGGAGGAATCCAAAACAACACAATACTTTCTTCTCAGTGTACGGAGATCATTTGGTCCACGAGTTAACCATGCACAAGTGGCTTTCCTTCTCTAGGGAATCATAGCATAGACCATGTGAACTTTACACTAGACCAAAATCTTCAGAAGTACTCATTGAATGACCCCATGTTCACAAAGTCCGAAAAGCAGTCCTCTACCATAGTGGCTTGAGCACAGCTCTCCAAATAAGTGAAGCATAGATGACAAACATCCCCAGAGAGGATAGAACAATCGACTAACCATCAGACTAGGTCGGTGTTGGTTATGAATACATAATCAGTCAGACACCAACCGATGGAAAGCTACATATGGTTCCATGTGTGCAGTTCTCTTTCTCTGATGACAACACTGTATTATCTGAGTCTATCGATGGGTTAGTAAATGTGATAGCTGACTCTGTTGGCTTCATATTTCTACCAACCGCTATCTAAAAGATTCTTTATCCAAAGACAACAATTATCTGGGTTGACGCAGATGCAACTCTTGGGTAAAAATATTTATAAGGTACTAAAGTATGTTATCATTGGAAACTTAGTACCAAAGCAAAATGTAGTGAGGCCTTAAGGACAACAAAAATTGTAATATTTACTAAACCACGGGGAGTAGTGAAGGGTCGAGATGGCGGACTAGAGGGGGGTGAATAGTCCTTTCTAAAACTTAAACGCGTTGGCTAACCAAAACAAATGCGGAATTAAACTTATCGGTCTAGCCAAGACTATACCCCTCTATCTAAGTTCTCTAGCACCTTGCAAAGATCCTAATTAAGCAACTAAGGTGCTAAGCTTATCAAGAGCTCACCTACTCAATTCTAGAGCAAGGTCACACAAACCTATGCACTAGTACTTTGTCAACCGAGGGAGCTCCTACACAACTAGTGAAGCAAAAGCACAAAGCTCCTAAGCTCACTAGCAAAGCTCAATAACAAGGCAACTAATGCCAAATTAGAGAGCGCAAGTCACTTAGCTACACAAACTAAGCAATGTGACTAACAAGGTTACACAAACCAAATTAGTCACGCAAAGGGAAGCTTCTAGCTACACAAGCAAGAAGACAACTAGCAAGCTACACAAGCAAACTAGTTAAGAGAGCAACTACACAAGCACAAGTATATATGAAAGTAAATACAAGCTTGTGTTGTACGAAGGCAAACCACCGAGAAGATGAAGAACAATGTTGATGCGGTGATTTTTCTCCCGAGGTTCACTTGGTTGCCACCAAGCTACGTCCCCGTTGTGTCGACCAACACTTCGTGGTTCGGCGGCTAATCGGTCACACACCGAGCCTCTCAAAAGGCACCGCAAGAACCCACCATAAAGTGTGGTAGCTCAATGACACGCTCAACTAGAGTTGCTCTTCGCGATCCCCGCGGGGTGAGCACAATCCCCCTCACAAAAGCTTCTCCGGAGCCTCGCACAATCTTCTTGCGAGCTTCGACGGAGCCACAAGCCACCAAGCCGTCTAGGGGGTGGCAACCTCCAAGAGTAACAAGCACCACCGGCTTGCAACACGATCACCTAGTGCCACACGATGCAATCTCTCAAAGCAACGCACTAGAATCGCTCTCTCACTCGATCCGATGAACACTATCAAGCATGAGTGAGTTAGATGGCTCCCAAGCACTACCACACAAGTCACAAAGACTATAGTGTGCTCAGCTACCGACCACAGCCGGCCAAGGCATCTATTTATAACCCCACGGTCAAATAGAGCCGTTACCCCTTCACTGGGCAGATTTCGGGACGACCGGACGCGCCGGTCGTAACTGACCGGACGCGCTCAGCCGCGTCCGATCCTCCAACGGTCACTGACCCCAACGGTCAAAACAACGACCGGACGCGCCGGTCCCGATGACCGGACGCGCTGGTCCAACTGACCGGACGCGCCGATCGAACAACGGCTAACTGCGAAGCAACGACTGGACGCGTCCCTAGCAACGACCGGACGCGCTGCTGACGACCGGACGCGCTGGTCCCGAGAATGACCAGACGCGTTGGTCGCCTGAGCAGCGCTCAACGAAACAACGACTGGACGCGCTGAAGAAACATGACCGGACGCGACAGTGCCAGCGTCCGGTTAGAGTCCAGTAAGCTCCCTGAACGACCGGACACGTCCGATCATCAGTGACCGGACGCGCCTCGCGTCCGATCATCGAACTGAAAAACACGCAGACACTGAACACTGACCGGACGCGTCCGGTCATGCAAGGACCGCGTCCGGTTCAGCGTCCGGTCACCTCTGTGACCTCCGTTCGCCTCCGTTTCTTTTTCGGACTTCCGGCGTAGTGGAAAATAAGCATTTCAAGTTCCCAAAAACGCCTGAATCCCGCGCTCGCAAGCTCGGCGGGAGGGAGAGAGGAACCCAAACCCTCTCTACCGCTCAAACTTCATCGCCTTCGTAAATGTGCCAACACCAACAAGTGATCACCACCTTGTGCACGTGTGTTAGCATTTTCATAATCATTTTACCGAAGGAGTTAACCACTCAACTTGCCACGCCACTCGATCCTAGCAACGATGCATAGTTAGATCACACGAGTGGCACTAGATGACCGATATGCAAACAAGTTTGCCCCTCTTGATAGTACGGCCATCTATCCTAAACCCGGTCATAAACTTCTCTACACACCTATGACCGGTGAAATGGAAATGCCCTAGGTTATACCTTTGCCTTGCGCATTCCATTCCATCTCCTCCGATGTTGATGCAACACATGCACCAACCAATCACCAAATGATATGATCCACTTCATATCATCACGTGACCGTATTGGTTCATCGATCTTGACCTCACTTGCTCTTCACCGTTGCCTTGGTCCTTCGGCGCCAAGCCATCACACAACTTGCCCTTCACCCTAGCAACCGGTCCATCAAGCCAAGCCTCATCTTGATCTTCTCCACCTTGGTCACATGACTCCATGTCATGTCTCATATGCAATGAGCTCCTTCATGACACCATCACCTGTGGACTAATCTCTTGTGTATCTCACATAACCACATATTAGTCCACCTAAGTTGTCACTCAATTACCAAAACCAAACAAGGACCTTTCAATCTCCCCCTTTTTGGTAATTGATGACAACTCTACAAAGATATGGAAATTAAGCTTTTTCAAGCTAGCACTTCACACAAGTGTAAATTGCTAACTTGTTTTGGATTTAATGTTACTTATCCAACATTTAAGCTCTATGTCAAGATTTTGGATAAGCACCATAAAATCTGACTTGGTAGTGAGAGCTCCCCCTACATATGTGCTCAAATGGTTTGGTTTCAAGCTTGCACATATGCATAAATATGAAATTTATGGGAGGGTTAGCACTACTAAGTGATGCTAAGGTGTACAGAATAAACCTTTGTAGCTCGCTACCAATTAGTAGCTTGATACCATTTGAAAATCACAAGTTTGCCACCATCCTTAGCATCATGAGTAGCTAGACATCAAAAACACTAGAAACCTCGTGAGATTAACATTATAAGCAAGGTTCTAGTTTTTGCATGATAATCATAAGTCTAGCTAACATCCTATGCATGCTAGTTATCAAATCATCATTCAAGTTCTATAACTAGCATACACCACACAAGCATGCATATTGAATTTATGAACTTTATGCAATGCAAGCAAGCACATGAATTATGCACATATCAAATGTAATCAATCAAAGTTCATGAGCTTGCTCCCCCTACTTGTGTGCTTTCTTTTCTTTATCCAAGAATGTTTGATCCCCTTACATTCTTAAATGTTGCTCCCTCTTTGTTCATGTCCATGTCCAATCTTTCCAATCTCTCTCCAAAGCTCAAAAAGCTTTCATATCTTTGTCCAATCTCTCCCCCTTTGTCATCAATTTCCATAAAAGGTGTTCTTCTCAATTGATACAAAGGCTTGTATTGGGGTAGATGGTTGAGACTTGAATATTGCATTTTTGATGGACATTACCACATATGTTGGAATGACAAATTTTATGGTTGCTCTTGAGATTCCACATAGGATCTTTGACCTTGATACCAATTGGTGGGGCTCCTCCCCCTATGTCATAGCATGTGTCATTCACTTGAGATACCACTTGAGGATGAGGGTAGCATTTCTTGATTTGATCACTTAAGGTTGAGGATCACTTGTGAAACCATCGTCTTGCATGAATGATACCATGTGAATATACCATGAGTAGGAATGTGATACCATTTGAAAGAGTTTTCTAGTGTGGATCCACTTTGAAGGATTTGACAATAATATTCATTTCTTGAACATTCACTATCTTCATGAGTACCATTTGTAAGATATCACTTGTAAGTTGATGATCTAGACACCACTAGTGAATACCACTTGGAAGATCAATTTGAGTCTAGATACCACTTGAAACAAACTAGATATCTATTTTCATTATTGTCTTGTGCTTGTACTCTTATCATTGTCATGAGCTTCTTGTATGACTTGAACTATGTTGATTTGCCTAAGATTCTAAGTCCGGTTTGATCCAATGACAAGCTTCTTCACACCTCATGCTAAGGGTTATCTTGCCAATGTTATACTTGTCACTTGTTAGCAATCCTAACTAGATCAAGTTCTTGGGTTTACTAGCTCATGAACAAACTCATATACATACCACTAGAACATTTTAATCAATTCAAGCAATAGTGGTAGGCTATGAATTTAAACATTTCATTTGTTATGCATGATCCTAGTAGCATGTACTATATGCACTAATCACATACTAGTAAGGGATGAAATGATCAAGCACATTACAATGATACCTTTGCTATGTTGGAGTGAGGGATAGTCACATAGATTCTAATTCATTACTCTAATAGCAATGTGAAGTCCAATTTATAAGCTTGGTGAAGACCAATCATCATAGATAAATCCATTCTTCACCAATATGAAATGAAAACCACTTATGATCAAGTGCACTTTCTTGTTGTGGTTGGCTTGCTTCATCTTTTTAATCAATGTTTGCATGAGAGAACTACTTAGAATACCACTTGAAATATATGACTAGCTCTCTTTTGGGTGTTGCTTGCTTTTCTTGATCAACCCTTTTGATTGCTTCAACTAAGCATCACAAGTTCCTCGGATCACCACTTCCATGTTAGCCTTCCAAGTCCCAAACTTGGTTTCACCTACACACGGCGGCAAGCCCCTCACTAGGGAGAAGTGACCTTTCTCCAAAGAACCACTCTTGATACTCACTTGAAATGATATAGTTTGATTGATCCAAATGATGAACTCAATCTTGATGAATAATCCTTGAATCTACATTTGAGTCCAACTCTTCCTACATATTTAAGTTCTTTTCTTTGTACCAAATAATCTCCAATCATCACTAGAACTTAAACTTCATCTTCATTTTAAGTTTGATCTTGATCTTCAAATTTGAGTACTAAACATGTACAACAAGTACATTCCACAATCAAATGTTCTTATACTCATTGCTTTTCATGCTTCTAGATCAATCCAAAACCAAACTTAGGTACCTCAACCACTTGTAAGCATGTTTCCAACTTGAGGACCTTTCAATTAAAAGTGACTCTAGATTAATCCAATGATTTTCACTTGTCTGGCAGATTCTGTACCCTTCAAAGAATAATTCATATCTCCCAATGTACAGATCCAAATGCCATAAAATTTGGTGGAGATGTGCTTCACTAAGTCATATAGCAACTGTAAAAATTTGAACTTCTTTTGACTTCTAGATTGCTACTAGATTTCAAATCTTCCACCACTGCTACATGCTGAAAACTGCTGCACTATAGCTGACAAGATGCACTCCAAAACCGAAGCATCTCTTATCCAATTCTCATGAAATTTCTACAGCATCTTCTTTCATAAGTGTAGAGCATGTATACCAAATTTCAAGCCAATCCAAATAGATTTGATCACTCAAACATGGCTAAGATCACTGCTAGCTCAGATTTTTAATGTAGGACAGATTTCAATACATGAGCTATTCTTCATCAAATATGAATCAAACTTGAAACTAACTTGTTTGAATACTTTCACAAGACATATATCCATTCAATCCACTTACTAAATATCATCTCATGAATTTATTCAACACAAACCAATCCAAACTTGATTACTAAGCTTTTAATCCATTCAAACATCTCATAGCAAGCAACATTGCATATATATCCAATTCAATCAACTCATATGCACCCAAATGAAATAATCAACAAGAGATATACCTTGGTTAGCTCATGATTATTCATAGCAAGCTTTCAACTTGAATATTTGCAAGCCATCAAATATATCCAATAAATCACCACAATCTTTAATATTGCACTTGTATGTTGTAGCACTTGGACTTCACTTATTTTGACTTGGCATTGGGATTGGATATGCATTGAGCTTCATAACTTGACTCAATATATGATGAACAAAATGAAACCAATTGAATCAAGCCTCCAATGCCATGGTACCTACACACATTCATCCACTTTCTAATGGTACCCAAATAAGTTTGGGTCCTCTCAAGTTAGGTGCAACATACTTAGGCATTGCCTTAGTATGAATAGCGGGATGTTTTGCAATAGCAACAATAGAGGTACCATTTACATCCTTTCTAAGCACATTAGTATCATGAATTGAAATATGCTTAGAAGTGTTACCTAGGGGACATGAATGTGCCATGTGTCCCCTTTTCCGGCATGAGTAGCAACTTCTCTTAGATTGAGCCTTTTCTTCCTTGCTCATATGTTGCTTCTCATTGCCTTGCCTCTCACGAGTTGCTTGAGCCTTCTTCTCAAGCTTGGTAGGACACCCCGAGACAAAGTGTCCCATATCTCCACACTTGAAGCACTTGATGTGAGCATGTACTTTCTTCTCGATTTGATTCTTGCTCATCATCTTGGCATCTTGGATTTGCATTGGATGCCTTGCTTTACCACCCCTTCTTGTTTTCTTCTTCATCATCAAGTCATCATCATCTTCATGGTTGATCTTGACTTGATCTTGGGGCTTTGCTTTTGGCTCAACTTGAGACTTGTTGGTAGGGCAACACTTGGCAATATGTCCCACTTCATGGCATTGGTAGCACATGAGTTGGGATAGCTTCTTTGCATCTTGCTTCTTCATAATCTTGCCCTTGCTCTTGTTATAGCCAATACCACTCTTATCACCATATCTTCTTTAATTGGTCATGATATGCTCAATGGCGATTTTAGAGTTGTAGCACCTCTCCAACTTGTTGCTCAAATTCTTCACTTCACTTTTGAGCTCATTGTTCTCCTTCAAAAGGTTAGTCTCACAAGACATAGAAGTAGAACAAGCATCTAATTGTGAAGAACATGGCATATATAATAAATCATCACAAGAGGTGGATACATGCTTCTTTCCTACATCACAAGGGTTAGTAAGATGTGATTCATCATTTGACCCAAATGATGAGCTCTCACTAGATTTGGTTTCTTCATTAGAAAGCTTCTTAGTGAGTAAAGCATGTTCTTGTGCCAAATTATCATGAGCAACACTAAGTTCCTCATGAGCCAATTTTAGCTCCTCATGTGAACAAGTAGTAACATAAAGTAGATGCTTTTGTTGTTTACATGTGGTTTTTAGAAAAGAGTTATCATTTTCCAATTTACTTACTCTTTCCATTTCCCTTTTCAAGGCTCTTGAGAGTTTATATAAAAGCTCTAAATTTGGATCATCATAATCCACAACAAAACCACCAACATGTATCTTAGTGTTACCATGTGATGATGTTGAAGAGCTTGTTGAAGCATCACTCTCATAGCCATCATCTTCACCATCAAGTGTGCATGAAGTAGAATCATTGCTTGCATCACTTGTGGCATTATCATTCTTCTTATCAAGTGATCTTGTGGTATGATCATCTTTGTCATCACTTGACCGTGAGGTGGAGCAATCCTCCATAACCACCTTGTTGTGGTCATGCTCAACATCCTCATGCGCCTCCTCCTTGGGCTCATCATCATTGGAGATCGCCCCGTATTTCTCATTTAGGAACACCCAAATCTCATGGGCGGACTTGAGGTCCATGATCTCACAAAGTATGCTACTATCCATAGATCGATAGAAAACATTAGTAGCTTAGCTATCGAGATATAGGCATTTACTTTGCGCTTGAGTTGCATTCTTTTTATCAATTGCAAAGGAAAAGCCCACATCTACGATCCACCACAATTGAGGAGAAATAAACTTAAAATTGCATGTCATCCAATTTCTCCACCGTGCAAAGTGTGTGCCATAAAAAATGTGTGGACACTCAACATCTAGCCCATAAGCCGCCATCCTCTCGGGTCGGTGAAGACCGCAAATGAGAGACCCGGCTCTGATACCAATTGAAGGGTCGAGATGGCGGACTAGAGGGGGGTGAATAGTCCTTTCTAAAACTTAAACGCGTTGGCTAACCAAAACAAATGCGGAATTAAACTTATCGGTCTAGCCAAGACTATACCCCTCTATCTAAGTTCTCTAGCACCTTGCAAAGATCCTAATTAAGCAACTAAGGTGCTAAGCTTATCAAGAGCTCACCTACTCAATTCTAGAGCAAGGTCACACAAACCTATGCACTAGTACTTTGTCAACCGAGGGAGCTCCTACACAACTAGTGAAGCAAAAGCACAAAGCTCCTAAGCTCACTAGCAAAGCTCAATAACAAGGCAACTAATGCCAAATTAGAGAGCGCAAGTCACTTAGCTACACAAACTAAGCAATGTGACTAACAAGGTTACACAAACCAAATTAGTCACGCAAAGGGAAGCTTCTAGCTACACAAGCAAGAAGACAACTAGCAAGCTACACAAGCAAACTAGTTAAGAGAGCAACTACACAAGCACAAGTATATATGAAAGTAAATACAAGCTTGTGTTGTACGAAGGCAAACCACCGAGAAGATGAAGAACAATGTTGATGCGGTGATTTTTCTCCCGAGGTTCACTTGGTTGCCACCAAGCTACGTCCCCGTTGTGTCGACCAACACTTCGTGGTTCGGCGGCTAATCGGTCACACACCGAGCCTCTCAAAAGGCACCGCAAGAACCCACCATAAAGTGTGGTAGCTCAATGACACGCTCAACTAGAGTTGCTCTTCGCGATCCCCGCGGGGTGAGCACAATCCCCCTCACAAAAGCTTCTCCGGAGCCTCGCACAATCTTCTTGCGAGCTTCGACGGAGCCACAAGCCACCAAGCCGTCTAGGGGGTGGCAACCTCCAAGAGTAACAAGCACCACCGGCTTGCAACACGATCACCTAGTGCCACACGATGCAATCTCTCAAAGCAACGCACTAGAATCGCTCTCTCACTCGATCCGATGAACACTATCAAGCATGAGTGAGTTAGATGGCTCCCAAGCACTACCACACAAGTCACAAAGACTATAGTGTGCTCAGCTACCGACCACAGCCGGCCAAGGCATCTATTTATAACCCCACGGTCAAATAGAGCCGTTACCCCTTCACTGGGCAGATTTCGGGACGACCGGACGCGCCGGTCGTAACTGACCGGACGCGCTCAGCCGCGTCCGATCCTCCAACGGTCACTGACCCCAACGGTCAAAACAACGACCGGACGCGCCGGTCCCGATGACCGGACGCGCTGGTCCAACTGACCGGACGCGCCGATCGAACAACGGCTAACTGCGAAGCAACGACTGGACGCGTCCCTAGCAACGACCGGACGCGCTGCTGACGACCGGACGCGCTGGTCCCGAGAATGACCAGACGCGTTGGTCGCCTGAGCAGCGCTCAACGAAACAACGACTGGACGCGCTGAAGAAACATGACCGGACGCGACAGTGCCAGCGTCCGGTTAGAGTCCAGTAAGCTCCCTGAACGACCGGACACGTCCGATCATCAGTGACCGGACGCGCCTCGCGTCCGATCATCGAACTAAAAAACACGCAGACACTGAACACTGACCGGACGCGTCCGGTCATGCAAGGACCGCGTCCGGTTCAGCGTCCGGTCACCTCTGTGACCTCCGTTCGCCTCCGTTTCTTTTCCGGACATCCGGCGTAGTGGAAAATAAGCATTTCAAGTTCCCAAAAACGCCTGAATCCCGCGCTCGCAAGCTCGGCGGGAGGGAGAGAGGAACCCAAACCCTCTCTACCGCTCAAACTTCATCGCCTTCGTAAATGTGCCAACACCAACAAGTGATCACCACCTTGTGCACGTGTGTTAGCATTTTCATAATCATTTTACCGAAGGAGTTAACCACTCAACTTGCCACGCCACTCGATCCTAGCAACGATGCATAGTTAGATCACACGAGTGGCACTAGATGACCGATATGCAAACAAGTTTGCCCCTCTTGATAGTACGGCCATCTATCCTAAACCCGGTCATAAACTTCTCTACACACCTATGACTGGTGAAATGGAAATGCCCTAGGTTATACCTTTGCCTTGCGCATTCCATTCCATCTCCTCCGATGTTGATGCAACACATGCACCAACCAATCACCAAATGATATGATCCACTTCATATCATCACGTGACCATATTGGTTCATCGATCTTGACCTCACTTGTTCTTCACCGTTGCCTTGGTCCTTCGGCGCCAAGCCATCACACAACTTGCCATTCACCCTAGCAACCGGTCCATCAAGCCAAGCCTCATCTTGATCTTCTCCACCTTGGTCACATGACTCCATGTCATGTCTCATATGCAATGAGCTCCTTCATGACACCATCACCTGTGGACTAATCTCCTGTGTATCTCACATAACCACATATTAGTCCACCTAAGTTGTCACTCAATTACCAAAACCAAACAAGGACCTTTCAAGTAGTCTACCACCAAGCGGTCGAGTAAAATTTTCCTTTGTGACTTAGTTGCACTGTAAGTTGAGTTGACTTGCAGTGTCGCAACTTTGTCAGGCCAACCTTTCACCTTGAGGCTTCCTTTTTAGGATCAAACAGCAGCTCTAAGATGGAAATCTGTGGTTTGACACTTTTCAAATTGCTTTTGATTCGCGATGGTATAAATTGATTTGCAGAAACCAAGGCTGCTCGTACATTAGGGATACGAGAAAGCAAAAGCAAATGAAAGAGTGTAAACTAGTATCTGCGAGACCTCAAAAGGGCCATCCAACAGCAGATCTCGACTATAATTTACATATCAATTCGAGGATGCACACGCTTTGAACTTGCGGGTTACTTTTGCAAGGCAAAACACATACTTTCTCTACTTCTTCACCTTAGCTGATAGAACACCTTGCACTATTTGTGTGATTATCCAAGATGGAATTGACTTGATCACAATGGCTCTAGAAGATAGAGTATCGCTCAAGTTGTTGACTAGTTGATTAACTTCTTGTTGGTTATTGCTCTGTAAGACATAGCCTTCGCAGCCACCAAAGAGTCATTACCTAGTTAGAGATTAACCTTCCTATTGGTAACTAATTAGTTGTCTCTCAACACTAAAAAGTTCCAATCTTCATTCTTGATCACAATAATTGTGGTTGAGACAAGCAGATGGTTGCCATCGAAGTCAGCAGATACGGAGTCTCGCCAGAGATGGCTGAGCTCAACGGTAAGGTCATTATGCATACAAAGGTTAAGACTTGCGTAATGTGACAATCGATTCTTATCCAACAGATGACTTGTCCAACATTAAATGTTGTGTGTCCTTTTTATCCAACAGAGATGAGATACTTTACTCACTAGATGGTGGCTGTCAATATAGGGACAACTAAGCAAAGTCACTTGTCTACCACCTATTGCAGTCTGTTAATGTTTATGTCGGTGACAGGTTCTTCAAAGGTTATCCTCTTAGCAACTTCAGAAGGAAACTCCACTACTTTTGGTCTAAGATATGGATCTTACGATACAATATAGGAAGATAACCAAGGAACATCTCACAAGAAAACCCACATCGATGTAGTTCCATAATGGGCTATGACTAGCAACCTCGATACCAGCGCGTGCCCAGTAGCACAACCATGTGCCGGTCGGTCACAAGGAGGCCCTAGGTTTCATCGCGGCACCATAGAATGCTAATCGTAACACCATTACCGAACATACGCCCGATGAGGAATTTCAAATGACACAGATTGGGTGGTCTGAACAAGCACCATACCAAGGAGGGATAACAAGTAAAGGTAGTCACAAGGTTTAGAATCAACAGGGAAGCTATCCGTAGATCACAACACCTCACAAGAGAACATAGCTCAATTCCTAAAGACAACTGATCAATGGACTCTTGCTTAAATTCTATGCACGACTTGCGTCCACCGAGGTGAGTTCTAGATAAAAGATTAATAGGAGATTCATTCATGTTGGGCAACAACATGAGATCAAGATCGATAAACATCCACGGCTTAGGCAAACATATAGGAGAACTAAACTTTGGGCTTTCGATCAAGCAAAGGCATGGGTACAAACATTCAAGGCAAGCAACCACGGCTACATGCTTAGGCTCATAAGGGAAAGAACCTAATTGGAGATGATAGCCAAGAGATTGTTTCGCGTAACTCGAGTGTTGCCCTAAGATAAAGCTATTCGACACTCGCATGCTTACCAAGGACAAACGAGGTGACAACTATGGCACTACCTAGATAACAATCATACATACAACATCACCGTCAAACAGACAATTGAAAAATTTCAAACGAATGAGCTTAAACAATCAATACAAAGCACAAGGCTCACCCAAAATAAGCATGAACTAACTACAAGTTTAGCTCAAAACAAACGCTAGCTACGGTAGCTAACTTAGCATGTGCACAGAATCTAGACAGCAGCATAGTAACTACTTGTTTCAACCATAACTGAGGTTGTAGACATTCTATAAAGGTGATCCTAGACTTTCTAGAAAGCTTATGAAGATGACTACACTTTAGTTATTCATACCAAAAGTAAATTCATAGATTAACATGATCAAAAATGCTAATGTTTCAGATCTGTACCAATATGGATAGAAAACTAACAAGAACTTCAAAAATGCATAACTGGAGTTCTAGGGACACAACAAGGCTGAACCTTAACTTTATGTAAAGCTTATTAAGTTGTCTATAACTTTCTTATTATCATATTAAGATGATTTTATAGCTAACAAGGCCAAACAAGACATAGAAGACATCTCTGCCCAGATGTGGACAGATTCTGTCATTCCACTTGGCAAGCTCATAACTAGAAATTTCGACAACAAAAATTAGTGCTATAGGACACTTTGGAAAGCTTAGAAAAAGTACTACACTTCTTCTATTATCTCCAAGACATGATTCCATATGCACATAGGTCAAACAAACCAAACATTCAGATCTATTCAGAGCATAAGCAAAACCTGACAGTAAACTTCTAAAATTCATAACTCTCAAACCATAAGACCTAGGGTCATGAAATTTTAGGACAAGCTATATAAGTAAGTTAGCTACAACTTTGGTATTCTTCATAACTACAGAAAACACCATGATGGCCATGAAAGCATCACTACAACAGAAATTGTTCTAGCAGCCAACATTCAACAAGCAAAACAAAGCTTGCCTTTGTTCCACCTAACAAGAGAGCACACAAACATGTTATTCTAGTAGCTCTAAATTTTGTTACCTTAGACCAACACGAATTTGATTCATTCAAGAGAATCCATAATTACTTAAGTGAGGTCTAAAGCATTTGCAAAAACTTGGATGAACAACATAGAGTAAGGCATTCTTATTTAGCTTTACACAAGAAAGATAGTACATACATCAATCATAAGTTACTTAACATAGAAAAAGGGTGAGAAGAGTATAGCCATGCATAAAGCAACAATCATGATAATGCATGCTTTATCCTATTCGTCCTCACAAGATTGCCAACCTAAGGTGGCGATCACGTTCTATGTCGGTGGCATAACACACATTCTCTCGATATATAGCTAGTCGATAGCTACATTCGACTTACGCATTCATGGTTAGTGTACCTGCAGAAAAGTTTCATTACAGCCCAACAATTTCCCAATATATGGCATACAATGAAAGCAGAAAGTAAAAATTCTAAGTACTTCCATATACATATACCCCTGTATACGTACATGTAGCACCAAAACTACCCGAATCATCAATCTCCCACAATTAAGTACCTTCATATATACATGTGTATAACATGTAAATAATCTAGTAACCAAAACTATCTCTCCCCTAGACCGAGGGTTGGACGGTCATGCTCTCACAACTCACACTTACCTAAGCGTAGGTGCGACGTTGCATAAAAGTAAACTAGCAACATATATGGCTATTTCATATATGAAGGCTACCTCCAATCTGACACACTAGGTAGCATAGTGTGGGAGAGTTATCACACATACATACCTTGGCCTGGGCGTAGATGCATAAATAAAAAAACCCCCCAAGTTAGTACTTATATAAGCCACCTAATAATCCTTATGTGGGCATAAGAAAATTGACCACTGGCATACTTAGATTTAGAATTTAGATTTGGCAAACCTATATATAGCTATAAGTTGGAAAAAAAACTAATTTTATAAACAAAACCCTTGTTTTAAATACACATACGACATGTTTAATGTTGAATCTTGCTCCGATACCAGCTGTAACAGAACCGTCCAAATTATAAGAGCACAAGTACAAAAACAATCACCGAAATGATCAAATTCTCGCACTTGAGCCCATATAACTCTGGTAGTCCAATGAAATCACGAGAGATTTCAAACCAACCAACATACAAGCCAAGATCGTAGTGATTCAACATAACAAGTCACATGTTACAACCATTTCACAAGTAATTCAATATACATCGGAGTTCAACATAGTTATTACAACTTACATTGAAAAGTAGCGGAAGCAAAGTAATTTGAAACTAACATTAATCTTATTTCAAATACATGCCAGTACCACGGTCGACTTCCAACAAAAGCATTAGAGATAAGGTAAATAAGAAGGATCATGCCCATGATCACACTCCGCCTCTACGACAGGAGTCAACCAACTCTTGCAGCCGCCATGATACATCATAACCTGCAACAAGTGGGGATAAAACCCTGAGTACAAGAAGGTATTCAGCTAGACTTACCTGTCAGAAACCAGAAATAAGGTGACACCAAGGATCATGCAAGAATGATATAAAGTGGGGCTAGCTTGACAACATTTTGCATAAAAGCTTAATATAGATGATCAATCATTAATGCTTAAGCATCAAGTTAAATATCATTAACCTATCATCTATATTAGAACCTGTACTTGAGCACTCACTTTATTAGGAGCAAACAATATTAACCATAGCAGGTATAAATTGAGGCAACCTTTCCATCGTGATCCAATTAACCATCAGTTCAATTTAATTGAATCTACGTTGGAGCTGCTCAAGTCAAGTGCTCACTAACCGAGAGCGACGGCGATTCGAATCGAATTCCTATCCAGCTGGAGGGGTATTTCTAACACTCACCGCGCAGGCCCCTGCCAGGGTCGCACAAGCCACCTTTTCATATGATTCAGGAATCGCGGGTCTGAATGATGTCGCGACCCCAAGGGCGACACTCTGCCAGGTGATAGGGACTCTAACCCCCCCTTGGTCTCACGCCAATGTCCCCAAGCACATCATTTCTCTCCTCCAAGAAGCAACCTACCATTCGATTCCCGGCCTGAATCACATTACTCGGCTTCTCGGTCAGAACGGCTTATCCGGCCAACTAAGTGTTAGACTGCGTTCAACATGACTCAAGGACGTACAGCGAATCGGTCCTTAAACGACTCAGACGGGGATAGATTCACACCCAAGACCTCCATGCCTTGTCGCTTCACTATCATCATCCCGCCCGGTCTCATTTCATTTTATTAACACATGGTGCCTTTCCACGATAGCAAATATAGCCAACTGTGCCATATATGAATATCCCTATATCTCGCAGGTGACAGGAAATCACCTGACTTCTACCGCTTAAAGCAGGGCTAAGGATCTACTCAATCCTAGTCTATGTAGGATTCAAGGATTCATATATCTGGACAAGGAATGATATAATACAACAAGAGTTTCCAACCAACTCATATCACTTAATGCAACAATACTCATAACATATATAGAATTAATTGCTTTGAAGATAGGAGGCTTATAATACTCCGGGGCTTGTCTTGGATCCGACTCAAGTTAGAGTATGTCAGATGAGTTCGCTTGGCGAGCATCTTCCAATCTACCACTTGTCTGGTCCTTCGATCTTCAGGATGGATCCACCAACTCCATCTTCGGGTTAATCAAAGTACTAGAACTAGAAATTGCTACCTTCTGGATATCAGAACAGCAGCTAAGTAATTTAATCGTAACTGGAGATCTACAACTCCAAATGACTGGCAAGAAGACATTATGAAAAGCTTATGAAATTATCTATATTTCATTTATAATCATCACAGCATGATTCCAAAGTTTAACATGTCGAATTTACACAAACACAGAAACTGGTCTAACAAGACAGAGAGCAAGCAATTCTGTAACTCAACTTTCAACAGCTATAACTCCTAAACCACATGGTAAAATGCCACCAAATTTTAACAGAAGCTAGATACATAAATTATCTACAACTTTTGTATAAACAAGTACTACAGCAAAGCACATTATCATGAAGAACTTTGCCAAGTTTCCAGATCTGCCCAGAAACTTCATTTGCAAGAAATAATTATTAACTTCCGTTGCAAACATATAATTGGGCAAAACCAACTTTACCAACATTTCACTCATGACTAAAGAACATCATAAAACATAGTGTCAATTACTAAATAAATTCTTTTAAAACATTTTCTTAATTTATTTAGATCATTAGGTGGAATTATGACCACATTATAAGGATACTCAATAAATTCTACCAAAATTACAGGGGTCTACAAATGCTCTCAAAATTATACTGTCCAAATTTCAATCCATTTGGGCAAGTATATCAACCTCTATAAAAAAAGACAAATAGCTATTGCAATAAATCATGTGAGAGCAAGTTAAACCTAAAACTCAATATTTTCTGTGAACACATGGCTATAGAATAAACTAACATCAAAGAGCAACATCATAATAAGGTGATGGAACAACATTTTCTATTTTATCATTTATATATTAGTTATAAGCTATTTATTAAGCCATAAACAAGTTAACTCAATAACTGGAGCATACAATAAGCAATGACCATGAAATTTATACCACAGTACATACATAGCATGACAATCCTACCATAAAAATTTCACATCAATTGGAGCCACCCAACTCAAGATATAAAATAACAAGCAATATAATGTAGATTTCCTTATTTAACAAGGTCACAACAAAACCTTAAGAAAACAGTGAACAACTAGTGTGTTTGATATTTTTCCTAGCAAGTACATGTCATCACAAAATTAACAAAATAAGAATCACCATTTTTGGGGTTCTAAAACTCCAGATCTTGCTCTGGTCAATGTTTAAGGCATTTTTAGAGCACTTTTTAAAACTTAATAAAGACATTAGAAAATACCTACAAACATGTAACATATTATTACTCAATTGCATAGATCTTTTCTCAAGGTTTCCAAAAAGTCCACTTTTGCTATTTTTGGATTTACCTAGCAAGAGATATGCATTTTAGAAGATTTACATAAAATCTGAATTTCAAAAACAGGATTTATCCATACCTAACCGAATATGCTAGGCACACCCGATTTCCCACCCCAGATCTGTCACTACTAAAACTGACATGTGGGACCCGCTGCTCAGCCGGGCCCACCTGTCATGCTCACACACCGAGAGACAGAGAGACCGGAGAGGCGCCGGTCCTCTTCCTCAAAACGGCCGAGCAGGGGAGACGGCCTCCGACGAGGGGAAAGGCCGGCCTGCGGCTTGCCGGCGACGGAGGAGCAGCGTGGGAGCTGCGCGGCGGCGAGGCGCATCCAAAGGCGGTCATGGCTTGGCGTGAGGTGGCCCATGGCCTCCTAGCTGCGTGCGCGGTGACACGCCGGAGCACGACTCCGACAGCGACGGCGCTGCCGTGGTTCTAGCAGCCGATGGCGGCATTGACGGCGAGCGGTGACGCTAGGGCAAGCCATGGCTAGCACGCACCCGTAGAAGGACGTGGCTCGGCCTAGAGCTGCCCGAGGCGGCCCAGCCGCGGCGACCGGCGGCTCGGCGGCCGGTGCTCCGGCGGCAGCATGCTACAGACGGCTGTGCGACCGAGGAAGCGGCGCACAAGATGCAGTAAGGCCCGGGCGATGCTGCTACGGGCTTCAGGGGGATGCGAGGACATGCTCGGTGGAGGAACGACAGTGGCCCTCGAGCTCGGCCCGGTGGCCATGGCGCGGCTGCGCTCTGTGCGCGTGCACGGCGAGAACGGAAGCGGGGAGTCAAGGCGAGTGCGGAGGGAGAAGCAGAGGGCGAGCGGAGAGGTGGACAGGCTCTTGTGCTGCTCGGTCTTGCCAAACGTGAGAGGAGGCGAGGACGCACGGCAACGCAGTGGGGGCGTGACGCTGGCATGGTCGCCACGCGCTTGACCACGCGTCGTCCTTTGGAGCAAAAGCGCGAACAGGTGGCGAGCAGTGAAGTGATCAGCGTTGAACACGATTTTAGACCGGTTGCAGGCCGAATTTGGTCATGGACCCAAAAGCAAAGTTGCAGCCCGCATAATGCTCTACATTTCTAATTTAGGGTGCCGTGCCATTAGAGCAACAGATTAGTGTCTAATCAAACCCCAAGATGGCAACGTCAACAAATTGACAAAGGTCACGGAAACTCGCCTTTGGAGGTCAAAACTCGATCAAACTAAACCCAACTTTTTGCATGCTCTTCCTTATCATATAAGCTCCAACTTTTAGATTTGGACCAACTTGAGTTGCTCAACCAATTTGGGGAACGTGAGATGCCAACGTCGAAGACACTGAAACCAGGGCTTAAAATGTCTAAGTGCTGAAACCAGCCCTATTTCAGACTTGTGGGCCCTTTTTGAGCATGTTCCACACATTTTCATGACTTGACTCTTAAACAAAGTTTGTTCCTTATTAAATTCCCTACAACTTTGTTAAAGGGTGCATAGTCATGCAAAGCTCCTAAGTCCCACTTTTGAAATGGTCAAACCAATTGGCTTCAGGGTCCATACCTGGTCAACCATCAATTAGAAGCACATTTAGGCAAAATGATCAACATGAATATTGTTCCATTAAGTGTCCTAAGTGTAGTTAAGGTGTTGTAGAGTTTATCTGGAGTCATTTGGGCAAATTTGCAAAGCTTGGTTGATGACCTATAGTTCCATTAACTTAATGGGGCAAATTCCAACAGGAATGGAACTTATCATTTCATGTGACTTTTTGATTCCAAACTCTATGAAACTTTTCCAGGGCTTAATATAGATAGTTATTGAGGTGAGACATGTGAAGATACTTTGATAGCAACACCCAAGCATATATCTTTTAATTGAGCCTATATGTAAGCAAGGGTGCAATATCCAAGTTTAGGTTAGGCTCATCTCCACTTAATCTGTCATGTTTGAGCTCAAACCCACTACTTAGTGAGTGACAAACACCTGGGGTGTTACACCCTGGCTACGCATCTTTCTTCGGCTTCATTTTCTGATCTTCTCTTGTAGTACTCAGTCAGTTCCATCTTGTATGTGTCATGTGCTTCTTTTCATTATCTGGCTCAGCGTCTACGACCTTCTTTCAGTCTGTTCCTTTTTTCTCTAGTTCGTTGTTGGCCTTCAGATTCTCCATCGTATTCAGGCACATTGGGTGATATGTTTGCTTCTGACTCGTCTGAAGATCTAACATCGAGCGCAGTTGGTGGCATCGGTAGTGGTCACCGGATCATGAAGGCTTCTTGGCCTAGCACCATGCTTGTCTTGTTGTAGTCGCTGAGGATTTTAGTTGTAGTGTTGGCATTACGGAGTGTACTACCTTTTTGGTAGGGTAGAGTGATGGCTTCTTCAATTAGTTGGACATTGTTGTTTAGGGGATAAGTACTCGGCCAGTAGACCAGGCAATCTTCAGGTGTCACGGTTAACATGAGACCTTCCTATGCCCCGATAAGATGCAGCTTCTGTATCCGTCTAGTCAGGCCTCGAAGTGAGTTTTGGTATGTCTTCGCCATGTTATTGAGTCCGGTTGGGAAATGACCCAATTTCTTGGAAGAAACTTGAAGTAGATTCGAATTGATCTCCTGAAGAGTTGATGCTGCATTCCAGAGTCCAATTAAAAAAGAACTCAGTTCGTTTCCAAAAGAACCTAGATTGGACCCCAAAGAGGAATCCGACCCGAACACCAAGTCGAGATTGGTTGTTGTCGGAGCTTGAGTCGATTCGAGCATCGTAAGGCCCGAGAATCTTTCGGCGAGATCTTCGGCTAATCCCGTTGGAAGAGCGAGATCCTCGTGGGCTTCCAAAGCTTTGATGAGATGTCCATGGAGGTTGCCCTTGTCGTCCGCCTCGCAAACCCACGAAGTGAAGATAAAGGTTGATCCCATCAGAAAGATCATGTCATCGAAATCCGTAGAGCTCTTGATTGCGATTGCGCCAAAAGCCCCTACCTGGCGTGCCAGCTGTCGGTGTTTGACCACCGATAGCCTACCACGGGGGTACCCGGGACAGTTGTTCGGGCTTCGGTGTGTGCTAGAACCCGACGGTGAACGCAGAGACAGTCGATTTATAGTGCTTCAGGCCTTCGATCGACGATAGAGTAATAACGCTACGTCCAGTCGGCGTTAGCCTTTGCGTTGGATTGATTGTGTTGTATCGTTCCTTGTTATAGGGGTGTCCACAGCCTCTCTTTATATCGGTAGAGAAGGCTGTGATGCGGTTACAATGCTAGTCGGATCCAAAGAAGATGCCCTAAACTAGATATAGAAGTTAATTTTCATAAGAGTCTGACTAGTCTGGTCTATTCTATTTTGGATTCGGTGTAGTAAACGCTATATCTCTCCTAGTTTCAGCTCGTGGGCCAGGCCAGGGCCCATGACTCGTAGTTGTACCGCTACGGAACCCTGTAGGTCCATATCGACAATCTCTTCCGTGAGATAAATATTCATTACTACAAGAAGACGACATAATCTTATCTTACTATTATTAATAAACACTTTAGAAAAAAGATACACAAATCCTATAAATTCTCTTAATAGTCAAAAACATTTGTCCTTTAATTTAGTATAACTCTAATCATTATCAATGTCATCATCATCATCGTAAATAATAGCCATTAGATTTATTTTGTTCCATAAAACTTACCCATTCTGCCTTTTAAGAAAAATACATAAAGTAACCCCGGGATTTGTATATAGTATTACCCAACTCTTTTATTATCAAACATAATCAAAGTAAATCATAAAATTTGTATCTAAATTGCCTACCTCTATTACTGTACTCCCTCCATTCTAAATTATAAGTCATTCTAACTTTTTTGAAGAGTCAAAGTATCTCAAGTTTGGCCAAAATTATAGAGAAGTTATAAAGATTTATGACATTAAATATGCATACTATAAAAATAGAATTAATAAAGAATCTAATTATATTTATTTGGTATCATAATTTTATTATTTTATTATATAAATTTAGTCAAATTTGAGATGCTTTGACTTTTCAAAAAAGTTGAAATGACTTATAATTTAGGACAGAGGGAGTAAAAGATTTTCCACTACTACCATTCTGAAAGATAATTTAAAATAAACCATAGATACTTTTTTATAGTGTTTGCGGTAATGTAAAATGACCCCCTATATTTGCATTCATTTTTTGTAGACATAAATTGATAAGTTTGAGTTTATATATAAATCATCCACCTATAAGCTATCAAGAAAAATAACTCAATCTCTATAGAGTATGCTATATGTATTTATAAATTACAAACTTCTACAATTGCTAAGTTAAAAATAAGCATAATGATATTTTCTACCATGTAGATCAAGTAAACATGTATATATTAGGATAAATATTTGTTTTTATAGTTTATCAAGCACAAAGTATTTCCTTAACAAACTACATAGTAATGACACCAACAATTCAATTCAAGTTATATCAATACTCTATCATATTAAGTTTTGTAAGTTGATATTCTAAACAAGTTGAACATTTCACTAAAACATTATGTCATATCAGTATTGGTAATTTAATTTTAAGCCCTCTGTTTTTATAATACAATGTTACTATATATATATAATTGTTTGATACAACAAATGCAATATGTTAAGTGCCACGGTCCAAGTTTTAACTACTATTTATGTCATTGCAAGAACCAAGAGAATAACCTAGGACCTATGTTCTTTTTTAGCAAATTTTGAATAAAATAGATATAACAAGCACTAGAGTTTCAACTTAACAAGCACCAGAGTTCTACCCTTGTCTTCAACCTGAAGCTCTTCATTAATTATTTGTCGTAACACACCACAACTGCCGATTCATCGCCGTCCTTTTCGATCACCTGCTTCCGCGTGATGGGACCTAGGCAGGGGTAGGCAGGTCGGAGGAGGAGACGGACCCAGGTGGGTAGGTGGTCGAAGAAGGACGGCGATGAATCGGTGGTGCAGCGGTTTGTTATGGCATATAATCAGTGAAGAGTCGGAGGATGAAGACATGGTTAGAAAAGACATTTTCTCCACTTTCTCTCATTGAAATATGAGAAATGAATAAAATAATCAGTACGTTGTGTTATAACAAATATACATAGTTTTGGTACTCGGCATAATTCGCATTGGCGGTGTGTTTTGGCCAATTTTACATTTGAAAGGTGTCCTACAGACCGCGTCCACGTGGAGCCGACGTAGCGGAGCGCACCCTATCGTGCTAGTAACCAAGGATCTTGGATTCTTTTTTGAAAAAATTTCCGAGCCCACCGAATTGGACGAAATTCAAAAAATTCAGACTGGTATCCACTCAAAGTTTGAATGAAATTTGATCAAATTTGGACAAAATTTCCTCCGAACATTCAGAAGTGGCAGTGGGCATGGAGAGAGGATGTATGCAAGGCCAGCGTGGAACGCGTAGGTGGCGAGGAAGACGGCTGCTATGCAGTGGTGGCAGCAAGAGGTGCAGATGGCAGTGACGACATGTCAGGGCGGTGAAGGAGCAGGTGGCGAGGAAGACGGCTGCTATGCAGTGGTGGCAGCAAGAGGTGCAGATGGCAGTGACGACATGTCAGGGCGGTGAAGGCGCGACGGAGGGCGTCGAGGAGTAGCCATGGCACGTGGGCGGCGTTGAGGAGCATCCATGGGCGAGCTCGGATGTTGGGGGAAGCGACCACGACTCTCACGGTGGCTGCAGGAGCATTGGCGCAGGCGGCGGGGAGTGGAGACGGCGCCGCTGGCGGCAGCTCGCAAGCAAGCGACGTTGGCTAGGGACCGTGAGGAAGGTTTTCAGCGTCGTATTGGTTCAGGAATGTCTGTGGGTTCTTTGTTGGGCCATAGAATAGGCTGAAAATTTGAATTGGACCGAAACGTTTTGGCCGGTTTATTTTTATCTCGGGCTGGATCAAAATGACGAATTCCAGTGACCGAGAACTCTGCTAGTAACCTATAACACTAACACGGTGGCATTGCAGGGTCACTTCTCTTTGTGTCGACTGTGAGAAACACACAGTTTGTTTCAGTTTCACACCCAGCAAGTTTCCCCCCATCACTAACGTGGCGCTCGTCGGCGAGGAAGGGGCCTCCTCATTTTTCAGCTATATGTAGCGCCATTCATTGGCTCCCCGGCCCCTATTCCCTCTCCAAGTGCTCCAGACCCACCACCGTACCGCGCTCGGCGGACTCTCTGCTGCCTGCCTGCCTGCCATCGTGTTACTGTGACCCACCGGCCACCGGCGTGGAGCGAAGCCAGCGAGCGAGCGAGCACGCCAGATAGCAGATCGAGGCTCCAGCTGCGTCGTATCAGCGCTCGCGCATAGCGACGACTAGCCTGCGCGTGTGCGTGCGGTGCAGAGAGAGGAACAGAGAGAGCTAGCGATCAAGAGCGAGAGATTAGGAGGGAGGGAGGGGTGATCCGTGGTAGGAAGGATGCGCGGCGGAGCCATGGAGTTCGAGGACCGCCTGGCCACCCTTCCCCGCGTCCGCGGCGACCTCGACGACGACGGCAAGGAGAGGAGGACAGGTACGTGAAAGCATCGATCGATCGATCCCTCGCCGCAGAGCTAAAAATAAATAAAAATGGCATGCATGGATTTCTGCTTGCTCGCTTCTTCTTCTATCTTGTTCATTGTTCCCCGAACGTTTCGTGTGTTGGGACTGCGCGCGGCCGTCTCGATCGTCGTTCCGTGATTCCCCCTGGCTGTGCAGATATTTGGAGGCGAAACCAAATACGTATTTCCCCGCCGAGAATTAAATCGGCTGCCGGTCGTCCCCTACCCCCTACCATCGATAGAGTTTCTCAGAGTGCACCTACTGCATACAAACCCAGCATTTACTGTCCCTTAGCTTGATGATCTGCGCAACTAGAAGATTCTCCTGTAATTAGGCCCTGTTTAGTTCCCAAAAAATTTTGCAAAATTTTTCAGATTCCCCGTCACATCGAATCTTTAGACACATGCATGAAGCATTAAATATAGATAAAAAATAACACTAATTACACAGTTTAGACGAAATGGACGAGACGAATCTTTTAAGCCTAATTAAACCATGATTGGACAATATTTACCAAATAACAACGAAAATGGTACAGTGTTCATTTTGCCAAAAATTTTGCATCTAAACCGGGCCTTAGTACTACTCTAGGCGTGCATGCATGAGATGGCTGCTGCATGCTGTTTCTCGTTGAGCCGTATTACAGCTTGGATTTCTAATAAATCACTAGCTTTAATTTCTCCCGGACAAAAAAAAAGATGGAATAGGCTAACATTTGAGAGCGAGGATGATGGACATTCTAGACTCGAATCAGAGTGCATTTATACGTGCTTCTGTTTGAGTGTTTTATTCTCTTCAGCATATTTGACAAAAAGAAATGATTGGACTTAAAATGTATTTCTTGGCATCTCCGGTTGTGGAGGACCTGGTTCAATATTTTGAGCACACGAATTTGTAGAATATTCACGCACTGATTCTTCTGTTACTTAAGGAAGGGAAGAAATAAACTGATAAATGTGTGCCTGCCTCACCGGCGCCCTGCGTGCATGAGCAAGAACCAGCACATCATGTGTGCCCAGCTGGTGATTTTAGTTTAAAGCTGCCAAAAATAGGAGTGAAAGCTAGTATTGTGGTTACTGTTTTGTTTCCACTTATACTCTTTCCAAATTCCTATTTATGTTCTTGGATGGGCAGAATTTATTAGTATTGTCTTTATATGTGAGGATTTAATTCCCTTCACACACATCCTTATTACTGTCAAATTTGCCACATATCCTTACATTAGTTTTTTAATAAAGAAACAAAGTTCCATCCTCTGTCATCTGGAAATGGTACACAGCTGAGAGCTAATCGGTACAGAAAAATGCCATGAGGCATACACACCCAAACATAAAACGAAACAGAGTTCATGGAAAATCCTTCTGCTCAAGAAAATAATCTACTGGCACTAGTATGTGAAACTTATTTAAGTTTGACCAAGCTTAATTAAAAATACACCAACATCCACAACAGAATTTTTTTTGTTAAATTCTCAACAGATTATATTTTGAAAGTATATTATTTGAATTTGGTGATGCTCATAGAACTCACATAAAACCCTATTAGCAACTATGTAATCCAAACATGCGGCCCCCCTGGCAGGTCCTACCATGGAAGTAACCCACAGGACTAGAGGTTTCCCTCCATGAGACCATGACATAGCCACGAACTTCCTCCATCCCTATTTATTTGTCGCCGTTAGTGTTCGTGACACAAGATTGACTTAATTTATAGAAAATACGTGCAACATTTGTATCTTCAAATAAATTTATTAAAAAACTAGATTCAAATATCTTTCCAATGATAATAATTATGTACCATAAGAATTAATATATTTTAATATATAATTAATCAAAGTTGTTTTTTCGGAAGCGCAAGCGACAAATATTTAGGGACGGCCAGAATTTGATTATCTCGGGATGGAAGAAGTAGGCTGCTACTGACTACTGTATACCAGGTAGGCAGCTAGCAGAAGGCCGGTGTGATAAGTACCAGCAGACCGGCTGTAAGGCCAGGGTCAGTGGAGAGTTTTACGGCGATGTTTCAAGACTGCGATGTCATATAAAATAAAATAAAACTTAAATGAAATATTTATTTTTAATGGAGAGTTTTATTCTATGTTTCACATGCATTTAATTTTAAGACTTATAGAGAGTTGGTAATCGTGGCAAGAGAGTTTCATTTAGATGAAACTCGTTTCTTCTCTCTTCTTAAATACACTGCCATGTCATAAAAATGTCTATGTGGCAACCTATTTAATGCAAATGAAACTCACATGAAACTCCCACTGAGACTTGCCTAAGGTTCTTTGTAGCCTTCTCTTAGTCCACTCATACAGTAGTTAGCTCTTCACTATTAGAGCAAGTATAATAAGAGGCTGCAAGTAAGCTAAATGTTGAGGTGGAGGAGAGAGGTAAGGAGAGAGAGAGGAAGCGAGATGTAACCTTACAGCTGACTTGGACATAGGAACCTAGAAACTCTTTGAGACATACAAGTGAGCATGCATCAATAGAGAAGACTATAACTACTATATGGGTGGGCTAAGAGGTAGGCTGCAAGGATTCATATAGCCTGTAGCCGGCTGTATTATTAGCCTTGCTCTTAATACATAGTCTACTTGTCTATCTCATAAAATTTTTTGGTTCTTATGTTTAATTCGGCTATAAGCCTGTAAACTTACAGCCTGCTTCTCTTCTCTTTATTCTTCTCTCTACTTTATCTTAGCATTCAGCCAGCTAAAAACCTGCTATTATGCTTGCTCTAAAAAGAACGGTGGATAGGATGAAGAAGCTGCAGAGAGGCGGCCGAGATCGATCTCTTCCGAGCACACTAATGAATGAATGCCGCCAAATAACCTAGCTGCGGCGCTACCGGGCGGCCTGTGCGTGGACTCGTCGCAATCGACCATGCATGTAACGCGCTCTAGCGTGCTAGTGCCTTGTTTAGATGCACTCTAAAATTTGAAATTTTTTCACTCTCTCCGTCACATTAATCTTTGGATCCATGCATGAAGTAGTAAATGTAGGTAAAAAAAATAACTAATTACACAGTTTAGTTGAAAATCACGAGATAAATCTTTTGAGCCTATTTGGCATATGATTAGACAATATTTGCCAAATAAGACGAAAGTGGTACTGTTGATCGGTTTGAAATTTTTTAACAACTAAACGTGGCCTAGCTTAGCCGCTATCCATTGATGACCTCCGCGATGGTTTCCTGTAGCTTTCTCGCCGATTCTTGCCTATGGCTCTGCTCTGCTGCTTTCTGCATGGCACACGCCGAAAGGGTGTGAGCAGGCCCTTGTTTAGTTCCTCTAATTCTCCCCAAATTTCACTATGCAAAAAGAAGATTCCCCGTCACATCAAAATGTCGGCAAATGCATGGAGTACTAAATGTTGATGAAATCAAAAACTAATTGCACAGTTTTATTAACTTTGCGAGACGAACATTTTAAGCCTAGTTAGTCAAAATTTGGATAATTTTTACCAAATACAAACGAAATGCTACAGGAATTCTGATACAGTGTTTTTCTCCTCAATTCACCGAACTAAACGAGGCCCAGGTTCTGTATGTCTTTCTGTACGTCTGTCCTTTGTGACTTTAATTTTGTCGTCGTCGTCGATTCTGATCGTCGTTCTGTTATGATGAGAGGCGGTTTGATGTATGCGTCGTCGACGACGACAGTTTTGTTTTCACGTTGATTATATTGGGTACAGATGCATTTCTTCCTTCTGCATGCATTGAGGACAAAAGAAAGCTTGCTAGTAGACAAATCCTGTAGGAGCACCTATTATGGCGATCGGTCCATGCATGTTAACTTTGGAGATCATGCATGACCTAGCCAGATTATATGAGAGAGATTTTTTTCAACCTGTTAGTTATAATTAATTTCGGTCGTTCTTTTCCTTAGTGTGATATCGCTTTGGATCTGACCATTTCTGAGCAACTCGGAGAGCAAGAGTCCTCAGATCAGATTCTCTACTTTTGATTTCAGGGCTTTTTTATTTTTATTTTTGAGGGTCTTGTTTTTCCCCATTTATTACTCTGTTAGGAGACCTCAAGTTAGGGCTTCAAATTCATTCTAGTAGACAAGGACATATGGGATCCACTCGTCATTTTCTCCTTGGCGGCCATATCCACCGCTCCAATCGATTGAACTAGGGCTGCGCGGGAGGAGAACCGCAGACAGCATTGCTCTATGCCGGGTGGATGGAGAAGACTCACCCAGAGGAGACTCGGCAGAGGACCATCGTAGGTGGCACAACTCTGTACTGGATGGAGGGACTCGTCGGGGAGGAGAGGATGGACAGCATGGGGGAGGGGCACGGTAGACGGCACAAGGAGGGGAGCCACGCTGGTCCAATGGGCCTCATCGGGGGAGCCGCGCCATGGAAGGGATCTCAACAGGAAGGAGGTGGCTGTGGAGCGAGACGGCCGGGGGATCTGCGCCAGAGGAGGGGTCTCATCGGGTTTGGAGGTGCCTGTGGATGAATCCAACCGGGGGAGAGAGCCCCCTCGTCATGCAAGTCCAGACCTAGGCATGAGGTGGGGAAGAGAAGGGGCGGGCACTGGGAGAGAGGAAGGAGTCTCGCACAAGAGCAAAATCGCTCATGCGATGGATAGGGGCCGAGGGGTGAGATTTGAGGATATTCTTAATATGAGGGTTTGAGTAAGGACCCTGTTGAAGTTGTGTTTTTTTTTGTCTGAGCTCTCAAATTTAGATTCAGGAGCTCTGATATATATATAGTTTCTACTGAAGTTTTTTTTTGAGCACGCTAATTCTACAGTCTCAAACTGTTCAGAACTCTCAGTCTTGTCTCATGTATTACTACTACATCGCTCTATTGTTTCTACTGAATCTCAATATTTCTGAGTCTGATTGGTTGGTTTCCAATTTTCGCCTAACCAAAATCATGGCAAGCCAAAATTTTTAGTCATTACTTGGTTCATTGCCAAAGAATTAGCACATCAATGCTTATAGCCAAAATTTTAGCAAATTTCTAGAAACTTCTAAAATTGTATGAGAGAACTCAACCAATTGTACACTATATTTTTTGCCCTAACTTTGGCAAAATTTTGTCAAACCTAAGTTTCGGCTTACCATGATTGTGGTTGGGCAAAAATTAGAAGCCAACCAATCAGACCCTCCAACCTATCGTTCGCTGCCTCTCCAATCCGTTGAATGGACTTTTTTTTTTGCAATTACACAGTACAACTTATACATATTTACACAACATTATAACTGGGTGCTGAATGCATGCACCTGCAGGGACGGTATGGACGGCAACGGCGCACATCATCACGGCGGTGATCGGCTCCGGCGTGCTGTCGCTGGCGTGGGCGATGGCGCAGCTGGGGTGGGTGACCGGGTCGGTGACCCTGGTGCTGTTCGCGGCGATCACCTTGTACACCTGCGGCCTCCTCGCCGACTGCTACCGCGTGGGCGACCCCGTGACGGGCAAGCGAAACTACACCTACACCGAGGCCGTCAAGAGCAACCTGGGCGGCTGGTACGGCGGGTTCTGCGCCTTCTGCCAGTACGCCAACATGTTCGGCACCTGCATCGGCTACACCATCACAGCCTCCATCAGTGCAGCGTGCGTCCCTTTTCTCCAGCCAACTACGTAACGTAGTACTGCTATGACTGATGACTGACATTGTTGCCTTTTTTTTTTGCGAAAACTGACATTGTTGCCTTAATTGACTTATGTATGTAATGTACTAGTGTCATGGCGCGCGCCATCGCGCGCGAATTCAGCAAGAAATTTAGAGGAGCATAAATAGTAGGCGGCGGAATCATAATTATACAGATACTATACATGAAGTTTTCTGAGCCTGACCCTATGTACATATACACAAAGGAAGTTTGGTCTGGTGAATCACCACCTATGGTAGGTGGAGTAGACTGCTACAGTTGGCTGCATACGAATATGTTACAAACGTAGGAGGAAGTACACGCAATATTGTGTAGCGGGGTTTGCAGCACCTATGCACAAGCATTTGAGAGGCTACCAAAAACTTGGGGGGGGGGGGGGGTGCCTCTGCACCGGTGCACGAAGTGGGGGAAGGGTCAGTGCGATGTGATGTTGTTGTCTGATCTTCAGCCACCGGTGCTGTCGCTGGAGGTGTCCATCGCGAAACCGGTACGATTGCCTGCACAGGTCGATGATGTTTGCAGATGGGAGGAGATGAGTTGGTAAATTGTTTGACGTAAAGTGTAGACGCCAATAAAGGTAAATGTGCTGTTAACTGCGTCAGCCTGCTGGAGCAGTATACTATCGTGCAGAAATTGGTGAAGCAAAATTATTTTTTCAGAAACTAAATTAACAAGGATGAACCATGGTTGTTGGATCACTAAGGCTTTTTGGATAGTAAATTGTAATATTGTGATAGCGGTATTGAGAACATAAAGAGCGCACCGGTAGCGTGATCGAACTTAATAGCGATACGTAGATTATTAAAGGTGTTTACGAAGGTTTACCTGGTGGGTATGAGGTCGCATCATCGTCATAGGCTGATAGGAGGTCCTGTCGTTGTTCTGTGTCGAGGTCTGAGTATCCTGCAGATTTAGAAGAGAAGATGATTATGAAGATGGGTGATTCAGTCTGTAGAGCATGTTTAAATTGCAGTGATGGGTACCTCCGCATTCTGATGATCGATCTCCTGGTGGGGTGAGTCTGCCAAGCATTTCATCTGTATATGTTTCATATATCAGTGGCCAGATGTTGACGAGGTCTTGGTGGTCAGCAGGCCTTCTGAGACCTATATGTGCAACGTCGGGCACAAGGTGTAGTTGTCCATAAGCGGTGATCTCATAAGAGAGCGTAGCGGGTATAAATCTGATGGCTCGGATGGTGGCAATTTTATCGAAGAGCTGGTATATTGTTGGTTCACAGCATAGGTGTGGTGGTATGCCATAGATGTTAATGGTTAGGTGTTCACTGCGTGCAAGCAAGGGCGGATAGCTATGTAAGTGTTGGTTGATTGGTTGAGAGTTGAGGAGTGTCTGCAGAGGTACTGCTGTTGAACCGTAATTTGGTGTCCATGGGATAAGGAGAACTGTGAAATTGTTGACGACAACAAAGCCTCTGTTGAGCATCCGGGTTTTTGCGTCCCATGATTGTAGCTGCATAAAGTAATCTAGGCCATATCTTGACGTGTCTTCTATGCAGATATCCACTTGGAATTCCTGTCGGATTGCATCCGCTAGGCTGTAGTGGTCGACTGTATCTGCAACCGCTGAGGGAACCTTTGCAATAAGTGCATTGGTCAAAGAACTGCGATCGGTGATGTTGACGTCTGCTTCAGTGAGGACTGTGAGGTTTGGGAAACGAGGTCTCGCCATTGTGACAGAAGCGTAGATCTGTAAGTTATTTGTATGCAGTGAGATGAGGTCTGTACATAATGACGATTATGTAAGTCTAGTAATACTGAATATAATATTGGTATTGTGAATATAAATTGGGCATGAAGGAGGTTTTTTATAGTTGTATAATAGCATATAGGAATCGAAAGTTGGTTGAGTTAGGTTGAGGTTGTAGGAATTAAAGCACATTGGTTTACAGGTTTATAAATAATGAAACTGAAGAAAGAGATTCGAAGCACCCTAGCTTGTTGGACAAGGCTGAACCAACAGTGTGTGTAGCAGGTGAATCTGATGTAGTGTCTGATGCACAAATAGCATGTCTGCGGTAAATGTATAGGCGAAGGTAAGTTGGGGTATTTTTTTTTTGCCTGGATGGTGAGGGTTACGGTAGGTAAATTTATTTGAACAACAATCTATTTGGGCAAATGCTGCAAGCAATCTGATAAAGAGAAAAGCGTGCATATAATTTGAGGAGCATAGTAATATTAGGCGTAACTATATGCTGCGTGGGGAAAACTGTCCTTCTTCCTTGGTTATGGTATAACAGCTGGAATCTGTGAAGTATAAAGCTACCTGTATTTGCGGGGGGCGTCGACGTGTGTATCGAGCTACAATCATCTTCTAATGGAAGCGAATCGAACTATGGAAAGTACCTTTGTTTTTGTGAGTAAGGTGCGGCAAATGACAGCTGGTGGTGCAGATGGATCTGATTTAGTATCTAGAGAGGAAACTGCACGATTAGGTGCGATAGGGTTGCACGATTAGCTGCGATAGGGTCTGCGAAATCATGGAAAAGGAATAGAGGGGGCGTAGTACCTGAGTTGCTGTGGGAGTCGCTCGGCCGGAGATCGTCAGCGCGGTGGTTTGGAGCTTTATGAGAGCGGCGATAGTTTGTCCGAAGAGGGTGTCGCTATGAATGGCGAAGGTCTTGGATAGAGTGCGGCGGCGACATGGGGGAAGAGGCGAGGGTTACGCTGGTTCGATGTAGTGTGGTGGTGACGGTGTTGATTGGTGAAGGAGGAGCGACGACGTCGCCGAGGAATGTCTGAGGGCGAGATCGGGAATAGGCCGGTGAAGGTGGAGTTTAGATAAGGGAGAGGCGGAGGTGGGTGGAGATGTTAATGGTTTCTTTTTTGGCGTGGGTGTTCGGTGCTGCTCTTTTTTTTTATGGTTAGGCGTTTTCATGGTAGTTGCGATTTGTTTTTGCTGGAATCATTAACAGGCTAAGCAATGCTATGTGAAGTGGGAAAGAGATATAACTGATTCAGTTTTTTTTGAATGGTCTGTGTTCGTCAGGGTAAAAAAGCTAGCTGTAATTTTAGAGGACGAACTGTTGATGGGCCTGGGGAATATTTTTTTTGACGGATGTAACCATAAGGCGGAATATATGAATAGGAATCACGATGCCGTGCAGAAAATATTTAATTTAATACTGATGTATTCGAAAACGGGAAGATGGGTGGCGTAGGTAGCTGAATTCTGAAATGTTGTGTAACATGAACCAGGAAAGTAAAAATTATGGAATAAGCTCGGATCAGTTGTAATAATCGGTAGCGTATTGATTGCTGTTGAGAGCAATCATTGGCCTCAGTGTCCTATTAGAGAAAGCAAATTATGGAAGACTGCACGTGGTAAAATGACACATAGATTGATTCATACTATATTAACATGAGTATTATATATGTCTGGGTTAAGTATTTAAATAAGTAGGCGCATAAGCTGCGTTCAGGAGCAAGTAAGTAGACACCTAGAGTTGCTGGCGATATAATATGGAGTACATATTACACAGTAAATATGTTGCAGAGAGAGCGGCGGAGCGTAGGATTTGGTACTAAGTGCTATTACATAGACCGAGAACAAGCTGGATATTATACAAGACACGGTCATTTTAACAGGGTGGATGTCGGTGTGCAAAAGACTGATGCGAGCTCCCCGTAGATCAGCAGATCCTGTATGAAAGCATAGCAAAGCAATGTGATGGATGGTATGTACTCTTTACTCTGCATTAGATATCGGTCTGCCCGCCTTTTTGGGGAGGCTTAGATGGGTGTTGATACAGCAGGTTGCATCCTTTTTTAATGGAGAGCTTTAAAGTATTGAGCATGCGGATGTGTTAGTATATAAATCGCTTAGGGTGACAGGTAGGTTCATGTAATATACTAATGCTGTGTAGATTATACAAGGAATATGGTAAATAGCGAATTGTATAAACGGCAAGATATGATACAGACCTCTTGTAGCCGCAGATTGTTTTATTGGCTGGGATTTAAGTCCTGGGCCTATCATTTGGATCGATATGGTTGTTAATTACTATACACTGTTACCAAAGTATATGTATATATACACACATATATAGTAGCGTTCTTTGATTTAACCTTTTTGTTTGTGGCAGCGGTGGTGAAGCCGATGGACTGTTCAGATTATCATGCACCACCTTTGCTGTAGCTGAACCCTTGTCGCCTGCAACCTGCTGTATAAACAGAATCAGGTTGTCTCAGTAAGTTTGGGTTGTAGCAAATTATATGTCAGTCGATAGGTTTACCTTGCCAGCTAGATCTCCAGCCTGAAATAGGCCTCTGCGAACACCACGCGTCCGGGGTGGTGACCTGGAACACATGACAGAATGTCAGGCTGTGTGTGGAAGACGGCTAAAAAAATGGAAAGGAAGTATACCAAAATGATTAACCGATAGATGTTAGCGTATCTTACTCGCTATCACGTTGCTTAGCAGGTGTTGTGTCTGTATCAATTCCTGGGGCAGGTGTCTGGGGAGAAAGGAGGAGCAGTTTAGATCTGTCAACGTATATAACTCTATGTAGAATCCAAAATTAGTAATGGAAGCAGAATTGGCATACCGATTCACTCGCGGGGGAAACCTGAAGAATCTGGTGCTGGACCTCTGGAGTATGTGTGATCTGAAGTAAGTTTGTTGTATGTGCTGAGGAGCTTGTTGGAGCTGTAGCTGGCTGTGGTATCATTGCAGGACCTGCAGTGCTTAGTGCAGAGGGGTGTCTGCCTGGCTTATCTAAAATATGTTTGATCAGATACTGTCTCCTTGTTCTAGAGCTGAAGGAGTTCTCGGTAAGACTGACGGAGAACAGGAATCTGGTGTTGAGAACAGCCTGGAGGGGCTGCGGCAGTCCAAGTGCCAACTTCAAAGGATTTAAAACTATATCACAGTCCTTTTGAACTATTAACTTGGCCACCTCATCATATGCAAAGAATCTTGCCTCTCCTGTTTCATCTGTTGCAGTGAAGTTCAACAGGTACCTACATTGTGGAGAGAAACAAAGTGTCGTTAGCTGCATATCGTTGAATAAGGCAGCGCATTATCATATGACTGTGGGTGGGGCTCGGGTGACTGTAGTTTACCTAGGTAAAGGTTTCGTGGCATAGCATTTTGGGCATTTATATCCACCCCCAGGCTGTGGCTCTATCTTTTTTTTGCATGCTTCGCAAGACATGTACCACCAGTTATTATCATCTGCTATGTCTGTGATGGTGACCATACACTTATAACCTTCATCCTATTATGAGGCGGACAGGCCAAAAAAGGTATGATCAACTGAAGAGTATAAAATGAAAAGGAGCATGTTAAAATTAGGTGACGATGCATGATATGAACTTTACCGCAAACTCATATGGATCTATGGTATTTAGTTCTGCAATGGTCTTTTGTTGTAGCGGGGTTTCTTGTGCTTGTATAGGCTCTTCAGTTTCAGATGGTGGAGGTCGTTCTATATATATGTGCTGGTCCTTGAACCTGTGACAGTAAGAGGAATAACAAATGATGCAGGCGTGAATTCTATAATGCGAAGTGGATAGCGCTGGGAAATAGGTAAACAAAACCGTAACAGTGCTATAGATTAGGGACCTTTCATAAAATGGCAAAGCCTCTGTAATATTTGGGTTTAAATAGTACCAGGAGGCGTTGCTGGCACTGAGATAAGGCTTGTCTTCGGTGTCACGCGAGTGCCATTTCCTGGGTATGAAACCGACAAAGAGACCAACAACTGCCTCTGGGTTTTGTTCAGTGTTGAGATGGTCCACCGTGAATCTAACTGCCTGATCATCCCAGAGGGTTATTTTGAGTTCGTTGTCACTGTAAATAGATAATGTGTCAGCACTCTTATTCTGGACTAAACAGTGTAAGAACGCAAATTTTATGACGATATAAAACCGGTCACAGCTTTTGTTTGCACGAACCTCATATCCTTTATGAAGACTTCCCTAAGGATGCTTGCTCTTTCCTTGCCTTTTGGAGTTATAGATGTCACCGAGGTGTGTTTTGTAATGTAGCCTAACACATCTGGGAATTTAAAAATGAAGCAATAAGACATAGACCGCACAAAATCTGTAGCAGGAGTTGCCGAAACTAACCTGTTAATGTAGCAACTGGTCCTTGGGAAGGAGCTATATTCTGAAACGAGGTGAGAGCGTAGATATATTCTGGGAATGTGTTAGGTGGATTTTCAGCTATCTGTACTAATGTAAATTCCGTGAATTCTATCATGAGGCGACCATTCAAGGGTTTATATGTTGCTTTAGCAGCATTGACTCTGAACCTGCTGATCACATAGGTGCCGTCTATCTGTAAGAAAGAGTCCATTGCTCCTATCATCTGTTGTGGAATTTCAGCATACATGGCATCTCCCTGTATGAACGACGAAAAAGAATGGAATACTAATCAGGAAGCATGTGATGGTATATAGCCTTTGTCAAGGACAAATAACGAATGAGTACATTCATATAGCTATAAATGAGCATGTTCATCTTTGTATAGTCATGTACAGGTGTGGGAGTGTATGCATAAATCTTACCCTTGCATCTGCTAGAACCAAACCAATATATAGCGGTACTCTTTGGCCTATAGTTTGCCTCACGGTCCATTTCCTGATGACACGGACACAGACGGAAACCTTGGCTGGTCCTTTCTGGAGCTTGCCTAGATAGGTGGCCTGCATGCTGTAGGCTGTAAGCGAACCAGAAAAGTTAAGCCACAGGTTATAACACAGGTTCTCATGATAAATATATTGTAGCATATAGCTATACACTTGCAAGCACCAGATGTAGCAACAAAGAAGATATAATGGATTCTGGCATGCAGTAACAGTGTACATGGACACGCTTGACACAATATTTCGTATCTATTAGGGATACGTGAGGTTGCATAATCAAGTGAATAGATCAACAGGATGCAAGTGAACTGGGACAATTAGAAAAATCAGGATACACATGAACAGATGAGAAAAACTATATAGAAAAGCACAGTAGTTTTCAGCATCTGTATGTCTGCATTATACATAGCAACTTTGTTGCTGAGCAAGGGGCGCATACAGCTGACTGTACATTTTTTCAAAACAAAATAGTACAACAACGCGAGTGTTGACAAGGAAAAAGGAGCAACTGGTAACACCAGGGACCTATGCAGCTACTGGAACTGTATAGCTGCACAAAAGCTACGTGATCATATTGATATGTTTGAGAGCCTTGGCCATGATCTGCGGATTTCAATCTACAGATGGAAGATACGCCAGCACCTCTTTGTAAACGACGTTCCTTGTCTCGTTTGTGCAATCACCATGTTCATCTTCTATAAGAATCTTCAGACCACCCTTGGTCGTAACACGTGAGATGGCAACGTAGAGCTGGCCATGCGAGAAAACAGGTCTTTTAAGATAAACACCCACGGCGGACAGTGTCTGACCTTGGCTTTTGTTAATTGTCATAGCATAGCAGACCTTTATCGGGTATTGCCGCCTTTCAAGAACAAAGGGCCATTTATTGCTTTTTAAGGTTAGTGTAATCCGTGGGATGAGAACGTTGTGTCCACGGTTCTTTCCAGTAATTATTTTAGCCTCTACGACCATATCCCCTAAAGAAATCAGAACTAATCTTGTACCATTGCAAAGTCCATCAGATTGGTTGAGATTGCGGAGGAGCATGACTGGAACACCCTTCTTGAGCACCAAGCGGTGTGGAGGGAAGTTATTGCCATTAAGTGAATTCAGAAACTCAACTGGATATAGCAGGTCATATGCCTCATGTGGGCCTACAGACTTTGCAATGCTATCAGAGCTAAGGTATTCTTTCTCTGGCTCTGGCAGAAGGGAGACCATGTAGTCATTAACTGAATCAGTTTGCTCGTTTGTTGGTGTTAATATGGCTCTGTCACTGAGATATGCTGCATCATGGTACCGCGCCCTCAAATCTGGGTAAATAGCATTAACTATGCAAGGAAGTTTATCATTGTTTGATACTAAAAGCAAATCCGCAGGTATCTTGATCCACGAAGGTTCAGATTCACCTTCCTTTGCAATGGAAGGCACCCTTCCTTCTCCAATGGCTAGTACCCATTTGCTAAATTCTGCGACCTGCCTCTGCTGATTTGGATCTGATGAAGAAGAAGACAAGCGCATGTTTTCAGCTAAAGTAAGTATTTGCACCTGTGACCACAACCGTGATTTAACAATGGCTGAATTAACAATTTGAGATCTGGTTCCTCCCTCAACAACAGGAAGTATTTGTCTAAGGTCACCACCAAGTACTACTACCTTTCCACCAAAAGGAATGTCAGAAGCCTCCGGGCAGTGTGTGGACTGTATGTCACGAAAGGTCCTATCAAGAGCTTCAGATGCTCTTCTATCAGTCATGAGAGCTTCATCCCAAATAACCAAGCAGGTTTCTTCAATAAGCTCGGAAAGCATGGTCCCTCTTCTGATATCACAGACTGACGCATCATCTAAATCACAAGGGATTTTAAATCTAGAGTGCGCTGTGCGGCCTCCTGGTAAGAGAAGCGACGCGACCCCTGAGGAAGCGACAGTGAGAACAATTTTCTGCTGTACCCGAAGATGAGCAACTAAGCGGTTCCATAGATATGTTTTTCCAGTTCCACCGTAACCAGAAACAAAAAAGAAGTCTGGCTGATTGTTTACGACTCTGTTTACTATGGTGTTGAATGCATGGGCCTGGTCACTGTTGAGGTTTAGAGTGGGTTCGGTTGTGTCCAACAAAGGGTCGATAGGATATGAGAGCTCCTCATCAACTAAACGATTGTATGATACAGAATATGAATTTTCTGTCCTCTCAGGTAGGTTGAAGTCACGAATGCTGCTTCCGTTTTCTGCAAATATTGAGGCCAATTCTTCAAGAAGGTAGTCTCTTGTATTAGCGTCAGGCATTTGGTAATTTGGATCACCAATAATATCTCTAAACTGATATTGAATATCATCAGCCAATAGCCGCCACACTTTTTCAAAAAAAGCGTTTTCATCTCCCACTTGGCAGAAAAGTATCATGGTGACAAAAAGCTTGCGCAGCTGGGCTGACGTAGCCCAAGCTGCAGCCTCATCAAAAGCATTGTACCATTCCTGGTCATCGCCAAGAAGCCCTCGGGATTTGCATGCTTCCTTAAACGTTGGATGACATGTGTTGTTATGAAATCTAAGGTCTTCGTAGCTAGTTGCACCTTTCACACAGAGCAATAGCATCCTAAGATAGTACCGTTCTGCTGCTGATGGATGCACATAGTGTAAACGACCAATCTTGCCTTGACGTTGGTGCCGTTTCTCCCAGATTCTATCTCTTTGGTCCCATCTCCATTTGGAAGGGAACTGTAAATAGGTCAGGGTCCCTGCATCAGGATTTAGCTGGTTACATGTGAACCACTCAGTTAACATAGTTTTCTTTAGAAAATCTTCAGAAACAACTCTGTCCATTCTGGCTCTGGCATTAAAAGTGATGAAATTTTCATTAGGCAAGTGGACAGGCATCCTTTCCACAGCAGGATGATGTCTATGGATATCATAACCAAATATTCGCCAACATGCGTCTTGTTCACAGATATAACGACAATCTAGGTACTCCTTGATCTCATTTATTGTGTCTGTGTCTTTGTCATATGGTGTAGACTCAGCCTTTCTGACCCTCTGAAGATAGACCTTACTGCAATCAGCGCCTTTTGTAACATATTTAAAAAGATATTTTATGAAGGTGCTTTTGTTGCACCACTCAACATTTATATGGGCTTGATATTTCTTCAGCAGACCTATGTTGTATGGAACTACCCATCTGCTATCCATCTGGACACCCCCCTTTTCAATATAAAGAGTATTCTGGCGGCGTCTGTAAAGAGCGAAGCCATCAGAACTGACAGAGGTTTCTTCATGATATGGTTTAGGGAAATGTTTTGAGCACCTTCCATCTTTCATGCAAGGACAAGCTAGATTGTATAGACCACAGGGGCCATGGATCATGTGCTCAGCAACAAGGGCATAACCAAGTGGGTCCTCCTTCGGATCAGGTATTTCAGCGGAAACATATGAATCCACCATTGTGGGAGTTGGATGGGATGTGTCTGCGGTGGTCCATAAAATAATGTGTGCATGTGGAAGCCCTCGCTTCTGGAATTCCACAGTATGGAGAACTGTAGTGTAGGTCGAAGAGTTGAGACAAATGTATTTAGACAGGATAAATAAGAGTACAGAGTATAGTTTTTTTTGAGAGTAATAGGTTGGTGATATACAAAGAAGCGAAAGGAGCAGTTTTTGTAATGCAAAATAACAAAGCGAGCATAGGCAGAGGCGCAATGGCAGAACAACAGGGAATAGGCAGGCAGTTTCCAGGAACAGTACCTGCATTGCATGGGCCGAAAACGTGACCATCTCTGATATCATGTAAGAGTTCCTCCAGCTTCATATTGAAGACTCTAACAACTACATCAGCCCTATCAGTCGGTTTTTGTCCAGGCTCAAATATGCCTTCAGTAATCTCTAACCACTTAGGATTGCATGTGAAAGTGACAAAGAAGTCAGGAGGGCCATATTCTCGACAAATAGCAATTCCATCATGATAGTTCTGTATCATGTATCGTCTTCCTCCTATGTGCGAGGCCGGTAAAACGGTCATCTTTCCCATCTCATTACCCTCTGTGCAACCCCTACTAATTGCATCAGAAATACCCTGAATACTTTCCATGCGGATATCTCTCTGGTGCTTCATTACATACCATAGTCTGTTCTCATCAACGCATGCACGGGCATCAACCTTCGCCTGGCTAGCGAGGGCACCATAACAGAGATAGGGATTTGGTTGGTTCCTTCTATAATGGAACATGTAGCGGAAATAGTCCTGCATAGTAACTTTAGTGTAAGAATTCTGCTGTGTGGGCCTCGTGCCTGCATACAGTACTCCTGCCTGAAAGCCACGCTCTCCAAATGGAAACAACAGGGGGTACTGAAGAGACATGAAAGCAGGATGCAAAGCCGATATCTGCTTAAGCTCTCCCGAGCGTGTCTCTATGATGATATCACGCTGAAAAGCATCAGGGGAAAAATCTCCAACAACAAGCATAGCTAGGTGGTCAGTAGTTGGCAAGCTATACTGAGGCGGATCCCCATCCCTGGGTCCAACAATCCTGACAACAAAGTCCTCATGAACACCGTCACCCAGTCTTTCTCTAGCCATTCTGAATTGTCTCGCCAAAGGATTATGGGCATCTACCATTCCTATCAATGATTGAACAATGGAAGGATCTAAATCTGAATCCCCTCTTTCATCAGGCTATAAGGCTCGAATCCTATTTTGAACCTCATTAGATGTGTCGTAGACATATAGCTGAATAAATTTTGGAGGACTGCCATCCGGTGGAAGCAGCGAACCAATACGGTGATGGACCTGACCACAGATCTTGAAAACAGGGGGTCCATGACCATCATTCATTGAACGATCAATATTGGCCCCCATCGATGTGAAAGAAAAAAGGCAATTGTACTGCCTTATATTTTTCATAAACTTGTTTGACGCTGGTCCGCCATCAAATCTTGCCAATGAAGCCAATGGTTCTGGACGAGGCAAGAATGGTGGTATGACAACTTTGCCACCTCTGCAACAATTGTTGTAGACAATTCTTCCAGAGCGTCGACCTGAGTCGCGACCAACTCTCTCAGGATGCCAGAACACTGCATGGCAATGTTCGCAGGCATGGGCTGGTGGTCCATAGTAGGATCTTCCTGGATAGGAAACTGCGGCGAAACAATGGAGAACGAAACAACAAAAGATAAGGCAGTACTCTGCGGAGGAAATTACGGAGGCAGATAGAAACAAAGCCGATAGATAAGGCCGAACAGCGCCTTGAAAGTCTCAGGAATCTAGGGAAACAATATAGCATGTACCTTTAAGAGCCTCTACAAAAGCTTCGTCGAACTGGCCACAGGTGAGGTGATCGGTCGAATGCCAAGGGCCTCCTATTTTATTTACAGAAACTATTCTGTCAGATTTTCTGCGACAGGAGACGGAACCAACAGGACAAACAAAAGGAGTGGACCATGCGGAATATCACCTTTCCAAACTAAACGATGCTGATCCAGCAGCCTTCTCCGTTTTTGCCTGGATGTAGAAGGATCGGAGTTTGCTCTATCATAAGAAGCTGGGGGTCTTGCTGTAGGAAGAGCGACAATAAATTTGCGGAATGGTTTTCACAAATAAGACGAGGGGCAAGTATAAACCATGGCATGATACATACAGCTAGCTGCCGTGGATAACGGCGCACTGACTGTCGTAGAGGTGCATATAGGCACCCACGTAGAAGCTGCCAGGTTTAGTACAATGGTTAATATACGTACACAGAGCAGAACAAAAAGCAGCATTCATTTACGGTAGACGGTAGGAGGATACGTACTGCCTCCGGTGTCGTAAACGGTGGACTGGTCCGCCGCAAAGCTGGCACCAGGCACCGACGCAGGGCCTGCGTGGCCTCAGTTACACCAATTAATGCACATACAGGCCAAGTAGCAATCAAACCAATTTAGACGAAGGTAAGGAAGCCTAGGCAATACGTACAGGACTGGTGACGGTGCATCTGAAGCTGATCATCGATGAAGAAACGACGGCATGGAGTTGCACGCAACCGGCACAATCCGGAACAAAAGAAAAAGGGAAAACAGGTTTTTAAAAATAAGCTGAACAGTTGAAGGCACCAACCCCCTAGCTTTGCCCTTGTTTGTTCCGCGTGTATACCTCAGGTAGTCCAAATGTTTGTATGCACGACTTTGCATAAGCAGACTATATAGTGTGGCAGGAGGCAATAGGTCACAAAGGATGAAGGCAGCAGATTGGAACGGTACGGAACAGGAGAGGAAATCAAGACGCAAACTAAGACGCAGCAAATTATTTAAAGGGAAAAAATACACAGCCACACATATGTATATATATATATATATATGTGTGTGTGTGTGTGTGTGTATATAACAAAAGAAAAAGGGAAAACAGGTTTTAAAAAATAAGATGAACAGCTGAAGGCACCAACCCCCTAGCTTTGCCCTTGTTTGTTCCGCCTGTATAGCTCAGGTAGTCCAAATGTCTGTATGCATGACTTTGCATAAGCAGACTACATAGGGCGGCAGCAGGCAATAGGTCACAAAGGATGAAGGCAGCAGATTGGAACCGCACGGAACAGCAGAGGAAATCGAGATGCAAACTAAGACGCAGCAAATTATTTAGAGGGAAAAAATACACAGACACACATATGTATATATATATATATATATATATATATATATATATATATATATATATATATATATATATATATATATATATATATATATATATATACACACACACACATATATATATATACACATATACAGACAGACACATACAGGATGAAACATAAAAATATTGAACTGATGACAATAGGCAGGCTATAGGTCGCGGGTAGCACTGGCCACAGCATCGACCACATGTATCAGGCCGCGTGCAGAAGCCAGTAAGTCTGAATTATGCTGTACCCCTTGTTGGGAACTACTGATAAGAAACCTAGCTAGCTGAACTCCCCTATTAGCTATAGGGAAGAGCTGGTGCGCCAAATTTCTGTAGAGCACTAAACTATGGATGCTATAGTCTAAGACAACGAAGCCATATATCTCTTGCAAGGCCAAGAGTGCTTGCAAAGCCGCTGCCTCATAAGCCGCCGATCGCTCCATGCCACAATTCGCCCAAAAAAAAAGCCTCTGCGAGTTCAGGCGACAGTATAGAACCGGCAATTCAAGCTCAATGCCATATAAGGAAGCACCATCGTCAAGAATTTCATGTATACCGGATACGTAGGGAAGGTAGCAGCACCGTGCGACTTGCTGCAGAATAGCCACGTATGACACACGGACAGTAAACATTGCTGTGGAACAATCGAGGTGCTGTGTGGAATTAAAAGGAGTAAGCAATTCGTTTTGGTTCCGTTTAACAAAAAGGCTGCTGGAAAAACGGTGGAGACAGCTTGCAGTAGAGCCAACAGGTAAACACAATCAGTTTTGACAGAGGCCTCTCAAAGTAGGAGGAAGGGAATTAGTATGTGCAGGGGCGGCCTTCTCTTTTTGATTGCTGCTGTTCTGGTAGGATGGCTGGGAAACAGTATAAGCTGGAAAAAAGGAGTTGTGGTATGGGGCCGGAATAAGGCTGAGTAAATTTAATTTTGTAAAAAAAATTGGAAGACAGAGCAGAACATTAGTGAAGCAAACAGCAGGGATAGCACACACGGCAAGGAAACACACATCTGAAAAGCAGAGGTCCAAATGTAGGTTTGTACCTGGATAGAACAGCACGGCGGCGTACCAATAGAAAGCAGAGAACAACCAGAGGCAACACAGAACGCTGGCCAAATCAGCTACACCCAACGCCCACGCAACAGAAGATCTCTGATAAACCAACCGGGGCAAATTGACAACCTGCATTCACCCAGAACGAAGATGGTCTTAAAATGTAAGCTGACCGGGTCACCAAAATCAGCTAGACGGGCCGGAGACTGCAAGCTTGCTACCGCACACATGGTAAGAAGAGGCACACATATGCAAAACTGAGTCTAAAATAGAAGGGTATACCTGAACAGAAGAACACGAGGGTGTACCAACAACGGTCAAACAACCAGCCAAGGGAGCAGAGGAGGTCTGGTAAAATAGGCACACCAAACGTAGACCCTATGTTGACCAACAACGAACAGGGCCTCAAAATCCGAGGCAACCACCCCAGCAAAATTAGGCGTAGAGTGAGAAGAACGCACCTTTAGAGCAATGAAGCGAAGATGTGCCGCCGCTCACGGCCTGAACAAACAGACAGAGATGAATGTGCAACACACGGATTGATGGCCGCGAAGCAGCACCTGGGAACCAAGGCAGCAGCATTAAATCACAGGGGGAACCAAGATAGCAGAACAGGAGGGACAGACAAGAAAGGGGAACCAAGATAGGAGAAGAGGAGGGGCAGAGAAGAAAGAACATAGGGAGCCGCAACGCACCGAGAAGAACGTAGACGGGAATCGACCGCACCAGAGAGAAACGAAGGACGCTGCGGACCTTCGGACCTGGAGCCGAGAACAACCAGCATCAAATCACAGCAAATGAGGACAGGAACACAACGCGGCGGCGGGCACCAGCAGAGCGGAAACAACCTGGAGGGCAGTGAACGGCGGGCAACCTCAGGCGGAGCCGACCCCAGACCTAGGCCGCAGGGAAGGGGGAGGGGGGCGCGGCGGCAGGCTTCCGCGAGCGGCCCCCTGCACGGGCCCCAGAGCCGGCGAGCCTCCACCGGGCGCAGGCAGGGTACAAAAGGGAGGTGCGGCGCGGACCTTCGAACCTGGAGGCGAGAACAACCAGCATCAAATCACAGGAAACGAGGATAGCAACATTAGGCGGCGGCGGCCAGCAGCAGAGCGGAAACAACCTGGAGGGCAGCGACCGGCGGGCAACCCCAAGCGGAGCGGACCCCCAGACCTAGGCCGCAGGGAAGGGCGAGGGGCGCGCGGCCGCAGGCTCCCGCGAGCGGCCCCCTGCACAGGCCCCAGGCGCGGTGAACCTCCGCCGGGCGCAGTCAAGTTAGAAAAGGGAGGGGGCAAAGCGAGAGGGAACCGTGGCGGTGCACAGGCGACGGCAACGAGAAGGGCGAGAAGCAGGCGACGGGTGCGAGAAGAGGGAGGAGAGAAGGGAGGCGACGGGTGCGAGAAGAGGAAGGCGGATGCGGCGAATCGAACGCGGGCGTCGGGAGCAGTTATAATGAGAGCGGATGAAAGCGTTGATCAGCACGGATTCGAAAGAATCAGCGTGGATCAGCGCGGATCCGAGCGGCCGGCAACAGCGCGGGAACAGCCGGAGCCGTCCACGTACAGCATCGAACGGACGTGAGCATTCTGAGGGACGTGGCTACGGCTCCTGGCTTAGAACCCCCCGACGTCTATAGAGTTAAATGCAACTATGCATGCAGGGCCATCAACAAGTCCAATTGCTTCCATTGGCACGGCCACGACTCCGACTGCAGCCAGAACACGAGTGCTTACATCATCGGCTTCGGCGTTGTGCAGGTCATCTTCAGCCAGCTCCACAACTTCCACAAGCTCTGGTGGCTCTCCATCATCGCCGCCATCATGTCCTTCTCCTACTCCACCATCGCCGTCGGTCTCTCCCTGGCGCAGATCGTCTCGGGCCCCACGGGGAAGACCACCATGACGGGCACCCAGGTCGGGGTGGACGTCGACTCGGCGCAGAAGGTGTGGATGACGTTCCAGGCCCTGGGCAACGTCGCCTTTGCCTACTCGTACGCCATCGTCCTCATCGAGATCCAGGACACGCTGCGCTCCCCGCCCGCCGAGAACCAGACCATGCGCCGGGCCACCATGATGGGCATCTCCACCACCACCGGGTTCTACATGCTGTGCGGCTGCCTCGGCTACGCCGCCTTCGGCAACGCCGCGTCGGGGAACATCCTCACCGGGTTCGGTTTCTACGAGCCCTTCTGGCTCGTCGACTTCGCCAACGCCTGCATCGTCGTGCACCTCGTCGGCAGCTTCCAGCTCTTCTGCCAGCCGATCTTCGCCGCCGTCGAGGGCGCCGTGGCGGCGCGGTACCCGGGGTCCACGCGCGAGTACGGCGTCGCGGGCCTCAACGTCTTCCGCCTCGTGTGGCGCACGGCCTTCGTGGCCGTCATGACGCTGCTGGCGATCCTGATGCCCTTCTTCAACAGCATCCTCGGCATTCTCGGCAGCATCGCCTTCTGGCCGCTCACCGTCTTCTTCCCCGTCGAGATGTACATCCGGCAGCGCCAGGTGCCGAGGTTCAGCACCAAGTGGACAGCGCTGCAGAGCCTCAGCTTCGTCTGCTTCCTCGTCACCGTCGCCTCCTGCGCAGCCTCCGTGCAGGGCGTGCTCGACTCGCTCAAGACCTATGTGCCATTCAAGACGAGGTCGTGAGCTCTTGCCTGCGACGCTTGTTAGTTACTCCGTGTTTTGTATGATTCCGCCCTGTGATCAAAGACATGTAGCATACTCGTGCCTCTTTTTTAGTGGCACCGAAACAGAGACTGGACTTGAGGAAACTCTGCCAACTTAGTTATGCGGTTGACTTTATCAAGTAGTAGAATGTTGCTGTCGAATGCAACCAAATTAATAACGTTGGACTAACGTCAACCGATCGACAGTTTCGCTATTTTGTTTGACATCACCCTTAACCCTTGTCCAGCAAAAATAGGCGTATGTTGATTTGAGAAAAGTCAAACTACGCAGGTTTTTGCAAACTGAGCAACTAGGTCTATTTGGAATAGCTCCGTTCCATCTTTTCCAACAATGCTCTCTAGGCTTGTTTTTAGCACCTCAAACAGAGATCGTTCCACGAACTCTGCTCTAGGGGAAAAAAAAATAGAGCTGAGGACCAACTCTAGGCTTTTTTGGCACCTTATTAAGGGGTACTCTAGAAATATAATTTCTAACCTTAAGGGGTACTCCATCTTTTCAAACCATGCTCTCAACTTCACTAGCTAAACAAGACCGTTCTACAAACTCTACTCTACAATGGATTCGGTCATATACATACACGAGCAGGGACACGTCCGTTGCTCCTCGGTGCAGTGAGTCTTGCAGGCAAAGTCGTCGTACCGTGACCCGAGGCCAGAGGTTCAGGCCAAGCGCGTGCTCATCAACAAATGGCAGTCACCGCACCAGCCATCGTCTGCACAGAGGTTCAGGCCAAGCGCATTGCCATCAAGTTCCGTCAGACATTCGCTGAGCCCCTATCTTCGGCCAAGCGGGAGGCAATGCGCGAGCTGTTCCCTTCCTCGGCATCGGTGGCAGCTGAGGCTGCATCAGTCTCCGACTGATTGCCGCACTATTGCGTCGCTCATGTCGCACAATCGTGTTATGTAATAGGTCCCTGTCGTAGCACTAATCTTTTTTTTTTCGGGTGCGTTAACGTCTTGTTCTGCTGGCCACTCGCCGTCGCGCAAAGTCATTGTTGTACTCTTTTCTAACTTCTCTTAATGAAATACAAGCCTAAGTGCGTTCTCTAAAAAAATTATACATACGCGAGGAAAGTAATCAAAAAAGAATTCCTATAGAAAATTTCATTGAATCCTATGGATTCTTTTGAAATTTCTATAGAACAAGATATCCTATAGAGATTTTGAAGGAAAATTAGCATGAGGTCCATCCTCATGTTTTCATTACATTTATGTCTTAGAATTTAGACATGTTTTCATTAAATAGAGAAGTGATTATCACCGGATAATCACCAAAATCTATTTCTCTTTTCACCATATGGTAGAGCTTCAAAAAATCAGTTTCTAAGAAGCAGGGAGTGGGGCCCTGCCAAATAACCTCTTCATGTATGCTTCATGTGTAGCATCTAAACGCTTCTAGGAGTGCCAATAGGAAACGGAATCCATTGAAATTGAATTGATTGTTATAAAATTCATGTATGAATACTATGACTTCCTGCGTTCCTAAATTGCGTTCCTAAATAATTCGGTCTATTTGATCTTCATGTGTGGGAGGATACAAATTTGCAACCAGTCGTTGCAAACTCTTGGTTAAGTCTTCTTGCTTCGCTCACAATATTTTCTGTAATGGCAATCATGTTTTATATGTTCATTGCAAACACTGTTTTTCTAATGGAAATAGTCATTATATTATGTCTCACTCAGATATATTAGAATTAGAAGAAAAAACACGAACCAAACAAGTTGGTTAGGTTCCTAGTGGTAAAAACTATCCATTAGAGTTCAAGTCTCAACTCTCATATTTTTCTGGATTTATTTTAGGATTTAACAAATATTTATTTTCTGTGGTAGACGACGTGCTTGTCGACAGCGAGGTGCCTACGATGATTTTGTCAAATCTCAAAATGAGTATTTGTGTCTATAGTGGCATTTCGAGGATCTTTGCCTAATGAAGGAGGGGGTTTTGAAAAAGAAAAAAGAACTAGAAGAAAAGGTGGGTCTTTCCTTTGAAGAGCATCTCCCAAAGTTTTTCTAAATCTCACTCTCTAAATCATCATTTGGAAAGTTTTTTTTGCAAAAAAATCGTTTTTTATATATTTCTCCTCTCCAACAGTTTTTCTATATCTTGTTTGCACTCTATAGAGCCATTATCGTTTTCTACCGGTCTTTGGCTAGCGAGAAAGCCGAAATAGAAGATGGCTATATTTGGATAACCAATTAAAGAGACTGTGGGAGAATATTTTTTTTCACCAAACCTCTATTTCTTGCAATGAGGAAGGATATAGAGAGCCTCTTGAAGTTGCTCTTATAAAAAAAGATGGGTCCTTGTCTAACCACAATGGAGGCGGTGGATTAGGACACTTGGTAAAAATTAAACCAAAAAAATGATCCTATATCGTACTATCTAGACATGCTCTATGGTTTACCTAGTGTTAACTTTTTTTTGTGAGAATTATCTGGTCTTAATTAACATAACATTTGGTCTAATTTTATGTCAACACATAATACAAATTATTACTCCCTCCGTTTTAACTTATAGGTCACTTTAATATTTCTAGATACATAAATTTTATGTGCCTATAAATATATTGTATATGTTGGTAACTATTATGTACCTAGAAAAGTGAAAACAACCCACAATAATTTAAAACGGATCGTGTACTATATAGAGATTAATAATATATACGCCGGACGGCCTGTCGGTCAGGGGTTCGAGCCTCTTGATTTCTGGAATCGGGGAAAAAAAAAGAGGTCCGACTCCTACTCGAATTGGATGGACCAAGCAGCCAAGTAGTCGCCTATAAATATCGCGCTCTGTTACCAGCGGCCACGATCGTTTTCGCTGTTGCCCTTCGTCCCAATCCCATCGATGCCACCACCAACGCGACGTGCCCGCTCTCCCGCCGCGACGCCGCCGTCGCCCTACGCCATCAAAGGATGGCTATCCCGCTGCCGCCGCTCAAAGAGGAGCCGAAACGGCAGGCGCGCCGCCGCCGGTGCCGACGACGACCCCCCTGGCCATCCTGCCCGACGAGCTTCTCTTCGAGTCCATCTTCTGTAAAGGAAATGGGTTGAACGGGTTGCCCTTCCTGGGTGCCCGGCTTCATGTTTAATAGGCAGGGAAGAGCCCCTGCGTGGCATTACATGCATGGTCAAGATTACATATGTCTGATCCTAAGTATGTACATCTGATCCTAAGACTAATCTCGCCCACTCAACAATCCTGAGCATGGCGTTGTTCTCGTGATGCTATTCTAAGGCACACACGCATGGTTACAGTTTAACACCCTTACTCAATTTCAACCGGCCACTAGGTTGAGATTGTTCTAAAGGCTCCTATCTTGGTGGCAAGTAGAGGTTTTGTGAATCCGTCTGCTAATTGATCAGCAGAGTTGATGAACCTGATGTCTAAGAGTTTTTCTGCTACTCTTTCTCAAACAAAGTGAAAGTATATTTCAATATGTTTGGTGCGAGCGTGAAACACTAGATTTGCAGATAGGTATTTGGCGCCAATATTGTCACACCATAGTCGAGCTGCACGAGGATGCAATATACCAAGTTCATCAAGTAATATTTGAATCCACATTACCTCTGCTGTTGCATTGGCCAACGCTTTGTACTCCGCTTCAGTGCTGGAACGTGAGACTGTGGCTTGCTTCTTGGCACACCATGAGATGAGGTTAGGCCCAAGAAATACCGCAAAGCCACCTGTTGACCTTCGATCATCGGGACATCCTGCCCAATCGGCATCACTAAATGCACTTACCATCATAGAGTGAGAAGGTCGAAATCTGAGTCCCAAGTTCAGGGTTCCTTGCACATATCGCAGAATCCGTTTGACGGCACTCCAGTGGACTGTGGTTGGTGCATGTAGGAACTGACATACTTTGTTGACCGAAAAGGAGATGTCTGGCCTTGTCAAGGTCAAGCACTGTAGAGCTCCTACCACACTTCTATACCTTGTTGCATCATCAGAATTTAATTTGCTTCCATCCGTGGTACTGAGTTTGTCTGAACTCGCAAGTGGGGTAGCCACAGTTTTACAATTTGCCATACCAGCTCGGTACACAACATCTTTGGCATATTGTTCCTGTGACATAGTTAGACCCTCCCTTGATCACTTGACTTCTATACCTAGGAAGTAATGGAGATCACCCAAATATTTGAGAGCAAAGTCATGTTCCAAGTCTTTGAGGAGGGCATTTGTAGCTTCTATGGATGAGCTGGCCACGATAATATCATCAACATAGACCAGGACAAAATATAGTGTGCTGACCTCTATAATAGAAGAACAATGATGTATCACCTTTGGATGGAAGGAAGCCCAGAGATGCAAGTTTGGCACATAATCGGGCATACCATGCACATGGTGCTTTCTTGAGACCATATAATGCTTTGTCAAGTTTGCATACCCAATGTGGCTTGGTTGTGTCAACATAACCTGGGGGCTGCCGCATATATACTTCTTCTTCAAGGATGCCATGAAGAAACGCATTTTACACATCTAACTGTCGAAGAGACCACCCCCTTGATACTGCAATAGACAAAATGAGTCTGATGGTAGCTGCTTTGACAACTGGGCTAAAGTTGTCTTCATAGTCGATTCCATAACGCTGCTTGAAACCCTTAGCAACAAGTCGAGCTTTATGCCTGTCGATGGAACCATCAGATTTGCGCTTCACTTTATAGACCCATTTGCATTCGATGAGGTTTTTGCCTTGAGGTGGAGGTACGAGATGCCAGGTCTTGTTTCGATGTAAAGCTTGAATCTCATTGTTCATAGCCGTGCGCCAATTTGAGTCTTGGAGAGCTTCCCGGATGGATGTTGGTTCTTTAGAGGCAGTAGCAGTCATGCCCCAGCGCACGGTTCCATCTGTGCAGAGCTTGGGACATGTAATGCCTTGATAAAGTTGAGTTGTTGGGCGACTGGACGCAGGAGGATCAGCAGAAGCCGTGGCTGTAGAGGATCCGGAGGGGAGAATCTCGGCTGTCGCTGTCTCCCGCGCGATCTCGGTCATCGTCGGCGGCAGGTCCTGTCCCCCAGCTGCAGGATCGCCGTGTGCAGCCACATTCTGGGCCACAGGATCCACGTGAGTGGCCACCGGGTCAGCAGGCACAGAGAATCCGGGTCCCATTGGGACCGCGTCGTGCGCTGGTGCCGCGTCGTGTGTTGGCGCTGCGTCGTTCGCTGGCACCGATCCCAATCCGGATCCCTGTGCCGCAGACGCACGTTGTCCGGTGGAGGTGCCAGGCGGATCCGCCTCAATCGCCGGGCCACCGTGCTGCGTGTCTCCGTGGGGGAGGCACATGAGATAATGGCGACTTGAGGCCATTTGTTCACCGTTTGAAGCCGTGTCTTCACCAATGGACTTCGGGTTTTTTTCTGCATCATCATAGCAATGAACAGAGCTTGGAGCCACGTTAGATGCAGGGTCAGTGGAATGTCGATCATGCAACGTTGCGTCCCCAAAAGAAGTAGGATTTTGAAGGGATTCAGGAAGGAGCAAGACCTCTGCCCAAAGATGTGCTCCTGCATTGGGGTTCAGTTCAGAAAAAGGAAATATATGTTCATCGAATACAATATCTCTGGAGATATAAATGCGTCCTTCTGAGGGGTCTAGGCACTTAAAGCCCTTATGAGATTTACTGTAGCCAAGGAAGACACATCGTTTTGAACGAAATTGAAGTTTTTTTGTATTATATGGGTGAAGGTTAGGCCAGCACGTGCACCCAAAAGTCCGGAGGAAGGAGTAGTCAGGTTTCTTGCCAAGGAGGCATTCAAGTGGTGAGATGTTGTGGATGACTTTCGATGGTAGGCGGTTAATGAGAAAGACAGCGGTAAGGAAAGCTTCATCCCAGAATTTTAGGGGCATGCTGGCGTGAGCAAGAAGAGATAGCCCTACCTCAACGATATGTCTGTGTTTGCGTTCAGCTGCACCATTTTGTTGGTGTGCGTGAGGGCATGAAATATAGTGTTCTATTCCGACACGCTGGAAAAAGGAGTTTAAGGTTTGATATTCAACCCCCAGTCAGATTGTGCTCTCAATATTTTACTATCAAACTGTCGTTCTATGAGATTTTGAAAATCTTTCAAGCATGAAAACACTTTAGACTTGTGAGGCAACAAGTAGATCCAAGTGAATTAGGAGTAATCATCAATAAAGCTGACATAATAATTGTTTTTCCCGACCGAAGTAGGTGCGGGTCCCCAAACATCAGAAAAGATCAAATCAAAAGGCTTGGATGAAACAGTAGTTGACTTAGGGTACGGTAGCTGGTGGCCCTTGCCCCGTTGACATGCATCACAAATTGCATTGTTATTTGTACTAGAAGTAAAAGGAAGATTGTGGTGATCTAACACATGCTGAACTACAGCCGAGGATGCATGCCCTAGTCTAGCGTGCCATAATGATGATGACGGCTTGAAGGCGGCAAACACTTGTTTATTTGATGAAGGCTTGAGGGGATAGAGTCCCCCTTTAGATCTACCGTGAAAAAGAGTCCTCTCGGTCCCCTGTTCCTTGATGAAAAAATGATGGGGATGAAATTCAATAAAGGCATTGTTATCACGAGCTAGTCGATGAACAGATACTAAACTTTTATGTGACATGGGAACATGAAGTATATTTTTAAGATGAATTTGGCTATGTGGGGACTGCAAAATGCTATGACCGACATGACCAATGATCATACCTGCACCATTTGCAGCGTGCACCTGTTCATTGCCGGTGTACTTGTCGCGGATCGTCAGCTTTTCAAGTTCTCCGGTGATGTGGTCCGTAGCCCCAGTGTCCATGTACCAGTTGCTATCCACACCGTAGGAGGAAGAGGTTGCCGCCGCCGCCGTCTTCTGAGGGGGGCCGGTGAAGTTGAGATCATACCGCTTGAAACAACGGTAGGCAGGGTGCCCTTCATTGACACATACTTGGCAGAAGACACCTACCTCGAAGTTGCTTACATGTCCTCCGCCGCGTCCACCCTTGGGGCCGCGTCCAGATCGGCCGTGATTGCCACGGCCGCGTTTGTTGTAGGGAGGGCGCGAGTTGTTGTTGGGAGCACCACCCCCCCGGCCGCCTCGGGCAACCATGTTGGCGGAGGATTGAGGGGCGGCGCCCCGCAGTTCGATGCGCTGTTCGTGGGCGACAAGCTGGGCGTATAGTTCGTGGATGGTGATGGGCTCTACGCGCGCAGCGACAGCAGTGACAATGGATTCGTAGTCGACGTCGAGGCCCGTAAGGATGTACGAGACAAGTTCCTTGTCATCCAGCTTGCGGCCCACCGATGCCATCTCATCAGCGAGGCCCTTCATCTTGGTGTAGTACTCAGCCACCGACGACAAGCCCTTCGAAGCAGAGGCCAGCGCCATGCGTGTAGATATGACGTGGGCGCAGGATTGCGACGCATGCTGCCTCTGGATCGCGGCCCAGAGATCAGCCGCGGTCATGGCAGACGAGACCTGCGCAAAAATCTCCTTCGAGAGTGAGGAAAACAAGTAGCTTAGGACCTGTTGGTCCCTGGTGATCCACTTCCCATGCTCTGGGTTGGGATCAGGATCAGCAGCCTTCCCGTTCGGATCAGCCGGCGCCGCCATAGGGAGGAACTCGGACGGCGGCTTGGTGGAGGGAGATATGTATCCCCGGCACTTGGCTCCTTTTAGGGTGGAGGAAACTTGGGCAAACCACATGGAGTAGTTGCCTTTGGTGAGAAAGACGGTGGGCGGTGGAAGGAAGCCAAAGGAAAAAGCGGTGGTGGAGGAAAATTGCGCCATGGATCGAGAGAAAGCTTTCGAGGGGAATTCCTGCTCTGGTACCATGTAAAGGAAATGGGTTGAACGGGTTGCCCTTCCTGGGTGCCTGGCTTCATGTTTAATAGGCAGGGAAGAGCCCCCTGCGTGGCATTACATGCATGGTCAAGATTACATATGTCTGATCCTAAGTATGTGCATCTGATCCTAAGACTAATCTCGCCCACTCAACAATCCTGAGCATGGCGTTGTTCTCGTGATGCTATTCTAAGGCACACACGCATGGTTACAGTTTAACATCTTCTCCTGGGTGTTCTTGGACGCCGCCAACATCGCCCGCTGTGCCGCCGCGTGTCGGCGCTGGGGTCGCATCGTGGCCACGCACGAGGCCACTACCATCTGCCGCTCCCTGCCACTGCTTGACCAGCTTCTCCCCCACCTCGCCCTTGGCTTCTTCCATGGAGGCACGAACGACAGCAACCCTAGGCGGAGGCGGCAGGTAGCTTCGTCGCAGCCGAGCCCATGGTTCGTGCCCATGGCGTCCGCCACCCGCCTATCGGCTCGCCGTTCTCGGGCCTCCTCCTAGGCGGCAGCCTTTTCCACCACGCGCGTCCGGTGGCATCCCGCAACGGCCTCGTCATCCTCGAGCTCTGGAGCGTGGGCGCCCACCGTGCCGAAGACCTCGCCCTCGGTGTGTGCAACCCGATGACGGGCGACGTGGCCCTTCTCCCACCCCTCGCGGGCCCCGGCCATGACTACGCATGCGCGCTGCTCACTGCCGACAACCTACTGGATGAACATGCACGACCTCGCCCTCGCCGGCCGGGACTGTTCTTCAGCCTTGTCCTGGTCTACAACTGTCGTGGCTTCACAGCTCTGCGGTGCTACACCACCTCCTCGTCCTCGGACGACGACGGAAGCTGGGGTCGGAAGCCAGGAAACCAGGCGCCAAGATTAAAGGCCACATCCTACGTCATCAAGGCCAGGCCGTCATGTTCGCCGGGGTAGCCTACTGGCCCATGTACTTACACTACTACACAACTGACATTTCGTCGATCGCCTAAAATGCCTTTAGTCTCGACGATTTCGGCGACCGGGACTAAATAGACCTTTAGTCCTCGTTGGTGTTACCAACTGGGACTAAAGGTGAGAGACCTTTAGTCCCGGTTGGTAACACCAACCGGGACTAAAGTCCTGCCTTTAGTCCCGGTCGGTTCCACGGACCGGGACTACAGCTTTTGTCCCGGTCCGTGGCACCGACCGGGACTATAGTACTGGGTTTAGTCCCGGTTGGTGTTACCAACCGGGATTAAAACCTCCCCCTATAAATTGAACCTCCCTCTTCTTCCTCCCTGTCTGAACCCGAGCTTCCTTGTTCATGTTCTTGTTGCTTGTTCTTTTATTGTTCTTGCTTGTCTCATCTCCGACGATCAATCCACTTCAAACGCTTCTACGCCGTCGTTGATTTGTTTGAAAGGTTGCTAGCTTCATCCTCCTATGTTTTAGCAACACTATATGTAAATCCATGTTGTATATGACTATTTTATTTCATATTGCTAGCTCCAATCACTTTTCATGTTTGAATTTTTATGAACGATGCTAATTATAGTACCTAGAAAGTAGTATACACATATAATGTTTAGTTCTATTATAGACTTTTTAGGATACTTTTTACTTTAATTTGTTCATGTTCTCATTTTAAAATATTAAATAATGTTGATTCTTTGTAATTTTGAAACAAATTAATTTTAACTTTAAAAATTATTTAAATTAATTTTATTTAGAGATAAAATTACACCTTTTAATAGAAAAATACAAATTTTATGATTTTGCTATCTTTTTATTAACGTCCACAAATTAATTTTATGAAATGATGAACCACTTATAAAATTTTGAACTCAATTAGACAAGGTTGTGCCGCGCTCTTTTCTCATGCTGGGCTTTTAATTATGTGATGTCATATAATGTAGATAATGACACGCTATTGGATGTACAATGCCGATCGCCGCTCCAACGAGTTCATTGAGGGCGTACGAGAATTCTGCAGAGTGGCAGAGGAAAACAAGTGGGATGATTTTATGTGCTGCCCATGTGTCGTGTGTATGAATTTGAAAGAATTTTGTAGCTCAAGAAGTATTCACTTGCACTTGTTCAAGTCGGGTTTCATGCCAAACTACATTTGTTGGACCAAGCATGGAGAGACCGGGGTTATGATGGAAGAAGGTGAAGAAGAACAAGCGGACCCTAACAATGTTTTTCTCAATACTGTGACTTCGCGATGGAGGAAGTTGAAGAAGAGGCGGATGCAGAAAACAATATCGCTGAAGATGACGATGCTCTTAGTGATGTCATTCGTGACGCACAGAGAGATTGTGAAAGTAAAAAGGAGAAGGCTAAGTTTGACCAAATGCTAGAGGATCACAAGAAGTTACTCTACCCGTCGGTCGAAGATGGGTAGAAAAAGCTAGGCACGACACTGGAGTTGTTACAGTGGAAGGCAGAGAATGGTATATCTGACAAGGCATTTGGGAAATTACTGAAGATCCAAAAAAAGATGCTTCCAAAGCCTAATGAATTGCCCACCACTACATACGAAGCAAAAAAGATCATCTGCCCTTTAGGATTACAAATCAAGAAGATACATGCATGTCCTAATGACTGCATCCTGTACCGTGGCGTTCATGAGAATTTAGATGAATGCCCTGTTTGCCATGCGTCACGGTACAAGATCTTGTGAGATGATCCTGGCGATGTTGAGAATGAAGAACGTCCGAAGAAGAGAATCGCTGCCAAGGTTATGTGGTATGCTCTAATAATTCCACGCCTAAAACGACTGTTCAGAAACAAGGAGCACGCAAAGTTGTTGCGATGGCATAAAGAAGACCGTAAGATGGACAACATGTTGAGACACCCTGTAGATGGGTCCCAGTGGAGAGAAATAGATAGAGAATTCCCGGACTTTATAGATGACGCAAGAAACCTAAGGTTCACATTGAGTACGGATGAATTTAATCCTTTTGGGGACCAGAGCTCTAGTCATAGCACTTGGCCCGTTACTCTATGTATCTACAACCTTCCTCCATGGTTATGTATGAAGCGGAAGTTCATTATGATGCTGGTGCTCATCCAAGGCCCGAAGCAACCTGGCAATGACATCGATGTCTACCTGAGGCCATTAGTTGAGAAACTCCAGCTGCTATGGAGCAAACTAGGTGTGCGTGTGTGGGATGAGTACAAACAGAAAGAATTCGACCTACGAGCATTGTTGTTTGTGACAATCAATGATTGGCCAGCTCTAAGTAATCTTTCAGGACAGACAAATAAGAGATATAATGCATGCACCCATTGTTTTGGTGACCTTGAGGCTGTCTATTTAAAAAATGTCGAAAGGTCGTGTACCTTTGCTATCGTTGATTTCTTGCTAAGAACCACCAGTTAAGAAAGAAAGGCAAGCATTTTAAAGGTACGGCAGAACACCGGTCCAAGCTAGGCAACCGAGATGGTGCAGAGGTATTCAAGATGGTCAAGGATTTGAAAGTAGTGTTTGGAAAGGGATAAGGTAGTGAACCTGTTCCAAAAGATGCTTCGGGGCGCGCCCTAATGTGGAAAAACAAGTCAATATTTTGGGAGCTACCATATTGGAAATACCTTGAGGTCCGCCACTTGATCGACGTGATACACCTGATAAAGAATCTTTGTGTCAATCTCCTAGGGTTCATAGGTGTGTTTGGAAAGCCTAAGGATACCCTTGAGGCACGAGAGGACTTGAAGCGCATGAAAGAACAAGACAAGAAGCGTGTCGCTAGTAAAAAAACAGAGCCGCCACTATCAGACTATGAGCGTACTATCACAAAGAAAATCAAGGAGGACAAAAAGAAACAAAAGGTAGCTGGGAAAGATGTTGCACAACTCGGCCAACAAGTGCAGCAATCAGTGCCGCCACTAGTGGTTGAGAATCAATATGGTTCCAACATGAACTTGATGTAAATGTCGGTACCTGATGATGTGGACTTAGATGAACTCGCCAAGTGGATGAATGTGACTGGGCTTTTCTTAAAAAAACTTCTCGGTCGGGAGGAACTGACAACTGTTAAAGAGGCCAAAATTGTTGATGAATGGCGAAAGAAGTACGTATATGGCAGGAGTCTATGCGACCCTGCAAAGATAAAAAATCTTGATACACAAATGTACAAGCTGCACGAGTACTACTTGAGATTTCGTGCACAACATCAAAGTGAACAATATCTGGGCGTCCAAGTCAGAGACCGTCACTACTTCCGTGGAGATGACATCATCTAGGTACAGTTTAGTGAAGTACACTAGCTTCTCTATATGGATGCTCTTGACAAATCTCTCATAAGCTGCTACTGTCTGTAAGTGATTCTTCCTTTTAATCAATAATCTCACTCTAGCATATGTACGTATTTGTAATAACTATGCTCACGATGTGCAGACACATGATGAGAGAACTCAGATTGAAACAAGACGATCGAATTGGTTTTATCGATCCGTATGTCGTGTACAAGGACACAAAGACTAAAGATCCATTCAATCTGAAGATCAAGGAAATGGAGAAAAACCTCTGGAGGTTCTTTTATAACCAAAGGCATAAGGAGTTGATATATATATATATATATATATATATATATATATATATATATATATATATATATATATATATATATATATATATATATATATATATATATATATATATATATATATATAAGTTGACTCTATAAACAAATGCAGGGACCACTGGATACTCATTGAAATTAAGATCAAGGAACAAACTATAAATGTGTGGGACTCAATGAGAAAAGAGCTGGCAATGTACCAAGACATGATAGACATGATCCAGAGGTAAGTTCTATCATTCGTTAATTATCGGTGCCTGCTCCTTTAATTTACTATGCTATACCTAATCAACAACTGACTTATTAGGCAGGGCTTAGGCTAGGCTACAACAAAGATATCATACGGATCTAAAAGTGTCACTCCCCCCTCCTATTCTACATAAGTGGGTGAAATGATCCTGCATTCCGCGAAGGGAATGCCTCAGATTCGTCGTGTAATAGATGAACAAGTTCATGCCATTACCCAAATCTTAATCGAATAATAGAGTCATACACGAATATTAGAGTACAAATAGAAGGTTTACATTAATTATTATCATCGCCACACAGGGCGGAACACACTCACACACAGCAATAGGAACAGCATCTCGTAGACAGCAGCGGAAACTAGGACTCCTCGCACCAAGCTTGAGCGCAGGGCAAACCCCTACTCCTCCTCGTCGTCCTCCTCGTCGAACTCGGGCTCCGAGCCTGCCAAAAATCTATCAGTACACTTGGTACTGGCCACACATCGCCCACCCTATGATGCATTTGCTTTGTGGAACTAGATGCAATTGGGGTTAAGAAGAGAAACCTATCTTTGGTTGTGGTTTCCTATGCGAGTAATCAATATTTTAATAATAAAAGTTTATCAAATTTTAACCCATCTCATTCACACACGTTATCCCATCCCATCACACATCTCATCTCACTCTCTCATCGGCATGGACAACTCCCTCTCATCCATGTCTCAACAGCCTCAGCCGGAACACTACTCTAAAAACCCAGGGAAGGTAGAAGGACTCTCTCAACTAGTCAAGTGAAACTGTACTCAGGAAAGGTCCATAGCCGAAAGGTTTGGCATATGTATCGATCGATCAACTAGAAACTCTGCAGAGGTTTACACATCCCACAAGATAGCTATCCTCGACGATGCCTCGTCTAAGCTGATTTCGGGCCGCCTTCTGACTAGAAATGGTACCACCCTATTACTCAGAACTGGGGCCGTGTCGGAGTATCACCGACATGCTAAGACTGTGAGATGTAGTACCTGGCCCTTGAGTGCTATGCTGTATTGGGAGGGTGTGGGTCCTCATGCCCGTACCTCCCTACACTATCCGCTAACCTCTCAATAGTAGTGGCATCACACTAGCAAGTCGAACATCCGACTCCTCCCCACAGGAGCGAGTGGCCGTGCAAGGATTCCTAAGACCTGGTCCACGGACATATAAGTCCTTAGGGTGACTAAGCAGGATATCTTCACAAGGCAAAGCCGTTTTCCGCTCAACAGAACACCCGGCACCCCGTGCCATCACAGCACCTCCCATCCCGGGGCTTCATCAAACAAAGACACTCCACCCCGGGACCTCTCCCTGTCACATGTACCCGCCACAGGCACCTCACATGGCGAACGCCCAGGTAGCATCCTCTGGCATGACTTGTCCTCAAGACTCGTCGTAGATCCTACTCGGTCGACTCGACCCTCACCACACACCCAAGACTCACGCCAAGATCTCCCTAGGTTCATTATCAGGTTATTAACAAGTTTAGTTAACCTCGTGCCTTATCTCATACGCCTCTTATTCACCAGCATCACATCACATATATAATGCGAGTAAGAGTAAAGTAATGAGTAACGAGTGATAAAGTAGCATCTATTCTAACAGCAGGGTGAGCAGGTGTAAGGTTGCAACAAGGTAAGTGGCTCAAAAAGCAGTAAACTACCATGCAACCTATCAGTAATATTATGACATAAAAGTAAAGCACTAGCACCTCTAAGTATTTGCAATGCGTAATAGGATCTACGAATGGGTGGGGCATGGCACCTGGCAGGTCGTCACCCAAGTCATCGGTGTAGTCAGGGTTGAACTCCCTAGTCGGTGGCTCCTCCGGGTCTGTAAAACGTGACATACGGCCGCGTTAGTGGCTCCTATAGAGGTGCATAAAGAAGCAACTGAAAGCCGAAAGACCCAAATACACTCAAGCAAAGGCCTATGACGTAGAGATCATTTTTAGAAAATTTTAGACTCTAGTTTGGCATTTTTCTGAGCTACGGTTAATTAATTATGAATTTCTGAAGATTTAAATAATTTCTGAAAAAGGAAAATAGATTGATTAACCAGGGCTTGACACGTGGCAGGCCGTGATTGGTTGAGGTGGTATGAGAGACTGATAGGTGGGACTGGTCAACATTGACCAGGTCAACAGTCAACGGTCAAAGTTGATCGGGCCGGGTCTTGGGCCTGGATGGGCCGGGTTGGGCCGGCCCGGGCCTGGACACGTGTCGCTCGCCTGGACCAGCCACGTGGCGCTGCTGGGTCCTTATCGGGTCACGAGTTCGTGGTTCCGGTCCATCGTGGTCACATGCACTTAGGTGCATGGACCGCAGGGACGGCGTTTCGTGGACCATGTCCACCTCCTATCCCGTCCTCAGTGGTTCTCGTAGACTAGAAGCACAGAGGCGCGCCAAGTTCCTCCTCTCCCCTCCTCTATTCTTCGCGGGGGCTGCCGCCGGCGACATGCTCGCCCTAGAGCGCAGCATGGTGGACTAGTGGCGGGGTAAACTAGGCGGCTAGGCTCGCCAGGGTCTGGTGAACCTCATCCCCTTCTTCTCTTTACTGGTGGTGGCTGGGTTCCTCTAGAATGGACGCGTCATGGCTGCGCCCTGCGCGTGCTGACTCCGGCGAGGTGAGGTTGCGTCATGGCCCTCCGATCTCCCTCTTCTCCTACTACCAACACGGTACACGCCCCTTACCAAGGCGAACCCGACAGCATCTCCCTGCCTGCCTCTACCGCTTCGGCGAGCCGGGGACCGCCTCGCCATGGCCGTGCTCTGGCCATGGCAAGCGCGCTCTGCGTGCGGTGCCCGTGGCCGGGTTCCTAGACTCTAGCGGCTTGGTGCCACCCGAAAAGGGCTCGTGTGGGTGCGCATGGGTGCGTGCTTGTGTATGCGGCAAAAAAGGGCGGCTTTGCACCCTTCTTGGCCGGGCGTGCAGTGGCGGACATGGCGGCGGTGCTCACGAAGAAAATAGGCTGGTGAGCAAAGCGGGGAAAACAAAGGCTCACTGTGGTGTCGATGGCGAGAGGGTAGTGGGGCAGGGCGACTTGGTGCAGCGGTGACGGGAAGTCGTGCAGTGCCGATCTGGTCTGCGACGGTGGCGAGGACAAGGGTGTTGTCTCTGCCTCCGGTGCCCACGGGCGACACTCCGTTTCCTCCACCTCCCTCTACCTCCTTCTCCACCCCCCCTCTGCTTCTCCTCGGTTTGTGGGTGATTGGTTCTACCACCAGTGGCGACGGGTGGTGGGAGAGGTGCTAGGGCGGCTGAGCACCCCCTTTTATAGGTGGGCGACACTCATGGTGGGGATGGACGACCGGGGCACAATTGCGGACACGCGTAGGGCAGGAGAGCCCCCCTCCTCTCCCAGCTAGGGTTCCTCCCCTCCTTAGCACGTTGTGGAGACAGCTGGACGTGACTCATCCTGTCAAAAGAGAAAGAAGGGTGGCGGGTTCATGGCGTCACGACGGTGGAAGGGGATCGGCGACGTCATTGTGGCCAGCATTTGAAATTGGCTGGGGTTCGGGAGTGGGCAGATTGGTGGCGTGTCGCCCATCCATGCCATTGGCGCCGAAGGCGACTCGAGCGGACGGTCGGGAGCAGCAGCTAGCGCCTAGGATCCCACCTGTGGAGCCCGTGCTTGGCTTCGGAGTGAAACAGGGGAGGTGGAGCTAAAGGTGGGAGATGAACTCCTAGCCCCGCCTGTCAGCGAGGTGAAGGAACACGACAGGCTTGCCTATCGCGACATGGAGGAGGCGTGCGGCTTCATTGGGCCAGCCCACCAGGCCATGCGAGCGCGCGCGCTTGCGGCTGTGCGGACTGGCTGGGCCAGGCGCTGCTGGGCCGGTGGCTCAAGAGCAAGCAGGCCAGCTTGCTGCGGCTGCTTGGGCCAAATGGCCTTTTCCTTTTTTTTTCTTAAATTCATTTCTAACTAAGCCTTGGTCCCTATATGTAAATGTTTATGTGCCAATAAGCATTCACCCTTAGGGGTGGTCCACTAGGGGTCTAGGGTTTTGGAGTCCTTTCCAAGGGTTGGCACACAAGGTTAAATAATTAATTACACACTAATTAATTATAAGTTGAACAGGTGGTTGGTTTGATTAACAATACATAAATCGAATAAACTCCAACTCATGAGTAGATAGCTAAATGCAAATGCTCTACTTGCTATGTAGGTGCTACTTTTGCAACTACATGGGTGTTTTTCCTATGTCACTCACCAAACATGGGCATGATTGTGAAAAAAAAATTCAGTTGTGATTTTGGGTTTTTGGGAAAAACTGGGATGTTACAGTCCTCTCCCCTCATTGGAATCTCGTCCCAAGATTTAAAGTGTGACATACCTCTCAAGCAAGTAGGGGTAACGGATCTGTAACTCTGACTCTTTCTCCCATGTTGCCTCTCTCTCCGTGTGATTGCTCCACAGGACCTTGCACATCGGTATCGTAGTGCTGCGGGTATCCTTGGTTGTTCGGTCAAGAATCTGAACGGGATACTCGCGGTACTCAAGAGTGTCCTAAATATCCAGCGCATCTGTGTGAACCTATTCCTCTGGTAACTTTAGACACTTGCGAAGCTGTGACACATGGAACATGGGATGTACACCTGCCAGTTCCTCAGGCAACTCAAGCTTGTATGCTAGCTTCCCAATCCTTTTGCAGATACGGAAGGGACCAACATAATGAGGGGCTAACTTCCCTTTCACATGGAACCAGAAAGTGCCACGAAGAGGTGAGACCTTGAGGTAGACATGGTCTCCAACCTGGAACTCGAGGTCTCTCCGACGGTTATCTGCACAGCTCTTTTGTCAGCTTTGGGCAATTCTCAAATTTTCTCACACCTGAGCTACTCCCTCCTTGGCCTCCTTGATCTTAGCAGGGCCAAAGAACATTCGCTCTCCTACCTCGAACCACATCAACGGGGTTCTGCACTTCCTCCCATATAAGGCCTCAAATGGTGACATCTAAAGACTAGCCTGATAGCTGTTCTTGTACGAGAACTCTGCATGTGGTAAACTCTTCTCCCAATCTGTCCCATACTTCAGTACGTAGGCTCGTAGCATGTCCTCGAGAATCTAATTCACTCTCTCTGTCTACCCATCTGTCTGAGGGTGATAAGCGGTGCTATAGTCGAGACGAGTGCCAATCGACTTGTGCAAACTCTAAACCTAGATGTCCACTATGTTCCTCTATTAGATACGATGCTAACAGGTGCCCCGTGAAGTCAGAGAATGTGCTTGATATACAGATCTGCCAGCTTCTCTACACGGTAGTCAACCTTGACGAGTACAAAGTGAGCTACCCTAGTCAGTCTGTCCACTATAACCCAAATGGAGTCATGGCCCTTCGGGGATCGAGGCAACCCCACGATGAAGTCCATAGATACACATTCCCACTTTCACACGGGTACATCTAGTGGCTTCAACAAACCAGCTGGTCTCTGGTGTTCGGCCTTAACCCTATTGCATATATCACATCTGGCTACATGACCTGCGATATCCTTCTTCATGTCCTTCCACCAGAACATCTTCCTCATGTTAGCATACATCTTTGTACTGCCAGGATGGATGCAATACTTAGAGTCATGCACCTCTATCAGGATCTCCTTACGGATGGCCTCATCAGATGGTACACAGATTCTGTCGTTGCACCAACACACTCCCCGTTCATCTATTCGGAACTCAGGGTACTTACCAGCTTCCATCCACTCACGAAGCTGCAAGATCTCAGGGCATTTCTTCTGAGCCTTGCGAATGTGGTCCATTATGTTGTATTGCACTCATAGTTCATTCAACATGCCCTTGGGTATGATCTCGAGGTGAAGTTCACCCATTTCTTGACGTAGCTCGGATGGTACGACTTCCATGGATAGACTGTGGCAATAGCTCTTACGGCTCAAGGCATCAACAACTATGTTAGCTTTTCCCGGATGGTAGTGAATTTCCAGGTCGTAGTCCTTAATCAACTCCAGCCATCGACGTTGCCTCATATTCAGATCCTCTTGGGTGAAGAAGTACTTGAGGCTCTTATGATCGGTATAGATGTCGCACTTGTTCCCAATCAAGTAGTGCCTCCAAATCTTCAGAGCGTGCACAACAGCAGCTAGCTCGAGATCATGAGTCATGTAACGTTGTTCATGGTCCTTCAACTGACGGGACGCGTAGGCAATGACTCTCCCATTCTGCATCAGAACACAACCAAGTCCCTGTCTGGATGCATTACAATAGACCACGAAGTCCTATCGGATATCAAGCAAGGCAAGAACAGGAGTGGTGGTAAGCTTTTGTTTCAGAGTCTGGAAACTGAGCTCAAACTCAGGTGTCCACTCAAATTCATTGGTCTTCTTCAGGGGATTGGTCATAGGCTTGGCTATCTTGGAGAAGTTCTCGATGAATCTGTGATAGTAACCAGCTAACCCAAGGAAACTGCGGATATCTATTGAATTCTGGGGTTGCTCCCACTCTTTCATAGCTTCGATTTTAGTGGGATCAACAAAAACACCCTTGCAGTGAGAACATGGCCGAGAAAGGTGACTTCTTCGAGTCAAAACTCGCACTTGCTAAATTTAGCATACAGCTGATTTTTCCTCAGCTTCTCCAGACTACTCTCAAGTGCTGCTTATGCTCTTCGGCGGTGGATGAATAGACAAGAATGTCATCAATAAACACCACCACGAACTTATCCAATTCGCCCATGAACACCTTGTTCATCATGTTCATAAAATAGGCCGGAGCATTGGTGAGACCGAAAGACACAATGGTGAACTCATACTGCCCGTACCTAGTGACAAAGGTTGTCTTAGGAATATCCTCAGACCTGATCTTCATCTAATAGTACCCAGATCTGAGATCGATCTTGAAAAAGAACTTGGCATCCTTCAACTGATCTAGGAGGTCATCTATCCTTGGTAGAGGATACTTGTTCTTGACTGTCACGACATTCAAATTCCGATAGTCAATGCACATCCTCATAGAGCCATCCTTCTTCTTCACAAACAAGACAGGGGAACCCTAGGGTGAAGCACTGGGTCTGATGTACCCCTTGTCAGACAACTCCCTGAGCTGCTTCTTGAGCTCCTCCAGCTCATCAACTGACATGCGGTAGGGCCTCTTAGCAATGGGCCCGGTACCAGGCAGTAAGTCAATCACAAACTCCACATCTCGGTCAGGTGGCATTCCCGGTAACTCCTCTAGGAACACATCAGGGTACTCGCACACGACGGGTACCTCCTCAACTGATTTGGCCTCTAGAGCACTCATCAAGGCGTCTGTCTTCTTGTGGTGAGGCTCACATCTAATTACTCGGCCATTCAGATGCATAATCTCCACATATCTAGGTGAGCAAGATATTACTCCCTTGCGCAGAGTCAACCAATCCATACCCAAGATAAGATGTAGACCTTCTGACGAAAGCAAGGTGAGGTCGGCTAGAAAAGGGCAACATTCTATAGTGATACTCACTCCCTTACAAATTTTGGTGGATCTGGTGGTACCTAAGGGGGATATGGTGTCTATGGGTACACTCCATGGTGTAACAGGTATGCGATGCTCTCATGCAAACTTATATGATATATAAGAACATGTAGCACCAGAGTAAAAAAGAACTGATGCTGAAACTCCCTGTACCAAAAACATATCATACACCGCGTCGGGGGTATCCTGAGCATCCTCCGCGGTCAGGTGGGTAAGACGACCGTGGGTGGCTCCCACAGCTAGCTTGCATGGTGCTCCTAGGGTTGGTGCCTGCCTTGCAGGGGTCTGCACAGGTGCAGCCCTCTATGGACAGACCGCGGACTTGTGACCTGGCTGGCCACAGGTGAAGCATGCGAAGGGCACACTGCCTGTGGCGGTGGGCGCAGGTGCCTTCCACATACTCGGGCTCGGGCTCTGAGCAGGGCGGCCCTGAGTGGGGCGGTGGTAGTTGGTGGAGTAGGTACCACCACCACGGCTCGGAGCAGCTCCCTGGGCAAAGCGAGAACAGGACTGCGGCGGAGCAGAACCACGCTGTCTCGAGGCTGGGGTGCGAGAGGAACCTTCGCCCTGACTCCTCTTCTCCTTACGCTCCCTCTGAGCGTCAGCCTCCAGGCGATCCCTCTCCATCTCTAGCACCTTGTTGATCATCTGACGGAGGGTACGACACTCATGGCCCGAGAGAGCGATCTTGAGGCGCGAGTTTAGCCCCTTCTTGTAGTGGTACATCTTCTTCTTGTCGGTGCTGGTCTCCTCAGGAGTGTACCGCATCATGCGAATGAAGCGGGTGGTGTACTCCTAAACCTTCAGAGTCCCCTAGGTGAAGTTGCGGAACTCCTCTACCTTGGCATCCATGACACCCTCGGGCACATGGTGCTCGCAGAAGGCCTCAGTGAACTCCTCCCACGAGATGCTCCTAGGGTCGTCGTGGGCGTCACAGTAGCCATCCCACCATGCACACGCAGCGCTAGTGAGCTGATGAGCGGTGACTCCCACACACTCCTCGTCAGTGCAGGTGGTGAGGTCTAGCTTCTTCTCGATCTCCCATAGCTAGTCCTCGGCGGCGATGGGGTCATCGTCGGCGTAGTCGAAGGTAGGGGGTCTCAGCTTGAGAAAAACCTCCAACTTCCTCTATAAGTCATTCGGCTGCCCTCCGTGGCGGTGGAGGATTCCCTTAGCCAAAGTCTCCAGAAGGCGGGTCTAGCAGTCCATCACCTCTGCCAGCTGTGGTGGTGGTGGCGGCGGTGGTGCATCCTCTCCAAGCGCGGCGGCTCCAACCCCACCTCCAGGCTGAGCGGCTCCAACCCCACCTCCAGGCTGAGCGGCTCCCGCCTCACCAGCAGGCTCCATGGGGACATGCTCCTCCATGGCAGCGAAAACGGCGAAGGGAGCTCCATGGCCTCCCCCATGGCCATGGCCATGCCCACGGCCCATGGGCGCCGAGGAAGGCGAGCGGTTGTTCAGACGAGCAGAATGGCGGCAAGACATCTCACTGCAGGGTTAGGTCAAGATTGATGGTTTATTTAAGTGATTACACAATTTTGATCATAATTTTTCAAAAGATTGCTATCCAACACTCAATACAAGAAGGTGATAAGAACCATAAGACGCAATAAGATCCAAACATCCAATACATGGTTTTATTACAAAGCGACGTCTCCAGTAGCTACACTAGGCAGTCTCATGGGAATCATGCTACTCGCAGGCAGCTCAAAAAGTGGACAATCTACTCTACTCCAAGGGATGAGTCATGTCTCATGGCCACGCAAGGCTCATCAATGTTACTACTACATTATTACATGATCATGAGAGGGTAACTACTCCTGTCTGAAAGTGGTGGGTGGTGAAGACAGGCCATCGGTGGAAGCAGAAACCTCGGAAGTGTGGTCCATGGCACGGAGCTCGTCGTTGGTGTGGTGGATCCTCGCAACGCGGGCAAGAGCGTGCTCTAGCATCTCAGTCCGTGGAATCTAAGGATAGTCCACGGACGAACATGCTGCCAGGTTGGTCTTGGTGGGCTCAACGTGGAAAGTCTGCCTGCGCGGCTTCCTGCGTGTCCCAGGCAAAAGAGGGTCTTGTACCATCTCGATCTCCTGGACACGCTTAGCATCAGAGATGACCTAGGCCTGACAGAGACGGTTCACCTTGTCTTGGAGGAACTCAGTGCACTTGATGTAGTGGGTGAGGTGGTGCGCGTTGTAGGTGGAAGCAATAGTAGCCCTCTCCGCCTCATCCTCCAGGGCATTGCAGTGATCCTGCAAACCACACCTGGCAAAGGCACGCTTCTTCTCCTTCTCCTAGAGCTCCTTCAAGATACGCCTTTGATGCTCGATGCGATCCTCGTACTCTAGCAGCTGGGAGGATAGGTAGTCGTTGTGGAGCTCTTGCTCCAGCACCTTGTCCTTGAGCTCGACAATCTCTGCCTTGAGTACCTTCTCACGGGACTCGTGGAGGACCTCCATCTTGTAGGAGTTCTCGCGCTCCTTCACGAGGTCGTGAATCACCAACTCGTGCTTCCACTCTTCCTGGGCTAGGATGTCATCGCGCTGGAACTGGAAGTCCCGAAGGCTGTGGTTCTGTGACTCCACCTCTATGATGTAGTGGTCCTAGGCAAGGATGTACTACGCGGAGGCACTCAGACAGGGGTCGACCTCGACACGCGCAGCGTAATCAGCAGCAGCATCCTGCGGCATCGTGACCTAGTTGAGGTTGAGGGCATGGGGCAGCACATGGTAGGGCCCAGTCTAGAGGTAGTCGTGCGCGTCACGCATCACGCTATGGAGAGCCATGCGCGAAACGGACTGCACGCAAGCAGCAACGGAAGTCTCCACAACCACCTCCTCGAAGGCGTGAAGCACGAGCACGTACATGCTGGCAGGGACCTAGAGATGGACAACGATATGACCCTAAAGAAGTCCGTCCGGTCCATCCTCGCCCTGGCACATGCACGTGACCCTCTTAGTGGGGACGCCTAGCGAGTCCAGCACCCCGTACAGGATCATGGCGAACCCACGGTAGTCTCGTGCGTCAACAGTAAGCTCAACAAGTGGAGCCATCTGCAAAACAACCGTAAAAACGGAGTTAGCAGGTTATTCCTCATAAGGTAACCAGGTAGAACAGAGTAAGTCTAAGACACAACACGATAGGATATGGCAAAATAGGGTAGGGCAGGGGTATCACATAGGCATCCAACTATGTGAGACAAGTAACTTAGGGTGAAGCAGAGCGAAGTAGAGAAAAGTAGTCTAAAGAGAAATGAAGTCGGGCGATGGAGAGCGATGATAGGCAAGAAAGCAAGCAATATTTGTGGTAAGACGTGTGAAATGAGGTGAGCCATGCAAGAAATTGCAGCGTGGTCGGTAATATAACCGAAGGTGTATAGATTCATGCCTATTTCTATCGGCCAATCCTAAGGGTTCGTCCTAGGGTCAAGCATGGCTCTGGTACCAACTGAAACGATCCTGCATTCCACGAAGGGAATGCCTCAGATTCGTCGTGTAATAGATGAAAAAGTTCATGCCATTACCCAAATCTCAGTCGAATAATAGAGTCATACACGAATATCAGAGTACAAATAGAAGGTTTACATTAATTATTATCATCGCCATATAGGGCGGAACACACTCACACACAGCAACTGGAACAGCATCTCGTAGACAGCAGCGGAAACTAGGACTCCTCGCACAAAGCTTGAGTGCAGGGCGAACCCCTACTCCTCCCTGTCGTCCTCCTCGTCGAACTCGGGCTCCGAGCCTGCCAAAAATCTATCAGTACACTTGGTACTGGCCATGCATCGCTCACCCTATGATGCATTTGCTTTGTGGAACTGGATGCAATTGGGGTTAAGAAGAGAAACCTATCTTTGGCTGTGGTTTCCTATGCGAGTAATCAATATTTTAATAATAAAAGTTTATCAAATTTTAACCCATCTCATTCACACATGTTATCTCATCCCATCACACATCTCATCTCACTCTCTCATCGGCATGGACAACTCCCTCTCATCCATGTCTCAACAGCCTCAGCCGGAACACTACTCTGAAAACCTAGGGAAGGTAGAAGGACTCTCTCAACTAGTCAAGTGAAACTGTACTCAGGAAAGGTCAATAGCCGAAAGGTTCGGCATATGTATCGATCGATCAACTAGAAACTCTGCAGAGGTTTACACATCCCACAAGATAGCTATCCTCGACGATGCCTCGTCTAAGCTGATTCCGGGCCGCCTTCCGACTAGAAACGTTACCACCCTATTACTCAGAACTGGGGTCATGTCGGAGTACCACCGACACGCTGAGACTGTGAGACGTAGTACTTGGCCCCTGAGTGCTACATTGTCTTTGGAGGGTGTGGGTCCTCATGCCTGTACCTCCCTACACTATCCGCTAACCTCTCAATAGTAGTGGCACCGCACTAGCAAGTCGAACGTCTGACTCCTCCCCACAGGAGCGAGTGGGCGTGCAAGGATTCCTAAGACCCGGTCCACGGACATATCAGTCCTTAGGGTGACTAAGCAGGATATCTTCACAAGGGGAAACCGTTTTTCGCTCAACGGAACACCCGACACCCCGTGCCATCACAACACCTCCCATCCCGGGGCTTCATCCCACAAAGACGCTCCACCCTGGGACCTATCCCTGTCACATGTACCCGCCACAGGCACCTCACTTGGTGAACGCCCAGGTAGCATCCTTCGGCATGACTTGTCCTCAAGACTCGTCGTAGATCCTGCTCGGTCGACTCGACCCTCACCACACACCTAAGACTCATGCCAAGATCTCCCTAGGTTCATTATCAGGTTATTAACAGGTTTATGGCACCTCATGCCTTATCTCATACGCCTCTCATTCACTAGCATCACATCACAGATATAATGCGAGCAAGAGTAAAGTAATGAGTAACGAGTGATAAAGCAGCATCTATTCTAACAGCAGGGTGAGCAGGTGTAAGGTTGCAACAAGGTAAGTGGCTCAAAAAGCAGTAAACTACCATGCAACCTATCAGTAATATTATGACATAAAAGTAAAGCACTAGCACTTCTAAGTATTTGCAATGCGTAATAGGATCTACAAATGGGTGGGGCGTGGCACCTGGCAGGTCGTTACCCAAGTCGTCGGTGTAGTCGGGGTCGAACTCCTTAGTCGGTGGCTCCTCCGGGTCTGTAAAACGTGACATACGGCCGCGTTAGCGGCTCCTATAGAGGTGCACAAAGAAGCAACTGAATGCCGAAAGATCCAAATACACTCAAGCATAGGCCTATGACGTAGAGCTCATTTTTTGAAAAATTTGGACTCTGGTTTGGCATTTTTCTGAGCTATGGTTAATTAATTATGAATTTCTGAAGATTTAAATAATTTCTAAAAAAGGAAAACAGATTGATTAACCAGGGCTTGACACGTGGCAGGCCGTGATTGGCCGAGGTGGTCTGAGAGACTAACAGGTGGGACCAGTCAACGTTGACCAGGTCAACGGTCAAAGTTGACCAGGCCAGGTCTTGGGCCTGGATGGGCCGGGTTAGGGCCGGACTTGGGCCGGCCTGGGCCCAGACACGTGTCGCTCGCCTGGACCAGCCACATGGCGCTGCTGGGTCCTTATCGGGTCACGGGTTCGTGGTTCCGGTCCATCGTGGTCACATGCACTTAGGTGCATGAACCGCAGGGACGGTGTTCCGTGGACCATGTCCACCTCCTATCCCGTCCTCAGCGGTTCTCGTAGACTAGAAGCACACAGGCGTGCCAAGTTCCTCCTCTCCCCTCCTCTGTTCTTCACGGGGGTTGCCGCTGGCGATGCGCTCGCCCTAGAGCGCAACATGGTGGCCCGGTGGCGGGGTAAACTAGGCGGCTAGGCTCGCCAGGGTCTGGTGAACCTCATCCCCTTCTTCTCTTTACTGGTGGTGGCCGGGTTCCTCTAGAATGGACGCATCACGGCTGCGCCCTGCGCGTGCCGACTCCGGCGAGGTGAGGTTGCGTCGTGGCCCTCCGATCTCCCTCTTCTCCTACTACCGACGCGGTACACGCCCCTTACCAAGGCGAACCCGACAGCATCTCCCTGCCTGCCTCTACCGCTTCGGCGAGCCGGGGACCGCCTCGCCATGGCCGTGCTCTGGCCATGGCGAGCGCGCTCTACGTGTGGTGCCCATGGCCACGTTCCCAGGCTCTGGCGGCTTGGCGCCACCCCAAAAGGGCTCGTGCGGGTGCGCATGGGTGCGTGCTTGTGTATGCGGCGAAAAAGGGGCGGCTTTGCACCCTTCTCGCCCGGGCGTGCAGTGGCGGACACGCCGGCAGTGCTCACGGAGAAAACAGGGCAGAGAGCGAAGCGGGGAAAACAAAGGCTCACCGTGGTGTCGATGGCGAGAGGGTGGTGGGGCAGGGCAACTCAGTGCAGCGGTGACGGGAAGCCATGCGGTGCCGATCCGGTATGCGACGGTGGCGAGGACGAGGGTGTTGTCTCCGCCTCCGGCGCCCATGGGCGGCACTCCGTTTCCTCCACCTCCCTCTGCCTCCTTCTCCACCCCCTCTGCTTCTCCTCAGCTTGTGGGTGATTAGTTCTACCACCAGTGGCGGCGGGCAGTGGGAGAGGTGCTAGGGTAGCCGAGCACCCGCTTTTATAGGTGGGCGGCGCTCATGGTGGGGATGGACGGCTGGGGCACAATCGCGGACACGCGTAGGGAAGGCAAGCCCCCCTCCTCTCCCGGCTAGGGTTCCTCCCCTCCTTGGCGCGTTGCGGAGATAGCTGGACGTGACTCGTCCGGTCAAAAGAGAAAGAAGGGTGGCGGGTTCATGGCGTCACGGCGGCAGGAGGGGATCGGCGACGTCACTATGGCCAGCATTTGAAATCGGCCGGGGTTTGGGAGTGGGCGGATCGATGGCGTGTCGCCCATCCATGCCGTTGGCGCCGCAGGTGACTCGAGCGGACGGCCAGGAGCAGCAGCTGGCGCCTAGGATCCTGCCTGCGGAGCCCGCGTTTGGCTCCATAGTGAAACAGGGGAGGTAGAGCTAAAGGTGGGAGATGACCTCCTAGCCCCGCCTGTCAGCGAGGTGAAGGAACACGACGGGCTTGCCCGTCACGACATGGAGGGGGCGTGCGGCTTCATTGGGCCGGCCCACCGGGCCATGCGAGTGCGCGCGCTTGCAGCTAGGCGGACTGGCTGGGCCAGGCGCTGCTGGACCGGCGGCTCAAGAGCAAGCAGGCTAGCTTGCTGCGGCTACATGGGCCAAATGGCCTTTTCCTTTTTTTTTTCCCTAAATTCAATTCTAACTAAGCCTTGGTCCCTATATGTAAATGCTTATGTGCCAATAAGCATTCACCCTTAGGGGTGGTCCACTAGGGGTCTAGGGTTTTGGAGTCCTTTCCAAGGGTTGGCACACAAGGTTAAATAATTAATTACACACTAATTAATTATAAGTTGAACAGGTGGTTGGTTTGATTAACAATACATAAATTGAATAAACTCCAACTCATGAGTAGATAACTAAATGCAAATGCTCTACTTGCTATGTAGGTGCTACTTGTGCAACTACATGGGTGTTTTTCCTATATGTCACTCACCAAACATGGGCATGATTGCGAAAAAAAAATTTCCGTTGTGTTTTTGGGTTTTTGGGAAAAACTGGGATGTTACAGTGGGTGTGCAGACAACCGTACGGAACCAATTTATGTGGATACTACGTTTGCGAGTACATGCGGTGTAGCAAATTTACACCTGCTAAAGAGATGTTAAAAGTAAATAACATGTGTATACAGTAAATTCATATCTTATTTATTTATTGAAACTAAATAAATCTTATATATATTAATATCTTTTCCTTTAATTAATGCAAATAGAAGGAGTGGGAATTGAAAGAACAAGTGTTCAAGCACACAATACTCGTCGCAATCCAGGAGACGATCGTAGGTTTCATCAACGATCATGTCATCCCGGAAGACGGCGAGTTCCACCACAACCCTAGGTTGAATTTGAAGAGTCCAAACAATAACGAACACTTGTATGAGCTTTGAGTGACGGACAAACATTTGTGTAACTCATTAATCGACGACCGAACACTTTTATATATATATATATATATATTCTATATTATACCCTAGGTACTGAATAATAATCAGTACCCGGGTCGTACATTCCAGTAGTCCGACTAGCCAGCCAGCCTCGCCTGGTCCGACAACCGTCCAGCGCTTGGCGTGTCCAGGTCCACACTCCACCGGCCCACAACCGCCCATAAGCCCACTAATCCCACGATTCCCATTTTTCTCGCAACCAGCGCATGCTCGACCAAACCAGCGCCGCGCCGCCGAGCCTCCGCCGCCTCCTGGATGTCGCACTTGCACGCCGCCGCGCCGCGCCGTGCCGCGCCGCACCGCGCCGCCTCCTGGATGTCGCACCTGCGCGCCGACGCGCCCTGTTGCCCTCCATCCCTGCACCGCACTCGGGTAGAAGAGAAGAATCGCCTCGAGCACGCCGGGTTCAACGCCAGCGCTTGAGGTGCCCATGGAGCTTCTCCATGCCTTTGAATCGACTGGCCTCCTCCATCGTTGGTACTTCGATGCCCCACTGCTCCCTTCCAGGCAACTAGAAGGGATCTCGTGCAAGGTGTCTTGCCGGGCGGATTACCTAGGCAGGCGGTCGTGGTGTCCCGAGATTTACCGCCCAACGAGGTCATTCCTGACATCACGCTCGTCCCCACTGTGGTGCGGCAGCCCCAGCTCTTCCACTACCTCAAGGGATCCAGGTGATTTTCCTCCCATTTTAGTCCTTGCGCTAGTACAACAACGTTGACCATGACCCCAGCTGGCGTTAATCATATTGTTCTTCTCATTTTGGGAGGAAGTAGTGCAGCAGCTATGGAGAAGGAAGAGGATTAGGGAAGCTTATGATTGCCAGCTGCCGTGAGGATAGGTAGGGCTCCTGGTCACTGCGATTTTGGAGACAGTGAAGGGGTTCAGGATCCCATGCTTGGGGGCTGCTTGCTCGGTGGAAAAAAAGAACAGAGAAAATGGAAATACTTGGTGACAATGCTGTTGCCCGCAGGCAGCCTTGCCACACCTTGATCTAGGAGGGAGGCTGTCGATTTAGTTGAAAACCAATGCAATCCGGCTGTGGGACAGCAGCATGTTCATCAAGATCGAGGTATGGTACGAGCCCTGCTCCTCCCCCCTGCGAGATCCATCGTGATTTCAGCTCCGGATTTCCATATAATTCTGAAGTCTCTAGCCCACAAGACAAAATGTTTTCAGCTCTTTATCTATTTGCTTGCCGAAGTAGCACTTGTTGAACTAATTTAGGCCCCATCCGTGATCATGATCTTGCCCGCCTTGATACACAGATATTGCAAATATATTTGCTTGATACACAGATATTCCAAATATTTACTTGATACCATCAGGTTCTATCATTTTGCTTGATTTTATCCGGATAGAAATACTAGTTGATCCTTCAGTTGTTCCCAATGGTTTATATGTTCATTGTAAAAAAATATTATATTATTTAGAAGCACATTCTGCAGTATGATTCATTCATAAAAATTTAATTGAGTGGATTCACTTATTCAATTAACTACTGATTCTGAGACAGAGTTAGTACCGTGATTAATTTATGACATTATAAGTGTTGCTGCTGTGATATAATTACTATGGTGGATTGATTAGCAGCTCTTTTTTTGCTCGATGCATCACAACAACAACAACATAGTCTTTTGTCCCAAGCAAGTTGGGGTAGGCTAGAGATGAAACCCAAAAGAGACGAGAAACAGGGAGGGACTTTTTTTTGCTCGATGCATAAACATGGCAAATTAAAACTTGAACTTGATCATCACTGCAGCTAGAGTTTGGCCAATTTTGATTGAAGATCCAGCTACCCAAGTAGTTATGTGTCGGAGACTTCACTTAATCAGCTTATGCCTTTTCTGACCTGTCAACCAAACTGACTCTTGTCATGGTTTGGTGGGTTTTTTTTGTAGTGACGGAGCTGATGGCCATGAAGTTCAGGTGCTGAATGAGATGGTGTGATGGGCTGATGTCCAAGTGAGACATCAGTTTGTCCATGTTTGTGTGCTCTAGGCAATTTTGTCTTCCTCTTGTCTTGCCCTCATTGACTCTGTCTTCCTCTGTGCTGCAGTAAACTTTGCTTTCTTTCCTTTTCTGATTGTGCTATGCTGGTTTCGATTTTGTAAGAGATAAATCCATTTAGATATATATATTCATTATGAGGTAATGCAAATGAGACAGGGAGATTGAGGAGAGTGGCGTATGCCCCATTTTCCTATTCTTGTTGACCAATGAATTAATAATGCATATTATTTTGCTCTTGCAGGTTTTAGAAGACATTATAGCGATACTGATGTGCTGAGGCAACACCTCTTCAGCATCCCATCCCTAGAGTGATGGTGTGGTACTGTGTACGATCTTGTGCTCATTTTTCTTAAGTTTTAATATGTTCAATTATCAAGCTACTGATACTATTAATAGTTGAAAAATCTATTGATTGGACATATGAAGTAGTGTATCAGTTCAGTTTTCACAGTTTCCTTTGGAATATGGAAACATTTGCATTGCAGTCAATTGTGATGATTATTGGGGATTGGGAAATAACATGATAGTAGGTTTCTCTTATCTGTTCAAAGTCTGATGCTTCCTTCTAGAAAATTGTTGAGTAAATTAAATTGATCTGGTACCGCAGATACAAGATAACTTGAACATTTAAAGCTGGACTACAGCTAATTTGGCTGCATGGGCGCATGGCTCACACATGTACTCCTAATTTAATTTAATTTTGGTTAGTGACCACGCTTGAACTGCATGGATAATTTAGTATCTGAAATGATTCCTACGCCTGATTCCACTCTATAAACATACTTTCTGTTATGTGATTTTTAGTTTACTTCAAATGCTACATTAGCTCCTACATTACTGCTACCCTAGATTTTAACATAACACTTAGCCCTTTTAGAAATAGAATAAAGTAAGTTCTACAATATGTGTCGGTTTGCTTGTGATTGTAATGGAACATCTGAATTCTATTTTTCACCCCTGCCAAGTATGAGCTAATTTTGAGTTTGAGTTGGTAGATAATTAAATTTGTAGGGGAAGTAGCTCGTTTATTAGAGTAATCACAGAATTCCTTGTTTAGATTGTTTACATTAGTCTGCCATTAGTTTCTTGCTGTGTTATCTGCTAAAAGAAGCTGTGAAGGAGTGTAAGCTGTAAAGAATATGGCCTTGTTCTTCCACATGAAGGATCTGGAGCTGTAAAGTCAAGAGGATAGACAGATGGTGCCGTTTGTTGGTTAGCTCTGATGCTAGCATGATTGCTGAGTTTGTGGAGCCCTGTATGGATCTTCTAAAAGTGCCCTTGGATAGCCCTTTGTTCGTTTCTGCGTTTCTAGGCCTGTGTGCCGTCTGGGCAAGAGCCCTGTATGGAACTCTTGAGTTTCCCCTTTGGTGGCCTTTTTGGTCCTTGCTGTGTTTCGCGCTAGTTGTAGAGGTAGTTGATGTCTTTGGGACTGATCCCTCTGTGATAAGTTTCATGGGCGTGTTGGGTTACGTTTCTCGCTTCCGTGTTCAGTTCTGCTACTCACTAAAACTGTAATTTCATTGTTTTGGTAATGAAATTCGATCCTTACTGGTGTCAAAAACAATCTGGTAAAAAAAGCTCATTTCAGTAGCAGTAGTTAGTCCTCAACTCTAGTGACTGCTAGTTTTACTTGCTTTTGTTTGTGGTAATTCTAATAAACCAGGCACTACGCAATATGGGTGCATTTTTCCTCAGTCCCAATAGTTTTTTTTTTCTTTCGGTTCACTAGCATAATTGGTTAGCTTCCTTTCTTTTCTTGCTTGACAGCCACAAATTCTTGTTAACTAGTTTTTTTTTTCTGAACCATTGTTGAAGCAGTCACAGACTAGCGAGGTTCAGGAAACTAACTGGTTACGACGATGGATCCCACCACTCATTATTCTAGAAGATGAAAAAAGTTCCTATTTATTTTAAAAAATGTTGCACAATGCACACATCTCACTGGACAAAGACATAATATTGGAGAAAGTGCTTGTTTGTTGCTAGATTCTGATTTGTACGCTTAAATGAAATCATTTATGACCAGACTATTATGCCTTTTGTGTTCACACATTGGATTTTTTGATGTCACACTTATGATCAGATAGCATAGGTGAAATTTTCGGTCTAAAATGTGCCCTTTGCTTGTCACTTGTCGAAAATGAGCCTTGACGTATCAAAGATGGCACAATAGTGCATACCAGATTATGTGTCTTTGCTTATCACTGTTACCTAGGTCAATGTGAGTATTAGAGAGCATAGGTGCACTTTTGCATTAGTAAATTTCATCACTCAGGAAGCTGCAATTCAAGCTTTCAGTCCTTGTATGTATGTTTGTATGTCACATGAATAAATAGTTCAGTCCAGATTTGGCAAGCCATTAATATAAACTGATGAGATTTTGCCCATCACTAATACATGGGCAGTGTGCTTGCGGTAGTAGCTCATCTAAGGCAAGTATGTCTGACAAAAACAGAGCTTATGGAGTAGAAAACAAAGCAAGGCCATTAGAGTAACCTTGCCTCGTACCTTGACACTAGCACATCACTTTTTAAACCTGATTTTTATGCTTTGGCACTAACTTTAAACGTGTTTTTTGTGCTTGTAAAATTGTACTATGATTTAGCATGAACTTCACGTGTTTGCAAGCTAATAATTTATTCAGCATGGCAGGAAATCTGCAAGCAGAGAACTCTAACACGGGAAGATAAGTGCACTGCAGAGGTCAGTTCTACTACACTTCAACAAATGTAAAGTATCTTTTTAAATCTGTGTTTTCAAGTTTTTGTAAGTCACTAACGATGGTTCTAGACTTCCAGTTCATCCATTTATATGAGTAGAGACTCTCATTTAAGAAACTGTTCAAAGATATAAAAATATTTGTGCTGACACATAAGTAGCCTTTCAGTTCATATCTTACTAGATAGTAACAGAAGTGGATATTGTATTTTTGTAACTCCTTGACATTTTGAAACTTATTATTTACCATATTGCTTTGATGCTTCTGTTTGTGGGTACAAGTGTGAACTAAATCTGCTGTCAACTAGCTTTTTCCCCAATTGCTTGTTTGATCATGAAATATGCATGCTTACAGCTTACTTTTTTCAGTAAACCTGTACAGGTCACAAGGGCACAACACTCAGAGCAAGCTGACCACCATATTCACACTGGTTATGTGGGGGATCCTAAATTGACAATGGAGAGAGACATTGTATTACATGACTACTATCTAAAAAAAGTTACGCAAAGGTGATTTTTTCACATTGTTTTATTAATTATATAGTTAAACCTACCAATGTTTATATGCACACAAATACCACTGGTTTTCTAGAGCTATATATATACGTTTGTGTATTTCCAGTTCATTTTCAGCTATTGTTTCTTGGTACCGATCCACCCTACGCTATCCAAGTGTCCAATTCCTCTTGATTTCATATATTTTTTCCATTTTTAGCATAATTATTTTCTTTGTGTGAATTTATGTTAGTTCCATGTGATTTATCCAATTTCTTACAAATTGTGCAGACTAAAGAAGTATATCATCTGAACTTTTCTGCTACATTATCTACATTGTAACTGATGGGACTTTAAGAAATTAAGGTGGTCTTATTTATTTCAAGGTGAAGTTATCTCTTTTTGAGCTATATAAATCTTTTCTGCATTTAGGCATTGTTTTATTGCATCCTGTAATGATATACTGACAAACCTTGCATTGTGTGCCCTCATATTGTTATTTTTAATAAATCATAGGACCTAAAAATGACACCACATCATTCAATGTTGGGGATGAGCAATAATCGTAATTTTAATGTTGAAGCAAAGTAAATCTATCCAAGTTTGTATACTTGAAAGAACATTGAGCCAAGCCAAGACATTTGGGTTATGGATCTTTTATTTGCTCAACAGCAGTTCATTATTTAGCTCAAATTCTGATGTTTTTATCAGTATGTGGAAAACTTTTGGAAACCATTGCAATGAAATGTTTATACCTTCCATGGTGATCAACGTTTACAACCTTTGATATGCTGCTATCTCAACTCATGGTTTGCTAGCTGTATGATCAATTCATGTGTTGCTACCTTCAGTTTTTGAGCCATGGCCGCATCTATCAGCAATCTGAAATTCATGTATATACTGCTCATTAGGTCATCTCAATTCATGTATATAGTGACTGCTGCATCAACTTGATGCTTATTAAAAAAGATTCTTTTTGACAAATTATTGTACCATAATCGGCACTTCAATATGAGCTATAATTATAATTTTCTTTCGTACATGTGACTCTTAATCGCAGTAAGTGATAGCATATGGAAGTATATAATTTTGTTCTTTAACTGTAACTTCCGGACGTCAGTAGGAGCTAGAACAATTCCATACAACAAGTGAGTATCACTGTTCTAGTCCGCAGATCGGAGGCCATAGAGCAGAACTAATTGCGGTTAGTATCACTGTTCTAGTCTGCAGTCGTGTTCCATTTTGGTTCCCAAGCAGACATCACATTGTTGGTCATGCACACATCCTAGGTAGGTTACATGCAGTTATTTATAAGTCTTTTAAAAATAAAGAATGTTGCATTATTCATCAGCACAAACCACCAGCGAGTTGTGAGAGAGCCTTTTCCAGCACATTCTGTCAGATATAGCTACATTTCAGTGATTTAGATTTAGTGCATTTTTTATAGTTTGGAGTGACCCTACTTGTTTGAGCTGGAAGAATATATGTTGTGCTGTTTGGATAATATCAAGTGAGATCCTTTTTCTTTTCCGTTCATCCAGTTTGCTCATGGTTTCAATTCAGCTAAATTTACTTATCTAAGACCAGCATGTGCTGTAGAGAATCATGCTAATTTATTCTGGGCTGTTGATTCATTGCTCATTTCTTCTATTGCCAAATTTATAGTTTTTTTTACAGGCAAGAACCCTTCTTATGTTGGATCGATGCTTTCAGTTGATTACCACAATTGTTGGTCTCCCCGTGGCCTACCTCTAAACTATTAGATATCCACAATGGCTTATGTCCAAAGTTATATGTAACCATAAACGTTCATTTGAAAACTGCAACTATTGTTTCCTCTATAAGATCTGCAAATCTGTATGGCTTGCTTTGTTTATTAATCATGAATGTTACTTTTTAATGTTTTCTTTTGTTCCACTTGTTTTGACAGTTGAAGCAATTGGGGGACCATTAGAGGCGCGAGAGAAGGGAGTGATGTATTAGTTTTTATTTTCCTCAAATGGTATTATTTCATATAGGTCTATGAGTTGTTGAAACCGTAATATTTAAGGTTATTTAGCTGCCATAAATTGTATGTGCTTTTGTGGAATAACTTAGATGGAGCCACAAAACTATGTGTATTCAAACTGCAAAGTGTTTTGCAATCTTTTTCATGAGTCATTTACCTAGAAAATTATGTTGGCGAAAAAAGATTTATGGTTTAAAATACGCTTTGTATGATTCATTTACCATTAAAATCCAAGTTTTATGATTAGTACCATCATAAATACATCAAATCTGTTGATGTTCCAGTTGGAGACTTTCTTTTGTTTGTTTCCTCAGCTATCTCAAAATATAAAATGTACCTTTCAAAAATAAGAAAACACATGTTTCTTGGGCGTTCACTTGTTACAAAAAAAACACCAGCCTAGAACAACATTGACCATGTGACCAAACAAAAAAAATGAGAAAAATACAAAGGGAAAAAATAATCTATGACAGCCCTGGAGAATGGACTTGGACGTTACGCGTCCAAAAAAAAAACAAAAAAGCGACCACGAGACAAAAAAAAGCCAACCAATCACAAGACAAAAAAAAAGAAAAAAAACAGCCCTCCACGTGAAAGTGCATGTGTTGAAAATAAAAAAAAACAGCAAAAGATCGCCCAACTCCCGTGTGGGCGCGGGGGGTCGTCTGGTGTGGGTGAGGGTATATATATATATATATATATATATATATATATATATATATATATATATATATATATATATATATATATATATATATATATATATATATATATATATATAGTTTCATACTTTATTTGTGTGCAATAATAACGCTCTCGTATAGATGCAACGTATACGGATAATAGCAGCGAAGAATAAATTGGAAAACAATATAACTGAAAACCAAAATCAATAATGAATTGGAAAGAAAAAGGAAAAAGAAAAAAGAATCTTTAGTCCCGGTTGGTAATACCAACCGGGACTAAAAGGTGCTGCGCCACGTCGATGCCTGGCAGCACCTTTAGTCCCAGTTGGTATTACCAACCGGGACAAGGTCTCCCTTTAGTCCCGGACCTGAGAACCGAGACTAAAGGTGGGACATTTAGTTCCGAAACCTTAGTCCCGGCTCGCAGTCCGAGACTAGAGGTCCTTTTAGACCGGGACTAAAGCCCTGTTGTACAGCAGTGTTAGGGGCTCTGGGCGTGCGCCTGGACGGCGCTGGCGTGGGGGTCGTGGACGTGTGCATGGTGCCATACAGAGGGGGCCAAACGCCCTGCGGGGCAACCGGCTGCTCGGCACGACGCCAGACGGAAGGCTGAGCTTCATCAGCGTGGGCGTGCTCATGGACATCTTTAGCTTCGAAGTTGACACCTTGGACTTGCGAAGCATCGACGACATGAGCACGGCGGCTGACAGATGGGAGAAGCACAAATTGATCGACCTACACCAGCTGAAGAGTGGCACGCTGTTCTTTACCGTCGTCGGGGAAGGTGCAAGCACAAGCGGCGCCTTCGCCTTGAACCTCGCGTCCTCGCGACGATGTCGTTCGAAAAGCTGGCCGATGGCGCCGAGTGCAACTCTTGGACGAGCTTCTGTGGATATGAAATGGACCACACCGCACTCATTGCATCCATCACAGCTCGCTTCACTTAGCGACTACCAGCTCCCCTCTCGTGAGAGAAATCAAATTTTGGAATGAAATGGTTTTAGTTGTAATATATTCCGCTTTAGTTCAAATATTCAACTCTGGACAAGATCAAGTAATTTAGATGGCTTCATCTTCATCCTTGTTGGTCTCAAATGAGCTAAGCGCATGACTCACTACTAGAGAACAGACCTTTCGTCGATGTTCAAAATGGGCATTACTCCCGGCAAAATTTGTGTCCGGGACAAAAAAAAAATGACTTTAGTCCAGGTTGATAACACCAACCGGGACTAAATCCCGGTTGGTGTTACCAACCGGGACTAAAGGCCCCGGGACTAAAGATTTTGTCCCGGGCAATGGCACCAACCGGGACTAAAGGTTGGCCTTTAGTCCTGGTTCGTATTACCAACCGGGACTAAAAGGTCTCCCATCCGAGACCTGTGTTACCACCCGAGACTAAAGATTTTGTCCCGGACCGTGGCACCAACCGGGACTAGTATTACCAACCGGGACTAAAAGGTCTCCCACCCGGGACTAAAGGTCTTCCACGGGTCAATTCAAAAGGAGGAGCGCACAAGACTTGTCACATATGGTGTGCAGCTGAGTTGGTAAGTAATTTACGCGCGAGACGGGTGATTCTGAGTTTGAATCTTACACACCGCAAGAGAAGAGGTCTCTAGAATTTCGTTTATTTTTCGTTTCGCGATGAACCTTTAGTCCCGGGTTGTGTGATCCGGGACTAAAGGGTGGGACCTTTAGTCTCGGAACCTTAGTCCCGGAACTCTTTCTTCGACAGAAAGCAAATTGGGTGAGTGATACTTCGACGCTACTCCGTTAAGGTCGTTTTTCCTCAAACGTGCATTGGCATGTAATTTAAGGGCCTGTTTGGACAAAGGATTACAAAACAGAGGAAAGGAAAAAACGTAGGAACAAGGTATGAATGTTGTAGAAAACTAGAGGAATGGAAAAAAAGTATAGAAGGGGTGTTTGGAACGTAGAAACTATAATACAGGATTCCCGAAAGATGAGGTGTGATTAAAAGGGATGAATACTTGTTTTATTATTTAAATATTTATCATTACAATGTCAAAATTTATTTAAAAAATAAACATGTGTAAAGATTTTTTTGCAAGGAGTAAAGAAAAAGTTTAGTAACAATTTATAATTAATAGACATGTGATTGCACGTGATTAAATAAAGGTATATTTGGGATTTCTGGTATTGTGGTTTGGGTTAAATAAATTTTATGACATGTGGGGCCCTTGGTCCATGACATGTGTCTGCCTCCTGCCGTCGTTGTTCTTATCCGCGTAACTCGCCCCTGCCCCTGTACCTGCCCGTGCGGCGGCACTAGCATGGACACGCCGAGGAAAGGGCCGGGGCGTTCCTGCGCTCCGTCTCGCCATACGTGCAGCACCGGCGCTCCGACGCCTGCGCTTACGCGACCACCTTCTCCTCGTCTGGGTACCAGCACCAGCCGAACCTCCTCTTCTTCCGCTCGCCGTAGATCGGGCCGGCCGCGGCCCCGGCCGCCTTTTTGTGCCGACGAGCCTGTAGAGGAGACCGGCGGCGAGAGGAAAGCCGCGCTGAGGAACTTGCTCTTTGCAGCGATCTTGCTTGATTTTCTGTAGGCTGCGGTCGTTGCCTAATCTTTGGTTGTTCGCCGAGTAACGACGGAAGCTGCCTCGGACTTCTGCGAAGGAAGAGAAAACAAGGGCTGGGAGTGGATTTTTCCTTTCTCTGAAATTGGCATCTATCTACAGCATTCCGGAGGAAAGGGTTCCGCGTTTCCTTCGTTCCAAATGGTGCACTAGCTTTCCTTTCCTCCGTTTTGTGTTTCCTTTGTTTCTCCCGTGAAAATCCTTCATTCCAAATACGGCCTAAGCAGAAGAGAATGTTCAAAATGCATACTCCGTTAAGGTCGTGATAATTAAACTTTCTCTATCATAAGAGATCATTTATTTATCATAGTTTTCATTCGCGAGGTTTACATGTTTTGTAATTGGATTGGAAAGAAGCTCCGCACGACAAAATATACATATTCCCACCGTTCTAAATTAGTATATTTTACTTTAGCTTACTTCTTTAATTTTAATTAAGTTTTTAGAAAAAAAAAATATTGACATGTACTTGGAGTTCGGATATGGTCAGTTAAAACATATTTACGGAGAATTTAACAAAAACTAATTTTGTGTTCTATATGTTGGTGTATTTTTCCTGTAGACTTTAGATATAAATTTAACTTAGGAAAAAAATCAAATTAAACTATAATTAGAAATGTACTGAGCATACTTGATACTTAGATTGTTTATCATTGTTTTAGGAACCGTACGACATGAGTGTCAAACAGAGTAACTCCAACGGGAGTCTTATATATGACTTTGAACAAAAAATTAAGACATCCATGGTTGAAAATTGCACTCTTATATTAAATTATTAATTTGGAACCTAAAATTCCACGAAAGATAAACTCCATGCATATATGTACGCAGCATTTACATGTATGCTACTGTGTCAAAAAAAAGAAAGGCGTTGAATTTCGCCTCGACGACCAAACAAATTTAACAATGATATATTTTTTTTTCTTCGGCAAGGACTAGTATCGTCGTGATTCTCCGGCGATTCATTCAGTCTGTGGCAATGGTCAAACTAATAGAAAAGTGTATATAAAATGAATTTCATGTCCATTAGAAGGTAGTCTTATATGATATGCCTTTGAAAGTTTGAATAAAGAATTTGACAGCGGACCGGGTCCATTCTAAATTCTTCGATCGCTCTTGTACTTTTAAGCATTGCGATTCATTCCTAACGCCTGAGTAATTAAGCGCAAGCAAGTACGTGGTTTTCAGCTCGATCACAAGGAGTTAGTACTTGGTTCGCGGTTGTGGCTTCAACTTCAACTTGAAGGCCGCATGCAAGTTCTCGGTTTAACTCACAAGGTTGACAACCAATCCATGAAAGGCAGCTGCCAGCTGCTTGCAGTTCCATACATACGACGCCTTTTCTATCCAGCTAAACTGCTTGTAGCATTGTAACGCACGCAGAAGTACGTTTCGTACAGTGCCTTGTGTGCTTTTTCTTCGCACTTTCGCACAAATAGAAGAGCATGCATGAGACACACTGTGTGCTAAAAAAAACGGTGTTGTTTATAAAAAAAAAACTGTGCTTTTTCTTCGCACTTTCTCGAGTTTTCGTACTTTAGCACAATAAGCATCCATGCTCTCCTTTGTGCAATCACAATCTTTGTTCACTTGGTTGACTACGATTATTGAATCTCCATAGACAAGTAGCCTCTTAATTCCGAGGGAGGTAGCTATTTTCAATCCATGGATAAGTGCCTCGTACTCATCTTTATTGTTTGTGGCTTGCCATTATATCTGAAGGACATATTTGAGTTGCTTGCCGTCTGGAGATATAAAGAGTACACCGGCGCCGGCTCTCCCTAGCTTAAGTGATCCATCAAAGTACATTTTCCAGTGATCAAGAATAGCGTCAAGGGCTAGCTGTTGGAGTTCTATCCATTCTGCGACAAAGTCTGCGAGTGCTTGAGATTTGATTGCTTTTCTTGGGGTGAAATCTACGTTGAGTGCTCCAAGCTCGACTGCCCATTTTGATATGCGTCCAATTGAGTCCTAGTTGCGTAGGATGTCCCCAAGCGGGAAGTCTGTTACCACTGTGATCTTGTGGCCGTCGAAGTAGTGTCGAAGCTTGCGGGAGGTGATTAGCAAAGCATAGAGTAGTTTCTGCACGTGCGGGTACCTTATTTTCGAGTCTATGAGTACTTCGCTTATGTAGTATATTGGTCGTTGTACTTTGTATGCGTGACCTCCTTCTTCTCGTTTAACGACTATTGCTATGCTGACCACTATTGTAGTTGCTGCTATATATAGCATTAGATCTTCATGCTTTCTTGGTGGTGTCAATACTGGTGATGATGTGAGGTAAGCCTTGAGTTTTTCGAATGCATCTTTGGCTTCCTCTGTCTGGGGTATAGACCCGTATACCGTCATGGTTGCACATAGGCCGCGTCGGAGGAGGTGGCCCAACTCGTCAGAATAGCCCGCGCGGATCACCCAACTGATCGGCGTACCACGCGGGATATGTAGAGACCAGTTTGACGATCAAGGGAACCTGGTCGGTTAGGATAGGTTTCGTGTCCTATGCGGATATGATTTGTTGTAACCGACTGGGACTAGATTCCTTAGATCTGTAACATTGCCCCCTGTACTATATAAGGTGGGCAAGGACTCCCCTCAATTCACCTGATACACAATCAATACAATCCACAAAGACGCAGGACGTAGGGTGTTACGTTGTTTCTGCGGCCCGAACCTGGATAAACCCTCATGTTCGCCTTACGTCACCATCTAGTTCGTTGTCTCGCGCACCTCCACCGATTAATCTACTACCGTGGGCATACCCTTCGGTAGACTGCCGACCACATCTCTTCGATAGTGGCGCGCCAGTTAGGGGGTGTGTGTGCAGATCTCATGGCGAGCCAGATGGTCATCTTCCCTGCTTCCATGGACCTCCTGGCGGACCAAACATTCACGATTGGGACGTTCACCTGGACCACTAGCGTGGACAGCGCCGTCGAAGTCATGCAGGCGGTGCAGGCTCCTCCTGCACCAACCGAATCTACACTAGCACTGGCGAATCCAATCCCGGGATTACTCTCGGGGTCGTCTTCTCCGGCAACTCATCGACCACTTCCCTGCTACCAAGGGAGGTGGCTCGACAACTCCAATCTGATCGAATCCATCGATCGGGTCACTGCGGGCTTGGTCGAAACCCTCACCTTGGTAGAGTCGATCAGAGATCAATTTGCCGAGGACGGCCACGACCCCATCCTTCATCACCAGGCCGAGTGACCTGCTCGGGCTAGCTGCCAGAGGCGTCTTGATTCCGATCTGGTGATCACGGCAACTATTGAAGGGCGAACGGTCCGTTTCCGACCAGCTCCCGCCATCGGCCTAAGGTTTTCAGACTACGAGGTCCTAACGGAGCATCCATCCACCATTTACCCATATGGGCTGGCGGACGCAGTGTCTGAGTACATGGTCCGTGTCCCTCATCTATTTGTGGATCCTGCTGAGTGCGACCATGTTTTGGATCTCTCCTTGTTAGAGCTACCTGAAATCAGCCACCCTGCCCCTGTCGTCAACATGGTGGACATCAGACAGATTGGTGGGGATTCGCTCTCTACCTTTCAGGAGGAAAGCACCGAATCTACCGGTTCTACTTGTGCCATTACCAATCCATACGAAGATGAGTTCTCAGCATTCCTCTGGCTTTGGAGGCACAATCTTTTTCATCAGCGCTAATGAACCATCTCGCAAAGGGGAAACGGACCAAGAGAGAGCTGCTCGGGTGGAAAGAAACACTGATCGCATGACTCACAGGGTGGAGCGAGAGAATGCTGAATACACAGAGGGTCGGCGCCCCATTCAACGCTATCTAGTTGATGCTTTCGACATGTGCGACAACCAACAAGTCCACAAGACACCAAGCCCCAACATTGTTGTCGCAATGAATGAGCTCGCAAAGCTCCCCTAGTCCTCGGCGCTTGACGCCGTCATGACCTATCTGAAGGCTGCAATGGTCCTGGTCAACAAGAACCAGCTGGGGGGACACACTCCTGCTCCTTCCATGGCCTCCAATCGTAGCCGTCATCCCCATAGCTCCCGACGAGGTCAAAGTCAGTGCCTAGCATTGGGAGTCCACCAGAGTCAGTAACAGGGAGGTCCCTACCTCTATCAGGGGCCAGACGAAAACTTCGAGGCACACCCATGCGAAGACGAATGACCTCCTCACCCCCGTGACCAGGGCAGGGGGCATGATGCCAACCAAGGGCACGCACGCGGCGCAGACTAGCATGGTGGACGTGACGCTCACCATGGGGGCGAACGAGGAGCAAATCGCGGCGGTGGCTATGGCAGCCATCGCGGTGCTGACCAGGAAGTGGAGAAACAAGTTGGAGGCGACCTTCGTGATCATCTTAGCGCCAATACGAACCTAAGGGATCACATCGAGAACAGCAGAGATGCGTGACATGCATCTGAGATGCGATGCAGGCATGAATACGGTCAAGAACACGGAGCACCCCAGTGTGGTCACGCATTGCCCGGGGGCAGTATCCTAGGCCTTCGACCTTTCACTGACCAGCTCCGTGCTATCGTCTGGCCAAAAAACCTTCAAGCTCCATGACTTGGACACTTATGACGGAAAGGCCAACCCTGAGTAGTGGGTAACATTGTACGAGATCGCTATCCGAGCAGCGGGAGGTGACGAAGATGTTATGGCCAACTACCTGCCTGTGGTCATCAATCAGTCTGCAAACCAATGGCTCCTTAGCTTGCGGGAAGGCTCCATCAACACCTGGGCTGAGCTCAGGAAGGCTTTTGTTGATAACTACATGGCCACTTGTTAGCAGCCCAGCAACAAATATGATTTGGAGAAAGTCAGAGACTATCCAAATGAGCCGTTGCGTGACTACATCTGCCGCTTCTCGGAGACATGGATAGACATCCCTAACATCAACAACGATGAGGCCATCTCTGCATTTATCAGGGGCCTCTGGTATCATGACGCCCTTAGAACTAAGCTGCTCCGTAAGAGCCCTGAATCGGTCCAAGACCTGCTCATGGTGGCAAAAAAGTGGCTAGATGCTGACGAGGCTGACCAGCAGATCAAGGAGGATGTTAGGCGAGCTCCTCGTTCTGACCAGCAAAATCACCACTATGACGACCGGTGTGACGAGCGGCGCCGAGATGACTGTCGTGATGATCGACGCAACGATAACCGCGACCATCGCAATGACAACCATGACCGGCATCGTGATCGGCAAGATGACACCGGGGAGCAGCAGAGCCGCAACCGACTAGTGGACAACACCATCAATGCCGTCAAGCTAGGGGGCAAGTGCGACTATGAAGACGCCTACTACAAGGTCTTCTAGGGTCCCTGTCCGGCTCACCCGGATTTCGGCCACATGATGGGAGACTACATGGGCCTGAAGTCTATTTACCGCTCAGATCCTTGCAAGTGGATGCGCGGTGGTGGCAAGGACGGTGAGCGCGATGACCAGCGGGATGACAAAAAGGGTGATGAGGAAGAGAAGGATGAAGAGGAGCGAGACAAAACCCCCGTCACGCCTACAAAGATCCCGACAGAACCATCCGCACCATATTTGGCGGCAAGGTAGCCCTAGAGACTGGGAGGGAGAGGAAGCTGATTGCCCGAGCTGTCATGGCCCTCGCCAACTTAAAAGAAAAGATCACCGATCCCAAGTTCCAAAACTAGTCGCACCGAACCATCACGTTTAGCAGAGCTGATTAGTGGGCAAAGATTTCAGAATTGGGCCGTTTCCCCCTTGTTCTGGACCTAGTCATCAAGAACGTCCAGTTCGAGAAGGTGCTCATTAACGGCGGTAGCGCCCTTGACATCCTTTTCCATAATGCCCTAACTAAGTTAGGCCTTAAGTCTGAAGACCTCAAGCCATACGAGGCACCTTTTTGGGGGGTGTTCCTAGGGCAGACCTCTCATCCCTTGGGTCAGATCATGCTGCCGATCCAGTTTGGCACTCCCGACCACTTCCGTGTCAACTATGTCAACTTTATCGTTGCGGACTTCGAGGAAACATACCATGCAATCCTCGGCAGACTAGCCCTGGCCAAGTTCATGGTGATACCACATTACGTCTACCTACTATTGAAGATGCCAACTAAGAAGGGCGTGCTCACCCTCAGAGGCAACTTGTTCATCGCCTACACATGCGAGAAAGAGAGTTTCACAACTGCTAAAGCCCTCGAGCTCTCAATCTGCATGTAGGAGTCCATCACCGATTCCAAGAAGATTGCTCTCGAGGAGCTGGAGATCCTGAGTAAGGAGGCTGCTCGTGTTGCTGTGAAGTCTAAGGAGACCAAGGAGGTGGAGCTGGTCAAGGGCGATAAGACCAAGATGACTCGCATCGGGGCTAACCTGGATCCCAAATAGGAAGACAAGCTCGTCAGCTTCCTGAGGAAGAATGTGAGCGTGTTTGCATGGAAACCTGCAGATATGCTTGGTGTACCTCGGGAGTTGATCAAGCACTCTCGCACGACAAAAAGGAGACGATTAAGGTAGAAGTAACCCGGCTCTTAACTGCCGGTTTTATTAAAGAGGTGTATCATTCAGAGTGGCTTACCAACCTGGTTCTTATACAAAAGAAGAATAAAGAATGAAGAATGTGCGTTGATTACACCGATCTCAATAAACACTGCCCTACGGACCTCTTCGGCCTACCTCGTATAGATGAGGTTGTAGACTCTACGGCCGGCTGTGAGCTCTTATCTTTCCTAGATTGCTATTCTGGCTATCATCAAATCTCCTTGAGGGAGGAAGACCAGATTAAGACCTCTTTCATTACGTCCTTCGGTGCTTACTGCTACATGACCATGTCATTCGGGCTCAAGAACGCCGGGGCGACTTATCAAAGAGCTATCCAACAGTGCCTCAAAGACCATATCAAAGATCAGTTCGTTGAGGCATATGTTGATGATGTTATAGTAAAACCAAAGTGGCCTCTAGCTTGGTCGACGTCCTTGACCAGACTTTCAAGGCCCTTAATGCTTTTCAATGGAAGCTGAATCCTAAGAAGTGCATATTCGGTGTCCCATCTGGTATACTGCTTGGCAATATAGTCAGCTACGATGGTATAAGGCCTAACCCAAAAAAGGTCCAATCCGTCCTAAGGATGAAGCCACCCAAGTGCATCAAGGACATCTAGAAGCTTGCTGGGTGCATGGCTGCTCTGAGTCGTTTCATATCACGGCTCGGAGAGAAGGGTTTGCCGTTTTTCAGGCTCCTCAAGGCGTAGGAGAAGTTTGAGTGGTCGGAGGAGGCTAACACTACTTTTGCAGAGCTCAAGAAGTTTCTCACATCCCCCTAGTCCTAACGGTGCCCAAGGAAGGTGAAACTTTGCTGCTTTACATCACGGCAACTAATCGGGTGGTCAGTATGTCCATCGTCGTCAAGCGCGAGGAGGTCGGGCATGTGTACAAGGTCCAACAACCAGTGTACTTCATTAATGAGGTCCTTAATGAGTCCAAAACCCACTATCTATAGGTCCAGAAGCTGTTGTATGCTATCTTGATTACCTCTAGCAAATTATGCCATTATTTTGACACTTACCCCATAGAAGTGGTTACAGAGTTTTCACTAGGGGAATCTTGCGTAACAAGGACGCCAACAAGCGCATCATTAAGTGGGCATTGGAGCTCAGCCCATATACGTTGGATATCTAAAGCTGTCAGACCATCAAGTCATAGGCGCTGGTCGATTTCATTATCGAACGGACAGACATGAACACACCCATCTTGGAGAGCTGCCCTGAACACTGGAAGATGTACTTTGATGGTTCCCTCAACATAGATGGTGCTAGGGCAGGTGTGTACTTTATCTTACCATCTGGGGACAACTTGAGCTATGTTCTCTGGATCCACTTGAAGGCCTCTAATAACGCCACTGAATACGAGGTGATGCTACATGGCCTCCGTATTGCCGTTTAGCTCGGCATCAAATGACTCATGGTTTTTGGTGATTCTGCTCTTGTCATCCGTCAGGTTAATAAAGACTGGAACTACACTTGCGAGAAGATGGATGCTTATTGCACTCAAATGAGGAAGTTAGAGAACAAATTCTATGGTCTGGAGTTTCATCACATGCTCCGGGCTAACAATCAAGCAGCAGATGAGTTGTCAAAGTTAGGGTCAACCCGAGCAGAGATTCCCCATGGAGTTTTCATCTAGGACCTTGTGAAGCCATCCATCGAGGAGGAAGAAAAGCCCGTGGCTGAAAAGCCGCTTGTAGACCAACTGGTCACCGTGGTTTCGACCAATGGTGGTGACTGGAGAGAGCCGTTCATATGGTATCTCACGTCTACAAACGTTCCCCACGACAAAATCAAGATGGATGCGACATGGCTAGATTTGGTGGAACTGTGATGGCTACGAGTGGTTCCGATCTAGAGTTCAAGGTGCAACCACAGTGGTTATGCAGGAAGCGGAAGAGACAGAGTGGACGAGGAAGAAGAACTGATGAGACTTGTGAAGTGGAGAAGTAGGGCGGCGCCGCTCGGGCATTTATATGAAATGGTGTGACCCTTTGACTTCTAGGGTTTTTGGGTAACCGTGCCCCATGTGCCACGTTTGTTTCCTCAATTATTGGCTTTTAGTGGGCCGCTAACTAGGCCTCATCTGTTGAATATCATGGCACAGTGGGCCTGAGGTTGTACTTTGGATTTTAGCACGCCATTATTTATTTGGGATATTCTGATTGCTACAAAAGGTCTACAGCAGAGCTGGGGACTGGGTCCATAGCAGAGCTATGGACTGGGCCCTCAGCTGAGCTGGGGACTGCCCTAACGACAGAAGCTGGGGATTGATCTGTGGTAGAGCCATGGCTTGCTTCTCCAGAATTTTGAGGTCAATGCTCCCATCTGCAGTAGAGCTGGGGACTGGGCCCATAGCAGAGCTGGGGACTTGGCCTCTAGCAGAGCTGGGCATCGTGGCAGATTTGTAGTCCATTTGTCGACTGAGTTAGGATTATTTCTTTTTGGACCCTAGCACCATGTGACTGAGTCACCTACTGTCAGGCTTGGGGACTAAGTGGGCACACTTCACCTAGCGGTGAATGTGCTTACTGTTTTGCAATAGAGTTGTCAGACAGTGCTAGAGGCACGACCCCTACCTTGGATATACTGATCCTGAGGATCATCTCTTGTCCATTTTGGTAGATCCAATGGTGCAGAGCATCATTAACTTTCCACAATGAAACTCAAAGTGGGCACACTTCACCAGAGGTGAATTGTTTTTCTTTTTTCTCGGAGTACCATGTATTTTTTGGACAAGTCACTTTTTTGACCAGGATGGTGGTTGGCATTCAGTTAAACAGGTCAGAGGGATAAATGCTCTTCTATTTTGGATACCTCTAGTCAGAAGCCTCAAGACTTCAAGCCTCACTAGTCAGAGATGGTCAAAGACGGTGTGTCACATCAAAATACATAGTACTCGGGGACTAGCTGTGGGGGTATAGACCCGTATACCCTCATGACTGCACATAGGTCACGGCGGAGGAGGTGACCCAACTCGTCAGAACAGCCCGTGCAGATCACCCAACTGATCGGTGTACCACGCGGGATATGCGGAGACTAGCTTGATGATCAAGGGAACCTGGTCAGTTAGGATAGGTTTCGTGTCCTATGCGGATATGATTTGTCATAACCGATTGGGACTAGATTCCTTAGATCTATAACCTTGCCCCCCGTACTATATAAGGCGGGCAAGGACCCCCTCAATTCACCCGATACATAATCAATACAATCCACAGAGACGCAGGACGTAGGGTGTTACGATGTTTCTGCGGCCCGAACCTGGATAAACCCTCGTGTTCACCTTGAGTCACTATCTAGTTCGTTGTATCATGCACCTTGTTGACGGTAATTAACTCCTATTATAAGCTGTCAACTAATGTCCAGCAACAACTAAAATGAATCAAAGTGCCCTATGATTTGATTTAAATCTAACGAGTTCCATGAGTTTTGGTGATCTCACTTGTTTTGCAGACATTAAATATTTTTACATATAAAAGCATCTCAAACAATGAATTAGAGCACACCATTGCAAAGAGTTCGTCGAGACAATCAAAGTAGATATATCATTCACTATAATTGGAGTCCCGACAACAAAGTCCCCGATGAATTCGCTTTGGAACACTCTAGAAGACACCGGAACCGTCACCAAGCAAGAGTTTTATGGACTAACATGACAATTTCCACAGCTTTGGTGAATTGTGCTTTTCTAGGGATTGAATTGGAAATAGTTAAGGAAGAGTAGGAGTCAAGGAACCAAATCAAATCACGTTGGAATTCCGCAAGAATTGACGGGAAGGTTCCAGAAGACACTAGAGGACACCAGAGCAAAGGAGAAGGCCACCTGGCTCTAAGCCAGGCCAATTGGCCTGCCATGTGGGGCCAGGTGGCCTAGGTGGGGCTGAAAGTCCCTAGTTTGGTTTTGGCTAATTGATGAAACCTAGGACTAACCTTTGTATCTAAGTGGATGATTTAGATAAAGGTGGTCATTGAATATGAGACATGACATTGACTCATGTGACCAAGATGATGAAGACCGAGATGATGCTTGGCTTGATGGACCGGTTGTGAAGGTGAAGGGCAAGTCGAGGCTTCGAAGCGAAGGACCATGCGATGGTGAAGCTTGAGCAAGACTTGGCGCCGACGGACCGATGCAACGGTGAAGAGCAAGTGAAGTCAAGGTCGATGGATCGAGACGGTCATGTGATGATATGAAGTGGATCATATCCTTTGGAAAGACATAATGGGCTCAAGGCAAAGGTATAACCATAGGGCCATTTTGTTTTGCACTCAAGACACCATAGAGGGTGTGAGTGGTTTAGGATCGATAGCCGAACTATTAAGAGGGGAAGTCTTATCAGTTATTCGATGCACGGGTGCCACTAGGTGAATTCATGAAGTGCATTGCATGTAGGGCCTAGTGAGCTAATTGGAAAACCTTCGAAAATGATTATGAAAATGCTAACACACGAGCACAAGGTGGTGATCACTTGTTGGTGTTGGCACATTTACGAAGACGATGAAGTTTGGGCGGTAGAGAGGGTTTGGGTCTCTCTCTCCCTCCCGCCGAGCTTGCGAGCGCGGGATTCAGGCATTTTCGAGGAGTTGAAATGCCTATTTTCCACTATGCCGGAAGTCGGAAAAGAAACGGAGGCGAACGGAGGTCACAGAGGTGATCGGACGCTGCACCAGACGCGGTCATGGTATGACCGGATGCGTCCGGTCAGTACAGCGCAGCAGTCAGGCGCGCGGGTGTTAGGGTTTGCAATTGGCGTGTCCGGTCACTCGTGGGACCGGCGCGTCCGGTCACTCGCCCAGAGGGAATTGGAGTTCACAAGGATGATCGGACGCGTGGCGCGTCCGGTCACACACGATCGGATGCGTCCGATCGTTGAGGGAGCTTATTGGACTCTAACCGGACGCTGGCACTGTCGCGTCCGGTCGTCTGAGCAGCGCATCTGGTCATTGCTTTGCGAGTGCGTGGTACTATGCGATCCGCGCGTCTGGTCATTGCCTGGGGCGCGTCCGATCGTTGGTTTGACCGTTGGAGGTCAGTGACCGTTGGAGGATCGGACGCGGTTGAGCGTGTCCAGTCAGTTACGACCGGCGCGTCCGGTCATCTTGAAAAGGACCCAGTGAAGGGGTATAACGACTCTATTTGTTTGGGATGCTTATAAATACTCGTTGGCCGGCCCTTGGGGAGGCAACTAGTGATTTCTAACATTCTTGTACATCCTTTGAGCTAGAGCATCTCCTCCCACTCATCTCTCTTGCTTGATTGCAAATCATAAGTGAGATTGAGTGATCCCAAAGTGCATTGCATAGCTTGAGGGCATCTAGTGGCACTTGTGGGTGGTTTAGCCGGTAGATTTCTTGTTACTCTTGGAGAGTACCGCTCCTAGCCGGCTTGGAGATTGTTGGAGGCGTTGACAAGAGAAGGTGATTGTTCTTGGTCACCTCCGGTTGATTGTAAGAGGTTCTTGTGCTTTCCTCGGTGGAGCGCCAAAAGCAACTCTAGTGGATTGCGTGTGTCATTGAGTTACCTCACTTGAGAGTGGTGTCTTGCGGTGCCTTGCGGGGCGTGCCTTGAGGGGCAAGTGACTTGAGGGTCACACCGAGGAACTATCTAAGTGTTGGTCGACACAACCGGTGACGTAGCTTATCGGTGCACAAGTGAATACCGGGTGAACAAAAATATTGTGTCACTTGTCTCCCGGTGATTGGTCTTCATATTGTGTTGTTGTCAATATTGATTGATTGTATATCATCTTGGTTATTGGCAACTCTTCACTTCACCGTTGGTATAAGATTCACAATCCTCTCTCTTGCATTTATATTTACTAGTTATCTTGTGTAGCTCTAGTGGTAGCCTTTGCTAGTAGTTAGCTTGCTCACTAGTGTAAGTTTAGTGACTTAGCCCTTGTGTGAACTAGAGATCATAATCTACTAGACTTGTGGATAAGAGGCTTGCATCACAAGCGTAGGCTAAGCAAAACTCGCTTTACGCCGTTTGTTATTCTAACAAGTTTGCTTAGTGGTTTGTGTAGAATTTTTATAGGCTATTCACCCCCCCTCTAGCCATCTAGGACCTTATAGGGGCCCACCTATCATCCATCTTCGCGTAACAACCTCTAACCGACCTCTATGACGCACCTTGACCATTGTTTCAAGTCGGTTTGATCTAAGGATTGTGGTTCATCCCATCGGGGTATATAAGCAGAGGTAGACCCACCCTAGGGCATACCTTGATACTTCAATTCATTATCTCTAGTCAAGTTCAGGAGAGGGGTCCATTGAATGGATCACCTCTTTAGAGCCTAGCAATCAAGAAGAAGACTAGTACACCTCTAGTTAGGTTTAGATCTAGTCTTAGAACTAGAACTAGAAGAGAGAGAGAGAGGTAGAAGATCTAGAGGAAGCCCTGGGCCTGTCGGTGCTCCTTCTATGGCTTGTACCTATGGATTCAAGTTCTCTAGGAGCTTGGATCAGAGATTTCTTCGGTCATCAACTTCTATTAGTCAGTGAGTTTTATTGTTCTTATTGTTCTTCTGGTTTACAAGTCTCTTTTTGAGCGCTTTAATCTAATGCATTAGGTTAGAGTATAATTTGTAGTGTAAGTGTGGTGCTTAGGCTCGGGTTACTTGTAAATGCACCCTATATTCTGGAGCAGTGGTAGATCGCGAGGGTGACAGCCTTGTTGAGTCTTCTATAGTCCACCTCCTGTCTGTAGGCCTAGCAGGAGATTTTGGTTGCGTGGTAGATTCATACTCTATTTGCGGTCTTCCATAGTAATCCCCCAGCAGACCAGTAATTGCAAAACTCCCTAAAAGTAGAAGTAGACAACCCTAGTTTTTCTCCCTCAACCTTCTAGTGTCTCATCCTTGATTGTGCTCAGAGATTAAGCCAAGATCAAGATCCCTCCATCCGATCCTTTGGGTTCGATATTAAAGCTGGGTCATCCCGGTGAAGTGCTACATCGGTATTCTATCTGTGCGCTTGCGGATAAACTTAGTGTGCATTAATAAATACCAACAAGCATTTCTGGCGCCATTGCCAGGGATCGATTGCTAGCTGATCTTGAGTCTAGCTTAATCTTGTATTATACTTTTATCTTTTCTTTTTATTTTCCTCATGGATTTCTCACAGTCTCCCCAAGATTCAACAGATTCCACCCCTATCCAAGTTTACCATTTTCCCAAAACCGTAGGTTCAGAGCCACCACATTCAGCTAAGTCTATCCTTTCTGATAGCTATGAGCTATGTCCATGCTTAATAGAGATGGCCCAAAACCAATATTTTTTAGGCAAGGAAGATGAGAATCCTCATACTCACCTTAACGAGTTCGAACAGACCTGTGCATGTCTCCATATTAAAGGCATGTCTGACGAGACCCTAAGATGGAAGTTTTTTTCTTTCTCTTTGGAAGGAAAAGCTAAGATCTGGTATAGTAGAACCGCACTGAGTAAGGAAGGGAGTTGGGAAGCCCTTTGTTCTAGCTTTTGCCTAGACTTCTTCCCTGTTTCCAAAATCGTCTGCCTGCGCTTAGAGATCCTATCTTTTACCCAAAAAGATAATGAATCTCTAGTTGCTGCCTGGGAATGTTTTGACAATCTTCTCCGTTCGGGTCCATCCCTAAGCATCCCAGACCTTGTGCTTCTTCAACATTTTTATATAGGTCTAGATGGGAAAACTTCTTCTTTTCTTAACTCAGCCTCTAATGGATCTTTTCTGCACACATCTGCCCCTGCGACAAGAGAGCTACTACTCAAAATTGCTCAATCCACATCTGAAGCTGAGCCCATAGAGTTCTTAGAAGAGAAAGAATCCTAGATAGTCGAACCAGAAATTCTACCCAATCCATCAACTTCAGCTATCTCAAATCCTGATGAGGAGGAAACTCTAGTTTCAGAGATCTTTAATTTTGAGGATGAATATTTCACCAAGTTTGGTGATACCTCGAAATATCATACGGTAGGAAAGCCTCGGAATTCAACACTTTTAGAAAAACCCTTAGATATGACTGATAAAGCTTTCTACCGACAGGTTATGAAAAAGCTAGTCTCAGTGATAAGCCATAGAAGAGTCAGAATCCTCCTCTGATGTGATTCATTTAGATTCACCCTCTACTTCCATTTGTTGCCAAAATCATGAAGACCCTTTCGATGCCCTTTACAATCCAGTTGTGGGTGTTAATATCATGTCTGCATCTTTAGCTCATGATTTATTAGAATACATGCCATTAACCCCAACAACAAAATTTCTAAAAAGCCCTTTAGGACATATCCTTCCTAGTTTGGGAATTTTATATGTCCTACTTATCCTGGTAAATGAAACTCTGGTGAATTTGAGTTTTTATATCTTTGACATCATTGAGTTCGACCTGTTGATAGGCCAACCGATTGAAAGGCTTATTCATGAAGGACAGATAGGGAAATTAAACATTTGTCTTAGGAAGAATCTTTCTCTCCCGATATCCATTTCTTGTTCTCTAAATACTGAGAGTGAATCCTATCTAGATCTAGACCCAATGGATGAGGTCAAGGCAGCATCTTTTGAATCTTTCATAGAACCCAACTTAGAAGATGATGTCCAGTTTTTCATAAAGGAGGAGGATGACCAACCTCCATAACCTTTAGATCCTTTTGAAGAACCTTCTAAACCTCCTATTGAGTTGAAACCTCTACCTTCTGGTCTTCGTTATGTTTTTCTTAATGATAATCCAAACACTCCCGTGATCATAAGCGATAAACTTTCTCAAGAAGAAAAATTCCGCTTGATCACTGTCTTAGAGAAACACAAGTCAGCTTTTGGCTATTCACTCCAAGATTTCAAAGAAATTAACCCTGCTCTTTGCACCCATCGCATTCCTATAGATCCCGATGTTTTACCTTCTAGAGAACCCCAACATAGGCTCAATAATGCGATGGGAGAAGTGGTTAAGAAAGAGGTTTTGAAACTGTTGCACACCGAGATTATTTATCCTGTGCCACATAGTGAGTGGGTAAGCCCTGTGCAAGTTGTGCCTAAGAAGGGAGGTGTGACCATTGTTAGGAATGAAAAGAATGAATTAATTCCACAAAGAACCGTCACTAGATGGTGAATGTGTATTAATTACAGAAAACTCAACAAGGCAACAAAGAAAGATCACTTTTCGTTGCCTTTCATTGATGAGATGTTAGAGCGGCTGGTGAATCACTCCTTCTTTTGTTTTTTTGATAGATATTATGGATATGATCAGATTCCAATTCATCCGAATGATCAAAATAAAACCACTTTTACATGTCCATATGAAACATATGCTTATTGCAGAATGCCTTTTGGATTATGTAATGGCCGTGCTTCGTTTCAAAGATGTATGATGTCTATATTTTCTGATATGATTGAGGAAATCATGGAAGTTTTCATGGACGATTTTTCTGTCTATGGAAAAGCTTTCGATGATTGTCTTGAAAATTTAGACAAGGTTTTGTAAAGATGTGAAGAAAAGCACTTAGTACTTAATTGGGAAAAATGTCATTTCATGGTTAGAGAGGGCATAGTGCTTGGGCATTTAATTTCTGAACGTGGAATTGAGGTAGACAGAGCTAAAATTGAAGTAATTGAGCAACTACCTCCACCTGTTAACATTAAAGGGATATGAAGTTTTCTTAGCCATGTTGGTTTCTATCGTCGGTTTATAAAAGATTTCTCACATATTGCTAGACCGCTTACTAATTTGTTGGCTAAGGATGTTCTCTTTGAATTTGATGATGCTTGTCTTAAAGCTTTTGAAACTTTGAAAAAAGCACTCACTTCTGCATTGATCATTCAACCCCCTGATTGGTCTTTGCCATTTGAGATCATGTGTGATGCAAGTGATTATGCAGTAAGTGTTGTGCTAGGACAATGTAAGGATAAGAAACATCATGCAATTGCCTATGCTAGCAAAACTCTGACAGGACCACAACTTAATTATGCAATAACTGGAAAAGAGCTCCTGGCTATTGTTTTGGCTATTGATAAATTCAGATCTAACTTAGTAGGAGCTAAGGTGATTGTTTACACTGATCATGCTACTCTTAAATACATGCTCACTAAGAAAGATGCTAAGCCTCGCTTGATAAGATGGATTTTATTACTCCAAGAATTTGATTTAGAAATAAAAGATAAAAAGGGAGTAGAAAATTCTATTGCTAATCACTTGTCAAGAATGTAGATTAAAAATTCACAGGATTTGCCTATAAATGACTCACTCAGGAATGATATGCTTTATCTAGTCTTTAGGTCTGACCCCTGGTACGCAGATATTGTCAATTTTATAGTTACAGGGTATGTACCACCAGGAGGAGACAAGAGGAAGCTCATCTATGAGAGTCGTGTTCACCTATGGGACGATCCATACCTCTTTAGAATTTGTTCAGATGGGCTACTCAGAAGATGTGTACCAACTGAAGAAAGAATCAAAATCATTGAAAGATGCCATTCATCACCATATGGAGGACATTATGGAGCATTTCGTACACATTCGAAGATCTGGCAGAGTGGATTTTTCTGGCCAACCATGTATGAAGACACCAAGGAATTCGTCCGGAGATGCAGAGTATGTCAGAAACATGGTAACATCAATTCTAGAGATGCCATGCCACTGACTAACAATCTCCAGATTGAGCTCTTTGACTGTTGGGGAATTGATTACATGGGACCGTTTCCAAAATCCAGGAATCATGAGTTTATCCTAGTAGCAGTTGACTATGTTTCCAAATTGGTCGAAGCTAAGCCATGCAAAAACTCTAATTCAAAGAACTCCAAGAAGATGTTTGAAGAAATAATATTTCCAAGATTTAGAGTTCCAAGGATGGTGATTAGTGGAGGCACTCACTTCATTGACAGGAGCTTTCGCAAGTACCCGTTGAAACATGGGATCTGTCACAACATCGCTACTCCTTATCACCCTCATACAAGTGGCCAAGCAGAACCATCGAACAAGTAGATCAAGAATATTCTACAAAAGACAGTCAATGAGATGGGAACCAAGTGGAAGGACAAGCTAGCCGATGCATTGTGGGCCTATCAAACGGCTCACAAAACACTATTGGGGATGTCTCCATATCAACTCATCTATGGGAAGACATGTCACTTGCCTGTCGAGCTAGAATTCAAAGCTCACTAGGCAATTAAGAGATGAAATATGGATCTTGAAGCAGCTGGAGTCAAGCGACAAATGCAACTCTTAGAACTTGACGGATGGCGTGAAAAAGCTTATCACAACGCCAACATGTACAAGGAGAGGACCAAAAGATGGCATGATAAGTGGATCAAGATGAAGAACTTCACTCCTAGAGATAAGGTATTACTTTTTAATTCTAGGGTCAAGCTATTCGGACATGGGAAGCTACGAAGTAAGTGGGAATGGCCATTTACAGTGATTAGCTCTTTATCGCACGAAGTAGTAACTCTTCAAAATGATGAAGCTATGATATTCAAGGTAAATGGACAACACCTTAAGATCTTTCTAGAACCTGATAAAAATCCTGCTGAATTGGACGTAGTCCAGTTTATCCTTTTCCACTAATTTGATCCTCCTACGCCTCCGAATCGTTTCATGTCCGAACTGGTGGAAAATTAGGTTTAGAATCGAGTTTGAGGGGGTACGAAAAAACTGATCGCGGACCGCCGACAAGTGGGGCCGATCGGCCCCACATGTTAGGCTGGCCGGCCTATCAGGGAGGCAGGCCGTGTCGCGTCGCCTCTCCCGTCCCTTCTGGAGTATTCTAGTTCCGATTCTGTACTTTTTCGTACGAATCGATTTGTCCCTATTACGATCCCAAATCTGACCCCTCCTACAAGTTGATCTGGGGTATAAAACCAGACCCCCTGCCTGCCCCAGAGCTATACCAAACTTCCAAACTTTCCAGCAGTAGCCAAGCTCTCCTTGCCCAAGCTCCAATGGCCGGCTACAGTGAGATCAACGCCGACGATCTTTTCCCTTCCGACGACTCGATGGCCATTGTTGTCGCCCAGTCGAAGCCTCTCACCATTGTCCCATCGAAGGAGCTTGCCGTTGTGCCGCCAAAGGAGGTCAGGCCAGTTCGTCATCACCAATCCTACTACACCCAAGCCACGTCGACGCTCCATCTCTCGCCGCCGCCATCACATCTCTCCATTGAAGGACCACGCCATCAATAAGAGATGCCAAAGTTCCGTGTCTCTAAGGAGTTCAACCTTCTTCCTCCTAAGCCCAATGAGGTGCTAATAGGTTTGAAGACGAACAAGTTTGGAGATGTCACCTGCATGAAGTACAGATCTACTACGCCACGTACATCCTTTGAAGGAGTTCGGGCCATGCCGGAGCAGATTCAAGTCAAGCCTCCTAGAACTAGATCTCCATCGTCATCATCATCATCCTCACCTAGCTCTAGTGGACAGAAGCGTAAGAGGACCTCCAATGCAGATCTAGAGAACCAGATCGAGGCCCTCCTTAGGTCTAATGAGATGCTCACCCAGGCAGATGTTAGGAACAAGCAGAGCTTGGCAGCCCAAGCTGCCATGATAGGTAGAGTGACTAAACCTGTGGACATGCTAGAGGTCAAATATTTAGGCTTAAAATCTAAGCACCATATCGCATGCCGCACCATAGTCAACCACATTGAGGAGGTGGAAGAGAAGGAGAAGAAGAAAGAGAAAAAGTGAGAGATAGAAAGTAGAGTCAATTGATAAGGCACTAGTGTTTTTGATTAAAGAGTCTTAGAGTTTGAGAGCCTTAAATTAGTTTGTTTAAATTAGTTCTCTTGATCGCTTGAAAGTGTAATAAAGGTGCCTTAAATGATTTCAATAAACTTGTCTTAGAGTCATTCATTCTCTCTCTATTATTTTGGATATGTGTTTTGTCTCCACATGTTTTGTTCAGAGATAATAGGAAACAAGTGTGGGGGAGAACCTTGTTGACAAATAAGAAGTTGATTGCGAATTTATGAGAAAACAGAAGTATTTGACGACAAGACCGCACCCAAAGAAGTGGGCCTAACTGGCTACATGGGCCAGGTCGACTAGCCCTTCATCCTCTTCATCCTCGTCATCGTTCAACTTCGGTCTCGTACGTACCTTATACTCTCTCTATTTTCATATGTGTTGCATTAAAATTGATGACCTATTGAAAAGCAAACTCTATACTTGTCTAGATTAAAGTTAAGATTGCTTTGCCATGACTTAAGGATAGATTTGCACAACACTTTTCTTGGAAGTACTTGTTATTGTTGGGAACTTTTATTAGGGACCCCATACACTTAGGTCCTTGTGGAGTGTGAGATAGAAGGATAATGAGAACCTGATTCTTGATGTTTTGTCATTTAGAGAATTTCTTTTTAAAAATCTTAAAATTGGTAGCTAACCCTCCTCTGTGGTAAAGATTAAGGATGAAAACGGTCGGAAACAGTCGAAAACGGACTTACGATATAGAAAAACGAAAGCGGTCGGTTCGGGATATTTCTACATTTAGCAATTAAAGAGTAAAAAATGGTTGTGAAACCAATTGAAACTGACAATTTTTCATGTTAAAAAACGGTTCATAATATAGAAAACGAAAACGGTCAATTCGGAATATTTCTGTTCCGTTTTCATCCCTAGTAAAGATGCAATGCCTACTAAAGCCCTATATGTTTATAAAACTAGCTCATAAGCTACTTGCTTTGTGTTGAGTTGGGTCAAACCGTGCAAGACCCTTGTCAAGAGGCGGGCCATACTCCCATGATCAAGATCACTTACACCTAGATATATCCGCTGCTCCTATCCTGGGAGTACGCAAAAACATGATTTTCCACCCCAAAAATCTATCTCCTACTCTGGGAGAAGATCTAAAAAGATTATAGGTTTCAGAATAAATGCTCCAAGATTGTGACTAATTCCTTTTCAAGTTTATTATATTCCAAGGTAGAGACATGGAGCTATGCAAAATAAGTATTGGAAAAAAAGAGAAAGAAGAAAAATTCAGCATTTAAAAAAAATCAATGATCGCTCCTATCTATGTGCCTGAAGAAGTTCATCATTACAAGAAAGTCTAAGATATTTATTGTAAATTCCTCAAGACCTCTCAAGGAGCAAAGTAGAATTAGGTTAGCCACCAAATATTTCCACACACATGCACAATCTTGATCTAAGGGTATGACACTCCCCTCCGAGGATCCCGGCTTTGACTTGGCAATACATGCAAGGTAAGTATGCTATATCCTTGAATTACCTAAAACTCCAGATACAGCCTTTTTAGAGGTAGGATGTTTTCAAGGCATCAATCATTTATGCCTCAGTGAGATCCACAAATACTACATATATGAGTGATCTGAGTGCACCACAAGAAGGAGAAGGTAAGCTACGATTTCTTTTCAAAAATGTACCTATAAAAACTCCAAGTAATAGGATTGATAGATGAAAGGGGCTCTTTTAACGCTGTTCCATCCTCAACCACCCAAAGTTGTATGGTAGACACATTGAATCCCGCAGTACAGGTATGACTAGGGAAGGTCCAGTGTTGATGTCTTGATTTATAGTTATGTGAAGTAATCTAACCTTTTCTCGAGGACGAGTAAAGCCCAAGTGTGGGGGAGTTTGTTGACGGTAATTAACTCCTATTATAAACCATCAACTAATGTCCAGCAACAACTAAAATGAACCAAAGTGCCCTGTGATTTGATTTAAATCTAACGAGTTCCATGAGTTTTGGTGATCTCACTTGTTTTGCAGACATTGAATATTTTTACATATAAAAGCATCTCAAATGATGAATTAGAGCACACCATTGCAATGAGCTCATTGAGATAATCGAAACAAATATATTATTCACTATAATTGGAGTCCCGACGACAGAGTCCCCGATGAATACGCTTTGGAACACTCTAGAAGACACCGGAACTGTCACCAAGCAAGAGTTTTATGGACTAACATGACAATTTTCATAGCTTTGGTGAATTGTGATTTTTCAGGGATTGAATTGGAAATAGTCAAGGAAGAGTAGGAGTTAAGGAACCAAATCAAATCACGTCGGAATTCCGCAAGAATTGACGGGAAGGTTCCAGAGGACACCAGAACAAAGGAGAAGGCCACCTAGCTCCGAGCCAGGCCGACCGACCTGCCATGTGAGGCCGGGTGGCCTAGGTGGGGCCCACCTATCATCCATCTTCACGTGACGGCCTCCAACTGACCTCTACGACGCATCTTGACCATTGTTTCAAGTCGGTTTGATCCAAGGGCTGCGGTTCATCCCACTGGGGTATATAAGCAGAGGCAGACCCCCCTAGGGCATACCTTGATACTTCAATTCATTGTCTCTAGTTAAGTTCAGGAGAGGGGTCCCTTGAATGGATCACCTCTTTAGAGCCTAGCAATCAAGAAGAAGACTAGTACACCTCTAGTTAGGTTTAGATCTAGTCTTAGAACTAGAACTAGAAGAGAGAGAGGTAGAAGATCTGGAGGAAGCCTCGGGCCTGTCGGTGCTCCTTCTACGGCTTGTACCTGCGGATTCAAGTTCTCTAGGAGCTTGGATTAGATATTTCTTCGGTCATCAACTTCTATTAGTTAGTGAGTTTTATTGTTCTTATTGTTCTTCTGGTTTACAAGTCTCTTTTTGAGCGCTTTAATCTAATGCATTAGGTTAGAGTATAATTCATAGTGTAAGTGTGGTGCTTAAGCTCGGGTTACTTGTAAATGCACCCTATATTCTGGATTGGTGGTAGATCACGAGGATGACAACCTTGTTGAGTCTTCTACAGTCCATCTCCCATCTGTAGGCCTAGCAAGATATTTTGGTTGTGTGGTAGATTCATACTTTATTTGTGGTCTTCCATAGTAATTCCCCAGCAGGCCAGTAATTGCAAAACTCCCTAAAAGTAGAACTAGACAACCCTAGTTTTTCTCCCTCAACCTTCTAGCGTCTCATCCTTGATTGTGCTCAGGGATTAAGCCAAGATCAAGATCCCTCCATCTGACCCTTTGGGTTCGATATTAAAGCTGGGTCATCCCGGTGAAGTGCTACATCGGTATTCAATCTGTGTGCTTTGCAGATAAACTTAGTGTGCATTAATAAATACCAACACACCTCCACCGATTAATTTACTACCATGGGCATACCCCTCGGTAGACTACCGATCACATCTCGTCGACACTCTGTCCACTCAAATTTGCCCATTTTTTTAGGAGTTTGAAGAAAGGTAGTCCTTTTCCCTGAGCCTTGATATGAAACAATTGAGAGCTGCCATACAACCTGTCAGCTTCTGTACATCTTTGACGCATCGTGTCTGGCTCATCTCAATTATTGCTTTGATTTGTTTGGTATTTGCTTCTATTCCTCGGTGGCTTACTAGGAAACCAAGTAATTGTCCCAAAGGTACTCTGAATACACACTTGTTTGGATTTAGCTTCCACTTCCACTAATTCAGGTTGTTGAAGGTCTGCTTCAAATCTTCGATGAGTGAGTCTGGATTCTATGTTTTTACCACCACATCATCCACATATGCTTCAACATTGTCACCAATTTGCTCACCAAGGCATGTTTGGATAGCTCTCTGATAAGTTGACCCGGTGTTTTTTAATCCAAACGACATGATCTTGAAGCAGTAGGCCCCAAATGGTGTGATGAAAGATGTCTTGCTTTAATCTTCTTCTCGTAGGGCAATTTGATGGTATCCTGAGTAACAATCAAGGAAGGATAATAGGGCTGATCTAGCTGTTGAATCGACGATCTGATCAATGCGAGGTAGCCGAATGGGTCCTTCGGGTAGTGTTTGTTGAGATCGGTGTAGTTGACACACATGCGCCATTCTACTATGTTCTTTTTCTATACTAGTACTAGGTTAGCTAGCCAGTCTGGGTGGAGAATTTCTCTGATGAACCCTGCCGCCATGAGCTTGGTGTTTTCTTTTTTGATAGCTGCCTTCTTGTCTGGTGAAAAATGTCATAATCTCTGTTTCATAGGCTTTGAGCCTTCATTAACATCAATTCTGTGCTCAGCCAACTCCGTCGGGAAACCTGGCATGTCGGCCGGCTTCTAAGCGAAGATATTTTTGTTGTCCCAGAGAAAGTTGGTGAGCGTGAGTTCCTATTTAGTCGAGAGGTGAGCGCTGATAATCGCCGTCTTGGTGGGATCACCAGTGCCCAAGTCGATTTGCTTGACGTCGGCATCTTTCGGTGGTGTTATTAGGCTTGGCTTCTTGGTTGGTATCTGCAGCTCTTTTGGGTTCATTTCTGCTGCAGTAGTAGTGACTTCTTCTTTCCCGCCTGCTTCCTGAGCCTTGGCTGTAATTTGAATTGCATGTATGTCATAATCGAAAGCACGTTTCAAGTCTCCTCTTAGCGAGAGTACTCCGTGATGTGCTAGCATCTTGAGTAGTAGATATGGGTAGTGTGGTATTGCCATGAACTTTGCTAGGGCTGGTCACCCTAAGATTGAATGATATGAAGACTCAAAATATGCCACTTCAAACTTGATGAACTCTGTGCTGTAGTTTGTTGGAGTTCCAAAAGTAACTGGCAGAGTGATCTGACTGAGGGGTACTGCGGCTTTACCGGGCACTATTCCATAGAAGGGAATGCTTGTTGGTGTGATCATACCGTCTAGGTTTAGTCCCATCTTCCTTAAGGTATCTGAGAATATGATATTGAGCCCAGCTCCCCCATCGATCAAGACCTTTGTTATGGTTAGTCCTGCGATGGTTGGGTCTAGGACGAGTGGATAATGTTCAGTGTTTCCTACGCTAGTCCATAGATCTTCTCGGGTGAATTGGATCGGGTACTATGACCAGTTTAGATATATTGGCATGGCTGGTTCTGCTGCCATGATAGATCGTATAGCTATCTTGTCTCGATGCTTGCTCCTTGATCTGGGTACTCCGGAGAATATTACTGCTAAGATCCCTTTAGATTTCTAGAATTCGTTCTCTTCTTTATTATCTTTCGCCTTCTTTTGGTGTTCATCTTTTTTAGCCTCATTGTCTTCTTTCCTTGAGTAGTTATCATGGAAGAAAGAGCAGTCTCCCGTCTTGTGTCTGTTGGCTGGATGCCATATGCAGGGCATGTTTTCTAGATTATCAGATTTCCTTGGCTTGTAGAACTTCTTGGCCTTATCTGCCATTGCGACAGTATTATCTGACCTTCTCTTTCTATCTTGACTCCTGTCTCCTCGATAGCTTCTCCTTTCGGGGTTGTCCCAATTGTTGTCTCTGTTGTTTTTATTTGGGAATCTTTCTCTTATTTTTTCTTTGGTTGTTATCATCCTTTCTACTGTGTTTTTGAACTCTTCATTGGTTCATGTATTTTCTTTGCAGAAATCCTTGAATTGCCATCTAGCATATATCCCTTGTCCAAAGGCATCGACGACTTCTCGCTCGGTGATTTCGTGTACTTGCGAACGAAGTTCTCCAAATCATCTGTAGTAGTCCCTGAGGCTTTCACCTAACTTTTGCTTGAGTCCTTTTAGTTCTATGTGAGTGATAGGGTGCGTGATAATGCCCGCAAAATTCTCGCAGAAAGCCCTCTGTAGATCCTCCCAACCTCTGATTGATCTAGGTCTTAACTTGTCAAACCATTGAAGTGGTACGACTTCAAGCGCCATTGGAAAAAAGAGTGTTTTAACATCATCATCGCCACCTACGAGTTTAACTGATTGAGAGTAGATTCTGAGCCATTGCTTTAGTTCTGTGTTCCCGTCGTACTTGTCATTGTTGGATAGTTTGAACTTGTGGGGCAGTTTTATCAAAAGTAGCCAGTTTGCAAAACATGGGAACCTATCTGGAACACTTGTGTCCCTGAACTTAGACTCCGCTCATCCCTCTTGTCGATCATAATGATGAGAGTAGTTTCTTGGAACCGATTGCCTTGGAACCGAGTGGTTTGGTTTTCTATCCGCATCGCCCCTTGAGCGCTCAACTCTGAAGCTTTGGTTTCGATCCATCCTGCTTCCAACGTTATTGCTTCCTTGTCCTCCCAACCTGTCAAAAGCAGATTTCTGTTGACTTTGGCCGTCTTGCTTGCGTGAATCCGCCTTCGTGGGCTGTTTTGAGTGGCTTTTTCCATTCTACATTTGTATCACCGTTCTTCTAAGGACTTCTCGAAGGTGCCTCTGCTCTTTATTCGGTCGTGATACGGCGTCGAGTTCTTCAATCATCTCTCTAATCTTCACATATGGAGAGTTGTTTGCCTTTTCAGCTGCACGCCTGTCTTCTTCCTCCCTTTTGCATATGTGTCTGTCGTATTCATTCATGTCATTTTCGTACTTCACCCATTCTTCTTTCTGTTGCCTTGCCCGGTGCCAACGCCCATCCTTGAGCTTGTTCTTTCTTATTCTGGCTTCTTTCATGCTTTCTGTTTCACTATCGTGAGCCACCACATTGGGTGAGATGTTGGATTCTAATTCGTCAGATGATCTGACGTCGGGTGCTTCTAGGGGAATTAGAGGTGAATGAGGTCGTTGGACCATCAAAACTTATTGGGAGCAAGTGAAACTGTTTCTTTTGCTCTCTTCTGTTTCTTCAGGGTCGATGATCTCTGTAGAACCGTCTAAATCATAAATCAATCCTCCTTCTTGAGAGGGTAGAGTGGTTGAGGTATCGAGTAGTTGGGTCGTTCCTCCTACAAGGAAAGAAACCGGCCAATGGACGACACAGTCCCTAGATGTTATGGTTAGTACGAGTCCTTCTTGGGCTCTGGTCAGTGAGAGTCTTCTAGCTGGTTCTTTTTATCAGTGTTTGAAAGGATATGGCTGCGTCATCGAGTCCAAAAGGGAATCATCCTCCCTCCTTGGAAGACCTTTTGTTTAACTCTTGGTAAGTTGATGTTGCATTGTGGAGTCTGTATGGGAAACTACCCGGATTGGACCAGGTCATGACCGCAGAGTTCGGGTTAGAGTCAAAGTAGATCATCTATGGTGTCCGAGTCGAATCAGAGACTGGATTTGTGAAATCTTTTCGGCGAGCTGATCTGCAGTTGCTATAGCCGTCATCGAGGCTTCCTAGATCCTTGAATTTTTGAGGAGACGTCCTTGGAGCTTGCCGAAGAAATCCGCCTCGCAAATCCAGGACCCAAAGATAAAAATTGATCCCTCTAGGAAGGTCTCGCTCTACGGTCTGGCACCTTCAAGGAGATAGCTACGGAGTGTGCCATTGCTATCCGCCTTACAGAGCCAGGCCCCGAAGACAAAGGTTGAACCTATGCTGAAGATGGATAACGTCAATATTTTATACATGAATAAACAAGAGAAATGGTTCAAGTGCAAGAATATATATAGGTCTAGGGTTTAAACTGATAAATTCCACGAGTTTTGTTGAATCTCTGTTTTCCGCAGGATTATTCCAGTGTAACACCCAAATTTTAGAGTTAACAAATTTTAAATAATTTAGATAACAATTAATGAGAAATTAAAAATTTTTAAAAAAATATTTGGTGATGCATTCATGCTGTTGCATTTATTTTATTTTGTGGTGTGGTTATATTGGTTTTATTTTAATTGATTTGGTTTAGGAAAATTTGATTTGAAAATGTGTTTGGAAAATTAGAATAAAAAAATAAAAAAATAAAAGAAGAAGGAAAAAAAAAAAGAAAACAACTTACCTTCTTACCTATTCGGCCTGGAAGCCCGCTCGGCCGGCCTCCTCTCCCTTGGGCCGTCGGGTCGGAAGGCCTGCGCACCTGCCCGCGTGAGCGGCCCAGCAGCCGAGCCCGCCCAGCCGCGCGCCCTCTCCCTCCCTGTACCGCTGACGAGTGGACCCCGCGTGTCAGTCGTCTCCTTCCTTCCCGTCGTAACCGAGTCAGACACGAACACCGCCACCACCGTATCTCCACCGCATAAATCGGGATTTCCTACCCGAATTCGGTGTTTTGGTGCTATAAGAGAGAAGCCGTGACCCCCTATGTTCCGTTTTCCATCTAAAACTCGAGCTTCATCACGTGAAATTGAGAGTAGGAGGCCGAAACCCTAGGGAGTTGCGGGTGCACGTCGTCGGGGCTTGCGGGTGAATTTGAGGCCGTGTTCTTCGTTTTGGTGAGTTCGCCATCTTCTTCTCTTCCTCCCCGTGCTCTTCTTTTGGTTGGAGGTGCTTAGAAGCGAGCTTTTGAAGTTCACCGTCGGCCGGCAATGGCGCCGCCGCCCTTCCCAAGCCGCATCTCGTCCTCGATTCATCGTAGCTTGCTTAAACCGCGTAGATAAGTTCGGATGGATCTTCTCTTTCAATTGGTGTCGGTTTCGTGGCGAATCGCTGTTGGAGGAGGTGGATCCGAAGTTTTCCGGTGAGCCAAGGTTGCCGGCCATGGCGGCCACCGGCCGGAATTGGAGATGGCGACCGGAATCCTCACTGTAGGGGTGATGATGAATGTGAGCCGTTGGTTTTGAGATGAACGGCTTAGATTAGAAGATACCCCTTCGCGGGTAAAATTCATAAAGAGACCCTCAGCTTTTTGATAATAAACCCGCCGTCCATAGCGTATTGCTGAAAATACGTTTTCGCGTTTTGAAAGCGTATTCTCTTCCGGTTTATTCAAAAATACGTTTTCAGGTATTTACAGTTTTGCCACTAGAATTGTTTTGGTCATAAAATCTTCGTTTTAACTCCGATTTGATCCGTTCAAATTGCGTTAGGTTCGTATTTGCGAGCTCTACATGTTAGTGTAGTTGTACAGTTAGTTTTGATAATTTATTTTTCGAGGTTATAATTAAGTATTTATTTATCTATAGGAAATCTTAGAAAATTCGCAACTTTCACGTTTTAACTCCGAATTTGGTGATCTTTGCGTCTGTGTGATCGTAGAAACGTGTAGAAGAGTTTTATAAGCTTTTATTACTGTTTTGTTACTGTTGGTGTACTGTTCTAATTATATCTCTTTGTTTGCTTCGTGTATGTTTGATTGGATGCATGTGTGTTGTTGATTGATGATCGAATATAGAAGGTGAGCAGTATTTGGACGATTCGGAGTATCACTTTGAGCCAAGTCAGCAGTATCACTTGGAGAGCTTTGATCAAGGCAAGTATAACACAGGACTATCCTTGTTACCTATACATTGAATTATCATACATATGCATGTGCTTACCTTGACAACCTTAGAGATTATAACTTAGTGATTGTTATCTTGATTCCTTGTCAACCTTGGGAATGCATATGGGTAGCTACTGCTAGTGCTTAAACTAAGGACAATGATCTTGTAATTTGATTAATGGATTAAGCAATCAACTATTAAGATGATTTTATTATTGTTAAAAGGGGGCTAGAGCTTGTGTATTATTTTGATGCTCTGGTTTCTCTCCATAAGGACTTATCTGTAAGTGATAACCGGGATATACAGTACAGCTGTGAGGGCTATATGGCTCTGGCTTTAGTTGTTCAAGAGACCTTTTCTAGCTTGTTAGAGGTTACCTTAAATGGCGTAAGAATGGCTTGCCTTGTTGGGTGTAGTCCGAGCCCCTGGCCTAGTGTGTATAGGCTGCGGTTGTTGTGCCACAGGGAAGGGGGGTTCTACATCTGCCTGCCGAGTGAAATCTAATGGCCCTAACTTGTTAGACGAACTTTTGAGTGGCTTTATATGGTTCTCGGGTGTTTGGGCTTGATCTCCCCACTCATTTGGAAATCATGACTTACAGTGAAAGTGTACACCTCTGCGCAGAGTTAAAAACTGGTATACTAGCCGTGCTCACGGATACGAGCGGCCTTGGGGATTCTTATGGAATAGTTGATCATAACTGTTATATCATGCTTAATTATTGTTGATTATTATTATGCTCATGTTAATGCTATTCATTATCCTCTTTACAATTGATCATTGGTTCTTTAATGGGAAGTGGTTTATCTTGATGCTACTCAATTGCTAATATATGATTAAAAGCTAAATGCAGTTAAACAGTGTCTAGCCTTTTGAGCCACATGAACCCTGTGTTATATTTGTGGAGTTCGACATGAACTCACCCTTGCTATTTCCACCATAACAGATGAAGATAATGAGGAAGATTATCGGAATGAGTACTAGTCTTGGTGTCAACCAGTCAACCGTGTCCCTGTGTGGAGTTTCCGCTGAAGAATTACTATTAGTTATTATTACCTATCGTTCAAGACTATGTCTTAAATATTTATTTGTTATGTAATAAGCACTGTGATGATACTTTGTAATTTGTCAACTTATGTGTGCGACTGTTTCCTGGGGTGCACATGAGTCTTTTATGCATCCTATTTTTGTCCTTAAAAATGGGTGTGACAGATTGGTATCGGAGCCGTGTTGACTGTAGGACGCAAGCCTAGTTAGAATGGTCGTTGATAGCATCCATACTCCATTTAATTCATGCTTCCTCTTTTCACCTTGTTAATTACTAAAGTTGTATGCTTCCTCTACTTTACTCTATTGCGAAAATACATTGATTCTATCTAATCTATGACTAAATTTTATAGATGCCTCCTCATCCCCGTTTGTCAGCTGCACAGTACGTTGCCCGTTTCAAACCTCAGGAGCCGTATGAAGGTGGGGAGCAAGAGCTATCTGATGCTGAATCAAGAGTTGGTGATACACCAATGGAGAATGTAGTTATGGGATGGACTACGAAGTTTCATATCCTGGTTCCTAAAGCTGATGCTTTCTTCCATGACATGTTGACAAGAACCTTGGACAACTACTACTACGACTGGGAAGCTACGTTGGAGTATCGTAGTGTAGAGTTTAGTCATCCCTGGATGGATTCCTATTGGGAAACTGAGTTATGGGTTAAGAAAAGGGATCCTACCACTAAGGAGCCTATGGTGGAGTCAAAGTTCATTACCAGAGTGAGCCGGGCAACTGTGGAGATAAGCATGGAGGATGTCGCTTTCAATGCATTTGTTTACTACCATGGTCTACGCTCGGACAAGACGTTAAAGGGTGCACTCCGGCATTTTCCTTGTTTCTTACATGACAAGGGTATTTGGACTGTGCCGCCTGCAGATGATTCCTCCTTGACTTTACAAGCTACGGTGGGATTAGTTCGTGAATTGGCTCTCCATGAGGTGGATTTGAAGGATGAGTTGCTGAAGGAAAAAGAACTTAAGGAGCAAGCTTATAAGGAGATTGACCAATTAAGGGCGGAGTTAGGTCGTCCCAAGATTTATGAGAAGCTTAATTAGGCAATAGGAAAAATCCCTATGTAATAGGAACGATAGTAGTTGTGAGTTAATTTTAAGTTTGGATTATTTTAAGAGTCAGTTTGTGGTGTGAACAATTGTGTGATTGATGGATTGTTATTATGATAATGTGTGATTTAGATCTTTGTAATGTGTGCTGGAGTTTTGTAGACATGCCTACAAGTTCCATGGTTAAGAATATTAAGTTTGATCAAAATATATTAGTTGAATATGAGGTTAACTTAGTTCTGTCCTTTGCTGATTTTTGGATCAGTCTGGGATGTTTTAGAAATAACTTAAAATCCGTTCATGAGAAATTTAAGAAACTTTACTGGGAATAATTAGACTTCTATATCTTTCCAACCCCACAAGAATCACTTTAATATCTATTATAAGCTAAGAGATATACCTGTTCCAAGTGGGAGTTACTACACAGTCTGGAATTCTGAAACAGTTTAGATTAAGTTCAGTTTTTGGCCAATTTATTGACAGAATCAGAAAAAGTGTTGTGAATAAAAGTTGTAGATAATTTTGTAAGCTTTCCAACCATGTAAAGATCATCTGAATTGGACGTCTGTAGCTCGAGATATGACAGTTTTACTGAGTTGCTGAAATTGGAGCTTGTCCAGAAAAATCAGATTTTGCTTATCTATTGAATACATCATCTCGGATCGTACTGAATTTCAATTTCTGTGTATTTGGAAACAGATGTCAGGCAGAGGTCGTGGCAGAGGTCGTGGAGGTGCTAACATACCCATTACTATGGAGGAACTCATGCAAACTCAGAACCAGATGATGCAGATGTTTATGCAGCACATGCAGAACAATCCCGCTGCAGGAGGACCACCGCCTGTGCAAGTGAGGGATAAGCGTGGAGAATTTTTGAAGGGACGCCCTCCAGTGTTTTCTCATGCTGCTGACCCTTTAGAGGCAGATGATTGGGTGAGGGCAGTGGAGAAACAGCTGAATATAGCCCAATGCAATGATATGGAGAAGGTGTTATATGCATCTGGTCAGTTACAGGGGACAGCTCAGACTTGGTGGGAGTCGTATCAAGCTGCACGCCCTGACAATGCTCCTCCTATCACTTGGAATGAGTTTGTTAGAGATTTTCGAGCTCGTCATATTCCTGAAGGTATAATTGAGCTGAAGCAGGAAGAATTCAGAAACCTTAGGATGGGACAGATGAGTGTTAGTGAATATCATGATAGATTTACCCAATTGGCTCGCTATGCTCCTAATGAAGTAAGAGAAGATGCGGACAGACAACGTCTCTTCTTGAAGGGAATTTATTATGATCTTCGATTGCAGTTGAAGGGGAATAACTATGCTAGTTTTCAAGAGCTAGTAAATAAAGCTATTGTGCTTGATAATGAGCGCAGAGAGATGGACAGGAAGAGGAAAATGAAGGTACAAAGCTCAGGAAGTAACAACCGTCAGCGCACTAATTCTCAGCATGGTTTTCATCAGAAGTTTCAAGGACCGGTTAGTCAATGGAATCGCAATCCGAATCAGAGATGGTCCCCGAATTGGCAAGGTAATCAGTCACAACAGCGTTCATCATATCCACAACGTCAACAATATCAGCAGACTGGGCAACAGACTCCTCGCACTGGAAATTCCAATGTTACTCCCATGAAGAATAGTGCTCCCAGCACTCCTACTAGATGTTTTGCCTGTGGTAAAGAGGGGCATATGTCTTACCATTGTCCTGAGAAGCAGAATCAGCAGACCCCTCAGAGCCAGAAGAGCAACCTGAAGCAATCTGGTACTGGAAGGGTGAATCACGTGTCTTCTGATACAGCTCATGATGCCCCAGAAGTTATGATTGGTACGTTCAATGTACATTCCACTCCCGCAACTGTTCTTTTTGACTCTGGAGCATCTCATACATTCATATCCAACATTTTTGTTAAAATGCATAGTATACCCATGTTAGCTATGAAAGAATCTCTCCTAGTAAATTCACCTGGAGGTACCATGCAAACCAGTAATCGTTGTCTTCCAATTAGTATGGTATTAAGGGGGGTAGAGTTTAAGATAACTCCTATAGTATTGAGGACATCTGGTATTGATGTGATATTGGGTATGGACTGGATGAAGCAAAATCAGGCAGAGATTCAGTGTCAGCAAAAAGTGGTAGTTGTGACTGCACCTAATGGAGATAAAATCAATGTGAATGTAGCAGTGCAGAAACAACCAACCGCTGTGGTGAATCAGCTTGAAGATACTATTATAGAGAATTCAGTGATTGAGGAATTTCCGGATGTTTTCCCTGATGAATTGCCAGGTATGCCACCTGACCGAGACATTGAATTTCTTATTGAATTATTACCTGGAACTGCACCTATAGCCAAACGACCATATAGGATGGGAGTAGATGAATTAGAAGAACTTAAGAAACAAATTAAAGAATTACAAGATAAAGGTTTTATTCGACCTAGTTCATCACCTTGGGGAGCACCAGTTATTTTTGTTGATAAGAAAGATGGCGGTCAGAGGATGTGTGTTGATTATAGGTCACTAAATGAGGTAACTATCAAGAATAAGTATCCTTTGCCCAGGATTGATGACTTGTTTGATCAGTTGAGAGGTGCTTGTGTGTTCTCTAAGATTGATTTACGTTCTGGATATCATCAGTTGAAGATTCGTGTTTCTGATATTCCAAAGACAGCTTTTACTACAAGGTATGGATTGTATGAGTATACTGTTATGTCATTTGGATTGACCAATGCACCTGCATACTTTATGTACATGATGAATAAGGTGTTCATGGAATATTTGGATAAGTTTGTGGTAGTGTTTATTGATGATATACTGGTATTTTCCAAGACAGAGGTAGAGCATGCTGAACATTTGAGGTTGGTATTGCAGAAACTTAGAGAGCATAAGTTGTATGCGAAGCGAAGTAAATGTGAGTTTTGGTTGAAGGAAGTTTCTTTCCTTGGTCATATTGTTTCTAATGGAGGGATATCAGTGGATCCAGGTAAAGTAAAGGATGTATTAAATTGGAAACCACCTATTGATGTTGGCGAGATTCGTAGTTTCTTGGGATTAGCTGGATATTACAGACGGTTCATTGAAGGGTTTTCTAAACTTGCTAAACCTATGACATCTCTGTTAGAGAAGAATGCCAAGTTTGTGTGGTCAGATAAATGTCAAGCTAGTTTTGAGGAGTTGAAAAAGAGGTTGACTACAGCGCCTGTTTTGGTTTTGCCAGATTTGAGTAAGAAGTTTTCTATTTATTGTGATGCTTCTCGTCAAGGTTTGGGATGTGTTCTTATGCAAGAAGGCAGAGTTGTGGCTTATGCATCTAGGCAGTTGAGAAAGCATGAGTTGAATTATCCTACACATGATTTGGAATTAGCAGCTGTAGTTCATGCTTTAAAGATTTGGAGACATTATTTGATTGGACATAAGAGTGATATATACACTGATCATAAGAGTTTGAAGTATATTTTCACTCAGTCAGATCTGAATTTGAGGCAACGCAGATGGTTGGAGTTGATTAAGGATTATGATATTGAGATACACTATCATCCTGGTAAGGCTAATGTAGTAGCTGATGCTCTTAGTAGGAAAAGCTATGTTAATGAGATACAGACATTGTCTATGACTAGTGAGTTATGTGCTGAATTTGAATATTTGAATTTAGGAATTGTTACTAATACAATGGAATTAGTGATAGAGCCTACCTTAGAGCAAGAAATTTACAAGGGGCAGTTGAAGGATGAGAAATTAAAGAAGATAGCGGAAGATATAGTGATTGGTAAGTCACCAGGCTTTCGAATGGATGATAATGGAATTTTGTGGTTCGGAAAGAGGCTGTGTGTACCTGAGGATCAAACTGTTAGACAAGCAATTCTTCGCGAAGCTCATGAGTCAGCTTATTCTATTCATCCTGGTAGTACTAAGATGTATTTGGATCTGAAACAGAAATATTGGTGGGTTGGATTAAAGCGAGATGTGGCTGAGTATGTGGCATTGTGTGACACTTGTCAGAGGGTGAAAGCAGAGCATCAGAGACCTACTGGATTGTTACAACCAATGAAGATTCCTGAATGGAAGTGGGAGGAAGTTGGTATGGATTTTATAGTAGGGTTACCGCGTACTCAGAGAGGTTATGATTCTATTTGGGTGATAGTAGATCGGTTAACTAAAGTTGCTCATTTTATACCAGTAAAGACTACTTACCATGGACCAAAATTGGCGGAGTTGTATATGGAGAGAATAGTCTGTTTGCATGGAGTACCAAAGAAGATTGTATCTGATCGAGGATCGCAGTTTACATCGCATTTTTGGAAAGCTGTGCATGAATCACTGGGAACAAAATTGAATTTTAGTACAGCATATCATCCACAGACAGATGGACAGACTGAAAGGACCAACCAGGTATTAGAGGATATGTTGAGAGCTTGTGCATTGCAATATGGAACTAGTTGGGATAAGAGTTTGCCTTATGCAGAATTTTCTTACAATAATAGTTATCAACAGAGTCTTAAGATGGCACCGTTTGAAGCTTTGTATGGACGTAAGTGTAGAACTCCATTGTTTTGGGATCAGACAGGTGAATCTCAGGTGTTTGGTACAGATGTTCTTAGAAACGCAGAAGATCAAGTGCGAGTGATTCGAGAGAATTTGAGAGTAGCACAGTCTCGTCAGAAGAGTTATGCTGACAATAGAAGAAGAGATTTAGTTTTTGAGGTAGGTGATTATGTTTATTTGAAGGTGTCACCTATGAAAAGTGTGAAGAGGTTTAACATGAAAGGTAAACTAGCACCAAGGTATGTTGGACCATTTAAAGTTATTACTAGACGTGGGGAAGTTGCTTATCAATTAGAGTTGCCCGAGAATTTATCTGGAGTACATGATGTGTTCCATGTTTCACAACTTAAGAAGTGTTTGCGTGTGCCTGAGGAGCAGATACCTTTAGAAGAGTTGACTGTTAAGGAAGATCTTACATATGAAGAGTTTCCGATCAAGATTTTAGAAACTGCTGAGAGAGTTACTCGAAGTCGGGTTATTAAGATGTGCAAGGTGCAGTGGAATCGATATTCAGAGGCAGAGGCAACTTGGGAAAGAGAGGATGAATTGAGAAAATCATATCCGCAGTTATTTGAGTAAGCAGTTCAATCTCGAGGACGAGATTCTTTTAAGGGGGTAGAATTTGTAACACCCAAATTTTAGAGTTAACAAATTTTAAATAATTTAGATAACAATTAATGAGAAATTAAAAATTTTTAAAAAAATATTTGGTGATGCATTCATGCTGTTGCATTTATTTTATTTTGTGGTGTGGTTATATTGGTTTTATTTTAATTGATTTGGTTTAGGAAAATTTGATTTGAAAATGTGTTTGGAAAATTAGAAAAAAAAAATAAAAAAATAAAAGAAGAAGGAAAAAAAAAAAGAAAACAACTTACCTTCTTACCTATTCGGCCTGGAAGCCCGCTCGGCCGGCCTCCTCTCCCTTGGGCCGTCGGGTCGGAAGGCCTGCGCACCTGCCCGCGTGAGCGGCCCAGCAGCCGAGCCCGCCCAGCCGCGCGCCCTCTCCCTCCCTGTACCGCTGACGAGTGGACCCCGCGTGTCAGTCGTCTCCTTCCTTCCCGTCGTAACCGAGTCAGACACGAACACCGCCACCACCGTATCTCCACCGCATAAATCGGGATTTCCTACCCGAATTCGGTGTTTTGGTGCTATAAGAGAGAAGCCGTGACCCCCTATGTTCCGTTTTCCATCTAAAACTCGAGCTTCATCACGTGAAATTGAGAGTAGGAGGCCGAAACCCTAGGGAGTTGCGGGTGCACGTCGTCGGGGCTTGCGGGTGAATTTGAGGCCGTGTTCTTCGTTTTGGTGAGTTCGCCATCTTCTTCTCTTCCTCCCCGTGCTCTTCTTTTGGTTGGAGGTGCTTAGAAGCGAGCTTTTGAAGTTCACCGTCGGCCGGCAATGGCGCCGCCGCCCTTCCCAAGCCGCATCTCGTCCTCGATTCATCGTAGCTTGCTTAAACCGCGTAGATAAGTTCGGATGGATCTTCTCTTTCAATTGGTGTCGGTTTCGTGGCGAATCGCTGTTGGAGGAGGTGGATCCGAAGTTTTCCGGTGAGCCAAGGTTGCCGGCCATGGCGGCCACCGGCCGGAATTGGAGATGGCGATCGGAATCCTCACTGTAGGGGTGATGATGAATGTGAGCCGTTGGTTTTGAGATGAACGGCTTAGATTAGAAGATACCCCTTCGCGGGTAAAATTCATAAAGAGACCCTCAGCTTTTTGATAATAAACCCGCCGTCCATAGCGTATTGCTGAAAATACGTTTTCGCGTTTTGAAAGCGTATTCTCTTTCGGTTTATTCAAAAATACGTTTTCAGGTATTTACAGTTTTGCCACTAGAATTGTTTTGGTCATAAAATCTTCGTTTTAACTCCGATTTGATCCGTTCAAATTGCGTTAGGTTCGTATTTGCGAGCTCTACATGTTAGTGTAGTTGTACAGTTAGTTTTGATAATTTATTTTTCGAGGTTATAATTAAGTATTTATTTATCTATAGGAAATCTTAGAAAATTCATAACTTTCACGTTTTAACTCCGAATTTGGTGATCTTTGCGTCTGTGTGATCGTAGAAACGTGTAGAAGAGTTTTATATGCTTTTATTACTGTTTTGTTACTGTTGGTGTACTGTTCTAATTATATCTCTTTGTTTGCTTCGTGTATGTTTGATTGGATGCATGTGTGTTGTTGATTGATGATCGAATATAGAAGGTGAGCAGTATTTGGACGATTCGGAGTATCACTTTGAGCCAAGTCAGCAGTATCACTTGGAGAGCTTTGATCAAGGCAAGTATAACACAGGACTATCCTTGTTACCTATACATTGAATTATCATACATATGCATGTGCTTACCTTGACAACCTTAGAGATTATAACTTAGTGATTGTTATCTTGATTCCTTGTCAACCTTGGGAATGCATATGGGTAGCTACTGCTAGTGCTTAAACTAAGGACAATGATCTTGTAATTTGATTAATGGATTAAGCAATCAACTATTAAGATGATTTTATTATTGTTAAAAGGGGGCTAGAGCTTGTGTATTATTTTGATGCTCTGGTTTCTCTCCATAAGGACTTATCTGTAAGTGATAACCGGGATATACAGTACAGCTGTGAGGGCTATATGGCTCTGGCTTTAGTTGTTCAAGAGACCTTTTCTAGCTTGTTAGAGGTTACCTTAAATGGCGTAAGAATGGCTTGCCTTGTTGGGTGTAGTCCGAGCCCCTGGCCTAGTGTGTATAGGCTGCGGTTGTTGTGCCACAGGGAAGGGGGGTTCTACATCTGCCTGCCGAGTGAAATCTAATGGCCCTAACTTGTTAGACGAACTTTTGAGTGGCTTTATATGGTTCTCGGGTGTTTGGGCTTGATCTCCCCACTCATTTGGAAATCATGACTTACAGTGAAAGTGTACACCTCTGCGCAGAGTTAAAAACTGGTATACTAGCCGTGCTCACGGATACGAGCGGCCTTGGGGATTCTTATGGAATAGTTGATCATAACTGTTATATCATGCTTAATTATTGTTTATTATTATTATGCTCATGTTAATGCTATTCATTATCCTCTTTACAATTGATCATTGGTTCTTTAATGGGAAGTGGTTTATCTTGATGCTACTCAATTGCTAATATATGATTAAAAGCTAAATACAGTTAAACAGTGTCTAGCCTTTTGAGCCACATGAACCCTGTGTTATATTTGTGGAGTTCGACATGAACTCACCCTTGCTATTTCCACCATAACAGATGAAGATAATGAGGAAGATTATCGGAATGAGTACTAGTCTTGGTGTCAACCAGTCAACCGTGTCCCTGTGTGGAGTTTCCGCTGAAGAATTACTATTAGTTATTATTACCTATCGTTCAAGACTATGTCTTAAATATTTATTTGTTATGTAATAAGCACTGTGATGATACTTTGTAATTTGTCAACTTATGTGTGCGACTGTTTCCTGGGGTGCACATGAGTCTTTTATGCATCCTATTTTTGTCCTTAAAAATGGGTGTGACATCCAGAATATATAGGAAGGGGGACCTAATTGAGAAAAAGGACGAAACTTGATTATGACGAAGGATATACTAGAAGACTATAGAAGACACCAGAAGGTACGGGAATGAATGGGAGTACGAGACGCCGCCAGGTGAGGCCACTCGGCCCTACCCTTCTGCCGCCCGGCCCCCTGTGAGGGGATTCCTCCACGAGCTTCTGGAGTATTCCTCCACCATCTCCTAGGTTGCATCTCCACCCTACATCGAAGTCGATTTGATCCAAGGGCTTGCGTTCAACCCCCAGGGCTATATAAGGACCCCTGCACCCTCCCTGAAGAATCAAGTCACCAACCCTAGTTCCTCAGAGTTCCTCTAGATTAAAGCTTAGGCTAGTTAGATTAGGTCTAGAGGAAGATCAAACAATGCTTGAATTCCTGACGTTGGCAAGAGCGTGGTTTGGTATATCTCTTGTACTTTACTCTATTTCTTTATTTTATTGAGATTGTATCGTTGCTACTATGTTTATATCAACATTAAGCTTTATATCATTTATGTCATTGAAAGCAATGTTCATTCTTTGCTCTAGTTTTATATTCGGTGTAGCTAGATTATGGAAACCAGGGGCGGATCTACAGGGGGGCTGGGGGGGCTCCAGCCCCCCTAATGACTTGATTTACCACTAAATTACTGTAGCAAAAATCTCAAATCACCATTAAATTTTCATGCAAATCAACATCTCTATTATTTTAGCCCCCCTTGATTTCCATCCTGCATCCGCCACTTGGAAACCATACATAAGATCATATAGCGCTCATCCTACAAGACCATGGGTGAATGATAGACATTATGTGAGCGTGGTGCTTAGATATTTGTTTATCTGCGGATACCCTTATATGCCGGGACATGTGGTAGATCGCGTAGGTGATAGCTGCGTTGAGTCCTTTGCAGTCCATCCTCCGTATATATTAATGTTAGTAGAACCCGGTCTTGAAGGAGAGGAGGACTGTGTTTCTAACTTTCCTAAGTTGATGTTCCTTATGGGGCATAATTTGGATATGATCACTAGATATAATTAGTTAGACTAAACATTTGATATGTTAGTAAGACTACCTAGAAATTATCTTTCTAATATTCTAATTGGACTTAACATATTGCTTAACTAGAGTGCTCTGAGTTACTATTTATTTATCATGATGATTGATCATTTATATATCTTTATTTATTATCTTGTGACTTATCCCTGTTTTGAGTAGAGTATATGATATTAGTTCATTCTCTCGTGAATATTCATAAATTATCGATACCATTATATTTATAGTCATACCTTCCCAGTGGTAGAATTATAAATCGACAACCTGGTAATACTCTAGGTAAAATGCTACAATGATATAATTATCTGTCCGCTTGCAGAATTCTTTTCATTCTTATCTTTATATTCTTTTTAGTCGTATAAAATAATAGATTCTTGTTTAGTGTTATTCTTGTAGTAATGCTAGATAGAACCAACAAACATTTCTAAGTTCCTCACTAGGGATGACAACCTAGTTTAATATTAGAGATGAAGATTAATTGATAGGTGGTTACTGTAATAGTGACAAGTTAATAATTACCATATCATTTCTGACACCATTGCTATTAGTAGAAGTAATTCTATTTTTAGTAGTGGTGCTAAGAAATGCTAACAAGCATTTTTGGTGCCGTTGCTAGGAAAGGTATTTAACTTAGAAAATATTGATAATTTTATGTAACTGCTGAGAAGAAAAAAAATGACCATTGATCTCTGCTCATAACAGGCTTACCCTTGTTTTGTTTACTTGTGTATCTTATACAGGATAATGTATGCGTAATCTTCCAGAGAACTTTGTTGACAATCCAGAAGCATTACTCAAGAGACTAGAGCTAAACTCAAGAAGGTTTTTTTTGAACTTAAGAAGGTTCTTGCTCTTGAGTTGAAAAATCACCGAATCAGAAGAAGTTTGACACCAGAGTTTGAGGCCGTGGCACAGAAGAGTCTCCGTGAATTCTTTGCTCCAACAACAGCAAATGTTCGTACTAGACCAGAAGTCAATTTGGAGACAATAGATTCGAGCTCAAACCTGCACTCATCACTATGGTGCAAGCTAATCAATTTTGTAGAAAGGTTCATGAAGATGCAAGTGTACATTTACAACATTTTTTTCTAGAAATCTGCGGCACCTTCACTCCCAAGGGAGTAGCTTGACATCCTAAATATGACAGACTAGAGATGAGAGAAAGCTGGTTACGTCTATGGTGGTGGGATGCCCTTGGAATGGTTGTTAGAAGAAGAGATACTCCCTCCGTCCTAATGAATATGTAATTCTCGCATCCCGAGGAGTCAACCATCACAAATTTTAACTAAAATTACATGAAAAAATACTAACTCTTACGAGACAAAATAAGTACCGTTAGATTGGTTATGAAATATATTTTCATAATAAATTTATTTTGAGACATAAATGCTAATACTTTTTACTATAAACTTGGTCAAAGTCGACATAGTTTGACCGACACGTTTCCTATAGTTGCATTATCACTAGGACGGAGGGAGTACAAGGCGGTGGCCTTTTATAGCCTCACGCCGCCAAGAAAACTACGACAGCGGACGCTGGACCAGGTCTATATTCTTAGCTGATTAGTTAAACGCAAGCACGTACGAGTACTACTCGGTTTCCGGGGCGGGGTCCAGTTCTATTTTCAGCTCACAAAGTTGAAAATCAACCAAGATCAAAGCCAAGTGCATCCTAAGACAACGATTTCGAAGTAGTATTTCCAGGTGCCTAGGTGCATGTCTGTATTCCCGGTCCCGGCCTCCGGTACCAAACTAGAAAACTGTAGCATTATCCAGTGGAATTTGAGAATATTAAATATATGGCTTTACCAAGAATAATATGGTAATATCAATATATGTAAGGTTGACCTTAACTAATATGTCTGTTTACATCTATTTGGAATGCTATTTAGAGGACCGTAGTGATTTTGAGTTAAGAGTTATACTTACTCATATCGAGTGGGTGAAGGTTCTTGTTGTTGTTCATCTAAATGGCATCAAGATGGAGATGATGAATTGCAAAAGGTGTATTGACATTTTGAGGAGAGCCAGTTATAGCATAGAGGCAAAGCAAACCTTTTTTTTTGGGGGGGGGGGGGGGGGGGGGAGTGCAAAATATCAATCATCATCTTTGAATTGTATTGACTAATCGGTAATATTATTATTTTAGTTTCATCATTTTTTGGTTAGCTGTATTGTTTATTGAACTTTTTTAGGCAGTGTGGAATCGACAGGATCAATTCCATGGTTGATAGCAATAAAATAAGAATAAATAAACCAAATATTTTGGAAAGGTAATAAAAATGTAAATAACGCATAGAGCTTATTTTTATGATTCTGCGAGCGCATGTAAATCGGAGGTACTGATAAAAAGATATATTTTTTCAAGTATAAGATTTTTTCAACTTTAAAATTTTGTATTAAATAATTGTAATAAACTAATTTTAAAAATATTGTTGTGGAAAATTGGTTTATGAATTATGATGTCACCCAAAACATATTAGTAAATAGCATATTCATATCAGATAAAGGGAGGGACTTAACTGTAACACCCTAGGTGTTTGGCTCCCATAATTGCACTTGCATTTCATAAGCATGAGCATCATTCCATTCATTTATGCATTTGTTTGGCTTGCAACATGAGTGTGCAACATGCTCTGTTAGGTTTGTTTCAAAATTGGTAGCTTATGAAATGTGAGTGGTGCAACATGTAGATACAACATGGGGGTCTCATACTTTGAAACATGGCAATGTTGGTAGTATAACATGATAAGATTGCTTGTTGCAACAAGAGCTTGAAACATATGCAACATGGTGGTGCAACATTTTAGTTGAAATGCTTGTTTTGTTTGTTTCAACCTATGTGACATTTGTAAGTTGGTGTAACCAAGGTGTACAGTAGTCAATTATGTCCTATAGTACCTTAATCACACTTAGGATCATTAGTGGAACAATGTTTATGTTGACCAAAATGACCAAATTGCCCTCCTAAGTGTTGTTGACCAAATCTTGATCTCTAGAATGCTCTAGTTTGACTATTTAGAAAATCTAGTTTAGAGATCTTGCATGGAGGTGCACCCTTAATCAAAGTTGTAGAAAAATTTATAGGGAACAAAAGTCTCAATATGGCCATCTCATGAAAATGGCTAGAATATGCTCAAACAGGGCCCACAAGCCAGGTTTTCCATGTTGTTTTCACACTTAGAAACATTTCTAAGTTGAGCACTGACTTACAGTTTCATGAGCCCCTCTTTGAGACCTTGTATCTCCCAATCTTGGCCGAACCAGTCCAAGATCCAATTGACAAAGTTGTAGTACTACTATAGCTCTACAACTTTGCTGTTATCACCTATCGCTAATTCGAGCCAGATTAGGAGATTTGGAAGCTCAAAATATTTTTGTCAGTCACCACATTGGACACCGATTCAGTTCGACAGTGGCCGACCGGTGCCAGAGTCCGGCTGTCGCGTGGCTACTCGTGCGTGCGGAGGATGCCACGGCGTCGCTCGGGCATGTCGTTGGAAGCAAAATCTAGAGCCCTGCTCGGTTTTCCTCATTTCCCTTGCCTCTCTTCTACTCTCACGTCTTTCTCCGACGAGCAGTGCCACTGCGAGCTCGCCACGGCCGCATGCGCACGTCATCACACCACAGCCCACCAAATCACGCCCACAGCTCCGCCACCACCTCACGAACCTCATCGACCTCTCCATTGGAGCAGCCGAGCTTAGGGTAAGCGGCATTGCCGATTTTCCCCGCTCGGAGTTTACCGGAGCACCGTCGCCCCCGCTGTCCTCTGTGGCTAGCACTACACAGCACTCCTCCATCCCATCTCACTCCCGTTTCATCTTTCTTGTGGCCTATAGAAGCTTAGGTGAAGATGTCATCTCGCGGTTTGAGCTGTAGAGGTCGGAACGAAAGGGAACCTTAGCGAGCTCTCGCCTCGGTCGCCATTGCCACAGGGACGAGCTTCTTCCCATTTGCTCTCTATGGCTAGCCCATGGCTGAGTTAGGGTGTGCATGGGGTGCGCCGGTGGTCGTAGTGTATCCTCCGAAGGTGTAGTGCCCTATCTCGTCGCAGTCTCACTGGAACGAGCCCTCGCACTGGGCGCGTCCGCCATGACCGTGTCTCACCGGAGTTGAGCGCCACCGTGGCCAGCCCCCGCTGGTCCGTCTCCGCTCTGCGCGCTAGGCTAGTTAGGTGCGCTTGAGGTCGATGAAGCTCGTACCAAGCTTAGATTGCCCGGAGTTGGCTGGCGCAGCACCGCCCGCTCACCGCCGTCCGCCACCACCACGGACAGCCCCTCCCCAAGCCGGTAGAGTCTAGGATTTAGGGTTCACTTGACGCGGGAGGATGAGGCGAACCTAGTGGTGCCCGTAGCCTCGCCGGAATCGTCACCGGTGGCGAGCTCCGACCACCGCCGCTCCTCCCCTGCTTCCTCTCTCTCTGTCTGGCGGGCCCCGCCTATCAGGCACGCACACGGGAGGGAAGCCGATGCGGGCCGCACGCGGTGTGGGCCGCGCTGGTGTTAAGTGGGCCGGCCCAGTAGCATGTAGGGTTTAGTTTCTGTTTTTCTTTTGTTATTTTTCACAGATTCTAATGCCATTTTGAAAAATCCATACATCAAGCAATATAGATCCAAATGAGGTGATTCCAATTGTGTTAGGCTCTGTATAAAATGTAGTAATTAATAAAAAAATAAAAAATGTATATATATGACGAAAATTCTAGAAGAATTAAATAGAAACTTAAAAGGTGTTTTAAATGGATGCAAACTTGTTAATTTTATAACTTAAGATCTAGTGCTCCAAAAATTATGCAATTTGGTGGGTGTACTATGTCATGTCTATGCTAGCTCTGGTAAAAATATGGATGCTATTGCTTGAGTAGCTTTCGAGTTATGCTCTTGTCATTTTATATTAGGAGATACTTGAATGAATTTTCATAATTTTTGTATATGTGCAATGCTCATGAAATTTTATGGAGAGTGTTCTGGTACCCTAAGATTGCTAAGAAAAATATTGTTTCTGTTGTTTGAAACTTTTCAATATGATTTCTTAATTATGCAAAAAATCAGTCTTGCTGGCTTGTGAATTTTGTGTAGGGAGTTTCTTTGGACAACTTTGGCTAAAATTTTTGTAGTAGCCTCCTGGTAGGGTATAGAGTCTCCTGTAATTTTTGTAAAATTTTTTCAGTAGTTTGCATATAAGTTTAATTTCCCACTTAATTAATTGATTAAATTAAGAAAGGAATTAAAATAAATGACTTGGGTGAACATACCTTACTTTCTGGTGGTTTCATGTCATGCGTGACCTAGTAGTGTTATTAGTTTGGTCATAAGGGTAGTTTGACACATGAGCAAATATTTAATTTTCACATTTCTAGGTTCTCTAGATAGCTGGTAGTATTTTTGGGGTTTAAACCTGGATAAAGGTGTTTGCTAGGAATCTTGTGAATACCAAAGTGGTAGTAAACTTGTTAAACTAGCTTGTGTCAAAATTTGGTGGCATTTGGGCCAGTAGTTTAGGAGTTGTGGCTATTTAAAGTGGCTGTCCAGAAATGACTGCTCTATGTTTGGAGAGGACAGATTTCTGGAACTTTAAGAATTTGACTAGGTAAACTTTTGAATAAAATATTGAGGTCTGAAAGTAAATTGTAGAGCATTTTATAAGCTTTTCAGATTATCTTGTGTGATACCATTTGGATTTATGTGTCTCCAGTTATGGGGCAAATACTTAGCTACTGTCCAGAATGGTGTTGTGCTATTTTGTGCTTGGGTTTGTGTGAGCCTAAGCGATGTTACTCTTGTCAATTGTTTAGGTGCTAGGTCCTTAACTGAGGAAGAACAATTGTACATTAGGTTGTGTAGACTTGATAAGTACATCTCTACCGGAGAAGATATTTGCACGTATTGTAAAGTGATTTGAATAGAGCATTAGTGTTGCTGTAGTTCACATTGAATTCACTAAGCATGTTGCATTCATTCTTATGCATCCATGAGATTCATTTGTGCATTCATGCAATAGGTGTTCCGAAGGGGTGACACTCCTAGAATTCAAGAAAGCACTTTCGGAGGAGGATCAGGAGCAGCCGAGGGAGCCTGAAGAACCAGCCGGCGAAGGAGTTCCCGGAGACGAGCTACCTGAGTGCCCGACCACCGTCCTTTCTCTTTCCTGAAAGAAGCCCCGGTGCATGCTGACCCAAATATTACTTTTACTTGTTTACTACATTAAGTTGTAGGAGTTGGGTGAAAACACTTGTTGCATTATATCTATCCTTGTCCAGATATAGAACTTGAATCCCAATTAAAGTTTAGGCACGTGTTAATGCTTAGCCCTGCTTAGTGCAGTAGAAGTTGGATGATTTCCGGTCATCCGCGAGATTTAGGTGAAGTGGGTCACGAGTGGCTATATTTGCTATCGTGGATGGAACCATGCCTAAAAATAAAATTGAGATCGGGCGGGAGTTCGATAGTGCAACCGCAAGACACTTCACGTCTTGGGAGCGAAGCTATGCCCGTCTGAGTCGTTTAAGGACCGATTCGCTGTATGTCCTTGAGTCATGTTGAACGTAGTCCAACACTTAGTTGCCCGGATAAGCCGTTCCGACCGCAAAGCCGAGTAATACAGTTCAGGCCGGGAATTGAAGGGTAGGTCACATCTTGAAGGAAGTAAGGATGTGCTTGGGGATATTGGCGTGAGACTAAGGGGGTTATAATCCTTATCACCTGGCAGAGTGTTGCCCTTGGGGATACGGCATCAGTCGAACCCATGACTCCTGAATTATACCAAAGGTGGCTTGTGCGACCCTGGTAAGGGCCTGCACGGTGAGTGTTAGAAATAACCCTACAGCTGGATAGAAATTCGATTCGAATCATCGTCGCTCCTAGTTAGTGAACACTTGACTTGAACAGCGGCAACGTAGATTCCATTAATTGAACAGATGGTTAATTGGATAATGAAGTACATGTTGCCTTAAATTTATACCTGCTATGGTTATTTATTGTTTGCTTAATCATTAGATGATTGCTTAGTACAGGTGCTAGGATAGCTGACAAGTTAATGCTAAAATAACTGCTAGTACAGGTTAAAAGAGTTATTACTACTTATGCTTTTCCGCAAAACATGATGTCAGCCAGCTCCACTTTAAGAAAGCCTTGCATGATTCTTGGTGTATTTTATTTTCCGTTTCGATGGGTAAGTCTAGCTGAGTACATTCTCGTACTCAGGGTTTATTCTCTCCTGTTGTAGATAACATGCTATATCAGGGCTTCTGCAAGAATTGCCTCCACCCGACGGGTGACGAGGACTAGATCACTCGGACGTGATCGTCTTTTAGTTTACTTCCCTTAATGCTTTTGTGGGATGTTGATTTTGTAAGACTAGTAATGATATTTGAACTAAGTGTGTGTTTATGCTTCCGCTACTTTATAAACTTATTTGTAATAATTGTGACTCCGTGGTGTTGTAAGTGTACCTCCGAACTAGTTGTGAAATATAACGTGTGACGTGTTATGTTGAATGATGCGATCTTGGTTGTAAGCGAGTTGGTTTAAAATCCTTCGTGATTTCGATTGACTACCGAGATTATATGGGCTCAAGTTCGAAAATTTAAGCGTTTCGAGCGCTTGTTTTTATACTTGTGCTCTTATAATTTGGTCGGTTCTGCAGAAGTGCGTGTAGTATTGTGCGCACTCGGTTCAGGATCGTGGACCATCCAGGGGAGGAGAGAGCGGTTCACCGTGAACCATGTCCACCGAGGTTTGTTGGTGGTATATGTGTATTTGTAATGTATTGCTGGATTTATTTTGTTTAAGGAAAATGGCCGTATTTCGCAGGCATGACATCAGGTGACGTCAACAAGCTAATAAGCAACAAGGCAGACGATGTTCTCGGCCGGTGCTTGCTCTGCAACCTGCTTGCGCGGCTGAGTCCGGGGCCCTGCTTGAGTGGCGCAGGGATGCCCGCGACCTGCCTTGCAGTGTCCAGGGCCGGCCATCGCCAGAGCTGCCGGCAGTGGCTCAAGTGGCGGCGCCATGTGGGGGATTTAAGTCCACGCGTACGCACAGCGGTGCGAGCGAGCGGGCGTGGGGACAGCCATCCGGCGACCCCGGCGGCCCGGCGAACCCGCCGCGGGCGGGGGGTGCACGGCGCAGCGGCCCCGGCCACTGTGGCGCGTGCGGGGGTTGCGGACGTGGCGCCCCCGACCATCCCGGAGCGGCATCAGGGGCCCTGCGCTGGAGGCGCGGCGGCCCCGGCCGGCCTGGCGCGGGCGAGGCCCAGCGACTCCGGCGCAGGTGGGGGTACGGGCGCAGCGGGCCCGGCCGGCCCCGCGCGGGCGAGGTGGTGGGGCTGGAGAGGCGCTCCCCCGAGCCGCTGCGGCCAGCGCGCCCGTGCACCGCCGCCGGTGAGCCAGCGCAGCGCTGCCAGCGACGGGAGCAACGGAGGTTTCGCGAAGGCACCGGCGGCAGGCAGCGCACGGAGGCGGCCGCTTTTTGGGCCTCCCGCTGCGCCGCCATGTCAGAAGAGAGGAAGGTGCAAGAGGGTGGCAACGGCGGCGGGGGCAGGCGGCGCGAGGCCGCGGCGACCTCGGGGCGAGGGCGCGGATGGTGGCCGGCAGCGTGGCCCTGCAGGGGTGTTGCCGGAGGAAGGGGTGGCACCCGGCTGGATCGAGGCCGAGGAGAGGCTGCGGGAGAAGAAGGTTCGGGCGGCCGTACGGGTTCGCGAGGAAGGGAGCAGAGAGGAGCGGGGAGGCCGAGCGAGGCAGGGGACACGTGGCAGAAGAAATGAGCCTGATCCTATGGGGCAGATTTCTTTACTGTAAGATAAGTGACATCATGTGGTTATATATCTTAAATCAACTATTTTGAACAATTGTTACTCAAGTTATTGTTTATGTACTGAGTCTAGTTATTCAATAATGGCACAAGTTGTTTTCCTCGAATTTTGTAAAATATATACTTTTTTGGGTATTTGGCATAAATATTTTGTAAAAAAATCATTGTTCAAATTGTGTTTTGAATACTATCTTGTCCTTCCGACAGAGTCAATATAATGTGTTAAACCTCAGTTCTCACAAGACACCGTAGAAAAAAAATATAAATTCTAGAGAATCTCACAAAAATCAGAGAGAGTGGCTATTATCAATTCAGCAAACTCTAATCACCATTGGTAATTGGTAACATTAGTTATTAGATCTAAATCACTCACCTATGCCTATGCTATTATAAAAAAATAACATAATATAAATTGATAATAATAGCTATTAGATTCAAATTATATTTTCTAAATATTATCCACCTTTGCATAAGTATAAAAAAAATAACATAAAGTAACCTTTGTAAAGATACATCTATATTATCATTGACAATAGTAACCATTAGATACAAAGTGTGTTTTCTAAATGCTACCTGCCTCTGCCATTATAAAAAATATTGTTATGTATGTTGGTTTTTGCGATTAAGTAGGTGAATGAACATTATTATTAGGTATAAACAAAAGAACTAGTGCTAAGTGCTCTATTTGTTGGACCCATTGATAGGTCTCATATTAAGGATACACATTGTTTAAATTATCATGTTGAGACATGTTGGTTGGCCACGGAGGATTCAATCGGTTCTCGAATTCAACGAGTAGCTATCTAGTGGTCGCCGCGGACTGCGGACACATTGATCGGTTCCTCGTTTAGCCGTGGTTACACACGGACAACTCGGCTTCCAAAGCTCGTCGATGGATCATATTATGGATATATGGGTACGTACAGCGCGACGAGAGGCCAAGTTGACAGGGGCCGCGGCGATGGAGGTGGCGGACGACCACGCTTAGCCTCTGATTATGTTGCACTTGCACCAACAGAAGTACAGAACACGCATGCAATGGTCATGGTCACCACGTACGTACGGTACCGGCAGGGGCAGCCCCTGGGAGTGTTGTACGTGACAAATCCATCGGAACAGAGCAGGTCCTTGTGACCATTCCGTGTGTGGTACTGCACTTGCGGTCCTGTTCCTGCAGAGACAACGACTAGTGTGCCTAGGCCGGTAAACTTTTCTATAAAAAAGACTTGGTTGATTAATAAAGATGAAGGTACTATATATAGTTGTATCTTCTTTTTAGCGGAGCTAATATCGTAGTAATAATAATACGTACGATATGATACGATACGAGATATGATGTATGCTCGTTGGTGGCTAGCCTGCATTGGACGCTAGCTAGCTACGCGGTTTTCAGCGCGCGGTGCAATTCAATTCAATTCATTCCTACGCATACGTCCTCTTATTTATATTCGTTGAACGTACTTTTTTTTGCGTGCCTGTTGTTCAGTTTGGAAACGAATTCTCTCCTTGCCTACTGTACATGGACTGATTCAACTCATTCAATTCTTCGCATGAATTGAATTTAGCTATTCGCCTACAGTTCGGTCGGATTCAATGACCGGGTCGCGTGCGCCGGACTGCGATTCATCAAATTTGATCACGAACCACTTATGCTCGATATCGATAATCTCACAGTCCATTTCAATATGACTTGCAGCATTTCTGCCGGCCGACCCCTGCTTTTGCTTGCTATCAAATGTGTAGGAGAGTAGCTTTGCCGTCGTCCAAAGTCCAAGTAGTGTCCAAGTATGCTCCGAGAAAGCGGCGGCGGCTGGGCCTGGGCGCGACAAAACTGTCCAGCGGTGGTCGGTCAGCCGGAACACAAGACCAACGCAACGGCCAGCGAAAGTTTGCTATGCTAGTACTAGTACTACTTCTGGAATTCTGGTGTGCATGCTATATATTGCTGGCAGATAGCCTTCCCATATCTAGTGCTTTTAACCACGATTTCGCTCCGTTGTCCCTAAAAATAAAAGGAATTCCATCCATCTGACAATTCATCCATTTTCCAAGTCTCAAGTCGATCTTGATGCATGCTTACCGACGCAAGATGTATGCTCGTTGGTGGCTAGCCTGCATTGGACGCTAGCTAGGTACGCGGTTTTCAGCGCGCGGTGCAATTCAATTCAATTCATTCCTACGCATACGTCCTCTTATTTATATTCGTTGAACGTACTTTTTTTTTGCGTGCCTGTTGTTCAGTTTGGAAACGAATTCTCTCCTCGCCTACTGTACATGGACTGATTCAACTCATTCAATTCTTCGCATGAATTGAATTTAGCTATTCACCTACAGTTCGGTCGGATTCTATGACCTGGTCGCGTGCGGCGGACTGCGATTCATCAAATTTGATCACGAACCGCTTATGCTCGATATCGATAATCTCACAGTCCAGTCCAATATGACTTGCAGCATTTCTGCCGGCCGACCCCTGCTTTTGCTTGCTATCAAATGTGTAGGAGAGTAGCTTTGCCGTCGTCCAAAGTCCAAGTAGTGTCCAAGTATGCTCCGAGAAAGCGGCGGCGGCTGGGCCTGGGCGCGACAAAACTGTCCGGCGGTGGTCGGTCAGCCGGAACTCAAGACCAACGCAACGGCCGGCGGAAGTTTGCTATGCTAGTACTAGTACTACTTCTGGAGTTCCGGTGTGCATGCTATATATTGCAGATAGCCTTCCCATGTCTAGGCCCAGTTTAGATCCAGAAAATTTTGTAAAAGAACAGTAGGTTTCTCGTCACATCGAATCTTTGGACGTATGCATGAAGTATTAAATATAGATAAAAAATAAAACTAATTACACAGTTTAGACGAAATGGACGAGACGAATCTTTTAAGCCTAATTAGACCATGATTAGACACTAATTGTCAAATAACAACGAAAATGCTACCGTTGCATTTTGCCAAAAATTTTGGCAACTAAACGAGGCCCTAGTGCTTTTAACCACAATTTCGCTCCGTTGTCCCTAAAAATAAAAGGAATTCCATCCATCTGACAATTCATCCATTTTCCAAGTCTCAAGTCGATCTTGATGCATGCTTCCAAAGAAAACGGAAGACACGCTACGAGACTGAACAGCCGGCCGTGTCATCCCCGCGCGCTGTATAGTAACCCGTGTGTTCCTGCCAGAGATACTAGTGTCCGTGTCCGGACATCCACAAGAAGGCTCGCGCCGCCCTATTTCACACATGTCTGCGTGTATGCGGAAAACGCTGCACGTGTTATGTTTCACTCGCACACGAGGGGACCACCCACACCGCTTCGTTTTCCGTGCGCATGCACGTGTAGACTGCCCGTGCTCACCACTTCCTGCGTGCATGGGACTGCCCACGCCTGCTCCCTATCGCGCTCGCACGCGGGAATCCATGTGTTTCGCTTGTGGATGCGCGTCATATGACTCCCACCATTCCATCCCAGAGTATACGTTTGAAACATGAAACACTTGCTATAATATATGTCTGAAACAGATGAAACATTTAAAATATAGGAGCCGTTCGGCTGTACTGATAAGCCGGCTGAAAAACACTGTTGGCTGATTTGTTGTGAGAGAAAAATAATGTTCCGGCTAAAAAAACAAGCTGAAAAAGACGGATTATAAGCTGAATGAACAGGGTCATACGCTTGCAATATACGTGTATAACTATTGCAACATAGACAACATCCAGATAAAAACACTTGCAACATATGCAACATCCGGATAAAACACTTGCAACATATGCAACATCCGGATAAAACACTTGCAACATACGTTTGAAATAGATGAAATAATTTGAATAGACAGTTGAACCATATGTGTGTAACCATTGCAACATATGCAATATCCAGATCTACTTTTGCAACATTCATATAAAACGCTTACCTCTGAAACATATGTTTCTAACATATGCTTTAGCGCAACATGGGTGGGGCGACGTGGTGAACTGGCGCGGTGCAGGCGGCCGCGATAGTGGATGGACACGCCCATTGCGGGCGAGCCGGGTCTGGCTAAATCCGCGTCACAGTGGAGGCGGCCCTGCGGAACAAGTTTTGGCATGCAAATGGCGTGTTGGAGGCGGCCGCAGCCATGGCAAACAGATGGAGACGGTCATGGCGGACAGACGAATCCGCGAGCGGCGCAGTCACGATGCGCGATGGGTAGGGTGAATCTGCACAGGCAGGAGTGAGCGGTGGAAGCAGGGCAAGTCGTTCGGACGCCTTGCTAGTATCATTATCGGTGCCCCTGCTTGTTGCCTTTCGAATTATATCCTCTCTGTGTGCTTCGGTCAGATTCAACAAGTCGTCACGGCGGAATGCGGTAGATTGATCAAATTCATGAGCCGCTGCTACCTCTAATGACCGTTTCTTCACGCCATCTGTTGTTCCGCTAATCCACTCCCAGAAATTAGCGGTGCGGGCCCTAATTTCATTGTTCTCCTTTGGAGGTGGCAAAACTAGCTAGCGCGGTGGGGGCTCCTATGCGCCAACCCAGGGGGCATCGAGCCACCCGTCGACCAGGTGGCACTGGGCCTCGCCCCTGCCCCGTGTGGCCCACTGTAGCCCACAAGCCCGCGTTGCCTTCTTCCTTGCAACTGCAATCACCGCCTACGCCTTCTCCCTCCTCGCGACGCGCCGGCGCTACCCTGACGCCCACCGCCCACTGCCATGGCCTCCTTCTTCCCCTCCCCCACCCTACTCCTGCCGCCGCCATGACCATGCTCTCCGGCGAGCCGTGACGCCCTGCCCGAGCCTGGCCAGGTCACCGCCAGCTCCCCTAAACTGCCCGGTGAAGGCCCAAGTTTGGTTTTGTTAATTAATGACACCAAGTTGCTAATGCCATTATGACAAGTGAATTGAGTTAGGCATAGCAACACATGTGATGAAGGAGCAAGGAGCATGATGGTGCATGGATATGAAAATGACGATCATGATGGAGATGCACATGAAATGATGATCATGGTGATCAAACATGAGGAGATGGACATGAAACAAAGGGATCAAGGCAAAGGTATAATCAAAGGATTTGCTTTTGCCGGTCTAAGGTGAGTAGAGAAGTGATTGACCGGGTTTAGGATTGACAGCCGACTATCAAGAGGGGCAATCACGGTTAGCTCATGAATCAAGTGCTACTAGGTCATTATCTTGAGCATATGCATTAGGATCTAGTAGAGAGCTAACGTAACGCCTTGAAAAATCATTGTGAAAATGCTAACACATATGCACATGATGGTGTACACTTGGTGGTGTTAGCACATTTGTGAAGGCGGTGGAGTTTGAGCGGTAGAGAGAGGTTTGGGGTCCTCTCTCCCTCCTACCAAGCTTGCGAGCATGGGATTCAGGCGTTTTTGAGAAAATGAAATACCTATTTTCCATTGCGCCGGAGGCGAGAAAAGGTGGCGAAAGTCTGGAATGTTTATCACTGAAAAACTTCGATCGGACGCTGGACCAGACGCGGTCTAGGGTGGACCTACGCATTTGGTCAGTAGCAGCTGCTGCAGAGATGCGCGGGCTAGGGTTTCACACCGGACGCGTCCGGTTGCGAGTGGACCCTTACTGGACTCAAACCAGACATCGGGTGTAGCGCGTCCGGTCGGTCAAGCAGAGCGTCCGGTCACTCGTTTGACTGTTGGAATGCTGAGTCGACCGTTGAGATCAGACGTTTGGTGTTGAACACGGAGGGACACGTGGATGGCATAGGGCGAGGGACGCGGTGCAGCGCGTCCGGTCAGTTCGACCGGCGCGTCCGGTCGATCCAAAAAATCGCCCAGTGAAGGGGTAACGGCCTTATTCGTTCATGGTGCTATAAATAGATGGTGGCCGAGTTTGGGGAGCTCACTCTTGCACTTCTGAACACTTGAGGCATACTTTATCCTAGAGAACACTCTCTCCACTCATCTCCTTGCTTGGTTGCATACTCTAGAGAGATTGAGTGAGATTCAAGTGCGTTGCATTGAGAGTTGCATCTAGTGGCACTGGATCTTCGAGTTTGCTATGGATTTATTATTACTCTTGGGTGTTTCCCGACACCCTAGATGTCTTGGAGCAGCGGTGGTGATTGAGCTCGTGATTGGAGACTTGTTCGAGCCTTCACCAAGTGATTGTGAGGGGTTCTTGATCCTTCCCCGCGGGAGTTCATGAATTGGATACTCTAGTGGAGCTCGTGGCTTGGAGGATCCCCATCTTATGAGTAGATGTGCGGCACCCACTGAGGGTTCAACTCTTGATAGTTGATTAGCTCACGATCCATCAAGTGGGTGCATCGTCACAACGAAGAGTAGATTGCCGGGAAGCAAGTGAACCTCGGTAAAAAATCTAGTATCATCTCTTGCTGAGGATTCTCATTGTGATTGTGTGTAATTGATTCTTTGGATACATTTCATCTCTACACCGTCGGTATAAGAATCAATTCACTCCTCTTTTACATTCTTGCACCATATTTTGTCTAGTGTGCTTAGAGTAGTTTGTATCACGTAGGAGTAAGTAGCTTAGTGACTTAGCTTGTGGTGTGAATTAGAGATCATAGCCTTGTTAACTAGAATTGTGTAGGTGGCTTGCTTAGCATAGTTGAGCTAGTGTTATAATTAGCTTCGCCATCTTGTGTTCTAACTTTGTTGTTGTGTAAAGTTTGTAGAAAATTGTAAAAGTCTATTCACCCCCCCCCCCTCTCTAGCCATTTAGGACCTTACAAGTGGTATCGGAGCCGAGGCACCGTTTGATTAAGGCTTAACAATCTCCGGTGAAGAAATGGCTCAATTGAGTTTGCATATCAACAACACCAAGAAGGCACCATAATTTGATGGCACAAATTATGCATATTGGAAGGTTAAGATGACCGCACACTTCGAGTCAATCAATAGAGAAGTGTGGAAGGTCGCTAAAACAAAATTTGAGGTTGCAAATCCAGAAGCACCAACTCCGGTGGAAGAAAAGAAGCTCCAATGCAATGACATTGCTATTAGTGCTCTTCATGAAGTGCTTGATGACAAGACCTTTGAGCAAGTGAAGAACATAAAAGTTGCTCATGATGCTTGGGCAAAGCTTGAAGAAACATTTGAAGGCATCGAAGGCACCAAGACCGCCAAAGCTTATATTCTTTAAGAAAAGTTCTCTAGCTTCAAGATGCAAGAAGATGAGAGTGTGCCGGAGATGTTTCATAGGTTGCAAGTTATTGTAAATGAGGTCAAGACACTTGGAGAGAAAGTGAAGGACAATCAATTCTCTATGAAACTCTTGAGAAGCTTACCTAAAAGATTTGACATGTTGATCACCGTGCTTGTGAGGACAACCTTGAAAGATTCAACACCTCAACAAGTATTCCAAGAAGTGATGACCGATGAGTCATATAGAGAAGATGATGAGAAGGAGTTGGTCAAGAAGAAGAAGAAGAAGGAAAGTGAGAAGAAGGATGATGAAAAGAAGAAGAAGAAGAGTGTGGTATTCAAAGCCACTACATCCAAGGGCAAGTCCAAGATTGAATCATCAAGTGATGAAGACTCAAGCTCTTATGATAGTGATGACATTGATGAGAAGATGGCTCTTTTTGTCAAGCAATTTAGCAAATTCATGAAGAAGAAATGTTATCGTGCAAGAAGGAGGAAGAACTCATCCAAGAAGAATGAGCAAACTATGAGATGCTTTAGATGTCATAGCAAGGACCATCTCATCGCCAAATATCCTTATGATAGTGATGATGAAGATGCTATCAAGAAGGAGCAGAAGAAGCAAAAGAAAAAGCAAAAAAGGAAGGAGAGCTCTCATAAGAAGAAGAATGATTCTCATGTTGCTACATGGGATAGTGATGATGAGGACTACAAGAAGAAGGGGAATGCTAGCATTGCTATTCAAGAGAAGAGCTCCATATTTGACACTCTATCATGCTTCATGGCTAAGGCCGCTAAGGTATCATCCGACGATGAGAGTGATCATGATAGTGCTAATGATAGTGATAGTGATGATGATGATCTAACTAAAGATGAACTAATCACTATGCTAGAAGATTGCACTCAATATTTTAAAAATCTAGAAAGGAGTGCAAGGGCTTGCTTAAGGATAAGAAAAATCTTATGCAAGAATTTGATGAGCTTAGGGCATCTTATGAGAATCTAAAGGTAGACCATAAGAAGCTTCAAAAGTCTCACTCTAAGCTTGAAGAAGCTTATTCCTCTCTAGTTGAAAAATGTGAAAACATGCCAACTAATGTTGAGAAAGCTAAAACTTGCAACATAGGCATGTCATGTGATATAATTAATGAATCTTTTCATAAGCCTATTGTTATTGCTCTTACTAACCCTTCATGTAGCACATCTATATCATCCTCATCTAGTAGTGACAGTTTCACTAGTGATTCCACACTAAAAGTTGAGAATGAGATCCTAAAGAAGAAGGTAAAAGAGCCCAATCACACCTTAGCTAAGGCTTATGGTGGTGAGGACCACTTGCTTATGTGCTTGAGTAGCCAAAGAGCCTCTCTCTACAAAGAGGGATTATGCTATAACCCCAAGAAAGGCAAGGCCACTTTTGCTCCTCACAAGACTCGTTTTGTGAAGAACAATGGTAACTATTGCAAAAGTTGTAAGCAAGTTGGTCACATAGAGCAACATTATATGAACAAGAAATCCAATGCTAATGTATCCTCAATTAAGTTTGATTCTCTCTATATGCTTACCAAGGGTACTAATGGTGTTCATGCTAAGTTCATTGGTGCACCATGGATGGACTCAAAGAAAAAAGTCATTTGGGTACCAAAGAGCTTGGTCACTAACCTTGGAGGACCCAAACAAGTTTGGGTACCTAAAAAGAATTGATCTTGTCTTGTAGATCAATTATAAAACCGGAGGAAGGCATTGGGTGCTTGATAGTGGGTGCACTCAACATATGACTGAGAATTCTTGTATGTTCAAATCAATTGATACAAGTCAAAATGGTGGTTTTGATGCTATCACTTTTGGCAATAACAAGAAAGGCAAGGTCAAGGGGCTTGGTAAAATTGCTATCTCAAATGACATGAGCATATCTAATGTATTGCTAGTTGAGAGCTTGGATTTCAATCTTTTGTCGGTAGCACAACTTTATGATCTTGGCTTCAAGTGCATATTTGGTAGTGATGATGTTGAAGTCATAAGTGTTGATGGATCAAATTTGATATTTAAAGGATTTAGACATGGTAGCTTATACTTGGTTGACTTCAATGATAGTGAGACACAATTGACATCATGCTTGCTTAGCAAATCTAGTAGAGAAAAATATTTCCTTGGCCCTACTGAAAGTACCTCTTAGTTTCTTGGCCCTTTTTGCATCGAATTTGGTTATTTGGCCCACTATTGAGTTCTTGTTAGTTTCATGGCCCTTCCATCCATTCTGTGACTTAACAATGTTAAATGGTATGCGAAATGACTTTTTTGCCCCTGGCAGCTAATGGAAGAGATCATGGAATCAATATATATATATATATATATTCAAGCATGGAATCAATATATCTCATATAATTCAAGCATATGATAGCATCCTCCATACAGACCAATTGTTCAGGTTCACAAATACATGATCAAAGAGTGCACAATTGTTCAGGTTCACAAATAATAGCAGCCTCCATACAGAACATGTTCAAGCTCACATGGCATCAAATTTGAGAACAAGCATATCTAAAGTCAAAGACTAAGCCTTCTTTTGCTTCTAGTGCTCATTGTAGGGCTAGGTGGTTGTATTTTTTTGCTTCTAGTACCCATGGAGGGGTTGTCTAGTGGCACATTTGTAGGTCTCACATTCTTAGTACCTAGCACTTGCTTCTTCTTTGTGGGTTTCACCGTCTTGTTTCCTTTGGCCTTGAAATGTCTCTCTATGTGTGATTCATGCTCGATGGGAAGTGCTTCCGGCTGGTTTGAGCCACTCCTTGAACTGTACATAAATTTTTAGCAGCAAATGATGTTAATTCAATTGTGACTAGTCGAATGAAAAAAAAAATCAGCAGCAGATAAACTCAATTCAGTATACCTTTTTGATAGTCCAGAGCCACCTTTACCCTTAGTCTTACTTGAAATCTCCAAGCTTTGGATGTTATATGATAGATAGCATATATTTAGTATCATTAGTACTAAAAAAATTCAGCACTAGTGTCAATTACCTTTTAGATGCTTCAGGAGTTCGTTCATCACTTTTTCTTTTTTTGCTAGATGTTGATTCCAAGTTTTGACTAGAGGGACACAATCAATGTTTAGTATGGATGACTTATTTGAAATAACAGATAGAGGAGGTAATAATTTGTAAACCTTGGTGGAAAAGACATGGTTGCAACAGGTGCATCATCCTCCAAAGGAACAATAGAACTTTGAGTAGTTTTGGCCCTCTTCTTTGGTGGCCCCCTACATGAACAAAGCATATCATCTCTATGTTTTGCAGGAAAGAAAAACATAAATGACAGTAGAAATAGACACATTATTACTTGATTGTTTTCATAGCTTCTATGTCTTCTGGTTTTCCTTTCTTACAGTTATGCCAGAGATGTCCATAGTCCCCACAAATAGGACACTTGTGCTGCCCTTTCCTTTTTTCTTGTCACCATTGCCTTTATGCCTCTCGGTTTTGGGCCTACCTGCTACTGTTGTCAGTAATGGTGGATGCATGAAAAAGCCATGGTTGGACTTAGGCCACTGTGACTTGTTAGGTATAGCAGGAATTAGCTGATTATATGTAACTCGATATTTCTCAACTGAGTAATACAAGTCAACATATTTGGCAATTGGTTCATCAGGAAGTGATGTGATGAATGCTAATGCATGCTTGCAAGGTATGCCCAAAACTTGCCATTTCCTACAAGTGCAAGTCATGTCTTGTAGGTTGACCACAAACCGAAATCCAGTACCTCCCATTACAGTCACTTCAGCTATATTTTCTGAACATTCTTCTACTTCCAAGTTTAGCTCTCTACTCTTCTCATTCAATTCCCTTATTAGATGAGGTAGAATCAAACCATGAAATTTCTTTGAAACTTTCCTTCTTTGGTTCCACTTGCTCATGAGCATTTGCCTAATCTTGTCCATTAAATCATCCAAGTGCATGGACTTGTGCTGTTTAATCCAATTGTTGAAGCATTCAGCAATATTGTTGGTCACATAGTCTACTTTGCTTATAGTAGAGAATTGGCTTCTTTTCCACAATTTTTTGTGCCAATTCCTTATATAGTTAGTTGCAGCAGGCTTTTCTCTCTCCATGGCAACCCAATTTTTTTCAAACAAATATAGGTTCCATGAATAAGCAGCTGCCCATAGGAGGTCATCAAAAACCTTTCCGTGAAATCTTTTTTAAAATTGGTCACCAAATGATACATGCATTCCCTATGTTCAGCCCCTAGAAATACTTGACCCACCCCAGCCATCACAGCCTGTCCAGCATCAGTGCATATGGCTAACCCCGAAGGTGACCCAATAGCCTCTCTAAGTTGACTCATAAACCAGATCCAATTTTCATTAGTCTCTGAATCGAAGACTCCATAGCAAATAGGATATAACCAATTATGACCATCTACTACAGAAGCACTAGCTAATTGACCCTTAAACTTTCCTGTCAAGAACGTGCTATCTATTGCAAGGTACAGTCTGCATCCATTAAGAAACCCATCTATGCAAGGCTTCAATGCAAAGAAGAATCTTCTAAATCTGATCTTGTCATTAACAATGTGATGGTCAATAATGACTAAGCTACCAGGGCAACAAGCTTCAATTTGTGCTTTGAACCTATAAAGGTTGTCAAAACTACTATCCCAATCTCCATAAAGTTGTTTCATTGCTAGCTCATTACCATCATAAACTCTATGATAGGGAATTTGTACCTTATGGTGTACTTTTATCTTCTTGACCAGTTCCTTTGCACCCAAAGTTGGATCGGTTATGAGGAAGTCCTTAATCTTTTCACAAATCCAATGCTTGGTTGCATTCTTCACCTTCTTCTTCCTTCTGCTACTAGAACACTTGTGACCAAAAGGATGTTTTCTGACCTACAAAATAGGAACATAAAACCAATTAGTAATTAAGGTTCAAAAATTACTGAAAAGGATGTTTTCTGACCTACAAGGGATACAAAAAAAATTAAGGTTCAGAAATTACCGTCATAGTGGTACTGCCCTTACTTGTAGATGCATACAACCACCATGGACAATTGTCCTTGTCCCTTCTAGAACAATATGCTCTGTATCTTTGGGGTCCACTTTTAGCAATATTAAACTCAAATTGGCGTTTGATTGCATACTGAGAAAGAGCCAATCTAAAAACAGCCATGCTAGAATAAGTGGCGCCTACTACCATTGGAGGATCATCTTGGTCATACTCAGCATTTCTCAAATTATTTCCATCAATTATTGGGACCTCATCTTCTTCCAGTACCTCAACATCATCATCTTCTTCTTTGTTATCATCTTCCTCCTCTTTCTCATCTTCCTCATCTTCCTCCTGGGGCTCATCACCTCTATTCTGATCTCCAATTGGATAATTCACAACTACAATTGCATTATGTGGTACATTGTCCAAGTACATTCCCTCTTCATCTACACCTACATGCTCATTCTCTGGTGCAGGATTTCTAAGGTAATTATCCTCTTCAAGCTCTATGTTGTTCTCAGGTTGGCTATCATCAACATTAAAATCCCACTGAGTGACTGGCTCATGTGGATCAGAAGGCCCTTGATATAAAATGAACATGATGATAACCTTGCTCTTGTAGTGCTTACTAAACATACACATCAAATCTTGGTCAGATTTTATTTCTGGGAAAGCTTTTTGAGCTTCATCATAGTACTGAACATGAACTACTTCCATATAGCCTAGACGATATTTCTCTACCACTGATTCGACAAAATCATTAAAATTTGTTCTATCTGAATCCACAGCCATCTCAAAGCTAAAACATTTACAATCCTTCCTATGAGTCTTTCTGTTTCCCAACAATTTGATTTCCAAATTGATAGTACAATCATATCTGTTAACATAACCAATACTCTATATTCACAACCATGCAAATTTGTAGGTGTCGCAAATAATTGCTAGGAATACTAAACATACACTCACCCTCCGAGGAAGTTCGCCTCCTTTGAGTCCTGAACGCGGCTGCCTGTGAATCCCTGCTACCCGACGGCGCCCTCGCTCGTAGCGCCCTTCCTCGCGTGGCTAGCGCCCAAGCTGCCACGGTCGGCACCCATGCTCACGATGCCCTAGATGGCGCGGCCAGCACCCAGGATCATGGCACCCTCGCTGTACTGTCCTTCCTCCAAATCATGGCCATCAGTAGCCTCACCCACAGTGTCATCGCTTGCTACGCCCTGCTCGGTTAGCCCCTTGGCGCCCTAGCTAGTGTGGCCGGCAGCTAGGGCCATGGCTTCCTTGCCCATGCACCCAGCCACCTAGTCCGCGCGCTGCCTCATTTGGCCGGTGACCTGCCCCGAATCGCCCTCACGCGCGCGACCGGTGGCTAGCCCCTCCCGCGCGCGCCCGGTGGCCCGCCCCGCGGTGCCCTCCCACGCACGCCCGGTGGCCTCCCTCACGCACCCAGCCGCTAGCCAGAAACTAGCCGAGACGTCGCGTTGGGGCGCAGCCGAGGAAGATCCACCGCCGGCCAAGGTGGACCTGCCGGGGGGCCATCGTCGGAGCCGCCCTCCATGCCTAGTGCGGCGGCTAGGGTTTCGCCCAACGCCGCCCCGATGCCGCTCTATTTTTGCGATACGAAGAAGCTGCGCCTCTGATTCTACGAGTCGAAGGGGTCATGGGTAGGGAAGGATATTTTGGTCTTTTTTGGGGCTGCTGCTATAGTAGCTTCACGGATCCTATAGATGGAATCGATGGAAGGGCCAAATATATAACCAAAACACGAAAGTGGGCCAAATAACCAAATTCGATGCAAAAAGGGCCAAGAAACTAAGAGGTGCTTTCAGTAGGGCCAAGGAAATAATTTTCTCAATCTAGTATGGGTTGGTTGTGGCATAGAAGGCTTGGTCATGTTGGAATGAAATAATTGAATAAACTTTTAAGGCATGACTTAGTTAGAGGCTTGAAGGATGTCACCTTTGAGAAGGATAAACATTGTAGTGCTTGTCAAGCCGACAAATAAGTTAGAAATGCACATCCTAGTAAAAGTAAAATGAGCACAACAAAGGCATTTGAGCTATTGCACATGGACTTGTTTGGGCCAACAACATACACTAGCATTGGTGGCAACAAGTATGGTTTTATGATAGTAGATGACTACACTAGATACACTTGGGTGTTCTTTCTCTATGACAAGAGTGATGTACATGATCTATTCAAGTCTTTTATCAAGGGAGTGCAAAATGAGTTTGAGACAACTATCAAGAAGATTAGAAGTGACAATAGTAGTGAGTTCAAGAACACAAGAATTGAGAATTTGTGTGATGATCTTGGTATTGGACATCAATTCTCTCCAACATACACACCTCAATCCAATGGTGTAGTTGAAAGAAAGAATAGAACTTTGATTGACATGGCTAGATCAATGCTAAGTGAATACAATGTGAGTCATCCATTTTGGAGTGAAGCCATCAACACGGCTTGCTATTGTAGCAACCGTCTCTATTGCCATGGGAAGCTTGGGAAGACACCATATGAGCTATTGAATGGAAGAAAGCCTAATATTGCATACTTTAGAGTGTTTAGTTGCAAATGCTATATTATCAAGAAAGGCACTAGATTGAGCAAGTTTGAAAAGAAATATGATGAAGGGTTGTTACTTGGTTATTCTACCACAAGCAAAGCATATAGAGTTTGGAATCTCACTAATGGCACCTTGGAAGAAGTTTATGATGTTGAGTTTGATAAAACCCAAGGATCCCAAAATGAAGCTCAAAACCTTGATGATGTGAGAGAAGATCAATTATCAAATGCAATAAAGAATATGGACATTAGTGATATAAGGCCGAGACAAGTTGATGATGATGGTGACATACATATGATTAATCAAGATGTGCAAATTGATACAAATCAAGCAAGCTTAAGTGGTACTCATGATGAAGCTCAAAATCAAGGTCAAGCAAGTGGAAGCAATCAACTCCCAATACTCCAACCTACCAGCATTGCAAGAGATCATCCATTGGATCAAATCATTGGTGGAATTCAAAGTGGTGTTCAAACTAGATCAAGATTAGCATCCTTTTGTGAGCACTACTCATGTGTGTCTCTTGAAGAACCTAAGAAAATAGAAGATGCTTTGAAAGATTCCGATTGGGTAAATGCCATGCATGAAGAACTAAACAACTTTGCTAGAAATCAAGTTTGGGAACTAGTGGAAAGACCAAAGAACTACAATGTAATTGGCGCCAAATGGGTCTTTAGAAATAAGCAAGATCAAGATGGAATGGTTGTGAGGAACAAGGCAAGATTGGTTGCACAAGGTTACACTCAAGTTGAGGGTCTTGACTTTGGAGAGATATATGCATCGGTTGCAAGATTGGAAGCAATTAGAATTCTTTTAGCCTATGCTTGTGCCCACAACATCAAGTTATATCAAATAGATGTGAAAAGTGCATTCCTCAATGGGTACATAAATGAGTTGGTCTATGTTGAGCAACCTCCCGGCTTTGAAGATGACAAGAAGCCCGACCATGTTTACAAGCTCAAGAAGGCATTGTATGGTTTGAAGCAAGCACCTAGAGCATGATATGAGAGGTTGAGGGACTTTCTCCTCTCTAAAGGGTTTAAGATGGGAAAGGTTGACACCACTCTCTTCACCAAGAATATAGGCATTGACTTGTTTGTATTGCAAATCTATGTAGATGATATCATTTTTGGATCAACCAATCAAGACTTTTGTGAAGAGTTTGGAAAAATGATGGCAAATGAGTTTGAGATGTCCATGATTGGAGAGCTTAGTTACTTCCTTAGACTTCAAATCAAGCAAATGAAGAATGACACTTTTGTAAGTCAAGGGAAGTACATCAAGGACATGATCAAGAAGTTTGGATTTCAAGATGCTAAGCCAATGAGTACACCAATGGACACAAATGATCAATTGGGTGTTGATGCTAGTGAAAACATGGTAGATCAAAAGCTATATCATTCCATGATTGAAAGTTTGCTCTATGTCACCGCTTCTAGACCGGATGTAATGTTTAGCATGTGCAAGTGCGCAAGATATCATGCTTCACCTAGAGAAAGTCACTTGAAAGCAATCAAGAGGATATTGAGATATCTTAAGGGCACTCATAATGTTGGACTATGGTATCCCAAGGGGTCTAACTTTGAATTGATTGGATATTCGAATTCCGACTATGGTGGTTGCAAGATTGATAGAATAAGCACAAGTGACACTTATCAATTGCTAGGAAGGTCTCTTGTCTCATGGTCATCAAAGAAACAAAATAGTGTTGCACTATCTACCGCCGAGGCCAAATACATTAGTGTCGGTAGTTGTTGTGCACAATTACTTTGGATGAAGGCCACCTTGAATGATTTTGAAATCAAGTTCAAGAATATGCCATTGTTTTGTGACAATGAAAGTGCAATCAAGATGACTCAAAATCCGGTTCAACATCAAGAACCAAGCACATTGATATAAGGCATCACTTCATAAGAGACCATCAACAAAAGGGTGATATTAGCATTGAGAGTATTGGCACCAAAGATCAACTAGCCGACATATTCACAAAGCCACTTGATGAGAAGAGATTTTATAAGTTGAAGAATGAATTGAACATACTTGACTTCTCCAACTTGAAATGAGTGCACCCCCACATTCTTATATGACATGCCTTCCCTTTTGACAAAGCAAGGTAAAGTTGTTTGGCATATCATTCATACTTTGCAAAGGACATGGTTAGAACATATAGACATATTTGCATGACAAATAGGCTCATTCATGAAAATCAAATGATTTTGAAGTATATATGGTACCACTATTGCTTCTATGTTTGTTTGATCTAGTGGTAGCATATGACATGTTTATGGGCTTGCAAACCTAGTGTTGAATCTAGAAAATAAGCTCATGATGTGTAATTCAACATGGCTAAGATAACCCTTATACTTTATGAGGTGTGAAGAAGCTTATCCTTGGATCAAACCGAATTAGATATTCTAGACAAGTGATCTAGATTGAACCATAATTTGGACTCTCTCATATTGATTGACTTAACTCTCACTAAAATTGGCACCTTTTTGGTGATTGTTGACAAAGGGGGAGAAGTAAGTCACAAAGATATAGAAAGGGGGAGAGAAAGCAAAAGATATGACGTTGGAAAGGGATCAATTAAAATTGAGCACACAAGTAGGGGGAGCAAGCTCATGAATCACTTGTTGCATTTGTATGTGCACTAACATGATGAATTGTTGCATTGCAAAGCTTAAATTTGTATTCATGATTGTGTGGTGAATGCTAGAAATAGATCTTGAATGATGAATTGTTGAGAGTAGCTTTACAAGTGGTATCTAGACACTCTTTGCTTATAAAGTTGATCTCACGGGGTACTTTAGTGTTTGTGATCTTTGCAAGTGATGTATTACAAGTGGTGTCTAGCTACATTGGTGCTAAGGATGGTATATATTGGCAACTCCGATGGTATCATGCTTCAAAGGTCCATTCTATATATCTTAGCATCATTTTGGTAGTAATAACTCTCCAAAAACTCCTATTTATGCATATGTGATGAATTGAACCAAACACATGAAAGCACATATGTAGGGAGAGTTAATACTACCAAAATTGAAATTGATTTTACTTTATATCTTTGTGGTGGTTGTCATCAATTACCAAAAAGAGGGAGATTGAAAGCCCAAGTTTGGTTTTGGTAATTAATGACACCAAGTTGCTAATGACATTGTGACAAGTGAATTGAATTAGGCATAGCAACACATGTGATGAAGGAGCAAGGAGCATGATGGTGCATGGATATGAAATGACGATCATGATGGAGATGCACATGAAATGATGATCATGCTGATCAAGCATGAGGAGATGGACATGGAACAAAGGGATCAAGACAAAGGTATAATCAAAGGGTTTGCTTTTGCCGGTCTAAGGTAAGTAGAGAAGTGATTGACCGGTTTAGGACTGATAGCCGACTATCAAGAGGGGCAATCACGGTTAGCTCGTGAATCAAGTGCTACTAGGTCATCATCTTGAGCATATGCATTAGGATCTAGTAGAGAGCTAACGTAACGCCTTGAAAAATCATTGTGAAAATGCTAACACACATGCACATGATGGTGTACACTTGATGGTGTTAGCACATTTGCGAAGGCGGTGGAGTTTGAGCAGTAGAGAGGGGTTTGGGGTCCTCTCTCCCTCCTGCCGAGCTTGCGAGCACGAGATTCATGCGTTTTTGAGGAAATGAAATGCCTATTTTCCATTACGCCGGAGGCGAGAAAAGGTGGCGAAAGTCTGGAATGTTTATCACTGAAAAACTTCGATCGGACGCTGGACCGGACACGGTCCAGGGTGGACCTGCACGTCCGATCAGTAGCAGCTGCTGCAGAGACGCGCGGGCTAGGGTTTCGCACCGGACGCATCCGGTCGCGAGTGGACCCTTACTGGACTCAAACCGGACGTCAGGTGTAGCGCGTTCGGTCGGTTGAGCAGAGCGTTCGATCACTCGTTTGACCGTTGGAACACTGAGTCGACCGTTGAGATCGAACGTTCGGTGTTGAAAACGGAGGGACACGTGGATGGCATAGGGCGATCGGACGTGGTGCAGCGCGTCTGGTCAGTTTGACCGGCGCGTCCGGTCGATCCAAAAAATCGCCCAGTGAAGGGGTAACGGCCTTATTCGTTCGTGGTGCTATAAATAGATGGTGGCCGGGTTTGGGGAGCTCACTCTTGCACTTCTGAACACTTGAGGCATACTTTGAGCTAGAGAACACTCCCTCCACTCATCTCCTTGCTTGGTTGCATACTCTAGAGAGATTGAGTGAGATTCAAGTGCGTTGCATTGAGAGTTGCATCTAGTGGCACTTGATCTTTGAGTTTGTTGCGGATTTCTTGTTACTCTTGAGTGTTTCCCGACACCCTAGATGTCTTGGAGCAGCGGTGGTTATTGAGCTCGTGATTGGAGACTTGTTCGAGCCTTCACCAAGTGATTGTGAGGGGTTTTTGATCCTTCCCCGCGGGAGTTCGCGAATTGGATACTCTAGTAGAGCTCATGGCTTGGAGGATCCCCATCTTGTGAGTGGATGTGCGGCACCCACTGAGGGTTCAACTCTTGATAGCTGATTAGCTCGCGATCCATCAAGTGGGTGCATCGTCACAATAAGGAGTACCTTGTCGGAAAGCAAGTGAACCTCGGTAAAAAATCTTGTGTCATCTCTTGCCGAGGATTCTCATTGTGATTGTATGTAATTGATTCTTTAGATACATTTCATCTCTACACCGTCAGTGTAAGAATCAATTCACTCCTCTTTTACATTCTTGCACCATATCTTGTCTAGTGTGCGTAGAGTAGTTTGTTTCACATAGGAGTAAGTAGCTTAGTGACTTAGCTTGTGGTGTGAATTAGAGATCATAGCCTTGTTAACTAGAATTGTGTAGCTGGCTTGCTTAGCATAGTTGAGCTAGTGCTAGAATTAGCTTCGCCATCTTTTGTTCTAACTTTGTTGTTGAGTAAAGTTTAAAGAAAATTATAAAAGGCTATTCACCCCCCTCTAGCCATTTAGGACCTTACACCCGGCCACCATTCCCACCACCTAGCTCCCCTGCCTCCCTTGACCCCCTTCCTTCTAAGCCCGCTAGAGTTGGAGATGAGGGAGGGAGAGGGCTGCCGGAGATGGAGACGAGGGCGGCGCCGGCGAGCTTGGTTGAGGCGCAGGCGCGGTGATGGGCTCTTTGGGCCGCGTTGGGCCCATTTGCTCGGGTGGAGTGAAGAAGAAAAACAGTAGGAGGGGGGTCGGCGCATGGATCGTGTCAGCGATGCTTTCCACAGCGCGGCGGTCGATTAGCCTGAACTAGGAGTTTATACGACAGAAAGTTGGGTGAGTGATACTTGACGACGCTACTCCGTCTAAAGTCGTGATAGTTAAACTTTCTCTATCATAGTAGTTGACATTATCCTTGTAGCCGTAAGAGATAATTTATTTATGGCAGTTTTCATTCACGAGGTTTACATGTTTTATAATTGGATTGGAGAGAAGCCTTCTTTAATAACTAGTTGAGTGCCCGTGCGTTGCTACGTGTAAATATAATTGAATTCTATGACATAGAACCATCATTAAAATTTGACCAATATTAAGCATCAGTTAATTCTCTATAGGATTTACACTTTAGGTCTACGAGGAACTCAACTAAAAGAAACGAACAAACAGCTTGTTTTTTCATCCGGCTTATAATCCATACTTTTCAGCTTGTTTTTTCAGCCGAAACAGTGTTTTTCTCTCACAATAAATCAGCCAATAGTGTTTTTCAGCCGGCTTATCAGCACAGCCGAACGGGGCCATAAACGGTAGTCTTTTAACCTTGAGAAGCTTGGCTGATCCTCTATACATGTTCCCCTGACCCTTATATCCTTGTTGCTTGACCAAAGCCTAAATAAATCAATCCTAAAAACTGAAATACAAAGCCATATATATTAGAAAACAAGTCATAAAGCTCACCTATCCATTAGAGGTAACAATACATGTGCCTTATCAAGGTGTTAATATGCACATACTATCCTGGTTTGAACATATAGCTAATGAACAAAACCAATGCTAATCCTAATTGATGAAAAATCAAGGCTAATCCTAGCTTAACATAGCACATGTTGTTCATGGAAGCCATCAAATATGGGGCAAAAGCTCAAAATCCATAATAGGATGTGATTGATTGTTTGTCTTGCGCAACCAAAATGAATTCATGTTCAAAATCACTTCAGGAACTCATAAACAAAAGGAATACATGGATCAGGGTACTGTAGAAGCACACAACATTTCCTGAAAAAGTAAAATTATAATAATGTAATCAATTTTATGTCATATTCAAGTACACTGATTTAAGCTTCTTGTATTCCTAAGTTCTATACGACAATCAAGTCCTAATTAGATAGTTAAGGGCAGAATTTCTACCATCTGATATTTCCAGTCCACGCCATGCTAGGCACATAAGAAATTACACAACTTGTATGGTAGTACATAGGGAAGCTTGTGCACCAGCATAACAAGATTCTATACTGGTAAATAACTGAGTACAACCATCTTAAAGTGCGTTGTATCCTTTTGTGCAGATACTACCACAGACAAACTATTTGCTTAAGCTGACCAAAAATATTTCCACATGATGTTTTAAGATCAGACACACTACAATTTACCTGATCTTAGCATAATTGCTGGTTTGAGCTATATGGAGACAAATAAGTATCAATTCTATATAGCAACGTCCAAACAAAGCATGAGCAAAGAACACAAAACACCTGAAGGCCATGTCAAGAGAAAACTAAGATCTGAAGGCCATGTCAACAAAAACTTATTACTACATCTGAAGGCCATGTCAAGAGAAATTTGACATTTCACATTTGCAGTGGCTGTAAGAATATATGGCATGTATTGCTCGCTGGCACAAAAAGCAATGACATTTTGCTGACCAGGTTACGAGCACAAGCAATGCACCTGAATGGGGTTGGTGTTGAGGAGCCCCTTAGTGCAGGCGCCTACCACTGTTGACTGAATCTCGATGGTGGACACCTCCCGGTACTACACGATCATGCGACACCACCAGCACTCTCGACGCACCTCCCCAGTCACCCCCTCTACTACCAGCATGACTGAAAATAGGTGGGCACTTCAAACCTAACACCTTTGGATTATAGTGCTGAACAGCGGTGGCACGCGTTTCATCTTGAGCAATAATAACAACAGTTCTAATGTCATACAGTAGGCAGATTACCTAACATACTATAGATAGAGTGTAGCAAAGAGGCAGATGATGTAAAACAGCAGACATTAAGCTCAGTTTTTCTTTGAATCTGAATCAGTTACATGTTACATGGTTTGCAGACAATTTAACAGAGTCATCCACACTTTATTGCGATGTCGCATGATTAAGTTGAATTACAGGATTTTCTAAGAAGGTTTCTCACCTCTGCATCTCGCTACTCAATCCAATGTTGTGCATTGCAATGGACATAGATTCCATGACACATCTAAGAGCCAGCCCTTTCTACTCTTCTCTTTGATCTTCATTACCTGCAGAAAAGAACTGAGATTAAGAACCAGGGACGGATTAAATGGAGCACTTTCGCAAAGATGGAAAAGGGCCAGAATCTAATAATATGACTTACTGACTTAATAACTAACTAATACTAATTACAGTGCATAATGAAGAAGATTGCTTATGGCCATGCTCATTTGGACATTTGTCCATGCTGCCAGCTTCTGGCAATAAAAAAAAAAGTTCATGTAGGGGTGCTTGCTAGTCATTTTTCCAAGAAGTGCGTTATGTTTTGGCTTGATAATCTTGTCTTAGCAAGGATTCCGGATATTCAAGACAGATTTACTTCAAGAAACTACAGTTAAACATCATTGCCAGCATATAAGCTACTGGAGGAATGAAAAGAAAAATACCTTCATGGGATTGGGGGTATAGCCTGCAATTCTGAGGTCACATCTCCCTTTTAAAGCTGGCAGAAGTCCTTCATCGTATGTTCCCTTCCAGGTTTCCAAGCATAGATAATAGGCTCGGTTCAACCTAGAAAAAGGCTAACCTCATGTCGCCGCATCCATCACAGTAGTAGGCCCCTCCCCCTCCGCATGCCCAGGAAGCCCTCCTGGTTGAGCGCAGCACATCTAGTTAATTAATCTGAATCCCTCTATATATAGTTAATTAACAGATGAAACTGAAATTTGTTGGAGCCCTCCCCAAAATAATTTGCAGGGTCCCAAAACCTCTTAATCAAATAGTACATGCTGAACCTCAGATTAAAACTTTGTTTGGCAAACATGAACGTAGGTTGAATGTGATATTAGTGCTCGTCACCCAAACTTTTATAAACATCTTTGCCTTTATTCAAAGCAGAAATCGGTACAAAATGAGAATACGCAATCAGTTTCCTTAAATTTTTAGATTTTGTATGATATTGTTAGTTTTCTGACATATGGCAATTGGGAGAAAACAACTAAATGTCAGAAATAGTGGCCACGGAGAAGGGCACCAGGTAGCAGTTGTTCACGAAGTCGTTGCTGCCGACGGGGAAGGCACGCTGCGTGCGCGAGGTGGCTGAATCGCCGCCGCCTCCTTCTGGCTGTCCGGCTGTCCCCATGGGCGCGAGCCGTGCCCATGACTTAGAGCCGCTTTCCTTGTCCGGGTCCGACTTCCCACACCACTGCCGCCTCCTTCGTCCCTAGTCGAGCCTCGGGCTCCTTTGTAGAACATGAAATAACTTCATAAATCACATATGTCAAGCATACTCAATTGATATACTCATCAGATATTATCTAAACATTCAATGCTTGAGCAAAAATGAAAAAAAAAGCATAATCTCTACCGTGGAGGAGGCAGATGAGGCGGCCATGGAGATGGAACCGCTCTCCGGCTGCGCAGGCGGCGACGGCGACGAGAGTCTCTTCTGCTTGGGCGGGTGGATCTTGGGTTCCCGGAGCTCCCTGGCCTCCCGAGGATCTTTCTTGGCCGTAATCTGGATCGGCGCGAGGCACAGGACGGCTTCGCCGGATACCGCTGTCGGCGCCGCACCATGACCAGGCAGGGCCATCGCGGCTGAATCAAAAGGCCCTTTCCCCGTCGAATCCTCCCTGATCATGCCGGATTGGAGCGCCACCATGCCAGATCGGGGCGCCGACATCAATGTAACCAGCACAGGGAGGGGAAGTGGTGGGGGCAGCCGGCATCATGGGGGAGATGAAGCGGTGGATGGGGTCATGCGTGGGCGGCAGTTCCGTGGCAGAGAGACCGTGGCGGGGCGAAGCGCGTGAGCGGCGGCGATTAGCGCGGCGCGGGGCGATCGGCGTGCGGAGACGATAACATTTGGGGATTTTTAGTTGTAGAGATTAAGTTTTTAGGAAAAAATATTGACATCTACATGGAGTTCAGATAAATGGTCAGCTAGAACATGTTTATGGAGAATTTAACAAAAACTAATTTGGTATTCTATATGTTGGTGTATTTTTCCTATAGACTTGAAAGAATCTTAACTTAGGAAAAAAACAAATTATAAACTATAATTATAGATGGACTGAGTATAGTTAGATTGTTTATCATTTGTGTTAGGAACCCGTGTGACAGAAGTGTCAAACAGAGTAATCCAACGGGAGTCTTTTTTTTTAGCACACTCCAACGGGAGTCTTATATATGCCTTTGAACAAAGAATTAAGGCATCCGTGGTTGAAAATTACACTCTTATATTAAATTATTAATTTGGAACCTAAAATTGCACGAAAGCTAAACTCCATGCATACATGTATACGCAGCATGTACATGCATGCTGCTGTGTCAAACCAAAAAAAAAATACGTTGAATTTCACCTCAACGAGACCCTAAAAATTTAACTTTTTTTCTTCGGCGAAGACTATCTAGCATCGTCGTGATTCTCTGGCGATTTAGGACGTGTTTGGTTTGAGGGACTAAAGTTTAATAGATGTCACGTCGGGTATGGAGATACTAACTAGAAAGACTAAACACGAGCCTAATTAGGCTTAATAAATTCGTCTCGTAAATTAATCTCAATCTGTATAATTAGTTTTATAAATAGTCTATATTTAATGTTATGCATGCGTCCAAACATTCGATGTGTTAGGTACTAAATTTTAATTGGGCAAACCAAATAGGCCCTTATTTAGTCTATGCCAACGATCAAACTGATAGAAAAGTGTATATAAAATGTTTTTCATGTCCATCAGAAGTTAGTCTTATATGATATGCCTTTGAAAGTTTGTATTAACAGAAATTGATACTTCAAATGTCATATATGTCAAACAAACTGATATTATCCATTTTTTTAATAACAGGAGGGGAAGCCCCTACTGGATTCATTTTATAAATTTTGTCTGTACAAAAGGGAAAAAAGAAGACAAAACTAAAACTGAGCAAGCCAGTCCTGAAGAAAAAATTTCTTAGTGGACTTACACTTAAGAAGAGAAAGAAAAAGGTCCTCCCTAAGACTATGCTTCCACTGCCCTAAAGAAGGTACAGCACCATCAAAGATGACACGATTGTGCGTAGTCCAAATACACCAAGCCACTAAAATTACAATCTCCATAAAGACGGGTGCACCAAAACCAACTTGGGCAGATTGCAGCCTCTCCATGATGGGTAGCGAAATATCCCAAGTAATATCAACTAGACGCCAGCACCACACACTAAAAGTGCAATCGAAGAATAAATGTTCCAGATTTTCCTCCACATTGCTGCTGCACAACACACAATCATAAGACTGCAGGTAGAAATTCTTGCGGCGCAGAAGATTCCTAGTATTTAATCTGTTCAGTAACAAGAGCCAGAAAAAGATTTTATGGCGCCCTCTGCAGCAACTTTTCCAAAGCCAAACAAATTGCCAGGGGGCTGGACTGCTGCCCACAATGGAGTTATAAGCACGTTTGCTCGTAAAGCTAGCTCCCCAGAGATACGACCAGCTATCATACACACTGTCCAAGAGCTGAAGCCCAGCAAGTAACTCTTAAAGATGATCAAGCTGCTGCGATGCAATCAGGGACAGAGGGGCAAGAAGGCATTGACTGATACTTTCGGATCCCGAGCAAAGGAGTGCAATTGAGGAAAATCCAATTTAAGAAGCCGGCCATTCCAAACAACTTCCCAAAAGCACACTGATCGCCCATTGCCTACTTTACAAGATGCAAAACTTCTCAAATCCAGCGACAAACTCATGACATCTCGCCACCAAAATGAACCCACTAGACGCTTTGCATGTGGAGCAACTGGATTATTATATAAAGCATGCCAAGTGAGCTGCACCCAAGTGTTTCTGTTGTTGTAGAATTTGTCTGAAAATTTCAGTAACAAGGCTTTATTCTGCGCCTTGATGTCAAGAATACCGAGCCCCCCTTCTTTCTTTGATTTGCATGCCTTCATCCATGCCACAAGACAACGTCCTTGCCTGTGAACTGCATTTCCCTCCCAAAGACAATTCTTGTGAAAACTGTCAATTTGCTTGATGACTGAATTTGGGAACCTGAAAGTGCTCAACCAATACATAGCCAAAGATGTCAGCAGGAATTCACCAAAGTTAACCGACCATAGTAGGAGAGAAATTGACTAAGCCCAGCTAGCCTTCTTTCAATTCTGCAGATAAGCGGCATGAACTCTGTCACTGTCAGCCAAGTGGTTCCCAAGGGCAGGCCTAAATAAGTAAAGGGTAGAGTACCCACAGTGCAGCCAAAAGTTCTGGCAAGATGAGAAATCCTCTCTTCACTAACATTAATCGGGACCATGAGCGACTTAGCAAAATTAATCTGCAAACCCTGCAAACCAGTAGAATCAGTGAACGATCTAAGAAGACCCTTCAGGAGAAATAACTGTCTAGCATCAGCCTGAAGAAAAAGCAGCGTGTCATCCGCGTATTGCACTATAAGGAAATCCCCCCCAAAATTATTACTTAGAGGATGAAGGAGAAGACCTCTAATTGCTGCTTGATTGATAATACTTTGCAATAGATCCGCAGCTAACACAAAAAGCAGGGGTGAAAGAGGGTCTCCTTGACAGACACCCCTCTTGCAATACAAATTTTTGCCAGGAGAACCATTTAATAAGACTGCAGAGGTCCCCGAAGAAAGAATCTGGTGAATCCATTGTACCCATCTCGGTGAAAATCCTTTGTGCTGCAATATTTGCAAAATAACTGAGTGCTCGACCTTATCAAACGCTTTCTCAAAATCCAATTCGAGAATAAACACCTCTTTTTTGGACTGATGACAAAAGTGCAAAAACTGACCCATGCCAAGCAGTCTTGAATAGACCTCCCCCGAATAAAACCAAACTGATGCAAATGCACTACTTCTGTTATAATGGACTGGAGCCTTTTAGCCAAAATTTTCGTGAGAAGCTTTACTAAGCAGTTCAACAACGAAATAGGTCGATAATCATTTACCACTTCAGGGTCTGGCTTCTTAGGAATAAGAGTGATGTAGGAGCTGTTAATGGGGACCAAGTTGGCAGAACCTTGACAAAAATCAACACACAACCTCCTGAAGCTAGGAAGAATAAGATGCCAACATTTTTTGTAAAAAAACTCCATTGAAACCATCTGGGGCATGGTCCAAAGGCATAGCTTTGACAGCATTTTGTATTTCATCATCTGTGAAAGGATCATCCAGAACAGGTAGAACTACATCAAAGAATTAAGTTATAGGAAATACCAACAAAATCAGATTTTCCCAATCTATCTTTGAAAGCATTGTAGAGCACACCAGCTTTTAACTCATGATTGGAAACCACTGTGTCCTCATCCACCTTTATTTGTGAAATGAAGTTTCTTCTAAAGCTTCTAGTAGCAAAAGCATGGAAGAACTTAGTGTTTCCATCTCCTAAACAAACCCAGCGTGCAGTAATGCGCTGCTTCCAGAAGGTACGTTTAGCCTCAAGAAGAAATAAAATATGAGCTGCGAGTTCAAGTAAGCAATGGATAATATCAGACCAGACGCCTAAAATTCACTTCCACTCTACAAAGGGGCCTCTGCTCCTCTAGGCCATCAAAAAGAGCAAGAGTCCAACTGCAATTCTCAATTAATTTGCCCAGATTAGAAAGAGATTTGCTCCAAACGCTCAGGCCTTGTCTCACCTTCTTTAACTTAGCATTCAAATCCTTTGCTGATTGCAGAAAATACGGGGCAGCCTGCCAAAGATTAGTAACAGTGAGCAAAAAGGATGTAAACTCAACCCAGTAGTTCTCAAAACGAAACACACTAGCTTTGGGAATGCCACTGCTAATCTAAGTCACATAGGGCACATGATCAGAAAATTGGTTTGGAAGAGGCTGTACAACAGTGTTTGGATAGGCCATCATCCAGTCTGTGGAGCAAAAAACCCAGTCTAACTTAACAAGAAGACTCCAAGTAAAGGATCTACCAGTGAAAGGCAAATCAATCCAATTATGAAAATTAATCAAATCATTGAAGATCAACATCTCTGACTCGCTACCACCTGAAGCGCTTCTATTATCAGAAGATCTAATGAGGTTAAAATTCCCCATTAGAAGCCAAACCTTCAAAGCCTCTGTGTCAATATTTTTGAGCCAACTCACAAAAGAAGCCTTCTCTGAAGGCTGAGAAGGACCATAAACATTGGAGATAAAGAAAATATTATTGGTCAGACGACAAGTGAACTGAATGGTCAAAATAGATGGTGTGGAATGGATCACTACTCCGGAAAAAAGACTCTGACCAAATCGTGAGAAGACCACCAGAGGCACCAACAGAACTGTGATAAGCAAATTGTTTTAAAAAACGGGGACAGAACTTAGAAATGTAGAAGGAATCAAAAGATTCTCGCTTAGTTTCCTGAATGCAAATGATGTTACTAGCACACTCTTGAATCTTAGCTCGAAGGCAGTCATGCTTCTCTTGAGAGTTTAAACCTCTCACATTCCAGGATAGAACATTGTAGGATCTAAAAGCCATAAAAACAAAGAGAGAAGCATAAGGGCCAGCAAACAAAGTCACTGGACAACACAGGTAAAACACGCAGCATAGTAACTGAAACCACACTTATTAAAGCAAAGGATAAAGGTTTGATACACTGAAGTTTTAGAACGACACAAGGTCATGCAACACCACCTAGTTATTGAAGGGCTACCACACATGGTAAGCAGAGAGCGAAAAACAAAAGCAAGCATGAAGGGCTAAACCGGATGCAACACACTTAAGCAACTTCTTCATTATCACTGGTCATTGGGGTTGCCATCAGAGCTTCTTCAGAGAGATTCTCAGGATTCATCTACAAGAAATTCTCGCCAATGCCTTGCACAATCTGCAGTGGGAGAAAAGGAGTCGGGCCATCACGTGCAGCAGCATCAGAGTTCACCACTGACTGAAACAAAGCAGCAGCATCCGCTGCTTCCTGTGTGCGGAACCCAGCCCGGTCAGGATTCAGCCTAGGACTGCGACGGAGAAGCTTGACATCAATCGGACACCTTGGTTTGCGGCGACATCGATAGGGGTGAGATTGCCAGGCAGTGTTGTGTTCTCCACCACCTCATCCTCAGACACCTCCAAAACAGCAGAGTGCGGCATAGTCTGAGTATCAGCAGTTGGAGCCAACAAGTTCTCAGAAACAATTTCTTCCAGCTCCGTGAGGACACAGGAGTTCTTCACTTTCGGCTCTGTGATCAACTACACAATGAAACACTGCATAACTGGATGACCATCTCACTGTACCAAGAAGAGGTGTCCATGTGGGCAACAAACTGAATACAGGATCTGTCCAGAATTGAAATGGCCCGAGGGATGTCAGCAACACAATTGAAATAATCTTGAAAGGTAGCTTCACGCAGATCACAGAGGGTCAGTCATTGTTATTCTGCAGTAGAGTCTGAAACTGAAACAGCAGGGCGTGGACCCAACTGGTTAGGAGATGGTAAGGCATTTGCAATGCAGTCTGAGCTTGAACAACAGTAATGATTGCAGCCTGGATGGCTCCAACCGGTGGCACAACAGAGGCAGCAAAAGGTGGCTGAACTTCAAAGATTGGCACAAACATGATCTCAGCATCCTGATCAATTCCCCATCACAGCGTTCTGACTAGCCTCCATGTGATCAGACAGTGTCGCCTCTGAACCTGCATCTTCCTGTACAAGGCGAGCATCAACGCGCAGATCTTCAGCTGCACCTGCCTGCCCATAACTTTCAACAATGTGCAGTGCTTCTGCAGCCACATTATGGTGACCACCAGCATATGCCATCCAGTGCTGGGGGTGACTGCAGCAGCAGGTTGGCAAACCCATGCTCAGGCGGAGGAAAACCCTTCCTCTTGGAGACGAACGACAATCGCTGTGAAGGATCTAGCATTGCCTGCTGTGCCACAAGTCACAAGAAAGTGGACTGGAATCTTAGCATCGCCATTCATCATCACCTTGACTATGACACAGGACAGAGCAGACTCAACACGCCAATCGACCAACTGACCAAAGAAAGCAACAGCCTTGTCTAGGTGCCGAGTGCGAACAAAATCCATGGGAAAGCCAATAAACATCATCCAAGCAAAGCGCGCACATTCGGACCTTCATCATGGTTCACAAAAGTAAGGGTGGTGCAAGTTGCCTCTAAGAATGCCTTCACGCTCTAAGCCAGAGTTGAAAGTGACGATCGCAAATCCAATAGCACTCTCCTCTACTCGAACAAAACGCGCATGACAGTGATCAAAGAGATACTCACGAAGGGCCCTGAGCCATGGGATCTGGAAGATGGTGTACGCCACCGATTCATGCTTCTTCTCCTCCCAATCAACAAGGTACACCGCGGGCAATCTTCTTGTTGCTGGAGTGACGCTACCACTAGGATTAAATCTGCAAGAACACACAGATACTAAGATAAAATCAAAATAAATGAAGGTCTATTAGCTGGAGAGGCTCGCTGCCATCAGATCAACGTCGGGCAACACACGCTCGTGCAACACCCCCCGGCGATCTTCTTCGGGCCTATCAAAGACATTGGACGGCAACATCCCTACCCACACCCCAGGGCAGTGATACGCCTGGCGACAAAGAGTATGAGCCACTTGTTCCCCTCCCTATACACATGTCTCACGTCGGAAGCTGAAAAACAACAAACTAGCACATGGATTTCCTCCTGCAACGCGACAGGGATCCGCGTCTGCGTGTCCTCCCCACGGAGGAGCTGCACCAGCACGAGGTCGTCCCCCTCGACCACCACCCGCTGCAGACCGAGCCCCAGCGCTAGGCGGAGGCCGCGGACCATCGCGCGTGCCTCAACTATGCCAACCATAGAGTGCTCTGTGAGCTCAGAGAAAGCAAGCACGACGCGGCCCGCGCTGTCGCGGATTGCGCCACCGATGCTGGCTCGTCCCGAACCGTCGTGATAGACGGATCCATCAAAATTAAGCTTAACCCAGCGTGGCGGTGTCCAGTGCACTAGGACAACGCGGCCGTATTGATATGGTCGCGCCGCTGGAGAAAGCTGCGTAGTGCCATGGTGACAAAAGTTGGGGGACACGCGATGTACCTGACAGTAGAGCAGCCATCTTGCAGTGGTGGATCCCGGATCGTGCAGCACGTCGATGCACGCAGTGGAGGATGGGTCGGATCCTGCAGCGCGTACACGGTGGATGGGTCCGATCGTGCAGCGCGTGGTTGTACGCGGTGGAGGATGGGTCGGATCGTGCGGCGCGTCGATGTACGCGGTGCTGGAGGATGGGGGCGAGGATGAGTCGGATCCTGCAGCGCGTCGATGTACGCGGTGGAGGATGGATCGGATCGTGCAGCGCGTCGGTGGAGGATGGGGGCGAAGATGGGTCCGATTGTGCAGCGCGTCGGTGGAGGATGGGGGCGAAGATGGGTCGGATCGTGCAGCGGTCGATGTGCGCGGTGGAGGATGGGGGCGAAGATGCTGGAGGATGGGGCGAGGATGCAGCGATCGATGTACGCGGTGGAGGATGGCGGCGAGGATGTGTCGGATTGTGCAACGGGTCGCTGTTAGGGTTTGGGGTTTGGGTGGCGCTGTGAACTCGGGGCACGACGGCAGATTGCAGATGGGAAAGGGGAGCGCGGACAGAATCGATTTCGACTCGAGGTAGAAGAACTTGCTGACAGGTGGGGCCTCCATATCAGCGAGAGAGGGTGCGGGTCCCAGCCATCAGGCGAATAGAGGGAGAGAGGGGAGTGCGTGCGCGGGCTTTGGTCTCTAGCTGCCCCTCGGCCTGGTGCTGGGCCGGGGAGTTGAGCAGGCCTGCGGTTTTTTCTTTCCTTTTTTTTTTGAAACAGCAGGTCTACGAGGAATAGAACTCTCTTTTATTTTTTTTCCCGTGAACAACACTGCTACCAATACAACATATTGACACATCAACGAAGATCATGGGCAGTCTCAAGATGATGTACTTGCGCCGAAGTAGAAATTTTGCATTAGTTCATAGCATTTCCTTCTCGCACAGCTATAAATACAAGAGTTAGAGTTGGAAGGCTCAACACAAACATACTCCCTCCGTCCCATTAAAAGTGTCGTTTTTGACTTATAGACTTATTATTTAACCGTTTATTTTATTCAAATTTTTTATGAAAATAAAAAATAAATCATTATTAAAGTATCTCTAATGATAAAATAAGTTATAACAAAATAAATAGTATTTATACAAAAATTTTGAATAAGACGAACGGTCAATAAGTCTAAAAGTAAAAAAATGACACTTTCAATGAGACGGAGAGAATAGCATTTCCCTCAAAACACACACATATATACATACAACATGGGCCATGGGATGAAGGAACGCGGAGCCTGTGGACGCGAGGCCACTCGCGGCGACCTCAGGGGCAGGGGGCACAGGCGGCAGCTGGCAATGGGGGCCTGCCAGGGGGCGGCGCCGGAGGTAAGGGCGTGCACAGCCCCTATGTGCGTTGCAGCTAGGGGAAGGGAAGAGGACCGGGAGGCTGCGAGGCGGCCGGGCGTGGCACCAACGTGTGCAGCTTGACGTAGAGGAAGAAGGCGAAGAGGAGGCAGATGCGGCAGAGGCTGCGACGGCGGAAGAGAGAGCGGTAGAGCCGTCGAGGAAAGGAAGTTTTGTTTTTTCTAGGAGGTGTGCGGGAGGGGAGAGAAGGCTGGAGGAAGCAGTAGAGATTTCTGGAAGGCTCAGCACAAGATACTAGACACGTTGCATTTTTGACGGGAGGGGAGAAAAGATGGAAAGGACAAAGAGATACTCCCTCCGGTCTATTTTATCTGGCGTTGGTTAGAATGACACGGTCTCCAAGATTACACTTTGACCATTCATTTGCTTTATATTATATTATTTATGCTTATAAACTTATAATCATTAGATAGTATAATTCCTTACAAATCTAATCATATAAAATTTGTGTTATAATAATTAAAAATTATTAGCCTAATTATTGGTCAAAGTTATATAAAATTTGTGTTATAATAATTAAAAATTATTAGCCTAATTATTGGTCAAAGTTTTTAAAGTTTGAATATTGATATGTGTGTGTGCTAAATAAAATGGACCAGAGAGAATACGGGGTAACAGTGTACTATAACAGTAGCCAACTGCAGTACATCTACACATATACTCCATCCGTCTCAAAAAAATTGTTGTTATTGATTTTCAGACATTTTATTTGACCATCCGTCTTATTCAATTTTTTTGTATAAATATCATCCATTTTGATATGATTTATTTTATCATTAGAGATACTTTAATAATGATTTATTTATTCTTTAATTTACATAAAAATTTTAAATAAGACGAGCGGTCAAACATAATGTCTTAAGGTCAAAAACGTCATTTTTTTTGAGATGGAGAGAGCATTGATTGATCTTTATAGACTTGAGTAAAAGCGAAGAAGGCCCCGTGTCCGCACCATGCATGATCATCATGGATGCCATTCTCTCCAAGGACCAGCAATTACAGGGTGCCCGATTTCTTTTTCCTTTGTCACGATCGATGATCCTGGCCCCTATTGGCAAATGCTACTCTCTATATGTGCACACATCCTCCCAGTGTAACCTGACCATCTTCACTAGTCTAAGCTAATAAAAATGTAAAATAGAGGACCACAATAAATAGATTTGAATATCATGATATGGGAGAGAGATATCATAAAAAAAGTGAGACAGACTTTTTTTAGTTTACACCACTTTAATACCTTGCCTTTTATATTATTCAATAATTAAAAGTTGATATTCCTAACTGTAAGCTAAATCGTTAAAGTCTTAAAGACGTGACAAGTCGCAAATTGCAACGATTGCAAAGCTTGTGAAGACGGCCGCAAAGTCGCCGGAAAAACGAATGCAAAGCCGAGTCAGACCTGCCTGCCAGTGCCAGCCTTTTCAGCTCGGCCGAAGCTTCCAGTTCCAGCAGAAAATCACCAGTGTCCGTAGGCTAATTACCAGTAGATCGTAAGCCCCCACGGGAGGCCAAGACCCAGCTGAAGGATCGAGATAGCAGATTAAAAGGGTGAATAGTTTTTTCTAAAACTTAATCGCGTAGGTTAACCGAAATAAGTACGGAATTAAAACTATCAGTTTAGCTAAGACTATGGCCATCTATCTAAGTTCTCTATCACCTTACAAAGATCCTAATTAAGCAACTAAGATGTCAAGCTTAACAAGAGCTCACCTAATCAATTCTAGAGTAAGGTCACACAAAGCTATGCACTAGTACTTTACCGACCAAGAGAGCTCCTATACAACTAGTGAAGCAAAGCACAAAGCTCCTAAGTTCACTAGCAATGCTCAATAACAAGGCAACCAATGCCAAATTAGAGAGCGTAACTTACTTAGCTACACAAACTAAGCAATGTGACTAACAAGGTTATATAAACCAAATTAACCACGCAAAGGGGATACTTCTAGCTACACAAGCAAGAAGGTAACTAGTTAACTACACAAGCAAGCTAGTTACAAGAGCAACTACACAAGCACTATGTACATAATATAAATACAAGCTTGCGTAGAGAGGATGCAAACCACCATGAAGAAATACACAAAGTTGACGCGATGATTTTTCACCGAGGTTTACTTGGTTGCCACCAAGCTAGTTCCCGTTGTGTCGACCAACACCTCGTGGTTCAGCGGCTAATCGGTATCCACAACCGAGCCTCCCAAAGACACCGTAAGAATCTACCGCAAGTGTGGTAGCTCAATAACACGCTCTACTAGAGTTGCTCTTCGCGATCCCCGTAGAGTAAGCACAATCCCCCTCACAAAGCTTCTCTAGAGCCTCGCACAATCTTTTTGCGAGCTTCGACGGAGCCACAAGCCACCAAGCCATCTAAGAGGTGGCAACCTCCAAGAGTAACAAGCACCACCGGCTTGCAACACGAACACCTAGTGCCACTCGATGCAACCTCACGATGCAATCGCACTAGAATCACTCACTCGCTTATTGATTCATAATCTAGCAAGCATAAGTGAGTTGGAGCCTTCTCAAACCAAGTAACATGTGCAACATGAATGCATTTATGGCATGTCACTTGATGTTTATGCTTGATGATGCTTCATGATCAAGTTTTAATTATTTCTTAACATCTGGGATGTTACATAATGATCACATGAGGGCTGAAGTTGGGGCCATGGGCCAAAATTTGGTGGATAAGATCATCAAAATGCTCAATATAAAGAGAAACAGTGGATGTTTGTTTGAGCGTGAAGAATTGACGGTTTAGATGACTTTGCTGGTCTCTCTCAAAATGGCTACAGATGGTTGCACACAACTCGGGCCAAGTAGCACGTTGGAGAATAGTTTCAACAGATTGAGACCAAAAGGCAACAGAACCCACAAAGTTCATGATGGCAATTTTGACCCATTTGTTAGGATGGATAGAGTAGACATCAAAATAGGATTCACACTATTTTTGCTAGAGCTTAGGATTTTTGCCATCGAATTTGGGGAAATTGAATTGAGGTATAGCCTTAGACAAATCAAACAACATCTGAGACTCCAACTGAACAACTGAAGGATGAGCAGTATTGTTTGCACCTTTGACCGAGGTAGGCATGAAGGTGGTAACCACCCCATGGCCAATTCCTCGGTGACTGGTTTCATCGCTGGCGCCACAAGGCAGTACGATAGCTGATGAAGTCGCAGCATGGGGAGGAGCCGCAGACTTCGTCAGACGATCTCCTCGGTGTCGAAGACGCGTGTTGCCGCGTCAGATGTCACCGGGCGCGTCACGAGCGCATCCACCTTGAGCTGAAGGTTTATGACCGATTGATGAAGCTCATCCACCTTGGCGTCAATCTTCGGCCGCCAAATGCCCACATTGTGGAGCGTCGTGAGGTTTGTCGTCGAGTGTGCGCTGGATCAAAGAGTTCTGAGCTTGTAACGCCTTCATCATCTGGGCCAAGTTGTTGAGTTGCGTCTCCATCGTGCCAATGTGCTTCTTATCTCAGGTCTAGTACTGAGGTCGAAGGAGATAATCTGGTACCGCTGCCAAGATGGATCTAGCAGAGATGCACACGAGCAAAGACGAAATCAAAGAGGAAACAAACTCGTTTGGAAACGATTGCCGACCAACAAAACCTCGGCACGAACATCTGGATCTTCGCAATCAACACCATAGGGGCGAATCACAGAAGAGAGTCTGCTGTCGAGGTTTACAAGTCCAGATCAAGGCAATAGAATTGAGAGCGAGTACGCACCTGAGGACTATGATGAGATCGCCACTACCGCTGTGCTTGCGGATCGAGTGACCTCCGATACCAAATGTTATGATCTCACTTCACCATGTTTGCGATTAACAAACAATGGAGTAGAGTATAGTGGATAGTGTGGATATAGAGCGTTGCTCGACACCACCGCCACGAGCACCGCTCGACGCCGCCGCCTCCGGCACAGCTGGCCAATTCAGTCTACTCCGTTCTACCCTTCCCCTTTCTCATCTACGCCTGGCTAACGTTGCCTATGGTCAGATTCCTCACGGCCCCCTTCGCTTGGGCCAGCCATTCTGGGCCTTAATAACATGGATTGGCTTTGATTGTCTTATGGGCCGGTCCATCTTGGCTTTGTCTCCATCGCCCTGGTTTGCTTGATCATCAGCATCATCAGGCTTCTCTTCAGACGTCTCGAGCCTCACGGTCGAGACAGTAACTAGTGTTGTCTGTCTGGTGGATCCGTCTGTCATGTAACTAGTTTTGTCTCTCCTGGAAACTTGGAACCGTGGAAGCTATGCTTGCTTTCTGGTAATAATATAATAATAATACAGCCTGTGGATTTTGCTGGTTTGGTCATAAATGAATCGGCCCGTGGGTTCAAAAAGACCGTTGAAGGATTGGCAAAGGGTTGGGGCTCGATCCTGATCCATTACCAGACAGTAACCTCTCTGGTTTGCGTAAGATAGCCTCAATCCATTTTCTTGACCGAGGTAGCAAGTAGCATATCCATCCGGCCAGCGTGGTGCCTATCGGATTCGGATGTCTCCATGTCGAGCTCGGGCCCCCAGACCCCATTGCCCAACCCTATGTGGTCCTTGTCGTGCAAACACTAAACAACGACATGCTCTGGACTTACTAGTGTACAGGTGAACTAGCAGCGTCGCACGGTCTACCACACACCCGCGCTACCTGCTACTATTGCGCGAGCGAAAGGCCAGCTCTTACAAAATGCTAACACTTACAGATAGAAGTAGAACTAGCCGTAAAAATGCACCTGGTGTCATTTTCATTCCTCCTAGCGAAACCGCTGGTTCCGTTTGGGATGAAAGTTGATTGGCTACACAACCCATCTTTTTCTTCTTACTTTTTTTATTTGATTCGTAGAACGGAATAAGTGATCCATCGTCACCTTTTTTCTTATAGGCTAATAATTAGTATATGCTCGAGGAATGAGTTAATTTCACCCAAATTCTCGGACCATTTTGCTTGAAATTTGGCATTCCACAATTTTTTAAAGTTCACATATAAACTTATCTTAAATTAATAGATGAGAGATAGAAATTAATTCTATAGATCACCATACTATGTTTATAATTTACAATTCATAACACACTTTTTAACTCGCTCCTCTACGATAGAAATACACATAAACATCTCTCGTATAGTCAACAATAATATAAAAATATATCCCATAATACAACCATAATAGCTTGATTAACATGTGTCTAAATTATGATTATTAAATGAATTCAATTTGAAGGATCCAACGGGCCTTAGAGAACGTTTGGACGTGGGAATCGTTTCCGCTTCTCATGAGGGACGCCTGGATCAGTGCCAAACGTATCACTGCTGATCCGTTTCAAGGCAGAAACGGCTGGAAGCAATTCGTGAGTTTCTCACTAGGTACTTCTGATTAATTAGACAGAAAAAACACTTAAAAAGGAACTATAAACTCTGAGGTCATGATGCTTACTTCACTTTTTCTTCACATGACTAAACGTCTAAACCCCTTAAAAGATATTCCCTCTCCAAATTGTTAGACGTTTTGGTTTTTATAGATACATACTAGTTTTTACGATGCACTTAAATGCACATTGTGTCTAGAAGTCAAAATATCTTATAATTTGGAACATGGGAAGTACATGATTGCTATATGTAATTACAAAACTGTCTATCAGAAAAGCATCGGAATCATTGCCTGGCGTCATAATTGTACGATGACACCTGCAGAGAACAACGTCCCTGGCTTTTACTCATGCCTATTGGGTTTCTTGATACAAAAACAGGTCGCATCCTTCATCGTCATCATCAGTCCTGATGTTTGCTGGAAAGATTTCAAGTGTACTCAAGGTTAGATGAGATTCGCCAAAACATATTGGTACAATGCCAGTGTACAGATATCTATTCGGTTAACAATGGATATGCATAATGAAGAAAGCACACTACTGCTACCTTAATATAGTTATGATCAAAATGGTTAAAGACTTGTCATGATCATTCTTCAGACATGTGACCAACCTTGATGACACTATTCAGACATGGGGAAATTACACAAGAGTTAGCTACATGGTCATAAATATTGATGCCTAACTGGAAACCACAAGGAACATCAGCGGTAGTGAAGTACAACAATCTCAACAAGACAACAACATAAAATGTATCACAACAATTAGCTTTGGACGTTATTTGTTTCTCCTGTTTATGTATATATTTCTTCCATCTCAATCATCTGATTTTCGGTGTGAGAAAATTTCTGAAAAAGTTTACCATTCTCTGTAGCAGGTGATATTATGTTCATTGTGCATTTGTGCTGCTAGCATGACCCAAAAAAACAAAAAAAACTCAGCAAGGTAACAGATAGACAAAGGATCAGGAACATCAGTATAGTTGGAAAGCTATGGACTCTACCTGATTTTCCAGTCACACAAGATCACACATCCTGCATCCTTCTGAACACCTCATGAACAGATGAGGGATCTACATCACACCTGACACCCTCACCTCCATACTGTACAACATTGTTTTCAGGTCGGCTGGTCGAACCTGGTTGCCCTGGGGTCGATCGGACGATTAATCGCGATTAGTCGTCGACCAGGTCGATTAATCGAACCCTGGTCGACCTGGTCGTCCACCTTATCAGGACATATATACTTATATATATAGACCTATATATACTATATAGTATACACAATAAAGCAAGCATCAAGACTGCATTAGTGTCTACCACCCGCCGCTGCTTCACCGACACCCGCGGCATGTTCACCCGATGGTGACCAGACACGCGGCTGGCACACTGCCGCCTCGTGTCCTCGAGGCTTCGACCGGCGACGCGGTGGTCTCTCCGGTACCCTCTTCCGTCCGCGATGCCCTGTTGGACCCTCACTGGCGCCGCGCGATGGAAGAGGAGTACGCCGCGCTACTCGCCAACCAGACGTGGGAGTTGGTGCCCCGGCCGCCGGGCGCCAATGTCATCACCGGCAAGTGGATTTGGACCCACAAGCGCCGGGCTGACGGCTCTCTCGAGCGCTACAAGGCTCGATGGGTCCTCCGGGGTTTCACTCAGCGCCCTGGCGTCGACTACGATGAGACCTTCAGCCCGGTGGTCAAGCCGGCCACCGTCCGTACCGTGCTATCGCTGCCACTTGCTCGGTCTTGGCCCGTCCACCAGCTGGACGTCAAGAACGCCTTCCTCCACGGCCTTCTTACCGAGACGGTGTACTGCAGTCAGCCGACGGGGTTCGTCGACACCACCCGTCCTAACATGGTCTGCCGGCTCAACAGGTCCCTCTACGGCCTCAAGCAGGCACCTCGGGCGTGGAACCACCGGTTCGCTGCTTTCTTGCTGACCCTGGGGTTCGTGGAGGCCAAGTCTGATACGTCCCTGTTCGTCTACCACCATGGGGCCGACACTGCATACTTGTTGCTCTATGTTGATGACATTGTCCTCACAGCCTCCAGCGAGCCACTTCTCCGCCGGATCATTGCAGCTCTCCAGCAGGAGTTCGCGATGAAGGATCTGGGTGAGCTCCACCACTTCCTCGGTGTCACTGTTGAGCACCGTCCTGCTGGGCTCCTTCACCAGAGGCAGTACACTCGGGATATCCTGGAGCGGGCTGGGATGACTGACTGCAAGCCCTGCTCCACTCCGGTCGATACTCAGGGCAAGCTGTCTGAGGATGAGGGACCACCGGTGGCCGATCCCACTGCGTACAGGAGTCTCGCCGGGGCCCTTCAACACCTCACCTTCACCCGACCGGACATCACCAATGCAGTTTAGCAGGTCTGTCTTTATATGCATGACCCCCGGGAGCCTCACCTCACGGCTCTCAAGCGCCTCCTCCGCTACCTCCGGGGCACGCTCGACTACGGCCTCCTCCTACACCGGGCCTCCTCCACCGACCTCGTCGTCTACACCGACGCTGACTAGGCCGGGTGCCCGGATACTCGTCGCTCCACCTCCGGCTACGCCGTCTTCCTGGGCGGCAACCTAGTGTCTTGGTCATCCAAGCGCCAGCCGGTGGTCTCCCGGTCCAGCGCCGAGGCGGAGTACCGCGCCGTTGCTAACGGCGTGGCGGAGGCCGCCTGGCTCAGGCAACTGCTTGCTGAGTTGCACACTCCGCCCTCCCGGAGCACACTGATCTACTGTGACAACGTCAGTGCGGTCTATCTCTCCACCAACCCCATCCAGCACCAGCGGACGAAGCATGTGGAGATCGACCTCCACTTTATCCGTGATCGGGTGACCTTGGGCGAGGTGCGGGTCCTTCATGTTCCGACGACCTCCCAGTTCGCGGACATCTTCACCAAAGGCCTCCCGTCCTCGACCTTCGCCGAGTTTCGCTCCAGCCTCAACATCACCGGTGGCTAGTTGCGTCTGTGGGGGGTTGTGTGTGTTCTTTCTTGTTCAGCCTCGAACTCCGCTGCGCCGGTAGTTCAGACTGCGGGGGGTGTTGGAGTATGTGTTTAGGCCCATGAGGCTAAGGCCCATGTGGCCTATGTATGGAACCTATATAACTACCCATCTAGGGTTAGCCCTAATTATGAGAGAACCACTTTCAACAGAAATGCAAGCAACCATTCCTCTGGCTGTGCAGAGTAATTTGAGCGGACTACACTTCCAACCTCCAAGCCTGTACTGGTTGGGGTTGTAGGTAACACTGTTCCTTGTTTGCAAGAACAAAAGTTGTCCAAGCATTGCTGTAGCTGCAAAACCAAGGCCCTCAAGCATCTTATAATTGCACCACGGAATTCCTCTTAAGTCTCTGAAGGTGAAAGCATAGCCCCAGAAGTCAACTTTTTCAGCATTGCTACCATCTAGAAAGGAAAAGGAAAAGAACAGTAAGAGTCACAAACAGGATGAAACAGAGAGAAGAGAGAAGACGAATCAGACAAAGCACTTGAGTGTAGATTCTTAGTCTGCTCTTACCCTCCCAAAAACCGAAACAAACCAAAAAAAATGGTAAACAGCCATATGTGTAAATCTACAAGCCCTGTTGAAACTGAATGAAGCATGGAAGGGCTTATTGCTTTGGCTTTGGAATTTTATGTGAGCTACAAAAATCTTGGTATGGCTTGAAATTGCTTTGCCATGTTACAAATTGTTTCCTCAAGCATCTGTAAACCTTTTCCTCGGCAGGCTGAATTTCCATGGCTGGGGTATCAAAATCCATCCTCACTGGGCTGAAATCGAACAAAGAAGTTGCAGCTTGTTCATGTGAATCAGGAACTTTGGCTTTTCCGCAAACAAATGCTGTGAAGATCTTATCCTCATATAGTGTTGAAGACGTATGCAGATCACCTTGGTTTTGATCTTCTTTCTCCTCCTTTCTGGTACTTCTATCCATACTGAACCTATGATTAATCTGAGGTTCATAACTAAAATAGGACTTTTCTTCATTCAGTTCTTGTGAACCAGGCCATCCATAACCGTTCTTAGTGTCAGCAATGGATATTACGGGATCAAAGGCTTCAAAAACTTCTCTATATCGATCATTTATGGAATCAGTTTCTATAGGTACTCCTTGAGAAGAGCTTTCTGCATCCTTGCTTCTCTCTTCCAGCGCAAGCAGAACAGGTATGGGTAGTACTGGACCAACAAGGGCATTTGGAGAGACTACTTTGCTAGTCAGATTGTAACTTATGCTTGAAGGTTTTGCCAACAGGAAAGGTCTAAGTTTAGTGTTCGTCAAACAGGTAGGAACATCTAAATGTTCACATAAGGTTTTCTCTGTGCTGCATGCTAGCATGTCCTTGTATTTGGAGAAGGTGGCATGCAGGATGTCTGATGGCAGGCCATTCAATATTCTCTGACAAGAAATTTCAAAAATGTTCATGGGAATACTAACATTGCATAGAAAATCTGAAACTGGTTGAGGCAATGAACTAGAGTTATCTTTTGCATATTCCGACACAGCTTCACTAACAATAATTTGGCCCATCGCTTTATTGATACTATAACCATGCTTTACCAATGCATTGCACAGATTGCCTTCAAGATACTCAGATAGGAAATGCAACTTCATAAAACTATGTCTGAGGGAGGAATTTTCATATGGTGGGTCAGGAAATATAGCTAAATTACTAGCCCTGGCTGTATGTTGTGATTCATCACATGGGATATCATCACGTGAATCTGCCAATGCATGGTACCTTTGCATTTCTAATTTCCCCAATGCTGTCAAGCAAACCAAACCAAAGCCAGTAAATGATGTCTCTGAAACTGGGAGGTCGTTTGGAAGCACATAGTAGCCAACAATGGAGTTCTTACTCAGTTGTGAAGCATATTCATCTCTTGAAACAGGCATTGAGAATACATCTTTCATTATTCTGTTGCTGCAGCTGCAGTGATGACCTGTCACTGAAAACCGTGAAGGAAGATCCCAAGCATACGGGTGAGAGTTCTCTGGACAGCCTTGCTCTTTAGGTCCATAACAGAAAACACTGAATTCTCCTGTCCTGAAAGAACCAACCAAAATAGCAATACCAGAATTTGATGCCCACTCGTGCTCCTTGGAAGGCCTTAACTTAGAAAGTCGAAACATAGCGACATTACTAGGGTTCTCAAGCTCATGCTGCCATGCCAACACAGGCGTCAATGGCTGTCTCACATCAAGGAGAATCAAGTATCGCTCTGTTACCACTGAGAAATGGAAATGATCAAACCCAGCCATACAAAATGCAAGATACTGATCTGCCTCAACAAAAGGGTTAGTTTCAAGCAGTCCTGGCATCCCAACTCTTGCCAAAACCTTGTATTGACCACGGCCCCCAAATCTCAAGTCAACCAAAAGAATGGATTTTGAAGTCGCAACGATTATCATCCATGGTTGTGCCCCATAGTCACAGCTTAGCCATTCCCCAGTGTCATCCTTGCTGCCAACATCAATTTTAATATTTCTGCCTTGTCGTGTCTCCAAATTGAACCAGCACAATTCCCCACTCTCTAGCAACACGGCACATTCAGATGGCAAATGCCTGCTCCAACAAGCATGCACAATTACAGAGTCAAGCTGCTGCTTGGCAACAGGCACTAAGGCATAAGTCCCCGAACCCTGTGACTCAACCCTGAACCAAGTGAGGGAGTACATTGTCACAGCAAGCAGGAACCCCTCAGCACTATCTCCCAGCTGCGACGGCCATGACGACTCATTAGCAGTGGTAGCAAGCTGCTGGATGCGGTGGCCCGGGTCCATGAATCCATCCCTCTGAACGACAGGCGAGAGGGGTGCGGAACCAGTGACGGTGGTGGCATCCAGAGTAACAAAGGCAACATGTTCCGCATTCTCGCCGTAGGGGAAAAAGAGAATGAGAGAGCACGAGAGCCGGAGGATGGCGAGCAGATTGGAAGGTGGAGAGGAGGGTGGAGATGTTTGGGGGAGGAGTGTCTCATCGAGGGAGTCAAGGTCAGAGCGTGGGAGGACGGAGGTGCCACGAACAAACGAGCGGAGGCAGCGGTTTAGGCTGTAGGTGGAGGAGTGCAGCAATGGGATGGGGTAGGGGAGGGAGAGCAGCGGGGTGCGTGGCGGGAGAGGGGAGAAGTGGAGGGGCCCCCAGGAGGAGGAGGCGGCGGCAGGCAGCGGGTTAGCAGATGGCGCAGCGAAGACGGCACAAACCGGGAAGACGAAGCGCCAGTCCTCGGAGAGGTTCATGGATGGTAGGGGCAGGGCGAGCGGCGCCCGCCAGGGTAGGAGCAGAGTGAACCGGTGGCGCGGCTGGCAAGGTAACCAATCGGGTGGAGAGCGGCAGCGGCCACGCACTGGAGCGGAAGGTGGAGGAGGGAGCCGTCGGTGGGAAGGGTTTTAGAGAGGAGATTGCGGTAGCCGGTGTCTCGGTGGAGAGCTTTGGGGTTCCTTTTTTTTCCTATGAGATGATGAATTGATGATGGTGTGGCGGCGGAGTGCGGTGGGCGGTTTGGAACTAGGTAGGGGCGTAAGGGCAGGGAAGCAGGCCTAGAATCCACTCCTGGCGAAATCCGCTCTGAGCGATCCGGGCCGTTGGATGCGAGATCGGCCGGGCAAGAGCATTCGAGGTGACGTCGACACTGCTGTTGGCTGAGAAGAGCCTGGCAAATGTAGAGTTAAAAATAAAGTAAGTAAAATGCAGTGGCCGAACCCTAACACATGATGAACCATAGCAAACTAGCAGGAACCCCCGCGCAGTTGTGCGGGTTAGCAAGCAATAATCAAGATTGTTCTTTTTTTTTCCTTGTGACCTTGAAAACAATCAATACATTAAACATATTAGAAATTTAGAATTCATAAATACCGGCAGTCCAAGGTCTTATCACTCTGTGCAATGTCTTCATCATAAAATTTAATAACAGGATGGCATGTATGTAAGTGTAAGCAGTATAAAAGAGTCAGTAGCATAAACAGTACCTGGTGATGGAGAAATTGGCAGCAGTATATTCTTGAATGTATATTTCTAATGGGAGTTCATATTGCTGAAACAAAACAAAAAACTTATAAGAACTATACAACAATTGGATTGATATAGACGAAACTTTGAAGAAAGAACAAATCAATTTTATCAGCTACTGGAGGAGATGAACTATATGCTTATTGTGTATATTTGTAATGGGAGTTCATATGCCCAAACCAAAAAGAACTTATAAGAACTATAGAACAATAGGATTGTTCTTGGAAGCAATTTAGTTGTCTGACAATTTCATAAGTTCAACTAAAAGTGAGCACGTGCAGACCAAGAAATCAAAAAAAAAAAATGTAATCGCCAACTTAAATTTCAACAACAATCTGTAAAGCATCCAAGGATCAAAAAATAACCTGATGGCATGTAACACTAACACACTGTTTCTTTCTTTTGTCAGATAACAGCCCAGGAACGTAAGTAAGGTACAGCAAGGTTCGTGGAAAAGGACTATGTCAATACAATTGGAGCAAGTATATGGATTGTTTGCACTGGCTCACAATCATGAAGAAGGGGCACTGAAATTAAGGGAAGAAAAAATTAGCGACACATAGAATCTGTTGGTTTGCATAAAATAAGATTGTATTGTTCAATCCACATAAACAAAAAGGAACGGTAAGCATCCTGAGCTTGCATACAGCAGGTAGTGAACACAAAGGCAAGCCTTTTTTTATCTTCACCTGACAAAGCTAGTGGGTTGGTTCGGCATTTTATCGAGCACCTAAAAATGCACAGCACACGAAGGGCTAGGTATTGTATGGAGCACCTGAAACGCTGGACACACGAAGGGCACAGAAAATATGTCTCGAAGTGCTCACCATCCACAGGAAGGAGGAAGGACGGAGTTGGAGCGAAGGAGGAAGGGCGCTCGCGGTGAACCGGGCCAGCCGAGACGGGGCCGGCGCAAGGGCTTCTCCTCCGGCTCCGACTGTGCCGCTGCGCACGCCGCAGAGGGCTGGATTGGGGAGGGCTCCGGCGGCAGGCTACGTCGGGGCCGCTATCTTTGCCGGCGTGGGCCCACGGGGCCGTGGACGGGCAGGCGAGGTTTTCGCAGCGACGCGGGAGGACGCGGCAGGCAGCTCGTGGTGGCTTCCCCGTGGACGTGCGTCGGCGGGCAGTGGACGGATGGGCGCGGCGGCGGCAGCTGCGTCGGCTGCGGCTGCGGCTGCGGCGGCGGCGGAAGTGCGCGTGGGGAGGGAGCGAAGGCCGTGTCTGATGGTGTTTTTTCTTCTCTTTTTTTTTATTACCTGGGGTCGATATTTCGGGAGGCAGTACCGTGGCCCGTGGGCTGTGCGCGAACGTTTGCCGTAGCTGGGAACCGTATGATGGCGACAATTGTGAATCGTGCGGCTGGGAATAAGAGGTGACATGGCTGAAAGAGGGAAGACTTTTTTTTATAGGAAGAGGGAAGATTTTTTGGTGTACATAAATAAGTGTAATGGAGGATAGATACATATAGATGTCTATCGGGCCGGCCCGGCATGGCACGACCCGGGCCCAATGAAAGCACGGCCCAGTGAGGGTCGGGCCGGCACGGCACGTCGTGCCTCTTGAGCCATGCTCAAACAAACAGGCCTCGTGCCTGGCTAGCGGCCTAAGCACGGCCTGCTAGGCCAATTTTCAGGCTGGGCTGACTGAAAAAGCACGGCCTGTCGAGGAGGCCGGGCCAGTCCGAGGCTTGGTTTAGCAGGGGAAGGGAGGATGGTGGCGCTCGAGGTCGCGTTGGTGGCAGCGGGCATCAGATCCGCGCGCAGCGCACTCCAACGGCGGCGCTGCGGCGGCACCCATGCCCGAGATCTACGGGGAGAAGGGAGGGAAGGAAGGAAGGAGGCGAGCGGGGAGGGCAGACTGCCGGAGATGGCGCCATGGCGGCGAGCAATAGGACGCGTGCGGACCTCGGGGAGGAGCTTGTGGCCGATGAGGCAAGGTAGAGGTGGCTGGATGATGGTCGGTGGTACGATGGAGGAGGCGAGGTAGGAAGTGGCGGCCGATTTGGGCGGAGTCGCGACTCGCGGACTCGCGAAGGAAAGAGCGAAGCGGCGTCAACGGATGAGGCAAGGCGAAGGCATTTGTAGCTGCTGTACGTAGAAGCTGTATATGTATTGGGCCATATGGCATTGGGCCTTAGAATCAGTCATGTCAGCCTGCTAGGAAGTAAGAAGCCTGCCTTGGAAAAAACATCAGGCTGGCACCAGGGCGAGTCTATTTTGTGGAGCGGGTCATGCCCCCCAGCGTGACTAGGCAGTGGCCCAGGCACGGCCTACTACACCGGGCTGTGCCAGCTAGGCCCATACGCCACCGGACCGGGCCGTGCTTGTGTCGGGCCAAAATTGCGGGCTTTGTGTTAGGCCGCCGGGCCTTGGACTGCATGGACATTTATGTAGATAGATGGATAGATATGTAGGCAAAACATGGAGTCAACCTCCGACCACCAAAGGAAATAGACCATGTGAACCTGACAGAGAGAGGAAGAGGATGTGGCACAGAGAGATGTCGTGGCTGTTGCGACGGGGAGCGGATGCACAGAAGAAGGGCCACGACAGCGGCGGCGTGGGAGGCACGCGCGGATCACAGCCGCGACCGGCGTTTAGGGCACGTCTGCGCGCGAGCTCGTAGGGCGGCGGCGTGGGCGATGGGCACAGAGGCGAAGGTAGGGAGCTGGCGGCAGAGTCTGAGACGGGCGCACGTGGGAGGCGAGCGCGAGGGCGTGACTTCGGCGAGCGCGTAGGCCAGCGGGTACGGAGGCGGCAGCCGAGCCGAGCGCAGCGGAAACACACTGACGGAAGGGGGAGGGAGAAGGGTTGAGCAGCGTAGGTGGGGAAAGGCAGCCTCACACGGCTTGTTGTGGCCATCGATCGGAATATGTTCCTGCACCCACAGTTGAAGTGGTACTTTTGTCATAAATAATGACGTAGGCAGTGTTTAGATCCCTTCAAACTTTCAAAAATTTTACAAGATTTCCCGTCACATCGAATCTTTAGACGCATGCATGGAGCATTAAATATAGGTAAAAAAAATAACTAATTGCACAGTTTGTCTGTAAATGTCGAGACGAATCTTTAAAGCCTAGTTAGTCCATAATTGAATAAATTTTACCAAATAACAACAAAAAGTGCTACAGAAACTTTACACCAACTTTTACACCATCTAAACACTACCGTAATGTTCAGCACATCTCCCTTCCCTGCCTGCGCTCAGTCATCTACACAACTTCGCCCCTGCTGCTGCTACTACTCCCCCGTTCTCCTTCAAGCAGCTCTTTTCTCCAGCCCTCCCTCAGAGACATAGCATTGAGTTCGCTCTCTTCTCGCCCTGGTGTCTTGCCTCGCGCCGTCGTCGCTGTCCCCAGCGTCTTGGTTCACTGATGGCTCCTCGGAACCCCGACGTCTTGGTTCAGTACGGATCCATCTTGTACCCTTAATATGCTTGCCTAGGTATTAGATTTTTGTCTTCTGTCGAGTGCAGTAACTTCACAATTATATTAGACATCCCAAATCATTGCTTCGATTTCTAATGTTTGGGATGTCCAATCTGCAATGCAGCTTCGATTTGATTGAGTACATCTGTGGTCTCTGGACAGAATTGTTTGTTTAGCTTAGCTTTGAAATTTTATATTTTTCCAAGTTTGTGTTCACAACAACTCCAAAATGTTTTCTATTTGCAAGTCTGAACTAGAAATGTTGACCAGGGTTGCCGTGGACATCTAGTATTGTGGTTAATTTTTTTATTATTTGTGAATTGCGATACTCAATGTATATTTGCATGTTTAAGCTCTGCAGTTTTATATTTTTTCAAGTTGTGTTCACGAAAATTCCAAAGTGTTCTCTTTTTTGCAACTATCAAGTATAAATGTTTGAGAAATCTGCCTCTGACCTGTCTAGTCGTGGACATGTAGTATTGCCTTTATTTTTTTTTTCTTTTTGCATGTCTCAAGTATGAACGTAAGACATCAACATGTATCCACTTTATACTAAAACTTTAATTGATCGGGTTTATGGTTTATTTTTTCAAAAGAATAAAACTTAAATATTGATGATAATAAATTATATTAATCACTTATATGACTTGATCCAAATGTTAATTACCAGAAGGAATTTCAATTTCTAAAAACATATGTGTTCAATTCCAAGGCGGAGGGAGCTAGGAGTTCTTTTGTAGCATTCACCATCTCTGCAGGTGTTATTGACACAACCGGGAACAAGGATTCTCGTTAGTTGAGAGGATGAAGTAGTTGTTATCCTTGAGTGAAAAGGATGCAAGTGCCAGTGGATCTGTTGTCAACTCTGCTGCTTGTGTTGTTTGTGTTTCAGAGGTCTGTTTTGTTGCCAATGAGGTCTATCTATTTTTATACATAAGTCCAGCACTCTGGCATCTTTCAGATCCTTTACTGCTAATACCAACTCTTTGATTATGATTTCTGCCTAGGGAAAAAAACATTATTGCTGATGTGGTTGTTGGTGCTGGGCAGAGGATGAGGCGTTGACATCTGGTCTTCCTGTTTATCCTCTTTGACAAGGTGAGGCTTGGTGCCGTATTTTTTTTTTTTGGCATTGTTAGCCAATAGACAGCTAATGCTATTATTTTTGGAATCATATATTGTTAGTTCACTGAAATGAATGGTAGGATAACTGTATAGTTGTACATAAGTTCCATATTCGTTGTACGGCTCTCTAAATATCATATTCATGTGTGGTGATTTAATAATGAAATGTCCATACATTCCCTATAATTTTGTTTTTGCTAAGTCCTTATTTATATGGTTATAGGCAACAAGCAGTAGTAATGCAATTCTTTTTTATGGCAGCAGTAGTTCATTGTAGGAATTGTATAATAACCATTCAAACTTGTTCTGTTCATTCTGTGGTGAGCCTACGGTTTGCCTTTGATGTAGTTGTCTGTAACTACATTTACAGTGAACCGAATTTTCTTTAGTTTAAGGTAATAGTTATTTAGATTACCATCATTGACCTGTTATTCTCATAGTTGCTTTCAAAATAGGGAGTAAAGCAGCTCTTTGAGATTCCTTTAAGGATCATAATATTACATGCACTGCAGTCAGTTTGCATTGTTGATCTTATTTTTATTGACATCACAGTTCAGAAGTTCATTCCAATTTCACATTTAGTTTGAATTAGATATGCTATGGTGCATATTGCTAGAGTTCAAATCTGCTAACATACCCGGAGACGTTGGTTCTAGTTATGAGCTGGCAGAACCGGGTGCTATCAAGAAAGTTTTAGACATCTTGGCAAAATGCACAATGCTGTTTAAGTTGATATTAGCTATCGAAAAAATCCATTCGCCTCGACTCTTTCGGAGATCTCTATGACAATGTAACTGATGGGTTAAGAATTATTGAGGTTATGATACAACACTGGATGGATTGTCTTTCTGATTTGTACCAATTATAGAATATTGCTTATCAAAAGTTCAAATTTTTTAGCAATGTTGAGTTATGCTTTGTCGACCAGTTCATAAGTTCTTGTAGTGTATTCACCATGACTGAATGATTCACATTTGCTCTTGTGATACCAAGCTCAAACAGCTTATTGGTAAGAAGAATAACTATGTTGAAGATTCAAGGCCAAACCATTCAACGGTTCCAAGGTTGGTCGAAGTAGCTATTAGTTGAAATCTAGAAGCTATGTCTAATATATTGAATTTTATCGATCCTTTTCGTCTGAAAAATATTATTACTCAATACAGAAAATAGTAATGGATGGAGGTGACTACTTGAATTCAAGTTTCATAGTAAACCATGTTGGCATGTTCATTTCACTCTTCCATTGCTAGATCCTTTTCTTTTACTTATGCAAAAGAAGACATGTAAAATTTTGCAATATTTGTTCCCTCCATGTCCTTGTACTGCAAGATTTGCGTATTTGTTTCTGATTCATGCAGCTAAATATCAGAAAAAAGCTCAATTGAAAAATATGTGCTGAGTACAAAGGGCATAATCTTGACAAATTAGTTCTTTCCGAGTTTTTGCATGTACACGAAAAATATATGCTCGGTATAAAGTGCGTACATTTCACTAATTTGTTTTAAAGTTACTCTTGTTATGGTGTTCTGGAGTGTTCAGAGAACATTTGGCTAAAAATGTTGCCCATGTTATAGATATCTCAAGACAGCTTTTATTTTCTGTTCTAAAGTTGCTCCTGATATAAAAAGATGATGGTACATATCAAGTTGCTGGGTCTTAAATACAATAATAAATTAGAAATATTTAGCTACATGCCCATGTTTTTGGGCATAAACATAGGTATCCTGAATTGTTTTGACAAAGCAACTCCATTTTGACCGAATGCCTACAATCTGTTTTGCTATGTGCATAAAGTTAGTCTTATCCTGAATACAGTTTTGCACCACTTTTTTTTTAAAAAAATCTAATTTTGGTCTATGTTATCATAGGATATTGCGTATGGCGTCGTCACAGAATCTTACAACATCCGACATCAGCATAATATTCAGTAGTTGGCAAGAAGACAAAGTAGTAAAAGATTGTGTTCCCTTGTAGAAGAGCTTTTGTGTCATGCAAAATTTGACCTTTTAGGTAGATCATTGAAGCAAGAATTCAATATAAAGAATATGAGATATGATAAGTGCGGGTTCAACACTACGCTCTGTTTCAACTTTAAAAAGAGAAGATAACGGTACAACTTGAGTCATTCTTGTGGAAAGACACACGCACACTCCTGCCAAGAGGATATGAAGACAACCAAATATCAAGACTGAATGCGATGATGTTGCCCACAACACGATGAGCTTCTGTAATATGAATGATTTGCTTTCCTGGATCTTGGGAGCTTACTAGTATGTATAATTGATTTTAGCTACATAAATATTCTAGAAAGAGTAAAGTACATGGACGGTCCTTTAACTTGCGTCGCTGTGTCAAGTCAGTCCACGAACTCACAAAACGGGTGTTTAGGTGCCTAAACGCTGTTTGGTTTTCACTGTGGTCGAACCGGGCGCCGACCCGTGTACAGCTTATGCAAATAGCCCCCTGCGGTGTGTTTCACCCTGTTTGTTCGTCGTTTAGGTTACCACCCCCATTGCCACAGCCCTGCCGCCGTCGCGATTCGTCCTCGCCATCGCAGTGTCCGCCTCCACTCCGAGCAGTGCTCTGCCTCTGGGAGGGCGGCGAGCTGTACATGCTAGACCCGCGGACGCTGGAGACCATCAGCCTGTTCGACATCCTCTGTCGCCTCGGTGGCGCCAGCGCCACCGACGAAGCAGCACAAGACGACGACAGCAGCGAGGCTGCGCGTCTCGGGCCCGGCGGCCATGGCTGCATGAGGCAGGGATCGATGTGGCCGCGCGCCTGCTGGGACCGGTCGTCAGTGGTCTATACCATTACTACAGCTCTGCATCCATTCCACTCCGACCTGACATATGTGTGTTCGTACGTGTCTTCAGCATGCTGGCCAAGCTGCTACTCGCGCACTACAAGAACGACCAAGAGAGGAACCGGCTTGTGATGACCATGGAAATCAAGGAGTGAGAGCTGAAGGCAGATGAACAGATTAAGGAAGCAGGAACAGTATAGGTGCAATGAAGATGAATTTGCTCGTCAGTTTTGAGATTTAATATTACTGTGAAACAAATTGTAGTGGTCATGTAAATGTAATCCTAGTTGGAATTTGGGGTAAACGAAATGAACTGATGTCTATTTCAGAACAAATGAAATGCAAGTTTACTGAATGTTAACAAATGAAATGCAATGGTCTGTCCTACTGATGAATCCATTCCATCATAAGGAAGTATATAACTGCATAATCATATTTGGCATAACAGCCATGACAAGTACTTTCATCTTAATAGCATTGATGCTTACTAACTGCTGACATAACTATAGGTGCATCTTAACAGTTAGAAGCTTAGTAACTGCCGTCTGGGAACATTTCAAGTGCACCATATCAAAATTACAGTTTGGGGTAACAACCGAAACTATAGTTTGGGTGCATCATATCAGTTTTGATGCTTACAAAATTGCATGCCAAAAGACAGATTAACCAAAACTACAGTTTGAGAACATTTCAAGTGCTGGTGCCTTCCTGATGTCCTTCAGGTTGCGAGTTCCCAGATTTCCTTGTAGCCCTGGATTTCTTCTTAGCTCCTGCCACATCAGCTTTTTTAGTTGGTGGCTTCCTCTTCGTACTGTTGCTGCCTTCCTGCCAGCCTTGGTACTTGTAGTCAGTGTTTGTGGTCTTTCTACTGGCTGGTTGTTCAGTATGAACTGACTATCAGGCAAAGCTCCAATTGCCTGTGACTACATTGTAGCTATGGTTTCCTACATAAATAATTTACAGTGAGTACAAGTCATATCAAAGATGGTTTCCTATTTCTAAAAAAAGAGATGATTTCCTACATAACCAATTTACAGTAAGTACTTGTGATAACATTTGATCTAGCAAGGTGATTGTGCTCGCTTCTGTGTTTGGCATGTCTTGATCTAGCAAGGTGATTGTGCTCACTTCTGTGTTTGGCATGTCTACTTCTTGGGTGACATTTCTTATCATACACTGGAGGTGAAACAACAAGACCATTGACATGTTCCCACTCACTTTTGTCTCTACATGGCCATATACTGAATCCATAAGCTTTGACAAATGTTTCAGCAGAGTAGCAGTCTGGCAGCACAGTTTCAGGTTGGATCCTCTCATGCCTCAAACATTCAATTGCATGGCAACAAGGGATTCCAATTAACTACCACCTTCTGCAGTCGCATGTCTTAGCAAATATGTCAAAAATGTGACTGTACTCTCTAATCTATACTTGAAACACTCCATGTCCAGAAGGCAAAGGAAAGCACAAGTTTGCAAATTATGCATTCCTAGTAACTTTGGATCTAATATTAGGACAGAAGTTCCCTACAAACCCTTCTGCCTCCTTTTGCTTGGTATAATGTCTTGTCACAAGCTGAGTTTTAATCCTCTCAAACATGCTAAGTATAGGCAGCTCTCTTGCTTCCAAGATATATTTGTTGAACACCTCACAATTATTGTTAAGCAAAATGTCACACTTAGGGAACTATGAGAAATAAGCTCTTACCCATGTTTTGAGATCCATCTTTTCTAGCCATTTGTGAGCATCTGCATTCAAATCTTTCATCCTTTCCATGTTTCAATTGAACTGCTAAACTGATGAGGGCCTTGGTAGTCCAAAGTTGATTCTTCAGAATCTCACCTTTGAACTTTTCTTGAAAGTTAAAGGTGTCTGACACAGAACCTATGTTCTCAGTCAGGGAACACTTTTTCACAGTTAGAATCAGTGTGTGGGAGAACTGCCCAAGTTGTATGGCCCACATGTGCCTATCATTGTCCCTCAGACTTCTGACATAGCACATGTAAGTCAGACAACTCCGGTAGTCTGTCGGGTGTCCTCGGGGAACCCCGAATCATACATGTTTCTTCTTCCGAGCAGGATCCCATTACAAAAGTCATTGCAGTATTACAACAGTTATACATAATTTATAGTTATATATTACATCAGAGTAAGTGGCGGAAGTATTACAATACCATATGTTTACAAACCAGTGTTAAGTTATTACAAACCAATATTTATTACAAACCATAAGTTTTGCCATCGCGACAGTGGGGTAGCAAAAGCGGTACCACTTATACTACATTCAAAATATCTTCACCCTGCCCAAGGGTGCACATCAAGTGATGCTCTACTACTGGGACTTCTCCTCCAGCACAATCATGCAACATGAGCAAAAGCTTACCTGCTCATGAGACTCTCCTGCAACATGGGTTTAACAAATCCTGAGCACAAAGTACTCAACAAGACTTAACTGACGAAAAGGAAAGACTTCCAAGATATGTAAGCTTAACAGGAATAGGTAAGTCTATAGCAAGAATCAAGATTAACTTTTGCATAAAAGCTTACTTAAAATTTGGTCCTTACTTTCAATATTTTAGCTCAAGTTAAATATTTACAAGTCTCTTATTAGCATCTAACTAAGCAAACACTCTTTTACTCATACCAAAGTATGATCATAACACTTAGGGTTTCAGTTATTAACTACGATGGTGGTGCGAGTATCAAGTCTCCTATTACCATAGAGTAAACGGCGATTCGAATCGATTGGGCCCAGCTGGGGTTTCCTTACCACACGATATATGCAGATCTAGGTCCGGACCCAAATCTACATATATCAGCCCTCATTCGGCCCTCCTAGAACGTGAACTGGTCTACGCTGCTTGAGAATACGGTGCTTCACCTCACTGTGCCCCACGGACAGATTCATAGGATGGCCACACGCTACTCTCACCATCTTCACACTCCTAGTGCGCAGTTGTCTTTTCCCATAAAGGAATAGCCGAGGTATCGAGCTTACCGGGGTATGTGGCCAGTACTACAAAATCTTGATCTAAGGGCTATCAACGGATGGTCCTTAACCGACACAGGCAGGGTCACTACGTCCAATCCAAACTAGACATGAGCCAAGAATCCACCTAGTCTCATATTAATACATGATCATCCTCATACTTCAGGGTTTTTCCCGAAATATACAACTATCAGCCTTTCTATACCAACTACTACAACTACGCAAGGCTAAGCATCATACATATACATATATATGTAAGCAGGATAAGTACTGATAAAACAAGGTAGTCATGCAACAACAGTATCCAATCAACTCCTACTTACTTAAATGCAACATGCATAAGACTCAAGTGATTAACGCTTATAAAACACAAGAAATGGGTTTATGCTCCAGGGCTTGCCTGCGGTGTCGGGGTTGTCAGATATATCAGTAGCAACACAACCCTCCGAACCAACCTCCACAGAGTGAACACCCTCCTCCATGGCTTTCTCCACAAAAGGGTCACCACTCTCGTTCGCTAAACGTAATAATAATATTCATGCTTTAGGATGATGAAACATGGCATGGCATATGAAAAGTAAGCATGGTTCTTATGATGAATTCATATATTTATTTACTTGAGTACAACTTTCCTTCGCAATTAGGTAAGTTAATTACTTCACTAAGTAAGCATTGTTTATTTATAATTTAAACAAGCAATTAGCTAATTCTTAATAAAGTAGTCATCTATTATTAACAAGTTAATTAATTAATTAACTACTCAAAAGTATCATTATTAATTAATCATTAACAATTAATCATGAGAACACAATCAACAAGTAATTGCCTCAGAACAGCAAGGTGTTAATGATCCAAGGGCTTCACTTAATCCAAAAATGCACTTACAACAATTAAAGGATTTAAGAAAGCATTTTTGGTATTTTTTATTAATTCATAAAAGCATCCAATTTAAGTAATTAATTTATTTTTATCAAAACAGGGCCAAACTTTTTGTATAGGTTGATTTTAGCATATAAATCATGGATATAAATTTTTAAGATTTTTGGATATTTATTTTAATTTCTAAAAATCATGGAAATGACATTTATTAATTAAAAGAGGTATTTTTAGATCCTAGAAAACTTACTGTTTTTCACTGGTTCATATTTTTCCTAGATAGATTACATGATAACAAGCTTACTCAAAAATTTTTATAATTTATCAGCTCTATTTATTTAGTTATGAATTTTATAAGTTTCTGCATTGTTTATTATTTTCAGAAAATGAAAAAGGGCAAAATCCTTTTCTCACCTCTCTCTGACTAACGGCTGGGCTCCGACAACGCGCACAGTGCGCCCATGCTGACCGCGGCAAGAACTGCCGTTGACTGGCGGATGCTCGTCGTCAGTGACCTTGCCGTTAGCGAGACCTACCCAGCTGCACTCCTCTCTCTCGCGCGCGCGTATCTTGATAGCACTAGTTGATCGAATGGTGCACGACGGTGGCTCTGGCGGGGCGGCGCTACTCCGGCACGATGGCGGTGGTCAGCCGAGGCATCTTCGACGGTGTTAGCTACCCCTATCTACTCCTTCTGCTCTTGCGAACATGCTTCGGTCATCAATCGAGCATCTACTCACATGGCAGCATCCATGCCAAAGGCCATGGCGGCTCGGCGGAGCTCCAGCGACTCGATTACAGCCGACGATGATCTCACTGGCGCCAATAAGGGTTCTAGCACCTACACTACCCTCCTGCGAACGCACCTAAAGAGCTAAACGGGCACGAGCAGGCGTTCTACGCTCACAACCGTGTTTGCAGCAGCTCCGGCGAGCAGAGCACACCAGTGCGATGACGGTTCGGCCTTGCTCACATAGTAGAGTCAAATTGGAGGGTGGGGTTAGCTTTGGGGTCTCACCGTGACTTCGGTGCTCCTGCTGGCTGAGACGGGGACACAACGGAGTGAGTTCATCGGCGTCGGAGGCGATGGTGGTGGCGGTGGCGTGAACTAGCGGTGAAGTCACGTCTTGGCACGACTGAGCCTCTGCTGTGAAAACGATCGAGCCAGAGCACAAGGACGTTAAGGCAAAGCGAACGACATAGATGATTGAAAGGGTCATGCACCACAGAGGGCTCGACCTCGGCGAGATGCTCACGGTGACGCTACGGATGTCGTTGGAGAAGAAGACGGCTCGCGGGTGATTTCGATGGGGAGAGCTAGCGCGGATGGGGGCAATTGGTGCGCAAGGTGATGGCAGAGCTATGGACAAGATGAATTGGATTGGGGTGAAGCGATGATGGCAAAATTCTCCGGCGAACCGAGGGCTCGACGGCAGCGATGGCGAAAAGAAGAACTCGACGACAGCTTGTCCCCTTAAGGACAGGGTGAAGCTTCGAGGCGACCCAGCACAGCCGGCACCTGCTTGTGTGTTGTCCTTAGAAGCAGTTACGTGTCACGCGCACGTGAAGCAGTGAGCAGAGGCGGCGGCTGGCGGTGAGCAGCCGAGCATAGAGGTGAAGCAGGTGATGATGATGTACTTGTTCATGACCCCTTCCTCATCCATTTTCTCTCGATTTTCGATGGCAACTTGACAAGCTCCAAAAACAAAAGTTGTTCATCTACATCTCCTCTCCAACTTCGCTTTAAGCATGAACCCCTAATTCCCAACAGATTGAGAGATAAAGATTAGAAAAGAGAGGTACTTAGAAACTGACTTAGAGGATTCGGTTAGGGTTTTTAGAATACAGTTAATACTTAGCAACTTTGGCAATTTATTTAGTGATTAATTAATGATCAAACTGATCAACCAATTCTACCATTGTTTAGTACAAAGTTTGTACAAAACAATGATACCATAGTTGACCCAATTTTATTTGTGAAAAACCTTTTAATAAATTCCCTAAAAATGAATCCATTGCTGTTTTTCCAAGACTTAGACAAATTTGAATAAGTGTTGAAACTCAACATTGGTTTCACTTTTGGTGCTAATTTTTAGGGGGTTTGCACTTGAATCCACAGTTAACCTATGACACTAGTGTAAAGAACATACTTTACACTACCAAGTCTATTAGGGCATAAATCCAAGTGTTTTAGTGAAATTGCAAAATAGAAGGATGCAAAGTTCCTTTAAAGCATTTTTGGTTTATAACACAAACTAAACATAATGCATTGCATAACTATTAAATAATTATTATTTTTAGTGAATGCAAATCATGGTGAGCTACTAGAGATGATGCAATAATGCTTGATGATGACATGGTCAAGTTTTAGTGATGATTAACACCAGAGGTGTTACAATCGGTCCCTGCAGTTAAACAAGCATCAATTATTCAATCAAACAAACATCATTTAGTGCCTATAGAGAAGTGACATTAAGGAAGATATTGGTGTACCTTCTGCTTATCAGTCATTATGGTCCAAGGGTATGTGGTAGCTCATTAATAGGATTGGCAACGACATCATCCCAGTCCACATTGTTCAGACTGTCTTCATGATCAGCATAGCCAACCAAAACTTTGACCTTGTGAACTACAGTAACAATTGCATTAGTATCTCTATTTGATTCAATCAACCTGAGCCCTTTAGTAAGATCTAACCTGGTAGCAACCACTGGAACTTGATGTTTGCCACACTCTCGTAACCAAGTTCCTGAAAGAAATCCTTAAACCATAGTCAAACTAGTCAAACTAGTTAACTTTCTCATCAACATAAGATCGAAGATTACCGAACCCAACAAAGAAACCCCATGGTGTAACTCAATCGTGAATGAATTGCTATGATCAGGACCTATAGCTTTTGCTTAATGAAAACCGTGCATAATGCACGTTCGAGAAAAAAATGATCAGAACCTACAGTATTACCAGAAATTAGCATAGTACACCAATCGATTGAAACCCTAACAAATCACACCAAATTGACAATCCATCAAACAAAATCGATTCTTTTGTCTAAACAAATCACTAAATGCAAATGAATATCCATAACCCTAGTTGTTGGTGCAACGATGAACTCACCATACGGCGGCGGTTCTTCCTCTTTCCCTCGCAATCGCGGTAGCATCCTTCCAACAAGCTGATGCAGACACCTCCAGCGTGGCTAGCTTCGACCCGCGCATGGCTTCTCTAGCCTCCGACCACCAACAAACGTCGTTGATCACCTCACCCATCCCGAGCCTTGGAATTGCCTCCAAGTCTTCGAGCGAGCGATATCTTGTATCTCCAACCTTTTTTCTCACCATTGGATTGAGACTTGACGATTTGGATTGTGGCCTTACTTAAGGCCGTCGAACTTAGAGCAACCTCCAACAGATTAACTATTCCTCTCCAATACTTAAAAAACATGATATGAAGCATTATTGTTGCTTCAACAGACTACTTGTCATATCACCATATCTAAAAGTTTTAAGTAATCACTTAAAATTCACCATCTCTCTCAAATGTAGAAGATCCACTCCATCTCTCCTATATATACTTTAAGGCTAAGTTCGGTTACCACGAAATCAATGCACTACCAATAAGTAATAATAGAATCACCTACATAGATTTTTTTAAGGAAATGAAGGATAGATAATTCGTTGGAATATACGCCAACGGAGTGTTTGAATTGCAGTGTCCTTTGCAACATGATGAGAGCGCGCGCATATACGCCATGTAGGATAAAGTAACATTACAGCTAGCATTTATTACTGATTTTAAAATTTATCTTTATTTAATTATGATTGAAAACAACTAAACCCAAATAAATCCAACATAAAGAATTTACCAAAAGAGGTGGTACAATACAAGGGGGGACAAGCAATCACGTCTCCTTTGAACTGTTTTCATCGATGACTAGGCAGCGAAAGTGGGAGGAGCGGTTGCATCCGAGGATGGAAATGGCAGCGAGTGGATAAAAAAAATGAAGAAGATAGGTGCACGGTTTTGGAGTGACACAATTTTGATAAAATATAGGTGGAAAATTTAACACGTACTAGATAGACAATTCCTCAACCAATTTAACATATACCCTTGTTTGTTTACAGACCTTGTCGTTTCACAGGCATTCATTCTATCTCCATGATTGCACGCTAATGTTAGTTGTCGCTGCCTTTTCCTTCATTTCAGATGTGATGACATGAGAAAGATCGTATGAAATGCCATTTGTCATATAGTTGATGGCAAGCTGTCTTTTTCAACCTCTTATGCGTGGGAGTACTAATGAAACCAAGACTTGCCCTAACCAACTAAAATAAAGTTCTTAGTGAAATGGTATAAACTTTGTAATTTCGAAAAGGATGGAGCACCTTTTCTGTAGGACAAGCCTCCTCTACATTATCGCTCTCTAGTTGAGTCACACCCAAGTGAGATGATTGTAAAAAACATTACTCTAAAGAAAGTAGGTCAAGATTTTTTACGATGTGTCAAAACACACATGATAACTAGTCTGAAAATGGCAAAAATGCATCATATTTGTCTTAGGGTAGGGCATGAATTGAGCCGCCATGAAGTAATTGGCGAATCTTAAAATTGACAAAGTCACCACATGTATTTCACTATCGACAAGCACATCGTCTATCATTGGAAGCTTAGCACCGTTAAATCATAAAATAATTTTAGAAAATTTGAGCATCCGCATCAAATAACTGATGGATATTGCTTACTTTGCAATCTACAACACATTCTAAAATGCACGCAAACTCTATTAGCCTATTACATGTGGGATTTGGAGAGCACGATATAGCTAAACTTAAGAATATATATTTGAGCTTGCATGTTGCTACCTCTCATCTATGCGGGTAGAAATTGGAGCTTAGAAAAACTTGTGAAAGAAGAGAAAGAAAGAGAAATCACGGGTTGAACCATATTCATCTACGATCTGCAACCTTCTATCATGCACAAATTTTTGAAGCTCAAATTTTGCAGGCACGAATGATTGCATTATCTATCGGTTCATCATTTGATGGGGGCCGGAATGTTTCATGGAATTTTATGGAGTTCACTCACCATTAGAGAGAAGATTGTCCATCTTTGCTTTAAAAAAAGATTGTCTATCCCTAAAAAAAAAGAGAGAAAATTGTCCATATGTGTTGGGGGCGTTGGCCCACCCGGATGCATGGAACGAGCGCCCTAGAGGCCATATCTGTGATGGCCCTCACTTTAACGGCCCCATTTTTTTAAAAAAGAAAGAGACTCTAGCTGGCCGTGGGCTGAACCGAGGCATATTATGATTGATGTTTTCGTTGTCAACCTAAACCGCTGAAACTAACCACAACACAATCGGCTATATGTATGCTTATTACACTACAAAAATGGTAGACTTACAACGTCTCCAGCACTACTACCTAAATCAGACTACCTAAATGTCTGTTTAGATAGCCACCATTTTTCTACTACCTAAAACAGACTACCCAAACACATCCTCCCAGAGAATGACATACGGGTCCCATGTGTCATTCTCTCTTCTATCTTCTTATCCATAGATGAAGTCGTCACCGGAGGAGGGGAGCAGGGGAGGGGCTGGCGGAGGCTGGTGGAGGTGCGGCAGCCGTCGTGGATGCCGGTAGAGGCGCTGTTGGGGCACTGCGCCATGGTGCCCAGTGGAGGCATGAGCCAGTCGTAGGGAACTCCGGCAAGGGATGGCACCGGGAGGCCATCGCGTCGCCGGGGCAGGCCATGGAGGCACGTCGGGGTTGACTGCGGAGGTGCGTGGGGGCTGGCCGGGAGGCGTGCGGGGGTTGGCCGCCGTGCCGGGGGCTGGTAGCCGTGCCCATGCGTGTCGCAGGGAACTCCGGCCAGGGAAGGCCACTGTGCCAGGGACAAGGAAGGCCACCGCGTCAGGGCAAGGGAGGTCGCGCTGGACACTTGGACCTCGCACCGGGCAGGATAGCAGTGGGACCGAGCGTGGAGTAGGCTGAGAAGTGGCGGATCAGGAGGAAGACAAGCACCTGCGTGCGGTTCTGTGAGAGGAAACGATAGGTGGGCAAGTTTGTTGGCCCAATAAACGTAGGTAGTCAAGGAGAGAATTTGTTGGGCGAACAAAAGTAGGTAGTCTGATAGATAGTCTATTGGAGTGGGTTTTTAGCCTATGCTACCCAAATATAGGATAGGTAGTGGGTTTAGATAGGCTGTTGGAGATACTGTAAGAAACACTACCAGTAGTCATGGCACATCTGAATCTCACTAGGAGGCATTTAGTAGAGAAAATTTACACTAAATTTTGAATGCTAAAACACTAGGAGAAGCCCATCTCACAAGGAGAAGTCTAAAATTCTGGTTGTGTTATTCAGGTCACTGTCCTCAGCCCCACCGTGCGGTGATGTACGAGCTGCACTTCGCCGTGCCCATGGTCGGCGTGGTCGTCTGCACACTCAACACCCGACGTGAGTCGGCCATGGTGTCCATTCTACTGAAGCACTCCGGTGCCAAGGTGTTCTTCATCGAGTCACACCTCCTTGACGTTGGGAGAGCAGCACGGGAAACTCCTCACCGAGTCGCACCTCCTCGACGATGGTGCTCAGCATGATCATGAACACGCCGGTCGCGGACCGAAAGCCTCTGCCTGGGACGGTGCGCGTCATCACGGGCGGCGTGCCGCTGCTGCCCCACATCCTGGTGGAGATGGAGAGGCTCGGCTTCATCCTGTACCACGTCTACAGCCTGACAGAGACGTGCATGGGTGGTGATCGTGTGCGCGTGGACGCCGGAGTGGGGTGCTCCCCACCAAGGAGCACACGCGGCTCAAGGCGCGCTAGGGTTGCCACCACTTCATGGTGCAGGACGCGAACGTCAAGGACCCGGACACGATGAAGAGTGTGCCGCGCGATGGCCTGAAGATGGGTGAGGTGATGTTCCGGGGCAACACGATGATGAGCGGGTACTACGGGGACCTCGACGCGACCAAGGAAACCATGGCCGGTGGGTGGCTGCACACGGGGGACCTCGTCCCATGGCATCCTGACGGGAGCATTCAGGTCAAGGACCTAGCCAAGGACATCATCATTTCCGGCGGCGAGAACGTTAGTTCGATCGTGGTGGAACCATTGCTGCGCAGTCACCCGACCGTTGTCAAGGCGACAGTCGTGGCGAGGCCAGACGACCACTGGTGGCAAGATGCCATGCACATTTGTCAAGCTCAAGGACGGCGCTAGCGCCACGAAAGTCGAGATCATAGGATTATGCCGAGGGAGGCTGCTCCTTACATGGTGTCCATGACGATGGTGTTTGAGGATTTGCCCAAGACACTGACAGGGAAGACGCAGAAGTTTGTCCTCCACAAGAAAGCCCAAGCTATGGGCAGCTTGACAAAGACTGATAGTGGCAAAGTGTGGGACGCAGAAATTTTGCCCTCAAGGGCACATGCTCCCAACCATGCAACCGTTGGATGTTGTTTTGAGATCTGTGCCAACCTCTACAGCCCAACTAGTATACTGTTCGTATTTTGTATTGGAACATTTTCTGGAGAAGTGGAGACCGTATTAACATCTAACGCCTGACAACTTTTTTCTTCCCTCCTCTCTCAACTCATCTTCCACTTGCTTCTCTCATTTTCTCTCTCCTATTTCTCTCTCCCAAAAGACACCCTCGCTGCCATACCCGCCGCCACCGCCGCTTGCCACACCCACCACCGCCTAGCGTCCTCGTTGTTGACTCTCCTGGGTTGTCCCCCAATCCTATTCCCCTCCCTTTCTTTTTGAACCAAATTGCAAGTTCACATCTGTTCTCCATCTTCTAATCGTAGACCGCTGTTGCCGCCGCCATGGTACCTTTACGGTCGCCGCCGCCGCCGCCGAAATCGTTATCCCTATGAGATGTCCTTGGATTATCTACTTGCGAAGTTGCTGAATCATCCCCTTTTCTCTACTGCTCTCGCCAAGATCCTAGGTTACTCTACTAGGGTTTGTTCAATATTCGATCTCTCTTTGACTTTGCACTTTCTTGATTTAGATTCAGATGTTTTGTTTTTTATCTATTGGCAGAGATCCATTTAAAAACGATGGTATATCATACACATCTGCATTGAATCTACTAGGGATTTTATTCTATTTTCAGTTCTTTACCTAGGATTTCCTTTTACTTTTTTGTTGGATATCAAAATACCAGGGTACCCAACAGATGGTGAAATATGACACCCTGTATGATCGTTAAAGCCCCACCGTAGGGGCCCCAGTAAAGTCCACTGTTGACGGTGGATAGCGTCAACATTTTATAGCGCAATAAACATGAGAAATGATCAATAAACATGGAAATAGAGAAGTCTAGGGTTTTATCTGACAAATTCCATGAGTTTTGGTGAATTGTTATTTTTCCAAGGATTATTCCAGAAAAGCCGACAAGAGGACCTAATTATCAAACAGATTATCAGAATTCCACCGCGAAAGATACGCTAGAAGACTCTAGAAGACATGAGAAGGCAGTAGGCAAAAATGGGACTCCAGAAGCTTCTGGAGGAGGCTAGGCGGCACCAGGCCCTCAGGTCGACCGGCCCCGGCTGTGGGCCCCACCTATCATCTTCAGCGAGCCTCCTCCATCGACCTTGAGGATTAATCTTAGCCCTACGTCAAGTCGGTTTGATCCAAGGGTTCACATGCATCCCACCGACTATATATACGAAGCATGACTCCCCTGGAGCAATCAAGTCATTTTGAGATCAAGCCATCCAGAGCCAGAAACCCTAGTTCCTCATAGTTCCTCTAGTTTATAGCGATAGCCTAGTTAGACTAGATCTAGAGGGAGTCAAGTTGGTCAACCTAGCTTGGATTCCCGACGTTGTTAAAGCGTGGAGATTGGTACTATTCTTGTGCTCTCCTCTCTCATTGTATTATTCATCATTGTGTGTTTATTATAGTGTTATGACAACATTAATCTTCATCTTGTTTATGTTCTTGATTGCAATGTTTATTGTTTACTTTGATTATATGTCTAGCATAGTTACTTTATTGTTATTGAGTTCATGCATATGCTCATATAGCGTTTATCCTAAGGTACCTAGGGTAGATGATTTGCATTATGTAGGCGTGGTGCTTAGATATATTGCATATCTGCGAGTGCTCCCTGATGTTCCGGGCCATGTGGTAGATCGCGAAGGTGACTATTATAGCTTCGTTGAGTCCTCTATAGTCCTTCCCCTGCACATAGGTTATATAGAGCGCGGTCACGTCGGAGGTGATGGTTGCATCTTAAAAGCCTCTCTAGTTGATGCTCTTTATGTGTGGATAAAGACATAGTAGTAATGTTAACAATGATTATTAGATGTAGTTGCACTAATTAGAATATTCATTGACTTGTGATTAAAGAACTATATTAGGAATTATCTCTCTAATATTCAGGTCTTACAACGTTATTGTAGTAGCTAGAGTGCTCTGAGTGAATCTATTATCTTATTATTATGATGACTGATCATTACTTATCATATATATCTTTATCATGTGACTTATCTGTTATTAGTAGAGTGTATGATATTGGTTTTATCTCTCATTCATCATATATATAGAAAGTTATCAATACTATAGATTTCCTGTTTAGCTAGACCTTCCCAGTGGTATAAATATAAATCGACAACCTGGTAATACTCTACGTAAAATGCTACAATGATATAATTATCTGTCCGCTTGCAGAACCAGTTTTATTCATATATTCATTCTTATTATTTCTGCCTAGTCACATAAAATGATAGATTTCCTTATATATAGTACCAATATACATTTCTAGCTATAAAACTAGGGATGACAACTTAGTTCAAGCTTAGGAGTGTAGGTATGTGATAGGTGACTAGTGTGCTAAAGACATGTTAATCATTACCATACATTTACTGGTGTTGTTAGTTTAGTAATAGAAGTAGTAAATGTCAACATCGACTCACCGAAAGCGCGGATAGCATGTCAGTCGCTTGTGGTACGAACGATAAACTCCATCCCACCCGAGCCTTGTAGAGAGGTCTCAGGCGAGATGAGCACCTCGGGTGACATTTCTCCACCTTGTCCCATCCCCCGCGGCGTCATCAAAAGCGCCTGACCCCCTTAGCTTACATCCGCCTCGCTCAAGGGACACGCATAACCCTCTAGCAAGACGGTGAGCCATGGGGACCCCCAACCGCGGCACCCACTCCCACCGATGGGATGGACATGACCGTGCATAGTCAACAGGAGCACGGGAACCACACCCTGACTCAACATGACCCCGGTCATTCCACCATGACGACATCCATAGCTCTATAGCGACGGGGGTAATGATCACTATACCACCTAACCCCCTCTCTACGCAAATCTGGGCACCCATGTCGTCCGTCCTCAATGGCATAGAGGTGCACATGACAAGGCATGGCCATAGCACGCAACACCAGCAGATGGAGAGGCCAAAAGATCAATGCCTGCTGCATCTCTGCGCTACAGGAGAATTGTTCCCACTGGATAAGGAGGAAGACGGCCATACCAGAGGCCACCTTTTTTTGTCTTTCTCTTTCATTTCCACCTCTTTACCACGAATGTAACCTGAGCCCTCCCCTTAGAAGCTATAAAAGGGGAGGCAGGGGCCACATCTAGGGCAATGGATAAGAGTTCACCGCAACCAAGCACTCACACATCCATGCACCAACCCTCACAAGAGACCTGGGATCCGCTCCCTCTCTCAAAAGGTTGTAACCCCTACTACAAGCACTCCGGTGCAAGGCAACACGAGCAGTAGCAAAACCCACTAGACATAGGGCCATTCATACCCGAACCTATATACATCCTTGTGTCCGCTTTGCGCACCATCTAGGCCTAGACGCGCAGATACAAATTTACTTGTGCACCACAAACAAGAGAGCCAGTGAGCTCCTATGCTTGAGTAGGTGAGCTGCTTTGCCACATTGAAATATTATAGTAAAAAGGATCAAACACCATCATATTTCTGCCTTTTTTTTTTCCATCTTTCAAAATTGGTACTATCTTGTAATGATCGATGTCTTCATCTTTGGGTCACAATTTGAGGAATCTGCTGATTTTGTTGTTCAGCAAATAGATTGACATATTTTGACTGAAGTGTGTTTTCCCTTCCGCATCCTGATGACATAACTTTATAAATAGAACAACCACTTTCTGTACCTGATAGGCTGATAGCCTATTTTGTTTGGGGAATGCCCTCATGATATGAAGAGTTCATCCTCACCATGCTAGGCATGTTTCTCTGACCACTATATAAAGCAAACAAATTTATAATTTTTAGGTTGCAGTGGAAAGGCAACTCTTTTGCACAAGAAAAAAGTTGGAAGGTATTGTCTGATATTAATTAGTCATGTAATTTGCTCGGTATAATTCTGGTTTATGTATCAATGCACTAATGTGTTTTTTGCCCCACCATCTCCTTTTAAAAGAGAAATGGCAGTGTGATAAGAAGTACAATTTTTAGAGCCATCTTGAAAAATGTTGGTCGAGCCTTCTTGAAAATTGGCTATACCTAACTTGGCACTATACTAGTGTTTGGTATGTATTATTTTAGATCGAAGAGTTTTTATCTATGGACATTGTTTTAGAGCAGAGTTTGTTTATGGACAGAAATGGCAGCATGCTAGGAAGTACATTTTGTAAATGTGTTTTTTGCTCCACCATTTCTTTTAGAGTTTTGTAAATGTGTTTCTTTGCTCCATCATTTCTTTTAGAGGAGAAACAGTAGCATGCAAGGAACTAGATATTTTCTTGCAAATTTTTATTAATCGGCATCTTATAGTAAAGCTGGTTTCAAGTTTTTCATTTTTCTCACCACTCTTTTGTATGAAGTAGCCATCCTATAACTGTTACACTCCCTTTTCCTATGTCCTTTTCCACACACTGAAACTTTTATCTCAATTGTACATATGCTTTTTTACTAACACAGATTTATAAGCCTAGTATATGCATTTGTACTTTTTTATCCGAAAAAATGCTGAAGCCAAGGATTCCTAGCTTCTATCTTGTTTTTTATCCTAATTGATTTGAAATCCCCTCGTATTCTTGCATCTTCACTGAACTCCTAACAATGATTAACCATTCTAACTATTTGTATGCCTATGGCTACTAGTTTTGCAGGATTTCAATGGAATCTTAGAAATGCCCTGCAACCAGCTCGGAATATGTAGGTCGAAGGAGCAAGATACCTGCATATGATGAAGACGGCAGCGAAGAATAAACAAACTTTAGTATCAACTTGAATTGCTTCATGCCCCTTTATAGCTGTACAACAAATTTACACTTTTTCACATCTTTTTGTGTTTTTAAATTTGCTAAAACAGGAGGAAAACCGAATAAATCATGCCAAATTACTGATGCATCTCCTAGCAATGGTTGACAATTGTGGCGCCATCCCCAACATAATGATGGACATACTGGACCTTTAGCATGTTCCATGTAATCACTAGCTAGTAGCAGTTTTGGTGCCTTGATAAATTGTAATTTGGTGTGCCTAAAAAATGCATGTTAGGCCATATATATTTTGGTTGTAATCATGTTGTCCCGATAGACCTCCCAGAGATTTTTATGAAGATGTTGCCTTGATGGAAATGGTTGCTCCAAGAACATATTATCCTGTTTCACTATTCTATTTTGCTCACCGATCCATGCATTTATGCAGGTGACCTTTTCATTTGTGCAATGCTCTCTTGAGTATATAGCATCACACGTATTTCTTAGTTATACTGCCTCCGTACTATTATGAGTCACTTTGACTTTTTTGGTACACCCACTTTGCTATGTATCTAGACATGTCTAGATACATAGCAAAGTGGGTGTACCAAAAAAGTCAAAGTGACTTATACTTTGGAACGGAGGGAGTATTAGTTAATTTTATGTTTACCATATTACCATTATCTATCATTTTACTTATTTATATTAATTAATTTTATAGTAGCATTGGTTTCTAGGCTATTCTAGAAATGCACTTACTTTTGGAACGGAGGAGCAATGCTTTAAATAATCTACTCCCTCCGACCCAATTTGTTGGCAATAGATGCTTGTTCCATTGTCAACAAATTAGCCAAATAAGAACAAGTTCTAGTAGTTGTACAATTATAATCATATTTATTTATATTTAGGTAATGTACCTCTTCTCTCCTATTGGTCTATTACATGTGCAATGGATGCTTGTTACAATAATGTACCTCTTTTGACCTATTGGCCTTTTACTTGTCAACAAAATTGGGACGAAGGGAGTAGATTATTGTAAAGCATTACTCTTCTTGTCCCAAAATAAGTGCAGTTCTAGGATAGAGATGAGAAACCAATGCTAATATATATATATATATATATATATATATATATATATATATATATATATATATATATATATATATATATATATATATATATATATATTATAGCACCATTAATAATTACCCCTTGGAAATAGATAAATTAGCAAAAAGTACTAGTGGTCCATGGTCTAGAAATGTACTTATTGTGTGACAAATTTAGAATGGTAGGGGTGCACTTATTTTGGGACGAAATGAGCATGGGATGTTTGGTTCAATTATATATCAAACACGAGCAACACTAATCCTTCCACTATCGAAGCTGGATCCTCCACCAATAGGAGCCATCAAGATTTACATGAAATTTTGTAGAGACCAAGACAAGCACAAGAAGTATTGTAGTAAGCATTCATTATGGCATCCACAAGACGTTCTGAAGTACACTCACGGCATACTCTCCAGCACCATGTTTTCAAACCGATGCAGCATGTGAAAGAAAAATAAAGCTTTAGGACATCTTATCAATACTTTTAAAGTTTGTGATGAATGAACTTGAACGAAACAGCCTAATTGACAAGGAAAAGCACAACAACATGCACACTTTGATGATAATAATGTTATGTCGATGCAAGGTCATGACAATAACATCAACACTTCCATAGATCATGGGAATTTTGGAGCCACCTGCTTCCTGAAATGAAAGAAACCAAAACAACTAGTCAGGTTCATCATTAACAAAGAAGCAATTTATGAATGACTCAATCAGTAAGTGTTGACAGTCCTTAATGTCAACTATAGACCATCAACTAATGCCTGATTTGATATAAAACTTATAAAGCATAGTTGTAGGGTTTGATTCTAACGAGTTCCACGAGTGTTGGTGTTCTCACTTGTTTTGCAGGATATTCAATATTTCACCATATAAAAGTATCTCAAGTGATGAAACAAAGTACACCATTGCGAAGAGCTCGTCGAGATGATCTAAATGACATAGCACTTGCTATATTTGGAGTTCCGGAGAGAAAGATATCACATCTTTGGTGGAATACAACTTGGGAAGTCTCTAGAACATCCTAGAACTATCACCACCATAAGTTTCAGGGACTAAACTAACAGAATTCCATAGTTCTATGAATTATTATATTTTAGGGATTAAAATAGGATCTGGGACGAGGAGAAACCTATCACGATATGATTATTTGCGTAAACGGACTGAACCTTGGCACGAGAAGGACGTGAAAGACACTAGAAGACACCAGAATGAAGCGGGAGATGAGACGGCGCCAGGGGGGCCAGACGGCCCCACCCATAGGCCGGCCGGCCTGTTAGAGATACCAATCACGTTCTCTTTCACGCAACGCGTTCCAACCGAACTCTACTATGCATCTCCACCATTGATCAATGTCAGTTTGATCCGAAGGCTGCAGTTCATCCGTCCAGACTATATAACCAAACCCTAGACCCCCCATATTCAACCGATCATAATCATAGCAAGAGGTGTCCCTCAAAAGGATAACCTTAGAGCTCCACCAAACCTAGGGCATAGCTAGATCACTACTACAAACGTTCACTGTAGGGGCGGCTAAAGACCCTCTGTAGGGACGGCTGCGCCAACCGCCCTCCCTAGGGTGTTTCTACAGATGGTGCATCTGTAGGGGTGGCTCCCTGACCGCTCCTGCAGTGCCATCTGTAGGGGCGGTTGTTGTTTTTAGCTGCCCCTACAGTGGAGTTTGTAAGGGCGGCTGGTAATGTCAGCCGCCCCTACTGTATGTATCTGTAAGGGCGGTCATATAACAAGCCGCCCCCTACTGTGTGTGTTTGTAAGGGTGGTTCAATAAAGAACCTCCCCTACAATGGATTTTCTAGCAAAAAAATAATTCAAATTCAAATCTAACCACATATATAATTCAAATTCAAATCTAACCACCACATATACACATATATATACATCCACAAACACAAGACCATTATTTAGAACATCATCACAAGTCATAATTCACAAAAGTCTATCATTACAACATAGTCCATTAAGAAATCCACAAGTCCACAAGCATAACAAAGTCCAAACCATTCCAAAGTCCGATCAAAACCATACCAAAAGTCCACATTGTCATCAACGGCCTAGGGCTAGCTTGTTAGTCTCACGAAGGTGTTGGTATAGAGGATTACTACCTAAGTCGTAAAGAAGGTGATGATAAGTGCCTTTGTAGTACACAATCTCGTCCATTATGAAGTTGCAAAGGTCACCGACGATCTCTATGAGCTCGTTATCCTTGTATGGGTTCCTTCTCGTATCTTTATCTTTCTCCAATTACAAGAGAACAAGTTTAGGTTTACTATCTCACAACATAAGCAAACTTTTCATACTACGAGCGAAGATGTTCAAACTTACTACATTGGGGTTTCTGTTGTAGCCACCGATGGTACTCATCATAATACATGTGTAGTATCCACAATGTAGACTCCTAGGCTTCTGCTTGGGGCACTGTGCGTTTCGCATATGGAGATGTTAAGTAATTCTATTGACAGACATGTAATATATGGATTACCAAAGTAAATGACACTTACTGCACATAGAGTTTTGACATACAACTTTTCCTTCCTTGTTGGATGATGCCTTCCCTTATGTTCCGTGACATAGTGCCTAAATGCCCTATTCCAATGATTTTAGCAAATGCAACTTGTTAGTATCCCAAATTGAACCTTACAAGTATGTATACATAGTAGCTAAAATGAGGATTGTCGATATGCATACGTCTTGACAATTGCTATGAAGTCTTTGTATGTCTCGACTGGGAAATCCACTGAATCAAAGACCCATGCCATGCTCAGTTTGAGCGAGAGGCCTATGCAAATCCAGTGGTTGCTGCATGAATTTAGTCATAGAAGGAACGCATAAGCTCTTTTGCATCGAACAAAGTATATTGAACAAAGCTTTAAGTATACAGTCGAACATCTCTCTCTTTTCCTCCTCCTCGTTGTTGTTGTTGAGAGAGATATCTCTCTCTTTTCCTCCTCCTCCGTTGTTGTTGTTGAGAGAGATCTATCAATATTTTCTTATCCCGGATGTCCTCTTTCTCCTTAAGTGTCTTTCTAGCATCTAGTTCTTTGCAACCTAGTTTCCACTGTTTGGGGTATGCTACAGGTGAAGGGTCTATATACGCGTCTTTCAGAGCTGGCCTCTTTCTCACAAAGTGCGCTTGCATTCTACAAATCACGACGGGGTTAGTTACAACAAAATCAAAAGATTACATTCATATCATATCGAGAGAGCAAGGACTTACAGGCACCGCATGCGAATTAGATTCATTTCCATTCGTTCGAGGTGGAAGCATGCCAAGATATCCTTGAACTCAATGGTATTTTGCCTGCCTAGGGCTCCAAATGTGCTGGTAGGGATCCATGCTTGTAAGATTTCTAGTTCTGTTATCTAAGCACGCAAGTACCAATCATGGAACTTTCTCATTCCATGTGGCAAGCATTGTAGGACTTGATTTGATAGGAAGTTCTTGCCTTTTTATATTTATCCGGGCAATCATTTGACCATTTGAGGTTATCAACATCTGGATACTTGTTAAACCCTTTTTGCAGTTTGCTAGTGGCATCCTCCTCATAAGTTGTTGTTCTGAATTCTTTTACTTGGTTCTTAGGCTTGAACTGGTAATGGACCATCCACTTGTGCACCGACGAGACGTCATTAATCCCCACATATGATGGCCTTAACTTGATTGGGATTTTGTTTCGAGCTTCCCATTCAGGCACGTCCTCATCTACTTGTGCATCACCTGCTCCAGGGGCCACTTGTTCTTCATATATCGGCTGTTCATGAGGCAATTGTTGTTCATGAGGCACTTGTTCATGTATTGGCTGTGCTTCTTGAGAAGGATGCGGCATCTCATCATGCCCTTGCTTGGTACGAGGTGGAGAAGGACGTGGCATGTCATCATGACCATGCTCGGTATGAGGTAGAGAAGGACATGGCATGTCATCATGCCCATGCTCGGTACGAGGTAGAGAAGTCTCTGGCGTTTGGTGGTCATGGTCATGGGCCAGTGAGTATACCTCCCCATCCTCGATGGGTCGCTCTAGAGGATGAACTTCAGTTGGAGTTGGCGAAGACTCGGTCAATATAATGTCCTATTTGTGCCAGAGGATGAACTAGTTCATGATGTCTCTGAGTAACATGAGCCCCTCGGGGGTAGGGTGTTCTATCTTCCAAGTCATGAACTCAGGCTTCATGGTATGCACCTCGACCCGAGTGTAGTCCTACGGGATGTCCCTATTGTGCCATGTGCCGCCCAGAGGATGTGCCACGCCCGTTGCCACCTTAATGATCACGTTTTTCCTACCCATCGGAACCACCAAGGTGCAACTGGTTGGTGCCCATATGCGATCGATGGCGGTTTTAGTTGCAGTGGAACCTTGACTACTAGGAACATCCAGAGGGCTGCCAACTACCGCCAGTTCTCCCGATGGCCCCATTAGTGTCCGTGGCTCCATTGTAGATAGTCCTTTCTCCACCGATGCCTTTTCAACTAGAGCCTTCACTTGGAGCGCAAGATCAAACTCTCAGTCTCTGCCATGTTTCTTGTACATGTGCCTATCCTCTATAAATCTGTGCTTCTAGGACGTCCTCTTCCCTAGCCCCCTGGTGTGTCCTGTGTGCTCGGGGTTTCCCAAGGCAACGATAAGCTCATCCTTCTCTCTAGAAGGGGCGAAGGCACCCTTCTCCTTATCTTCAGTAAGTTTTAGTATCTTTGATACTACCTCTCCGATCTCCAGCTTAACAAACTTGAGGCTACTTCCGAATGAATCCACACTCCTCGCATATATCCACTATTTGAGGCATGGTCTCAACTTCAGCACTTCCATATTCTTGGAAGCTTTGGCCTCTGTGTCCATCTTCCTAAACACCTCTTGCTTGCCAGCGTAGCCATCGGGGCCTAGACGAGGGTGGTGTTGGTTCTTCTTCGCCTGCTCACTATTACGGGCACTGAGGGCCAATGCTGCCTCTGAAGTCTTCTTAGCCACGAGCTCCTCCCATTGACTAGGAGTTATGTTGCCAAACTCGTGGAAGAGAGTTAACTTCTATTGGATATACTTCTTGTTCAGATCCAACCGCCAACGTCGGAAGCTCTGTCCCATTATCTTAAAAGCATTATCTTGTACTAGCTCATGTGTTCCCTCCGAAAACCTGAAGTTCAGCTTTAGCTTGTCCCATATCTCTACCTTTTTGCTCATAGGTACAAGATTCCAGCCACAGATAGCTGGGTTCAACTTATCTCTAACTAGAAACCCGATGTGATTACAGAATTTTCCCCTATATGTATGTGGCTCAAGGATCTGCCTGTCTAGCCTGACCTTTGTTATCACAAAGCATGCCTTCTCGTGATATTGGTTTGACTTTCTAATCTCTCGTTTCCTCTTTGGCTGGGCAGTCTTTCCCATGGTTTTGTCCTGAGGTTGTGCAGCGGATGCCTCATTATGAGTCTCTATGGCTCCTTCCTCTGATATCCTTTGCCTGACGACGTATTGTCTGGCAAGACGAGCCAGAGGTCGACGTCGTCTTTTCAGAGGTTGAGTAGGGACGACCTGTGTATATGGTAGGTCAAAAGTGTTAGAAGAGGTAACATATAGCCATAGCATTAGCTACTAAGGCTTTATCCGTACCTCATCGTTTAGGTCAAAATCCTTGTCCAACTCATCCTCCGTTGGCCTCCGTCTGGGTTCTTATGGGAAAGGATCCTCGGGACTTACATATCCCCCTGATGAGTTGTCCCCATCCTCATCATCATCCTCTTCTTCGCCTTGGGCATCCTCCCTGCCTTCTCTTCCTAGGGCTCCCCCACTAGATCCTCATCCTCGACAAGCTCCTCCTGAGTAAGCATCACTTCTAGACCCTTTTCTAACTCATTATCGAACTGCTCCTGAGTAAGCTGGTCATCTAGTTCTTGCTCTCCATGGGATGGCTGCTCATCATTCACAGGGCATCGGGATGCACTCTTTGATGTCCGTGACATTTTGTGCCTTGTTCTAAGAGATGCAAGAAATAAAGTAGTATAAGTAGTAGTACTAGTGGTACAAAGTAGTAGTAGTAGTAGTAGTAGTAGTAGTAGTAGTAGTAGTAGTAGTAGTAGTAGTAGTAGTAGTAGTAGAGGATAAGGGAGAAGAGAGGAGAGAGGAGAAGAGAGAAAGGAGGAGAAGAGAGGAAGGAAAAGGTTAAAAAAGGGCCTTAGAAGCATGTTGATCATCATTTGATCATACACATGGAGCATCAAGGCATCATAGCAGAGAAAGAGAGGAGATATAGTAGGGGAGGGTGGTAATGATGCCAAGTTCCTCAACAAGTATTGATCAACAGCTCATAATGCATGTAATGTATGGATTGGACAATTTCATCATCGGCAAAACAAAGAAGAGGAAAGGATAGGGGACAGTTGGCTGGCATTGAGAGCACTTGCTGCTGTAGTAGCTTAACATGCAGATATATATAACTAAGTTCAACATGGCCAAAAAATAGCAGATATATATAACTAAGTTCAACATGGACAAAAAACAGCAGATATATATAACTAAGTTCAACATGGACAAAAAAATAGCAGATTGGGTACTATGTAGTCATCTGCAAGAAGAAACCAGGAGGTGCCAACTTCAAAGCAAGAAGCCCAGCCACTGATGGTAACATACAGACTTTCACAATCATGCCCAAGACTGTAGATCATATATGCCTACAGCCTACTTATCAAAGAGCCCTTAAGGACCTGGGTTGTAGGTCTTGGTCCTTTCAAGAATTGATGAGAAGGGGAATTGCCTGATGCTAGAATTCAAAACACCGTCCAAACCAGATAGCATGGAAGATAAAGACAAATTGGAATTAAATACATGAAAAGAGAAAATAAACCAAATCATATTCTGCATCCCACCACCTAATATCAGACACGAAATGGGTTGGGGTCCTAAACAATAATATCAATTTATTGGGTATCAACGTACAACACAAAAGACACACCTATTATGCCAAAATCATCCACAGAATTAAAGCTACTAAAGATTTGTACTGATGTCTCTCTTGTTCATGAGCAAGACAGGTATCACACTTGTCTCAAATGTTAAACATATTTGGTTATCGATGGAGCAGTTGAAAAATACATGTACCACAAGTCTTCTTCAATGGTTTGACAATAGGTTAACACTAGAAATGCAGTATTAACGTAACATGATGCTAGCTAATCATTTCATCAATGGAAAAATTGCAACAAACTGATGCCTATAGCTATCCACATAAAATTAACTGGGGAAATGAATATGATGGTATAAAGAGTACCTACAAACAAAGAATAGTGAAAAAAGAGTTGAAGAATTACCTGCATGATTAACTGATTATATTATCTTTTCAGTAATATAAGAGCAACCAGTGTTGTCCCCCCCATAAAAGCACACAATGATATTCGAGATAAGTCAAGCTAGTGTGATAATAAATGGTAATGCAGAGATCCGTCGTGGCAAATTTTTGTTCCTCCGCCAATTCACACTCTTCCATGCTAAAGCTCTAAATTATCCAGATCTGGTCAACAATTCATGCTGTATTTCACCAAAATTCAAACCAAACATGAAGAATGCATTCTAGAAAAATAGTTCACATCTGACTTGAAGAGAGAACAGAAGACAGATAACATAGAGAGAAAAAGGTTTAAAGAAACAGCCTCAGAAGTATGTCAATCATCATTTGATCAAATACTTGGAGCATCAAAGCATCATGACAGAGAAAGAGAGGAGAAGGTAATGTAGGGGCGGGTTGGTAATGATGCCAAGTTCGTCACAAGTTCTTGATCATCAGCTCATTTTCCATTTAATGTATGAACTTAGACAATTTCATCATCGACAAAACAAAGGAGAGGAGGAGGGGAGAGTTGGGCAAAAAAAGCAGCAGCTGCTCTAGCCTTAGACAATTTCATCATCGGCAAAACAAAAAGGAGCAACTGCTGCCAAACATAGAAGTACGAGAAGAGGAGAGGAGAGGAGAGGAGAGTTGGGCAACTGCTGCTGCATCAACAACAACTGCTGCTGCATGTCTCTGGTATTTAAAATCCACACATAACTGTTGCATATGCCATCACCAAAACATAGCAAGATAATTAAAAAAACATGTTTGTTTATTAGATGAACAATAATTATTAAACCATAGCACCATGTTCCTTCATCTATGTAAGCATATATATGTCTCATGCTAAGCATACAAATAATAGATGGCCAAAAAGCAGTCTATCAGTAACAAACGGGAAGGAAACAACATTGCAGAAACTTCTTTTTGTTATTATTATTGTGAGGGACAACACAATTTTGCTATGTAATCAGTCTTCATGCTTTATTGTTTTCTAAGGCCACTACTACCTCAATAAAATGTTAGTGACCAGCAAGTCTACACCTACAACAATACTGCTTAAACACAAAAAATGATACAATTAAATGATGACCAATGAGCAGACTGGTCAACAATGAACACTGGGGCCTCTAACATGGCAATACAATTAAAATTGCCTCAAACAAGACAATATCCATGCATAATCCATAAATTATATCATAGTACTTCAATTTTGGTCTGATTACATCTGTACAATTTCTATGTAGTACTTATCATTTTTTTTGAAACGATACTTATCATGATATGCCTTTATGCCACTATCAACAAACAAGAGCCAAAAGAGGAGAGAATATAAAGCAAATATGGACCAGAATTATTTAGATAATGACCCACCCCACTCAAACAGCTTTTGAAGCTAGCAGGGTCCTAAGGAGTCAAGTAGCTTATGAAAGAGGCTACTAGATTAACCATCGGAGAGTGTAGTGATTAATAAATCACTAAAAGCAAAACAGAACATTTTCAGAGTTACCAGCAATAGAACTATAGAAGATTAGAAATAACCTCAAAGGAAACTCCACTTGTGTTAAGTCCAACAGCACATATATATACATTTCTATCATTAGCTACAGCTAACACAGGTGTTAATCCCTTATAGGTACAAGATACAAATAACATGATATTTATCCACTGCACATTCAATTATAATCAGCTTCAAGCACAACTAATGCTAGATTGTAGGCAATCACCCACGCATGGCATGGGTATGCATAGATTTTTTTGCACAACCATCTCTAATGTGGCACCTAGATTTTGACAATACAAGCATACAATTCAATAATGACCCTCTAAGCAAATAGGTTCAGTCATATGATATTCAGATTTTCTAGATACTAGTAATGGAGGATAGAATATATGATCAAGAATCACATGGTACATAATAGCATAGTAGAAATTATGGTGCATTCTTATGCTATTTTGTACATAAAGGCCGGAGTATGATTAAGAGAAAATAACTATGACGATCGTACAAGCAAGGTGAGCTCTAGAACAGGAGTACTGACAGTTCAGTCCACACCAATGACACACTGACAGTTTCACAACACTGCCTTCTATTGAGCTATTACAGAACATGGTTTCGATTTGATACTCAGCAGGCAATTCTAAAAACGCCACTAATTATCAAATCACACGATCCTAACAGAACTAATAATAGGGATGGGGAAGAGAACGGAGGGGAGGCACAGGGGAACTCACCGAGGAGAGGGCAGGAGGGAGGTGCGGTGGAGGTGGCGCAGAGGAGGAGGCATGGAGGAGGAGGCGCGGAGGAGGCAGAGGAGGAGCGCACCGCAGCAGTCTAGGATGCCGATCTTTGGGGAAGGCGACCTGGGCCGGCGGTCACCACGCCGAAACCCTAGACTGAGGGCAGCGGGGGCCGGGGCGTGGAGGAGGCGGAGGACGCGCCACGGAAACCCTAGCCGTCGTGGGAAATGGCGGCGGGCTAGGCAGGAGACGGATCAGGGGAACGAGAGAGGTAAAGGGAGGAGGAGGAGGGGCACCGAGGCGGTGGAGGAAGGGCACTAAGGCGGAGGTGGTGGCGGCAGAGTCCACGGAAGAAATGGGTAGCCTACCGGCGTCGAAGAGGAGGAGAGCGCCCAAGACTTAGAGAAATTTTCGTGGCGTCAGCTAATATACCAGAAGCCCTTTCTAAGGGCGAGCCGTGATGGATCCGCCCCTATTGTGAACATTAGTAGGGGGCTCCTGATTAAACCATCCCTACAAATCTATTTCTTTTTTTATATATATTCTGCAATTAGTTTTTATATAGATATATTTTAATATATACAATAACTAAAAAAATTATAATTACTTTATACAGTGCAAAATTTTTATAATTATTTTTATATAGATATATGATTATATATAAAAAAACTAAAAATTGAAAATTGAACCTTTTAAAATAAAAACAAATTTTAAAAATTACAAAATTTAAATTCAAAAAAACTAAAACAATTTTGGGACACCAAAATGACCTCAAATGAAAATTTGATAAATATCAAAGTTGTAGAACGCATGAAGATCTACAACTTTGATTTTGGTCATCTTTCCATCTGACAAAATTTGAACCTTTTAAATTTAGTGGTCATCTTGCCATTTTATAAAATTTGAACCTTTTAAATTTTAAATTTTGAAAAATGATAGGTTCGAACCAAAATTTGAAACCCAAAATGACTTCAACATAGAACGTGATGAATACCAAAGTAGTTCAACTCATGAATATCTACAACTTTTACTTTGGTCATCTTGTCATTTGACTAAATTTGAACCTTTCAAATTTAAAATTTTAAAAAACGACAAGTTCGAACCAAAATTTGAAACCCAAAATGATTTCAACTTAAAAAGTGATAAATACCAAAGTTGCTCAACTCTTGAATATCTATAATTTTAATTTTGGTCATTTCTTCATTTGATAAGTTGTTAGCAAATATTGTTCACAAAACTTACACATGTCTCATATCGATTTTGAAACCATATAAGAGATGTAACATTTATGAACAATGTTATTACCACTTTGTTGGATGAAGAAATGACCAATATAAAAGTTGTAGATCTTGATGAGTTATTCAACTTTGGTATTCATCACATTTTTAGCTGAAATCATTTGGGGTTTTAAAATCATGTTTAAAGTTTTCTTTTCTTTTTAATTTCAAATTTTGAATTGCTCAAACTTTTCACATGTAAATATTGACAAAACCAACACAATAGCTTTATAGAGAATTATTTTAGAAATTTTTAGAAAAAAATCATCATATTTAGAGTCAGTATAAGGGAGAAAAACTTGTTACAAAGTTTACCTACATATTAAAAAGAGCAATGACATTGTTCACTATGATCATGTTCATGATCATATAGAAGAGTGTCATTTCTCTTTTTAATCTATGCCTAAAATTTGTAACTAGTTTTTCTCTCTCATGCTAACTTCAAATTCGATGATTTTTTTTTTTAAAATTTTCTAAAATCATGCTCCAGCATTTAAGGTTGGTCAAACTTATATGTGATAATGGTTTACATATTTCAAATTTTGAAATTTGAAAAATAACAAGTTCAAACCAGAATTTGAACACCCAAATTATTTCAACTTAAAAAGTGATGAATACCAAAGATGTATTACTCATCAAGATCTATAACTTTTAGTTTGGTCATTTTGTCATCTGACTAAATTTTATCAGTTTAAATTTTAAAATTTGAAAAACGACAAGTTCAAACCAGAATTTGAATACCTAAATTATTTTACTTAAAAAGTGATGAATTCCAAAGTTGTATAACTCATAAAGATCTACAAATATTATGCAGGTCATTTCTTCACTTGACAAATTCTTAGTACACATTGTTCACTAATCTTATACATGTCTCATATAGTTTATAAAACCTTTCGAGAGATATGTCACATTTGTGAACAATTTTATTACAACTTTGTCATATGAAAAAATAACCAATACAAAAGTTGTAGATCTTGATGAGTCATTCAACTTTAGTATTAATCACTTTTTCAACAGAAATCATTTAGAGTACCAAAATCTTGTCCGAAGTTGCCTTTTTTTTTAAATTCAAAATTTAAATTGCTCAAACTTTTCATATGTATATATTGACAAAACCAACACAATAAATTGATAGAGAATGATTTTAAATTTTTTTGCAAAAAAACCATCATATTTGGAGTTAGTATGAGGGAGAAAAACTTGTTACAAAGTTGACCTACACATTAAAAAAAGAAATCATACTATTCACTATGATCATGTAATGATCATCTAGAACAGTGTGATTTCTCTTTTTAATCTGTGAGTAAACTTTGTAACTAGTTGTTCTCTCTCATACTAACTCCAAATGTCATGATTTTTTTTCTAAAATTTTCTAAAATCATGCTTCAGCATTTAAGTTTGGTCAAACATGGATGTGACAATATTTTACACATTTCAAATTTTGAACTTTGAAATTTGACAAGTTCAAACCAAAATTTGAAATCCTAAATTATTTCAGCTATAAAAGTGATGAATACAAAAGTTGTTCAACTCATCAAAATATACAACTTTTATTTTGGTCATTTCTTCATTTGGCTAAATTTGAACCTTTCAAATTTTGAAATTTAAAAATTAACAAGTTCAAACCAAATTTTGAGACCCAAAATGATTTCAATATAAAAAGTAATAAATACCAAAGTTGTTCAACTCATCAAGATCTACAACTTTTATTTAGGTCATCTTGTCATTTGACGAAATTTTATGAGTTCAAATTTTGAAATTTGAAAAATGACAAGTTCAAACCATAATTTAGACCCCAAATTATTTCAACTGAAAAATAATAAATACCAATGTTGAATAACTCATGGAGATCTACAACTTTTATTTTGGTAGTTTCATCATTTGATAAATTCTTAGTACATATTGTTCACACAAACATACGTGAATGTAGTCTCACACACACATAAATGTAGTTTCAAACACACATACATAAATGTAGTCTCACATACCTGAATGTAGTCTCTCACACATACATGAATGTAGTCTCACACACATATACAAAAATGTAGTCTCACACACACACATACGTGAATGTAGTCTCATGAACACTGACACACTTACATAAACTAGCTAGCCCGTCGTGATAACTTTCTCCTTGACACCTTTTTGTTCTCATGGCAATACATCTTTGGGCAGGTTCTTTTCCACAACCTCGATCTTCTTACAAAAGTCTATGAATAGTGGCATCATCACGCTTATTGTAAGCTTAACATCGTCCACGCCATCAACTCCGATGATATGTTGTTTCCCAGAGGCCACCATGTGCTTTGTCTTCTTCTTCGGGGGAGATTACTTTGCGGGTCGGGCATATAGAAGACTTGCGTGACACGTTGAGCACCCAAGGGTCATCCTAGTAGCCTACATTCTAGAGGTCGATGACTCTCTGTCCAATCTCATTGAATTGATGTTGCTTGATCCAGCGGCATCAAAACAGGGCCACCTTCATATCCCTTCCATAGTCAAGTTCCCATATATCTTTAATTATGCCAAATTACAAGACCTTTCGCCCCACTCCGTTGAGAGCCTCTGTTCGAACGCCACTATTCTGATTCACATATTTCCTGTCCTTTGTGTCGGTATAGTATGTGTACCCATTGATGTCATAAGTATTTCAAGACGTCACCTGTTTCGATGGCCCGACTGCCAACCGACTGATGGTAATAGAATCTATGGTTTCTCCAGGCTGTATGTTCTGGTCCTTCAACCATGATGCCAGGTGTTGTTTATGTTGTTTCATGACCCAATCATCTAAACAGCCATTCCTCTCGGCCATAATGATATCCATGTGTTCATCAATGTATAGTTGCATCACTGCCATACTCTGCAAGACACTGCAATGCACCCGACTCACCTCTCTATAATCATTATCAAGGAACACTTTCCTACCACTTGTGCCCTTCCTAGCCAGCCTTCTCTTGTGACGAGAATCAGGATTACCAATCCCTCTCTGTACTTTTAGCCACTCTTGGCAGCACTCGATGACTTCTTCGGAATTGTAACCCTCTATCATGGAGCCCTATGGGTGTGTTCGGTTGTTTGGTTATGCACGTATCGGCTTAGAACCGACATGAACCACTCGTAGGACCACATTTCATGCAAGAAGCTAGGGCCTAGTGCCTCGATCTGATGAACCAGGTGAATCATGAGATGTACCATTATATAAAAAAGTGGGAGGTAAACACATCTCTAGCTGGTTCTAGGTCTCCACCATGAATTCATGTAGGTCACTTAGCTCTTGCCTGTGAATCGTCTTCTGTGAGATCTTCGAAAAGAAGTAGCACATGTGGGTGATGGCCATCTTTAGGAACTCTGGCTTTATACCCCTGATTGCAATTGGTAGAAACAATGTCAGCATCACATGACAATCGTGGGCCTTGCAGTATGTTAATGATAGGTCCTTCATCGACACTAGCTTCTTTGGGTTCGCTGAAAATCCAGTCAGCACTCTGACCCCCTAAGAAAATTGCATATAGCTCTCCTCTCCTCTAGGGTTAGGTTGAAGCTAGCCACGGGAAAACTATACTTGCCATTATCCTGTTGTACCGGCCAAAGCTCTCGCATCATGTTCAGCTACACCATGTCTTTCTGTGATCTGAGACCATCCTTTGACTTGCCCGTGTCCATCAAGGTAGCCATGAGACTCTCAAAGACTTTCTTCTGTACGTGCATCGCATCAATGGCATGGGGGACCTCCAAGTCTGGCCAATAAGGCAGGTACAGAAACAAGATCGATTACTTCTTGAATGGTACGCCTTCGATGGGAGGTGTGCTTCTATCTCTGATCGTTCCATCCGGATTCCTCTTTCCATAGACGACGTGAATGTTTTGGACCATTCTGAACACATGTTCTCCATTACGACGTCTCTCCGGAGGGGGTTCATCCTCTGAGATGTTGCCATAGTAGAGGATAGTTAATTAATTGACTATTAATGCATAAATATTTTAAGATATAAATTAATTGGTTCAAATAAACAATTTTAAAGAAAACATTTAGAAACATTTAATATTTCATCCACTACCTTTCATGCAAACTCCATTCCAATTTCATGGTAGAGGATAATTAATTAATGGTCTATTTATTCATAACTAATTAAAAACACACATTATAGAAAGGAATCAAAATAAATATTAAATGATAATTAGTAGCCATGGTAGAGGATATTTTACACATTAGCAACAATTAAAATCTTACACATTCACCTACATGCAAACCCTAGTCACATAAAGAAAAAATTGAAAAAGAAAAAACAAAATCCTAGATCTAGATCTAGATATAGGGTTTCATGACACATGCACCAAACTTCACTAATACTACACTAAAATCAACAAAGATGTACTAACAAAGGGTGCAATCTTACTTCACTACCTAATGTACCCTAGTATAGTGAAAATTAGGGTCCAATTTCACTCATAACTAGCTCAAGCTCCATGGAAGAGAGAGAAAACCAAAAATCAAATTACTCACTAACCAACCAATTAAACTTCAAATAAAGAGTTGGAGAAGCCTTTACTTACCTTTTAGAGCCTCTCCACCAAAGGATTTGAGATCAAAACCTCTCCCCTTAGTAGAACAATTTTTAGGAGGAGCCCAAGGCCTCCCAACCTTTTTTGTGTAGAAGAGTGTGTCCCGAGGTGGAAGAAGGTGGTGGCTGCTATTTATTCGTGTGCCATCAGTAGGGACGACCGGTGATTCAGCCGCCCCTACAATTGAACAGTAGGGGCGGCTGGTGGCAGCCGCCCCTACAAATGGGCACTGCAGGGGCGACTGGTGATTGAGCCGCCCCTACAGATCAGCCCCAACTGTAGGGGCGGCTTAGCTTACCAGCCGACCCCACATTGCTATCTATAGGGGTGGCTAGGCTGCTGGGGCCTGAGGACGCCCACTGTAGGGTGCCCCCAACCCCAGCCGCCTCTACAGTAAAAATGCCCCCCGTTCCTAATGTGAGAATCTGGCGTAGTGGGTAGAATAGAATTAGAGGAGGCAAGCTTCGCTTGGATTTCGGATCGTGTTGCGAGGAGGCTCGATAAAGCCTTGTACTTCTCTCTTGTATTAACATTATTGATCTATTTGTTCTATTTGTTTGTCTAGTTCATCGTCTAGTTCATCGTGTTCTTAATCTAGTTCTTATTGTTCTTTTAGTTCTTGTTCTAATTGATCATATTGTTTTACTTGATATGACTTTATTCTTAATCGATTATATATTCTTAGTTATAATGATCATTGTCTACTTTGATTATATATCTAGCATAGTTAGATTATATTTATATTCAAGCACATGTTCATATAGCAATTATTCTTGTGATCATAGGGCGAGTGGTCGACATTGTGTAAGCGTTGTGCTTATACGTTGTTTACCTGCGGATGCACCCTATATTCTGGGACATCAAGTGGTAGATCGCGGGTGTGATATTCCTGTTGAGTCCTCTGTAGTCGACTCCCCAAATATAGGCCTTGTAAGACCTGGTTTCAAGGCTAGATTACACTTTGTTCTTAATTCACCTTAGAAATGTCTTTTGTGTGAAGATATAATATAATTGATACAATGACCGGTAGATGTAATTGCACTAATCAATGTATACTATGACTTATAATTAAAATAACTAGGAATTAGTCTCTAGTCTCTTGTTCTAATCAACGCTAATGCTATAGGGTGGGAATGCTCTAGGACCGCCCAACCTCCTTGTCCCCGTCTCCCCGCTTCTTGTGCACCTATTGCTCACCTCGCCGCTTCACCAGGCCCCGCCACACTGCCGCCCTGACCAAGACCTCAGACCTTGCCCTCCTCGTACCCCTACTCCGCGAGGCCTAGGCCCTTGCCGCATGTGCGAGGGCACATGGTGGAGCCGCCATGGTGGCTAGATAAGGACGTCGCGGCAAACGAGGACGCCACCAGGAGGACATCATGGCAGACAAGGACGCCACGAGTAGGACGTCGAGGCAGACGAACCAATCTGTGAAGGTGAGTCCTAGGTCCTCCTCTCCGTCCTATGTTGTAAGTTGTCCCTCTCGATCTATGCTACCCTCCTCCGATGTTGCCTCTCCACAATGTGTCCTCCAACCTCACATGTGGCAACCGTGTTTGACTGATGCCATTGCAGCCCTTAGTAGCAACCTACACGGAGGAGGATGACATTCACTCTCCATGAGGGGGAGGGTGCCTGCCGGTGGCTGGGGCGGGCAGATCCAATGGGGGTGGGCACATCTAGGGTGGCAGCCCTAACTGTAGCCTTGTGTCCAAAACCATGTGTCAGCTCGCGTCAAACACCAAAGAGAGAAGAGAGGCTGGTCGCTGAGAGGCAAAGCGCGTTGCATCAGTCCCAACTCCCGACTCCAAAACCATGTGTCAGGTTGTCAACTCATGTCAAGCACCACCAGGCAACATCGCATGGCACTCCTATAGGCAATAGACATGGCCACACAATAATATTCTATTCCCCACATTCTTTCTCATTTCTTAGGGCGTCCGCAATGTATATCCGGAATAGGCGCTAAGAAGGTGGCCCCAAGAACAAGTGGTAGTAGTAATCCATTCACACGAACAATGCATATCCGGTAGGTGGTTCCGATAATAGAAAAATCACCAATCCAACCTCTTGTGCTAGTCTTCTCCATCTTTGGCATCGACCGTCACCGCCGGCCACCACCTCCGCGATGTGCCGATTCCCTCCCTATATGCCATCGGGTCCTCCCCGCCGATGGCTTCTCATCCCGCCCTTCTCCCTCCACCACAGACAGCGCCCACTATGCGCTCACTCTGTGCCACGAGGGGCGAGCTCATGGAAGAGCTGCAACGGTTCTTCAAGCTGCTCTTGGGGGAGCTAGGGCACCGCCCATGGTCGCTGCCTCCTCCACCACTCGGCATGTGCATGTCCGTGGCCGGTGCTGCCGCCGTTGCCTGGCCTGTGAGCGGCCATGGATGGGTCTGCCTGGGAGGAAAGATGATATGGGGTGCTCGAGAGGAAAGAGACGCAGTAAGAGAGACAACATTTTTATTCTCTCTTACCCGGTAGTAGCACCACTACCGGCGGCAACTACTACCTGCTTCTACTACTATCTCCACAATGTAAGGAACAACTGAGATGGAGTGTGACCTTGGAACTTCCCCAATGAGTAGCTTTGGTTGATATTATACATGCATGGTTAATGTAGTGGCCTACTCCATGGAGGGCAGCACCACTGGATATTTCAATCTGCTGCAGATATGGAGCTGGAAACTTGAGAGCACTGTTAAGTTTTACTATCGTGTACGAGTAACAATCGTCTTGGTATAAACCGTTACAAATCAATGAGCAAAAGGGGCTTTGCTATGGTACACCTAAATGACTGTGAAATGTTCATTTAATTAGATTGGAGGGTTATGATCACCTAAGAGGTAATGAATTAAATATATATTTATTTATTTACTAATTTTGGAAAATAAGATACATAAAGGAAGTTGTAGATATAAAAAAAATTCTAGATCTGATTCATGCTTGTGATATCTATTAGATGTATTAAATATTTTTTGTTTTCCAACTTTGGATATAACATAATTTAATTAGTATAAACTATCTTTTTTTATGTAGCTCACCTATGCCGCATTAGGTGCAATATTTACGTGCCCAATGCAACAAATATGAAACTTCAGGTGCATGCATGGTCATTTACATGCTCAATATATATACACGTGACAACTACCTATCTTAGTTATTATAAGGCCATCTCATAGTTTTGTCACAAAAAAAAAACAAAACAAAATTATGTAGCATAGTTGCTAATATTTTTCATATATGTAACGTATTTTTTAACTGAGTATGTAACATATGGTTGGTGTGCAACTTTAACATAATTGAGTATCATACATATTTTTGACTATTTCTAGACAAAAATATCATCACGTTTTAGACAAAAACATGGTAAAATATACACAAAATTAATATTCTATAAAATAATTCAGCCCAAAACATACATATAAATATCCTTTCAGATGAGGAAGATGGCGTCGATGTCCAAAATGATGACCTTGAGGAAGACACGACTTCTATCTATGAAGTATCTGACCTATACGAAAAGGTGTATTAGTAACATGCCTACAAATACGCATATACTAAAACTGGTCACAGATTGTCCTCACCATAGTGCGAAGAAGTCTGAACATGAACCACTTGGGTTCCGTTGCCGCAGTGGACAGGTCGAGCTTAATGCACCTGACATACCTAACGAAGGAGGGGGGTTTTGAAAAGAAAACAAACCGGAAGAAAAGATGGGCCTTTTCTTTGATAGAACATCTCCAAAAGTCTTTCTAAAGCTAATTCTCTAAATCATTTTTTAGAGAGTCTTTTGCATAAAAATTGCTTTCTTTGCCTTTCTATTCTCTAACAGTTTTTATATATCTCGTTTGCACTCTAGAGAGCCATTCTTCTTTTTTATCTTTGGCTAGCGAGAAATTCGAAATAGAAGATGGTTATATTTGAATAACCAGTTAAAAAGGCTGTTGGAAAATATTTTTTTCACCAAAATCTCCATCCCTTGCAATTAGGATGAATATAGAGAGTCTGGCTCTTAGAAAAAAGATCCTTATCTAACGACGGTGGAGGCGGTGGATTAGGACACTTGGTAAAAATTAAACAAAAAAAATGATCCTATATCGTACTATCTAGACATGCTCTATGGTTTACCTAGTGTTAACTTTTTTGTGAGAATTATCTGGTCTTAATTAACATATCATTTGGTCTAATTTTACATCAACATATAATACTAAGTATTACTCCCTCCGTTTTAACTTATAGGTCACTTTGATATTTCTAGATACATAAATTTTATGTACCAATAAATATATTGTATATGTTGGTAACTAGAAAAAAAGGATCGTGTACTATACAGAGATTAATAATACACTGGACGGCCTGTCGGTCAGGGATCCGAACCTCTTGATTTCTGGAAGAAAAAAAAAAGGTCCGACTCCGACCAAGCAACCAAGTAGTGGCCTATAAATATCGCGCTCTGACGCTCTGTTACCAGCGGCCACGATCGTTTTCGCTGTTGCCCTTCGTCCCAATCCCATCGATGCCTCCAACGCGACGTGCCCGCTCTCCCGCCGCGACGCCGCCGTCGCCCTACGCCATCAAAGGGTGGCTATCCCGCTGCCGCCGCTCAACGAGGAGCCGAAACAGCAGGCGCGCCGCCGCCGGTGCCGACGACGACCCCCTGGCCATCCTGCCCGACGACCTTCTCTTCGGGTCCATCTTCTCCCGGGTGTTCTCGAACGCCGCCGACATCGCCCGCTGCGCCGCCGCGTGTAGGCGCTGGGGTCGCATCGTGGCCGCGCACGGGGCCACTACCATCTGCCGCTCCCTGCCGCCGCCTGACCGGCTTCTCCCCCACCTCGCCCTCGGCTTCTTCCACGGAGGCACGGACGACGGCAACCCCAGGCGGAGGCGGCTGGCAGCTTCGTCGCAGCCGAGCCCGTGGTTCGTGCCCATGGCGTCCGCCACCCGCCTCATCGGCTCGCCGTTCCCGAGCCTCCTCCTAGGCGGCAGCCTTTTCCACCACGCGCGTCCGGTGGCGTCCCGCAACGGCCTCGTCGTCCTCGAGCTCTGGAGCGTGGGCGCCCGCCGTGCCGAAGACCTCGCCCTCGGCGTGTGCAACCCGATGACGGGCGACGTGGCCCTTCTCCCGCCCCTCGCGGGCCCCGGCCACGACTACGCATGCGCGCTGCTCACCGCCGACGACCTGCTGGATGAACACGCACGGCCTCGCCCTCGCCGGCCGGGACTGTTCTTCAGCCTTGTCCTGGTCTACAACCGCCGCGGCTTCACAGCTCTGCGGTGCTACACCACCTCCTCGTCCTCGGACGGCGACGGAAGCTGGGGGCCGGAAGCCAGGAAACCAGGCGCCAAGATTAAAGGCCACATCCTACGTCATCTAGGCCAGGCCGTCGTGCTCGCCGGGGTGGCCTACTGGCCCATGTACTTAGGGGCTCTGGGCGTGCGCCTGGACGGCGCTGGCGCGGCGGTCGTGGACGTGTGCATGGTGCCATACAGTTCGCCAAACGCCCTGCCGGGCAACCGGCTGCTCGGCACGACGCCAGACGGGAGGCTGAGCTTCATCAGCGTCGGCGTGCGCGAGGACATTTCCATCTTTAGTTTCAGAGTTGAGACCTTGGACTTGCGAAGCATCGGCGACATGAGCACGGCGGCTAGCCGATGGGAGAAGACCAAATTGATCTACCTACACCAGCTGAAGGAGGTGTCGACGACGACGCAGATCAAGCTGCGGTGGCTTTGTGAGAAGAGTGGCACGCTGTTCTTTACCGTCGGGGAAGGTGCATGCACAAGCGGCGCCTTCGCCTTGAACCTCGCGACGACATCGTTCGAAAAGCTGGCGGATGGCGCCGAGTGCAACTCTTGGACGAACTTCTGTGGATATGAAATGGACCACACCGCACTCATTGCGTCCATCACAGCTCGCTTCACTTAGCGACTACCAGCTCCCCTCTCGTGAGAGAAATCAAATTTTGGAATGAAATGGTTTTAGTTGTAATATATTCCGGTTTAGTTCAAATATTCAACTCCGGAGAAGATCAAGTAATTTAGATGGCTTCATCTTCATCCTTGTTGGTCTCAAATGAGCTAAGCGCATGACTCTAATCATGTCTAGTTTATAAAAAGATGTTACTCGATTCTTTGATGGTTTATCTATATCAAATTGCTCAAAGCGCCAGAGTAATAGGCTAGCGTCCCAGTGTTTCAGGGAGGGCTTGAGCTTATTTCATATCTTTGTGGCCCTCGCCTAAAGCGCCGCCAAGATGCATTGTAAAAACTATCTCCTTCTTAATATAAAGACACACAAACCTTTTGTGTGTTTGAGAAAAAAATATTGCTCAAAGCACTCACACAGTAACCAACCCATACTTTGAGACCATTAATAGACCTTTTTGGCATGACCACGCAAGCACCTGCTCGTAGTTTTAGAATAAAATATTTTTCTATTGCTCTTTTGTTGGACGCTGTTTTCCTTTGCTACTTGAGGAGTACGTTTATTTTTTTATTGCCCATGCATCGATTCTTGCATGTGTCGATTCTTCTCCCTTCTTCAATCAAATTAAGTCCGAATCCTCCAATAGGAGTTGCCATCGTAGGTGGCCGAGAAAACTGGGCGGCGGTGGTCGGTCAGCCCAGTGCCGGCCCTAAGGGGAGGGCATGAGGTGCGACGGCCGATGGCCCACGCAGGGGAAGGGCCCAAGTCCAGATATATAAACCCCATACCCTATAGGTCGTTAGGCATCAGCAAACTAATGAGAAGAGAGCTAAAGAACTAGCCAACCAGCCCAAGCAGATCGGCGGCCTTTCTGGCTTTGTTTCCCAGTTTTCACCACAGCCCGCCTCGAGCAGAGAGGAGGCGAGGAGCCGCGCTGCAGTGACGATCGCAAATTGCGACTCACGAGTTCGTGACGCGCTCACACGCCGGCGCCCGAGCCCCGACGCACACATGTGGACGCCAATTTTACTTGTAAAGAGAAAAGCAAATCCAATAATATATTTTTAATTTAACATGACTAAATTAGAAGGAAAAACATGACTATATGAGTACTCTCTCCATCCAAAAAGAATGCAATTCTAGAGCAGTGTCAAGTTTGATCAATTGTAGATAAAAAGTATAAATATTTATAATATCAAATAAATACTATCAGAGTAGTTACAAAATGTATTTTTATAGTAAATTAATTTGGAGCTATAAATGTGAATACTATTTACTAGAAACTTGGTCAAACGTGAAGCTCTTAAACTGGCACGCATACCATAGTTGGATTAGTTGCATCTTTTGGGGACAGAGGAAGTACAAAGTACTTGAAGTCAGGAATACTATACAAATAATTAATTTAGACTAAAAATAAACAAGGAAAAAATACCTAGCTAGGGCCTAGACATGAACTGAAACAATTTATCGCAATTCGTAAGAAGGCAAGAACTAAGATGTCGTCGTCGTGAAGCCCTGCCTGGTCCTAGTCGCCACCGTCGTGCGCCGTTCTCAGACTCAGCGGCGCGGCTTGTCGCATCGTCCGACTCCACATGTGTGCGTCGGGGCTCGGGCGCCGGCATGTGAGCGCGTCACGAACTCGTGAGTCGCAATTTGCGATCGTCACTGCAGTGCGGCTCCCGCCTCCTCTCTGCTCGAGGCGGGCCGTGGTGAAAACTGAGAAACAAAGCCAGAAAGGCCGCCGATCTGCTTGGGCTTGTTGGCTAGTTCTTTGGCTCTCTTCTCATTAGTTTGCTGATGCCTAATGGCCTATAGGGTATGGGGTTTATATATCTGGGCTTGGGCCCCTCCCCTGCGTGGGCCCTCGGTCGTCGCACCTCATGCCCTCCCCTTAGGGCCGGCACTGCTTGTAGCATTGTAACGCACGCAGAAGTACGTTTCGTACAGTGCCTTGTGTGATTTTTCTTCGCACTTTCGCACAAATAGAAGAGCATGCATGAGACACACTGTGTGCTAAAAAAAATTGTGTTGTTTATAAAAAAATGTGCTTTTTCATCGCACTTTCTCGAGTTTTCGTACTTTAGCACAATAAACATCCATGCTTTTCTTCGTGCAATCCCAATCTTTGTTCACTTGGTTGACTACGACTGCTGAATCTCCATAGACAAGTAGCCTCTTAATTCCGAGGGAGGTAGCTATTTTCAATCCATGGATAAGTGCCTCGTACTCAGCTTTATTGTTTGTGACTTGCCATTGTATCTGAAGGACATATTTGAGTTGCTTGCCGTCTGGAGATATGAAGAGTACATCAACGCCGGCTCTCCCTAGCTTAAGTGATCCATCAAAGTACATTTTTCAGTGATCAAGAATAACGTCATGGACTGGCTGTTGGAGTTCTGTCCATTCTATGACAAAGTCTGCGACTGCTTGAGATTTGATTGCTTTTCTTAGGGTGAAATCTACGTTGAGTGCTCCAAGCTCGACTGCCCATTTGGATATGCGTCCAGTTGAGTCCTAGTTGCGTAGGATGTCCCCAAGCGGGAAGTCCGTTACCACTGTGATCTTGTGGTCGTCGAAGTAGTGTCGTAGCTTGCGGGAGGTGATCAGCAAAGCATAGAGTAGTTTTTGCACGTGTGGGTACCTTATTTTCGAGTCTATGAGTACTTCACTTATGTAGTATATTGGTCGTTGTACTTTGTTTACGTGACCTCCTTCTTCTCGTTTAACGACTATTGCTGTGCTGACCACTGTTGTAGTTGCTACTATATATAGCATTAGATCTTCATGCTTTCTTGGTGGTGTCAATACTGGTGATGATGTGAGGTAAGCCTTGAGTTTTTGAATGCATCTTTGGCTTTCTCTGTGTGGGGGTATAGACCCATATACTCTCATGGATGCACATGGGCCGCGTCGGAGGAGGTGGCCCAACTCATCATAATAGCCCGCGCGGATCACCCAACTGATCGGCGTACCACGCGGGATATGTAGAGACCAGCTTGACGATCAAGGGAACCTAGTCGTTTAGGATAGGTTTTGTGTCCTATGCGGATACGATTTGTTGTAACCGATTGGGACTACATTCCTTAGATCTGTAACCTTGCCCTCCGGACTATATAAGGCGGGCAAGGACTCCCCTCAATTCACCTGATACACAATCAATACAATCCACAGAGATGCAGGACGTAGGGTGTTACGCTGTTTCTACGGCCTGAACCTGGATAAACCCTCATGTTCGCCTTGCATCACCATCTAGTTCATTATCTCGCGCACCTCTACCGATTAATCTACTACCGTGCGCATACCCCTCGGTAGACTGCCGATCACATCTCTTCGATAGTGGCGCGCCAGGTAGGGGGTGTGCGTGCAGATCTCATGGCGAGCCAGATGGTCATCTTCCCTGCTTCCATGGACCTCCTGGCAGGCCAAACATTCACGATCGGGACGTTCACCTGGACCACTAGCGTGGACGGCGCCGTCGAAGTCATGGAGGCGGTGCAGGCTCCTCCTACACCAACCGAATCTACACCAGCACCGGCGAATCCGATCCCGGGATTACTCTCGAGGTCGTCTTCTCCGGCAACTCGTCGACCGCTTCCCCGCTACCAAGGGAGGCGGCTCGACAACTCTGATCTGATCGAATCCATCGATCGGGTCACTACGGGCTTGGCTTAAACCCTCACCTTGGTAGAGTCAATCAGAGCTCAATCTGCCAAGGACGGCCATGGCCCCATCCATCATCACCGGACCGAGCGACCTGCTCAGGCTGGCCGCCAGAGGTGTCTTGATTCTGATCTGGTGATCACGGAGACTCCTGAAGGGCGAACGGTCCATTTCTGACCAGCTCCCGCCACCGGCCTAAGGTCTCCGGACTCTTGTTTTCATATCAGACGACTAATCGTGATTAATCATGATTAGTCGTCCTTATCGTAACTTCGTGCTCGATAAGGGCATTCGATAAGGTTTGTTCGATCAGAAACCTTATCATCCGACTAATCGCGATTAGTCACGATTAGTCGTCCGATCAGGCTTACTGGACGACTAATTGGGCTGGTTTGTAGGGAGCAACTCGGCCCACCTTTAGCCGGCCCATTAGGGCAAGAACAAGAGGACTAAGTGAGTGAGTGAGTGACCTACTCCTAGAGCTACAGCCGCCACATGATTTCCAACTCCCGCTCGTCACTTATTTTCCCCTTCCCGCTCTGCCTCTGCTCTCTCTCATAGCCGCCAGCACCGCTGGCACCATTGCCCACGTCTCCTCCGCCTGCTCGTCGTCTGCAGCTCCGTCCGCGGCTCTGCATCTCACCGTCATCTGCATCTTCGTCCGTGGCTCAGCTCCGCATCTCCATCTACGCGTCTACCTCTGCCCGCGCCTCCACCTCCGCCCGCGCCTGTCTCCTCCCCTGCCGAAACCAGCTCCGCCCGCCTCTGAGGCTCCTCGACGTCTAGAGGATGGACGCAGGAGGCCTCAAGCATCAAGATGAGCACAGACTCTGAAGGTTAGTGTCTATGTCAGATTGCCTATGCTACTCGATTGTTGAACTGCTGTTAGTTCTAATTTGTTAAAATTTGTGTACTTGGTTAAGTTGTTTTGCCTTGCTCTACTATCTACTACTCTTTAAGGTCTTGTTTGTCGGGCACGTGTACAAGGTCCAACAACTAGTGTACTTCATTAGTGAGTTCCTCAATGAGTCCAAAACCTGCTATCCGCAGGTCCAGAAGTTGTTGTATGCTATCTTGATCACCTCTCACAAATTGCGCCATTATTTTGACACTTACCCCCATAGAAGTGGTTACGAAGTTTCCGCTGGGGGACATCTTGTGTAACAAGGACGCCAATAGGCGCATCATTAAGTGGGCATTGGAGCTCAGCCCATATACATTGGAATTCTGAAGCCGCCAGACCATCAAGTCACAGGCGCTGGTCGATTTCATTGTCGAATGGACAGACATAAACACACTCGTCTCGGAGAGCTGCCCTGAACACTAGAAGATGTACTTTGATGGTTCCCTCGACATTGATGGTGCCGGGGCAGGCGTGTACTTTATCTCGCCATCCGGGGGCAAGCTGAGTTATGATCTCTGGATCCACTTCAAGGCCTCCAATAACACCGCTGAATACGAGGCGGCGCTACACGACCTCCGTATTGCCGTTTAGCTCGGCATCAAATGACTCATGTTTATGGTGATTCTGCTCTTGTCATCAGTCAGGTTAACAAAGACTGGGACTACACTAGCGAGAAGATGGATGTTTATTGTGCTCAAATCAGGAAGTTAGAGAACAAATTCTATGGTCTGGAGTTTCATCACGTGCTCCAGGCTGACAATCAAGCAGCAGATAAGTTGTCAAAGTTAGGGTCAACCCGAGCAAAGATTCCCCATAGAGTTTTCATCTAGGATCTTGTGAAGCCATCCATCGAGGAGGAAGAAAAGCCCGTGGCTAAAAAGCCGCTTGCAGACTAGCTGGTCGCCGTGGTTCCGACCAGCGGTGGCGACTGGAGAGAGCCCTCCATACGATATCTCACGTCTGCAGACGTTCCCCATGACAAAATCAAGATGGATGCAGCGTGGCTAGGTTTGGTGGAACTGTGGTGGCTACAAGTGGTTCGGATCTAGGGTTCGAGCTTCAACTACAGTGTTATGCGGGAAGCGAAAGAGACAGAGTGGACGAGGAAGAAGAACTGACGAGAATTGCGAAGTGGAGAAGTGGGGCGGCGCCGCTCAAGTATTTATATGAAATGGTGTGACCCTTTGACTTCTAGGGTTTTTGGGTAACTGTGCCCCATGTGCCGCGTCCGTTTCATCAATTATTGGTTTTCAGTGGGCCGCTAACTGGGCCTCATCTGTTGAATATCATGGCACAGTGGGCCTAAGGTTGTACTTTGGATTTTAGCGCGCCAGTATTTCTTTGGGATATTTTGATTGCTACAAAAGGTCTACAACAGAGCTGGGGACTGGGTCCACAGTGGAGCTACGGACTAGGCCCTCAGCTGAGCTGGGGACTGCCCTAATGACAAAAGCTGGGGATTTCTCTATGGCAGAGCCATGGCTTGCTTCTCCGGAATTTTGAGGTCAATGCTCCCGTCTATAGCAGAGCTAGGGACTGGGCCCACAGTAGAGCTGGGGACTTGGCCTCCAGCAGAGCTGGGCTTTGTGGCAGATTTGCAGTCCATTTCTTGACTGAGTTAGGATTATTTCTCTTTGGACCCTAGCACCACGTGACTGAGCCACCTACTGTCAGGCTTGGGGACTAAGTGGACACACTTCACCTAGAAGTGAATGTGCTTACTGTTTTGCAACAGAGTTGTTAGACAGTGCCAGAGGCACGACCCCTACCTTGGACATACTAATCCTGAGGATCATCTCTTGTCCATTTTGGCAGAGCCAATGGTGCAGAGCATCATTACCTTTCCACAATGAAACTTAAAGTGGGCACACTTCACCAGAGGTGAATTGTTTTTCTTTTTTCTCAGAGCACCATGTATTTTTTGGACAAGTCGCTTTTCTGACCAGGACAGTGGTTGGCATTCAGTTAAACTGGTCGGAGGGATAAACACTCTTCTGTTATGGATACCTCTGGTTGGAAGCCTTAAGACTTCAAGCCTCACTGGTCGGAGATGTTCAAAGACGGTGTTTCACATCAAAATACGTAGTGCTCGGGGACTAGCTATGGGGGAATAGACCCATATACCCTCATTGCTGCACATGGGCCGCGCTGGAGGAGGTGGCCCAACTCGTCAGAATAGCCTGCGTGGATCACCCAACTGATTGGTGTACCACGCGGGATATACGGAGACCAGCTTGACGATCAAGGGAACTTGGTTGGTTAGGATAGGTTTCGTGTCCTATGTGGATACGATTTGTTGTAACCGATTGAGACTAGATTCCTTAGGTCTATAACCTTGACCCCTGTACTATACAAGGTAGACAAGGACCCCCTCAATTCACACGATACATAATTAATACAATCCACAGAGACGCGGGACGTAGGGTGTTACGATGTTTCTGTGGCCTGAACCTAGATAAACCCTCGTGTTCACCTTGCGTCACCATATAGTTCGTTGTCTCGTGCACCTCCACCGATTAATCTACTACCATGGGCATACCCCTCGGTAGACTACCGACCACATCTCGTCGACACTCTATCCACTCGAATTTGCCCATTTTCTTCAGGAGTTTGAAGAAAGGTAGTCCTTTTCCCTGAGCCTTGATATGAAACGATTGAGAGCTGCCATACAATCTGTCAGCTTCTGTACATCTTTGACGCATCATGGATGGCTCATCTCAGTTATTGCTTTGATTTGTTTGGTACTTGCTTCTATTCCTCGGTGGCTTATTAGGAAACCAAGTAATTGTCCCAAAGGTACTCTGAATACGCACTTGTTTGGATTTAGCTTCCACTTCCACTGATTCAGGTTGTTGAAGGTCTGCTTCAAATCTTCGATGAGTGAGTCTGGATTCTTTGTTTTTACCAGCACATCATCCACATATGCTTTAGCATTGTCACTAATTTGCTCACCGAGGCATGTTTGGATAGCTCTCTGATAAGTTGCCCTGATGTTTTTTAATCCAAACGACATGGTCTTGTAGCAGTAGGCCCCAAATGGTGTGATGAAAGATGTCTTGCTTTGATCTTCTTTTTGTAGGGCAATTTGATGGTACCCTGAGTAACAATCAAGGAAGGATAATAGGGCTGATCCAGCTGTTGAATCGACGATCTGATCAATGTGAGGTAGCCGAACGGGTCCTTCGGCCAGTGTTTGTTGAGATCGGTGTAGTCGACGCACATACACCATTCTACTATGTTCTTTTTCTATACTAGTACTGGGTTAGCTAGCCAGTGTGGGTGGAGAATTTCTCTGATGAACCCTGTCGCCATGAGCTTGGTGATTTCTTTTTTCACAGCTGCCTTCTTGTCTGGTGAAAAATGTCATAATCTCTGTTTCACAGGCTTTGAGCCTTCATTAACATTAATTCTGTGCTCAGCCAACTCCGTTGGGACACCTGGCATGTCGGCTGGCTTCCAAGCGAAGATATTTTTGTTGTCCCGGAGAAAGTTGGTGAGCGTGAGTTCCTATTTAGCCGAGAGGTGAGCGCTGATAATTGTCGTCTTGGTGGGATCACCAGTGCCCAAGTCGATTTGCTTGATGTCGGCATCTTTCGGTGGTGCTATCAGGCTTGGCTTATTGGTTGGTATCTGCAGCTCTTCTAGGTTCATTTCTGCTGCAGTAGTAGCGACTTCTTCTTTCCCACCTACTTCCTGAGCCTTGGCCGTAATTTGAATTGCTTGTATGTCACAATCGAAAGCACGTTTCAAGTCTCCTCTTAGCGAGAGTACTCCGTGATGTGCTAGCATCTTGAGTAGTAGATACGAGTAGTGTGGTATTGCTATGAACTTTGCTAGGGCTGGTCGCCCTAAGATTGAATGATATGAAGACTCGAAATCTGCCACTTCAAACTTGATGAACTCTGTGCGGTAGTTTGTTGGAGTTCCAAAAGTAACTGGTAGAGTGATCTGACCGAGGGGTACTGTGGCTTTACTGGGTACTATTCCATAGAAGGGAACGCTTGTTGGTGTGATCATGTCGTCTAGGTTTAGTCCCATCTTCCTTAAGGTATATGAGAATATGATATTAGCCTAGCTCCCTCGTCGATCAAGACCTTTGTTATGGTTAGTCCTGCGATGGTTGGGTCCAGGACGAGTGGATAATGTCTAGCGTTTCCTATGCTAGTCCATAGATCTTCTCGGGCGAATTGGATCAGGTACTATGACCAGTTTAGATATCTTGGCATGGCTGGTTCTGCTGCTATGATAGATCATAGAGCTATCTTGTCTTGATGCTTGCTCCTTGATCTGGGTACTCTAGAGAATATTACTGCTAAGATCCCTTTAGATTTCTAGAATTTGTTCTCTTATTTATTATCTTTCACCTTCTTTTGGTGTTCATCTTTTTTAGCCTCCTTGTCTTCTTTCCTTGAGTAGTTATCGTGGAAGAAAGAGCAGTCTCCCGTCTTGTGTCTGCCGGCTGGATGCCATATGCAGGGCATGTTTTCTAGATTGTCAGATTTCCTTAGCTTGTAGAACTTCTTGGCCTTATCTGCTGTTGTGACAGTATTATCTGGCCTTCTCTTTCTATCTTGACTCTTGTCTCCTCGATAGCTTCTCCTTTTAGGGTTGTCCCGGTTGTTGTCTCTGTTGTTTTTATCTAGGAATCTTTCTCTTGTTTTTTCTTTGGCTGTTATCATCCTTTCTACTGTGTTTTTGAACTCTTCATTGGTTCGTGTATTTTCTTTTGCAGAAATCCTTGAATTGCCATCTGGCATATATCCCTTGTCCGAAGGCATCGGTGACTTCTCGCTCGGTGATTTCGTGTACTTGCAAACGGAGTTCTCCAAATCATCTGTAGTAGTCCCTGAGGCTTTCGCCTGGCTTTTGCTTGAGTCCTTTTAGTTCTATGTGAGTGATAGGGTGTGTGATAATGCTAGCAAAATTCTCGTAGAAAGCCCTTTGTAGATCCTCCCCGCCTCTGATTGATCTAGGTCTTAACTTGTCAAACCATTGAAGTGGTATGGCTTCAAGCGCCATTGGAAAAAAGAGTGTTTTGACATCATCATCGCCACCTGCGAGTTCAACTAACTGAGAGTAGATTTTGAGCCATTGCTTTGGTTCTGTCTTCCTGTCATACTTGTCGTGGTTGGATGGTTTGAACTTGTGGGGTAGTTTTATCGAAAGTAGTCGGTTTGCAAAACATGGGAACCTATCTGGAACCCTTGTGTCCCTGAACTCAGACTTCGTTCCTCCCTCTTGTCGATCATAACGATGAGAGTAGTTTCTTGGAATAGAATGCCTTGGAACTGAGTGGTTTGGTTCTCTATCCGCATCGCCCCTTGAGCGCTCAACTCTGAAGCTTTGGTTTCGATCCATCCTGCTTCCAACGTTACTGCTTCCTTGACCTCCTAGCCTGTCAAAAGCAGATTTTCATTGACTTTGGCCGTCTTGCTTGCGTGAATCTGCCTTCGTGGGCTGTTTTAAGTGGTTTTTTCCATTCTGCATTTGTACCGCCATTCTTCTGAGGACTTCTCGCAGGTGCATCTGCTCTTCATTTGGTCGTGATACGGTGTCGAGTTCTTCAATCATCTCTCTGATCTTCACGTATGGAGAGTTGTTTGCCTTTTCAGCTGCACGCCTGTCTTCTTCCTCCCTTTTGCGTCTGTGTTTGTCATATTCATTCATGTCATTTTTGTACTTCACCCATTCTTCTTTCTGTTGCCTTTCCCGGTGCCAGCACCCATCCTTCGGCTCATTCTTTCTTATTTTGGCTTCTTTCATGCTTTCTGTTTCACTATCGTGAGCCACTACATTGGGCGAGATATTGGATTCTGATTCGTCGGATGATCTGACGTTGGGTGCTTCTGGGGGAATTAGAGGTGAAAGAGGTTGTCGGACCATCAAAACTTCTCGGGAGCAAGTGAAACGGCTTCTTTCGCACTCTTCTGTTTCTTCAGGGTCGATGATCTCTATAGAACTGTTTGAATCATAAATCAATCCTCCTTGAAAGGGTAGAGTGGTTGAGGTATTGAGTAGTTGGGTGCTTCCTCCTACAGGGAAAGAAACCGGCCAATAGACGACACAATCCCTGGATGTTACGGTTAGTACGAGTCCTTCATGGGCTCCGGTCAGTGAGAGTCTTCTAGCTGGTTCTTTTATCAGCATTTGAAAGGATATGGTTGTGTTGTCGAGTCCAAAAGGGAATCATCCTCCCTTCTTGGAAGACCTTTTGTTGAACTTTGATGTTGCATTGTGGAGTCCGTATGGTAAACTACCCGGATTGGACCAGGTCATGACCGCGGAGTCCAGGTTGGAGCCGAAGTAGATCGTCTGCGGTGTCCGAGTCGAATCAGAGACTGTGATTTGCGAAATCTTTTTGGTGAGCTGATCTGTAGTTGCTGTAGCCGTCATCGAGGCTTCTTGGATCCCTAAATTTTTGAGGAGACGTCCTTGGAGCTTGCCGAAGAAATCCGCCTCGCAAATCCAGGACCCAAAGATGAAAATTGACCCCTCCGGGAAGGTCTCGCTCTGCGGTCCAGCGCCTTCAAAGAGACAACTACGGAGCGTGCCGTTGCTATCCGCCTTACAGAGCTAGGCCCCAAAGACAAAGGTTGAACCCATGTTGACGGTGAATAATGTCAATATTTTATATGTGAATAAACAAGAGAAATGGTTCAAGTACAAGAATATACATAGGTCTAGGGGTTAAACTGATAAATTCCATGACTTTTGATGAATCTCTATTTTTCACAGGATTATTCCAGAAAATATAGGAAGGGGGACCTAATTGAGAAAAAGGATGAAACTTGATCGCGACGAAGGATACACCAGAAGACACCAGAAGGCACGGGAACGAACGGGAGGACGAGACACCGCCAGGTGGGGCCGGGCCGGCCCCACCCTTGTGTCGCCTGACCCCCTGTGAGGGGATTTCTCCATGAGCTTCTGGAGTATTTCTCCACCATCTCCTAGGATGCATCTTCACCCTACGTCGAAGTCGATTTGATCCAAGGGCTTGCGTTCAACCCCTAGGGCTATATAAGGACCCCTGCACCCCCCTTGAAGAATCAAGTCATCAAGCTATTCAGTTGAAGATCAATTCATCTAAAGCCAACCCTAGTTCCTCAGAGTTTCTCTAGATTAAACCTTAGGCTAGTTAGATTAGGTCTATAGAAAGATCAAGCAACGGTTGGATTCCCGACGTTGGCAAGAGCGTGGTTCGGTATATCTCTTGTATTTTACTCTATTTCTTTATTTCATTGAGATTGTATCATTGCTATTATGTTTATGCCAACATTAAGCTTTATATCATTTATGTCATTGAAAGCAATGTTCATTGTTTGCTCTAGTTTTATATTCGGTGTAGCTAGATTATGGAAACCATACATAAGATCGTATAGCGCTTACCCTACAAGACCATGGGTGAGTGATAGACATTATGTGAGCGTGGTCTTTAGATATTTGTTTATCTACGGATGTCCTTATATGTCGAGACGTGTAGTAGATCACGTAGGTGACAGCTGTGTTGAGTCCTTTGTAGTCCATCCCCCGTATATATTGATATTGGTAGAACCCGGTTTCGAATGAGAGGAGGACTCTGTTTCTAACTTTCCTAAGTTGATGTTCCTTGTGTGGCATAATATGATCACTAGATATAATTAATTAGACTAAGTATTTGACATGTTAGTAAGACTACCTAGAAATTATCTTTCTAATATTCTAATTGGACTTAACCTATTGCTTAACTAGAGTGCTCTGAGTTACTATTTATTTATTTATCATGATGATTGATCAAGTACTTATCATTTATATATCTTTATTTATTATCTTGTGACTTATCCCTGTTTTGAGTAGAGTATATGATATTGGTTCATTCTCTCATGCATATTCATAAATTATCAATACTATTGTATTCATAGTCATACCTTCCCAGTGGTAGAATTATAAATCGATAACCTGGTAATACTCTAGGTAAAATGCTACAATGGTATAATTATCTGTCCGCTTGCATAATTCTTTTCATTCTTATCTTTATATTCTTTTTAGTCACATGAAATAATAGATTCCTTTTTAGTGTTATTCTTGTAGTAATACTAGATAGAATCAACAAATATTTCTAAGTTCCTCGATAGGGATAACAATCTAGTTTAATATTAGGGATGAAGGTTAATTGATAGGTGGTTACTGTAATAGTGACAAGTTAATAATTACCATATCATTTATGGCGCAATTGCTATTAGTAGGAGTAATTCTATTTTTAGTAGTAGTGCTAAGAAATGCTAACAAGCATTTTTGGCATCGTTGCTGGGAAAGGTATTTAAGTTAGAAAGTATTGATAATTTTATGTAGCTGCTGAGAAGAAAAAATAACTATTGATCTCTGCTCATAACAGGCTTACCCTTATTTTGTATACTTATGTATCTTATGCAGGGTAATGTATGTGTAATCTTCTAGAGAACTTTGTTGACGATGAGAAGCATTACTCAAGAGACTAGAGCTAAACTCAAGAAGGTTCTTGCTCTTGAGTTGGAAGATCACCGAATCAGAAGAAGTTTGACATCAGAGTTTGAGGCTATAGCACAAAAGAGTCTCCATGAATTCTCTGCTCCGACAACAGCAAATATTCGTACTAGACCAAAGTCAATATTGAAGATAATAGATTCGAGCTCAAGCCTACACTCATCGCTATGGTGCAAGCTAATCAGTTTTGTAGAAATGCTCATGAAAATGCAAGTGCATATTTATAACACTTTCTAGAGATCTGCAGCACCTTCACTACCAAAGGAGTACCTTGACAGACTGGAGATGAGAGAAAGCTGGTTACGTCTACGGTGGTGGGATGCCCTTGGAATGGTTGTTGGAAGAAGAGATACAAGGTGGTGGCCTCAGGGTTTTTTTTACTGACCGGAAGGGTCAAACCACCGGGCTCCGGTTCCGGTTTACTGGTCTGGTTTGCCGGTAACCGTACGGTAACCGGGTGAGTTTGAATTTGAATTCAAACTCGCCTTCAGTTCGGTCGGCGGCTGGTTTACCGAGCGGTTTGTAGCGGTTACCGCTCGGTTTGAGCGGTAACCGCTACAAACCGTTTAGAATTTTCTTTTTTTGCATGAATAAAAAGAATTTTTGGTACTTCCTTTGCACATATTAATGTAAAAAGACCACACAATGCGGTAATAAATAGCATAAGTCACTAAAGCAACAATATATAGTCGCATACAAATACATATTCGCTTACACAAACAAATAGTCGCATGGTCAACTACGTAGGATGTATGGGAAGACCCCTTGTTGGCACGGCATTTCATATTCGGCGGTGGACATAAGAGAGATACCTTGCTGTCTAAGCAGGGCAGCCTTGTAATCTTGCCAAGTTTGACCTGTCCATGCTGCTGTTGTCTCCCATTCTTGAACTAACATATTGTAAAAACTGGGGTCTTTCCATTCATACACCCATCTAGTCTGAGGCTGCATGGTCATGTCAGGAATGGGATAGCTATAAGTAGGCTGTGAGGTATCGTTGTAGGAGGAAGAAGAGTACTGTGGAGTGTCGTAGTCCGTCGATGCATATGCTCTCCTCTGCGATGTTAGTTGTCCATGGTCACGGTCTTGAGTAGCATGTGTGAATTGGGTCTCGCCTGCAATCAACCATAATTAGTAGGCATAGACAGAAACAATTGTGCGTATGTAGGTGCAATGGATACCTGTGAAATGAAGACCTACATAACTACTACCACCAGCACCATTAGTACCAGCCCCACTCCCACCACCACCACCGTCTTTCCCACCACCACCGCCACCGTCACTCCCACCAGCACCGTCATTGTCACTGTCATCGTCACCACTGTTATCGTCACCACTATCCTGGGACTGGTATTCCTCATCCTCAGTCTCTGTGTCATTGGTCATTGCTTTTCCTTTTCCTTGGTGACGCTTGCGGTGACCCTTCGGAGGCACCATCTGCATCTTCCTCTTCCTAAGGTGACTTTGACCCACATTTCTACGGGCCCAATCACTGATGCAATCATGCCCCGTAGCCTAACGTAGATCCTCGGGGTCTATTTGGTCACTGCCAACACAAACAAATGAATCACATAAATAAAATCAATCACATAATACAGGGTGAGACATACACACACATTTGTATATATATAAATATAATGTACCTGACAAGATGTGATGGCAGAGGGACGTCCACTTCGTCAGAATCCTCATCAAGAACTGGATGCAGGTTAGATCTACCGTACTCCATCCATTCCCTAACCGGATTGCTCCGGTCATAGAATGAGACTTCGGTGAACCGGTCGATAAAATCTTCTTCATCATGCCTTGGTGGGTTCACATCCGCAAGTCATAGCCGAAGGTTGTAATTGACATAAACAAGCCTGTTTAGTTCCTTGTGCGACAACCGATTGCGAACCTTCGTATGCAGCAAGGCAAAAGTACTCCAGTTCCGCTCGCATCCACTGGAGGAGATACATTGTGAAACAAGCCGCAAAGCAAGGCACTGCAAATTTGGAGTATCTCTACCAAATATCATCCACCAGGCCGCTGCAAGTGGAACACATTATGTTGGCTATATGTTCCAATATAGGAAACCAAATGGGTGTAGAAGGTACTCTTACATGGGGTTGTCCTTGGATCCGTCGCCATTTTCATCGCCAGTTCTGAGCCAAACTCACCAAGCTTCTGTCGAAAAATCTCAGCCTCCTGCAATGCCTGCACGGCGCACTGCACATCCGTCATTTGCTGAAATGTCTCCTTCAGGCCACCGAACATTGTTGGAGTTGGATCCAAACTATATGTAAGCTTTGGATTTAGAACAACAGCTGCAACATATGATTCAAATAAGCATACGGTAAATATTCAATATTTAGAGCTTGCTAAATCAACATAAGTCATTATCATACCTGCACCCACATATGTCCCTATGTACACGTCATGAATCCTTGCGTCCATAATCTGTCTATACTCATTCCATGTTTGTGCATTCCTTCCAAAGAACGACTTCAACTCCTGTTTGCAATTCTGGTACTCGTACACCACGTCACATATGTTGGGCCGCTTGTCTTGATCAGCAAAACGAAGGAACTTGTAAATTGGTTGAACTGTGTTGATGATGTATTCCAATCCCTCCCGCCACTGAATATTTGACAACCTTACATGAGCATATCGACCTTCTTCAGTGAGTGCCCACTTGCTCTGCAAAAACTCAGGAGATGCCATCCACTGCATGAACTGTTCACGTTTTCGATGAAAGCTCTCTAGAAACATGTAGTTGGTCCCAAATCTAGTGCCATTCCACTTGACCAACTCACCACCAATTGCTTTCTTCATCATATGATTCAACTGAGAATGGTTGTGCAACCAAGTTGAAATTCGCTTGCATAATTGCAACATACCTGCATGATCGGGCCTGTTACCAATATCCTTCAACATCAAGTTGATGGTGTGTGCCAGACAAGGTGTCCAAACAATGTGACCATACTCCTCTTTCAGTGAGTTGCAAGCTTTCTTGTAGTTGGCGTCATTGTCGGTGACCACATGGACAATATGCTCGGCACCAATCTCCCCACCACCTTCCGAATCTCCTGAAAAAAAAAGCAGAACATATTATATATACATATATATATATATAATAAAAAGAACCACATGACAACTATGTTTAGGAGGTACCCTGTACAAATAGTTAGCATCTTGACTTTTTCCAAATGCATCAATGGATTTGTGAAACCATGTGACCCCATTGCAATAAATCAGAAAGTTTATGACACTCATTTTAGTGGGGCCAGTCCATGAATCACACATCAACGTGACGCCAAATTTGGGCCACTCCTTCTGAAACTTTGCATACCTATCCTTCAAGTCTTTCTCATTCTGATCTAGGTACTTGCCATCAATATCCCTTCCAGTGGGTGACGCGATGCCTTCACCTAAAACCATAAGCAAAGAATGAGAATATGTAAAGATACATAAGGCCATAGGTCTCCAAGTATAGGTACTTACCCCACTTCTGTGTCTCTCGGACCGCACTGACAAAGTACGGATTGTCGGCATTTCGTCCTGGGATTCCTACATAATGGAAAAACTTTTCCCAAGCTTTACCAATAGCTTCCTTTGCATTTTTCCCCTTCTGCGTCCAAGACCCTGTATCAATCCTTTGTTGGTGCATTCCTCTCCTCCCACCGGCTGCCACATGATAGTCCTCCACCTCCACAGGAGTCTCCCTCCGTGATCCTGCTCTTCTAAACAACCTCTCAATAGGATTCCCACCATGCGAACCACCACCACCACTACCCCCTCCATGGTCGTAATTACCTCCTCTCTGTTGCACCCTCTGCTCGTAGTCATATTCTGCTCTCGACTGGTTTAGTGCTTCCTTCATCTGAGCCTCATATTCATCATCACCGAGGGGATGGTTTCCCTCCGCTGCAGTTTTTTTCTCGTGCCAACCTTTGTCGAGCCCGGTCAGCAGTCGTCTTCTTAGCTCTGTCAAGATCTCGCTGAAAGTACGCACGCACATCTGGTGGCACATGGTCGCAATGCAAGGTGTCCGCCCCGTGCCCAGCCAAATGCTATTTAAATCTAGTGCAACCACCGCCTGCTTTCGTCACATGACAATAATTGCATCTCCATCCAGGAGCAAGATTTTCACCATGCTCCCATACAACGTCTCTGTTTCTGCCTGACATTGTCTACCTACATAAACGGACAACACAAAGTCACACCTAAATAAAATGTATCTACACAATATATACCTAAAATATACATCCTACCACAAATCCTACCTCTAATCATAAATCCTAAAAAAACATCCTAAAGTAAATCCTACCTAAAATCTAACAAAAAACCTATCCTAAATCCTAACACAAATCCTACCTAAATCCTAGATCTTTCCTAAATCCTAACACATAAACCATACCTAAATCCTAAAGCTAATACTACTCTAAAGAAAAAAACAAAAAAAAACCTTACCTGGCGGTCGCCCGGCGAACCGAGCAGTAAGCCGCTCCTCCCGGGCGCTTAGCTGCGCCTTCTGGCCGGCTAACCGTCGCTGTGGCGGACGCGAGGTAAACCGCCCGTACCGCGCGGTAAGCTGGCGAGCCGGGCCGGTCGCGCGGCGGCGGCGGCGCGGACGGAGCCTCTGGGGAGCGGGCGGGGGGCGGACGGGAGCTTATCCGCTTCTGGGCGCGTTGACCCCCCCCAGCTCCCGGCGCGTTTTGTGCCCGTGGCGGCCTAATGGGCCTCATGGGCCTTAACGGGCCGGGACCGGGATTTTTCTTTTTCTTTTTTTTTCAAACTTCTATACGTATAAATAAATACTAAACGAACTCGAATTTGAAAAATTTTTACACCATTGGCTTCTATAAATCATGAACTATTTTTAGGAATTTTCAGCATTTTTTTTAAATTTTAAATTTAAATTTGGGGAATATCTAACCGGACCGGACCGGAACCGGTCCGGACCGGTAAGCCCGGTTACCGCGGTAAACCGCGGCTTACCGCCCGGTATAAAAAACCCTGGGTGGCCTTTTATAGCCTCACGCCGCCAAGAAAACTACGACAGCGGATGCTGGACCAGGTGTATATTCTTAGCTGATTAGTTAAACGCAAGCACGTACGAGTACTACTCGGTTTCCGGGGCTGGGTCCAGTTCTATTTTCAGCTCACAAAGTTGAAAATCAACCAAGATCAAAGCCAAGTGCATCCTAAGACAACGATTTCGAAGTAGTATTTCCAGGTGCCTAGGTTGCATGTCTGTATTACCGGTCCCGGCCTCCGGTACCAAATAAGTGACATCATGTGGTTATATATCTTAAATCAACTATTTTGAACAATTGTTACTCAAGTTATTGTTTATGTACTGAGTCTGGTTATTCAATAATGGCACAAGTGGTTTTCCTCGAATTTTGTAAAATATATACTTTTTAGGTATTTTGCATAAATATTTTGTAAAAAAATCATTGTTCAAATTGTGTTTTGAATACTATCTTGTCCTTCCGACAGAGTCAACATAATGTGTTAATCCTCAGTTCTCACAAGACACCGTAGAAAAAAATATAAATTCTAGAGAATCTCACAAAAATCAGAGAGAGTGGCTATTATCAATTCAGCAAACTCTAATCACCATTGGTAATTGGTAACATTAGTTATTAGATCTAAATCACTCACCTATGCCTATGGTATTATAAAAAAAATAACATAATATAAATTGATAATAATAGCTATTAGATTCAAATTATATTTTCTAAATATTATCCACCTTTGCATAAGTATAAAAAAATAACATAAAGTAACCTTTGTAAAGATACATCTATATTATCATTGACAATAGTAACCATTAGATACAAAGTGTGTTTTCTAAATGCTACCTGCCTCTGCCATTATAAAAAATATTGTTATGTATGTTGGTTTTTGCGATTAAGTAGGTGAATGAACATTATTATTAGGTATAAACAAAAGAACTAGTGCTAAATGCTCTATTTGTTGGACCGATTGATAGGTCTCATATTAGACTACCCGCACTCATGGACCTCTATATTCATCCTCTATACGTCCTAGTCAGCAAGATTCTCTCCTCTATATTCAATTCTCCCGCACCCATCCATCCTCTATATCATACTTTATCCACTCTATCCACTGTAGGACCCACTTGTCACTTTATCTAAATATATCCATGGATGATCTAGTTTTAAAGGATTTATTGAGACGAATTTAATGGTGCAATCGAAATTTAATTTGGATTTTTGGTTTGTGAGATATAGCATTTTTCCCTTTGTTTAGCTAGTGGGGCCCGCCACTATAGAGTATAGAGTAAGCACTGTACTACTCTAAATATAGAGTGAGAGAAAGAATAGAGTATCGTTTTAGAGTACCCAGTGCAGCAGTTTTTACTCTATATTCATACTCTAAAGCTTTAGAGTATCATTTTAGAGTACCCACTGCGTGGAGTCTTAAGGATACACATTGTTTAAATTATCATGTGTCTCGAATTCAACGAGTAGCTATCTAGTGGTCGCCGCGGACTGCAGACACATCGATCGGTTCCTCGTTTAGCCGCGGTTACACACGGACAACTCGGCTTCCAAAGCTCGTTGATGGATCATATGGATGTATGGGTACGTACGGCGCGACGAGAGCCCAAGTTGACAGGGACCGCGGCGATGGAGGTGGCGGTCGACCACGCTTAGCCTCTGATTATGTTGCACTTGCACCAACAGAAGCACAGAACACGCATGCAATGGTCATGGTCACCACGTACGTACAGTACCGGCAGGGGAAGCCCCTGGGAGTGTTGTACGTGACAAATCCATCGGAACAGAGCAGGTCCTTGTGACCATTCCGTGTGTGGTACTGCACTTGCGGTCCTGTTCCTGCAGAGACAACGACTAGTGTGCCTAGGCCGGTAAACTTTTCTATAAAAAAAACTTGGCTGATTAATAAAGATGAAGGTACTATATATAGTTGTATCTTCTTTTTAGCGGAGCGAATATCGTAGTAATAATAATACGTACGATATGAGAACCGAGCTGGGGCTCGGTTGGCCACCAGAGCTGGGGCTCAGTGCGCCCACCCGTGTTCGAGCGCTGTCCGGCACAGGTGTCTCACCATTCTTCTTAAGAGTATCCGGGAAACTCCCCCGTGTTTTCAAAAAAAAAATACGTACGATATGATATGATGTATGCCCGTTGGTGGCTAGCCTGCATTGGACGCTAGCTAGCTACGCGGTTTTCAGCGCGCGCGGTGCAATTCAATTCAATTCATTCCTACACATACGTCCTCTTATTTATATTCGTTGAACGTACTTTTTTTTTGCGTGCCTGTTGTTCAGTTTGGAAACGAATTCTCTCCTCGCCTACTGTACATGGACTGATTCAACTCATTCAATTCTTCGCATGAATTGAATTTAGCTATTCGCCTACAGTTCGGTCGGATTCAATGACCGGGTCGCGTGCGGCGGACTGCGATTCATCAAATTTGATCACGAACCGCTTATGCTCGATATCGATAATCTCACAGTCCAGTGCAATATGACTTTCAGCATTTCTGCCGGCCGACCCCTGCTTTTGCTTGCTATCAAATGTGTAGGAGAGTAGCTTTGCCGTCGTCCAAAGTCCAAGTAGTGTCCAAGTATGCTCCGAGAAAGCGGCGGCGGCTGGGCCTGGGCGCGACAAAACTGTCCGGCGGTGGTCGGTCAGCCGGAACTCAAGACCAACGCAACGGCCGGCGGAAGTTTGCTATGCTAGTACTAGTACTACTTCTGGAGTTCCGGTGTGCATGCTATATATTGCTGGCAGATAGCCTTCCCATATCTAGTGCTTTTAACCACAATTTCGCTCCGTTGTCCCTAAAAATAAAAGGAATTCCATCCATCTGACAATTCATCCATTTTCCAAGTCTCAAGTCGATCTTGATGCATGCTTACCGACGCAAGATCTACTTAGACGGCAGGCGCTTCCAAAGAAAACGGAAGACACGCTACGAGACTACAACAGCCGGCCGTGTCATCCCCGCGCGCTGTATAGTAACCCGTGTGTTCCAGCCAGAGATACTAGTGTCCGGACATCCACCTGAAGGCTCGCGTCCGTCCTATTTCACACATGTCTGCGTGTATGCGGAAAACGCTGCGCGTGTTATGTTTCACTCGCACACGAGGGGACCACCCACACCGCTTCGTTTCCCGTGCGCATGCACGTGCAGACTGCCCGTGCTCACCACTTCCTGCGTGCATGGGACTGCCCGCGTTTGCTCCCTATCGCGCTCGCACGCGGGAATCCATGTGCCCTGCTTGTGGATGCGCGTCATGTGACTCTCACCGTTCCATCCAAGAGTATACGTTTGAAATATGAAACGATTGCTACAATATATGTCTGAAACAGATGAAACATTTAAAATATACACTTGCAATATACGTGTATAACTACTGCAACATATGCAACATCCAGATAAAAACACTTGCAACATATGCAACATCCGGATAAAACACTTGCAACATACGTTTGAAATAGATGAAACAATTTGAATAGACAGTTGAACCATACATGTGTAACCATTGCAACATATGCAATATCTAGATCTACTTTTGCAACATTCATATAAAACGCTTACCTCTGAAACATATGTTTCTAACATATGCTTTAGCGCAACATCGGTGGGGCGACGTGGTGAACTGGCGTGGTGCAGGCGGCCACGACAGTGGATGGACACGCCCATTGCAGGCGGGCCGAATCTGGCTAAATCCGCGCCACAGTGGAGGCGGCCCTGCGGAACAAGTTTAGGCATGCAAATGGCGTGTTGGAGGCGGCCACAGCCATGGCAAACAGATGGAGACGGTCATGGCGGACAGACGAATCCGCGAGCGGCGCAGTCACGACGCGCGATGGGTAGGGTGAATCTACACAGGCAGGAGCGAGCGGTACAAGCAGGTAGCGATGAAAACGGACGGAAACGGACGGAAAAACCCTATTTCTACTTCCGTTTCTATATTTTTTGGCAGAAACGGGATCGGGTTCGGAAAATACGGGTTCGAAAACGGAATCGGAATATACGGACATACGGAAACGAACAAATACGGATAGAGAGTCGGAAAATTAAATTAAGATCACATAATATGTAACACCCTAAAAATTTGAAAAGAAGAAAAATAGGAAAAATATGATTTTTTTGTATATTTTTGTGAGCATGCAAATTTAGAATAAGAATAATTTTTATAAATTTAAAATCAAATATAAGAGTAGAAACATGTTTGTGCACTCATACTGTTGCATTTAAATTTTTGAGATGAGTGGTTTGATCAAATTCAAATTTGGATTTGAAAATCTTTTGAAAATGCTTTGAAAAATTAGAAAAAGAAAAAGGAAAGGAATTTCTTTTCTTCTCGGGCCGTTTTCTGCTACCGTAGCCCACAGCTCGGCCTGCTTCCCTGCGGCGGCCCGTTTTTCCCTCTCCCGCGCCCCGCTCCCGCTTGGGCCGAGCCCAGCCAGCGGCCGCCGGCCCAGCTTCACCGCGCGAGCGCGTTTCCCCGCTTCCAGTCGCTGACGACACGGGCCCGCACGTCAGGTCGCCTCCTTCCTCAAGCCACCGTCGGATTCCCCTTCCAAAAACTCCACCGACCGAATCCACATCTCAATCTCCCTTTTTCCTTCTTTAGCGATGCCTCCGGGCTATAAAAACGGAGCCGCCGCGTCTCCCCGCTCCACATCCAACCGCAAATCGCAGCTACATCGCCCCGTGGTGGCTACGCCCGAAGCACCGCCCTAGCCATCCGCCTCTCCGAGCCGCACGCGCTCCTCGCTTCGTTCTCGGCCTCGATTTTGCTCTAGGTAAGATCGCGTTGAAGTTATCTACCCGCTGGTGTTTTTGCTTCACGATTTCATCCACCGTAGCGTGAGTTAGCCTTCTCCGGCCATGGCGCCGCCGCGGAAGGGTCGCCGTCGGGCCAAAAACCGGCCGGAGCACCGCCGGCCACTTTCTCTCTCTCCCCCGATTAGATCTAGGTCGTTCGTTTTGAATCCGACGATCGAAAATCAAAGATACCCGTTCGGCTGTAACATTTGCTAAAGAGACCCTGTAAATTTTAAGTTCTTAACCCGCAGTCCAAAGCGTATTCCCGGTTTACGTTTTCTTTTCCGTAAAGCGTATTTTGATCGCGTAACTTCCGAAAATACGTTTTGATTAATTGAAAACGTAATTAGTTTCGGTAATTGAAAAATACGCTTTCTGATATTTACAGTTTTGCCACTGAGTTTGTTTTAGTTATAAATTATCCGTTTTAACTCCGATTTGACCCGTTTAAATTGCGTTAGATTCGTATTTGCGAGCTCTACATGATGATAGAACTGTACAGTAGGTTTGAGATAATTTATTTTTGAGTTTATATTAAAATAATTATTTATCTATAGGAAATCTTAGAAAATTCATAATTTTTACGTTTTAAATCCAAATTTCGTGATCTTTATGTCTATGTGATCGTAGTAACGTGTAGAAGAGTTTTACAAACTTGTTATACTGTTAGTGTTACTGTTGGTTAGGTTTTCTATCTTTAAGTTCCGATGTGAGATTTAATCTATTACTTTAATAAAGTAGATCTTGTTTAAATCATATTTTCTACGTTTTAGATCCGTTTTAGCTCATTCGAGTTGCGTTAGATTCATAGCAACTAGATCTACGCGTTAGTGACAGTATTTACCATATTATTAATTCTGAAATTTTATTGTTTAAATCATATCTTGATTAATAATTATGCAACTGGGTTTTGTAAATAAAATATGATTTGTTTTACTTTAGTTTTATAATTTGAATCTAAATTTGACTTAATTCCGTATATAGTATTTATAAAATATTTTATATATGTTATTATATAATTAAAACTCATGAAGTTAATAGTTTTATATTTTCTCCTATGAGCAAATCTTTCGGTAGATGTATCTTTTCAACCGTAGCTCTGATTAGTGTGCTTTTCGCGTCTGTGTATTCGTAGCGAGATGTAGATTCGTTCTACAAACTTTTCATCTTAATTTTATGTTTGGTGTACTGTTCTAATTTAGATCTATTGTTTGCTTCGTGTATGATTGTATGGATACGTGTGTGGTGATTTATGATTTCGTCCAGTCGGTGAGATATACGAGGTTATCAAGAAGAAGAAGAAGAACGTTGAAGATTAAAGCTTACCGAAGGATCGGTGTTTAAGGCAAGTATAGCATGGGATTATCCTTGTTTCCTATTCACCTTTAATATACTTAATTCATATGCATGTGTCTACCTTGTTACCACTAAGGATATCCTAGTTTTTGTATCTTGTACCTTGACACCCATGGGACATTGCATTGGGTAGTATTTATGCTAGTGCTCAAGATAAATAACTATGATCTGTAACTTGACTAATGGTATATGCAATAAACATTTAAATGATGCTTTAAAGCAATATGGCTCAAGAGGGCTAGAGCATATTTGGTTGTTTTTATGGTGCTCTAGTTTCTCTCCATAAGGACTTATCTGTAAGCGAAAATCCGGGACTTACAGTACAACTGTGAGGGCTAAAATGGCTCTAGCTTTAGTCATATAGAAGGACCTTTTCTAGCTTGTTAGAGGTATTCCTTCATGGCGTAAGAACGGCTTGACGAATCGGGTATAGTGCGGCCTCTGTCCTTATGTGTATAGGCTGCGCGTTATTGTGCCATTTGGAAGGGGGGCTCTACATCTGTTTGCCGAGTGAATCTAATGGCCCTAACTTGTTAGACGAACCTTTGAAAGACTTCATAGTGAACCCTGCCGACCTTCCTTGGAAGTGGGTCAAGAGATTAGCTACCTCGGGCGAAAGGGTAAATCACGACTCACAGTGAAAGTGTACAACCTCTGCAGAGTGTAAAACTGTTATAACAGCCGTGCTCACGGTCACGAGTGGCCTTGGACCCTTACATAATAAATGATGAACACTGATGATAATGATAACACTGATGATATTGATGTTCACTAATGATTATTGTTTCTTGCTATACATTATTCTCGTTTACATGATCATGAGGTTATTTGGGATTTTGGTAAACTTGTTGCTACTCAATTGTTAAAGAGATGACTCACTAAAAGCTATTGCAGTAAACCCGTGTCAAACTTTTTGAGCTTCATGAACCCCATGTTATATTTGTTGAGTTCGACATGGACTCACTCTTGCTATTTCCCCACATCTCAGGAAGGGTACCAGACTGTTAGATTCTGGAATTGTTAGGCTTGTGATCAACCAGTTAGTTTGATCCTGGAGTGAAGGTTGCACCCGGTGTTCGGAGTTGTCTTTCCGCTGTGTTGCTCTTTAAGGTATATTTTATACTATTGTGTTATGTATATTAAGCATTTGTCTCTTGATATTACACTTATCTGTGGCTATATGTGAGATTTGTCTTCTTTATTTCACATATGGTGTATGTCTGGTTTTGTCCTTAAAACCGGGTGTGACAGATTGGTATCAGAGCAATGCTGACTGTAGGACGCAAGCCTAGTTAGAACTGGACGTTTAGCATGTTCTCATTGTTGCCTATTTCTTGCTTCTCTTTAACTTTGTTATTTTCTCAAAGTTATGCTTAATTCTATCCCCGTTCTGTTATAAAAACCTTGTCTCTATTTTGAACCTTTTCTCCTTGTCTATTAGACGGCTCGTGACGAGAAGACTGTGGATTTCAGGGGTTAAGAGGACTGAATTGTGTCGCTCTTGCTCACTTTTGACAAGAAACCATTAGCGATGCAAAACCAATTACTAGAAGAAATGGCTCAACATGGGAATTCTCAACGATGCTTATCTCAAGGTCAAGCCAACATATCCAAGGGGTTAGAGAAGATACAAGTAGCAGAAGTTTGGAAGAATATGAAATCCAATAAAGATGTTGATAATAAGGCATTTGGAGAGCAGGAACAATGTCACTGCTGTAAGCATTATGGTTTTCCCTGTCTTCGAAACGAGTCTAATAAGGGAAAAGTCAAGGTGGATCCAAATTTTGTGATCAACATGGACAAGAAGAGAAAGGCAATCTCATTAGAACCACTTGTGGAAAACAATCAGCAAGCAAGTTATACTACATTGTCACATGCAGCCCTGATCCCCTGTCAAACAAATCCAAACCCTGAAGAGTTAGAAGCCCCTCCCGCTAAAACTACTCCCCATGAAGTAGTCATAGATGGATGGACAATTACCTATAAGGAGTATCAACCCCGAAAGGCCAAACAAGCTAAGAAACAAGCCAAAGGGACGAAGGTGAACTTCTATGGCCAGCAAGATAGCAGCATACCAAACAACAGTTCCTTGGAGTATGACATCACAAAAGATCCAGCTAAGAGAAAGTGTTATCATTGCCAGCAGGAAGGACATTATATCAAATCTTGCCCACAGAAGAATCCACAACAGCGAGACCCAGGACAGGATGTCCAAAAGGAGCATGTGCAGGGAAATAAATTAAAGAGAAATTACATCCATGGAAGGTTGAAACATGTGGATATTTCCACCATTCCTGGAGCTAAGGAGGTCGTGTTTGGATCAATTCCAGTAAGTTCAGGAAATGCCAAGGTTTTGTTTGACCCCAGTGCCTCACATTCGTTCATATCTAGACAATATGTAAAAGATCATAACATACTTATGCTTCCAAGGGGGAAAACAGTGATGATTAAAACTCCAAGAGGTGAAATAAAGGTAGACCGCGTATGCCCAAAAGTTAGTCTTGACATAAAGGGGGTAAATTTTAAGGTAAACCTCATTGTTTTGGAATTAATGGGCATTGATGTTATCCTTGGAATAGACTGGTTATCTACTTGTAAAGGAGTGATTGAGTATGCCCAATGTTTAGTGTTTCTAACTACACTTTCAGGAGAAAGGATTAAGTATGAGGGTATTAAATCTATACCTAAGGGATGCCAGGTTGAACCATCTTAAGGTATGAGTTATAAGAATGGTAGATGCAGAGATTCAGATGTCCATATAAAGCAATAAGGAATGTAAGAGACGTTATTTACTCTGGATACTGCTACAATCACACCATGTTTAAGGAATAGGAGTTATGTCCTGTGTAATAAAACCGTTAGTAGCCAAGTTGAGTCGTCTTAATGTGTGGCTAATGAACATTTAAGTGTTTAGTTGCTTTGTGCTTATGTTTATGCTTGAGTTGGAATTTTGTAATGAGTGGAATGATCTCGTGGGTTTTGACCATGATTTCATTTAGTTTATATGTATAAGGTATAAGGATTAATGAAATAAATAGCTGGGTTTTGGTTATCTCCTGCTTTCTATATCTTGTCTTTCGGAGCAGCCTGTCTTTATCAACTTATATCTCTGTTCTTGAAAGACCAAAAATCATGAGAGAATTCTGGACAAGAGTGGACTTCAACATCTATCTCTAAATGCAAGAACCACCCTCATAGTTGTTTTGGTTTGGGAGATACAAAAAGCATAAGGCAATGTATATGTGCTGTCATAAACCTGGAACAGTTTCTGATAAGTACTGTTTTCGACCAAGTTAACTACAGAATCTGGAAGTGTGTTCTATAAGAAAGTTGCAGAGAATTTTATAAGCTTTCCATCGGTGTAAGCTACAGTTTCATTGGATTAACAGAATGAGAGTTACAGCTGTTTTACTGCACTGCTGATTTTCTGCTCGTGAGAAATTTCAGATTTCTTGTTCTTACCCATGTACAAGAGTATCATTGGGATGTCAGAACACTTTTTAACTCATCTAGAAGAAAAAGGTTCAAAGTTACCTTATTTGGTGTCTCTTATTTTAAGGGGGGTAGCCAATGTAAAGAAGGATTATTAAGATTGAACTCTTTAGTTGAAGTATTGGTTAGTCTCCATGATTGAGTTGCCACTCTTGAGCAAAAATGTCCTGTGAACAAGGTTGATAATTTTGGGTCCATGGAGACGAGAGTTGTCCCTTTGGATAGTTCATGATTATGATCATCTATACTTGCTCGTGTTGCTGATGTTGGTCACTTGATGACAGGAAGTGTAGTGTCTCATGACTCAAGAGTCCTATATGACGTCTCGCACTAATATGTGGGAAAAGATTGATGCTTCTGCCATTAAAGGATGTTATGGGTATGATGAAGCCGAGCACTATCAAAATAACAATGTTGAAGAGCAAGTTGAGAGTGAACTAAGTCAGAATCCACAACAACGAAAGCGAAAAAGGAAAGCCCATAAGAAGCCTGTTCAAGGAAGCAAAGCGCAGCAAAACTATGTCAATGGAAGACTGAGCAATGTGGATATGGATAAAATTCATGGAGTTACCAAAGTAGTGGGAGGTTATATTCAAGTAAGCTCAGTACAAGTTTTTGCTTTATTGGACCCTAGTGCTTCGCATTCTTTCATTTCCGCCGACATGGTGGAGACGTGCAAGATGGTGAAGTGTCCAATGAGGAGGCCTTTGCTAGTTCAAACTCCAGTGGGAGAAATGCAGACAAATCAGATATGCCCGAATGTCAGTCTTGTCATAAACAAAGAAAACTTCACCGCGACACTCATTGTGTTGGAGTCACTTAAAATTCGCGTGGTTCTTGGTAATGGATGGCTCTGTGTACACAAAGGAGTGATTTATAGTACTCGGTGCACCATGCTCTTAACAACACCGTCAAGGAAAAGAATTGAGTATCAAGGTGGTCAACTTTTACCTGAGGGAGATGAGAATGATCAATTAGAAGATAGGTACACCAAGGATAGCAAAGTGGACCATGAGTTTACAGAAGTCATAGCAGAGGAACAAATAACTTTGGAGGAGCTCAATAGGAGAGATGATCATGCTTAGGCAGATTAGTTAGTCAGGATATGAGAAACTGTCTTATGACTCTGAACGAAAGAGTAATTTGAAAAAATGAGGATCAAATAAAGACAAAGTGTCATTATCTCTTTTATCATCATCTTCCGAATCTCGGGACGAGATTCATCTTAAGGGGGGTAGAATTGTAACACCCTAAAAATTTGAAAAGAAGAAAAATAGGAAAAATATGATTTTTTGTATATTTTTGTGAGCATGCAAATTTAGAATAAGAATAATTTTTATAAATTTAAAATCAAATATAAGAGTAGAAACATGTTTGTGCACTCATACTGTTGCATTTAAATTTTTGAGATGAGTGGTTTGATCAAATTCAAATTTGGATTTGAAAATCTTTTGAAAATGCTTTGAAAAATTAGAAAAAGAAAAAGGAAAGGAATTTCTTTTCTTCTCGGGCCGTTTTCTGCTACCGTAGCCCACAGCTCGGCCTGCTTCCCTGCGGCGGCCCGTTTTTCCCTCTCCCGCGCCCCGCTCCCGCTTGGGCCGAGCCCAGCCAGCGGCCGCCGGCCCAGCTTCACCGCGCGAGCGCGTTTCCCCGCTTCCAGTCGCTGACGACACGGGCCCGCACGTCAGGTCGCCTCCTTCCTCAAGCCACCGTCGGATTCCCCTTCCAAAAACTCCACCGACCGAATCCACATCTCAATCTCCCTTTTTCCTTCTTTAGCGATGCCTCCGGGCTATAAAAACGGAGCCGCCGCGTCTCCCCGCTCCACATCCAACCGCAAATCGCAGCTACATCGCCCCGTGGTGGCTACGCCCGAAGCACCGCCCTAGCCATCCGCCTCTCCGAGCCGCACGCGCTCCTCGCTTCGTTCTCGGCCTCGATTTTGCTCTAGGTAAGATCGCGTTGAAGTTATCTACCCGCTGGTGTTTTTGCTTCACGATTTCATCCACCGTAGCGTGAGTTAGCCTTCTCCGGCCATGGCGCCGCCGCGGAAGGGTCGCCGTCGGGCCAAAAACCGGCCGGAGCACCGCCGGCCACTTTCTCTCTCTCCCCCGATTAGATCTAGGTCGTTCGTTTTGAATCCGACGATCGAAAATCAAAGATACCCGTTCGGCTGTAACATTTGCTAAAGAGACCCTGTAAATTTTAAGTTCTTAACCCGCAGTCCAAAGCGTATTCCCGGTTTACGTTTTCTTTTCCGTAAAGCGTATTTTGATCGCGTAACTTCCGAAAATACGTTTTGATTAATTGAAAACGTAATTAGTTTCGGTAATTGAAAAATACGCTTTCTGATATTTACAGTTTTGCCACTGAGTTTGTTTTAGTTATAAATTATCCGTTTTAACTCCGATTTGACCCGTTTAAATTGCGTTAGATTCGTATTTGCGAGCTCTACATGATGATAGAACTATACAGTAGGTTTGAGATAATTTATTTTTGAGTTTATATTAAAATAATTATTTATCTATAGGAAATCTTAGAAAATTCATAATTTTTACGTTTTAAATCCAAATTTCGTGATCTTTATGTCTATGTGATCGTAGTAACGTGTAGAAGAGTTTTACAAACTTGTTATACTGTTAGTGTTACTGTTGGTTAGGTTTTCTATCTTTAAGTTCCGATGTGAGATTTAATCTATTACTTTAATAAAGTAGATCTTGTTTAAATCATATTTTCTACGTTTTAGATCCGTTTTAGCTCATTCGAGTTGCGTTAGATTCATAGCAACTAGATCTACGCGTTAGTGACAGTATTTACCATATTATTAATTCTGAAATTTTATTGTTTAAATCATATCTTGATTAATAATTATGCAACTGGGTTTTGTAAATAAAATATGATTTGTTTTACTTTAGTTTTATAATTTGAATCTAAATTTGACTTAATTCCGTATATAGTATTTATAAAATATTTTATATATGTTATTATATAATTAAAACTCATGAAGTTAATAGTTTTATATTTTCTCCTATGAGCAAATCTTTCGGTAGATGTATCTTTTCAACCGTAGCTCTGATTAGTGTGCTTTTCGCGTCTGTGTATTCGTAGCAAGATGTAGATTCGTTCTACAAACTTTTCATCTTAATTTTATGTTTGGTGTACTATTCTAATTTAGATCTATTGTTTGCTTCGTGTATGATTGTATGGATACGTGTGTGGTGATTTATGATTTCGTCCAGTCGGTGAGATATACGAGGTTATCAAGAAGAAGAAGAAGAACGTTGAAGATTAAAGCTTACCGAAGGATCGGTGTTTAAGGCAAGTATAGCATGGGATTATCCTTGTTTCCTATTCACCTTTAATATACTTAATTCATATGCATGTGTCTACCTTGTTACCACTAAGGATATCCTAGTTTTTGTATCTTGTACCTTGACACCCATGGGACATTGCATTGGGTAGTATTTATGCTAGTGCTCAAGATAAATAACTATGATCTGTAACTTGACTAATGGTATATGCAATAAACATTTAAATGATGCTTTAAAGCAATATGGCTCAAGAGGGCTAGAGCATATTTGGTTGTTTTTATGGTGCTCTAGTTTCTCTCCATAAGGACTTATCTGTAAGCGAAAATCCGGGACTTACAGTACAACTGTGAGGGCTAAAATGGCTCTGGCTTTAGTCATATAGAAGGACCTTTTCTAGCTTGTTAGAGGTATTCCTTCATGGCGTAAGAACGGCTTGACGAATCGGGTATAGTGCGGCCTCTGTCCTTATGTGTATAGGCTGCGCGTTATTGTGCCATTTGGAAGGGGGGCTCTACATCTGTTTGCCGAGTGAATCTAATGGCCCTAACTTGTTAGACGAACCTTTGAAAGACTTCATAGTGAACCCTGCCGACCTTCCTTGGAAGTGGGTCAAGAGATTAGCTACCTCGGGCGAAAGGGTAAATCACGACTCACAGTGAAAGTGTACAACCTCTGCAGAGTGTAAAACTGTTATAACAGCCGTGCTCACGGTCACGAGTGGCCTTGGACCCTTACATAATAAATGATGAACACTGATGATAATGATAACACTGATGATATTGATGTTCACTAATGATTATTGTTTCTTGCTATACATTATTCTCGTTTACATGATCATGAGGTTATTTGGGATTTTGGTAAACTTGTTGCTACTCAATTGTTAAAGAGATGACTCACTAAAAGCTATTGCAGTAAACCCATGTCAAACTTTTTGAGCTTCATGAACCCCATGTTATATTTGTTGAGTTCAACATGGACTCACTCTTGCTATTTCCCCACATCTCAGGAAGGGTACCAGACTGTTAGATTCTGGAATTGTTAGGCTTGTGATCAACCAGTTAGTTTGATCCTAGAGTGAAGGTTGCACCCGGTGTTCGGAGTTGTCTTTCCGCTGTGTTGCTCTTTAAGGTATATTTTATACTATTGTGTTATGTATATTAAGCATTTGTCTCTTGATATTACACTTATCTGTGGCTATATGTGAGATTTGTCTTCTTTATTTCACATATGGTGTATGTCTGGTTTTGTCCTTAAAACCGGGTGTGACATAATATAATATTCTCAAAGTATACATATATAAAGTCATGTAATAATATATACAAAGTTTAATATTCATTTACATACTATGTACGTGAACATAACATGTATATTTGGTGATTCGTAGTTATATTAACATAACATAAGGACATGTAATTGTTGAACAAGTTGAGCATAGATTGAAAACGGGATAAAAACGGAATAAATACGGGTCTATTCCATATTAAAACGGGATTACTCGGAAACGGACGGAAAACACCATTTTCTACTTCCGCAAATACGAAAACGGGATCTCGCAAATACGGAAACGGACGGAAAAATATAGAAAACGGAACGGGACGGTACGGGAAAAATTCCGTCCTTCGGACGCCTTGCTAGTATCATTATTGGTGCCCCTGCTTGTTGCCTTTCGAATTATATCCTCTCTGTGTGCTTCGGTCAGATTCAACAAGTCGTCGAGGCGGAATGCGGTAGATTGATCAAATTCATGAGCCGCTGCTACCTCTAATGACCGTTTCTTCACGCCATCCATTGTTCCACTAATCCGCTCCCAGAAATTAGCGGTGCGGGCCCTAATTTCACTGTTCTCCTTTGGAGGTGGCAAAACTAGCTAGCGCGGTGGGGGCTCCTATGCGCCAACCCAGGGGGCATCGAGCCACCCGTCGACCAGGTGGCATTGGGCCTCGCCCCTGCCCCGTCTGGCCCACTGTAGCCCACAAGCCTGTGTTGCCTTCTTCTTCCTCGCAACTGTAACCGCCGCCTACGCCTTCTCCCTCCTCGCGACGTGCCGGCGCTACCCCGACGCCCACCGCCCACTGCCATGGCCTCCTTCTTCCCCTCCCCCACCCTACTCCCGCCGCCGCCATGACCATGCTCTCCGGCGAGCCGTGACGCCCTGCCCAAGCCTGGTCAGGTCACCGCCAGCTCCCCTAAACTGCCCGGTGAAAGCCCAAGTTTGGTTTTGGTAATTAATGACACCAAGTTGCTAATGCCATTGTGACAAGTGAATTGAGTTAGGCATAGCAACACATATGATGAAGGAGCAAGGAGCATGATGGTGCATGGATATGAAATGACGATCATGATGGAGATGCACATGAAATGATAATCATGGTGATCAAGCATGAGGAGATGGACATGGAACAAAGGGATCAAGGCAAAGGTATAATCAAAGGGTTTGCTTTTGCCGGTCTAAGGTGAGTAGAGAAGTGATTGACCGGGTTTAGGATTGATAGCCGACTATCAAGAGGAGCAATCACAGTTAGCTCGTGAATCAAGTGCTACTAGGTCATCATCTTGAGCATATGCATTAGGATCTAGTAGAGAGCTAACGTAACGCCTTGAAAAATCATTGTGAAAATGCTAACACACATGCACATGATGGTGTACACTTGGTGGTGTTAGCACATTTGCAAAGGCGGTGGAGTTTGAGCGGTAGAGAGGGGTTTGGGGTCCTCTCTTCCTCCTGCCGAGCTTGCGAGCACGGGATTCAGGCGTTTTTGAGGAAATGAAATGCCTATTTTCCATTGCGTCGGAGACGAGAAAAGGTGGCGAAAGTCCGGAATGTTTATCACTGAAAAACTTCACGAACGCTGGACCGGACGCGGTCTAGGGTGAACCTACGCGTTCGGTCAGTAGCAGCTGTTGCAGAGACACGCGGGCTAGGGTTTCGCACCGGACGTGTCCAGTCGCGAGTGGACCCTTACTGGACTCAAACCGGACGCCGGGTGTAGCGCGTCCGGTCGGTTGAGCAGAGCGTCCGGTCACTCATTTGACCGTTGGAACACTGAGTCGACCATTGAGATCGGACGTTCGGTGTTGAACACGGAGGGACACGTGGACGACATAGGGCGATCGGACACGGTGCAGCGCGTCCGGTCAGTTCGACCGGCATGTCCGGTCGATCCAAAAAATCACCCAGTGAAGGGGTAACGACCTTATTCATTTGTGGTGCTATAAATAGATGGTGACCGGGTTTGGGGAGCTCACTCTTGCACTTCTGAACACTTGAGGCATACTTTGAGCTAGAGAACACTCCCTCCACTCATCTTCTTGCTTGGTTGCATACTCTAGAGAGATTGAGTGAGATTCAAGTGCGTTGCATTGAGAGTTGCATCTAGTGGCACTTGATCTTCGAGTTTGCTATGGATTTCTTGTTACTCTTAGGTGTTTCCTGACACCCTAGATGGCTTGGAGCAGCGGTGGTGATTGAGCTCGTGATTGGAGATTTGTTCGAGCCTTCACCAAGTGATTGTGAGGGGTTCTTGATCCTTCCCCACGGGAGTTCGTGAATTGGATACTCTAGTGGAGCTCGTGGCTTGGAGGATCCCCATCTTGGGAGTGGATGTGCGGCACCCGCTAAGGGTTCAACTCTTGATAGTTGATTAGCTCGTGATCCATCAAGTGGGTGCATCGTCACAACGAGGAGTAGCTTGTCGGAAAGCAAGTGAACCTCGATAAAAAATCTTGTGTCATCTCTTGTCGAGGATTCTCATTGTGATTGTGTGTAATTGATTCTTTGGATACATTTCGTCTCTACACCATCGGTATAAGAATCAATTCACTCCTCTTTTACATTCTTGCACCATATCTTGTCTAGTGTGCTTAGAGTAGTTTCTATCACATAGGAGTAAGTAGCTTAGTGACTTAGCTTGTGGTGTGAATTAGAGATCATAGCCTTGTTAACTAGAATTGTGTAGGTTGCTTGCTTAGCATAGTTGAGCTAGCGCTAGAATTAGCTTCGCCATCTTTTGTTCTAACTTTGTTGTTGAGTAAAGTTTGTAGAAAATTGTAAAAGGTTATTCACCCCCCTCTAGACATTTAGGATCTTACAAGTGGTATCGGAGCCGAGGCACCGTTTGATTAAGGCATAACAACCTCCGGTGAAGAAATGGCTCAATTGAGTTTGCATATCAACAACACCAAGAAGACACCATAATTTGATGGCACAAATTATGCATATTGGAAGGTTAATATGACCGCACACCTCAAGTCAATCAATAGAGAAGTGTGGAAGGTCATCGAAACAAAATTTGAGGTTGCAAATCCAAAAGCACCAACTCCGATGGAAGAAAAGAAGCTCTAATGCAATGACATTGCTATTAGTGCTCTTCATGAAGTGCTTGATAACAAGACCTTTGAGCAAGTGAAGAACATAGAATTTGCTCATGATGCTTGGGCAAAGCTTGAAGAAACATTTGAAGGCATCGAAGGCACCAAGACTGCCAAAGCTTATATTCTTCAAGAAAAGTTCTCTAGCTTCAAGATGCAAGAAGATGAGAGTGTGCCGGAGATGTTTCATAGGTTGCAAGTCATTGTAAATGAGGTCAAGGCACTTGGAGAGGAAGTGAAGGACAATCAATTCTCTATGAAATTCTTGAGAAGCTTACCTAAAAGATTTGACACGTTGATCACCGTGCTTGTGAGGACAACCTTGAAAGATTTAACACCTTAACAAGTATTCCAAGAAGTGATGACCGATGACTCATATAGAGAAGATGATGAGAAGGAGGAGTTGGTCAAGAAGAAGAAGAAGGAAAGTGAGAAGAAGGATGATGAGAAGAAGAAGAAGAGTGTGGCATTCAAAGCCACCACATCTAAGGGCAAGTCCAAGATTGAATCATCAAGTGATGAAGACTCAAGCTCTTATGATAGTGATGACATTGATGAGAAGATGGCTCTTTTTGTCAAGCAATTTGGCAAATTCATGAAGAAGAAAGGTTATCGTGCAAGAAGGAGGAAGAACTCATCCAAGAAGAATGAGCAAACTATGAGATGCTTTAGATGTCATAGCAAGGACCATCTTATCGCCAAATGTCCTTATGATAGTGATGATGAAGATGCTATCAAGAAGGAGCGGAAGAAGCAAAAGAAAAGGCAAGAAAGGAAGGAGAGCTCTCATAAGAAGAAGAATTATTCTCATGTTACTACATGAGATAGTGATGATTCCTCAAGTGATGATGAGGACTACAAGAAGAAGGGGTATGCTAGCATTGCTATTCAAGAGAAGAGCTCCATATTTGACACTCCATCATGCTTCATGGCTAAGGCCGCTAAGGTATCATCTGACGATGAGAGTGATCATGATAGTGCTAGTGATAGTGATAGTGATAGTGATGATGATGATCTAACTAAAGATAAACTAATCACTATGCTAGAAGATTGCACTCAATATTTTAAAGAATCTAGAAATGAGTGCAAGGGCTTGCTTAAGGATAAGAAAAATCTTATGCAAGAACTTGATGAGCTTAGGGCATCTTATGAGAGTCTAAAGGTAGACCATAAGAAGCTTTAAAAGTCTCACTCTAAGCTTGAAGAAGCTCATTTTTCTCTAGTTGAAAAATGTGAAAACATGCCAACTAATGTTGAGAAAGCTAAAACTTGCAACATAGGCATATCATGTGATATAATTGATGAATCTTTTCATAAGCCTATTGTTATTGCTCTCACTAACCCTTCATGTAGCACATCTATATCATCCTCATCTAGTAGTGATGGTTTCACTAGTGATTCCACACTAAAAGTTGAGAATGAGATCCTAAAGAAGGAGGTAAAAGAGCCTAATCACACCTTAGCTAAGGCTTATGGTGGTGAGGACCGCTTGCTTATGTGCTTGGGTAGCCAAAGAACCTCTCTCTACAAAGAGGGATTGGGCTATAACCCTAAGAAAGGCAAGGCCGCTTTTGCTCCTCACAAGACTCGTTTTGTGAAGAACAATGGTAGCTATTGCAAAAGTTGCAAGCAAGTTGGTCACATAGAGCAACATTGCATGAACAAGAAATCCAATGCTAATGTATCCTCAATTAAGTTTGATTCTCTCTATATGCTTACCAAGGGTACTAATGGTGTTCATGCTAAGTTCATTGGTGCACCATGGATGGGCTCAAAGAAGAAAGTCATTTGGGTACCAAAGAGCTTGGTCACTAACCTTGGAGGACCCAAACAAGTTTGGGTACCTAAAAAGAATTGATCTTGTCTTGTAGGTCAATTACAAAGCCGGAGGAAGACATTGGGTGCTTGATAGTGGGTGCACTCAACATATGACTGGAGATTCTTGTATGTTCAAATCAATTGATACAAGTCAAAATGGTGGTTTTGATGCTATCACTTTCGGCAATAACAAGAAAGGCAAGGTCAAGGGGCTTGGTAAAATTGCTATCTCAAATGACATAAGCATATCGAATATATTGCTAGTTGAGAGCTTGGATTTCAATCTTTTGACGGTGGCACAACTTTGTGATCTTGGCTTCAAGTGCATATTTGGTAGTGATGATGTTGAAGTCATAAGTGTTGATGGATCAAATTTGGTATTTAAAGGATTTAGACATGGTAGCTTATACTTGGTTGACTTCAATGATAGTGAGACACAATTGACATCACGCTTGCTTAGCAAATCTAGTAGAGAAAATTATTTCCTTGGCCCTACTAAAAGTACCTCTTAGTTTCTTGGCCCTTTTTGCATCGAATTTGGTTATTTGGCCCACTATCGAGTTCTTGTTAGTTTCATGGCCCTTCCATCCATTCTGTGACTTAACAGTGTTAAATGGTATGCGAAATGACTTTTTTGCCCCGACAACTAATGGAAGAGATCATGGAATCAATATATATATATATAATTCAAGCACATGATATATGATCAAATATATATAATTCATGGGAGTGCACACCTATATACATATATTCAAGCATGGAATCAATATATCTCATATAATTCAAGCACATGATATCATCACACGAGAGCATCCTCCACAAATATATGATCAAGCACATGATAGCATCCTCCATACAGACCAATTGTTCAGGTTCACAAATACATGATCAAAGTGCACAATTGTTCAGGTTCACAAATAACAGCAGCCTCCATACAGAACATGTTCAAGCTCACATGGCATCAAATTTGAGAACAAGCATATCTAAAATCAAAGACTAAGCCTTCTTTTGCTTCTAGTGCTCATTGCAGGGCTAGGTGGTTGTATTTTTTTCTTCTAGTACCCATGGAGGGGCTGTCCAGTGGCACATTTGTAGGTCTCACATTCTTAGTACCTAGCACTTGCTTCTTCTTTGTGGGTTTCACCGTCTTGTTTCCTTTGGCCTTGACATGTATCTCTATGTGTGATTCATGCTCGATGGGAAGTGCTTCCGGCTGGTTTGAGCCACTCCTTGAACTGTACATAAATTTTTAGCAGCAAATGATGTTAATTCAATTGTGACTAGTCGAATGAAAAAAAATCAGCAACAAATAAACTCAATTCAGTATACCTTTTTGATAGTCCAGAGCTACCTTTACCCTTAGTCTTACTTGAAATCTCCAAGCTTTGGCTGTTATATGATAGATAGCATATATTTAGTATTGTTAGTACTAAAAAAATTCAGCACTAGTGTCAATTACCTTTTAGATGCTTCAGGAGTTCGTTCATCACTTTTTCTTTTTTTTGCTAGATGTTGATTCCAAGTTTTGACTAGAGGGACACAGTCAATGTTTAGTATGGATGACTTATTTGAAATAACAGATAGAGGAGGTAATAATTTGCAAACCTTGGTGGAAAAGACATGGTTGCAACAGGTGCATCATCCTCCAAAGGAACAATAGAACTTTGAGCAGTTTTGGGCCTCTTCTTTGGTGGCCCCCTACATGAACAAAGCATATCATCTCTATGTTTTGCAGGAAAGAAAAACATAAATAACAGTACAAATTGACATATTATTACTTGATTGTTTTCATAGCTTCTGTCTTCTGGTTTTCCTTTCTTACAGTTATGCCAGTGATGTCCATAGTCCCCACAAATAGGACACTTGTGTTGCCCTTTCCTTTTTTTCTTGTCACTATTGCCTTTATGCCTCTCGGTTTTGGGCCTACCTGCTACTGTTGTTAGTAATGGTGGATGCATGAAAAATCCATGGTTGGACTTAGGCCACTGTGACTTGTCAGGTATAGCAGGAATTAGCTGATTATATGTAACTCGATATTTCTCAACTGAGTAATACAAATCAACATATTTGGCAATTGGTTCATCAGGAAGTGATGTGATGAATGCTAATGCATGCTTGCAAGGTATGCCCAAAACTTGCCATTTTGCTACAAGTGCAAGTCGTAGGTTGACCACAAACCGAAATCCAGTACCTCCCATTACAGTCACTTCAGCTACATTTTCTGAACATTCTTCTACTTCCAAGTTCAGCTCTCTACTCTTCTCATTCAATTCCCTTATTAGATGAGGTAGAATCAAACCATGAAGTTTCTTTGAAACTTTCCTTCTTTGGTTCCACTTGCTCATGAGCATTTGCCTAATCTTGTCCATTAAATCATCCAAGTGCATGGACTTGTGTTGTTGAAGCATTCAGCAAGATTGTTGGTCACATAGTCTACTTTGCTTATAGTAGAGAATTGGCTTCTTGTCCACAATTTTTTGTGCCAATTCCTTATATAGTTAGTTGCAGCAGGCTTTTCTCTCTCTAGGGCAACCCAATTTTTTCAAACAAATATAGGTTCCATGAGTAAGCAACTGCCCATAGGTGGTCATCAAAAACCTTTCCATGAAATCTTTTTTTAAAATTGGTCACCAAATGATACATGCATTCCCTTTGTTTAGCCCCTGGAAATACTTGACCCACCCCAGCCATCACAGCCTGTCCAGCATCAGTGCATATGGCTAACCCCGGAGGTGACCCAATAGCCTCTCTAAGTTGACTCATAAACCAGATCTAATTTTCATTAGTCTCTGAATCGAAGAGTCCACAGCAAACAGGATATAACCAATTATGACCATCTACTGCAGAAGCACTAGCTAATTGACCCTTAAACTTTCCTGTCAAGAACGTGCTATCTATTGCAAGGTACGGTCTGCATCCATTAAGAAACCCATCTATGCAAGGCTTCAATGCAAAGAAGAATCTTCTAAATCTGATCTTGTCATTAACAGTGTGATGGTCAATAATGACTAAGCTACCAGGGCAACAAGCTTCAATTTGTGCTTTGAACCTATAAAGGTTGTCAAAACTACTGTCCCAATCTTCATAAAGTTGTTTCATTGCTAGCTCCTTACCATCATAAACTCTGTGATAGAAAATTTGTACCTTATGGTGTTCTTTTATATTCTTGACCAATTCCTTTGCACCCAAAGTTGGATCAGTTATGAGGAAGTCCTTAATCTTTTCACAAATCCAATGCTTGGTTGCATTCTTCACCTTCTTCTTCCTTCTGCTACTAGAACACTTGTGACCAAAAGGATGTTTTCTGACCTACAAAACAGGAACATAAAACCAATTAGTAATTAAGGTTAAAAAATTACTGAAAAGGATGTTTTCTGACCTACAAGGGATACAAAAAAATTAAGGTTTAGAAATTACCGTCACAGTGGTACTGCCCTTACTTGTAGATGGATACAACCACCATGGACAATTGTCCTTGTCCCTTCTAGAACAATATGCTCTGTATCTTTGGGGTCCACTTTTAGCAATATTAAACTCAAATTGGCATTTAATTGCATACTGAGAAAGAGCCAATCTGAAAACAGCCATGCTAGAATAAGTGAAGCCTACTACCATTGGAGGATCATCTTGGTCATACTCGGCATTTCTCAAATTATTTCCATCAATTATTGGGACCTCATCTTCTTCCAGTACCTCAACATCATCATCTTCTTCTTCGTTATCATCTTCCTCCTCTTTCTCATCTTCCTCATCTTCCTCCTGGGGCTCATCACCTCTATTCTGATCTCCAATTAGATAATTCACAACTACAATTGCATTATGTGGTACATTGTCCAAGTACATTCCCTCTTCATCTACACCTACATGCTCATTCTCTGGTGCAGGATTTCTAAGGTAATTATCCTCTTCAAGCTCTATGTTGTTTTCAGGTTGGCTATCATCAACATTAAAATCCCACTGAGTGACTAGCTCATGTGGATCTGAAGGCCCTCGATATAAAATGAACATGATGATAACCTTGCTCTTGCAGTGCTTACTAAACATACACATCAAATCTTGGTCAAATTTTATTTCTAGGAAAGCTTTTTGAGCTCCATCATAGTACTGAACATGAACTACTTCCATATAGCCTGGAGGATATTTCTCTTCCACTGATTTGACAAAATCATTAAAATTTGTTCTATCTGAATCCATAGCCATCTCAAAGCTAAAACATTTACAATCCTTCCTATGAATCTTTCTGTTTCCCAACAATTTGATTTCCAAATTGACAGTACAATCATATCTGTTAACACAACCAATACTCTATATTCACAACCATGCAAATTTGTAGGTGTCGCAAATAATTGCTAGGAATACTAAACATACACTCACCCTCTGAGGAAGTTCGCCTCCTTTGAGTCCTGAACGCGGCTGCCTGCAAATCCCTGCTGCCCGGCGGCGCCCTCGCTCGCAGCGCCCTTCCTCGTGTGGCCAGCGCCCAAGCTGCCATGGTCGGCACCCATGCTCACAGCACCCTGGATGGCACAGCCAGCGCCCAGGCTCATGGCGCCCTCGCTATAGTGCCCTTCCTCCAAATCATGGCCATCAGTAGCCTCACCCGCAGTGTCATCGCTTGCTACGCCCTGCTCGGTTAGCCCCTTAGCACCCTGGCTAGTGTGGCTGGCAGCCAGGGCCATGCCTTCCTTGCCCGTGCGCCCAGCCACCTGGTCCACGCACTAGCTCGTTTGGCCGGCGACCAGCCCCGCGTCGCCCTCACGCGCGCGACCGGTGGCTAGCCCCTCCCGCGCACGCCCGGTGGCCTACCCCGCGGCGCCCTCCCGCGCACGCCCGGTGGCCTCCCTCACGTGCCCAACCGCTAGCCCAGAAACCAGCCGAGACGCCACGTTGGGGCGCGGCCGATGAAGATCCACCGCCGGCCAAGGTGGACCCGCCGGGGGGCCATCGCCGGAGCCACCCTCCATGCCCAGTGCGGCGGCTAGGGTTTCACCCGACGCCGCCCCGATGCCGCTCTTTTTTTGCAATACAAAGAAGCCAGGACTCTGTTTCTGTGAGTCGAAGGGGTCACGGGCAGGGAAGGATATTTTGGTCTTTTTTGGGGCCACCGCTATAGTAGCTTCGCGGATCCTACAGATGGAATCGATGGAAGGGCCAGATATCTAACCAAAACACGAAAATGGGCCAAATAACCAAATTCGATGCAAAAAGGGCCAAGAAACTAAGAGGTACTTTCAGTAGGGCTAAGGAAATAATTTTCTCAATCTAGTATGGGTTGGTTGTGGCATAGAAGGCTTGGTCATGTTGGAATGAAATAATTGAACAAACTTTTGAGGCATGACTTAGTTAGAGGCTTGAAGGATGTCACCTTTGAGAAGGATAAACCTTGTAGTGCTTGTCAAGCTGGCAAACAAGTTGGAAATGCACATCCTAGTAAAAGTAAAATGAGCACATCAAAGGCATTTGAGCTATTGCACATGGACTTGTTTGGGCCAACAACATACACTAGCATTTGTGGCAACAAGTATGGTTTTGTGATAGTAGATGACTACACTAGATACACTTGGGTGTTCTTTCTCTATGACAAGAGTGATGTACATGATCTATTCAAGTCTTTTTGTTAAGAGAGTGCAAAATGAGTTTGAGACAACTATCAAGAAGATTAGAAGTGACAATGGTAGTGAGTTCAAGAACACAAGAATTGAGAATTTGTGTGATGATCTTGGTATTGGACATCAATTCTCTCTAATATACACACCTCAATCCAATGGTGTAGTTGAAAGAAAGAATAGAACTTTGATTGACATGGCTAGATCAATGCTAAGTGAATACAATGTGAGTCATTCATTTTGGAGTGAAGCCATCAACACGGCTTGCTATTGTAGCAACCGTCTCTATTGCCATGGGAAGCTTGGGAAGACACCATATGAGCTATTGAATGGAAGAAAGCCCAACATTGCATACATTAGAGTGTTTGGTTGCAAATGCTATATTATCAAGAAAGGCACTAGATTGAGTAAGTTTGAAAAGAAATATGATGAAGGGTTCTTACTTGGTTATTCTACCACAAGCAAAGCATATAGAGTTTGGAATCTCACTAATGGCACCTTAGAAGAAGTTCATGATGTTGAGTTTGATGAAACCCAAGGATCCCAAAATGAAGCTCAAAACCTTGATGATGTGAGAGGAGATCAATTATCAAATGCAATGAAGAACATGGACATTGGTGATATAAGGCCGAGACAAGTTGATGATGATGGTGACATACATATGATTAATCAAGATGTGTAAATTGATACAAATCAAGCAAGCTCAAGTGGTACTCATGACGAAGCTCAAAATCAAGGTCAAGCAAGTGGAAGCAATCAACTCCCAATACTCCAACCTACCAGCATTGCAAGAGATCATCCATTGGATCAAATCATTGGTGGAATTCAAAGTGGTGTTCAAACTAGACCAAGATTAGCATCCTTTTGTGAGCACTACTTATTTGTGTCTCTTGAAGAACCTAAGAAAATAGAAGATGCTTTGAAGGATTCCGATTGGGTAAATGCCATGCATGAAGAACTAAACAACTTTGCTAGATATCAAGTTTGGGAACTAGTGGAAAGACTAAAGAACTACAATGTAATTGGCACCAAATGGGTCTTTAGAAACAAGCAAGATCAAGATGGCATGGTTGTGAGGAACAAGGCAAGATTGGTTGCACAAGGTTACACTCAAGTTAAGGGTCTTGACTTTGGAGAGACATATGCACCGGTTGCAAGATTGAAAGCAATTAGAATTCTTTTAGCCTATGCTTGTTCCCACAACATCAAGTTATATCAAATGGATGTGAAAAGTGCATTCCTCAATGGGTACATAAATGAGTTGGTCTATGTTGAGCAACCTTCCGGCTTTGAAGATGACAAGAAGCCCGACCATGTTTACAAGCTCAAGAAGACATTGTATGGTTTGAAGCAAGCACCTAGAGCATGGTATGAGAGGTTGAGGGACTTTCTCCTCTCTAAAGGGTTCAAGGTGGGAAAGGTTGACACCACTCTCTTCACCAAGAAGATAGGCATTAACTTGTTTGTGTTGCAAATCTATGTGGATGATATCATTTTTGGATCAACCAATCAAGACTTTTGTGAAGAGTTTGGAAAAATGATGGCAAATGAGTTTGAGATGTCCATGATTGGAGAGCTTAGTTACTTCCTTGGGCTTCAAATCAAGTAAATGAAGAATGACACTTTTGTAAGTCAAGGGAAGTACATCAAGGACATGATCAAGAAGTTTGGATTGCAAGATGCTAAGCCAATGAGTACACCAATGGGCACAAATGATCAATTGGGTGTTGATACTAGTGAAAACATGGTAGATCAAAAGCTATATCGTTCCATGATTGGAAGTTTGCTCTATGTCACCGCTTCTAGACCAGATATAATGTTTAGCGTGTGCAAGTACGCAAGATATCAAGCTTCACCTGGAGAAAGTCACTTGAAAGCAACCAAGAGGATATTGAGATATCTTAAGGGCACTCATGATGTTGGACTATGGTATCCCAAGGGGTCTAACTTTGAATTGATTGGATATTCAGACTCCGACTATGGTGGTTACAAGATTGATAGAATGAGCACAAGTGACACTTATCAATTGCTAGGAAGGTCTCTTGTCTCATGGTCATCAAAGAAACAAAATAGTGTTGCACTATCTACTGCCGAGGCCGAATACATTAGTGCCGGTAGTTGTTGTGCACAATTACTTTGGATAAAGGCCACCTTGAATGATTTTGGAATCAAGTTCAAGAATGTGTCATTGTTTTGTGATAATAAAAGTGCAATCAAGATGACTCAAAATTTGGTTCAACATTCAAGAACCAAGCACATTGACATAAGGCATCACTTCATAAGAGACCATCAACAAAAGGGTGATATTAGCATTGAGAGTATTGGCATCGAAGATCAACTAGCCGACATATTCACAAAGCCACTTGATAAGAAGAGATTTTATAAGTTGAAGAATGAATTGAACATACTTGACTTCTCCAACTTGAAATGAGTGCACCCCCACATTCTTATATGACATGCCTTCCCTTTCGACAAAGCAAGGTAAAGTTGTTTGGCATATCATTCATACTTTGCAAAGGACATGGTTAGAACATATAGACATATTTGCATGACAAATAGGCTCATTCATGAAAATCAAATGATTTTGAAGTACATATGGTACCATTATTGCTTCTATGTTTGTTTGATCTAGTGGTAGCATATGACATATTTATGGGCTTGCAAACCTAGTGTTGAATCTAGAAAATAAGCTCATGATGTGTAATTCAACATGGCCAAGATAACTCTTATACTTTATGAGGTGTAAAGAAGCTTGTCCTTGGATCAAACTGAATTACATATTCTAGGCAAGTGATCTAGATTGAACCATAATTTGGACTCCCTCATATTGATTGACTTAACTCTCACTAAAATTGGCATCTTTTTGGTGATTGTTGACAAAGGAGGAGAAGTAAGTCACAAAGATATAGAAAGGGGGAGAGAAAGCAAAAGATATGACGTTGGAAAGGGATCAATTAAAATTGAGCACACAAGTAGGGGGAGCAAGCTCATGAATCACTTGTTGCATTTGTATGTGCACTAACATGATGAATTGTTGCATTGCAAAGCTTAAATTCATATTCATGATTGTGTGGTGAATGCTAGAAATAGATCTTGAATGATGAATTGTTGAGAGTAGCTTTACAAGTGGTATCTAGACACTCTTTGCTTATAAAGTTGATCTCACGGGGGTACTTTAGTGTTTGTGATCTTTGCAAGTGATGTATTACAAGTGGTGTCTAGCTACATTGGTGCTATGGGTGGTATATATTGGCAACTCCGATGGTATCACGCTTCAAAGGTCCATTCTATATATCTTAGCATCATTTTGGTAGTAATAACTCTCCAAAAACTCCTATTTACGCATATGTGATGAATTGAACCAAACACATGAAAGCACATATGTAGGGGGAGTTAATACTACCAAAATTGAAATTGATTCTACTTCATATCTTTGTGGTGGTTGTCATCAATTACCAAAAAGGGGGAGATTGAAAGCCCAAGTTTGGTTTTGGTAATTAATGACACCAAGTTACTAATGTCATTGTGACAAGTGAATTGAGTTAGGCATAGCAACACATGTGATGAAGGAGCAAGGAGCATGATGGTGCATGGATATGAAATGACGATCATGATGGAGATGCACATGAAATGATGATCATAGTGATCAAGCATGAGGAGATGGACATGGAACAAAGGGATCAAGGCAAAGGTATAATCAAAGGGTTTGCTTTTGCCGGTCTAAGGTGAGTAGAGAAGTGATTGACCGGGTTTAGGATTGATAGCCGACTATCAAGAGGGGTAATCACGGTTAGCTCGTGAATCAAATGCTACTAGGTCATCATCTTGAGCATATGTATTAGGATCTAGTAGAGAGCTAACGTAACGCCTTGAAAAATCATTGTGAAAATGCTAACACACATGCACATGATGGTGTACACTTGGTGGTGTTAGCACATTTGCGAAGGCGGTGGAGTTTGAGTGGTAGAGAGGGGTTTGGGGTCCTCTCTCCCTCCCGCCGAGCTTGCGAGCACGGGATTCAGGCATTTTTGAAGAAATGAAATGTCTATTTTCCATTGCGCCGGAGGCAAGAAAAGGTGGCGAAAGTCCGGAATGTTTATCACTGAAAAGCTTCGATCGAACGCTGGACCGGACGCGGTCTAGGGTGGACCTGCGCGTCCGGTCAGTAGCAGCTACTGCAGAGACGCGTGGACTAGGGTTTCGCACCGGACGTGTCCAGTCGCGAGTGGACCCTTACTGGACTCAAACCGGACGCCGGTGTAACACCCTCGGTGTTACCGCGTCAACAAGTCACTAAACATTTTCATGAGCATCATGTTTATGTATTATTGCATGTGATCACTTGTGTAATTAAGGTCTTGCAACTTAAGGCAATTAATGAAATGTTTCTAATTGCATAATTATCTATATGCTTTGGTTAAAAGAACAGAAAAAAAATAAAATAAAATAAAAATAGAAACAAACACAAACGACACACTCAGGCACGCACAAACCCAAGCCCCTCACGCATGCCACACACTACTGCCTGCTGCATGCACTGTCAGAGTAATGAATGCCTATTTCCAGCTGTTGCTGCGCATGAACGTCCGTGCCTGTGCCCGTCGTGCACGCATTGTATGCCTGCTGCCGCTAGTATGCAGAATGGATAAGAGAGTGAATGCATGGAGGGCCTGTGCACCCATGCACGCAGCTAGTTTTGGACCTAAAGAGATAGAGAGTGCATGCACTGACGCCCGCGGAAAACCACGTTTTGGGGCTGTTTGATCTTGACGAAAATTTCCTGCGCCCGTCCCCTTCCCTACACTACTGCCTCTGCATGCAGCTGGAAAGATAGGGTGTTACTGTGCACTAGAGAGAGAGGTGCAGGTCAGTCAGCACAGGCCTGAGAGTTAATATGACGCTAGGAGTTTTTCTGCTTGTGCCCTCTGGTCACGCCGGAAACCCACGCCAACTCCCGTCACGCGGACTCTATTCCTTGGTCTTCTCCCCAGCGTGTGCTCTCAGCCAGAGCAACAGCCAGCAAGCAGCCATCTTTGACCAAGCCAAAGAGAGAGGGAGAGTAAATGCTGCGATATTATGTGTATGTGTAAGAGAGAGAGCATGTGCAGTGTGTGTGCGCTTTTTAGCACCAGTCGAGCCTTCCCTGTTTTAGCTTGCCTCCTGTATCGTAATTATATATATATTGGTATTTAGAAACACATAATGCATATATAAGTATATACAAGGAATTTTATGCAGCCATATGTCTCATCTACTGTCAACTTTCTTCATCGGTTCTTAGTCTTAATTATGATGTAGTTGACAGTAAGTTTATTGCTCAGTGTGTGCAATCATTAGTCAATAATTAGTTAACGAACATTCCTAACCTCTCCTGGTTGTATGTGAACTCTAAAACCTAGACTAAAGCTGCCGCCCTCTCTGTACTAGTACTAGCACTAATGCTTGAACAGTGAAAGACTACTAGTACCAGCAGGTCAGCGCAACAGCTCACGCACTCTCCATCTTCCTCTCTCTGAACTCTGCTTCTGAGCCTGTGCTCTTTTATAGCACCAACAGCCGAGCAAGCCATGTTAACCATTTTCGTCTCACCTCACGCACTGCACTCGGCGTCCGCCGTGCACCCCGGCAATCTCCGCGCCACGAGCTCCTTCTGCCGCCGCGACCCTGCCGCTCAGCCATCTCTGCGCCACACCGAGTGCACCACCGCCTCCACGTCCTCGAGGTGCTGTGCACGTTGGTCAGCCGCGAGTTCCTCTGTTTCATAGGTGAGTTGAGAGGAGGGGAGTTTTGGTGCCAAAGGAAAAACGTACAGGGGTTATGGGTGAATTAGTTGATACTTATCCGTGACGATGCTGTGATATAGTAAATCAGTTGAAGAGGTTTAATATTATTATAATAATATTTGTAAGAATTGGTGTAGCAAATCTGTGATAGCTTTAACTCTGAAATTTTTATAGTAGCTTCATGGTAATATTAGATGCTCTCTGTAAATTTTTGTAGCCTCTGAATAGCTAATTTATTAAGGTAGCTAACATACCCTGATGGAAAGCATATTAAATTATTTAAGAATTTAGTAGCAAAATTGTTCTTATTAATGAAATGATATTCGGTGGCTATGTGATCAGTAGAGCTAGTTTGTTAGCATAGTTTATGTGTTCTAATTTTAAGAGTTGCTGTTGCCTAATACTAAATTGTTGCATCATCATCATCGCATGCATGTAGAGAACGAGTTGGTGGAGTTCGTCACCGCGGGAGATCAGGAGTATGAGGAGATTGTTGAGGAGTACGAGGAGGAGATTCTCGTACCGGAGGAGATCCCGGAGCCATCACTGACTGACTTCACTGACACCCCGCCTGCCCAAGGCAAGCCCCGGTGCATAACCCTTATTTTGCAAATCATTGTATATATATGTGTGCATTTACGTTGCAGGAGTTTTATGATATCCACATGCATATATATATTTATCCATGAGTCTTACTAGTACAGGATCGTGTAGCTGCTTTGCTTAGATTTATCGGTAGCGTGAGTAACCTGTCGTTACTCACAATAGGTGGTTATTATTATTATTATTATTATTATTACACTAATGATGAAATGATGGAAAAGGAAATGGTGACCGGGCAGGGATATGGTATGGGTATTGGTGGGTGTAACAGGTTGTGTCCCGCGACCACGGGGCATAGCTTGGTTGCACTTTTTCCCTGTCCGTGTCGATTAAGGACCGTTGGTTGCACTGGATCCCCGGTCAAGTCACAGATTTATTATCCCGAGCATATACTAGCGGATGGGGGCTAGGAAGACTTGTTACTCTCTTGTCATGGGCTCCGGCTCTTTCCGGACCAACTGATTGGAGGCGGGGATAGGTGGAGGTCTCAACACCGTATTGAGGCCGGGCCTCAAGTACGGGAGCTAGGAGTCCAAGTTTGGACGGGGACCTGGAAACCTGTGACAGGAGGGGAACGGGTTGGTCTTGCTTGTGCCTAGGGTACAAGCGAGGCGTGTGTTTTTTGGGGTACCCAACTGGGCTACATTGATTCGCGATTGTCGTTTCTACATGACGGTATGGCTTGACTGCACTCTGGCACCGTTGTAAGAACTGGCATATGAAAGATGGAAAAATGATTCTGATTGCTCAACCCTTGTTTGATGATAGAACAGGTGCTTACATAGCAGGTTGGATAATGAATTTAACATGGCTGTTAATAATTTAATGAAATAAGGACTCACTCTTAGTATTGCTTTTCGCAAATAAGAACCCACAAGCCATAAAGCCTATCATAATCCTTGAGAGTCGGGAAATATATTCCCAGTCGGGTAAGTCTTGCGAGTACATTGTGTACTCAGGGTTTATTTACCCTTGTTGCAGGTGCTGCTTGAGAAGCTAGCTGTTGTGTGGAGGATTCTTCTGGTGGGCACAGACAGATCCTTATACCGCTTCGCTAGATGTTATTTTATTCCGCTATTTAATTTATCGCACTCTAAACTTTGGTACTGTAATAAAGAATTTCTGAGACTCTTTGTTGTATGAAATGGACTAAGTATTGTAAGTTTGTACTCATTATTGGATCCTAGGTGTAAAATTATGGAACGTTTCGAGTTCTCCCGTTGGGTGTGCTCGACAGAACTGCTTGACTTGGCTCACTTTTGGGGTGCTTAGTGTCTAGTGGAAGACAGCGCCTCTAAAAGTATGTTAATTCAGGCGGTTCTGCCATAGTTGATACCAGAGCTAATAATGAGTTCACGAGCTTAATCACCTTTTCAAAAACTTAAAACTTTGACCAACAAAAGCTTTGTGAAAAATAGGATGCGATAAAATTGCGTAAATAAGTATAAGCCCTAACAATATGGTCTATCTAGGATAGTGGCACTGGTTTTATCTAACCATTTTCTACAGGTACACTAACTTACGCTACGTAAGAAAGCGCTAGTGTTCGGAAAGGAGTGTACGATGTGCCAAAAATTCAAACGAGTGCCGCTATATTCCGGCTTGAGTGAACGCATAGGCCGATGCATGCATCATAAGAAGAAAATTTGTTAAGCTAAACCCCTTCACGTATAATTTCTAGATAGTTAAGATGATAGGGTAATAAATAAAAAGAAATGCTTCGATCCTTAATAAAAGCCTTATCAATTTCTCTAAGTCTCTTGTTCCTAGTCTGGAGGTTCTCTAATTTTTGGTTCCTATCTGGTCACAGATGGATCTGAGGTCCCATCGTGTGGGCACTGGGTCTGGTCGTGGGAGCACCAGTGCTGGTGTGGGACGTGGCCTTGGTGAAGGTCATGGTGAAAGTGGTCGCGACAATGGTAACAACAATGCCAACGGGCAGAGCCGTGAGGCCCCACTCTTGGGTCCTCCTTCCCCGCCACCACCACCACCGCCACCTCTGATGACTCCTGCGGAGATGATGGCGGAGATGTTGGCTTCACATCGGGAGACAGCCCGTGCCTTGGAGATGATGGCACAGGCTCTTGGTGGCTTCGTCCGCGGAGGCCACGGTGGCAACGACGGAAACGGGGGTGGTGCCCGCGGTCTTGAGAGGCCTTGTTCTTATCAGGACTTCTTAAAGACCAACCCGCCCACGTTCACGCCGACTGCGGAGCCTCTGGACGCGGAGCATTGGCTTCGTGTGTTGGAGCATAAGTTTTTGCTGCTCACGGTGACCGATGAGCAGAAGGTGCGCTTTGCCGCACAACAGCTTTTGGGATCTGCTAGCGCATGGTGGGATACTTTCAATGCCATGCAGCCGGCGGGTCATCCTGTGACTTGGCAGGAGTTCACCACTACCTTCCGAGAGTACTACATTCCTGCGGGTGTTCTGAATAGGAAGCTCTTGGAGTTCTTGGACCTGAAACAGGGGAGCATGTCTGTGATGGAGTATGCCAATAAATTCAACCATCTGGCACAGTACGCTGGGACTCATGTTGACACAGATGAGAAGAAGAGGGACCGCTTCTATCGTGGCCTCTCTTGTATTTTCCAGAAGGAGCTTTATACTGGGAACTACCAGACTTTCGGTACTCTGATGAATGCTGCCATTTCTATGGAAGGACTATAGCGTGACACTCAGGCTGAGTGGAAGCGCAAGCGGGGAATCTCTGGGTCTTCTAGTCACCCGTAGTCACAGAAGATGCAGGTTGTCAAGAGGATGTCCTACCATTCCCCAGGTGGACAGTCATCTCGGCAGCCTCAGCAGACTCGGCAAACACCGCCGACTCTGTACCGTGCACCTACTCAGCAGGTGCAGCAGGCCCAGGGATCGCAGTTTCCACCTCGTCAGGGGCAGATGATCAAGTCTACTGCTTGTTTCAAGTGTGGCAAGGAGGGCCACTTTGCTCGGGAGTGTCCCGAGAACCGGGCTGCTCAGTCTTCCCAGCTGTCCGCCAACTCTCGCTTGATCAAGAGGACGGTTATTAAGAAGAAGGTGCCAGTGAGTCGCTCGAGACAGGTTAACTACACCGAGGCTGAGGAGATCCTACAGAATGAGCCTGTGATGGCTGGTATGTTTACCATTGACTCCCACCCAGCATTTGTGTTATTTGATTTTGGAGCATCGCATTCATTCATGAGCATGGGGTTTGCTGAAAGGCACAATATATCTCTTATGGCTATTCCTTTTGCCTATAAAATTAGCACTCCGGGTGCGCAGATGTGCAAAAATACCCGGACGGACACAGTCAACTTAGTGCTGGCCACTCACCCTTACCGTCTCCAGTTCATGTTGCTACCTGGACAGGGTATTGATGCAATCCTGGGCATGAATTGGTTGAAGGTTTATGGGGTAGTCTTAGACCTTAAGAGGAGAGTTGTTGAGTTATGGCTTCCTTCTTCTGAGGATAGGATGTCTCTCCGTATCTCTCCAAATTCTGCTTCACCAGTCACCGCTAATGTTGAAGCTTCTCCTGATCTTGCCTCTATTCCTATGGTATGTGAGTTTCCTGATGTCTTCTCTGAAGATTTGCCTGGGTTACCACCAGATAGAGATGTGGAGTTTAGCATAGAGTTAGAGCCTGGCACTGCTCCTATTTCACGGCGTCCTTACCGTATGGCTCCACCAGAATTAGCAGAAATGAAGAAGCAATTAGAGGAATTGCTGAAAAAGGGGTTTATCCGTCCTAGTTCTTCTCCATGGGGTTGTCCAGCCATTTTTGTGAAGAAGAAGGACGACACTCTGTGGATGTGTGTGGATTATCGCCCTCTCAATGCGGTAACCATCAAGAATAAGTACCCTTTGCCTCGCATTGATGCTTTGTTTGATCAGTTAGCTGGTGCTATAGAGTGTTTTCTAAAATTGATCTTTGTTCTGGGTATCACCAAATAAAAATTTGACCACAAGATATACCAAAGACAGCTTTCTCTACTAGGTATGGGCTTTATGAGTACCTAGTCATGTCTTTTGGTCTCACCAATGCTCCTGCATTCTTCATGTACCTCATGAACTCAGTCTTTATGCCGGAGTTAGACAAGTTTGTAGTGGTGTTCATTGATGATATTTTGATATATTCCAAGAATGAAGAAAAACATGCACAACACCTTCGCACAGTCCTGAACCGACTGCGGGAGCACAAGCTGTATGCCAAGTTCAGCAAGTGTGAGTTTTGGTTGGATAGAGTGCAGTTTTTGGGACATGTCCTAACCCCCGAAGGTGTATCTGTTGATCCTAGTAAGGTGCAGGATGTGCTAAGTTGGAAATCTCCTAAATCAGTGCATCAGATCCATTAGTTTCTTGGTCTTGCTGGGTACTATCGGCGCTTCATTCCTGATTTTTCCAAGATAGCTCAGCCTATGACTAAGTTGCTTCAGAAAGACTCCAAGTTTTTGTGGAGTCCAGCCTATGAGGAAGCTTTCCAAGCTTTGAAGAACTTTCTTACATTTGCCCCTATTCTAGCCTAACCGGATATTGACAGGCCATTTGATGTGTATTGTGATGCCTCCAAGATAGGACTTGGTTGTGTACTTATGCAAGAGGGACGGGTGATAGCTTATGCTTCTCGTCAACTGAAAAAGCATGAAGTGAATTATCCCACCCATGATTTAGAGCTTGCTGCAGTGGTGCATGCTCTAAAGATATGGAGACATTATCTGTTGGGGAACAAGGTGCATATTTTTACGGATCACAAGAGCCTCAAGTATATTTTCACTCAACCTGAGTTAAATATGAGGCAAAGGAGATGGCTTGAGTTAATCAAGGATTACAATCTGGAAGTCCATTATCATCCTAGAAAAGCCAATGTGGTGGCTGATGCGTTGAGTCGAAGGTCACACCAGGATGATGAAGAGTCCTTACCTCTCTCTCACTCTGCAGTTTTAGCTCACATTGCTCTAGTCTCAGATTTGTTGGAGCAAGTTGTTATTGAGCAAAGGCAGGATGCTTTGGAGATTCCTCATATCAAAAAGTTGATTGATGAAGGATGTGGTCCCCATTTCAGCATTGATGAACAAGGTGTGGTGAGGTACAAGAATCGTTTGGTGGTTCTCGGAAGTGATGAGCTTAGAAGAAAGATTTTGGGGGAAGCCCATAGTTCCAGGCTATCCATTCATCCGGGAAGTAACAAGATGTACCATGATTTGCGCCACTTGTATTGGTGGTCAAATATGAAGCAAGATATCACTAAGTATATTGCAGAATGTGACATTTGTGGAAGGGTGAAGGCAGACCATATGCGTACGCCTGGTTTCCTACAGCCTTTGCCAATCCCAGTGTGGAAATGGGAGGATATTTCTATGGATTTTATTACAGGATTGCCTCGCACAGTAAAAGGGCATGATTCTATTTGGGTTATTGTGGATCGCCTTACCAAGTCCGCCCATTTTCTTCCTGTGGATGGAAGGTATACAGCCATGCAATATGCTAAGTTGTATTTTGACCACATTGTAACTCTCCATGGAGTCCCTCTTACTATTGTTTCTGATCGTGGATCGGTCTTTATGTCCCGCTTTTGGACTCAACTCCAGAAATGCCTTGGAACTAGTCTTCTCAGAAGTTCAGCTTATCATCCGCAGACCGATGGCCAGACAGAAAGAGTCAATCAAGTGCTAGAAGATATGTTGAGAGCTTGTGTCATTTCTTTCTCAGAGAAGTGGGATGAGTGCTTGAGATTGGCTGAGTTTTCTTACAACAATAGCTATCAAGAAAGCATTTGAATGGCACCTTTTGAGGCTTTGTATGGCAAGAAGTGTAGGACACCGCTCAACTGGGTTGAAGTAGGAGACCGTGGTTACTTTGGGCATGACTTTATCCTTGAAGCAAGAGAGAAAGTTGGAATTATTCGGAGTCATTTGAAGGCGGCTCAGAACAGTCAGAAAACCTATGCGGATAAGAGAAGAAGGCCTTTGCAATTTGAAGTGGGTGATTATGTGTATCTTAAAGTGTCTCCCATGAAAGGTGTGCATAGATTTGGTGTCCGTGGAAAATTAGCTCCTCGCTATGTTGGGCCTTACAAGGTTTTGGAACGGCGTGGTACTGTTGCTTACCGCATCCAACTCCCAGATATATTGTCAGCCGTTCACGATGTTTTTCATGTGTCTCAATTGAAAAAGTGTTTGCGAGTTCCTGATGAGGCAGTGGAGATCGAAGGACTCCCTCTCCAACCTGATCTTTCCTATATTGAGCATCCAGTCAAGATTTTGGATGAAAAAGAAAGGATGACGAGAAACAATGTGGTGAAATTTTACAAAGTCCAATGGCAGAATCACTCAGAGGATGAGGCAACTTGGGAACTTGAGAGTTATATTTTGAAGCATTATCCTCATCTCATTCCTGGCTCATCAATGTAATTATTTAGATTGAAATTTAATTCTACCTCTTTTCTCACACTAGGCACATGAAATCTCGGGTCGAGATTTTCTTTTAGGGGGTAGAGTGTAACACCCTCGGTGTTACCGCGTCAACAAGTCACTAAACATTTTCATGAGCATCATGTTTATGTATTATTGCATGTGATCACTTGTGTAATTAAGGTCTTGCAACTTAAGGCAATTAATGAAATGTTTCTAATTGCATAATTATCTATATGCTTTGGTTAAAAGAATGGAAAAAAATAAAATAAAATAAAAATAGAAACAAACACAAACGACACACTCAGGCACGCACAAACCCAAGCCCCTCACGCATGCCACACACTACTGCCTGCTGCATGCACTGTCAGAGTAATGAATGCCTGTTTCCAGCTGTTGCTGCGCATGAACGTCTGTGCCTGTGCCCGTCGTGCACGCATTGTATGCCTGCTGCCGCTAGTATGCAGAATGGATAAGAGAGTGAATGCATGGAGGGCCTATGCACCCATGCACGCAGCTAGTTTTGGACCTAAAGAGATGGAGAGTGCATGCACTGACGCCTGTGGAAAACCGCGTTTTGGGGCTGTTTGGTCTTGACGAAAATTTCCTGCGCCCGTCCCCTTCCCTACGCTACTGCCTCTGCATGCAGCTGGAAAGATAGGGTGTTACTGTGCACTAGAGAGAGAGGTGCAGGTCGGTCAGCACAGGCCTGAGAGTTAATACGACGCTAGGAGTTTTTCTGCTTGTGCCCTCTGGTCACGCCGGAAACCCACGCCAACTCCCGTCACGCGGACTCTATTCCTTGGTCTTCTCCCCAGCGTGTGCTCTTAGCCAGAGCAACAGCCAGCAAGCAGCCATCTTTGACCAAGCCAAAGAGAGAGGGAGAGTAAATGTTGCGATATTATGTGTATGTGTAAGAGAGAGAGCATGTGCAGTGTGTGTGCGCTCTTTAGCACCAGTCGAGCCTTCCCTATTTTAGCTTGCCTCCTGTATCGTAATTATATATATATTGGTATTTAGAAACACATAATGCATATATAAGTATATACAAGGAATTTTATGCAGCCATATGTCTCATCTACTGTCAACTTTCTTCATCGGTTCTTAGTCTTAATTATGATGTAGTTGACAGTAAGTTTATTGCTCAGTGTGTGCAATCATTAGTCAATAATTAGTTAACGAACATTCCTAACCTCTCCTGGTTGTATGTGAACTCTAAAACCTAGACTAAAGCTGCCGCCCTCTCTGTACTAGTACTAGCACTAATGCTTGAACAGTGAAAGACTACTAGTACCAGCAGGTCAGCGCAACAGCTCACGCACTCTCCATCTTCCTCTCTCTGAACTCTGCTTCTGAGCCTGTGCTCTTTTATAGCACCAACAGCCGAGCAAGCCAAGTTAACCATTTTCGTCTCACCTCACGCACCGCACTCGGCGTCTGCCGTGCACCCCGGCAATCTCCGCGCCACGAGCTCCTTCCGCCGCCGCGACCCTGCCGCTCAGCCATCTCTGCGCCACACCGAGTGCACCACCGCCTCCACGTCCTCGAGGTGTTGTGCGCGTTGGTCAGCCGCGAGTTCCTCTGTTTCGTAGGTGAGTTGAGAGGAGGGGAGTTTTGGTGCCAAAGGAAAAACGTACAGGGGTTATGGGTGAATTAGTTGATACTTATCCGTGATGATGTTGTGATATAGTAAATCAATTGAAGAGGTTTAATATTATTATAATAATATTTGTAGGAATTGGTGTGGCAAATCCGTGATAGCTTTAACTCTGAAATTTTTATAGTAGCTTCATGGTAATATTAGTGTAACTGATCAACGTAATTATACGAGATTAAGTAAGAAAATTTTCCACCGAGGCGGTTAATTTATCAAACTTAAACCCGTATAACCCGAGATTCCGTGAAATCACAAGGGATTTCAAACCAACCAACGTACAACCAAGATCGTACTGATTTAGCAGCCACGGTTCACATGATATGTAGAGTTCACAATAAAAGTGGAGTACATCGGAGTTCGGAATAAAAGTTATTACAACACAGTTCAAAATAACATAGCGGAAGCAAGTAGTTTTACACCCACACTTCGTTCAAATACAGTGCCAGTAGATAGTCATGGTCCACAAAAGCAGTAGATAAGACAAACAGAGTGACCCTTGCCCAAGGTCCTAGTTGTCGCCCATCGTCGGATACAGACAATTGGAGCAGTACCCATAGTACATCTGACCATCTGCAACAACAATGGGAACAACGCCCTGAGTATGGGAATGTACTCAGCTAGACTTACCCGTCATAAACCAGAAATAAAGGACACCAAGGATCATGCAAGGCTTTATAGATTGGACTGGCTTGACTCATTTGCGAAAAGCATAAGTTGTTATGAAAAACTATACCAGTACTTTTTGCATCACCTTTTTAGTATAACCTATTCAAGCTAGGTAAGCATCTATTGCTAGAACAATCACTTGATTCATCATCAACATCTAGATTACCATATCAGGTTTAGCATTTCCAACATCATTCACTTAACCATCAGTGTTCCATTATTGTTACTACGATGCCATAGCTCGAGTCAAGTGCTCACTAACCGGGAGCGACGGCGATTCGAATCGAATTCCTATCCAGCTGGAGATTTATTCCTCACACAAACCCTGTTTCCCCCGTCAGGGTCGCGTAGATCACCAATGACACTTTCCAAGAAGCAGCGGGATAACAATCATGGATCGCACTACCCAGGGACCGCCCGACTGCCAGGACGCACCTTGGGCTCACTCTTCGCGTCCCCGTTACACCCCCTTCAACACCAGTCTGCCAACCCGAGTTTATCCCGACTCGAAAAGTGTCACTAGCTTCGCGGTCAAAAGGTACTTTATTCGGCCAGCTAAATGTGAGGCATGCGTTCAACATGACAAGAGGGACGAGCAACGATCGGTCCTTAATCGACACAGACGGAATCACTATAGTCCAAAACCCTATAAGACTCCGCCCGGTCTTCATTTATCCCTCAACACTTGGTTACTTTTTATGATCACAATTACAGCTAACCATAACCTGGTATCCACCTATAACTCGCAGGTGACAGGAAATCACCCGACTTCTACCGGTCTAAGCATGGCTAAGCAATTCACTCGATCCTGACCTAACGGGGTGAAAGATAATCCGGTGGCCAAGGTAATAATGCAACAACGGTTTCACGCAACTCCTATAACTTAATGCAAGTATATATATAACTATAGTTCATGTAGTAAGGAACAACTTTTATAAAATAGGAGACTTAAAATGCTCCGGGGCTTGCCTTTTTCGAACGAGCTAGGATGGTGGTCGACGCACTCTGGCAGCTCCTCGCCTGACTCTTCCTCCTCGGGCACCTCCTGTGTCTAGGGCTCCTGCGGATCCGTCCAAGCTTGTTCCTCCGGTACTGCTACCTACGACTCCTCCTGCGATCCTGTATGATGCAAGTGCATAAGCAAACATGCGAATGATGTGTCGGATTGTGGTGGAGTGCTTTGATGACATGAGATGCAGATGAGCACATGGAATGAGCAGTTTGAATATAACTATTTCTTCTACAAGGTAGTCAACGTCATCCAAGAACATGTACCCTAAAACATGCACCTTATCCTTATACTAGTTAGCCTACCATCTACACATACAAGTGAACCTAAGCTACCAAAGCTTACCAATCTAACTCATCCATAACATCAGCAAGGCATAATGATGCTTCAAAGATACACCAAACATATTTTATTTCTCTTAATTTCTCATAAAGAATAATATTTTATTCCCTATTTAACTAGGGTTACCTATCAACACCTATCTCTAGTGTAGATAAAAAATCTACAAAAATTACAGTAGATTACTCTTACCCTAAATAACCTACTACAAAATTTTCATGAGAATGGCCTATGTAAAACTGCTTGTACAAAATAAACAAGTTATAGACTAAATATGAGCATGAAATTATTTTGTACTAGAAAAAGTATCAAACAACAGATTTCACATTTTTTCTATGTTACTAACAGTAAACTAACATACTACAAAAATTATCACATGTATGTTCTATACAAATTTAGCTCTTTACTAAAAATAATAAAGATTATCAAATAAAAGCATTTGAACTACACTTCAAAAATTTCTCACAGAACATGCTTCACCAATATTTTTCCTAGAAAGTACATGACTAATAAAGATTAAAGCAACAAGAATCACATTTTTCCCTTCATTATTTTATTTACTACACATTTTCTAAGATATCAGCATTTATAGCAATTAAATAAACCTACACAGAAAAGTGTCAACAATTTATCATGAAATATTTTTAAACTGTAGATCTATTCAAGAGTAACATTACAAAATTTGTTTCACAATTTTTAGAGCTATAAATCTGGAGATATGATTTTTGAAAGCCTTTTCAACATTTCTAAAAATCATTTTCTTTAAAACTAAAAGTCTATCCGGCCTTTAACGCTACACACCGAACCAAAACATCGAGACAGACAGATGGGTCCCACGGGTCAGCTGACCCCACCGGTCAGCCGGAGCCGAGCAGAGGAAGGCGCTGACCGGGGAAAACTCGCCGTCGGCGAGGTCGCCGGCGACGAGGTTAGTACCAGGCGACTCCCCGCAATCGCGCGAACCCAACGATGTGATTATTGGGGTGAGAGGAAGAGCGGAGCACGGGCTACAACGGCCATGGCGGAGGCGGTGGCGTGGCTCGCCGACGCTAGGCCGGAGTAGGCCATGGCGTAGGTCACGGACGGGCGCACGAGCTCCAGCGAGCAGAGGCGATCATGGTGCGCATGGGGAGGAGGGAAATGAGATGGCGGGAAGGTGGGACCGACGAGAGCCGCGGCGGCGGGCTCACCGGCGGGGGAGAAGATGGCTAAATTCGGCCTCCTCACCTGCGGATTTGGCACAATAAGGGCACGTCGAGGATGAGCAAAGGAGGGTGGAGGCTCCGGCGAGACGCAACCCAGCGAGGCGCGGCGGTGGGGGAGCTTGAAGGGCGGCGGCAATGGCGCGCGGCCGCGGCTCCGCTGCGGCTGTGGCTGGCGCTCGGAGAAGCGAAAATGGGAGGGAAAAATGAAAGGAGCGCGGAGGGGGTAAGTGGGCGCGGGGGACGCGGGGGCCACCAGGGCGCGTGTCGCGCGGCGTTGCCGTCGCTCGGCCACGCGGCGGCCGAGTGCTGCCGCTGCGCCACGACGTCGCGTGCGGGAGCGCGCGCGGGCAGGAGGAAGACGGCGCGGGCGCGGACGCGCGGGAGAAGGCGGGGGCGAGCGGACCAGGCCGGCCTCCGTTCGCGGGCCGAAAGGGAGGCCGCGGCCCACTAAAGCGAAAACTTATTTTTCTTTTACAAAAATATTTCCAGATTTTCCTTATTTGTTTCAAAATTGAATTTGAAAATAAAAAAGAGGTTTTCAGAATTTTGGCCTAAAATAAAAGTTGTTCAAAATTTTATTCTCTACAACTTTTATGTAGAGCATTTTTCAAAATTACTAATAGATTTTGAATTTGGGATTTAAAGCTAAATTGTTAATCAAAAAATATTTGTTTAGAATATTTTTAAAACAAAATTTGAGAAAAACTTGAATTCAAGAATTGCTCAAAAATCATGTTAATTTATTCTAGATTATTTAAAATTGTAGCTACACAAAGTTTCACCACTCGTTAGCACTTAAATGCAGAATTTGGGTTTTAAGTAATTGTTTTTCAACTTTAAATTTAAAAGGGTCTATATGGCATGCAATGATAACCATGTATGAGATGATTATGACTAATGCTTTGGATGCTAATGCATGCTTAACACCCAGGGGTGTTACAATTAGATGCTCTCTGTAAATTTTTGTAGCCTCTGAATAGCTAATTTATTAAGGTAGCTAACATACCCTGATGGAAAGCATATTAAATTATTTAAGAATTTAGTTGCAAAATTGTTCTTGTTAATGAAATGATATTCTGTGGCTATGTGATCAGTAGAGCTAGTTTGTTAGCATAGTTTATGTGTTCTAATTTTAAGAGTTGCTGTTGCCTAATACTAAATTGTTGCATCATCATCATCGCATGCATGTAGAGAACGAGTTGGTGGAGTTCGTCACCGCGGGAGATCATGAGTATGAGGAGATTGTTGAGGAGTACGAGGAGGAGATTCTCGTACCGGAGGAGATCCCGGAGCCATCACTGACTGACTTCACTGACACCCCGCCAGTCCAAGGCAAGCCCCGGTGCATAACCCTTATTTTGCAAATCATTGTATATATATGTGTGCATTTACGTTGCAGGAGTTTTATGATATCCACATGCATATATATATTTATCCATGAGTCTTACTAGTACAGGATCGTGTAGCTGCTTTGCTTAGATTTATCGGTAGCGTAAGTAACCTGTCGTACTCACAATAGGTGGTTATTATTATTATTATTATTATTATTATTATTATTATTATTATTATTATTATTATTATTATTATTATTATTATTATTATTATTATTATTATTATTATTATTATTATTATTACACTAATGATGAAATGATGGAAAAGGAAATGGTGACCGGGCAGGGATATGGTATGGGTATTGGTGGATGTAACAGGTTGTGTCCCGCGGCCACGGGGCATAGCTTGGTTGCACTTTTTCCCTGTCCGTGTCGATTAAGGACCGTTCGTTGCACTGGATCCCTGGTCAAGTCACAGATTTATTATCTCGAGCATATACTAGCGGATGGGGGCTAGGAAGACTTGTTACTCTCTTGTCATGGGCTCCGGCTCTTTCCGGACTGACTGGTTGGAGGCGGGAATAGGTGGAGGTCTCAGCACCGTATTGAGGCCGGGCCTCAAGTACGGGAGCTAGGAGTCCAAGTTTGGACGGGGACCTAGAAACCTGTGACAGGAGGAGAACGGGTTGGTCTTGCTTGTGCCTAGGGTACAAGCGAGGCGTGTGTTTTTCGGGGTACCCAGCTGGGCTACATTGATTCGCGATTGCCGTTTCTACGTGACGGTATGGCTTGACTGCACTCTGGCACCGTAGTAAGAACTGGCATATGAAAGATGGAAAAATGATTCTGATTGCTCAACCCTTGTTTGATGATAGAACAGGTGCTTACATAGCAGGTTGGATAATGAATTTAACATGGCTGTTAATAATTTAATGAAATAAGGACTCACTCTTAGTATTACTTTTCACAAACAAGAACCCACAAGCCATAAAGCCTATCATAATCCTTGAGAGTCGGAAAATATATTCCCAGTCGGGTAAGTCTTGCGAGTACATTGTGTACTCAGGGTTTATTTACCCTTGTTGCAGGTGCTGTTTGAGAAGCTAGCTGTTGTGTGGAGGATTCTTCTGGTGGGCACAGACAGATCCTTATACCGCTTCGCTAGATGTTATTTTATTCCGCTATTTAATTTATCACACTCTAAACTTTGGTACTGTAATAAAGAATTTCTGAGACTCTTTGTTGTATGAAATGGACTAAGTATTGTAAGTTTGTACTCATTATTGGATCCCGGGTGTAAAATTGTGGAACGTTTCGAGTTCTCCCGTTGGGTGTGCTCGACAGAACTGCTTGACTTGGCTCACTTTTGGGGTGCTTAGTGTCTAGTGGAAGACAGCGCCTCTAAAAGTATGTTAATTCAGGCGGTTCTGCCACAGCCGGGTGTAGCGCGTCCGGTCGGTTGAGCAGAGCGTCCGGTCACTCATTTGACCGTTGGAACACTGAGTCGACCATTGAGATCGGACGTTCGGTGTTGAACACGGAGGGACACGTGGACGACACAGGGCGATCGAACGCGATGCAGCACGTCCGGTCAGTTCGACCAGCGCATCCGGTCGATCCGAAAAATCGTCCAGTGAAGGGGTAACGACCTTATTCGTTTGTGGTGCTATAAATAGATGGTGACCGGGTTTGGGGAGCTCACTCTTGCACTTCTGAACACTTGAGGCATACTTTGAGCTAGAGAACACTCCCTCCACTCATCTCCTTGTTTGGTTGCATACTCTAGAGAGATTGAGTGAGATTCAAGTGCGTTGCATTGAGAGTTGCATCTAGTGGCACTTGATCTTCGAGTTTGCTGTGGATTTCTTGTTACTCTTGGGTGATTCCTGACACCCTAGATGGCTTGGAGCAGCGTTGGTGATTGAGCTCATGATTGGAGACTTGTTCGAGCCTTCACCAAGTGATTGTGAGGGGTTCTTGATCCTTCCCCGCGGGAGTTCGTAAATTGGATACTTAGTGGAGCTCGTGGCTTGGAGGATCCCCATCTTGTGAGTAGATGTGCGGCACCCGCTGAGGGTTTAACTCTTGATAGTTGATTAGCTCACGATCTATCAAGTGGGTGCATCGTTACAACGAGGAGTAGCTTGCCGGGAAGCAAGTGAACCTCGGTAAAAAATCTTATGTCATCTCTTGCCGAGGATTCTCATTGTGATTGTGTATAATTGATTCTTTGGATACATTTTATCTCTACACCGTCGGTATAAGAATCAAATCACTCCTCTTTTACAATCTTGCACCATATCTTGTCTAGTGTGCTTAGAGTAGTTTGTATCACATAGGAGTAAGTAGCTTAGTGACTTAGCTTGTGGTGTGAATTAGAGATCATAGCCTTGTTAACTAGAATTGTGTAGGTGGCTTGCTTAGCATAGTTGAGCTAGTGCTAGAATTAGCTTCGCCATCTCTTTGTTCTAACTTTGTTGTTGAGTAAAGTTTGTAGAAAATTGTAAAAGGCTATTCACCCCTCCTCTAGCCATTTAGGACCTTACACCCGGCCACCATTCCCACCACCTGGCTCCCCTGCCTCCCTTGACCCCCTTCCTTCTAAGCCCGCCAGAGTTGGAGACAAGGGAGGGAGAGGGCTACCGGAGATGGAGACGAGGGCGGCGCCGGCGAGCTTGGTGGAGGCGCAGGCCCGATGATGGGCTCTTTGGGTCGCCTAGGCCCATTTGCTTGGGTGGAGTGAAGAAGAAAAACAGTAGGAGGGGGGTCGGTGCATGGATTGTGTCAACGATGCTTTCCGCAGCGCGGCGGTCGGTTAGCCTGAACTGGGAGTTTATACGGCAGAAAGTTGGGTGAGTGATACTTGACGACGCTACTCCGTCTAAAGTCGCGATAGTTAAACTTTCTCTATCATAGTAGTTGACATTATCCTCGTAGCCGTAAGAGATAATTTATTTATGGCAGTTTTCATTCACGAGGTTTACATGTTTTATAATTGGATTGGAGAGAAGCCTTCTTTAATAATAAAGTTTTTAGGAAAAAATATTGACATCTACATGGAGTTCAGATAAATGGTCAGCTAGAACATGTTTATGGAGAATTTTACAAAAACTAATTTGGTATTCTATATGTTGGTGTATTTTTCCTATAGACTTGAAAGAATCTTAACTTAGGAAAAAATCAAATTATAAACTATAATTATAGATGGACTGAGTATACTTAGATTGTTTATCATTTGTGTTAGGAACCCATGTGACAGAAGTGTCAAACAGAGTAATCCAACGGGAGTCTTTTTTTTAGCACACTCCAACGGGAGTCTTATATATGCCTTTGAACAAAGAATTAAGGCATCCGTGGTTGAAAATTGCACTCTTATATTAAATTATTAATTTGGAACCTAAAATTGCACGAAAGCTAAACTCCATGCATACATGTATACGCAGCATGTACATGCATGCTGCTGTGTCAAACCAAAAAAAAAAGACGTTGAATTTCACCTCAACGAGACCCTAAAAATTTAACTTTTTTTTCTTCGGGTCGTGATTCTCCGGCGATTTAGGGCGTGTTTGGTTTGAGGGACTAAAGTTTAATAGATGTCACATCGGGTATAGAGATACTAACTAGAAAGACTAAACATGAGCCTAATTAGGCTTAATAAATTCGTCTCGTAAATTAATCTCAATATGTGTAATTAGTTTTATAAATAGTCTATATTTAATGCTATGCATGTGTCCAAACATTCGATGTGTTAGGGACTAAATTTTAATTGGGCAAACCAAATAGGCCCTTATTCAGTCTATGCCAACGATCAAACTGATAGAAAAGTGTATATAAAATGTTTTTCATGTCCATCAGAAGTTAGTCTTATATGATATGCCTTTGAAAGTTTGTATTAACAGAAATTGATACTTCAAATGTCATATATGTCAAACAAACTGATATTATCCATTTTTTTAATAACAGGAGGGGAAGCCCCTACTGGATTCATTTTATAAATTTTGTCTGTACAAAAGGGAAAAAGAAGAAAAAAATAAAACTGAGCAAGCCAGTCCTGAAGAAGAAATTTCTCAGTGGACTTACACTTAAGAAGAGAAAGAAAAAGGTCCTCCCTAAGACTATGCTTCCACTGCCCTAAAGAAGGTACAGCACCATCAAAGATGACACGATTGTGCGTAGTCCAAATACACCAAGCCACTAAAATTACAATCTCCATAAAGACGGGTGCACCAAAACCAACTTGGGCAGATTGCAGCCTCTCCATGATGGGTAGCGAAATATCCCAAGTAATATCAACTAGACGCCAGCACCACACACTAAAAGTGCAATCGAAGAATAAATGTTCCAGATTTTCCTCCACATTGCTGCTGCACAACACACAATCATAAGACTGCAGGTAGAAATTCTTGCGGCGCAGAAGATTCCTAGTATTTAATCTGTTCAGTAACAAGAGCCAGAAAAAGATTTTATGGCGCCCTCTGCAGCAACTTTTCCAAAGCCAAACAAATTGCCGGGGGGCTGGACTGCTGCCCACAATGGAATTATAAGCACGTTTGCTCGTAAAGCTAGCTCCCCAGAGATACGACCAGCTATCATCCACACTGTCCAAGAGCTGAAGCCCAGCAAGTAACTCTTAAAGATGATCAAGCTGCTGCGATGCAATCAGGGACAGAGGGACAAGAAGGCATTGACTGATACTTTCGGATCCCGAGCAAAGGAGTGCAATTGAGGAAAATCCAATTTAAGAAGCCGGCCATTCCAAACATCTTCCCAAAAGCACACTGATCGCCCATTGCCTACTTTACAAGATGCAAAACTTCTCAAATCCAGCGACAAACTCATGACATCTCGCCACCAAAATGAACCCACTAGACGCTTTGCATGTGGAGCAACTGGATTATTATATAAAGCATGCCAAGTGAGCTGCACCCAAGTGTTTCTATTGTTGTAGAATTTGTCTGCAAATTTCAGTAACAAGGCTTTATTCTGCGCCTTGATGTCAAGAATACCAAGCCCCCCTTCTTTCTTTGATTTGCATGCCTTCATCCATGCCACAAGACAACGTCCTTGCCTGTGAACTGCATTTCCCTCCCAAAGACAATTCTTGTGAAAACTGTCAATTTGCTTGATGACTGAATTTGGGAACCTGAAAGTGCTCAACCAATACATAGGCAAAGATGTCAGCAGGAATTCACCAAAGTTAACCGACCATAGTAGGAGAGAAATTGACTAAGCCCAGCTAGCCTTCTTTCATTCTGCAGATAAGCGGCATGAACTCTGTCACTGTCAGCCAAGTGGTTCCCAACGGCAGGCCTAAATAAGTAAAGGGTAGAGTACCCACAGTGCAGCCAAAAGTTCTGGCAAGATGAGAAATCCTCTCTTCACTAACATTAATCGGGACCATGAGCGACTTAGCAAAATTAATCTGCAAACCCTGCAAACCAGTAGAATCAGCGAACGATCTAAGAAGACCCTTCAGGAGAAATAACTGTCTAGCATCAGCCTGAAGAAAAAGCAGCATGTCATCCGCGTATTGCACTATCAGGAAATCCCCCCCAAAATTATTACTTAAGGATGAAGGAGAAGACCTCTATTTGCTGCTTGATTGATAATACTTTGCAATAGATCCGCAGCTAACACAAAGAGCAGGGGTGAAAGAGGGTCTCCTTGACAGACACCCCTCTTGCAATAGAAATTTTTGCCAGGAGAACCATTTAATAAGACTGCAGAGGTCCCCGAAGAAAGAATCTGGTGAATCCATTGTACCCATCTCGGTGAAAATCCTTTGTGCTGCAATATTTGCAAAATGACTGAGTGCTCGACCTTATCAAACGCTTTCTCAAAATCCAATTTGAGAATAAGCACCTCTTTTTTGGACTGATGACAAATGTGCAAAAACTGACCCATGCCAAGCAGTCTTGAATAGACCTCCCCCGAATAAAACCAAACTGATGCAAAATGCACTACTTCTGTTATAATGGACTGGAGCCTTTTAGCCAAAATTTTCGTGAGAAGCTTTACTAAGCAGTTCAACAACGAAATAGGCCGATAATCATTTACCACTTCAGGGTCTGGCTTCTTAGGAATAAGAGTGATGTAGGAGCTGTTAATGGGGACCAAGTTGGCAGAACCTTGACAAAAATCAACACACAACCTCCTGAAGCTAGGAAGAATAAGATGCCAACATTTTTTGTAAAAAAAACTCCATTGAAACCATCTGGGGCATGGTCCAAAGGCATAGCTTTGACAGCATTTTGTATTTCATCATCTGTGAAAGGATCATCCAGAACAGGTAGAGCTACATCAAAGAATTAAGTTATAGGAAATACCAACAAAAATCAGATTTTCCCAATCTATCTTTGAAAGCATTGTAGAGCACACCAGCTTTTTAACTCATGATTGGAAATCACTGTGTCCTCATCCACCTTTATTTGTGAAATGAAGTTTCTTCTAAAGCTTCTAGTAGCAAAAGCATGGAAGAACTTAGTGTTTTCATCTCCTAAACAAACCCAGCGTGCAGTAATGCGCTGCTTCCAGAAGGTACGTTTAGCCTCAAGAAGAAATAAAATATGAGATGCGAGTTCAAGTAAGCAATGGATAATATCAGACCAGACGCCTAAAATTCACTTCCACTCTACAAAGGGGGCCTCTGCTCCTCTAGGCCATCAAAAAGAGCAAGAGTCCAACTGCAATTCTCAATTAATTTGCCCAGATTAGAAAGAGATTTGCTCCAAACTCTCAGGCCTTGTCTCACCTTCTTTAACTTAGCATTCAAATCCTTTGCTGATTGCAGAAAATACGGGGCAGCCTGCCAGAGATTAGTAACAGTGAGCAAAAAGGATGTAAACTCAACCCAGTATTTCTCAAAACGAAACACACTAGCTTTGGGAATGCCACTGCTAATCTAAGTCACATAGGGCACATGATCAGAAAATTGGTTTGGAAGAGGCTGTACAACAGTGTTTGGATAGGCCATCATCCAGTCTGTGGAGCAAAAACCCCAGTCTAACTTAACAAGAAGACTCCAAGTAAAGGATCTACCAGTGAAAGGCAAATCAATCCAATTATGAAAATTAATCAAATCATTGAAGATCAACATCTCTGACTCGCTACCCACCTGAAGCGCTTCTATTATCAGAAGATCTAATGAGGTTAAAATTCCCCATTAGAAGCCAAACCTTCAAAGCCTCTGTGTCAATATTTTTGAGCCAACTCACAAAAGAAGCCTTCTCTGAAGGCTGAGAAGGACCATAAACATTGGAGATAAAGAAAATATTATTGGTCAGACGACAAGTGAACTGAATGGTCAAAATAGATGGTGTGGAATGGATCACTACTCCGGAAAAAAGACTCTGACCAAATCGTGAGAAGACCACCAGAGGCACCAACAGAACTGTGATAAGCAAATTGTTTTATAAAACGGGGACAGAACTTAGAAATGTAGAAGGAATCAAAAGATTCTCGCTTGGTTTCCTGAATGCAAATGATGTTACTAGCACACTCTTGAATCTTAGCTCGAAGGCAGTCATGCTTCTCTTGAGAGTTTAAACCTCTCACATTCCAGGATAGAACATTGTAGGATCTAAAAGCCATAAAAACAAAGAGAGAAGCATAAGGGCCAGCAAACAAAGTCACTGGCCAACACAGGTAAAACACGCAGGATAGTAACTGAAACCACACTTATTAAAGCAAAGGATAAAGGTTTGATACACTGAAGTTTTAGAACGACACAAGGTCATGCAAGACCACCTAGTTATTGAAGGGCTACCACACATGGTAAGCAGAGAGCGAAAAACAAAAGAAGCCTGAAGGGCTAAACCGGATGCAACACACTTAAGCAACTTCTTCATTATCACTGGTCATTGGGGTTGCCATCAGAGCTTCTTCAGAGAGATTCTCAGGATTCATCTACAAGAAATTCTCGCCAATGCCTTGCACAATCTGCAGTGGGAGAAAAGGAGCCGGGCCATCACGTGCAGCAGCATCAGAGTTCACCACTGACTGAAACAAAGCAGCAGCATCCGCTGCTTCCTGTGTGCGGAACCCAGCCCGGTCAGGATTCAGCCTAGGACTGCGACGGAGAAGCTTGACATCAATCGGACACCTTGGTTTGCGGCGACATCGATGGGGGTGAGATTGCCAGGCAGTGTTGTGTTCTCCACCGCCTCATCCTTAGACACCTCCAAAACAGCAGAGTGCGGCATAGTCTGAGTATCAGTAGTTGGAGCCAACAAGTTCTCAGAAACAATTTCATCTTCCAGCTCCGTAAGGACACAGAGTTCTTCACTTTTGGCTCTGTGACCAACTGCACATTGAAACACTGCATAACTGGATGACCATCTCACTGTACCAAGAAGAGGTGTCCATGTGGGTAAAAAACTGAATAGAGGATCTGTCCAGAATTGAAATGGCCCGAGGGATGTCAGCAACACAATTGAAATAATCTTGAAAGGTAGCTTCACGCAGATCACAGAGGGTCAGTCATTGTTATTCTGCAGTAGAGTCTGAAACTGAAACAGCAGGGCGTGGACCCAACTGGTTAGGAGATGGTAAGGCATTTGCAATGCAGTCTGAGCTTGAACAACAGTAATGATTGCAGCCTGGATGGCTCCAACCGGTGGCACAATAGAGGCAGCAAAAGGTGGCTGAACTTCAAAGATTGGCACAAACATGATCTCAGCATCCTGATCAATTCCCATCACAGCGTTCTGACTAGCCTCCATGTGATCAAACAGTGTCGCCTCTGAACCTGCATCTTCCTGTACAAGGCGAGCATCAACGCGCAGATCTTCAGCTGCACCTGCCTGCCCATAACTTTCAACAATGTGCAGTGCTTCCGCAGCCACATTATGGTGACCACCAGCATATGCCATCCAGTGCTGGGGTGACTGCAGCAGCAGGTTGGCAAACCCATGCTCAGGCGGAGGAGACTCATCACCTAGAAAACGAAACCCTTCCTCTTGGAGACGAACGACAATCGCTGTGAAGGATCTAGCATCGCCTGCTGTGCCACAAGTCACAAGAAAGCGGACTGGAATCTTAGCATCGCCATTCATCATCACCTTGACTATGACACAGGACAGAGCAGACTCAACACGCCAATCGACCAACTGACCAAAGAAAGCAACAGCCTTGTCTAGGTGCCGAGTGCGAACAAAATCCATGGGAAAGCCAATAAACATCATCCAAGCAAAACGCGCACATTCGGACCTTCATCATGGTTCACAAAAGTAAGGGTGGTGCAAGTTGCCTCTAAGAATGCCTTCACGCTCTAAGCCAGAGTTGAAAGTGACGATCGCAAATCCAATAGCACTCCTCTACTCGAACAAAACGCGCATGACAGTGATCAAAGAGATACTCACGAAGGGCCTGAGCCATGGGATCTGGAAGATGGTGTACGCCACCGATTCATGCTTCTTCTCCTCCCAATCACCAAGGTACACGCGCGGGCAATCTTCTTGTTGCTGGAGTGACGCTACCGCTAGGATTAAATCTGCAAGAACACACAGATACTAAGATAAAATCAAAATAAATGAAGGTCTATTAGCTGGAGAGGCTCGCTGCCATCAGATCAACTAGCGACCAGGCAACACACGCTCGTGCAACACCCCCGGCGATCTTCTTCGGCCCTATCAAAGACAATGGACGGCAACATCCCTACCCACACCCTAGGGCAGTGATACGCCTGGCGACAAAGAGTATGAGCCACTTGGTTCCCCTCCCTATACACATGTCTCACGTCGCAAGCTGAAAAACAACAAAGTAGCGCATGGATTTCCTCCTGCAACGCGACAGGGATCCGCGTCTGCGTGTCCTCCCCACGGAGGAGCTGCACCAGCACGAGGTCGTCCCCCTCGACCACCACCCGCTGTAGACCGAGCCCCAGCGCTAGGCGGAGGCCGCGGACCATCGCGCGTGCCTCAACTATGCCAACCGTAGAGTGCTCCGTGAGCTCAGAGAAAGCAAGCACGACGCGGCCCGCGCTGCCGCGGATTGCGCCACCGATGCTGGCTCGTCCCGAACCGTCGTGATAGACGGATCCATCAAAATTAAGCTTAACCCAGCCATTAGGTGGCGGTGTCCAGTGCACTAGGACAACGCGGCCGTATTGATATGGTCGCGCCGCTGGAGAAAGCTGCGTAGTGCCATGGTGACAAAAGTTGGGGACACGCGATGTACCTGACAGTAGAGCAGCCATCTTGCAGTGGTGGATCCCGGATCGTGCAGCACGTCGATGCACGCAGTGGAGGATGGGTCGGATCCTGCAGCGCGTACACGGTGGATGGGTCCGATCGTGCAGCGCGTGGTTGTAAACGGTGGAGGATGGGTCGGATCGTGCGGCGCGTCGATGTACACGGTGCTGGAGGATGGGGGCGAGGATGAGTCGGATCCTGCAGCGCGTCGATGTACGCGGTGGAGGATGGATCGGATCGTGCAGCGCGTCGGTGGAGGATGGGGGCGAAGATGGGTCCGATCGTGCAGCGCGTCGGTGGAGGATGGGGGCGAAGATGGGTCGGATCGTGCAGCGGTCGATGTGCGCGTTGGAGGATGGGGGCGAAGATGCTGGAGGATGGGGCGAGGATGCAGCGATCGATGTAAGCGGTGGAGGATGGCAGCGAGGATGGGTCGGATTGTGCAGCGGGTCGCCGTTAGGTTTGGGTGGCGCTGTGAACTCGGGGCACGACGGCAGATTGCAGATGGGAAAGGGGAGCGTGGACAGAATCGATTTCGACTCGAGGTAGAAGAAGTTGCTGACAGGTGGGGACTTCATATCAGCGAGAGAGGGTGCGGGTCCCAGCCATCAGGCGAACAGAGGGAGAGAGGGGCGTGCGTGCACAGGCTTTGGTCTCTAGCTGCCCCTCGGCCTGGTGCTGGGCCGGGGAGGTGAGCAGGCCTGCGGGTTTTTTTTTAACAGCAGGTCTGCGAGGAATAGAACTCTCTTTTATTTTTTTTCCGTGAACAACACTGCGACCAATACAACGTATCGACACATCAATGAAGATCATGGGCAGTCTCAAGATGATGTACTTGCGCCGGAGAAGAAATTTTGCATTAGTTTATAGCATTTCCTTCTGACACAGCTATAGGTACAGAGTTAGAGTTGGAAGGCTCAACACAAGCGTACTTTCTCCGTCCCATTAAAAGTGTCGTTTTTAACTTATAGACTTCTTATTTAACCGTTTGTTTTATTCAAATTTTTTATGCAAATCAAAATAAATCATTATTAAAGTATCTCTAATGATAAAATAAGTTATAACAAAATAAATAATATTTATATAAAATTTTTGAATAAGACGAATAGTCAAACAAGAAGCCTAAAAACCAAAAACGACACTTTCAATGAGACAAAAGGAGTAGCATTTCCCTCAAAACACACACATATTTACACACAACATGGGCCATGGGACGAAGGAACGCAGAGCCTGTGGACGCGAGGTGTAACACCTCAGGTGTTTAGCTCCGTAATTGCATTGCATTGCATAAGCATGAACATGCATCATCTCATTATGTTTTACTTTGCTTGCAACAACTTTGGGTGTTTTAGGGTTTTGATTTGTTTCCAATCAAGTGACCCTAGGATTTTTGTGTAACTAAGGGGTAGAGTGGCTAATTATATCCTACAATACCTTAATTTCACTTAGAGTAACTAATGGAGCAATGTTCATGTTGACCAAATGTACCAAAATGCCCTCCAATGTGTTGTTGACCAGCATTAGACCCTAGAATGCCTTAGTTTGACCAATTAAAAAGTCTAGTTTAGAGACCTTGCATGGAGGAGCAACCTTAAGCAAAGTTGTAGAGAATTTCCTAGGGAACAAAAGTCTCAATATGGCCATCTCATGAAAATGATTAGAACATGCTCAAAAATAACCCACAAGTCAGCTAGAGGGGCTGCCCCAGCACTTTGAAAAATTCTGAGTCTAGAAAGTGATCCTTCAGTTTGATGGTGGCCTACTTTGGGAGTTTGTAGTTTGCAAACCAGACCAAACCAGCCTCAACTCATATTGACACTTTTGTAGTACCCACTTAGCTCTACAACCGTCATCACCTAGTTCTAAATGGGTTAGGAGATATGGTGCTTGGAAAAATAGGTTTCAGTCGGTTAGTTAACTGAAACTCGGTTTCAGTTTCCGGGTACCTCACTTCAGGGCCCTGTATATCACTAACTAAGCCGAACCAGCCCTGGAGCCAATTGACAAAGTTATAGGCCTCACGTAGCTCTACCAAATTTATGTTGTCATCCTCTGCTAATTCGAGCTCATTTGCGAGTTAATCGACGTCAAAAATGCTCTGTCAGTCGGTCATGGAGGGCTCGAATTCAGTCCACTCAGACATCAGAGTGAGCTGGCCGACCGGGGCAGACCGTCGCCGCCGCGTGTCCCTCCACGTGCCGTGTGCGACCTAGCATCGTGGCCAGCTGCCCGACGTTTAGAAGGTGTCCCTGCTGCCTCGCCAAACCCGCCCGACCACTTCCTTTCTTTCTCATGTGCATCCGAGGTGGAAAAACGCTGCTCCTCCTCGCTGCCGCAACCGCCGGCGTGTTCGACCGTCGTGTTGTCACGGTCGAGTCCAATTCCCTCCGCTCGGAGCTTCCTCACCTAACCCTCAAGCCTTCCCACCATCTGACATGACGAGCCGAGCTGTGGTAAGCGACTGGGGCCGTCTCCGCCATTGCCGCCATGGGCGACCTCCTTACCGGAGAGGGGCGCTCCGTGGCTGGGGTAGTTAGGACCTCTCTCCACCCCCCCTTTTCTACCTCAATCGGTCCGCCTGGTTGTAGTGTAGCTCGTACCGAGCTCAGGTATGGCCGTGCGGCCTCACCGGTGACGGCACACCGTCACCCGACCCTCCCCGGCCGCTGCTCACAACGGCAAGCCCCTCCCGCTCCAACCCAAGCTCTCCCACTTGCACAAATCGAAGCGCCGCGGGACGGGGAACGCGTGGGTGGGTTCGGTTTTCCGGGCGAGCTCCCCTCCGACGAGCTTGAGCTCGCCGGAGCTCTCGGTCGCCGTTCCCCTGTCCCTCTGCCACTGACCGAGGAGGCCCTCCTGGCAGTCTCACGCGCGCGGGCGGGAGCCGTAGCAGGCCACGTGTGGGAGCGGGACGCGCCGCGTGAAGTGGGCCGCGTCGGTTTTCCAGGCCAGCCCTTTAGTGGGTTTTGGATTTTAGTTTTTGTTTTCCTTTTTATTTTTGTCACAGATTTTAGATAATGTTTAGGAAATGAATATCTAGGGTTTTACTTGCTCAAAAATTATGAAGTAAATTTTGTTGGCTCTGCATGATGTGTAGTATTTAAGAAAAATATAAATTAGATATGTGATGTTTATTTTCTGGAAGAAATTATTAGGGTTTTGAAATGTGTCTTAATTGGGATATAAACTTGATAAATGAATAACTGGAGTTCTATTGTCCCAAAAATTGTGAAAATTGGTGGGTAGGTTAATTTATACATGTATTAGCTCTGGTAAAAATTTGGGCACTAGTGCTTGAGTACTTTTCAAGTTACGTTGGTGTCATGTTATTTTAAGGAATATTTGAATGAATTTTAGTAATTTTTCTACATGTGCAATGTTCATATAAATTTTTGGAGAGTGTCCTGGTACCCTAAATTGTTTAAGAAAAATATGAATTCTGTTGTGATACTTTTCAATGTAAATTGTTAATTATACAAAAATCAGCCTTTTTGGCTTGTGAATTTTGTGTAGGGAGTTTTTGTGAATAACTTTAGTTCAAATTTTTACAGTAGCCTCTCTTTGGGTCAGAGAGTCTCCTGTAATTTTTGTAGAATTTTATGAGCAGTTTACATATATGATTAAAATTCCATTTGATTAATTAAGTAAATTAAGAAAGGGGTGTAAATAAATATTCTAGGTGGGCACACCTTACTTTCTGGTGTTTTTTGACCTATGTGAACTTTTGGTACCATTAGTTTGGTCTTAGAGGAAGTTTGTCACATAAATAAATATTTAATCTTTCCAATTCTAGATTTTCTGGACAGCTAGTAGTATCTTTGGGGTTGACCCTTAATAAAGGTGTTTGCTGGAACACTTATGAATACCAAAGTTGTAGTAAGCTTGATAAACTAGCTTGTGTTCAAATTTGGGGCATTTGGCTTAATAGTTTAGGAGTTATTGCTGTTTTAAGTGGCTGTCCAGAAATGGCTGCTCTCTGTTTAGAGAGGACAGATTTCTGAAACTTGGAAAATTCGACCTGAAAAACTTAGGAATTAAGGGTTGAGGTCTGAAAATAATTTGTAGGGCATTTTATAAGCTTTCCAGATTGTCTTGGATCATATCTTTTGGAGTTGGAAATCTCCAGCTATGATAGAAACATTCAACTGCTGTCCAGAATGTCTTGCCTTGATATTTGTGTTTGGATGTGGTAACTTAAGTAAAATTGTTCTTGTAATTGTTAGGTGTTAGGGCCTTAACAGAGGAGGAACAGTTATACCTTAGGTTGAGTATATTAGGTGAGTACTTCTCTACCAGAGAGGAAATTTGTAGTTAATAATTGAAGTGATTTGAATAGAGCTTTAGCAGTGGTTATAATGCATTTCATTCCGAGCATGTTGCATCTTTCATTATGCATCCATGAAATTTATTATGCACTCATGCAATAGGTGTTCCGGAGGGGGTGACTCTCCTCGAGTTCGAGGAAGCGATCCCGGAGGAAATCCAGGAGCAGCCTAGGGAGCCCGAAGAAGCAGTCAGCGAAGGAGGCGCCGCTGAGGAATTTCCTGAGTGTCCAGATCACTGGCCGTCCACTTTTCTGAAAGGCAAGCCCCGGTGCATGCTGAACCTATTGTTTTATAAATCAATCTTGAGTACTTTTAATTATTTACTGCATTAAGTTGTAGGAGTTATATGAAAACACTTGCTGCATTATACCTGTCCTTGTCCAGATATCGTACTTAATCCTAAATTAGGTTTAGGCACGTGTCAATGCTTAGCCCTGCTTAGTCCGGTAGAAGTCGGGTGATTTCCGGTCATCCGCGAGATGTAGGAATAGGTCACGAGTGGCTTTATGGCTATCGTGGAAGGAACCATGCCTTAAAATGAAATTGAGACCGGGCGGGAGTTCGATAGTACAGCCGCAAGACACTTCACGTCTTGGGTGTGGAGCTATGCCCGTCTGAGTCGTTTAAGGACCGATTCACTGTACGTCCTTAAGTCATGTTGAACGCAGTCTAACACTTAGTTGGCCGGATAAGTCGTTTCGACCGCGAAGTCGAGTAGTATGGTTCAGGCCAGGAATCGAACGGTAGGTTGCATCTTGGAGGAGAGAAAGGATGTGCTTGAGGACATTGGCGTGAGACAAGGGGGGTTAGAGTCCCTATCACCTGGCAGAGTGTCGCCCTTGGGGACGCGACATCATTCGGACCCGCGATTCCTGAACTGTACGAAAGATGACCTGAGCAGCCCTCGTCAGGCGTGACTCGGTGAGTGTTAGAAATACCCCTCCAGCTGGATAGGAATTCAATTCGAATCGCCGTCGCTCCCGGTTAGTGAGCACTTGACTTGAGCAGCGGCAACGTAGATCTTATTAATTGAACAGATGGTTAAGTGAATGATACAATGTTGCCACAATTTATACCTGCTATGGACATAATGTTAATAATTGTCTGATTATAATCAAGTGCATGTTTAGTACAGGTGCTAAGATAGATGACAAGTAAATGCTAAAAATAACTGCTAGTACAGGTTAAAAGAGTTTCAATTAATTATGCCTTTCTGCAAATATAATGTCAGCTAGCCTTTTGTGTAAGCCTTGCATAATCCTTGGTGTACTCTTATTTCTGGTTTTTGACGGGTAAGTCTAGCTGAGTACATTCCAGTACTCAGGGTTTATTCCCTCCTGTTACAGATGATATGCTTTATCAAGGCTTCTGCAAGACCTGTCTCCACCCTGCGGGTGACGAAGACTAGATCACTAGGACGTGATCATCCTTTATGTATTTTCCCTAATGCTTTTACGGGATGTTGATCAGTAAGACTGGCAGTAGTATTTAAACAACTGGTGTGTGTTATGCTTCCGCTACTTTATGAACTTGGTTTGTAATAATTTGCGACTCCGGGGTGTAAGCGTATTTCAGAACTACTTGTGAAATGTAACGTATGATGTGTATGTTGAATGATGCGATCTTGGTTGTAAGCAAGTTGGTTTAAAATCCTTCGTGGTTTCGATTGACTACCGGGATTATATGGACTCAAGTTCGAAAATTTGAGCGCTTCGGTGCTTGTGTTTTGTACTTGTGCTCTTATAATTTGGTCGGTTCTGTTACACGAGGCCACTCGCGGCGACCTCGGGGGCAGGGGGCGCGGCTAGCAGCTGGCAGTGGGGCCTGCGGGGGGTGGCGCCGGAGGTAAGGGCATGCATAGCCCCTATGCGCGTTGCGGCTAGGGGAAGGGAAGAGGACCGGGAGGCTGCGAGGCGGCCGGGCGTGGCATCAGCGTGTGCAGCTTGACGTAGAGGAAGAAGGCGAAGAGGAGGCAAATGCGACAAAGGCTGCGATGGCGGAAGAGAGCACGGCGGAGCTGTCGAGGGAAGGAAGTTTTTTTTCGGGAGGTGTGCGGGAGGGGAGAGAAGGCTGGAGGAAGCCGGTAAAGATTTCTGGAAGGCTCAGTGCAAAATACTAGACACGTTGCATTTCTGACGGGGAGGGGAGAAAAGAAGGAAAGGACAAAGAGATACGGGGTAACAGGAGCCAACTGCTGTACATCTACACATATACTCTCTCTGTCTAAATAAGACTGTTGTTATTGATTTTCAGACATTTTGTTTGACCATCCGCCTTATTCAAATTTTTTGTATAAATATCATCCATTTTGATATGATTTATTTTATCATTAGAGATACTTTAATAATGATTTATTTATTCTTTAATTTACGTAAAAATTTTGAATAAGACGAGCGGTCAAACATGATGTCTCACGGTCAGAAACATCATTCTTTCTGAGACGGAAGGAGTATTGATCTTTATAGACTTGAGTAAAAGCTAAGAAGGCCCCCGTGTCCGCACCATGCATGATCATCATGGATGCCATTCTCTCAGAGGACCCGGAATTACAGGGTGCCCGATTTCTTTTTCCTTTACCACGATCGATGATCCTGGCCCCTCTCTTGGCAAATGCTACTCTCTATACGTGCACACATCCTCCCAGTGTAACCTGACCATCTTCACTAGTCTAAGCTAATAAAAATGTAAAATAGAGGACCACAACAAATAGATTTGAATATCATGATATGGGAGAGATATATCATAAAAAAAGTGAGACATACTTTTTTTTGAGTTTACGCCACTTTAATACCTTGCCTTTTATATTATTCAATAATTAAAAGTTGATATTCCTAACTGTAAGCTAAATCGTTAAAGTCTTAAAGACGTGACGAGTCGCAAATTGCAAGGATTGCAAAGCTTGTGAAGACAGCCGCAAAGTCGCCGGAAAAACGAATGCAAAGCCGAGTCAGACCTGCCTGCCAGTGCCAGCCTTTTCAGCTCGGCCGAAGCTTCCAGTTTCAGCAGAAAATCACCAGTGTCCGTGGCTAAGACTATCGGCACTCATGGTACTCTAAATTCATCATCTAAAAGGTCTGGTCATCAAGATTCTCTCCTCTGCACTCAATTCTCCCACACTCATCCATCCTCTATATCATCCTCTATCCATAGTGGGATCCACTTGTCACTTTATCTAAATATATTCGTGTGAGATCTTGTTTTAAAGGATTTATTGAAACGAATTCAATGGTATAATCGGAATTTAATTTTGTTTTTGTTTGGGAGTTATAATATTTTTTTAGTTAGTTGAACAAGTGGGTCCGCTGCTGGATGCACTCACCTCTCTCTCTCCTCTCTCTCCCGCTATATCCCTCGCTAGACGCTATATTTGGCGTGTACGCTGCGATAGCGGAGGCTATCCAGTACTCCGGTGCAGCAATCAAAACACTGTATTCATCATGTAGGAGACGTTACGGTGCAGATAGTCTAATTACTAGTAGATCGTAAACCCCTACTGGAGGCCAAGGCCCAGCCCATTTAACTAAAACCCTCCAAGTCCTTCCTTCTCGTACCTTCCACAAGTCCACACCCCTGGACCCTCTTGGCCTCTCCGGCTCTCCGCGCCATGGACCTGGAGCTCAAAGTCGCGGGCGGCGGCGGAACCAGGGCGGTGTCCCTCTCCGTGGACTCCCCAACAGCCGACCTGGGCTGCGGGGATCTAGGCAGCAGCAGCCCCTCCGGGGACCGCACCGTCTCGCGCTGCCACATGTCACTCTGCCTTCTCGGTGTCGGCGGCGGCGGGGTCGCATTCGAGGTCGTGGGCAGGAACCCCGTCGTCGTTCGCTCCCCGGATGGCGGAGGCGGAAGCGGGACCAGCAGGGTGTTCCGCTGCGGGGACAAGGGCGAGCTTCGTGCCAGGGACGCGCTGTCACTGTCGCTTAAGGCGCCTGCGTTTTGGGCGGTGCGAGCGAGGGAGGGGAACGGGGATGGGGATGTGGATGTGGAACCTGCCGTGCGGGACGCCGTGGCGAGGCGGGAGAAGCGGACGCGGGAGCGTAAGGAGAGGGAGAGGGAGAGGGAGAGGGAGATGCGAGCTGCGGAGGAGGCGATGGAGGTTACCGAAGAGGAAGAGGGGGAGCCTTGGACTCTAATGTGGAGGGTTTTGACATTGATTTAGCAGACATAGATCCAGTTCGAGGTGACCTTTTGTTCTTCTTTCCTGCGTTTCCGGGATGGGTGAAATTTTCCACATTCCACTACAAATTTGACTTCTATTATTGCATACTTGGGTGCTAAATCAATGTCCACATGTAGCTTCTATCAGTATGCAATAATAGAAGTCAAATTGGAAATTTTCCACATTCCACTACAAATTTGACTTCTATCGGTGGCTTTTTAGCAACATTTGACTTCAAGTATGAATTGATACTGCAATCATTGTAGGTCAGATTGGAGTGCGTGGCTTCCAATGAATTGGGTTTCATTGTAGCTAATGATAGATTCAACATACTTGGCTGCCCTGTCGATTTCTAAACTTAGGCTCATGTACTTGGCTGCCCGGTCGATTTCTAAACTTACTTAGGCTCATGTGGGGGCATGCAACAGCCAACAGTAACAGTTTGGTGGTTCTGGATTTTCTTTACTCTATTTGTTGGAAACCTCTATATTACAATAGGCACCTGAGGAAACTCTATATTACGATAGGGATGTGTTAGCGGTGAAGTATTCCATTCCTCTAAATTTTGCAATCGCTTAAACTCATATGATATGCATGGGCATCGTTGAACAAAACATAATATTTCATATGGCTAATTGTAAAGCTCCGGCAATAGACCACTCACTACCAGCCATTGCTCTTAATTAATATCTTATTTGATCATTAGTAATTTTGCAGTGCGTTATATTGCCGTTGCTAGAATAAGGCATTAGTGTTAAAATAGGTACCCAAATGTTTCTGGCTTCTTGTCTGAAATACATTTCTGTTTAATTGAGCGGCAAACATGGTTGTCTGCAGAATTTGGGTTCTTGTCGATGGGCCATGAATTTGACAGTTACCCAAAGGGAAGGATTCGTGCTCCAAAGGATTGGAATTGGTTTCTAGAGGAAACAAAGAGGAGCTCTGACGATGAAGCCAGCAGCAAGAGGAGAGGTAGATCGAAAGGTCAGAGTTGGAACAAGAAGAAAGATGGAGAAGGCGAAGATGAAGACTGGACTGGTGAGAGTGAGGATGAAAAGGAGTCCCTGGCAAGAGTTCCTAGTGTGAAGAGACCAAAGTATGCAACAAGATCTAAAGGCCCAGAAAAGCCTAGTAAGGGAAACTCAAAGGTTGGAAGTGGCAAAAGCATCGATGAAGATGAAGGGTCTGAGGATGAAGAGGATGAGCAAAATGAAACTCTGGGAGGTTTTTTAGTTGACGACGAGGATGACGAGCCTATGGAAGAGCTGAGCGATGAAGAGGAGGAATTTGACAATGAGGAAGATGATGATTGATAACCACGTCAGAAATTAACCGTCAGAGTGATGAACTGATACTGACAAGTAGTGTGTTTCTTCTCCTTTGAACTTGTGTAAAAGCAATGTATGACAATTGTTGGTAGTGTTGTTACTTCTGAAGAAATGACGTTTTTGACCTCAGGTCCTCAGCTGATAAGCCTGATACATGTATCTGTCTGATTGTTCCCTTGGCTCTAAAATCTGCATTGCCCATCTCACCAGTGAACTGAATTTTCGCTCACCTATGCTGCCATGCTGCGACATGGGCCACGAGTCTGCATGAAAGCAACTCTGTTAACGATGTTTCTCCATGATAATTATATCTGGGCGATAGCGATGTACAAGCCCCAACACTGGTGCTTGACTGCTTGTTTGACAGTATTCGATCCTTTTACACCTAGACCTAGAGGGATCCATAACCCATCCGTGAGGTCATCAAATTCTTAGGAGGACATCCCTCATCTGTTAGGTCGATTCTTTACATCGACTACTGGCTGGATCAGGCTGCAGCATCCATCACCACGGGTTTGTAAGCGGCACACCGCCATCATCGGATCCTACAAAACAGACGTAGAATCCGAATTAGCACACCGTCTATCACAGACTTAATAATCCAATAATAGTCACAATCAAATAGCAAGGCTAACGATACTAAACACACACACACACACCAGATGACCATTAGGGTCCAATCCAGAGGCACACTCCAGTACCGTACCACAGTACCAGTGCCAGACTGCCAGTGCCACCATTGTAATAGCCCATATGCCAATGCCATTGCCAGTGACACAAGCAATGTGCATGGCTGGCTCATAGTCAAGGGTAGTTGCTGAGTGCCGCAGGGAGCACCATTGCTGCTGCACCTGCACGCTCTCCACCTCGTGGTGATCGATCACTGATCAGGGATTCGGCGAGCCAATGCAGTCCATCTGCTGCAGAAGCTGCTCAACCTCTATCTCGTCCATCTCCGCCCACGGTTCCGCCGCCTCATCAGTGGCAGCCGCGGCAGCGACGAGCTCCTCAACCTCTTTCTCGTCCATCTCCGCCCACGGCTCCGCCGCCTCAGTGGCAGCCGCGGCCGCGACGAGCTCCTCCACCTCGGCGTCGATCTCCACCTGCTCCTCCCCGAGCAGCTCGTACCATATCATGTCCGTGGCGTTGGTGGTGTTGGAAATTTGCTCCGCCGCCACGGCCGGGATGGGAGCCGCCGCCTGGACCTCAGCGCCCGCTGCCAGCGCCAGCTCCTCGAAGGCGAGGACGTCCGCTGCGTCCGGCGCGGCCGCGGCGATGTCAAGCAGCCGCCGCTTCCTGCCGGCGGCCTCTACGTGCGCGCCGCCGCGGCCGCAGCGCGCCAGCAGGCCGTCCAGGAAGGCCGCGTTCGCGACGGCGCGCGCCAGGAAGGCGGTGCACTGCTCCTGCCGCCGCTCCGTGCCCCGCACGCGCCGCTCCATGTCCAGCAGCTGCGCGCGGGCCTCCTCCTGCTCGCGCCGCAGCCGCGTCAGCTCCCGCGCCAGCGCCTCCCGGTCCCGCCGCAGCCTCTCGAGCTCGCTATTATCACGGTCGCCGCTGCTGGCCCCCGCTGAAGATGGAGACGCTGTGGATCCCGTGCCGCCCCCGCGGCGCCGCCGGATGTTCACGAGGAGGTGCCGCTGCCCCGCGAGGAAGTCGGCGTGCGCGAACTCCCACCTGTCCAGGCTCACCTTGCGGAATCCCTGCACAGCATTGCATTGCACGCGCACGAACAGCAAAGCACGTCCATGGTAAATTAGCAAAGAGAATCAGCAAATCGATTAGCAGAAGGATAACATTAGTATATCCTACACTAACATTGCAATGTTTGTTAATTAGGAATTGAATGTGATTACGGACGTAGGTGTTGAGCTGCCGGAGGAAGGTGGAGAAGTTGCCGTGCTTGAAGCGGCGCGGGAGGTGCCCCGCCGCGAAGGCGTGTGGATCCCAGACCACGAAGCTGTTCCGCGAGGCGCCCCACGAGATGACGCCGTCCGTCGCGGGGTCCTCCACAAGCTCGAACGTCTTCGCCAGGAACGGCGGAACCGCGGACCCCGCCGGCGTCTGCCGCGCCGGCGCCGCGCCGGCTCCCGGCCAGTGCCCGCCACCAGCATCGCCGTCGGCGTCCAACACCACCACCACTTCGTCGTCCTCCTCCTTCTTGACCGTCACGGCTGGGCGCTCCATCCGGCGGAGGGCGGCAGGCCCGTTGCTGCGATGAGTTCGTCTCGTAGAGTAGGCTGGTTGGTGGGTTTGGTGTTTTGGCGGGAGACATGGGTGGTGTTCTGATATTTATAGTGAGGGGACGGAATGTTCTAGAAAGTACGAGAAGGAAGGGATGGAGGAGCAGCCGAGCAGGATCGGCGTGAGATATTTTCTCTGGAAGCTTCTCATAGGCGCCAGAGCTCGCGGGAACGGGCGAACGGCTGGGCCGCGAGATAGTTTTGCTGCCTTGCTGGCGCGTCGCCTCCTTATTGGATTTCAAGTTTTTTATCCTTTCTTTGCATGATTCTTTTTTTAAAAAAGTACTCTGCATAATTTTGATTTGATTGATTTTTTAGAATTATTTATTTGATTGATGGGATGTGAGTGCCAGTTGCCAAGATCATTTGGGCCTCGTTTAGACGAGAGAATTGGAAAGAAAAACACTGTATCAGAATTCCTGTAACATTTCGTTTGTATTTGGTAAAAATTATTTAAATTTTAATTAACTAGGCTTTAAATGTTCGTCTCGCAAAGTACAACAAAACTGTGCAATTAGTTTTTGATTTTATTAACATTTAGTACTCCATGCATTTGCCGACATTTTGATGTGACGGGGAATCTTTTTTTTGCATAGTGAAATTTGGGGAAGAATTTGGGCTAAAAAGGGCTTGGATCTAGGCCAGTTGGCAGTTGCCCAGCCCAAACTGCCGTGCCAGTAGTTGATTTGAACGCGAGCTTGGACCGGGCTTGCCCAGGAGACCGAGAGATGGTCTGGTCCATGGATTGAAAGGAATTTAATGGGGTCTATCTTAATGTGGATTTTAGGGCCTATCGTAATGTGGGTTTTGAAAGAAAATGTAACGTCCTAGATGTTAATGAACAATTAAAATTCTAATGATGATCATTAACATGCATAATAATCTAGTGTCATGGCATAAATGCATTTTATGTTTCAAGTATAACATTTTCATGTTGCATATGTCAAGTTTATTGTTTCATGAGATAGTGTTAATAAATCCAATTTTCATTGAATTAATAAATCAACTTTTGTAAATAAAAGTTTTGTAATTCTTGCTCCATGTTTTGGTGTGATGAGTAAACTTTTATTTTGTGCTAATAATTGTGTTAATGGAACCATGTTTATCTCTAATTAATTACCAAATTAATGAAATAACAAAATAATAAAAGGATAAAAAAACTAAATTCCCATGTATAGTCTTGCCCCTTTTTGGATAACTCAAAATCTAAGCAAAATTTTGTGGTGAGTCCATAAACAAAGTTGTAGCTCTTGTTCAGAGGTACAACTTTGGTGTTTTGAGTTTTCAAAGTTTCAATGCAAAATTTTGAATAAATTTGAAAAGATACAAATCCTAAATTTGAATTTCAAACTCAAATTCAAAAAGTAGGCATAATTGGGTGATAGCCCAATTATGAAAGTTGTAGATCTTCAAAAGTTGCACATTTTCTCTTTTTACAGATTTTTAAGTTTTATTCAAAAATTTAAAGTAATTTTGAATTTTCTGAAACCCTAAAAGTGCTCCCATTTGAATTTGATTTCAAATTTCAAAAACTATTCAAAATCTGAGTTTGGTTCAAAAACCAAAGTTGTAGAGCTTCAAATTTGGAACAACTTCTATATTGGAAATTTTTTGAGTTTCAATACAAATTTGAAAGTAATTTTGTAATTTTCGAAAAAGATCAAATTTTGGGGGAGCTACAGTCCCCCGCGGGTTTCTCCTCTGCCTGCCTGCTCGCCATCGCCGCCGTGATCATTTTTGCCGCCTCCTCGCACGGGGACATGCAGCTGCCTCCGTGTCCAAGCCGAGCAGGTGCTCGCAACGCCCGGAAGCGCCCGGTCTTGACTTCAAAAGACCGAGCTGGCCATTTCCAAATTCTCCTTTCCTCTATCACCTTTGCCACCGCCGCAGCACCTCATCGCCGAATTCATCCCCATCGCTCATTCTTTGCCTAATTCCCCGTGCACACAAGCTCGCCTCATCATTGCACCTTTGTTCAACCCGCCTGCTTCACCTCTCCTCTCCTAACGCCACCACGCGTGCTCTTTTCGCCACGACGGCTCTCCATGGCCGCCGAGCTCGCCTCGCGCGTGGCCGGGCTACTACCAGCCATGCCAGACCAAGCTAACCTCACCACCGTGTTCCCCTACCCACACTGCTCCTCCCACGCTCACTCTCTTGGTCCTCGTTGGCCACCATGGCCTGCAGCGCTGCTGTCGCAGGCAAGATCACCGCGGCCACTGCGGGTGCGCGTGGCCAGGAGGCTGCGAGCCACCTCTGGTGGAGCCGCTGCGACCCATGGATTTCCGCAGGCCTAGGGATGCCGAGCTGCCACTCCATCACCGCCGGCAGTCCTCAGGTCGGCCTGAGCCAGTAGGAACCGGTCGCCTCCTCTGCTCCCTGCCTTGAAGAAGAAGGAGGACCTCGGGGTGAGAATACGAGTTTTCCCCAGGTTGATTTCTGAATTTTGTGACTCATAGGAATAGTGCCTCAAGACTGCGAGTTGATTTGAAGAAAACCGAGGGTCTTTTTTGTAAAACGGCCAGGTCACGCCTGGGCAGGCTGCGCTGGGCCAGCCTGTCGCGCTGCTAGGCCGCACGCGCACCTCCGTGCTGCTGGGCTGCGCCTGCTCGCGCTGTTGGGCCGAGCTGGGCCATTTTGAGTCCGGTTTCTTCTTTTTCTTTTCTTAGTGTTTTATTAATTCTTAAAAGTACTGATATTTGTTATTTTCATAACTAATTATGGAAGCATGCTAGAATTATAAAAATATATGTGTAGCCTTTTCATGATGTGCTATTTCATGGAAAAATATGAAATGATAATTTTCAGTACTTTTACCATGCTTGAAAATTAGCTCAATTAATTGATGAACGCTAGTTCCATGAATTTTAGTGATTAAAATAAGTATCCAAAAATCTTGAAACTTTGTGAGTATGCTTTGCATGGTAAGATATACCTTCACAAAAATATTGGTACTATTTTGATAACTTTTAATTATATACTTTATTTTATGTTTTTTTATTATTTAATAAATGCTTATATGATTAGAATAAATCATAATTTAGGCTTGGTGTGATTTTGGGATTGAGTGATGACCTTGGGTCATTAACATGTAAAGACCCTTGACACTTTAATTAATTATTTGAGTTGATGATTAACTTGTTAACTAAAGAATTATTGATAGGTGATTAATATAATAAGCATAGGTCATTAGTAGTAAATGATTTGTTTGTGTTAATGTTTAATGGCTTTATGAAAATATCACTTATTTTTAGATGCAACCTCTTGGGTAAAAGTTAAGTTAAGTAGTTTTCTTAACAATGTCTTAATGAAAATAATGTTGTTTAATAATTCTGTTGAATTGCAACTGTACTGCGAAGGAAAGTTGTATTCAAGTAGAAAACTAATGTTTATCCTTTTCTAAATGTCTCTTGTATGCTATGCCTTGTTTATCATCATGCATCATGGCATGCATTCCATCATACTAAACCTCGCATCATTTATATATGCGTAGTTTATACGAAAATGTTTTGGATCGTGTCGATCAAACTTCGGAGAAGGGGATCCACCCGTGGTGTTGGCGTCAAACTTGACTTCTACAAGAACTAACCACCGCTGCAACGCAGGCAAGCCCCGGACATATAACCACTCTTTCTATTTTATAAATATTTTATTACACTTAAAATCTTGTGTAATGTGCATTAAGCTAATAGGAGTTGGTTGAAACCATTGCTGTATGATTATCTTGATCTAACATTTATATCCAGATGATATCCCACAAGTATATGTAAGTCGATCTCTTATGCTTAGTAATGCTTAGACTTCGGTAGAAGTCGAATAATGTTTTCTTTGATCGCAAGAACATGTTTATTCCTTGCTTCTCCTGACCTAATGACAGGTCATGAGAGCATGTGGAAATGAATATGAGAATGAACTTGAGACCAGACGGGGCATGAGAATCATCTTTGGTGGTTGGTCCCGTCTGTGTCGGTTAAGGACCGTCCGTTGTTGGCCCTCGAGTCAAGGAGTTTTTAATAGTACTAGCCACGTACCCATGTTGGGTAAGCCTTACTTCGGCTATTCCATCACGAGAACGTCTAACCACGTACTAGGAGTGGAGAGATGGTGGGAGTAGTGTGTACCCTCGTGGCCAAGGGCTAGAGTAGAGGAGTACTGTGCTCTCGAGTGGCGCTGGACACGTTCTGGTCTAAAAATTGTCAGGTAGGAAGCCCCAGCTGAGTAAATCAAGCGGTTTGAATTGTCATTACTCTACGAGAAAGGAGTCTTGACCTTGCACCAACATCGTAGCAACAACTGAAACATGGTTACTGTTGGACTTGAGATGGAAAAGAAGTGAATAACAAGTGTGATGCTTATATTTAGGATTGAGATAGATATAGGTGCAAAAGTTGGTTATAATTAGGCTATACTAAAACTGGAGCCAATACTTAATTAAAAGTCTGAAAGTAAGGATCCACTGGTAGTAATCTTTTCTGCAAAACTTCTCTTTTCTAGCTTCACTACTTCCCTTAAGCCAGCATATCCTTGGAGTCTTTTCTTTTCGTTGGGTAAGTCTTGCAGAGTACAATTGAGTACTCAGGATTTGTTAACCCCTGTTGTAGGTGCTGACTGTTGCTGCTCATCAAGTCATGTCGGTGGGCTCGACATGAGTTGGTTGTCTTCCCATGATTTAGGTGTTCTGCTTAAATTGTCTTCTGTAGTTATACTCGACTTCTGCAATTAAGTTAAGTTTATAAAAAGTTAACTCATTCATGATTCGTGAATTTATTGTTGTTATTATTTCGCACTCTGATGTAAAATTTTGTGTCAAATGTTGTAATGTCGTAGTTATTCCTTTGTTGATCCTGGTATGAGTTGTCAAACGTAGTTGAATCGGGGTCCTGCGAGGGCACCTAATAGATCTTCTTAAGTTATCTGATGTACATGAAGAGCCGTCAGAGGTCTTCCGGACAATAACAGGTGCATGTGGGTCATATAATTTAGGAGGTTCTGCTACATAAAACGGTCTAACTGATATCTCTTGCGCGAGTCTAGTTTCCTCTATTAATTATATAAATTTATAGATATGTATATTTTCAACTCTTAAAATTGTCCGGTTTACCTTTCCAAGTAGTTTAAAAAATAAATTTGGCTGATATGGCATCATGTAGGACTTTTACGATAGTTTAAAAAAGCCAATTAAAATTTATAAAAAGAATTGTACAAATATTTTTTTTAAAAAAAATATCCAGATACTTTTTGTAGAATAAATATGATTTTTAAAAATAACTAATACTTGATCCCATATTAGATTTTTTTTTTTACTTTAAAAATATGAAATCAATTTCATAATTTTTTCTAAAATAATGATGTACCTTTTTATCACGGGGATATAAAAATTTAACTCAAGATTTGGCCACACCATCAAGCCGTGTCTACACCCTTGTTGTTGAGGAGGCGTATTATGATCTAGAGCCAAAGTTCAAGTCCGACAGTAATATTATGATTATACAGGTGGTACAAACCTTTCTAAAGCACTATATATATATATATATATATATATATATATATATATACTTGGCCAATGAGTGATTATATATATATATATATATATATATATATATATATATATATATATATATATATATATATATATATATATATATATATATATATATATATAGTAGAGAAAATTTCACACAAACTCCTATGGGGATCAGACAAGAATCACTTCTCTATTTACACCGAGCTAAGAGTTAAAAAAACTCGCCCCAAATGGCTTCCTATTCAATCCCCCACTTGAATCACTTCACACTTGCTCTCCATCCCACCCCCACCAAAATCACTCAATCAAAGAATCAGAGAACTGTAGATAAGAATTAGGGAGTAGAGCTCTACCAAACATGCTCTAATTGCTCAACTCAAGTCTAACCACACTCACAAGAATCTCTAATCCAAAGCAAGTGTGAGTAGAGAAGGTGAGAAAGTGAGAGTAATGGCTATTTTTCATGTGGTTGTTAAGAGAGTAATGAAAAGAGAGAGGATAGGGGTATAAATACCCTTACTCTCTCAACTAGTCATTATGGCTGCTGGTGAGACAATAACTGAAAATACCGGTTCACATCGAAATTTTTGATCTTGAGAAGATTAGCATATATGAATTAGGAACAACACACACTACACATGAAAGATGACAGTTATAGAAAATTCTGGTCCACATAGGATTTTTCGTTTAGGAAGAATCAATTCAACCACAACTCTTATAGTTTGAAAATTACGTCAGAATTTCTAGCCTTGAAGCAATTAGCACACTAAGGGGTGTGGCTCAAGGTAAATTCTATGGTGTCTATAATTTTATTAGGCTTCTTTGAGTGCATGAACACCAGAAAATCACTTAGCAATGACCTTCTTAATAGTACATTTCCTAAAGTCCATCGAAGATAAATGAATGATAAAAAGATCAAACTTTTATTCTTGTCCATCGTTGCCGGCCATAACGTTCATCCTTGGAAGATTCTTTTGGGGGGCGGGGTTTCACCATTTGTCATCTACATCTTTCTATAAGACGAATCATTAATTAAAATACTTTATAAATCTTGTTAGTTCTTTATTTGCATTATGATTAATTCATGAAAACCTATGATGGGTTAGATGCATTTTCAGCACTACCGTGGTTCAGATGATTTGTTCCTATAGAATAGAATCTGAAATTTATGTGTAATATAATCTTTCAAAAGCAGATGTCGATGCCATAATTCTTGGCTTGACCAGCTTCTGTGATTATTTTTCTTTGACTACTTGAAAAAAAAGAACTTTGTGTCATCCCCTTACCCTACTTGGAGGAATGTGCTCGACACACCGGGTTCCACTCACGTCTTTGTTTACTGCAAACGTCGCAGCACTATCAGGGCAACGAATGAGCCCTTCAAACATCCTGCAATCCCAGGGGACAAGCTGTGAATCTTGCGGATTCGCAGGAGAGAAAGAGCACGGCACAGCGCCTAGGAAGCTGGGATCAACGGAGTTAGGAGATGGCAGGCGCCGCAGGAACGGAAGCATGGTTGCCGTACGTCACCACGGTGGCGTCCTGCGCCGTCGGCGTCTTCTTCCTGCTCTACTTCTACGCGCCACACTGGGCGGTCAGGGGCGTGCCGGGGCCGCCGGCGTTGCCCATCGTGGGGCACCTCCCGCTGCTCGCCCGCCACGGGCCTGACGTCTTCGGCCTCCTCGGCAAGAAATATGGTCCGATCTTCAGGTGGCAAAAGGCCACAACGATTCGATCGTGTTCTTGATCTTGCGGAATCGAGTGTTCTTTTTCAGCACTTCTCTTTGATTTCAGTTTGTTTTCATCTGTTTGGAAGTAGGATTCGCGTGCAAATGAGGTTTAGCCATGGCTGCAGGTTCCATTTGGGGAGGCAGCCTCTGGTAATCGTCGCTGACCCGGAGCTCTCCATTCTTTGTTTTTTTCGTCAAGAAGAAAACGAAAATGCCTGGCTCCATCCATGCAACACGGCGGTGGTGTGATCGAGTCGTCTGCGGAAACTGAGAAGGAGGCGTGGGGAGGTGGAGGAGCCGGGGTAGCTGCGGCCATGGTGACTGCCGCGACCGGGGGGACACACAAATGTGACGGGAAACTGCTTCAACGGCATCGCACGTGGGGGCGCACGCGCGCTCCCCTGTACAAGTTTGCAACTGTCCGTGTGTGTCTCCGAACACGTCGTCAACATCGAGCGAGACGATCCAGTTGGACATGGTAGTAATGGCACATGGAAATGGAAAGCATTCGCGAGGTACTTGATTACGAAGCTGATATAGGGTCTGTTTGGCACGGCTAGAACGGTTTCGAGACGAAGCAGGGAGAAACGATTCTTTTTTACACTACAAGGATGAATCGGCTCAAACCTGATTTCGCACGAGAAACGGCACCCTAGCCCGGTGAAGCCAAAGCTTCCACGCCCATGACACCCTAGCAGTATTCTCGTAGAAAATAAAACAAGAAATACAATAGGAATACCAGTATACATATTTTGTCCGTGTTCCTATAGAAAAATAAAACAAAAAACACAATAGGATACAAGTATACATACTTCGGTTGTTTTCCCATACAAAAAAATAAAACAAAAAATACAATAGGAATACAAAGATACATATATTTCAGCCTTTTCACGTAGAAAATAAAACAAGAAATACAACAGGAATATTAGTATACATAATTCGCCCTTGTTGTAAATGCTTTATTTAGCCCCATAGCAACTCAAGAAAACCTCATATATATCAAGGGCATTTTGGTCTTTTCTACCACATTCACCTCTATTTAGAATTTGAACCAATCCAAACAGCCAAACAGTTTTAACAAATAATTCTGTTTCTCAAAGAAACATTTATCTAGAGAACTTAAAACTAAAATGTTTCTCCTAGAATCTAGATCACTACCAAAAAGACCCATAATGTTGGATACAACGTATTTTGGGAAGTATATATATCACCCATCAGAAAGCTTTAATAAACAAACAAAACCTTGCTTGACACGAGTCCAAAACAAATTTATGTTGGCTACTAATTCATTTAAAAAAAAATGATAAAAGCGACTCCTTACTAAAGAAGCCAAAAATAATTGGAGCTGAGTTGGTGAAAAGTAGTCATTATTCATAGACGAAGCCAGTTTTGTAGAGAGAAAAGTGGCTTACACGTCTTGTGTTAGAATTTCTTCAGTCAATTGAATTTTATATTAAAAACTTATAAAAAAAAAGAGAGGAAAATTCGTGCATCCAAGCAAAAAAAATATTTTGCTGTACTTTTGACATTCAAATCCCTCTATTTCAAATTTAAGTTGTTCTAGATTTTCTCAGGTGGCGACGCTCATACAACTTAAATTTAACATGTACAAATCATGGTCTGAGGTGGGTGGCGACGCTCATACAACTTAAATTTAACATGTACAGATCATGATCTAAGGTGGGTGGCGACGCTGAATATACCGAGGTGCTTCTCTCGAAGAATAAATTTGTCTCGTGAATTATTGAAGACTTGTGTAATTTGTTTTATTAGTACTATCCGAATACTCCCATGTGACACCTTCAACTTTAGCCTCTGAATTTAAACGCCACCTTACTTTTAGTATCACCTTTGAAATATGATGTTTCTTCCATTCGAATCAATAAAAGGTGATAGCAGGAAACTTCCCAACCACACGGTTTCAGCAAGGAATACCACTGCAGTGCCGCACATTACTTTTACTTTGCGCTTGCGCCTTTGTTATCTTCATTCTGGGATATCATGTTCTAGTGAAATAAAAAGATAAAAGAAGGACCCCGCTGCAAAAAAAAAAATTGTTTTTCTATTAACTAGATAGAGTATCCACGCAGTTGCTTGGTTTGGAAGGGAATGTTTGCTTAATGTTTAATGGTAAGTACAGGTGTAGGGCCATTTGTCAGGCCATAATTAGGTATTGTTGGCAGATTATGAGGTTAGCACGAACAAAGTACGGACTGCGAGGATGAGTGCTTCAAAGTTCCAATAAAAATTCAGTCTGGCCACCAGCTGGAGTCCTAAACTAATCCTCTCCAAAAAAAAAAAGACAATGCAGTTTGGTGGTGAGCTAGAGCTCAGATCTCTACTACTCTCACTTGTTCTGGGTCATCGACTCATGACTCATTGTGGGTTCCACATGCCAATTTGGAAACTGTGGAGCAGACGAAGCATTAACAATGAAATTGTTGTGTCCTAATCTACGCACACATGACGAGGAGTTTGTTGTCGCCACATGTTTATCTAAAAAGTCGTAGTGCAAGAAAAAATTGTAATGCAATTTGCTTGTATATCCAGAAAATTTAGTTGTTCTAGTTTTCGTTCTCAGTGTTGACTTCCAACGAACTGAACCACTGATTGAACAGGATATAGTACAACTCCTGCTAATTCTTCAAATAAAGGTTTAGAAGCTGATGATGCATTTCTGTTTTTAATATCAATGCTGGGGATGGCCACCTTGCTGGAGAACAGCTCCCACTCCTTTGGCTAAAGCATCAGTCTCAATCACAAATTGTTGTGAAAAGTCAGGTAACTGAAGAACAGAGGCAGATGTCAAAGCTTGTTTCAATAACTGAAAGGCATTCTCATGAATAGATGTCCACTGAAAGATATGGCCCCTTTGTTTAATAACTCAGTTAGAGGCTTGGCTATAATGCCAAAATACTTCACAAATTTCTTATAGTATCCTGCTAAGCCCAAAAAACCTCTCACATCTTTGACATTAGTTGGAGTAGGCCAGCTTTGAACATCAGATATTTTCTTGGGGTCAGTAGCCATACCAGCTGCACTAATGATATGGCACAGGTAAGTCAACTATTGTTGAGCAAAAGAACATTTGCTAAGCTTGATTTTGATTTGATGTTCTTTGAGTAATTAAAACACTACTGCCAATAGCTCTAGAGGATGTTCCCAAGTAGCAGTGTAGATCAAAATATCATCTATAAACACAACCACACCTTTCCTCAATAAAGGAGCCAGAATATGATTCATAGCCTGTTGGAATGTAGCAGGTCCACCAGTTACTCCATAAGGCATGACTGTGTACTCATAATGGTCATGGTGAGTTTGAAATGCTGTTTTGTACTAATCAGCTTCTTCCATGAGGATTTGGTGATATCCAGCAGTCATATCTAAGGAGGTGAACCACTGTGCACCAGAGAGCTCATCCAGAATCTCATCAATGACTGCTAAAGGAAATTTGTTTTTGACAGTAAGAGCACTAAGCTTTCTATAATCCACACATAGATGCCAGTCTCCTGTCTTCTTCTTGACTAACAAAATAGGGGATGCAAAAGGACTAGTTTTCTCCTTAATCAAGCCATTGTTTAACAATTCTCTGCCTTGAGTTTCAATTTCGTCCTTCTGTGCAGGATTGTATCTATATGGTCTGAGTCTAAAAGGTTGAGCACCAGGGATCAGGGGTATAGCATGGTTGATATGTCTCTTTGGTGGTAAGCCAGTGAATTTTGCAAAGATGTCTTGGTACTGAGTGATCAACTCATGGAGTTTAGAAATGTGGTGAGGCTCTAGTTGAAATAGTTCCTAGATACCCCACAATTGATTATCACTTTGTAGCTATAGAACTTCTGTTGCTGTGATAATAGGACAAGAAGATAAATCAGGTTGCAGCCCAAACAACTGGATTTTCTAGTCCTGATGGATGAATGATAGCCATTTCTCCTTTCAGTCGACCTCCATAAGACTGTTTTGCTGGAGCCGGTCAATACCCAATATGACATCATAAGACTGCAATAGTAGAATTTTCAGCTGAGAAAGCATGACCTTGAATGTTCACAGGACAATTAGCAAGTTCATGAGTGCACATTAATATTGTGTCATTGGCCACTCTTATCTGAACTGGCTTTGGAAGTGGAGACCAATTAGGCAGCATAGAAGCAAGATTGTGGCTGACAAAACTGCATGAGCTGCCAGAATCAATAAGAAGCACCACAGTATACATGTTAATTTTGCCTTCCATCAACACAGATTGAACACAAGCAATACCTTGAACAGCTGCAAGAGATAATTCCATTAAATCTTCCCCAGAATCAGTATTGAGTCGAGCAATTTCATTTGACGAGGGATCTTTATCATCAGATAATAGCTGCCACAATTATTCCACAAGATTCAAGGATATAGTGCTAGAACACTAATGACCACGACTCCACTTAGCTCCACACTTGAAACATAAATCCTTTGGCTCTTCTATACTGCTTGATATTGTGAAGCTTTTCTTCCACGCCAGCTTGTTTGGGGACCTCCACTTGTTTAGTGTTGGCAGTAGCAGGAGTAGATAGCACGTCTTGGAGGAGACCATCTGGTGAAAGAATGTTTGGTCCCTGAACCTCCATCTTGACGCTTGGTGTCCTTGGAAGGTACTTCAGTCAGCACCTCTTCCTGCAATAAAGCCAGAGAGCAAGCAGCATCCAAACTTGTCAAACGGTGTACAAGAACAACAGAACGAATTGCATCCTGTAAACCATCTATAAATCTGCTAATGATCACATGAGGGCTGAAGTTGGGGTCATGGGCCAAAATTTGGTGGATAAGATCATCAAAATGCTCAATATAAAGAAAAACAGTGGATGTTTGTTTGAGCCTGAAGAATTGACGGTTTAGATGACTTTGCTGGTCTCTCTCAAAATGGCTACATATGGTTGCACGTTGGAGAATAGTTTCAACAGATTGAGACCAAAAGGCAGCTGGCAATTTTGACCCATTTGTTAGGATGGATAGAGTAGACATCAAAATAGGATTCACACTATTTTTGCCAGAGCTTAGGATTTTTGCCATCGAATTTGGGGAAATCGAATTGAGGTATAGTGTAGAATGGAATAGAATGGGGAGAATCACCGCACACCCTATGTGGGTGGGGAGCCTTTCATATATATAGCCAATAGGCATACATGGAAGTTACATACATGGGAAGTTATTCCCTGTACAAGGAAACAATCCTAGGCTATACATAGAAGCAATCCTAGGCTATATATGGCAACTAGCCTATGTAGGGGATTACAATCAATCACTAATTAGACCGGATATATACATATCCTAATACCCGCCCGCAGTCGTAGCAGAAGCATCACGAACGCACAGACTGGTTCGGAAGTCAGTGAAGAGCTGGACAGGCAGACCCTTGGTCATGATATCGGCAAACTGATGCTCGGAGGGAACATGGAGAACTCGGAACTGTCCCAGAGCGACCTTCTCGCGAACGAAGTGGATGTCGATCTCGATGTGCTTCGTGCGGCGGTGGTGGACAGGGTTGGCAGCCATGTAGACGGCGCTCACGTTGTCATAGTAGACAACAGTCGCGAGCGGGATGGAGATGTGGAGCTCCTGGAGTAGCTGACGCAGCCAGCAGCACTCAGCAACCACATGGGCCACTGCACGGTACTCAGCTTCGGCACTGGAGCGAGACACAGTGGTCTGACGCTTGGAAGACCAAGATACCAGGTTGTCGCCGAGGTACACGCAGAAGCTGGAGGTGGAGCGTCGTGTGTCTGGGCAGCCAGCCCAGTCGGCATCAGAGTAGGCCGTGAGCTTATCGACGGCACCGGAGCCCAAGTGAAGACCTGCAGACAGAGAGCCCTTGACGTAGCGCAGGATGCGCTTGATCAGCGCAAGATGCGGCTCGCGAGGGTCGTGCATGAAGAGGCAGACCTGCTGCACAGCATAGGCCAGGTCTGGCCTCGTCAGAGTGAGGTACTGGAGGGCTCCAGCGAGGCTCCGGTACTCCGAGGGGTTGGCGACGGGAGCGCCCTCGGAGGAGGACAGCTTGGTCCGGGCATCCACCGGAGTAGCTGTCGGGTGGCATTCAGACATGCCAGCGCGCTGGAGAAGCTCAACGGCATACTGCCGTTGGGACAGGAACATGCCACTGTTGTCCCGCGTCACCGAGATGCCGAGGAAGTGTTGGAGGTCACCAAGGTCCGTCATGGCGAACTCCGAGGAGAGTCGGGAGGCGACGTGCTGGAGAAGAGCCGGTGACGACGCGGTAACGATGATGTCATCAACGTAGAGGAGGAGATAGGCCATGTCATCTCCAGCCTTGTAGACGAACAGGGAGGCATCCGACTTGGATGTGGTGAAGCCGATGCTGCTGATAAAGGCAGAGAAGCGCTGGTTCCAAGCTCGCGGCACCTGTTTAAGTCCATACAGGGACTTCTGCAGCAAACATACAGAGTTAGGGGCAGCAGGGTCGATGAAGCCTTTTGGCTGCTCGTAGTAGACCGTCTCCTCGAGGTTGCCGTGGAGGAAGGCATTCTTCACGTCGAGTTGGCGTATGGGCCAATCCCGGGACGCAGCAATGCTAAGGACGGTGCGGATCGTGGCCGGCTTGACAACCGGACTGAAGGTCTCGTCGTAGTCAACGCTGGCCTCCTAGGAGAAGCCACAGACGACCCAACGCACCTTGTGTCGGGCGAGGGAGCCGTCGGAGTGAAGTTTGTGTTTGAACAGCCACTTCCCAGTGACAATGTTAGCACCAGGGGGCCGAGGGACAAGACGCCAAGTGTCGTTGTCGATCAGCGCCTTGTACTCGTCGGCCATCGCAGCGCGCCAGTTGGGGTCGGCGAGGGCACTGCGATAGTTCGCCGGGACAGGTGAGGCGACAGAGGCGGAGAAGCCGTAGCGCTGGACGGTGCGCAGGGATCCGGTCTATGATCGCGTCACAGGCCGGGTCGCTGGAGCAGCAGGGGGCTGGACCACTGGGGCTGCAGATGGCGGTGCAGAGGCCACTGGTGGCGCCAGGGGAGCCACTGAAGCAGCCGCAGGGGCCACGACCTCGGTGGCCGGTGCAGCAGCCGTAGGAGCCGCCTCCGGCGCTGCAAGAGACCGGGCACGGCGAGTGAAGACGATGCCGAAGCGCTGGCTCCCCGGCTGTGGTCCGCCGGCTGGAGGAGCGGCTGGCGGCTGTTGCCCGCCCACAGGTGGAGCAGCCGAAGTGTGCCCGCCTGTAGAGGCAGCCAGAGGGCCTAGCTGGATGATAGCTGGGTCCAGGAGCGCCGGGGGGGATCCTCGCTGGTGTCAGGGAGCAACGGAGTGCTCACTGTCGTCGGTGAGGAAGAAAGTCCCTGCATCAGAAATTCAAGTGAGGACGGCACGGAGGCCGCCGATGGTGCTGCCGCGAATGGGAACACTGACTCGTCGAAAATGACATGGCGGGAGATGATAATCCGGCGAGTGTGCATGTCGAAACAGCGGTAGCCCTTGTGGGAGGATGGATATCCGAGGAAAACACAAGGGGCAGAGCGAGGAGCGAGTTTGTGCGGGGAGGTGGCGGTAAGGTTTGGGTAGCAAAGGCACCCGAAGACACGTAGGGAGGAGTAATCTGGGAGGGTGCCGTGGAGGAGTTGGTGGGGTATATGGTGGTGGATGGAAGAGGGATGCCGATTTAGGAGGAGGGTGGCTGTGGTGAGGGCCTCAGCCCAGTAGGGAGGAGGCATGGACGCATGGAGGAGCATGGTGCGGATGGTGTTGTTGATTGTGCGGAGTATGCGTTCGGCCTTGCCATTTTGTGGGGAGGTATAAGGGCAGGAGAGGCGGAGTGTAGTGCCCTGGCTGGCGAGGAAAGTGGTGGTGGCGTGGTTAACGAACTCGGTGCCATTATCTGCTTGGAGGGATTTGGGTGTGGTGCCAAATTGTGTTTGAGCGTACGCAATGAACTCGACAATGTGGCGGTGCACCTCAGATTTGTGGCGAAGCGGAAAAGTCCAGCAGTAATGGGAAAAATCATCGAGTAAAACAAGATAATATTTAAACCCGGAGTTGCTAAGCACGAGAGATGTCCACACATCACAATGCAATAAAGCAAATGGAGCAGTCGTTACAGAGGTGGAATGAGTAAACGGGAGTCGCACGTGCTTGCCAAGTTGACAGGCATGGCAGAGGCAAGGCGAACGCTTATTGTAGGAAATGGCTGACATGCTCCGTAGGGTGGCGAGGCTAGATGGACCGGAGTGGCCAAGGCGGTGATGCCATAGGGACGACGTGGTGGCGAGGCTGCAGGAGGGAGGTGGTGTGGAGGGGAAGGTGTAGAGGTCGCCACCACTATTGCAGCGAAAAGTCACGCGCCCTGTCTGCGGATCCTTGACAGAAAAGCCACAAGAGTCAAATTCAACGGAACAAGCATTGTCACGGGTGAATTGACGAACAAAAAGAAGGTTGCATACAAGAGCAGGGGCAACCAAAACATCGTTAAGATGAAAAGTAGAGTGCTGAGAGGATAATCTGGATGGGCCACGGCAGGTGATGGGAATGGTGTTGCCATTGCCCACCGTGATTCCAGAAGGAGGGGGAGGAAGACGGGACAGAAGTATACCATCTGAGGATGACATGTGGGCTGTGGCACCGGTGTCGAGGACCCAGGGGGAAGACCCCTGAAGCGACATCTGGTTCAGAGCGGCGATGAGGCCGGCCTGATCCCAGCCGCCCTGCTGCTGAGGTGGAGCGGGGGTCAGAGCACCGGAGAACTGGGAGGGGGCGAAGGCAGTGTGAGCCTGGGCCGGGGGTGGAGCCCCAAGGACGCCAGGGACGGCCCACGCTGGTGGACGCCACGGCTGCTGGTGTGCCCCGGCGGTCTAGGGGGGGTAGCAGAACCAGGGAGCCGCCGGTGGTGCAGCAGACTTGGGGGTGCCGCCCTTGCCCTTCTTCTAGCGGCCATTACCGCCGCCCTTCCCACCGCCGCCGCTGCTAGAACCGCCTCCGGAGCCGCCTTGATGACCGCCCTGATGACCGGCGATGAAGCCGCCGCCGGTGGTGTTGGAGACAGTGCGGCAGCCAGTGCCGCACGCGGCGTGGAACGCCGTCTGGGCCGCCACCGTGCCCTCGTTGGCGAGGCGGAGTTCCTTTAGAACGAGCTTCTCGCGGGTGGTGGCGAAGTCCGGCAGCGGGTGCGAATCGGCGATGTCGGCGGTGCTGGCGAAGCGGGGATTGAGGCCGCGCAGGAAGTTGAGGACGAGCTCCGAGTCGGAGATGACGCGGCCGACATCGCGGAGCGAGTCAGCGGTGGCCTTCATCCTTTGGGCGTAGTCGTTGACGGAGGAGTCGCCCTAGGTCATAGAGTAGAACTCGTGACCCAGGAAGATGGCACGCGGGGCCTTGTTGGCCTCGAAGAGGCGCCTGATGGCGACCCAGAGCTCGCGCGTAGTCTGATTCGGCGCCGCCGCCAGGCCGATGACATCCGGCCCGACAGAGCCGAGAAGCCAACTGCGAACGCAAGCGTCGGCGATGCCCCAGGCAGGATCAGCGGTGCCAACCTCCTCCGTGATGTGAGGGAGGAGACCGAATTTCCCGCAGAGAGAGGTGAAGAACGATTCCCACTGATTGAAGTTGGGCTTCATCAGTTCGAGGGTCACCGGGACGTGGTTTTTGACGTTGATCGTTGCATAGGGAGCGACGAAGAGAGCAGGAGCAGAGGCGCCCATGTTGTTCGAGGTGCTGGAGGAGGAGGTGGAGCTTGTGGCAGAAGCGGTCGACATGGCGACCTGGGTGGGAGGGGGCAGCACAGCAGGTGATGCGGTGGGAGAGAGGAGGATCGATTAAGCTGATACCATGTAGAATGGAATAGAATGGGGAGAATCACCGCACACCCTATGTGGGTGGGGAGCCTTTCATATATATAGCCAATAGGCATACATGGAAGTTACATACATGGGAAGTTATTCCCTGTACAAGGAAACAATCCTAGGCTATACATAGAAGCAATCCTAGGCTATAATGGCAACTAGCCTATGTAGGGGATTACAATCAATCTCTAATTAGACCGGATATATACATATCCTAATATATAGCCTTGGACAAATCAATCGGCATCTGAGACTCCAACCGAACAACTGGAGGATGAGCAGTATTGTTTGCACCTTTGACTGAGTAGGCATGAAGGTGGTAACCACCCCATGAACAATTCCCCGATGACTGCTTTCATCGCCGGCGCCACAAGGCAGTACGATAGCTGATGAAGTCGCAACATGAGGAGGAGCCGCAGACTTCATCACATCGATCTCCTCGGTGTCGAAGACACGCATCGCCGCATCAGATGTCGCCGGGCGTGTCGCGAGCGCATCCACCTTGAGCTGAAGGTTGATGACCGATTGATGAAGCTCGTCCACCTTGGCGTCAATCTTCGGCCGCTAGACGCCCACATTATGGAGCGTCGTGAGGTTGTCGTCGAGTGTGTGCTGGATCGAAGAGTTCTGAGCTTGTAACGCCTTCATCATCTGGGCCAAGTTATTGAGTTGCGTCTCCATCGTGCCGATGCGCTTCTGATCTCAGGTCTGGTACTGAGGTCGAAGGAGATAATCCGGTACCGCCGCCAAGATGGATCTGGTAGAGATGCACACGAGCAAAGACGAAATCAAAGAGGAAACAAACTTGTCTAGAAACGATTGCCGACCAACAAAACCTCGGCACGGACCTCTGGATCTTCGCGATCAACACCATAGGGGCGAATCACAGAAGAGAGCCTGCCGTCGGGGATTACAAGTCCAGATCAAGGCCATAGAATCAAGAGCGAGTACACACCTAAGGACGACAACGAGATCACCACTGCCGCTGTGCCCGCGGATCGAGTGACCTCCGATACCAAATGTTACGATCTCACTTCACCATGTTTGCGATTAACAAAACAACGGAGTAGAGTATAGTGGATAGTGTGATTATAGAGTGTTGCTCGACACCGCCGCCGCGAGCACTGCTCGATGCCGCCGCCTCTGGCACAGCTGGCCAATTCAGTTTACTCCGTTCTACCCTTCCCCTTTCTCATCTACGCCTGGCTAACGTTGCCTGTGGTCAGATTCCTCACGGCTCCCTTTACCTGGGCCAGCCATTCTGGGCCTTGATAATGTGGATTGGGCTTTGATTGTCTTATGGGCCGGTCCATCTTGGCTTTGTCTCCATCGCCCTGGTTTGCTTGATCATCAGCATCATCAGGCTTCTCTTCAGACGTCTCGGGCCTCAGGGTTGCGACAGTAACTAGTGTTGTCTGTCTGGTGGATCCATCTGTCATGTAACTAGTTTTGTCTCTGCTGGAAACTTGGAACCATGGAAGCTATGCTTGCTTTCTATTAATAATATAATAATATTACAACCTATGGATTCTACTGGTTTGGTCATAAATGAATCGGCCCATGGGTTCAAAAAGATCGTTGAAGGATTGGATGGATTTGATTGGGGGTGTAGCAAATCAGTTGAGGTTATATAAGAATTGGACCGACTCCCTAATTGGCAAAGGGTTGGGGCTCGATCCTGATCCATTACCAGACAATAACCCCTCTGGTTTGTGTAAGATAGCCTCAATCCATTTCTTGACCGAGGTAGCAAGTAGCATATCCATCTGGCCAGCGTGGTGCCTATCGGATTCGGATGTCTCCATGTCGGGCTCGGGCCCCATACCCCATTGCCCAACCCTATGTGGTCCTTGTCGTGCAAACACTAAACAGCGACAGGCTCTGACCAGTGTACAGGTGAACTGGCAGCGTCGCACGGTCTACCACACACCCACGCTAGCTGCTACTATTGCGCGAGCAAAAGGCCAGCTCTTACAAAATGCTGACACTTTAGATAGAAGTAGAACTAGCTGTCAAAATGCGCCTGGTGTCATTTTCATTCCTCCTAGGAAAACCGCTGGTTCCGTTTGGGATGAAAGTTGATTGGCTCCACAGCCCATCTTTTTATTCTTACTTTTTTTTATTTGGTTCGTAGAACAGAATAAGTGATCCATCTTCATCTTTTTCCTTACAAGCTAATAATTAATATATGCACGAGGAATGAGTTGATTTCACCTAAATTCTCGGACCATTTTGCTTGAAATTTGGCATTCCACAATTTTTTAAAGTTCACATATAAACCTATCTCAAATTGATAGATGAGAGATAAAAATTGATTTTATAGATCACCATCCTATGTTTATAATTTACAATTCATAACACACTCTTCAACTCGCTCCTCTACGATAGAAATGCATCACATAAACATCTCTCTCGTATAGTCAACAATAATATAAAAATATGTCCCATAATACAACCATAATAGCTTGATTAACATGTGCCTAAATTATGATTATTAAATAAATTCAATTTGAAGGATCCAAAGGCCTTAGAGAACGTTTGGACGTGGGAATCGTTTCCGCTTCTCATGCGGGACGCCTGGATCAGTGCCAAACGTATCACTGCTGATCCGTTTCAAGGCAGAAACTGCTGGAAGCAATTCGTGAGTTTCTCACTAGGTACTTCTGATTACTTAGACAGAAAAAAACATTTAAAAAGGAACTATAAACTCTGAGGTCATGATGCTTACTTCACTTTTTACCCCATGGCCCAGCGGGCCCTTCCCTTTCTACCCCATGGCCCACGGCTGGCAGGTCCTTCCTTTCTACCCCATGGCCAGTGGCCGGTGGACCCTTCTCTTCTTCTCCATGGTCGAAGGTCGGCGAGCCCTTCTCTTCTTCCCAATGGTCAGCAGGCCGCCTCCTTTCCTCATGACCGGCACCTCTTTCTAGGATTCCAGAAGCTGATTGGAATAGTCATCCAAACAACAGAATTTGAATCATGGCCAATTTTACCAAGGCTGATTTGGTATTGAATCCAATTCAATTACATGTCCCTGAATATCTACATCCAAACAGACCCTAAACCACATTTTGCAGGATACAGCAGTTGGACCATGTTACATCGCAGAGTGTTCCAGAATACCATACAGCAATGACAACAGGAAAGCATTTCGTTACCAAGCAAGTTGGGTAGAGCATAGATGGAAAGTGAACACAACAGGAAAAAAATGTTTCATAGTATGGTAAAAAAATGATAGTTGACTACCATCATGTTTAAATACTCATTTTATTGCATAAATTAGTATCATTAGATATAACATAGAATATATTTTCATAGTGTGCTCATTTTATGTCATAAATGTTGTTACTCTTTCCTATAAAGTTAGTCAAACTTAAGATAGTTTGACTTGCATGGATTCTAGGAATTGATTTATTTGGGGACGGAGGGAGTATCTGCTAAAGAATACGAACATTTAAAATTTCAAAGGAAAGTAAATAAAGAAAGAAAGAAATGGGTGCAAGTATCATAGGATGGGAACAGCGGTATACAGTAATCTGTGAGAGGGGGCCTGGTATATAGGATAGATATGAATCAGATCTTCAACCAAGAATTTGAGGAGCATATTAGCATACCATGCATTACCCCAACTTGCTTGGGACAAAAGGCTATGTTGTTGTTGTTGTTGTTGTTGTTGTATTAGCATACCATGCATTATCAAATATCAGTAGATAATATAGAAAAAGAGAAACAAACTCCTATGATGATAGTGGAGCTTATGTGCTTATTGATCATTTGTCAATGATAATAAAGCTACAACCCAATCTAGGTGCTGAAGAACATACAGAAAAACATGAACTGAGTCATGTCAAGCTATTACCAGATATTGCACTGGACTCCATTCTCTTCTTTATCGTACTTTTTACTTCTTGACCCTCAGAACTGACCTTCACATAAAATGATTGTGCCTCATCTGGCAAACAAGAGATTCATGTCTACATGTCTTGGAAATCTCAGAAACTGCCTAGATAAACCAAAAGGGCGCACAGAAATAAATTACTAAAATAAAATATCTAGGATTATCAGTAATGCATGGGTACACTCTAACAAAAGAAAAAGATGATGAAAACAAGTACTCCATCCATTCTCTTTTATAAGGCGCACACGCATATCAAGATGGAAACTTTAAAAATCTTTGACCAATAATTTGGCTAACATTTTTTAATTATTATAATATAAACTTGATATGGTTAGATTTGTAATTAAATATACTATCCAATTATCATAAGTTTATAACTATAAACATGCAATATAAATAATTTGGGAGACCGTGCCATTGTTAAACCACGCCTTATAAAAGAGAATGGAGGGAGTACATCTGACAGGAATAATAGTGTCATGGATAACCTTGCACATACCAATGTAAATATTGAAAGCAATGGAATTGCACGGGAAATTGGTAGATTGATTAGAGGCCAATAGGCAGGGGTACATATATATAGACAAGGAGGACCCCGGGTTGGTTTAAGACCACCGTTGGATCTCCTTGCCTAATATAATAGCAATCAATCTATGATAACCATAAAGGGCCGATAGCCCAAGTGCACATATGCGGCTGTCTAACAAATACTACCATAGATTTATCCATATCTGCATTTGACTTGGAATAGAATTTTTGAGTTTATAAAAAATTGTGGACTTACATATACTCACTCGGTTCCAAATTGTAAGTCATTTTAGCTTTGTCCTAAGTCAAACTTGACTAAATTTGACCAAGTTTAAGGAAAAAATATATTAACATCTACAACATCAAACAAATACATTATCAAGATGTATTTCACGGTGTATCTAATGGACCTTTTGATGTTGTAGATGCTTGTGCTTTTTTCTATAGATCTGGTCAAAGCTAGGGAAGTTTGACTTAGGCCAGTCCAGTGGGAGTTTCATTCACATTTAATGATGTTGGAGTATGTATTAAGCCCATAAGGCTAAGGCCCATGAGGCCCATGTATGGAACCTATATAGCTACCCCTCTAGGGTTAGCCCTAATCAATACAGTAAAAAGATTCCAGCATGGTAATCAGAGCTTAGGTTAGGGTTAGGGTTCCAGCCGCCTCCAGCAGCCATGGCAGAGCCGCCGGCGCCGCCACCGCCTGGCCCGCCGCCGCCGCCCTTCTCCCTCTTCTCTACCTCCCTCCACCCCTCCTCCTCCCCTTCCTGCCTTCAGCAGCTGGCGGCGCCGCCGTATCCGCCCGGTTTTGGCGCCGCCGCCGCTAGGGCTGCCACCATGCGCGCGCGGGAGGACGCCGGTCTGCAGGCCCGCGCGGCTGGGCCCGACGCCGGAGCCGCCGCAGCGACCCGAGCTGCCGCCGTCGCGAGCGCGCGGGAGGAGGACGCCGCCGCCGCCGCGGCCCGCGCTGCCGCCGTCGCGAGCGCACGGGAGGCAGCTGCCGCCGCCCCGCCTCCAGGGAGATCGCCGCCGTCCTGACGGCGGCCGGCCTGGACGCGGAAGGGGCCGACCTGGCCCTCATGGCCGCGCAGGCGGCCGCCGGTGCTGCCACCGCAGCCATTGGCCGCCGCGCCGCCTCCCTGACCGCCGATCCCCGCCTCCCTGACCGCCGATCTGGCTGCGGAGGAGGCCTTCTCGGAGGAGATCGCCGCAGCAGCAGCCACCCCGCCACCGCAAGGGCCGCCCTCAGGGAGGAGGAGCCGCCCGCGGCCACGACTGGAGCGACCCTGCTCGCTGCGGCCCAGGCAGCCGCTGCTCGGGCAGCCCAGGCCGCCGACGCCGAAGTTGCTGCTGCCCGGGAGGCTGCAGCCGCCGCCATGGCGGCTACTGCAGCCCGCACTGCCGTCGCTCGGGCCCTCACAACCCCCGGTCTGGGGATGTACCGGACCAGCCCACCTCCCGGAGCATCTGGATCCGCCTTCTCCAACGCCCTCACCGCTGCCCGGACCGCCCTCGTCGCCCGGCAGGCCCGCGTGCAGGCAGCAGCCGCCGCCTTGGAGCGCGAGCGTGAGGCGGCCGACGCCCTGGGACGCCAGGTTGCCGAGGCGGAGCACTTCCTTGGCGCTCCTGCCTCCCAAGACGCCGGGGACGTCTCCACTGGCTCGATGGCCCACCGCGTGCCCCACAACGCGGCCCTCTGGCACGACCCAGCCGATCCTGCGGTTGTGCAGCTCCACTATCAGGCCGGGGGCGTCCAGAACATCAAGCTCCTCGTCCCGGTCGTCCTCGAGCCCGCGTCGCCGTCCTACGCCCGCTGGCGGGACCTGATGCTGCTCACCCTCCGCCGCTACGCACTCGACGACCATGTCCTCACCGACACCTCGGTCGCGGTGCGGACCCCTGCGTGGCTGCGTCTCGACAGCATCGTCCTCTCCTAGATCGCAGGGACGATCTCCCTCGAACTCCACGACCTCGTCCGCCACACCACCGACGCCCGCCAGGCCTGGCTCGGCCTCGCGCAGCAGTTCCTGGGCAACGCTGAGGCCCGGGCCCTTCGGCTGGACGCAGCCTTCCGCAACTTCGTCCAGGGCGACCTCTCTGTTGGTGAGTACTGTCGCCGGATGAAGGCCATGGCGGACTCCCTCGGCGACCTCGGCTGGCCCGTGGAGGACCGTTTCCTGGTCCTCAACGTCCTTCGCGGGCTCAGCGACCGCTACGCCACCCTCCGGTCGCTGATCACCAGGATGCGGCCGCTGCCGACCTTCCTGGAGATCCGCGACGACCTGGCCCTGGAGGAGCTCACTCAGGGTTTCCAGCCGGGCTCCACCGCCACTTCGGGGACCTCGACTGCACTGGCCGTCACTCAGCCGCGTCCCCCAGCTCCACAGCCGCCGTCTTCTCACGGCTCTCCCTCCCACGGGCCGAGCGGGGGTGGGGGAGGCCGTGGTGGTCGCCGTCGTCGGGGCGGTCGTGGTGGAGGTGGTCGCGGTGATGGTGGGGGCCGTGGGAGTAACACCACCACACCGCCACCACAGGGTGCCCCCTGGCCATCCTTCCACAACCCGTGGTCAGGGCGCATCTCCATGTGGCCGTTCCAGGCCCCCGGTGGTGACCCTCGCTCGTCGGCCTCCTCCCTACTCGCCGGTGCTCCTCCGGGGTTCCAGCCGGGGTCCCAGTACGCTGCTTCTCCGCCTGGGCTCCCTCTGGCGTCTCCGTGGGCAGCACCTTCCGGATGGGACCAGGCGGCCCTGGCGCACTCCTTCAGCACCATGGGCCTGACCCCCCTGTGCAGTGGGTCGCTGACTCCGGGGCCACCTACCACACCACTCCAAACCCCGGTATACTCTCTTCTGCTCATCCCCCTTCTTCCTCTCTTCCTTCGTCCATCATGGTGGCGAATGGTTCGTGCATTCCTGTCACATCTGTGGGTACTGCTGGTACTCATGGCTCCTTTCGTCTTCCTGATGTTCTTGTTGCCCCGTCCATGGTTCACAATCTCCTTTCTATTCGTCGGTTTACAGCTGACAATTCCTGTTCTGTGGAGTTTGACTCTTCTGGTTTTACTGTGAAGGATTTGGCTTCCCGGCGTCCTCTGCTCCGATGTGACAGCACCGGGCCCCTTTACACGCTCTGCTTCCCGGCGTCGGCCTCTTCCTCACCGGCGTCACTTTTGTCAGCTGCCTTCGCCACCACCACTCCTTCCACTACCTGGCACCAGCGTCTCGGTCATCCTGGACGTGATGCCATGATGCAGCTCAGTCGTAGTTCAGACATTCCTTGTACTCGAGCTCACGATGAGCCTTTGTGTCATGCGTGCCAAATGGGCCGACATGTTCGCCTTCCTTTTTCTAGTTCTTCTCATGCGGCTCATTTTTTTGACCTTATCCATTGTGACCTATGGACATCTCCTGTAATCAGTATTTCTGGTTATAAATACTATCTTGTGGTGGTCGATGATTTTTCTCATTACTCTTGGACTTTCCCGCTTCGCTTGAAGTCGGATGCTTTCCCCACCATTCTTCACTTTTTCGCTTGGGTGTCCACTCAGTTCGGCCTCACCATTAAGGCTGTTCAGTGCGACAATGGCCGTGAGTTTGATAACTCCGCCTCGCGCGCTTTCTTCCTCGCTCACGGTGTCCAGCTGCGTATGTCTTGTCCGTACACCTCCTCTCAGAACGGCAAGGCTGAGCGCATGATCCGCACCACCAACGACACCATGCGCACCCTTCTCCTCCAGGCGTCTCTCCCTGCTCGCTTTTGGGCTGAGAGCCTTCACACCTCCACTTACCTTATTAATCGCCTCCCTTCCGCTGCCTGCCCAGCTCCCACCCCACACCACGCTCTTTTCGGTACCCCTCCTCGGTATGACCACCTCAGAGTCTTCGGGTGTGCGTGTTTCCCTAACACTGTAGCCACCACTCCTCACAAGCTGGCGCCCCGATCCACTCTCTGTGTCTTCCTTGGGTACTCCCCGGATCACAAGGGGTACCGCTGCTACGACCTCACCTCCCGTCGGGTCCTCATCTCTCGCCATGTGGTGTTTGATGAGTCTGTCTTCCCCTACTCCGCTGCCTCTCCTTCCCCATCCACCCCTGAGCCTGACGCTTCCTTCTTGTTTCCTGCTGACCAGGTGGTTGAGCCACCATTTCCGTTGTCTCCTGCAGGTCCCGTACTGTCGTCCCCTTCCCCGGGGCCGTGCCCTGCGTCGCCTCTCCCCGGCGACTCTCCTGGCCCTGCTCCCTCCTCGGGCCGGCTGGGATCATCGTCCGGCGCGACGCCCGTCCCGGTGCCGGCCGCGGAGCCCCGTCCGTTGACCACGGCACCGCCACCGCCGGCCCCTGCGCCACCTGCGCGCTTTGCGCAGCCGGTGCGTGTCTACCAGCGTCGTGCCGCTGCGGGCCCTGCTTCGTCGGCACCGGCACCGCCACCGCCGTCCCCTGTACCACCTGCTCGGTTTGCCCAACCAGTGCAGGTCTACCAGCGGCGTGCCCGTCCGGCGACACCTCTGTCTGCTCCGGGGACGCCTGCCTCGGCGGCCTCTTCTCCGCCGGCTACGCCGACTCCGCCGCCGCGGCCCCCGGCGGCCCGTGTTGAGCAGCCGGTGTACCACCCGCCGCTCCTCCACCGACACTCGCGTCATGTTCACCCCATGGTGACGCGACACGCGGCTGGTACCCTGCCGCACCGGGCTCTTGCGGCGATGTCCGAGGACTCCACAGTCTCTCCGGTGCCTTCTTCCGTCCGCGAGGCGCTATCGGATCCTCACTGGCGCCGTGCGATGGAAGAAGAGTACGCGGCTCTCCTCGCCAACCAGACCTGGGATCTGGTGCCCCGTCCGCCCGGCTCCAACGTCGTCACCGGCAAGTGGATCTGGACCCACAAGCGTCGGGCTGATGGCACTCTCGAGCGGTATAAGGCTCGATGGGTACTTCGAGGGTTCACTCAGAGGCCCGGCATCGACTACGATGAGACCTTCAGTCCAGTGGTGAAGCCAGCTACCGTTCGCACGGTTCTCTCACTGGCTCTCGAGCGCTCATGGCCAGTACATCAGCTGGATGTCAAGAATGCCTTCCTCCATGGCACTCTGACTGAGACGGTCTACTGCAGCCAGCCGGCAGGGTTTGTTGACTCTACTCGCCCTGACTTGGTCTGCCGCCTGAACAAGTCGCTCTATGGTCTCAAGCAGGCGCCCCGGGCTTGGTACTCTCGGTTTGCCTCCTACCTGCAGACACTTGGGTTCACGGAGGCTAAGTCTGACACCTCCCTGTTCATCTTCCACCATGGGGATGAGACTGCATACCTGCTCCTATATGTCGATGACATTGTCCTCACAGCCTCCAGTAAGACTCTGCTCCAGAGTATCATTGCCTCTCTGCAGAGGGAATTTGCTATGAAGGATCTTGGAGTGCTCCATCACTTCCTCGGCGTCACTGTTGAGCCCCGACCTTCAGGCTTGTTCCTCCACCAGCGCCAGTTTGCTTGTGACATCCTGGAGCGAGCAGGCATGGCTGACTGCAAGCCCTGCACCACCCCGGTCGACACTCAGGGCAAGATGTCAGAGGCGGAGGGTCCGCTGCTTGGGCCCCAGGACTCCACCGCCTACCGGAGTCTTGCTGGCGCGCTCCAGTACCTCACTTTCACTCGGCCGGACATCACCTACGCCGTGCAGCAGCTGTGCCTCCACATGCATGCTCCGCGGGAACCTCACCTCGCCGCTATGAAGCGGCTTCTCCGGTACCTCCGCGGCACCATCGGCTACGGGCTGCTTCTCAGCAGGTCCTCCTCCGCCGACCTGGTGGTCTACACCGACGCTGACTGGGCGGGCTGCCCGGACACCCGCCGGTCCACCTCCGGCTACGCTGTCTTCCTCGGCAGCAACCTTGTCTCTTGGTCGTCCAAGCGACAGCCAGTGGTCTCTCGCTCCAGTACCGAGGCCGAGTACCGCGCCGTGGCTAACGGTGTGGCTGAGGCGGCTTGGCTCCGCCAGCTTCTGGCTGAGCTGCACCGCCCTCTCACCAGGAGCTCCCTCGTCTACTGCGACAACGTCAGCGCCGTCTACCTCTCCACCAACCCCGTCCAGCACCAGCGCACCAAGCATGTGGAGATCGACCTGCACTTCGTCCGCGACTTTGTGGCCATCGGCGCCGTCTGAGTCCTGCACGTCCCGACGACTTCGCAGTTTGCGGATATCTTCACCAAGGGCCTCCCTTCCTCGACCTTCTCCGAGTTTCGATCCAGTCTCAACGTCACCAGTGGCTAGTTGTGGCTGCGGGGGGGTTCGTGTGTGTGTGCTGTACTTCTTTCTATTTCTTTCTGGTCCAGTCTTGAAACTCCGCTGCGCCGGTAGTTCAGACTGCGGGGGGGTGTTGGAGTATGTATTAAGCCCATAAGGCTAAGGCCCATGAGGCCCATGTATGGAACCTATATAGCTACCCCTCTAGGGTTAGCCCTAATCAATACAGTAAAAAGATTCCAGCAAATGACATGGCACAGGAATTATGAAGAGAGAGAAGATGAAACCCATCGCGCACAGTTACTAACACAATGGAAACAGAGTGAAACTCCACTAGGAGCGTTTTATTCCATCCCCATGAATTGGAAACTAAGTGGAACTCCACTGGGAGCATTTCATTTCATAACATCATTCAACATTTAAATACGTAAACCTATGAAACTGTAAAATGAAGGTATGCATTGTGGGTCTTGTTTCATTTCATTTCCCACAAGTTACTCTTGGAAACAGTGCAATGAAATCTAGCATTGAGAACGAGAATGGCCCCAGAACAAAGCTAAACCGACTTACAATGTGGAACAGAGGGAGTATTCATTTAATTAAGAGATAATATAACAAGCCATTTTATTAGAAAGACTTGTTTAAAATAGTCGTTGTACTACTGATTATTGTCCTAGCACACACCAACTTTTTGGAGTCAATAACAAATAATATTAAAGCCTCCATAAAAATGTAATCCCAGCTGTGCGAAGGTATCAAACTTGGCGAACTCATGTTAGAGCTAAATGTGTCAATACGTGCAAGTTGTAACCTCTGACACATAAGCTCAAAATGATCCCATTTCAGTCGAACATAACAAAATGTAACACTGTGAAAGTATGTATAGAATAATACCTTCAGAAATGGAACAGTTAAATGTGGGTGATCATGCCTGCCAAGAACCTCTAGCTCAGAAGAAACTGCTTGCATCTGTAAGAATTTAAATGCATCATAACGAAATCAAATACATGTATCTTGCTTGCAAATTCAGGTTTCTTTCGTATTAAAGGAAATCCCTTATTCCTTGCCACCCTATCTAGATTGGCATATCCCATTGTATTCTAAAAATAAACAGTTCAAAAATAAAAGTGAACTAATTCAAGAATAGCTGTGGGCATCAATGTGCTGAGTTGGCAGATGCACTGCTGTTTTGTGGATGGCAAATTTTTCTTAAAAGCACAGAAGCGTCACCAATTTTAAAAATACAGCCATCCTACATCATACCGGTTCTTCCAAGAATGGTAAGATATCACGAGAAGCACCAATGTAACATAGCATGGAAGCAAGAACATCAGGGACATGGGGGTTCAGGTCCAGGTGACGCAATTGCCTGCAAAGAGAATCAATAATGTAGTCTGCATTTGCGACAACAAATTGGCCAACCTGTACAGGCAGGAAGACTTTTAAAATACAACAACAACATAGCCTTTTGTCCCAAGCAATTTGGGGTAGGCTAGAGATGAAACCCAAAAGAGACGAGAAACACGGAGACACGTAAAGGAACATAAAGGGCACAAGACAAAAAGAGGTCACGGTTCAGGCACGTTGATTGCCAATCTCCAAGCGCTCCTGTCCATAGCTAAATCCTTGGAGATATTCCACTCCTTAAGATCTCTCTTAACGGACTCGTCCCAAGTTAGTTTAGGTCGACCTCTACCGCTCTTTACATTATCAGCCCGCTTTAGAACTCTACTACGCATCGGCGCCTCAGGAGGCCTCCGTTGGACATGTCCAAACCATCTCAACCGATGTTGAATCAATTTCTCCTCAATTGGTGCCACCCCAACCCTATCCCGAATATCGTCGTTCCGGACTCTATCCCTCCTTGTGTGCCCACAACACCAACGCAACATATGCATCTCTGCTACACTCAATTGCTGGACATGTCGTCTTTTTGTAGGCCAACACTCAGCACCGTATAACATCGCCGGACGAATCGCCGTCCTATAGAACTTACCTTTCAGCTTCTGAGGCACCCTTTTGTCACAGAGAACGCCAGAAGCTTGACGCCATTTCAACCAGCCGGCTGAAATTCTATGCCTAACATCTTCATCAATGTCTCCATCCTTTTGTAGCATCGACCCTAAATACTGAAAAGTATCCTTCTTGGCCACCACTTGCCCATCGAGGTTAACGTCTCCCTCCTCGTGCCTAGTCGCGCTGAAATCGCACCTCATGTACTCGGTCTTAGTCCTACTAAGTCTGAACCCTTTCGACTCTAACGTGTCCCTCCATAGTTCTAACTTCCTATTAACCCCCGCCCTACTGTCGTCAACTAGCACCATATCATCAGCAAAGAGCATACACCAAGGGATATCACCTTGTATGTTCCTTGTGACCTCATCCATCACCAAAGCAAATAAATAAGGGCTCAAAGCTGACCCCTGATGCAGTCCTATTTTAATTGAAAAGTCACTGGTGTCGCCATCACATGTTCGGACAGACGTCACCACATCCCTGTACATATCCTTGATGAGGGTAACGTACTTAGTTGGGACTTTGTGCTTTTCCAAGGCCCACCACATGACATTTCTCGGTACTTTGTCATATGCCTTCTCGAGGTCAATAAAGACCATGTGCAAGTCCTTCTTCTGCTCCCTATATCTCTCCATCAATTGTCGTAATAAGAAAATCGCCTCCATGGTCGACCTACCAGGCATGAACCCAAACTGATTTTGGGTCACATGTGTCACTCTCCTTAGACGATGCTCGATAACCCTCTCCTAGAGCTTCATCGTATGGCCCATCAACTTAATCCCACGGTAGTTAGTACAACTTTGAACATCTCCCTTGTTCTTGAAGATAGGTACTAATATACTTCTCCATTCTTCAAGCATCTTGTTAGACCGAAAAATAAGGTTAAAAAGCTTAGTTAACCATACTATCGCTCTGGCGCCTAGATATCACCACACCTCAATGGGGATACCATTAGGGCCCATCGCTTTACCTCCCTTCATCCTCTTCAAAGCCTCTCCGATCTCTGCCTCCTGAATTCTCCTCACAAAGCGTCTGTTGGTATCGTCAAATGAGTCGTCCAACTCAAGAGCAGGACCCTCATTCTCCCTATTAAACAGCTTGTCGAAGTACTCTCTCCATCTGTCATTGATCTCCTCATCCTTCACCAGAAGTCGATCTGTCCCATCCTTGATACATTTTATTTGGTTGATGTCCCTCGTCTTCCTCTCGCGGATTCTAGCCATCCTATAAATGTCCTTCTCCACTTCCTTCGTGCCTAGCCGCTGATAAAGGCCATCATACGCCTGACCTTTTGCTACACTCACAGCTCGTTTTGCAACCCTCTTCGCTATTTTATAGCCCTCGATGTTGGCTACACTCTTGTCATGGTGGAGACACTTGAAACACTCCTTCTCCCTAATAGCCTTTTGTGTGATAGACCGTTTGCCTCCCCTACTCACGCCAAACACTTCCGAAGCCACCTTCCGGACACATGTTGCCATCTTTAGCCACATGTCGTCGGCATCTTCTCCTTCTTCCCAAAGCCCCTCGTTTAGCATCCTCTCCTTAAACGTTTGCGCTGCTTCCCCTCTAAGCTTCCACCACTTCGTTCTCAAAATCTTGGGCCGTTTGTCCCGGTGGACACGTACCCGAAAGCGAAAGTCCGCCACCACAAGCTTATGTTGAGGGACAGCACACTCCCCAGGTAACACCTTACAATCAAAACAAGCACGTCTATCGTCCCTCCTTGCAAGGATAAAGTCGATCTGGCTCGAGTGTTGTACACTACGAAAGGTTACTAGACGAGATTTCCTCTTTCTAAAGAGGGTGTTCGCTATCAACAAGTCATAGGCCAGCGCGAAGTTCAAAACATCCTCCCCCTCTTGATTCCTACTACCATACCCGAACCCCCCGTGCACCCGCTCGAAACCTACATTAGTCGCACCAACATGGCCGTTGAGGTCTCCTCCTATAAAGAGTTTCTCGCTGATAGGCACGGTACTAACTATGCTATCAAGATCTTCCCAAAACTGCCTCTTGGTGCCCTCGCTAAGACCTACCTGAGGGGCATAGGCACTGATCACATTCAGAGCCGAATCTCCAACTACCAGCTTGACCAAGATAATCCGGTCGCCTTGCCTCCTAACATCAACGACTCCATCCTTAAGGCTCCTATCGATCAAGATGCCTACACCATTCATACCCGATGTTGTCCCCGTGTACCAAAGTTTGAAGCCAGTATCCTCCACCTCCTTCGCCTTCTGACCCTTCCATTTAGTCTCCTGGACGCATAGAATATTTACACGCCTTCTAATTGCTGCATCGACTAGCTCTCTTAGCTTACCCGTTAGGGACCCTACGTTCCAGCTACCTAGACGAATCCTAGTTGGCGTGTACGAAAACCATAGCATGAACCAAGGCAACATATTACCAAACAATGACCGCCAGCAGTAGCAAGGGCTCTTAAGACAGCATCAGCGCAGTTGTTATCTGAGCACTTGAGCTGATAAGTTCACGGAGCAGAAGATAAAGGTAAGAGTGCATAAACCCACTAAGTGCAAAATCTTGACCAAGAAGAACACCCAAGACTCCAATTCCTTCAATCACTACCTAAAACATCAAACTAAAAACTGGAGCAGACAAGATATATTCCAAATGGATATACTTAAATATAGTAGAAAAAAAAGAAAGTGAAACAGATGTAATTTATGAATCAAAATTATCCACTATTACCGTGTGCAGCGTAGTTGTATCATGGTAGAAGTGCAATGGCAGGTTCAACTCTATTAGGCGTAGCTCAGTGTCCTTCTCTGTTGGAAGATCCCACACTTCTGGTGATACATATTCATGCAGAGAATACTGCCGATGCAATGAAGAATGTTGTCTTTAGTGCCCTTTTGTTCATTAAAGCCCCACATTTCTCTTTCATTAATAACTCCATTATGTTTGACACAAGCAAGCGGTTGATTTTTCTGACAAACTGTCCTTGACATCTGTGCTGATCTGTTGTTGAAAAGTAGTAAAAACATACCAAGGGATCGACCTGACAAACCATACATGAGCTCATTGAGCATGCAGACAGCTGAACTTGCTTGGTGTAATGTTTTTCCAGCTTCACTTTTCATGTACCACCGCTGCAGACCATCTTTGTAAATATCTTTGTCTCTCAGCTCAGTGCTCAACCTCCTAAATTGATCGAGCAGAATATCAACAAAGAGAGATAAGGATGCAGCAGTTCCTTTCCCTAGCATCAATAAACAAATAAATATGATGAGCAACGATTACAACATAAAAATGGTATCCTTCATTTCCTCTCAAAAACGTGGTATCCTTCATAATGCGACAAGTGGAACAGCCCATGAATCATAAATTTGACAAGCAAAGTAATTCACAACGTACCTGAAACTGTTGATAGGCCAACAAGTCTAATTATTGCAGCAAGAACCCTGTAAAGCTTCTGATTACCAGCATGAAAAAAACATGGAGGCACATGGGGCAACTCATATTCAACTGTACCAAGTAATGCATTTGGCAAAGCATTATCATGGATAACAGATATTTTGGAGGCTGCAGATGTCGACATGGCATGCAGAGATTTGTTAGTTGTATCTTTAGCATAGGCACCACTCTTCAACTCAGCAACTGAATAAAGGTACCCAACAGATAGTGGCTTCGATACAATTAGCTTGTGGATGGAACCAGAAAACTGTGAGCTATGACCTATGCATAAACCCAAACAATCCAAGAAACGAGCAGCAATAACCTGCAAGGGTAATCAATTTCAAAGTCAACAGAAGAATGACAGATACACACAAGGAATCAAATTAAAAGTCAGCAGGGAATCATATATCTATGTAAGAAATGTCAAGAATGTCCAGGAAAGAGTGAGCTCACAGGAGAACGGTGAAGATGATTTATCAGAAACTGAGGGCCAGCATAGAAGGTCAGAGCCAACAACATCCTAGCATGTGAAAGTGCGGTTGTCTCCTCGCTTCCAAGTACCACCTGTTGTAGCCTTTCAACCAGCCTGCTTAATACAAAAAACAGTTAAAACTTTGCTTTCACAGGCCATCAACTTTAGCTGTTTCAGAAATGAAAGTGACACGAACCTAGTAAAGGTATCAGAAATCTCATTTTCTGTTACAAGATTGTGATGCTGGTTGAAAAGATAATCAAGAGCATCTTGCGCAGCCTCAGACACAGCTGCAGCATCATGGCATGACAGAATACATAAGCATTCCTGTACCAATAAAATTACAAAATGTAAAATAAATATAGCATTAGATCAAGCACTAAGAGACTGCTACAAAAGGTTAACATATCCATGGTAAATCAATTTCAAACAATAAAATGCATGTAGCTATGATGACAAAGTTGTAGAATATGTGTACATAATTATAACTTTCTGCTCTCAAAGGTAACAAAATACTAAGTTCACATACCAAAAGTAGCATCTTGGTTCTTTTTAATGTAGAACCGCAACTAGACAAAAGCCCTTTTACACCGCTATCCACCGACTTCCTCACCTTCTCAGTTGAATGAATAGCAAGCTGCAAAAAATGACATAATGTTAAGCCAACTTAAAAGAATATGGGCCTGTTTGGAACGCACGAATCGTACATGAATTTCCCAGGAATCAGTTCAATTACATAGGAAAAATGCAGGAGCATGGAAAAATTTCCACGTTCCGAGCAGGGCACATTTATTTTTAACTGTAAGATAACCAAAGGAAAAACATACATGTGGGAATGTGGCACAAAGCAATTTATCAACATTACTTATTGTTTCCAAAAGCCATTTTTTGGTCCGCTTCACATGTAGTGCCTTTCAATCAGCAAAGGAATTATTGACACTGGATATAGTCATCTGTAGTCTCATCACGGCCTATCTTGTCAGATAAACTTTTGGTGGGTAACTGGCGAAGCATCTGCAATACAAGCCAGTTGAACCGCTGCCACCAGGACAATGAGAATGCTTCTCATTCATGTGCTTACCAAGTGCACTAAGATTTTCCTTGTCATTTAGGACTATCATCAAAGCCTCAGTCAATCCAAGAATGGCTTGTTCAATGCTCAAAGAACTCCCAGCACCACTAATCATAGTCTTAGCTGTGTAGAGAACCTTCCCAAGGCGACTGACAATTCCAGGAAGGAAAAAGGCAAGTGCATCAGCAGATCCTACCTGACAAGAAAACAACATAAATGAATTGCAGGCATGATGGGCAAAGAAAAGGAATAGTCTAAGCATAAGGAATTATGCTGCAATAAATAAAACTACTGAGAAACACCTTCATGCAACAAGAAATCTGTCACAAAAAGGTACTAGTGCATGCCAAGCACAAATACAAGGCTGATTCTCTTGCGCAATAAGAAGATATTATTATATCATATATGGTAGTAGGAATAAATAACATTAGCTCAAAACATTTTTTTGAAGACGAGTATTGATAGTGATTATGCCAATTGCACCACCAATCCACAGCTAACTATTCACACTCCGCACTACCCAGACATAGTCAGAGTTTGAGGCATTCTGTAGATTCATTAACCAAGGCTGGACAGAAGAACTCGAGAAGCTTTCGACAACTAAAGATCCAGATCACGAAACTACAGTTCAATAATTTGAGAAAGGATATCAAGGTTTAAAAGAACTAAGGTACTACTATCAACTGCATAGCAAGGGGAATCATAACCTGTGGTATGCTTAGGGATCCACAAAAAAAAATATGAGCTCAATAAACACTTTTGCCTGGATGCATCACGGGAGCTTGTATGTATCATCTTACCTTGCCAATAAGAATGTGCATAGTGTGCAATGATTCCTTCCTAACATCTGCACTTCCACGGTGCCCTCTTGATGCCTCAAGTTCTGATGCCTTTCATATGAAAACAAAGCAAATCAGAATTAAAGCTGAGTCACCCCGAGAACAAATGGATGCACATGTATATTCAGGAATCGCCACCGTACTTGTAGAAGAAGTGAGAGCCAATGTCCCACGGCAGCAGAAGCATTTTGCGACCGAAGAAATGCAAGCAACCATTCCTCTGGCTGTGCAGAGTAATTTGAGCGGACTACACTTCCAACCTCCAAGCCTGTACTGGTTGGGGTTGTAGGTAACACTGTTCCTTGTTTGCAAGAACAAAAATTGTCCAAGCATTGCTGTAGCTGCAAAACCAAGGCCCTGAAGCATCTTATAATTGCACCACGGAATTCCTCTTAAGCCTCTGAAGGTGAAAGCATAGCCCCAGAAGTCACCTTTTTCAGCATTGCTACCATCTAGAAAGGAAAAGGAAAAGAACAGTAAGAGTCACAAACAGGATGAAACAGAGAGAAGAGAGAAGACGAATCAGACAAAGCACCTGAGTGTAGATTCTTAGTCTGCTCTTACCCTCCCAAAAACCGAAACAAACCAAAAAAAAAATGGTAAACAGCCATATGTGTAAATCTACAAGCCCTGTTGAAACTGATTGAAGCATGGAAGGGCTTATTGCTTTGGCTTTGGAATTTTATGTGAGCTACAAAAATCTTGGTATGGCTTGAAATTGCTTTGCCATGTTACAAATTGTTTCCTCAAGCATCTGTAAACCTTTTCCTCGGCAGGCTGAATTTCCATGGCTGGGGTATCAAAATCCATCCTCACTGGGCTGAAATCGAACAAAGAAGTTGCAGCTTGTTCATGTGAATCAGGAACTTTGGCTTTTCCGCAAACAAATGCTGTGAAGATCTTATCCTCATATAGTGTTGAAGACGTATGCAGATCACCTTGGTTTTGATCTTCTTTCTCCTCCTTTCTGGTACTTCTATCCATACTGAACCTATGATTAATCTGAGGTTCATAACTAAAATAGGACTTTTCTTCATTCGGTTCTTGTGAACCAGGCCATCCATAACCGTTCTTAGTGTCAGCAATGGATATTAAGGGATCAAAGGCTTCAAAAACTTCTCTATATCGATCATTTATGGAATCAGTTTCTATAGGTACTCCTTGAGAAGAGCTTTCTGCATCCTTGCTTCTCTCTTCCAGCGCAAGCAGAACAGGTATGGGTAGTACTGGACCAACAAGGGCATTTGGAGAGACTACTTTGCTAGTCAGATTGTAACTTATGCTTGAAGGTTTTGCCAACAGGAAAGGTCTAAGTTTAGTGTTCGTCAAACAGGTAGGAACATCTAAATGTTCACATAAGGTTTTCTCTGTGCTGCATGCTAGCATGTCCTTGTATTTGGAGAAGGTGACATGCAGGATGTCTGATGGCAGGCCATTCAATATTCTCTGACAAGAAATTTCAAAAATGTTCATGGGAATACTAACATTGCATAGAAAATCTGAAACTGGTTGAGGCAATGAACTAGAGTTATCTTTTGCATATTCCGACACAGCTTCACTAACAATAATTTGGCCCATCGCTTTATTGATACTATAAACATGCTTTACCAATGCATTGCACAGATTGCCTTCAAGATACTCAGATAGGAAATGCTGTTGGAATATGCCATTCTCAATTAGGGCTAACCCTAGAAGGGTAGCTAAATAGGTTCCATACATGGGCCACATGGGCCTTAGCCTCATGGGCCTACATATACTCCAACACCCCCCCGCAGTCTGAACTACCGTCGCAGCGGAGTTCTAGGCTGAAACAAGAAAGAACACACACAACCCCCCCACAGACGCAACTAGCCACTGGTGATGTTGAGGCTGGAGCGAAACTCGGCGAAGGTCGAGGACGGGAGGCCTTTGGTGAAGATGTCCGCGAACTGGGAGGTCGTCGGGACATGAAGGACCCGCACCTCGCCCATGGCCACCCGATCACGGACAAAGTGGAGGTCAATCTCGACATGCTTCGTCCGCTGGTGCTGGATGGGGTTGGTGGAGAGGTAGACTGCACTTACGTTGTCGCAGTAGATCAGTGTGCTCCTGGAGGGTGGCGTGTGCAACTCAGCAAGCAGCTGTCGGAGCCAGGCGGCCTCCGCCACGCCGTTAGCCACGGCGCGGTACTCCGCCTCGGCACTGGACCGGGAGACCACCGGCTGGCGCTTGGACGACCACGACACCAGATTGCCGCCCAGGAAGACGGCGTAGCCGGAGGTGGAGCGGCGAGTATCCGGGCACCCGGCCCAGTCAGCGTCGGTGTAGACAACGAGGTCGGTGGAGGAGGCCCGGTGGAGGAGGAGGCCGTAGTCGAGTGTGCCCCGGAGGTAGCGGAGGAGACGCTTGAGAGCCGTGAGATGAGGCTCCCGGGGATCATGCATGTGGAGGCAGACCTGCTGAACGGCATAGGTGATGTCCGGCCGAGTGAAGGTGAGGTACTGAAGGGCCCCGGCAAGACTCCTGTACGCAGTGGGGTCGTCCACCGGTGGTCCCTCAGCCTCAGACAGCTTGCCCTGAAGGTCGACCGGGGTGGAGCAGGGCTTGCAATCAGACATCCCAGCCCGCTCCAGGATATCCCGAGTGTACTGCCTCTGGTGAAGAAGGAGCCCAGCAGGACGGTGCTCAACAGTGACACCGAGAAAGTGATGGAGCTCACCGAGGTCCTTCATCGCAAACTCCTGCTGGAGAGCTGCAATGATCCGGCGGAGAAGATGCTCGCTGGAGGCGGTGAGGACAATGTCATCAACATAGAGTAACAAGTATGCAGTGTCGGCCCCATGGTGGTAGACGAACAGGGACGTATCAGACTTGGCCTCCATGAACCCCAGGGTCAGCAAGAAAGCAGCAAACCGGTGGTTCCACGCCCGAGGTGCCTGCTTGAGGCCATAGAGTGACCTGTTGAGCCGGCAGACCATGTCAGGGCGGGTGTTGTCGACGAACCCCGCCGGCTGACTGCAGTACACCGTCTCGGTAAGAAGGCCGTGGAGGAAGGCGTTCTTGACGTCCAGCTGGTGGACAGGCCAAGACCGAGCAAGTGCCAGTGATAGTACGGTACGGACGGTGGCCGGCTTGACCACCGGGCTGAAAGTCTCATCGTAGTCGACGCCGGGGCGCTGAGTGAAACCCCGGAGGACCCATCGAGCCTTGTAGCGCTCGAGAGAGCCGTCCGCTCGGCGCTTGTGAGTCCAAATCCACTTGCCGGTGACGACATTGGCGCCCGGCGGTCGGGGCACCAACTCCCACGTCTGGTTGGCGAGCAGTGCGGCATACTCCTCTTCCATCGCGCGGCGCCAGTGAGGGTCCAACAGGGCGTCGCGGACGGAGGAGGGTACCGGAGAGACCACCGCGTCGCCAGTCGAAGCCTCGAGGGCACGAGGCGGCAGGGTGCCAGCCCCGTGCCGTGTCACCATCGGGTGAACATGCCGCGGGTGTCGGTGAAGAAGCGGCGGGTGGTAGACCGGCGGGACACCACGGGCCGGCGGAGACAGTGGCGGTGGTGTCGGTGTTCCCGGCGGAGAAGGGACCGGAACCACGAGCGGCGGTGGCCGCGGCCTGCGCTGGTATACCCGTACCGGCGCGGCAAACCTCGACGGAGCCGCCGGGGCAGGTGCCGAGACAGGGTCCGGCGTCGGCAACCGGCACGACCCCCCCGGGGCAGAAGCGGGGGACGAAGGCCCCGGGGCTGCACCAACTGGAGAAGGCGGGGCCGCACCGGAGGACGAGGGGCCCGGACTCGCAGGGGAGCCGGGACCGACGGCTGGCTCAGAACGCGTCGAGGCGGTACCTGCAGGAGACCACAAAGAAGGTGGCTGGACCACCGGGTCAGTGGGAAACAGATCGGGTGGGTCAGTGACCGGAGGTGTAGTGGTGCTGGAAAAGGGAAAGACGGACTCATCGAAGACCACATGGCGCGAGATGAGAACACGTCGGGAGGTAAGGTCGAAGCACCGGTACCCCTTGTGATCAGGGGAGTACCCGAGGAAGACACAGAGCGTGGAGCGAGGGTCCAGCTTGTGAGAAGAAGTGGCAGCAGTGTTGGGGTAACAAGCACACCCAAACACGCGAAGGTGATCATACCGAGGCGGGGTACTGAAGAGGGCGTGGTGAGGAGTGGGAGCAGGACAGGCAGCGGAAGGAAGGCGGTTAAGAAGGTAGGTGGAGGTGTGCAGGCCCTCAGCCCAGAAGCGAGCAGGAAGAGAAGCCTGAAACAGGAGAGTGCGCACGGTGTCGTTTGTGGTGCGAATCATCCGCTCGGCCTTGCCATTCTGCGAGGAGGTGTATGGGCAAGACATGCGTAGCTGAACACCGTGAGAGAGGAAGAAATCTCGGGCGGTGGAGTTATCAAACTCGCGACCATTGTCACACTGGACGGCCTTGATGGTGAGACCGAACTGAGTAGACACCCAAGTAAAGAAGTGGAGGAGCGTGGTAAACGTATCAGACTTCGCACGAAGAGGAAAAGTCCACGAATAATGCGAAAAATCATCAACAACCACAAGATAGTACTTATAACCAGAAATACTGATAACAGGAGATGTCCATAGGTCGCAATGTACAAGATCAAAAATGCGGGCCGCATGAGAAGAAGAACTAGAAAAAGGAAGACGAACATGTCGGCCCAATTGGCACGCATGACACAGTTGCTCATCATGAGCTCGAGTACAAGGAAGACCAGAGCTACGACTGAGCTGTATCAGGGCATCACGTCCAGGATGGCCGAGTCGCCGGTGCCAGGTAGTAGAGGAAGCAGAAGCGACGAAGGCAGCTGACAAAACGGACGGCGAAGAAGAAGAAGGAGCCGCCGGAAAGCGAAGAGTGTAAAGGGGCCCGGTGCTGTCACATCGGAGCAGAGGACGCCGGGAAGCCAAATCCTTCACAGTAAGACCAGAAGAGTCAAATTCCACAGAACAAGAGTTGTCAGCTGTAAAACGTCGAATAGAAAGAAGATTATGAACCATGGAAGGAGCAACAAGAACATCAGGAAGACGAAAGGAGCCATGAGCACCGGCGGTACCCACAGAGGAGACAGGAATACAAGAACCATTTGCGACCATAATGGACGAAGGAAGAGATGAAGAGGGAGAGTGAACCGACGAAAGTATACCGGGGTCAGGAGTGGTGTGGTAGGTGGCCCCCGAATCGGCGATCCACTCGGGTCCGACCGGAGGTGTCAGGCCCATGGTGCCGAACGAGCGAGCCAGGGCCGCCTGATCCCAGCCCGCAACCCCCGGTGGAGCCCCGGAAGGCCCGGAGGGAGGAACCCACGGCGTAGTAGGCGGCGTAGCAGGGAAGACGCCGGGAGGTGCTCCGGTGAGCATGGCCACCGGTGGACGCGAGTCGGTCCCGGTGGCGTGGTAGGGCCACATGGAGATGCGCCCAGACCACGGGTTCTGGAAAGAGGGCCATGGTGCCCCCCCCTGTGGTCCACCGGGTACCGGGGCCTGGGTAGGTGCACCCCGACCTCCGCCGCGACCCCCACCGCGGCGACGACGACCACCACGACCCCCCCCACTCGGCCCGGAGGGAGGGGGACCCAGGAGAGACGACGGTGGTGGAGCAGCCGTCCGTGGAGCAGACTGGCGCGGCGGAGTAGCAGCCAGAGCCGTCGAGGAGGCCCCCGGGGAAGCAGTGGAGCCCGGCTGGAGGCCCTGTGTGAGCTCCTCCATGACAAGATCGTCACGGACCTCCAGGAAGGTGGGAAAGGGCCTCTGGCGGGTGATCCACGTCCTGAGGTGGGCGTAGCGGTCACTGAGCCCCCGGAGGACGTTGAGGACCAAGATGCGATCCTCCACTGGCCACCCGAGGTCCCCCAGGGAGTCAGCCATGGACTTCATCCGTCGACAGAACTCACCGACGGAGAGGTCACCCTGGACGAAAGTGCGGAAGCTCGCATCGAGGCGCAGAGCCCGGGCCTCAGCGTTGCCCAGAAACTGACCCTCAAGGGCCAGCCATGCCCGGCGCGCGTCAGGAGAGGTGCGGACGAGGTCGTGAAGGTCCAGGGAGATCGTTCCCAGAATCCAGGAGAGAACGATGCTGTCGAGACGAAGCCACGACGGCGTCTGGACGGCGACCAGGGTGTCGACGAGGACGTGGTCGTCGAGGGCGTAGCGGCGAAGGGTGAGGAGGACCAGGTCCCGCCAGCGGGCGTACGAGGGCGACTCCGGCTCGAGGACGACCGGAACGAGCAGGCGAATGTTCTGGACCCCCCCCCCCCCGCCTGGTAGTGCAGCTGAGCCACGAGCGGGTCGGCCGGGTCGTGCCAGAGGACGGCGGTGTGAGACACGCGGCGACCCGGCGAGGCAGAGGAGTGGGCTCCAACGTCCTGGCCGACGGGGGAGGTGAGGAGCCGCTCCGCCTCGGCGATCTGGCGAGCCAGGGCATCGGCCGCTTCTCGCTCGTGCTCCCACACGAGGGCGGCAGCCCGCACACGAGCCTGCCCCTCCGCGGCAGAGGCACGTGCGGCGGCGAGGGCAGCGGCGAGAGACGAAGCGTCACGGCCGGCGTAGATCTGGGAAAGGAGAGGTGGCGGGGCCGGGAAGGCCTGGGCACCGGCAGTAGAGAGGGTGCCGGTGTCCAGCCCGGCGCCGGGAAGGTGGATGTGGGGCTGCTGGACAGCAGGTTGGGCACCATCAGTAGCCGGGAGTTGGGGCTGAGGGTCACCATCGGCCCCATCAGTAGCACCCGGGTCCTCAACCGCCGCGGAGGAGAGAACCTGGGCAGGTGCGGGCGTCCCAGGGGCGGCTGTAGGAGGAGGGATGGGCTGGCGCAGCTGTGGCTGTGGGTTGGACAGCGCTGCGGCAGGGAGAGGAAGGGGGCGGCCGGCACTGGGACCTGCGCCCTCCAGGCCAGCACCCTGCAGGCCCGCTCCAGGGAGCAGCGCCATGGAGGCAGGGGCGGCAGGGAGGGAGGCGCCAGGGAGCAGCGCCATGGAGGCAGGGGCGGCAGGGAGGGAGGCGCCAGGGAGCAGCGCCATGGAGGCAGGGGCGCCAGGGAGGGAGCCAGGGAGGCCGACGGCGCTGGGGAAGAAGCCGGCGTTGGCAGCCGCGCCGGGAAGAAGACCAGCAGCGGCGGCCCCGCCAGGGAGAAGGGCGGCGGCGCCAGTAGCAGGGGAAGTGGCGCCGGTGAGCACCTGGGCCCAGGAGGAGGAAGAGGAGAGGGGTGGGAAGTGGGAATAGAGGGAGGGAGGGGGAGGTGGACGGCCAGCCATGGCTCACCAGCAAGCCGGCGGCGGCCAGCAGGGAGGTGGCGGCGGCTGGGCGGCAGGGAGGGGGAAGAGAAGCTAACCTAGGCTGGATACCATGTTGGAATATGCCATTCTCAATTAGGGCTAACCCTAGAAGGGTAGCTAAATAGGTTCCATACATGGGCCACATGGGCCTTAGCCTCATGGGCCTACATATACTCCAACAAATGCAACTTCATAAAACTATGTCTGAGGGAGGAATTTTCATATGGCGGGTCAGGAAATATAGCTAAATTACTAGCCCTGGCTGTATGTTGTGATTCATCACATGGGATATCATCACGTGAATCTGCCAATGCATGGTACCTTTGTATTTCTAATTTCCCCAATGCTGTCAAGCAAAGCAAACCAAAGCCAGTAAATGATGTCTCTGAAACTGGGAGGTCGTTTGGAAGCACATAGTAGCCAACAATGGAGTTCTTACTCAGTTGTGAAGCATATTCATCTCTTGAAACAGGCATTGAGAATACATCTTTCATTATTCTGTTGCTGCAGCTGCAGTGATGACCTGTCACTGAAAACCGTGAAGGAAGATCCCAAGCATACGGGTGAGAGTTCTCTGGACAGCCTTGCTCTTTAGGTCCATAACAGAAAACACTGAATTCTCCTGTCCTGAAAGAACCAACCAAAATAGCAATACCAGAATTTGATGCCCACTCGTGCTCCTTGGAAGGCCTCAACTCAGAAAGTCGAAACATAGCGACATTACTAGGGTTCTCAAGCTCATGCTGCCATGCCAACACAGGCGTCAATGGCTGTCTCACATCAAGGAGAATCAAGTATCGCTCTGTTACCACTGAGAAATGGAAAATGATCAAACCCAGCCATACAAAATGCAAGATACTGATCTGCCTCAACAAAAGGGTTAGTTTCAAGCAGTCCTGGCATCCCAACTCTTGCCAAAACCTTGTATTGACCACGGCCCCCAAATCTCAAGTCAATCAAAAGAATGGATTTTGAAGTCGCAACGATTATCATCCATGGTTGTGCCCCATAGTCACAGCTTAGCCATTCCCCAGTGTCATCCTTGCTGCCAACATCAATTTTAATATTTCCGCCTTGTCGTGTCTCCAAATTGAACCAGCACAATTCCCCACTCTCTAGCAACACGGCACATTCAGATGGCAAATGCCTGCTCCAACAAGCATGCACAATTACAGAGTCAAGCTGCTGCTTGGCAACAGGCACTAAGGCATAAGTCCCCGAACCCTGTGACTCAACCCTGAACCAAGTGAGGGAGTAAATTGTCACAGCAAGCAGGAACCCCTCAGCACTATCTCCCAGCTGCGACGGCCGTGACGACTCATTAGCAGTGGTAGCAAGCTGCTGGATGCGGTGGCCCAGGTCCATGAATCCATCCCTCTGAACGACCGGCGAGAGGGGTGCGGAACCAGTGACGGTGGTGGCATCCAGAGTAACAAAGGCAACATGTTCCGCATTCTCGCCGTAGGGGAAAAAGAGAATGAGAGAGCACGAGAGCCGGAGGATGGCGAGCAGATTGGAAGGTGGAGAGGAGGGTGGAGATGTTTGGGGGAGGAGTGTCTCATCGAGGGAGTCAAGGTCAGAGCGTGGGAGGAAGGAGGTGCCACGAACAAACGAGCGGAGGCAGCGGTTTAGGCCGTAGGTGGAGGAGTGCAGCAATGGGATGGGGTAGGGGAGGGAGAGCAGCGGGGTGCGCGGCGGGAGAGGGGAGAAGTGGAGGGGCCCCCAGGAGGAGGCGGCGGCGGCAGGCAGCGGGTTAGCAGATGGCGCAGCGAAGACGGCACAAACCGGGAAGATGAAGCGCCAGTCCTCGGAGAGGTTCATGGATGGTAGGGGCAGGGCGAGCGGCGCCCGCCAGGGTAGGAGCAGAGTGAACCGGTGGCGCGGCTGGCAAGGTAACCAATCGGGTGGAGAGCGGCAGCGGCCACACACTGGAGCGGAAGGTGGAGGAGGGAGCCGTCGGTGGGAAGGGTTTTAGAGAGGAGATTGCGGTAGCCGGTGTCTCGGTGGAGAGCTTTTGGGGTTCCTTTTTTTCCTATGAGATGATGAATTGATGATGGTGTGGTGGCGGAGTGCGGTGGGCGGTTTGGAACTAGGTAGGGGCGTAAGGGCAGGGAAGCAGGCCTAGAATCCACTCCTGGCGAAATCCGCTCTGAGCGATCCGGGCCGTTGGATGCGAGATCGGCCGGGCAAGAGCATTCGAGGTGACGTCGACACTGCTGTTGGCTGAGAAGAGCCTGGCAAATGTAGAGTTAAAAATAAAGTAAGTAAAATGCAGTGGCCGAACCCTAACACATGACGAACCATAGCAAACTAGCAGGAACCCCCGCGCAGTTGCGCGGGTTAGCAAGCAATAATCAAGATTGTTCTTTTTTTTTCCTTGTGACCTTGAAAACAATCAATACATTAAACATATTAGAAATTTAGAATTCATAAATACCGGCAGTCCAAGGTCTTATCACTCTGTGCAATGTCTTCATCATAAAATACAATAACAGGATGGCATGTATGTAAGTGTAAGCAGTATAAAAGAGTCAGTAGCATAAACAGTACCTGGTGATGGAGAAATTGGCAGCAGTATATTCTTGAATGTATATTTCTAATGGGAGTTCATATTGCTGAAACAAAACAAAAAACTTATAAGAACTATAGAACAATTGGATTGATCTAGACGAAACTTTGAAGAAAGAACAAATCAATTTTATCAGCTACTGGAGGAGATGAACTATATGCTTATTGTGTATATTTGTAATGGGAGTTCATATGCCCAAACCAAAAAGAACTTATAAGAACTATAGAACAATAGGATTGTTCTTGGAAGCAATTTAGTTGTCTGACAATTTCATAAGTTCAACTAAAAGTGAGCACATGCAGACCAAGAAATCAAAAAAAATATGTAATCGCCAACTTAAATTTCAACAACAATCTGTAAAGCATCCAAGGATCGAAAAATAACCTGATGGCATGTAACACTAACACACTGTTTCTTTCTTTTGTCAGATAACAGCCCAGGAACGTAAGTAAGGTACAGCAAGGTTCGTGGAAAAGGACAATGTCAATACAATTGGAGCAAGTATATGAATTGTTTGCACTGGCTCACAATCGTGAAGAAGGGGCACTGAAATTAAGGGAAGAAAAAATAAGCGACACATAGAATCTGCTGGTTTGCATAAAATAAGATTGTATTGTTCAATCCACATAAACAAAAAGGAACGGTAAGCATCCTGAGCTTGCATACAGCAGGTAGTGAACACAAAGGCAAGCCTTTTTTATCTTCACCTGACAAAACTAGTGGGTTGGTTCGGCATTTTATCGAGCACCTAAAAATGCACAGCACACGAAGGGCTAGGTATTGTATGGAGCACCTGAAACGCTGGACACACGAAGGGCACAGAAAATATGTCTCGAAGTGCTCACCATCCACAGGAAGGAGGAAGGACGGAGTTGGAGCGAAGGAGGAAGGGCACTCGCGGTGAACCGGGCCAGCCGAGACGGGGCCGGCGCAAGGGCTTCTCCTCCGGCTCCGACTGTGCCGCTGCGTACGCCGCAGAGGGTTGGATTGGGGAGGGCTCCGGCGGCAGGCTACGTCGGGGCCGCTATCTTTGCTGGCGTGGGCCCACGGGGCCGTGGACGGGCAGGCGAGGTTTTCGCAGCGACGCGGGAGGACGCGGCAGGCAGCTCGTGGTGGCTTCCCCGTGGACGCGCGTCGGCGGGCAGTGGACGGGTTGGGCGCGGCGGCGGCGGAAGTGCGCGTGGGGAGGGAGCGAAGGCCGTGTCTGATGGTGTTTTTTCTTCTCTTTTTTTTTATTACCTGTTCGGGAGGCAGTACCGGGCCCGTGGGCTGTGCACGGACGTTTGCTGTAGCGGGGGAACCGTACGACGACGAGAATTGTGAATTGGGCGGCTAGGAATAAGAGTTTTTTTTTAATACGTTTCTGTATTTCTAGTCAAGGAGCATACAGGTACACATACAAATACAGAGACGTACGACAAGGATACAGAGACATCTGTCCAAACCAAAACTCATAGAGGACCCTGGAAAACATAGAAAACACAATGATGCCCCTAGGACCTCTGAACACCGAAGACGCCTGAAGTTGTCGTCGCCGAGCACCGTCGTCGAGGAAGATCTCGAGCATCACCGTGAACTGGAGGAGCCCCATCGCCCGGTGGCTTTGGAAGGAGTCGAAATAGACACCCATCCCAAATGACAGGATGAAACCGTTGGTCACCCATCGACCAGGGCCGCGTCCTAGCTCCTTCAGCTCCCAGATCTGGGCTCGCCGCCGACAACAACCACTGCCGAGGGGGGATTGAGCCAGATCCGGCCGACCACTAACCACAAAACCAACAAACAACACCATATCCTTGAGAGAAAAGGCCAGTAGCGACATCACCTTGAAGACGATGAAGCACCGGCCCTAGACTCCAAAATAGATCTCACCGACCTTGCCAAAGATGCTGGAGTAGTCGCCGCCGGGACGAAGGAGAGGTCAAGAGAAATTATTCCCCAATGACGTCGACGCCTCCACCTCACCGACATCGCCTGGAAAAAGCACGCCAGAGAAGAAAGCCCCTCCGGCCAAACCTAGCTCCACCGTCACCCGACAGTGAGCAAACCCTAGACCTAGATAGACTCCTATCTACTCTATATACCTCCGACCACCAAAGAAAATAGACTATGCGAACCTGATAGAGAGAGGAAGAGGATGTGGCACAGAGAGATGCCGTGGTTGTTGCGACGAGGAGCGGATGCACGGAAGAAGGGTCGCGGCAGTGACGGCGTGGGAGGCACGCGCGGGTCACAGCCGCGACCGGCGTTTAGGGCGTGTCTGCGGCAAGCTCATAGGCCGGCGGCGTGGGCGGCGAGCGCAGATGCAAAGGTAGGGAGCCAACGGCAGAGTCTGAGGCAGGCGCACGTGGGAGGCAAGTGCGAGGGCGTGGCTTCAGCGAGCGCGTAGGCCAGCGGGTACGGAGGCGGCGGCCGAGCCGAGCACAGCGAAAACACACACACGGAAGGAGGGAAGAAGGGTTGAGCAACACAGGTGGGAAAGGCAGCCTCGCACTGCTTGTTGTGACCGTCGATCGGAATATGTTCCGGTGCCTATAGTTGAAGTGGTACTTTTTTCATAAATAATGATGTAATGTTCAGCATATCTCCCTTCCCTGCCCGCGCTCAGTCATCTACGCAACTTCGCCCCTGCTGCTGCTGGCTACTCCCCCGTTCTCCTTCAAGCAGCTCTTTTCTCTGGCCCTCCCTCAGAGACACAACATTGAGTTCGCTCTTGTATCACCCTAGGTGTTTGTCACTCATTAAGCAATGGATTTGAGCTCAAACATGATAGATTAAGTGGAGATAATGATGTCAAGGTCAACCTATGGAGATAAGCCTAATCTAAACTTGGATGTTGCACCCTTGCTTTCCATATAGGCTATTTTCAAGATATATGCTTGGGTGGTGTTATGGCAATATCTTCATGTGTCTCGCCTTAATACCTATCTATAGTGATCACTAGAAAAGTTTCGTGAAGTTTGGAATAAAAAAGTCACATGAAATGATAAGTTCTATTCCTATTGGAATTGCACCATTAAATAAATGGAATTATAGACCATCAACCAAACCTTGCAAACTTGCCCAAATGAATCTAAGTGAACTCTACAACAAAAGTCATGAAGGGTTCGTGTTGAGCAAAAGTCAAGAAAATGCCACAATTGGCATAAAACTCTAGTTTAGGCTTTACCAAGTTGATACTTTGACCAAAGTGAAAGTTTGACTTCTGTAGCAGTTTTCATCTTGTGTAGAATAAACTTTGTTTAATGGTCAAGAGCTAGTTTGGCCTCTAACCTAGTCAAATAGGGCTCACAAGATTGACTCAGCTGTTGTTTTTGGACTTCGCAAATTTGGCTAAGTGTTGGAGTTGATTTCAATTTTGATGTACCCTCCTTTAGGATAGTATATATCTTAAACCAAGTCAAACCAAACCTAGATCCTTTAAGCAAAGTTGTAGTCCTCATATAGCTCTACAACTCTGTGGAATTGGTTTAGCTTTTGTTTGCTCGGTTTGGGACATGGAGATGGAAGAAAATTGCAATTTGAGTCGCCTTAAAACTGAATTCAGTTTTCAAGTTTCTCCTACCTTACTTTGGAGCCTTATATCTTGCAACCCAAGCTGATCTAGACCTTGATCCTTAAATGAAAGTTGTAGCTCAGTTGGTGCTCTGCAAATAGTGTTTTGGACCAAGAGTTAAATTTGCTTGGAGGTAAGTCAAACCATGGCTCAAAGTTTGAATCTGCTGCAGTTTGTTTCAGACTTAGAAATTATTCCAAGTCTGGGAATTCCAACACCAATCCCGGTTGGCACGTCGCGTTCTCGCATTTTTGATAAGCAACTTAAGTTGAGCCAAATATAAAAGTTGGAGTTAATTCTTTGGAGAAGAGCATACAAGAAATTGGATCAAGTTTGATTGCATTTGGACCAAGAGATTTGAGTTTGAGCAAAGCAAGACTTGAACCTTATTAGTTGTTGACAGTGTCAACTTAGGGGCTAATTATGTACTAATCGATGACCCTAATGGCAGTACATCTTAAACGAAATTTGTAGGGCGTTATGTGGGCTTCGACTTTGTTTTTGGGCCCGTGACCTAACTCGGCCCGTAGGCAGCCCAAAATTGCATCCCACCTCGGCCACACCGACGCGTGCCACGTGCTCGTCAAATTGCCCCTAAGGAGTGAGGACGCCGCGCGTCCGGTGCATGTCCGCCATGCACCCACCGTGTCATCACCTCGTGGCCACGCGTCGTTGCGCGCGGTGAGAAGAGTTCAAGGCGCCTGAGAGCCTCCCTCACTCGCCTTCCCATTTCCAGCTCCCTCTCCTTCGCTCTGTGGTGCTCGCCGGCGCCGAACGCGAGCGCGTCCGCTATGGCTGCCCCCATAGAGCTCTGTCGTCCCATGCCTCAGGCCTCCCTCTGCCCAAATCGGTCGCAGCATCACCTTCCTCTCCTCGCGCCGCCCATGACGCACCCCTTTTTCTGGCCTCGCCGCCGCTGCAAACGGTCGCCGCCGGAGCCGCCATCACAGCGGATTGCTGCCTCCGTGGCCGGCTGGCCTTGGGTCGCCGCGGAGCAAGGAAAGGGCACCAGCCGGTGCGAACGAGGTCCCTGGACCTCCACCGCCATCCCACTGCCGACGACGAGCCTTCTCCGGCCGACACCGACGAGCTACAGCGCGGCCTCCTCGTGTAATCGCGTTGGGGACCTCGAGTCAGAATTCGAGAAAAGGCAGGGGCCTAACTGCAATGTCATAGACTCATATGAATAGTGCCGTAAAGACTGATTTGTGGTAGTTTTTGCTGATTTTTGAAAATTCATAGTAAAACATAGAAAATTTGTAAAATAGCAAATGAGGACTTTTTGGAATCCTTGTGAAATTATATATACAGTGAATCTATAGTATGGCATGTTTTAGTTTAATGTTTTTGCTGTAAAAATAGATTTTTCAGATTAGGTTTTCAATGCTAGTCGCATTTGTCTTTTTCATAACTGAAGTTGTATGGCTCCAAATGAAGTGAAATTTGTGTGACATGCTACTCATGTCTGTTTGATGTGTGGTAACAATTTCATGAATTTTTGTTGCTATATGAGTGAGTTATTAGTGTATCTGGCTCTCACATGATTTATTGTAATATCCATTTGTCTTTTTTATAGAGGTTGATATACATGTCCAAATGACTTGAAATTTGTATAGTAGGCTATTGGGAGCATATGTAGGCCACTGTAATTTTGGTAGAATTTATTGTGCACTTTTGATAGGTGTTCATAATTCCACCTAATTATCTAAATAAATTAAGAAAATACATTAAAATAATTTATTTATGAATGGACACTATGTTTTCTGGTGTTCATTAGTCATATGTGACATGTTGGTAAAGTTGGTTTTATCCAAGTATATGTTTGCAACATAAGTTAATAATTATTTCTTGCAAATGAGATTTCTGGACAGATCTGGAAACTTAGCAAAGTTCTTCATGATAATGTGCTTTGTTGTAAAACTTGTTTATACAAAAGTTGTAGATAATTTATGTATCTATCTGCTGTTAAAATTTGGTGGCATTTGACCATATGGTTTAGGAGTTATAGTTGTTTAAAGTTGGGTTACAGAGTTGCTTGCCCTCTTCTATGTTATGTCTTATTGAGGATTAAGTTAATTAGCTCTATCTGCTTACGTGAATTTTGGTATGCTTACTTGATTACTTTGTTTATTGCACTTCTATGCCTTCATACATATGCATTGTTGCACCTCATTTAGGTACGTTAGCTGAAGCACGTGAAGGACCTAAGGTGGAGCCAAATCCAAAGACGGAGTTGGTGGATCCATCCTGAAGATAAAATAATCGGACAAGTGCTAGATTGGAGGATGCTCGCCAAGCGGGTTTCACCTGACATACTCTAACTTGAGTTAGATCTCAGGCAAGCCCCGAAGCATTATAAGCCTCCTACCTTCAAAGTAATTAATTCTATATATGTTATACGTATTGTTGCATTAAGTGATAGGAGTTGGTTAGAAACCCTTGCTGCATTATATCATTTCTTGTCCAGATATATGAATCCTTGAATCCTATATAGACTAGGATCGAGTAGATGCTTAGCCCTGCTTTATGCGGTAGAAGTCAGATGATTTTCTGTCACCTGCGAGATGTAGGGATATTCATATATGACACCGTTGGCTATATTTGCTATCGTGAAAAAAAATCATGTGTTAATAAAATGAAATAAGACCGGGCGGGATACGATAGTGAAGCAACAAGACATGGAGGTATGTGTGGATCTATCTCCGTCTGAGTCATTTAAGGACCGATTCGCTGTACGTCCTTGAGTCATGTTGAACGCAATCTAACACTTAGTTGGTTGGATAAGTCGTTCCGACCACGAATCCGAGTAATACAGTTCAGGCCGGAAATCGAATGATAGGTCACATCTTGGAGGTAGTAAGGATGTGCTTGGGGACATTGGCGTGAGACTAAAGGGGGGGTTAAAGTCCCTATCATCCTGGCAGAGTGTTGCCCTTAGGGATGCGGCATTAGTCGAACCTGCGTTTTCCTGAACGGCACCAAAGGTGACCTGAGCAGTCCTCGCCAGGCGTGTCTCGATGAGTGTTAGAAATACCCCTCCAGCTGGATAGGAACTCGATTCGAATCGCCGTCGCTCCCGGTTATTGAGCACTTGACTTGACCAGCGGCAACGTAGATTCACTTAATTGAACGGATGGTTAATTGGATGATGAATTAAATGTTGCCTCAATTTATACCTGCTATGGTTAATATTTGTTTGCTCCTAATCAAGTGAGTGCTCTAGTACATGTGCTAATATAGATGACAGGTTAATGATTATTAACTTGATGCTTAAGCATTAATGATTACTTATCTATATTAAGCTTTTATGCAAAATGTTGTCAAGCTAGCCCACCTTATATCAGCCTTGCATGATCCTTGGTGTCACTTTATTTCTGATTTTTGACGGGTAAGTCTAACTGAGTACTTTCTTGTACTCATGGTTTTATTCCCACTTGTTGCAGATTGTGATGTATCATGGCGACTGCAAGAGTTGGTTGACTCCTGCCTTAGTGGCAGAGTGTGATCATGGGCATGATCCTTCTTATTTACCTTAACTCTAATGCTTTTATTGGAAGTCGACCGTGGTACTGGCATATATTTGAAATAAGATTAATGTTAGTTTCAAATTACTTTGCTTCTGCTACTTTTCAATTTAAGTTGTAATAACTATGTTGAACTCCGATGTATATTGGATTACTTGTGAAATGGATGTAACATGTGACTTGTCATATTGCATCACTACGATCTTAGCTTGTATGTTGATTGATTTGAAATCCCTCATGATTTCATTGGACTACCGGAGTTATATGGACTCAAGTGCGAGAATTTGATCACTTCAATGATTATTTTTATACTTGTGCTCTTATAATTTGAATGGTTACGTGACAACTGTCTTCTCGCCCCGATGTCTTGCCTCGCGCCGTCGTCGCTGCCCCAGCGTCTTGGTTCACTCATGGCTCCTCGAAACCCCGGCGTCTTGGTTCAGTACGGATCCATCTTGTACCCTTGATATGCTTGCCTAGGTATTAGATTTTTGTCTTCTATCGAGTGCAGTAACTTCACAATTATATTAGACATCCCAAATCATTGCTTCGATTTCTGGTGTCTGGGATGTCCAATCTGCAATGCGGCTTCGATTTGATTGAGTACATTTGTGGTCTCTGGTCAGAATTGTTTGTTTAGCTTAGCTCTGAAATTTTATATTTTTCCAAGTTTGTGTTCACAACAACTCCAAAATGTTTTCTATTTGCAAGTCTGAACTAGAAATGTTGACCAGGGTTGCCGTGGACATCTAGTATTGTGGTTATTTTTTTATTATTATTTGCGAATCGCGATACTCAATGTATATTTGCATGTTTAAGCTCTGCAGTTTTATATTTTTTCAAGTTGTGTTCACGAAAATTCCAAAGTGTTCTCTTTTTTGCAACTATCAAGTATAAATGTTTGAGAAATCTGCCTCTGACCTGTCTAGTCGTGGACATGTAGTATTGCCTTTATTTTTTTTTCTTTTTGCATGTCTCAAGTATGAACGTGAGACATCAACATGTATCCACTTTATACTAAAACTTTAATTGATCGGGTTTATGGTTTATTTTTTCAAAAGAATAAAACTTAAATATTGATGATAATAAATTATATTAATCACTTATATGACTTGATCCAAATGTTAATTACCAGAAGGAATTTCAATTTCTAAAAACATATGTGTTCAATTCCAAGGCGGAGGGAGCTAGGAGTTCTTTTGTAGCATTCACCATCTCTGCAGGTGTTATTGACACAACCGGGAACAAGGATTCTCGTTAGTTGAGAGGATGAAGTAGTTGTTATCCTTGAGTGAAAAGGATGCAAGTGCCAGTGGATCTGTTGTCAACTCTGCTGCTTGTGTTGTTTGTGTTTCAGAGGTCTGTTTTGTTGCCAATGAGGTCTATCTATTTTTATACATAAGTCCGGCACTCCGGCATCTTTCAGATCCTTTACTGCTAATACCAACTCTTTGATTATGATTTCTGCCTAGGGAAAAAACATTATTGCTGATGTGGTTGTTGGTGCTGGGCAGAGGATGAGGCGTTGACATCTGGTCTTCCTGTTTATCCTCTTTGACAAGGTGAGGCTTGGTGCCGTTTTTTTTTTTGGCATTGTTAGCCAATAGACAGCTAATGCTATTATTTTTGGAATCATATATTGTTAGTTCACTGAAATGAATGGTAGGATAACTATATAGTTGTACATAAGTTCCATATTCGTTGTACGGCTCTCTAAATATCATATTCATGTGTGGTGATTTAATAATGAAATGTCCATACATTCCCTATAATTTTGTTTTTGCTAAGTCCTTATTTATATGGTTATAGGCAACAAGCAGTAGTAATGCAATTCTTTTTTATGGCAGCAGTAGTTCATTGTAGGAATTGTATAATAACCATTCAAACTTGTTCTGTTCATTCTGTGGTGAGCCTACGGTTTGCCTTTGATGTAGTTGTCTGTAACTACATTTACAGTGAACCGAATTTTCTTTAGTTTAAGGTAATAGTTATTTAGATTCCCATCATTGACCTGTTATTCTCATAGTTGCTTTCAAAACAGGGAGTAAAGCAGCTGTTTGAGATTCCTTTAAGGATCATAATGTTACATGCACTGCAGTCAGTTTGCATTGTTGATCTTATTTTTATTGACATCACAGTTCAGAAGTTCATTCCAATTTCACATTTAGTTTGAATTAGATCTGCTATGGTGCATATTGCTAGAGTTCAAATCCGCTAACATACCTGGAGACGTTGGTTCTAGTTATGAGCTGGCAGAACCAGGTGCTATCAAAAAAGTTTTAGACATCTTGGCAAAATGCACAATGCTGTTTAAGTTGATATTAGCTATCGAAAAAATCCATTCGCCTCGACTCTTTCGGAGATCTCTATGACAATGTAACTGATGGGTTAAGAATTATTGAGGTTATGATACAACACTGGATGGATTGTCTTTCTGATCTGTACCAATTATAGAATATTGCTTATCAAAAGTTCAATTTTTTTAGCAATGTTGAGTTATGCTTTGTCGACCAGTTCATAAGTTCTTGTAGTGTATTCACCATGACTGAATGATTCACATTTGCTCTTGTGATACCAAGCTCAAACAGCTTATTGGTCAGAAGAATAACTATGTTGAAGATTCAAGGCCAAACCATTCAACGGTTCCAACGTTGGTCGAAGTAGCTATTAGTTGAAATCCAGAAGCTATGTCTAATATATTGAATTTTATCGATCCTTTTCGTCTGAAAAATATTATTACTCAATACAGAAAGTAGTAATGGATGGAGGTGACTACTTGAATTCAAGTTTCATAGTAAACCATGTTGGCATGTTCATTTCACTCTTCCATTGCTAGATCCTTTTCTTTTACTTATGCAAAAGAAGACATGTAAAATTTTGCAATATTTGTTCTCTCCATGTCCTTGTACTGCAAGATTTGCGTATTTGTTTCTGATTCATGCAGCTAAATATCAGAAAAAAGCTCAATTGAAAAATATGTGCTGAGTACAAAGGGCATAATCTTGACAAATTAGTTCTTTCCGAGTTTTTGCATGTACATGAAAAATATATGCTCGGTATAAAGTGCGTACATTTCACTAATTTGTTTTAAAGTTACTCTTGTTATGGTGTTCTGGAGTGTTCAGAGAACATTTGACTAAAAATGTTGCCCATGTTATAGATATCTCAAGACAACTTTTATTTTCTGTTCTAAAGTTGCTCCTGATATAAAAAGATGATGGTACATATCAAGTTGCTTGGTCTTAAATACAATAATAAATTAGAAATATTTAGCTACATGCCCATGTTTTTGGGCATAAACATAGGTATCCTGAATTGTTTTGACAAAGCAACTCCATTTTGACCGAATGCCTACAATCTGTTTTGCTATGTGCATAAAGTTAGTCTTATCCTGCATACAGTTTTGCACCACTTTTTTTAAAAAAATCTAATTTTGGTCTATGTTATCATAGGATCTTGCGTATGGCGTCGTCACATAATCTTACAACATCCAACATCAGCATAATATTCAGTAGTTGGCAGGAAGACAAAGAGTGCTCTAGAATACATGATTAAGAATTTATGATGCAGGATCTTGTGGTCATCGAGGGCCACAAAAGTAGTAAAAGATTGTGTTCTCTTGTAGAAGAGCTTTTGTGTCATGCAAAATTTGACCTTTTAGGTAGATCATTGAAGCAAGAATTCAATATAAAGAATATGAGATATGATAAGTGCGGGTTCAACACTACGCTCTGTTTCAACTTTGAAAAGAGAAGATAACGGTACAACTTGAGTCATCCTTGTGGAAAGACACACGCACACTCCTACCAAGAGGATACGAAGACAATCAAATATCAAGACCGAATGCGATGACGCTGCCCACAACACGATGAGGTTCTGTAATATGAATGATTTGCTTTCCTAGATCTTGGAAGCTTACTAGTATGTACAATTGATTTTAGCTACATAAATATTCTAGAAAGAGTAAAGTTCATGGGCGGTCCTTTAACTTGCGTCGCTGTGTCAAGCCAGTCCACGAACTCACAAAACGGGTGTTTAGGTGCCTAAACGCTGTTTGGTTTTCACTGTGGTCGAACCGGGCGCCGACCCGTGTACAGCTTATGCAAATAGCCCCCTGCGGTGTGTTTCACCCTGTTTGTTCGTCGTTTAGGTTACCACCCCCATTGCCACAGCCCTGCCGCCGTCGCGATTCGTCCTCGCCATCGCAGTGTCCGCCTCCACTCCGAGCAGTGCTCTGCCTCTGGGAGGGCGGCGAGCTGTACATGCTAGACCCGCGGACGCTGGAGACCATCAGCCTGTTCGACATCCTCTGTCGCCTCGGTGGCGCCAGCGCCACCGACGAAGCAGCACAAGACGACGACAGCAGCGAGGCTGCGCGTCTCGGGCCCGGCGGCCATGGCTGCATGAGGCAGGGATCGATGTGGCCGCGCGCCTGCTGGGACCGGTCGTCAGTGGTCTATACCATTACTACAGCTCTGCATCCATTCCACTCCGACCTGACATATGTGTGTTCGTATGTGTCTTCAGCATGCTGGCCAAGCTGCTACTCGCGCACTACAAGAACGACCAAGAGAGGAACCGGCTTGTGATGACCATGGAAATCAAGGAGTGAGAGCTGAAGGCAGATGAACAGATTAAGGAAGCAGGAACAGTATAGGTGCAATGAAGATGAATTTGCTCGTCAGTTTTGAGATTTAATATTACTGTGAAACAAATTGTAGTGGTCATGGAAATGTAATCCTAGTTGGAATTTGGGGTAAACGAAATGAACTGATGTCTATTTCAGAACAAATGAAATGCAAGTTTACTGAATGTTAACAAATGAAATGCAATGGTCTGTCCTACTGATGAATCCATTCCATCATAAGGAAGTATATAACTGCATAATCATATTTGGCATAACAGCCATGACAAGTACTTTCATCTTAATAGCATTGATGCTTACTAACTGCTGACATAACTATAGGTGCATCTTAACAGTTAGAAGCTTAGTAACTGCCGTCTGGGAACATTTCAAGTGCACCATATCAAAATTACAGTTTGGGGTAACAACCGAAACTATAGTTTGGGTGCATCATATCAGTTTTGATGCTTACAAAATTGCATGCCAAAAGACAGATTAACCAAAACTACAGTTTGAGAACATTTCAAGTGCTGGTGCCTTCCTGATGTCCTTCAGGTTGCGAGTTCCCAGATTTCCTTGTAGCCCTGGATTTCTTCTTAGCTCCTGCCACATCAGCTTTTTTAGTTGGTGGCTTCCTCTTCGTACTGTTGCTGCCTTCCTGCCAGCCTTGGTACTTGTAGTCAGTGTTTGTGGTCTTTCTACTGGCTGGTTGTTCAGTATGAACTGACTATCAGGCAAAGCTCCAATTGCCTGTGACTACATTGTAGCTATGGTTTCCTACATAAATAATTTACAGTGAGTACAAGTCATATCAAAGATGGTTTCCTATTTCTAAAAAAAGAGATGATTTCCTACATAACCAATTTACAGTAAGTACTTGTGATAACATTTGATCTAGCACTACCAGAGCACGAACTTTTCCTGTCGGTTTTTATTATTCCTATCGGTTCTACGCGAACCGTCAGGGATTGAGCATATTCCTGTCGGTTGCTAAAAAACCGTCAGGAATGAGTCGAAGTATTCCCGTCGGTTTTGAAAAACCCACAGGAGATACGAAACCGTCAGGAACAAACCAACGACTCCTGACGGCCAGATTCCCAACCGACAGGAATCCTTTATGTGCGGGGCTCACGCGAAAACGCTTCCCTTGCTCGCGCGTCGCGGCCCACTTGAGCGTGCGCCTGACTTGTGGGTCCCACCCTGGGAAAGATAAAAGTCGCCACCAAACTCCCAAACCCTATCCACTCCTGCCCGCTCATCTCCTTCACCCGCCGCCATCTCCTTCGCCCAAACCCTAGCACTTGTCGCCGCCCCGAGGGGCTCGCCACCGCCCGCGCCTTTGCCGCCCCCAGGGGCTCCCCATCGCCCGCGTTGTTGCCTCCCCCAGGGGCTCCCCACCGCATGCACCGTTGCCGCCCCTAGAGGCCTCCCCGATGCCCGCCGCCGCCATCCCCAAGGGGCCTCCCAGACGCCCGCGCCGCCGCCGTCCCCAACGGGCCTCCGAGACCCCGCGCCGCTGCCGTCCCCAACGAGCCTCCGAGTCACCCGCGCCGCCGCCCCAAGAGCCTCCCCGACGCCAAGCATCGCCTCCCCAAAGGGGCTCCGAGGCCCACGCTGCCAGCCTCACGGGCTCCTCGCCGCCCGCGCCGTCGTCCCCAGGGGCGTCCGGACGCCCGCGCCACTGCTACCGCGGGTGTACTCTCTCTCGCAGCCTCCCTCTCAGATCTGCTCTGTCTTTCCTTTCCTGTAGTGGTTCTATGTTCACAGCTGCCTAAAACTGATGAGATTGATGTTTGGTTTAGAATTGGAATATGTTCCTGTAGAATCCTAGGTCACTGATTAATCCCCTACACTAGATCTGACGTACTGCTGCATCTTAATCTTAATAAGTTATCAACTGGCCTCTGTATTCATGTAATGAAGTGTACAAGTACTTGATTCGAACAAGTATGTGTTTTTTTGCATCACAGAGCATGTGCTGCAGCCGCAATTTATTCAAAATTGATATGTTGAAGACGTTAGTCGAATGCATTCCATCACTGTCAGCGTAATTTTGAACTACTACTACTATGATTCATTATGTTGGTCCATAGTTCACAATGCACACTAACAAGAAAGTATTATATGTAAGCAAAACAATTTTTGTGTATTATATGTAAGCAAAACAATTTTTGTGAAATAACCATCCATGACATACTGAATGACATGATACATGTTTCAGCTAGAGCTACAAGATTACTAACAGTCCTGTCCTCTGTTATTTTTATGCTTGGTTACTTTGGAGATTTGTGACGATTTTTTTACATCAACCTCTTTTTTCTGCTTTCATCTTGGTACTATAAAACTATTCCCTGATTAAACGTGATCTTTCAGGCTACAAAGCTCTTAGGTTCCACAGACGATTCTAAAGAAGGAGCTGTTGTTCTACAAGTGGGAGGGCAATCTTTCCAAGCCGAGAACATCGATAAGCTTAAACCTTCAGGCAACAAATGCTTGTGCAACACCAAGTGAGTAGGTGCAGTACCTTACTATGTTCTTTGCCATGAGCTGGAAAATAATGTAAACCAAGTGAGTAGGTTATGGATGGTTATTTCACAGTATTGCTGAAAGTATCAGATTAGATGTAAGCAAAAAATATATTGTGAAAGTAGCAAGATACATGTATGTATATCAGATCTGCCTAGCATATTACTTGCACATCATTGGGCTGTCTTAAGTCCTACTATCTAATGTTAGACATGCAACCACGATACACTTGTAATATTTTTTCTGTTCCCTGACTTTCGGGATTAATCTATAGATGCTGAAACAGTGAAAAGAGTTGTGGCATATGCAAAAGTTTTAAGTTTTTACATTCTGCTCTGATGTGGTGGGTTTGCATTTTCATGTGCAGCTCGTTTACTATGTATTTGAGTCATGTCTAATTGTTCCTTGCTCATTTATGGCTGGAGTTGTTAGCAGACCGTATTGCTAATGAAAGCTATGCTTTATTTACATGTGCAGGCAGGATCATAGGCCAAATGCCTCGATAAGAAACCTTTCTCCTTACTGAAGCACCCTTGGGACTTGGTTAGTGCTGCTAAGCCCTCTGTATGTTGATAATAGGCCAAATGCCTCTACATTTCAGAAGTAGTTGTCTCTTGCTACATGCAATTACTCTGAATTTACTCCCATTTTCAATTGTTTCAAATACATTCTGTAGTTGATTACTTGGAACTGCAAGTACACATACCCTCCCACATGTCTGTTCCTATTTGTCTCTAATTTACATTAAAACAAGCGAATGAGGTTATATTGGTACAAGAAATTAGGTTTGTACAGATTTTTCTAGTTGTACTAAAGACTTGCATGCTGCTCGTAGTGTATAAGAGCTGTCATTGATATTTTCCTAGTTTATTAATCTGTACTGGTCTACTACTCTCTTAAGTTCCATAAATCCCTTGTGCATTTGTTTTCTTTTTTCTCTCTTCTCTCCCCTGTACAAACAAGCAAATGAGCTACTGCTATGATTACAAATTCATGAATTGTCCCCTGTTTTAATTTCAGGTCAGGGAAGATGCAGCAACCTCATGAGAAGGTTGCTGTTCTGAAGCCTGTGGCCTCCAGGCCTTTCTCTAGGTTCAGGCCCTTCCCAAAGGTTCTGCAAGACTTCAACGCCACTTGTTCCCCAACAATCACCATCCCAGAGGAGACTGAGCTAATCAGGCCAAAAGCCACTCGGTTGGCATCGTTACCAGGTAATCTTCCAACACAGATAGCAGCAACGATAGTAAGTCTCACATTGGTTCTCTGCTTTGGAAAGAATTTTCATGTATTTTGATAACTACAGCTTTTTTGTGAATTGGAGCCTTCTAAATTCAAGTATTTGTCTGCCATATATAGTTGTTGTAAATGATATTGCAATATGCATTTGTAAATTGTATCCCATGATAATTGAGTCAACTAAAGCCGAATATGCATTTGTAAATTGTATCCCATGAATCCATGATAATTGAGTCAACTAAAGCCGAATATTGTAACTCTACTCCTTGTAGGTTACTTGGTGATCCCATGCTGGAAACCGATATTCCTGTGTTAGTATGATGTAGGTAGTGAAAATCCTCCTTTTGTGAAGCTGTCGCAACTTGGAATTACACTTGCAGTGTAGTGAACCTGTATTCTTTACTCAGAATAGGAGCTATCATTTTTCTAGCGTGTTGAACAATGGATCTGTACTGAGCATTAAGTGCCTTTTGGATTTCGTTGACATGTGAAATTGTGATGAAATATAAGCTGTTGATGATCATTTGTTTTGAATTTGATGTCCAACGTGACTTGTGAGTGGATGTAGACATTATATGGATAATATTGGGCATTGTAAAATAATTCTGTTATGTATTAATTCCTGTCGGTTTGGTTGTTTTCCTGTCGGTTTCCAATGTCAGGGAAAACACATGTAATCCGGTCTGGGAGCTATTCCTGACGGGAATTCCTGAGGGCTTTTACCGACAGGAGTTGTTTTTGCCTGGTCAAACCTATGCCGTCAGGAGCTGCCGTCAGGAGTATTTTCCCGTCAGCTGACCGTCAGGAAAAACTACTCTTTCCTGTCGGCCGGTTCCTGTTGGCTGGCTGTCAGGAATATAATTCCTGTCGGTTATTAGCTTTTCCTGACGGTTTGCAGCCGTCAGGAAAAATCTGTGGCCTGGTAGTGTAGCAAGGTGATTGTGCTCGCTTGTGTGTTTGGCATGTCTTGATCTAGCAAGGTGATTGTGCTCACTTCTGTGTTTGGCATGTCTACTTCTTGGGTGACATTTCTTCTCATACACCGGAGGTGAAACAGCAAGACCATTGACATGTTCCCACTCACTTTTGTCTCTACATGGCCATATACTGAATCCATAAGCTTTGACAAATGTTTCAGCAGAGTAGCAGTCTGGCAGCACAATTTCAGGTTGGATCCTCTCATGCCTCAAACATTCAATTGCATGGCAACAAGGGATTCCAATTAACTACCACCTTCTGCAGTCGCATGTCTTAGCAAATATGTCAAAAATGTGACTGTACTCTCTAATCTGTACTTGAAACACTCCATGTCCAGAAGGCAAAGGAAAGCACAAGTTTGCAAATTATGCATTCCTAGTAACTTTGGATCTAATATTAGGATAGAAGTTCCCTACAAACCCTTCTGCCTCCTTTTGCTTGGTATAATGTCTTGTCACAAGCTGAGTTTTAATCCTCTTAAACATGCTAAGTATAGGAAGCTCTCTTGCTTCCAAGATATATTTGTTGAACACCTCACAATTATCGTTAAGCAAAATGTCACACTTAGGGAACTATGAGAAATAAGCTCTTACCCATGTTTTGAGATCCATCTTTTATAGCCATTTGTGAGCATCTGCATTCAAATCTTTTCATCCTTTCCATGTTTCAATTGAACTGCTGAATTGATGAGGGCCTTGGTAGTCCAAAGTTGATTCTTCAGAATCTCACCTTTGAACTTTTCTTGAAAGTTAAAGGTGTCTGACATAGAACCTATGTTCTCAGTTAGGGAACACTTTTCATAGCTGGAATCAATGTGTGGGAGAACTGCCCAAGTTGTATGGCCCACATGTGCCTATCATTGTCCCTCAGACTTCTGACATAGCACATGTAAGTCAGACAACTCCGGTAGTCTGTCGGGTGTCCTCGGGGAACCCCGAATCATACACGTTTCTTCTTCCGAGCAGGATCCCATTACAAAAGTCATTGCGGTATTACAACAGTTATACATAATTTATAGTTATATATTACATCAGAGTAAGTGGCGGAAGTATTACAATACCATATGTTTACAAACCAGTGTTAAGTTATTACAAACCAATATTTATTACAAACCATAAGTTTTGCCATCGCGACAGTGGGGTAGCAAAAGCGGTACCACTTATACTACATTCAAAATATCTTCACCCTACCCAAGGGTGCACATCAAGTGATGCTCTACTACTGGGACTTCTCCTCCAGCACAATCATGCAACAGGAGCAAAAGCTTACCTGCTCATGAGACTCTCCCGCAACATGGGTTTAACAAATCCTGAGAACAAAGTACTCAACAAGACTTAACTGACGAAAAGGAAAGACTTCCAAGATATGTAAGCTTAACGGGAATCAAGGTAAGTCTATAGCAAGAATCAAGATTAACTTTTGCATAAAAGCTTACTTAAAATTTGGTCCTTACTTTTAATATTTTAGCTCAAGTTAAATATTTACAAGTCTCTTATTAGCATCTAACTAAGCAAACACTCTTTTACTCATACCAAAGTATGATCATAACACTTAGGGTTTCAGTTATTAACTACGATGGTGGTGCGAGTATCAAGTCTCCTATTACCATAGAGTAAACGGCGATTTGAATCGATTGGGCCCAGCTGGGGTTTCCTTACCACACGATATATGCAGATCTAGGTCCGGACCCAAATCTACATATATCAACCCTCATTCGGCCCTCCTAGAACGTGAACTGGTCTGCGCTGCTTGAGAATACAGTGCTTCACCTCACTGTGCCCCACAGACAGATTCATAGGATGGCCACACGATACTCTCACCATCTTCACACTCCTAGTGCGCAGTTGTCTTTTCCCATAAAGGAATAGCCGAGGTATCGAGCTTACCGGAGTATGTGGCCAGTACTACAAAATCTTGATCTAAGGGCTATCAACGGATGATCCTTAACCGACACAGGCAGGGTCACTACGTCCAATCCAAACTAGACATGAGCCAAGAATCCACCTAGTCTCATATTAATACATGATCATCCTCATACTTCAGGGTTTTTCCCGAAATATACAACTATCAGCCTTTCTATACCAACTACTGCAACTACGCGAGGCTAAGCATCATACATATACATATATATGTAAGCAGGATAAGTACTAATAAAACAATGTAGTCATGCAACAACGGTATCTAATCAACTCCTACTTACTTAAATGCAACAGGCATAAGACTCAAGTGATCAACACTTATAAAACACAAGAAATGGGTTTATGCTCCAGGGCTTGCCTGCGGTGTCGGGGTTGTCAGATATATCAGTAGCAACACAACCCTCCGAACCAACCTCCACACAGTGAACACCCTCCTCCGTGGCTTGCTCCACAAAAGGGTCACCACTCTCGTTCGCTAAACGTAGTAATAATATTCATGTTTTAGGATGATGAAACATGGCATGGCATATGAAAAGTAAGCATGGTTCTTATGATGAATTCATATATTTATTTACTTGAGTATAACTTTCCTTCGCAATTAGGTAAGTTAATTACTTCACTAAGTAAGCATTGTTTATTTATAATTTAAACAAGCAATTAGCTGATTCTTAATAAAGTAGTCATCTATTATTAACAAGTTAGTTAATTAATTAACTACTCAAAAGTATCATTATTAATTAATCATTAACAATTAATCATGAGAACACAATCAACAAGTAATTTCCTCAGAACAACAAGGTGTTAATGATCCAAGGGCTTCACTTAATCCAAAAATGCACTTACAACAATTAAAGGATTTAAGAAAGCATTTTTGGTATTTTTTATTAATTCATAAAAGCATCCAATTTAAGTAATTAATTTATTTTTATCAAAACAGGGCCAAACTTTTTTGTATAGGTTGATTTTAGCATATAAATCATGGATATAAATTTTTATGATTTTGGATATTTATTTTAATTTCTAAAAATCATGGAAATGACATTTATTAATTAAAAGAGGTATTTTTTTAGATCCTAGAAAACTTACTGTTTTTCAGTGGTTCATATTTTTCCTAGATAGATTACATGATAACAAGCTTACTCAAAAAATTTTATAATTTATCAGCTCTATTTATTTAGTTATGAATTTTACAAGTTTCTGCACTATTTATTATTTTCAGAAAATGAAAAAGGGCAAAATCCTTTTCTCACCTCTCTCTCTCTGACTAACGGCTGGGCCCCGACAATGCACACAGTGTGCCCATGCTGACCGCGGCAAAAACTGCCGTTGACCGGCGGATGCTCGTCGTCGGTGACCTTGCCATTAGCGAGACCTACCCAGCTGCACTCCTCTCTCTCTCGCGCGCGCGTATCTTGATTGCACTAGTTGATCGAATGGTGCACGACGGTGGCTCTAGCGGGGCGGCTCTACTCCAACACGATGGCGGTGGTCAGCCGAGGCATCTTCGACGGTGTTAGCTACCCCTATCTACTCCTTCTGCTCTTGCGAACATGCTTCGGTCATCAATCGAGCATCTACTCACATGGCAGCATCCATGCCAAAGGCCATGGCGGCTCGGCGGAGCTTCGGCGACTCGATTACAACCGACGATGATCTCACTGGCGCCGATAAGGGTTCTAGCACCTACACTACCCTCCTGCGAACGCACCTGAAGAGCTAAACGGGCACGAGCAGGCGTTCTATGCTCACAACCGTGTTTGCGGCAGCTCCGACGAGCAGAGCACACCGGTGCGATGACAGTTTGGCCTTGCTCACACAGTAGAGTCAAATTGGAGGGTGGGGTTAGCTTTGGGGTCTCACCACGACTTCGGTGCTCCTGCTGGCTGAGACGGGGACACAACGGAGTGAGTTCATCGGCGTCGGAGGCGATGGTGGTGGCGGTGGCGTGAACTAGTGGTGAAGTCACATCTTGGCATGACTGAGCCTCCGCTGTGAAAACGATCGAGCCAGAGCACAAGGACATTAAGGCAAAGCAAACAACATAGATGATTGAAAGGGTCATGCACCACAAAGGGCTCGACCTCGGCGAGATGCTCACAGTGACACTACGGATGTCGTTGGAGAAGAAGACGGCTCGCGGGTGATTTCGATGGGGAGAGCTAGCGCGGATGGGGGCAATTGGTGCGCAAGGTGATGGCAGAGCTGTGGACAAGATGAATTGGATTGGGGGTGAAGCGATGATGGCAAAATTCTCCGGCGAACCGAGGGCTTGACGGCAGCGATGGCGAAAAGAAGAACTCGATGGCGGCTTGTCCCCTTAAGGACAGGGCAAAGCTTCGAGGTGAGCCAGCACAGCCGGCACCTGCTTGTGTGATGTCCTTAGAAGCAGTTACGTGTCACGCGCACGTGAAGCAGTGAGCAGAGGCGGCGGCTGGCGGTGAGCAGCCGAGCACAGAGGTGAAGCAGGTGATGATGATGTACTTGTTCATGACCCCTTCCTCATCCATTTTCTCTCGATTTTCAATGGCAACTTGACAAGCTCCAAAAACAAAAGTTGTTCATCTACATCTCCTCTCCAACTTCGCTTTAAGCATGAACCCCTAATTCCCAACAGATTGAGAGATAAAGATTAGAAAAGAGAGGTACTTAGAAACTGACTTAGAGGATTCAGTTAGGATTTTTAGAATACAGTTAATACTTAGCAACTTAGGAAATTTATTTAGTGATTAATTAATGATCAAACTGATCAACCAATTCTACCATTGCTTAGTACAAAGTTTGTACAAAACAATGATACCATAGTTGACCCAATTTTATTTGTGAAAAACCTTTTAATAAATTCCCTAAAAATGAATCCATTGCTGTTTTTCCAAGACTTAGATTTGAATAAGTGTTGAAACTCAACATTGGTTTCACTTTTGGTGCTAATTTTTAGGGGGTTTGCACTTGAATCCACACTTAACCTATGACACTAGTGTAAAGAACATACTTTACACTACCAAGTCTATTAGGGCATAAATCCAAGTGTTTTAGTGAAATTGCAAAATAGAAGGATGCAAAGTTCCTTTAAAGCATTTTTGGTTTATAACACAAACTAAACATAATGCATTGCATAACTATTAAATAATTATTATTTTTAGTGAATGCAAATCATGGTGAGCTACTAGAGATGATGCAATAATGCTTGATGATGACATGGTCAAGTTTTAGTGATGATTAACACCAGAGGTGTTACAATTGGTCCCTGCAGTTAAACAAGCATCAATTATTCAATCAAACAAACATCATTTAGTGCCTATAGAGAAGTGACATTAAGGAAGATATTGGTGTACCTTCTGCTTATCAGTCATTATGGTCCAAGGGTATGTGGTAGCTCATTAATAGGATTGGCAACGACATCATCCCAGTCCACATTGTTCAGACTGTCTTCATGATCAGCATAGCCAACCAAAATTTTGACCTTGTGAACTACAGTAACAATTGCATTAGTATCTCTATTTGATTCAATCAACCTGAGCCCTTTAGTAAGATCTAACCTGGGTAGCAACCAATGGAACTTGATGTTTGCCACACTCTCATAACCAAGTTCCTGAAAGAAATCCTTAAACCATACTGCAGACCATGTATCAGCCTCAACCTAGTCAAACTAGTTAACTTTCTCATCAACATAAGATCGAAGATTACCGAACCCAACAAAGAAACCCCCATGGTGTAACTCAATCGTGAATGAATTGCTATGATCAGGACCTATAGCTTTTGCTTAATGAAAACCGTGCATAATGCACGTTCGAGAAAAAAATGATCAGAACCTACAGTATTACCAGAAATTAGCATAGTACACCAATCGATTGAAACCCTAACAAATCACACCAAATTGACAATCCATCAAACAAAATCGATTCTTTTGTCTAAACAAATCACTAAATGCAAATGAATATCCATAACCCTAGTTGCTGGTGCAACGATGAACTCACCATACGGCGGCGGGTCCTTCCTCTTTCCCTCGCAATCGCGGCAGCATCCTTCCAACAAGCTGATGCGGACACCTCCAGCGTGGCTAGCTTCGACCCGCGCATGGCTTCTCTGGCCTTCGACCACCAACAAACGCCGTTGATCACCTCGCCCATCCCGAGCCTTGGAATTGCCTCCAAGTCTTCGAGCGAGCGATATCTTGTATCTCCAACCTTTTTTCTCACCATTGGATTGAGACTTGACGATTTGGATTGTGGCCTTACTTAAGGCCGTCGAGCTTAGAGCAACCTCCAACAGATTAACTATTCCTCTCCAATACTTAAAAAACGTGATATGAAGCATTATTGTTGCTTCAACAGACTACTTGTCATATAACCATATCTAAAAGTTTTAAGTAATCACTTAAAATTCACCATCTCTCTCAAATGTAGAAGATCCACTCCATCTCTCCTATATATACTTTAAGGCTAAGTTTGGTTACCACAAAATCAATGCACTACCAATAAGTAATAATAGAATCACCTACATAGATTTTTTTAGGAAATGAAGGATAGATAATTCGTTGGAATATACGCCAACGGAGTGTTTGAATTGCAGTGTCCTTTGCAACATGATGAGAGCGCGTGCATATACGCCATGTAGGATAAAGTAACATTACAGCTAGCATTTATTACTGATTTTAAAATTTATCTTTATTTAATTATGATTGAAAACAACTAAACCCAAATAAATCCAACAGAAAGAATTTACCAAAAGAGGTGGTACAATACAAGGGGGACAAGCAATCACGTCTCCTTTGAACTGTTTTCATCGATGACTAGGCAGCGAAAGTGGGAGGAGCGGTTGCATCCGAGGATGGAAATGGCAGCGAGTGGATAAAAAAATGAAGAAGATAGGTGTACGATTTTGGAGTGACACAATTTTGATAAAATATAGGTGGAAAATTTGACACGTACTAGATAGACAATTCCTCAACCAATTTAACATATACCCTTGTTTGTTTACAGACCTTGTCGTTTCACAGGCATTCATTCTATCTCCATGATTGCACGCTAATGTCAGTTGTCGCTGCCTTTTCCTTCATTTCAGATGTGATGACATGAGAAAGATCCTATGAAATGCCATTTGTCATATAGTTGATGGCAAGCTGTCTTTTTCAACCTCTTATGCGTGGAGTACTAATGAAACCAAGACTTGCCCTAACCAACTAAAATAAAGTTCTTAGTGAAATGGTATAAACTTTGTAATTTCGAAAAGGATGGAGCACCTTTTCTGTAGGACAAGCCTCCTCTACATTATCGCTCTCTCTAGTTGAGTCACACCCAAGTGAGATGATTGTAAAAAACAATACTCTAAAGAAAGTAGGTCAAGATTTTGTACGATGTGTCAAAACACACATGATAACTAGTCTGAAAATGGCAAAAATGCATCATATTTGTCTTAGGGTAGGGCATGAATTGAGCCGCCATGAAGTAATTGGCGAATCTTTAAATTGACAAAGTCACCACATGTATTTCACTATCGACAAGCACATCGTCTATCACTGGAAGCTTAGCACCGTTAAATCATAAAATAGTTTTAGAAAATTTGAGCATCCGCATCAAATAACTGATGGATATTGCTTACTTTGCAATCTACAACACATTCTAAAATGCATGCAAACTCTATTAGCCTATTACATGTGGAATTTGGAGAGCACGATATAGCTAAACTTAAGAATATATATTTGAGCTTGCATGTTGCTACCTCTCATCTATGCGGGTAGAAATTGGAGCTTAGAAAAACTTGTGTAAGAAGAGAAAGAAAGAGAAATCACGGGTTGAACCATATTCATCTACGATCTGCAACCTTCTATCATGCACAAATTTTTGAAGCTCAAATTTTGCAGGCACGAATGATTGCATTATCTATCGGTTCATCATTTGATGGGGGCCGAAATGTTTCATGGAATTTTATGGAGTTCACTCACCATTAGAGAGAAGATTGTCCATCTTTGCTTTTAAAAAAAGATTGTCTATCCTTAAAAAAAAAGAGAGAAAATTGTCCATATGTGTTGGGGCGTTGGGCCACCCGGATGCACGGAACGAGCGCCCTAGAGGCCATATCTGTGATGGCCCTCACTTTAACGGCCCCATTTTTTTTAAAAAAGAAAGAGACTCTAGCTGGCTGTGGGCTGAACCGAGGCATATTATGATTGATGTTTTCGTTGTCAACCTAAACCGCTGAAACTAACCACAACACAATCGGCTATATGTATGCTTATTACACTACAAAAATGGTAGACTTCTTACAACATCTCCAGCCCTACTACCTAAATCAGACTACCTAAATGTCTGTTTAGATAGCCACCATTTTTTCTATTACCCAGATTTTGCTTTCGATTCCAGCAGTACTACCTAAAACAGACTACCCAAACACATCCTCCCAGAGAATGACATACGGGTCCCATGTGTCATTCTCTCTTCTATCTTCTTATCCATAGATGAAGTCGTCACCGGAGGAGGGGAGCAGGGGAGGGGCTGGCGGAGGCTGGTGGAGGTGCGGCAGCCGTCGTGGATGCCGGTAGAGGCGCTGTTGGGGCACTCCGCCATGGTGCCCAGTGGAGGCATGAGCCAGTCGCAGGGAACTCTGGCAAGGGATGGCGTCGGGAGGCCATCGCGCCGCCGGGGCAGGCCATGGAGGCGCGTTGGGGTTGACTGTGGAGGTGCGTGGGGGCTGGCCGAGAGGCGCGTGGGGGTTGGCCGCCGTGCCGGGGGCTGTTAGCCGCGCCCATGCGTGTCACGGGGAACTCCGGCTAGGGAAGGCCACTACGCTAGGGACAAGGAAGGCCACCGCGCCGGGGCAAGGGAGGTCGCACTGGACGCTAGGACCTCGCGTCGGGCGGGATAGCAGTGGACTGAGCGTGGAGTAGGCTGAGAAGTGGTGGATCAGGAGGAAGACAAGCACCTGCGTGCGGTTATGTGAGAGGAAACGATAGGTGGGCAAGTTTGTTGGCCCAACAGACGTAGGTAGTCGAGGAGAGAATTTGTTGGGCAAATAAAAGTAGGTAGTCTGATAGGTAGTCTATTGGAGTGGGTTTTTTAGCCTATGCTACCCAAATATAGGATAGGTAGTGGGTTTAGATAGGCTGTTGGAGATGCTGTAAGAAACACTACCAGTAGTCATGGCACATCAGAATCTCACTAGGAGGCATTTAGTAGAGAAAATTTACACTAAATTTTGAATGCTAAAACACTAGGAGAAGCGCATCTCACAAGGAGAAGTCTAAAATTCTAGTTGTGTTATTCAGGTCGCTGTCCTCAGCCCCACCGTGCCGGTGATGTACGAGCTGCACTTCGCCGTGCCCATGGTCGGTGTGGTCCTCTGCACACTCAACACCCGGCGTGAGTCGGCCATGGTGTCCATTCTACTGAAGCACTCTAGTGCCAAGGTGTTCTTCATCGAGTCACACCTCCTTGACGTTGGGAGAGCAGCACGGAAACTCCTCACCGAGTCGCACCTCCTTGACTATGGTGCTCAGCATGATCATGAACACGCCGGTCGCAGACCGAAAGCCTCTGCCTAGGATGATGCGCGTCATCACGGGCAGCGTGCTGCTGCTGCCCCACATCCTGGTGGAGATGGAGAGGCTCGGCTTCGTCCTGTACCACGTCTACGCCCTGACGGAGACGTGCGGGGTGGTGATCGTGTGCGCGTGGACGCCAGAGTGGGGTGCTCCCCACCAAGGAGCACACGCGGCTCAAGGCGCGCTAGGGTTGCCACCACTTCATGGTGCAGGACGTGAACGTCAAGGACCCAGACACGATGAAGAGCGTGCCGCGCGATGGCCGGAAGATGGGTGAGGTGATGTTCCGGGGCAACACGATGATGAGCGGGTACTACGGGGACCTCGACGCGACCAAGGAAACCATGGCCGGTGGGTGGCTGCACACGGGGGACCTCGTCCCATGGCATCCTAACAGGAGCATTCAGGTCAAGGACCCAGCCAAGGACATCATCATTTCCGGCGGCGAGAATGTTAGTTCGATCGAGGTGGAACCATTGCTGTGCAGTCACCTGACCGTTGTGAAGGCGACAGTCGTGGCGAGGCCAGACGACCACTGGGGGAAAGACGCCATGCACATTTGTCAAGCTCAAGGATGGCGCCAGCGCCACGAAAGTCGAGATCATAGGATTATGCCGGAGGAGGCTGCTCCTTACATGGCGTCCATGACGATGGTGTTTGAGGATTTGCCCAAGACACTGACAGGGAAGACGCAGAAGTTTGTCCTCCACAAGAAAGCCCAAGCTATGGGCAGCTTGACAAAGACTGACAGTGGCAAAGTGTGGGACGCGGAAATTTTGCCCTCAAGGGCACATGCTCCCAAGCATGTAACCGTTGGATATTGTTTTGAGATCTGTGCCAACCTCTACAGCCCAACTAGTATATTGTTCGTATTTTGTATTGGAACATTTTCTAGAGAAGTGGAGACCGTATTAACATCTGACGCCTGACAACTTTTTTCTTCCCTCCTCTCTCAACTCATCTTCCACTTGCTTCTCTCATTTTCTCTCTCCTATTTCTCTCTCCCAAAAGACGCCCTCGCTACCATACCCACCGCCACCGCTTGCCACACCTGCCACCGCCTGGCGTCCTCGTTGTTGACTCTCCTAGGTTGTCCCCCAATCCTATTCCCCTCCCTTTCTTTTTGAACCAAATTGCAAGTTCACATCTGTTCTCCATCTTCTAATCGTAGGCCGCTGTTGCTGCCGCCATGGTACCTTTACGGTCGCTGCCACCACCGAAATTGTTATCCCTATGAGATGTCCCTGGATTATCTACTTGCGAAGTTGCTGAATCATCCCCTTTTCTCTACTGCTCTCGCCAAGATCCTGGGTTACTCTACTAGGGTTTGTTCAATATTCGATCTCTCTTTGACTTTGCACTTTCTTGATTCAGATTCAGATGTTTTGTTTTTTATCTATTGGCAGAGATCCATTTAAAAACGATGGTATATCATACACATCTGCATTGAATCTACTGGTGATTTTATTTTATTTTTAGTTCTTTACTTGGGATTTCCTTTTACTTTTTGTTGGGTATCAAAATGCCAGGGTACCCAACAGATGGTGAAATATGACACCCTGTATGATCGTTAAAGCCCCACCGTAGGGGCCCCAGTAAAGTCCACTGTTGACGGTGGATAGCGTCAACATTTTATAGCGCAATAAACATGAGAAATGATCAATAAACATGGAAATAGAGAAGTCTAGGGTTTTATCTGACAAATTCCATGAGTTTTGGTGAATTGTTGTTTTTTCCAAGGATTATTCTAGAAAAGCTGACAAGAGGACCTAATTATCAAACAGATTATCGGAATTCCACCGTGAAAGATATGCTAGAGGACTCTAGAAGACATGAGAAGGCAGTAGGCAAAAATGGGACTCCAGAAGCTTCTGGAGGAGGCTAGGCGGCACCAGGCCCACAGGCCGACCGGCCTTGGCTGTGGGCCCACCTATCATCTTCAGCGAGCCTCCTCCACCAACCTTGAGGATTAATCTTAGCCCTACGTCAAGTTGGTTTGATCTAAGGGTTCACATGCATCCCACCGACTATATATACGAAGCCAGAGTCCCCTGGAGCAATCAAGTCATTTTGAGATCAAGCCATCCAGAGCCAGAAACCCTAGTTCCTCATAGTTCCTCTAGTTTATAGCGATAGCCTAGTTAGACTAGATCTAGAGGGAGTCAAGTTGGTCAACCTAGCTTGGATTCCCGACGTTGTTAAAGCGTGGAGATTGGTACTATTCTTGTGCTCTCCTCTCTCATTGTATTATTCATCATTGTGTGTTTATTACAGTGTTATGGCAACATTAATCTTCATCTTGTTTATGTTCTTGATGGCAATGTTTATTGTTTACTTTGATTATATGTCTAGCATAGTTACTTTATTGTTATTGAGTTCATGCATATGCTCATATAGCGTTTATCCTAAGGTACCTAGGGTAGATGATTTGCATTATGTAGGCGTGGTGCTTAGATATATTGCATATCTGCGAGTGCTCCCTGATGTTCTGGGCCATGTGGTAGATCGCGAAGGTGACTATTATAGCTTCGTTGAGTCCTTTGTAGTCCTTCCCCTACGCATAGGTTATGTAGAGCGCGGTCGCGTCGGAGGTGATGGTTGCATCTTAAAAGCCTCTCTAGTTGATGCTCTTTATGTGTGGATAAAGACATAGTAGTAATGTTAACAATGATTATTAGATGTAGTTGCACTAATTAGAATATTCATTGACTTGTGATTAAAAAACTACATTAGGAATTATCTCTCTAATATTCCGGTCTTACGACATTATTGTAGTAGCTAGAGTGCTCTGAGTGAATCTATTATCTTATTATTATGATGACTGATCATTACTTATCATATATATCTTTATCATGTGACTTATCTGTTATTAGTAGAGTGTATGATATTGGTTTTATCTCTCATTCATCATATATATAGAAAGTTATCAATACTATAGATTTCCTGTTTAGCTAGATCTTCCCAGTGGTATAAATATAAATCAACAACCTGGTAATACTCTAGGTAAAATGCTACAATGATATAATTATCTGTCCGCTTGCAGAACTAGTTTTATTCATATATTCATTTTTATTATTTCTACCTAGTCACATAAAATGATAGATTCCCTTATATAGTACCAATATACATTTCTAGCTATAAAACTAGGGATGCCAACTTAGTTCAAGCTTAGGAGTGTAGGTATGTGATAGGTGACTAGCGTGCTAAAGACATGTTAATCATTACCATACATTTACTGGTGTTGTTAGTTTAGTAATAGCAGTAGTAAATGTCAACATCGACTCACCGAAAGCACGGATAGCATGCCAGTCGCTTGTGGTATGAACGACAAACTCCATCCCACCCAAGCCTTGTAGAGAGGTCTCGGGCGAGATGAGCACGTCGGGTGACATTTCTCCACCATGCTCGATCCCCCGCGGTGTCATCAAAAGCGTCTGACCCCCTCAGCTTACATCCGCCTCGCTCAAGGGACACGCATAACCCTCTGGCAAGACGGTGAGCCATGGGGACCCCCAACCGCGACACCCACTCCCACCGATGGGACGGACTTGACCGTGCATAGTCAATAGGAGCATGGGAACCACACCCTAACTCAACATGACCCCGGTCATTCCACCATGACGACATCCATAACTCTATAGCGACGGGGGTAATGATCACTATACCACCTAACCCCCTCTCTACGCAAATCTGGGCACCCATGTCGTCCGTCCTCAACGGTATAGAGGTGCACAGGACAAGGCATGGCCATAGCACGCAACACCAGCAGATGGAGAGGCCAAAAGATCAATGCCTGTTGCATCTCTGCGCTACAGGAGAACTGTTCCCACTGGATAAGGAGGAAGACGGCCATACCAGAGGCCACCTTTTTTGTCTTTCTCTTTCATTTCCACCTCTTTACCATGAATGTAACCCAAGCCCTCCCCTTAGAAGCTATAAAAGGGGAGGCAGGGGCCACATCTAGGGCAATGGATGAGAGTTCACCGCAACCAAGCACTCACACATCCACGCACCAACCCTCACAAGAGACCTGGGATCCGCTCCCTCTCTCAAAAGCTTGTAACCTCTACTACAAGCACTCCGGTGCAAGGCAACACGAGCAGTAGCAAAACCCACTAGACGTAGGGTCATTCATGCCCGAACCTATATACATCCTTGTGTCCGCTTTGCGCACCATCTAGGCCTAGACGCGCAGATACAAATTTACTTGTGCACCACAAACAAGAGAGCCAGTGAGCTCCTATGCTTGAGTAGGTGAGCTGCTTTGCCACATTAAAATATTATAGTAAAAAGGATCAAACACCATCATATTTCTACCTATTTTTTCCATCTTTCAAAATTGGTACTATCTTGTAATGATCGATGTCTTCATCTTTGGGTCACAATTTGAGGAATCTGCTGATTTTGTTGTTCAGCAAATAGATTGAGATATTTTGACTGAAGTGTGTTTTCCCTTCCGCATCCTGATGACATAACTTTATAAATAGAACAACCACTTTCTGTACCTGATAGGCTGATAGCCTATTTTGTTTGGGGAATGCCCTCATGATATGAAGAGTTCATCCTCACCATGCTAGGCATGTTTCTCTGACCACTATATAAAGCTAAAAAATTTATAATTTTTAGGTTGCAGTGGAAAGGCAACTCTTTTGCACAAGAAAAAAGTTGGAAGGTATTGTCTGATATTAATTAGTCATGTAATTTGCTCGGTATAATTCTGGTTTATGTATCAATGCACTAATGTGTTTTTTGCCCCACCATCTCATTTTAAAAGAGAAATGGCAGTGTGATAAGAAGTACAATTTTTAGAGCCATCTTGAAAAATGTTGGTCGAGCCTTCTTGAAAATTGGCTATACCTAACTTGGCACTATACTAGTGTTTGGTATGTATTATTTTAGATCGAAGAGCTTTTATCTATGTACATTGTTTTAGAGCAGAGTTTGTTTATGGACAGAAATGGCAGCATGCTAGGAAGTACATTTTGTAAATGTGTTTTTTGCTCCACCATTTCTTTTAGAGTTTTGTAAATGTGTTTCTTTGCTCCATCATTTCTTTTAGAGGAGAAACAGTAGCATCCAAGGAACTAGATATTTTCTTGCAAATTTTTATTAATCGGCATCTTATAGTAAAGCTGGTTTCAAGTTTTTTTCATTTTTCTCACCACTCTTTTGTATGAAGTAGCCATCCTATAACTGTTACACTCCCTTTTCCTATGTCCTTTTCCACACACTGAAACTTTTATCTCAATTGTACATATGCTTTTTTACTAACACAGTTTTATAAGCCTAGTATATGCATCTGTACTTTTTTATCCTAAAAAATGCTGAAGCCAAGGATTCCTAGCTTCTATCTTGTTTTTTATCCTAATTGATTTGAAATCCCCTCGTATTCTTGCATCATCACTGAACTCCTAACAATGATTAACCATTCTAACTATTTGTATGCCTATGGCTACTAGTTTTGCAGGATTTCAATGGAATCTTAGAAATGCCCTGCAACCAGCTCGGAATATGTAGGTCGAAGGAGCAAGATACCTGCATATGATGAAGACGGCAGCGAAGAATAAACAAACTTTAGTATCAACTTGAATTGCTTCATGCCCCTTTATAGCTGTACAACAAATTTACACTTTTTCACATCTTTTTGTGTTTTTAAATTTGCTAAAACAGGAGGAACACCGAATAAATCGTGCCAAATTACTGATGCATCTCCTAGCAATGGTTGACAATTGTGGCGCCATCCCCAATGTAATGATGGACATACTGGACCTTTAGCATGTTCCATGTAATCACTAGCTAGTAGCAGTTTTGGTGCCTTGATAAATTGTAATTTTGTGTGCCTAAAAATGCATGTTAGGCCATATATATTTTGGTTGTAATCATGTTGTCCCGATAGACCTCCCAGAGATTTTTATGAAGATGTTGCCTTGATGGAAATGGTTGCTCCAAGAACATATTATCCTGTTTCACTATTCTATTTTGCTCACCGATCCATGCATTTATGCAGGTGACCTTTTCATTTGTGCAATGCTCTCTTGAGTATATAGCATCACACGTATTTCTTAGTTATACTCCCTCCGTACTATTATGAGTCACTTTGACTTTTTTTGGTACATCGGTTTTGCTATGTATCTAGACATTGTTATATCTAGATACATAGCAAAGTGGGTGTACTAAAAAAGTCAAAGTGACTTATACTTTGGAACGGAGGGAGTATTAGTTAATTTTATGTTTACCATATTACCATTATCTATCATTTTACTTATTTATATTAATTAATTTTATAGTAGCATTGGTTTCTGGGCTATTCTAGAAATGCACTTACTTTTGGAACGGAGGAGTAATGCTTTAAATAATCTACTCCCTCCGACCCAATTTGTTGGCAATAGATGCTTGTTCCATTGTCAACAAATTAGCCAAATAAGAACAAGTTCTAGTAGTTGTACAATTATAATCATATTTATTTATATTTAGGTAATGTACCTCTTCTCGCCTATTGGTCTATTACATGTGCAATGGATGCTTATTACAATAATGTACCTCTTTTGACCTATTGGCCTTTTACTTGTCAACAAAATTGGGACGAAGGGAGTAGATTATTGTAAAGCATTACTCTTCTTGTCCCAAAATAAGTGCAGTTCTAGGATAGAGATGAGAAACCAATGCTAATATATATATATATATATATATATATATATATATATATATATATATATATATATATATATATATATATCCTTATAAAAAATTGTAGCACCATTAATAATTACCCCTTAGAAATAGATAAATTAGCAAAAAGTACTAGTGGTCCATGGTCTAGAAATGTACTTATTGTGTGACAAATTTAGAATGGTAGGGGTGCACTTATTTTGGGATGAAATGAGCAAGGGATGTTTGGTTCAATTATATATCAAACACGAGCAACACTAATCCTTGCACTATCGAAGCTGGATCCTCCACCAATAGAGTTCGCTGCTACAACTTAGGAGCCATCAAGATTTACATGAAATTTTGTAGAGACCAAGACAAGCACAAGAAGTATTGTAGTAAGCATTCATTATGGCATCCACAAGACGTTCTGAAGTACACTCATGGCATACTCTCCAGCACCATGTTTTCAACCGGTGCAGCATGTGAAAGAAAAATAAAGCTTTAGGACATCTTATCAATACTTTTAAAGTTTGTGATGAATGAACTTGAACAAAACAGCCTAATTGACAAGGAAAAGCACAACAACATGCACACTTTGATGATAATAATGTTATGTCGATGCAAGGTCATGACAATAACATCAACACTTCCATAAATCGTGGGAATTTTGGAGCAATTTATGCAAGGTCCTGAAATGAAAGAAACCAAAACAACTAGTCAGGCTCATCATTAACAAAGAAGCAATTTATGAATGACTCAATCAGTAAGTGTTGACAGTCCTTAATGTCAACTATAGACCATCAACTAATGCCTGATTTGATATAAAACTTATAAAGCATAGTTGTAGGGTTTGATTCTAACAAGTTCCACGAGTGTTGGTGTTCTCACTTGTTTTGCAGGATATTCAATATTTCACCATATAAAAGTATCTCAAGTGATGAAACAAAGTACACCATTGCGAAGAGCTCGTCGAGACGATCGAAACGGACATAGCACTTGCTATATTTGGAGTTCCGGAGAGAAAGATATCACATCTTTGGTGGAATATAACTTGGGAAGTCTCTAGAACATCCTAGAACTATCACCACCATAAGTTTCAGGGACTAAACTGACAGAATTCCATAGTTCTATGAATTATTATATTTCATGGATTAAAATAGGATCTGGGATGAGGAGAAACCTATCATGATATGATTATTTGCGTAAACGGACTGAACCTTGGCACGAGAAGGACGTGAAAGACACTAGAAGACACCAGAACGAAGCGGGAGATGAGACAGCGCCAGGGGGCCCAGTCGGCCCCACCCATAGGCCGGGCGGCCTGTTAGAGATACCAATCACGTTCTCTTTTACGCAACGCATTCCAACCGAACTCTACTACGCATCTCCACCATTGATCAATGTCGGTTTGATCCGAAGGCTGCGGTTCATCCGTCCAGACTATATAACCAAACTCGAGACTATAACACCTCAGGTGTTTAGCTCCTTAATTGCATTGCAATTGCATAAGCATAAGCATGCATCATTCATGTTATTTTATGTGGTTGCAACAAATGTGGTTGTTTTTAGAATTTTGTTTGGCTCACATCATGTGACACTAGGGAGTTGGTGTAACTAAAGGGTAGAGTAGCCAATTATATCTCACAACACTTTAGTTATACTTAGGGTCACTAATGGAGCAAGGTTCATGTTGACCAAAATCACCAAAATGCCCTCCAAGGTGTAGTTGACCAGTATTTAGCCCTAGGATGCTCTAGTTTGACCAATTAAAAAGTCTAGCTTAGAGACCTTGCATGGAGGAGCACCGTTAAGCAAAGTTGTAGGGAATTTTATGGGGAACAAAAGTCTCAATATGACTATCTCATGAAACTGGCCAGAACATGCTCAAAAATGGCCCACAAGTCAGCTAGAGGGGCTGTCTCAACACTTAGAATTTTTCTAAGTCTCAAAAGTGTCCCTCCAATTTTACTATGGCCTACTTTAGGAGCTTGTAGTTTGCGAACCAGGCCAAACCAGCTTCCACTCATATTGACAAACTTGTAGTCCTTATGTAGCTCTACAACATTGCCAACATCACCCATGCCTAGTTCTCAATAGTTTAGGAGATATAGTGTCAAGAAGTTAGGGTTTCAGTCGACGTTTATCTCTGAAACTGCATTTCAGTTTCAAGGGGCACCACTTTGGAGTTTTATAGTTTCAAATCTGAGCCAAATTGGTTCTGCAGCCAATTAGCAAAGTTGTTGACCTCACAAAGCCCTACAATTTTTGTATTATCACCTGCTCCTAACTCGAACCGGTTTGAGAGATTTAGCGCCAAAACTGCCCTGCCAGTCAGTCTTTGGAGGCTCGGTTTCAGTCAACGAGCTCGAACACCGGCATGTCGTGGCGCGCGGGCAGAAGAACGGCGACGCGTGGCGACCGAGCGCTGCCGTTTCCTCCACGTCACGAGCCCGGGCGTGAGTTGAACACCGAGCGGCCACCTCCACCCCCCTCACGCGCGCTCATTCTCTTCTCCCTTCCTCTCACTCTGGCCGGGCTCACCGAGGCGAAAACCGGGACACCATTGCCGCTATAGCCATCTCCGAGCTCGCGCACTCACCACCGCTCGCCGAACCACGTCCATCCCTCCGCCTCCCCGTCCTACACCTCCTCGACCCGTCGGTAGGTTGGATTGAGCCCAAGGTGAGCCGCATTGCCGTTTCCGCCCGCTCACCGAAGCTCACCAGAGCTCCGCCATGTGCGGGTCACCGTGGCCAGCACCACACAGTAGTTCTCCGTCTGCCTTCACCCACGTTTCCCCCTCCCTGTCACGTGTAGATGCTAGAATGAAGATGTTACCGCCAGTATCAGGACAGCCATGACGGAACGAGACCGTGCACGGCCGCGCCATGGCCGCCGGCCAGGTGCTCACGCGGTCAAGCGGTTCCGCTCCACCCCCGTCTGTGGGAGTGACCTCGTTAGGTCTGCTAGGAGTCCAGGAAGGTGATGCGCCCTTTGGTAGGTCGTGCGACGGCCGGGACTCGCCGACGTACCGCCAGGCACCGCGGCCGTCCGCCATTGCCGTCGGTCTGGGTGCGGTGGTGCATCAACTTTGGGGAAAAGTGATAGCCTCGGTGCGGTTGGGTTTGGGCAAGACGCCGGTGCACTTGATCGGTCGGAGGAGCCACTGGCGGCGAGGAATTGCTCGCCGAAGCTCGCGGCCGCCGCTCCCCTGTCCCTCTGTCCCTAACCGTGGGGGCCCGCCTGTCAGGTGTCATGCGCGGGCGGGAGCCCGAGCAGGCCGCACGCGCGCGCCGTGGGCCGCGTCTGTTCCCGGGCCGGCCCAGCATCCGATAGGATTTATTCATTTTTCTTTATTCTGTCACAGTTTTTGTTAAGTTTTGGAAAATTATAGATCTAGGGTTTTACTTGCTCAAAAATTATGAGATAAATTTTGTTAGGATCTACTTGGTGTGTAGTATTTTAGAAAAATATGAATTGGTTATGTGATGTTTAGTTTCTGGGAGATTTAAATAGGTTTTTGAAATGTGTTTTAGATTGCATGCAAACTTGTTTAAATCATATCTTGAGTTTCATTGTTCCAAAAATTATGAAAATTGGTGGGTAGGCTAATTTACACTTGCTCTAGCTTTGGTAAAAATTTGGGCAGTAGTGCTTAAGTACTTTTCAAGTTATAATGCTATCTTGTCATTTTAGGGAATACTTGAATAAAATTTTGTAATTTTTCTATATGCGCAATGTTCTTATAAATTTTTGGAGAATGTCTTGGTACCATAAAGTGTCTAAGAAAAATATAAAATCTGTTGTTTGATACTTTTCAATATGATTTGTTAATTATACAAAAATCAGCCTTTTGGGCTTGTGAATTTTGTTTAGGGAGTTTCTATAAATAATTTTTGTTCAAATTTTTACAGTGGTCTCTTTTTGGTTCATAGAGTCTCCTGTAATTTTTGTAGAATTTTAGGAGCAGTTTACATATATGTTTAAAATTTCACTTAATTACTTAAGTAAATTAAGAAATGAGTATAAATAAATAATTTAGGTAGGCAAACCTTACTTTCTGGTGTTTTTGTGACCTATGTGAACTTGTGGTAACTTTAGTTTGGTCTTATGGGATGTTTGCCACATAAATAAATATTTAATCTTTGCAATTCTAGGTTTTCTGGACAGCTGGTAGTATTTCTGGGTTTGGCCTTTGATAAAAGTGTTTGCTGGAAAACTTGTAAATACCAAAGTTGTAGTAAACTTGATAAACTAGCTTGTGTCAAAATTTGGGAGCATTTGGCTTAATAGTTTGGGAGTTATTGCTGTTTAAAGTGCCAGTCCAGAATTGACTACTCTCTGTTTAGAGAGGACAGATTCTGGAACTTGGGAAATTCGACATGGAAAACTTAGGAATTTAAGGTTGAGGTCTGAAAATGATTTGTAGTGCATTTCTTAAGATTTCCAGATTGTCTTAGACCATAACTTTTGGAGTTAGGAATCTTCAGTTATGTTAGAATATTTGAGCTGCTGTCCAGAATGTCTTACTGTAGTAACCTAAGTAATATTACTCTTGTGTTGTTAGGTGTTAGGGCCTTAACCGAAGAGGAACAACTATATCTTAGGTTGGGTAGATTAGGTAAGTACTTCTCCACCAGAGAAGAGATTTGCACGTATTGATGAAGTGACTTGAATAGAGTACTTTTATTGCCGAAATGCATTTCATCCCGAGCATGTTGCACCCATTATGCACCCATGATATTTATTGTGCACTCATGCAATAGGTGTTCCGGACGGGGTAACACTCCTCGAGTTCGAGCCAGTGATTCCGAAAGAAGTCCAGGACTAGCCAGAGGAGCCAGCGGAACCAGTCGGCGGAGGAGACGCCGCTGAAGATCTACCCGAGTGCCCTGACCACCGGCCCTCGACCTTTCTAAAAGGCAAGCCCCGGTGCATGCTGAACCTACTGTTTTATAAATTAATCTTGAGTACTTTTAATTGTTTACTGCATTAAGTTGTAGGAGTTATATGAAAACACTTGTTGCATTATACCTGTCCTTGTCCAGATATCGTACTTAATCCTATATTAGGTTTAGGCATGTGTCAATGCTTAGCCCTGCTTAGTTCGGTAGAAGTCGGGTGATTTTCGGTCATCCGCGAGATCTAGGAATGGGTCACGAGTGGCTATGATCGCTATCGTGAATGGAACCATGCCTAAAAATGAAATTGAGACCGGGCGGGAGTTCGATAGTGCAGCCGCAAGACACTTCACGTATTGGGTGCGGAGCTATGCCCGTCTGAGTCGTTTAAGGACCGATTCGCTGTACGTCCTTGAGTCACGTTGAACGCAGTCTAACACTTAGTTGGCCGGATAAGCCGTTCCGACCGCGAATCCGAGTAATACAGTTCAGGCCGGGAATCAAATGGTAGGTTGCTTCTTGGAGGAGAGAAAGGATGTGCTTGGGGACATTGGCGTGAGACCAAGGGGGGGTTAGAGTCCCTATCACCTGGCTGAGTGTCGCCCTTGGGGATGCGACATCAGTCAGACCCGCGGCTCCTGAACTGTACCAAAGGTGACCTGAGCAGCCCTCGCCAGGCGTGACTCGGTGAGTGTTAGAAATACCCCTCCAGCTGGATAGGAATTCGATTCGAATCGCCGTCGCTCCCGGTTAGTGAGCACTTGACTTGAGCAGCGGCAACGTAGATCTCATTAAATGAACAGATGGTTAAGTGAATGATATAATGTTGCCACAATGATATACCTGCTATGGATATAATAATAATGTTGTTTGATTATACTCAAGTGAATGTTTAGTACAGGTGCTAAAATAGATGACAGGTAAATGCTAAAAAGAACTGCTAGTACAAGTTATAAGAGTTTTAATTACTTATGCATTTATGCAAAATGTGATGTCAGCTAGCCTCTTGTGTAAGCCTTGCATAATCCTTGGTGTCATCTTATTTCTGGTTTTTGACGGGTAAGTCTAGCTGAGTACATTCCAGTACTCAGGGTTTATTCCCTCCTATTGCAGATGATATGCTCTACCAAGGCTTCTGCAAAAATTGTCTCCACCCTGCGGGTGACGAAGACTAGATCACTAGGGCGTGATCATCTTTTATGTACTTTCCTGATGCTTTTGCGAGTTGTTGATCAACAAGACTGGCAGTAGTTAAACAACTGGTGTGTGTATGCTTCCGCTACTTTTATAAACTTGGTTTGTAATAATTGCGACTCCGTGTGTGTAAACTTGTTTCGGAACTACTTGTGAAATGTAACATATGATGTTGTATGTTGAATGATGCGATCTTGGTTGTAAGCAAGTTGGTTTGAAATCCTTCATGGTTTCGATTGACTACCGGGATTATATGGGCTCAAGTCAAAAATTTGAGCGCTTCGGTGCTTGTTTTTGTACTTGTGCTCTTATAATTTGGTCGGTTCTGTTACAGAGACCCCCTCCATATTCAACCGATCATAATCATAGCAAGAGGTGTCCCTCAAAAGGATAACCTTAGAGCTCCACCAAACCTAGGGCATAGCTAGATCACTACTACAAACGTTCACTGTAGGGGCGGCTAAAGACCCTCTGCAGGGATGGCTGCACCAGCCACCCTCCCTAGGGTGTTTCTACAGATGGTGCATCTGTAGGGGCAGCTCCCTGACTGCCCCTGCAGTGCCATCTGTAGGGGCGGTTGTTGTTTTTAGCTGCCCCTACAGTGGAGTTTGTAGGGCGGCTGGTAATGTCAGCTGCCCCTACTGTATGAATCTGTAAGGGTGGTCGTATAACAAGCCGCCCCCTACTGTGTGTGTTTGTAAGGGTGGTTCAATCAAGAACCTCCCCTACAATGGATTTTCTAGCAAAAAATAATTCAAATTCAAATCTAACCACATATAATTCAAATTCAAATCTAACCACCACATATACACATATATATACATCCACAAACACAAGACCATTATTTAGAACATCATCACAAGTCATAATTCACAAAAGTCCATCATTACAACATAGTCCATTATGAAGTCCATCATTACAACATAGTCCATTAAGAAATCCACAAGTCCACAAGCATAGCAAAGTCCAAACCATTCCAAAGTCCGATCAAAACCATACCAAAAGTCCACATTGTCATCAACGGCCTAGGGCTAGCTTGTCAGTCTCACGAAGGTGTTGGTATAGAGGATTACTACCTAAGTCGGAAAGAAGGTGATGATAAGTGCCTTTGTAGTACACAATCTCATCCATTATGAAGTTGCAAAGGTCACCGACAATCTCTATGAGCTCGTCATCCTTGTATGGGTTCCTTCTCGTATCTTTATCTTTCTCCAATTACAAGAGAACAAGTTTAGGTTTACTATCTCACAACATAAGTGAACTTTTCATACTACGAGCGAAGATGTTCAAACTTACTACATTGGGGTTTCTGTTGTAGCCACCGATGGTACTCATCATAATACATGTGTAGTATCCATAATGTAGACTCCCATGGTTCTGCTTGGGGCACTGTGTGTTTCGCATATGGAGATGTTAAGTAATTCTATTGACAGACATGTAATATATGGATTACCAAAGTAAATGACACTTACTGCACATAGAGTTTTGACATACAACTTTTCCTTCCTTGTTGGATGATGCCTTCCCTTATGTTTCGTGACATAGTGCCTGAATGCCCTATTCCAATGATTTTAGCAAATGCAACTTGTTAGTATCCCAAATTGAACCTTACAAGTATGTATACATAGTAGCTAAAATGAGGATTGTCGATATGTATACGTCTTGACAATCACTATGAAGTCTTTGTATGTCTCGACTAGGAAATCCACTGAATCAAAGACCCATGCCATGCTCAATTTGAGCGAGATGCCTATGCAAATCCAGTGGTTGCTGCATGAATTTAGTCATAGAAGGAACGAATAAGCTCTTTTGCATCGAACAAAGTATATTGAACAAAGCTTTAAGTATATAGTTGAGCTTACTTGATGTGGTATGAAATCCATATAGAATCGTGTTGTTGGAGATTTTTAAAACATAGGGCAATGTATGCCACAACCTTGAGGGACTCTATCAATATTTTCTTATCCCGGATGTCCTCTTTCTCCTTAAGTGTCTTTCTAGCATCTAGTTCTTTGCAACCTAGTTTCCACTGTTTGGGGTATGCTACAGGTGAAGGGTCTATATACGCGTCTTTCAGAGCTGGCCTCTTTCTCACAAAGTGTGCTTGCGTTCTACAAATCACGACGCGGGTTAGTTACAACAAAATCGAAAGATTACATTCATATCATATCGAGAGGGCAAGGACTTACAGGCACCACATGCGAATTAGATTCATTTCCATTCGTTCGAGGTGGAAGCATGCCTAGATATCCTTGAACTCAATGGCATTTTGCCCACCTAGGGCTCCAATTGTGCTGGTAGGGATCCATGCTTGTAAGATTTATAGTTCTGTTATCTGAGCACGCAAGTACCAATCATGGAACTTTCTCATTCCATGTGGCAAGCATTGTAGGACTTGATTTGGTAGGAAGTTCTTGCCTTTTTATATTTATCCGGGCAATCATTTGACCATTTGAGGTTATCAACAGCTGGATACTTGTTAAACCCTTTGTGCAGTTTGCTAGTGGCATCCTCCTCATAAGCTGTTGCTCTAAATTCTTTTACTTGGTTCTTAGGCTTGAACTGGTCATGGGTCATCCACTTGTGCACCGACGAGACGTCATTAATGCCCACATATGATGGCCTTAACTTGATTGGGATTTTGTTTCGAGCTTCCCATTCAGGCACGTCCTTGTCTACTTGTGCATCACCTACTCCAGGGGCCACTTGTTCTTCATGTATCGGCTGTTCATGAGGCAATTGCTGTTCATGAGGCACTTGTTCATGTATTGGTTGTGCTTCTTGAGAAGGATGTGGCATCTCATCATGCCCTTGCTTGGTACGAGGTGGAGAAGGACGTGGCATGTCATCATGCCCATGCTCGGTATGAGGTAGAGAAGGACATGGCATGTCATCATGCCCATGCTCGGTATGAGGTGGAGAAGTCTCTGGCATTTGGTGGTCATGGTCATGGGCCGGTGAGTATACCTCCCCATCCTCGATGGGTCGCTCTAGAGGATGAACTTCAGTTGGAGTTGGCGAAGACTCGGTAAATATAATGTCCCGTTTGTGCTAGAGGATGAACTAGTTCATGATGTCTCTGAGTAACATGAGCCCCTCGGGGGTAGGGTGTTCTATCTTCCAAGTCATGAACTCAAGCTTCATGGTATGCACCTCGATCCGAGTGTAGTCCTACGGGATGTCCCTATTGTGCCATGTGCCGCCCAGAGGATGTGCCACGCCCGTTGCCACCTCAATGATCACGTTTTTCCTGCCCATCGGAACCACCAAGGTGCAACTGGTTGGTGCCCATATGCGATCGATGGCGGTTTTGGTTGCAGTGGAACCTTGACTACTAGGAACATCCAGAGGGCTGCCAACTACCGCCAATTCTCCCGGCGACCCCATTAGTATCTGTGGCTCCATTGTAGATAGTCCTTTCTCCACCAATGCCTTTTCAACTAGAGCCTTCACTTGGAGCGCAAGATCAGACTCTCAGTCTCTGCCATGTTTCTTGTACATGTGCCTATCCTCTATAAATCTGTGCTTCTAGGACGTCCTCTTCCCTAGCCCCCTAGTGTGTCCTATGTGCTCGGGGTTTCCCAAGGCAATGGTAAGCTCATCCTTCTCTCTAGAAGGGGCGAATGCACCATTCTCCTTGTCTTCAGTAAGTTTCAGTATCTTTGATAGTACCTCTTCGGTCTCTAGCTTAGCAAACTTGAGGCTACTTCTGGATGAATCCACACTCCTCGCATATATCCACTATTTGAGGCATGGTCTCAACTTCAGCACTTCCATATTCTTGGAAGCTTCGGCCTCTGTGTCCATCTTCCTAAACACCTCTTGCTTGCCAGCGTAGCCATCGGGGCCTAGACGAGGGTGGTGTTGGTTCTTCTTCGCCTGCTCGCTGTTACGGGCACTGAGGGCCAATGCTGCCTCTGAAGTCTTCTTAGCCACGAGCTCCTCCCATTGACTAGGAGTTATGTTGCCAAACTCGTGGAAGAGAGTTAACTTCTGTTGGATATACTTCTTGTTTAGATCCAACAGCCAATGTTAGAAGCTCTGTCCCATTATCTTAAAAGCATTATCTTGTACTAGCTCGTGTGTTCCCTCCGAAAACCTAAAGTTCAGCTTTAGCTTGTCCCATATCTCTACCTTTTTTCTCACAGGTACAATATTCCAGCCACAGATAGCTGGGTTCAACTTATCTCTAACTAGAAAGCCGATGTGATTACGAAATTTTCCCCTGTATGTATGTGGCTCAAGGATCTGCCTGTCTAGCCCGACCTTTGTTATCACAAAGCATGCCTTCTCGTGATATTGGTTTGACTTTCTAATCCCTCGTTTCCTCTTTGGCTAGGCAGTCTTGCCCATGGTTGTGTCCTGAGGTTGTGGAGCGGAGGCCTCATTGTGAGTCTTTGTGGCTCCTTCCTCTGATCTCCTTTGCCCGACGATGTATTGTCTGGCAAGACGAGCCAGAGGTCGATGTCGTCTTTTTAGAGGTTGAGTAGGGACGACCTGTGTATATGGTAGGTCAAAAGTGTTAGAAGAGGGAACATATAGCCATAGCATTAGCTACTAAGGCTTTATCCGTACCTCATCGTTCAGGTGAAAATCCTTGTCCAACTCGTCCTCCGTTGGCCTCCGTCTGGGTTCTTGTGGGAAAGGATCCTCGGGACTTACATATCCCCCTGATGAGTTGTCCCCATCCTCATCATCATCATCCTCTTCTTCGCCTTGGGCATCCTCTCTGCCTTCTCTTCTTAGGGCTCCCCCACTGGATCCTCATCCTCGACAAGCTCCTCCTGAGTAAGCATCACTTCTAGACCCTTTTCTAACTCATTATCGAACTGCTCCTGAGTAAGCTGGTCATCTAGTTCTTGCTCTCCATGGGATGGCTGCTCATCATTCACAGGGCATCGGGATGCACTCTTTGATGTTCATGACATTTTGTGCCTTGTTCTAAGAGATGCAAGAAATAAAGTAGTATAAGCAGTAGTACTAGTGGTATGAAGTAGTAGTAGTAGTAGTAGTAGTAGTAGTAGTAGTAGTAGTAGTAGTAGTAGTAGTAGTAGTAGTAGTAGTAGTAGTAGTAGTAGTAGTAGTAGAGGATAAGGGAGAAGAGAGGAGAGAGGAGAAGAGAGAAAAGAGGAGAAGAGAGGAAGGAAAAGGTTAAAAAAAGGGCCTCAGAAGCATGTTGATCATCATTTGATCATACACTTGGAGCATCAAGGCATCATAGCAGAGAAAGAGAGGAGATATAGTAGGGGAGGCTGGTAATGATGCCAAGTTCCTCCACAAGTATTGATCAACAACTCATAATGCATGTAATGTATGGATTGGACAATTTCATCATCGGCAAAACAAAGAAGAGGAAAGGATAGGGGACAGTTGGCTGGCATTGAGAGCACTTGCTACTGTAGCAGCTTAACATGCAGATATATATAACTAAGTTCAACATGGCCAAAAAATGGCAGATATATATAACTAAGTTCAACATGGACAAAAGACAACAGATATATATAAATAAGTTCAACATGGACAAAAAACAGCAGATTGGGTACTATGTAGTCATCTGCAAGAAGAAACCAGGAGGTGCCAACTTCAAAGCAAGAAGCCCAGCCACTGATGGTAACATACAGGTTTTCACAATCATGCCCAAGACTATAGATCATATATGCCTATAGCCTACTTATCAAAGAGCCCTTAAGGACCTGGGTTGTAGGTCTTGGTCCTTTCAAGAATTGATGAGAAGGGGAATTGCCTGATGCTAGAATTCAAAACACCGTCCAAACTAGATAGCATGGAAGATAAAGACAAATTGGAATTAAATACATGAAAAGAGAAAATAAACCAAATCGTATTCTGCATCCACCACCTAATAACAGACACAAAATTGGTGGGGATCCTAAAACAATAATATCAATTTATTGGGTATCAACTACAGCACAAAAGACACACCTATTATGCTAAAATCATCCACAGAATCAAAGCTGCTAAAGATTTGTACTGATGTCTCTCTTGTTCATGAGCAAGACAGGTATCACACTTGTCTCAAATGTTAAACATATTTGGTTATCGATGGAGCAGTTGAAAAATACATGTACCACAAGTCTTCTTCAATAGTTTGACAATAGTTAACACTAGAAATGCAGTATTAACGTAACATGATGCTAGCTAATCATTCATCAATGGAAGAATTGCAACAAACTGATGCCTATAGCTATCCACATAAAATTAACTGGGGAAATGAATATGATGGTATAAAGAGTACCTACAAACAAAGAATAGTGAAACAAGAGTTGAAGAATTACCTGCATGATTAACTGATTATATTATCTTTTGAGTAATATAAGAGCAACCAGTGTTGTCCCCCCCACAAAAGCACACAATGATATTCGAGATAAGTCAAGCTAGTGTGATAATAAATGGTAATGCAGAGATCCGTCGTGGCAAATTTTTGTTCCTCCGCCAATTCACACTCTTTCATGCTAAAGCTCTAAATTATCCAGATCTGGTCAACAATTCATGCTGTATTTCACCAAAATTCAAACCAAACATGAAGAATGCATTCTAGAAAAATAGTTCACATCTGACTTGAAGAGAGAACAGAAGACAGATAACATAGAGAGGAAAAGGTTTAAAGAAACAACCTCAGAAGTATGTCAATCATCATTTGATCAAATACTTGGAGCATCAAAGCATCATGACAGAGAAAGAGAGGAGAAGGTAATGTAGGGGCGGCTGGTAATGATGCCAAGTTCGTCACAAGTTCTTGATCATCAGCTCATTTTCCATTTAATGTATAAACTTAGACAATTTCATCATCGACAAAACAAAGGAGAGGAGAGGGGAGAGTTGGAAAAAAGCAGCAGCTGCTCTAGCCTTAGACAATTTCATCATCGGCAAAACAAAAAGGAGCAACTGCTGCCAAACATAGAAGTACGAGAAGAGGAGAGGAGAGGAGAGGAGAGTTGGGCAACTGGCTGCTGCATCAACAACAACTGGCTGCTGCATGTCTCTGGTATTTAAAATCCACACATAGCTGCTGCATATGCCATCACCAAAACATAGCAAGATAATTAAAAAGCATGTTTGTTTATTAGATGAACAATAATTATTAAACCATAGCACCATGTTCCTTCATCTATGTAAGCATATATATGTCTCATGCTAAGCATACAAATAATAGATGGCCAAAAAGCAGTCTGTCAGTAACAAACGGGAAGGAAACATCATTGTAGAAACTTCTTTTTGTTATTATTATTGTGAGGGACAACACAAATTTGCTATGTAATCAGTCTTCGTGCTTTATTGTTTTCTAAGGCCACTACTACCTCAATAAAATGTTAATGGCCAGCAAGTCTACACCTACAACAATACTGCTTAAACACCAAAAATGATACAATTAAATGATGACCAATGAGCAGACTGGTCAGCAATGAACATTGGGGCCTCTAACATAGCAATATAATTAAAATTGCCTCAAACAAGACAATATCCATGCATAATCCATAAATTATATCATAGTACTTCAATTTTGGTCTGATTACATCTGTACAATTTCTATGTAGTACTTATCATTTTTTTTTGAAATGGTACTTATCATGATATGCCTTTATGCCACTATCAACAAACAATAGCCAAAAGAGGGGAGAATATAAAGCAAATATGGACCAGAATTATTTAGATAATGACCCACCCCACTCAAACAGCTTTTGAAGCTAGCAGGGTCCTAAGGAGTCAAGTAGCTTATGAAAGAGGCTAGTAGATTAACCACCGGAGAGTGTAGTGATTAATAAATCACTAAAAGCAAAACAGAACATTTTCAGAGTTACCAGCAATAGAACTATAGAAGATTAAAAACAACCTCAAAGGAAACTCCACTTGTGTTAAGTCCAACAGCACATATATACATTTCTATCATTAGCTACAGCTAACACAGGTGTTAATCCCTTATATGTACAAGATACAAATAACATGATATTTATCCAAGCTTCAAGCACAACTAATGCTAGATTGTAGGCAATCACCCACGCATGGCATGGGTATGCATGGAATTTTTTGCACAACCATCTCTAATGTGGCACCCAGATTTTGACAATACAAGCATACAATTCAATAATGACCCTCTAAGCAAATAGGTTCAGTCATATGATATTCAGGTTTTCTAGATACTAGTAATGGAGGATAGAATATATGATCAAGAATCACATGGTACAGAATAGCATAGTAGAAATTATGGTGCATTCTTATGCTATTTTGTACATAAAGGCCAGAGTATGATTAAGAGAAAATAACTGTGATGAGCATACAAGCAAGATGAGCTCTAGAACAGGAGTACTGACAGTTCAGTCCACACCAATGACACACTGACAGTTTCACAGCACTGCCTTCTATTGAGCTAATAGAGAACATGGTTTCGATTTGATACTCAGCAAGCAATTCTAAAAACGCCACTAATTATCGAATCACACGATCCTAACAGAACTAATAATAGGGATGTGGAAGAGAACAGAGGGGAGGCACAGGGGAACTCACCGAGGAGAGGGCAGGAGGGAGGTGCAATGGAGGTGGCGCAGAGGAGGAGGCATGGAGGAGGAGGCACGGAGGAGGCAGAGGAGGAGCGCGCCGCAGCAGTCCAGGATGCCGATCTTTGGGGAAGGCGACCTGGGCAGGTGGTCTCCATGCCGAAACCCTAGACTGAGGGCAGCGGTGCCGGGGCGTGGAGGAGGCGGAGGACGCGCCGCGGAAACCCTAGCCACCTAGGGAAACGGAGGCGGGCTAGGCAGGAGACGGATCAGGGGAACGAGAGAGGTAGAGGGAGGCGGAGGAGGGGCACCGAGGTGGTGGAGGAAGGGCACCGAGGCAGAGGTGGTGGCGGCGGAGTCCACAGAAGAAATGGGTAGCCTACCGGCGTCGAAGAGGAGGAGAGCGCCCAAGACCTAGAGAAATTTTCGTGGTGTCAGCTAATATACCAGAAGCCCTTTCTAAGGGCGGGCCGTGATGGATCTGCCCCTATTGTGAACATTAGTAGGGGGCTCCTGATTAAACCACCCCTACAAATCTATTTCCTTTTTTTATATATTCTGCAATTAGTTTTTATATAGATATATTTTAATATATACAATAACTAAAAAAATTATAATTACTTTATACAGTGCAAAATTTTATAATTATTTTTATATAGATATATGATTATATCTAAAAAACTAAAAATTGAAAATTGAACCTTTTAAAATAAAAACAAATTTTAAAAATTACAAAATTTAAATTCAAAAAAACTAAAACATTTTTGGGACACCAAAATGACCTCAAATGAAAATTTGATAAATATCAAAGTTGTAGAACGCATGAAGATCTACAACTTTGATTTTGGTCATCTTTCCATCTGACAAAATTTGAACCTTTTAAATTTAGTGGTCATCTTGCCATTTTACAAAATTTGAACCTTTTAAATTTTAAATTTTGAAAAATGATAGGTTCGAACCAAAATTTGAAACCCAAAATGACTTCAACATAGAACGTGATGAATATCAAAGTTGTTCAACTCATAAATATCTACAACTTTTATTTTGGTCATCTTGTCATTTCACTAAATTTGAACCTTTCAAATTTAAAATTTTCAAAAACGAAAAGTTCGAACCAAAATTTGAAACCCAAAATGATTTCAACTTAAAAAGTGATAAATACCAAAGTTGCTCAACTCTTGAATATCTACAATTTTTATTTTGGTCATTTCTTCATTTGACAAATTGTTAGCAAATATTGTTCACAAAACTTACACATGTCTCATATCGTTTATGAAACCATATAAGAGATGTAACATTTATGAACAATGTTATTACCACTTTATTGTATGAAGAAATGACCAATATAAAAGTTGTAGATCTTGATGAGTTATTCAACTTTGGTATTCATCACATTTTTAGCTGAAATCATTTGGGGTTTTAAAATCATGTTTAAAGTTGCCTTTTCTTTTTAATTTCAAAATTTGAATTGCTCAAACTTTTCACATGTAAATATTGACAAAACCAACACAATAGCTTTATAGAGAATGATTTTAGAAATATTTAGGAAAAAATCATCGTATTTAGAGTTAGTATAAGGGAGAAAAACTTATTACAAAGTTTACCTACAGATTAAAATGAGCAATGGCATTGTTCACTATGATCATGTTCATGATCATCTAGAATAGTGTCATTTCTCTTTTTAATCTGTGCCTAAAATTTGTAACTAGTTTTTTCCCTCATACAAACTTCAAATTCGATGATTTTTTTAAAAAAGATATAAAATCATGCTCCAGCATTTAAGGTTGGTCAAACTTATATGTGATAATGGTTTACATATTTCAAAATTTGAAATTTAAAAAATAACAAGTTCAAACCAGAATTTGAACACCCAAATTATTTCAACTTAAAAAGTGATGAATACCAAAGATGTATAACTCATCAAGATTTATAACTTTTAGTTTGGTCATTTTGTCATCTGACTAAATTTTATCAGTTTAAATTTTGAAATTTGAAAAACAACAAGTTCAAACTAGAATTTGAATACCTAAATTATTTCAACTTAAAAAGTGATGAATTCCAAAGTTGTATAACTCATGAAGATCTACAAATTTTATGCAGGTCATTTCTTCACTTGACAAATTATTAGTACATATTGTTCACTAATCTTACACATGTCTCATATAGTTTATAAAATCTTTCGAGAGATGTGTCACATTTGTGAACAATTTTATTACAACTTTGTCGTATAAAAAATGACAAATACAAAAGTTGTAAATCTTGATGAGTCATTCAACTTTGGTATTCATCACTTTTTTAGCAGAAATTATTTGGAGTACCAAAATCTTGTCCGAAGTTGCCTTTTTTTGAAATTCAAAATTTGAATTGCTCAAACTTTTCATATGTATATATTGACAAAACCAACACAATAAATTAATAGATAATGATTTTAGAAAATTTTGCAAAAAACCAATCATATTTGGAGTTAGTATGAGGGAGAAAAACTAGTTACAAAGCTGACCTACAGATTAAAAAAAGAAATCATACTATTCACTATGATCAGGTAATGATCATCTAGAACAATGTAATTTCTCTTTTTAATCTGTGCGTAAACTTTGTAACTAGTTGTTCTCTCTCATACTAACTCCAAATGTCATGATTTTTTTTCTAAAATTTTCTAAAATCATGCTTCAGCATTTAAGTTTGGTCAAACATGGATGTGACAATGTTTTACACATTTCAAATTTTGAACTTTGACATTTGACAAGTTTAAACCAAAATTTGAAACCCTAAATTATTTCAGATATAAAAGTGATGAATACAAAAGTTGTTCAACTCATCAAGATATACAACTTTTATTTTGGTCATTTCTTCATTTGACTAAATTTGAACCTTTCAAATTTTGAAATTTAAAAATTAACAAGTTCAAACCAAATTTTGAGACCCAAAATGATTTCAATATAAAAAGTAATAAATACCAAAGTTGTTCAACTCATCAAGATCTACAACTTTTATTTAGGTCATCTTGTCATTTAACGAAATTTTATGAGTTCAAATTTTAAAATTTGAAAAATAACAAGTTCAAACCATAATTTAGACCCCAAATTATTTCAATTGAAAAAATAATAAATACCAATGTTGAATAACTCATGGAGATCTACAACTTTTATTTTGGTAGTTTCATCATTTGACAAATTCTTAGTACACATTGTTCACACAAACATACGTGAATGTAGTCTCACACACACATAAATGTAGTTTCAAACACACATACATGAATGTAGTCTCTCACACATACATAAATGTAGTCTCACACACATATACAAAAATATAGTCTCACACACACATACATGAATGTAGTCTCACGAACACTGACACACTTACATAAACTAGCTAGCCCGCCGTGATAACTTTCTCCTTGACACATTTTTGTTCCCATGGCAATACATCTTTGGGTAGGTTCTTTTCCACAGCCTCGATCTTCTTACAAAAGTCTATGAATAGTGGCATCATCACGCTTATTGTAAGCTTAACATCGTCCACGCCATCAACTCCGATGATATGTTGTTTCTCGGAGGCCACCACGTGCTTTGTCTTCTTCTTCGGGGGAGATTACTTTGTGGGTCGGGCATATAGAAGACTTGCGTGACACGTTGAGCACCCAAGGGTCATCCTAGTAGCCTACATTCTAGAGGTCGATGACTCTCTGTCTGATCTCATTGAATTGATATTGCTTGATCCAGCGGCATCAAAACAGGGCCACCTTCATATCCCTTCCATAGTCAAGTTCCCATATATCTTTAATTATGCCAAATTACAAGACCTTTCACCCCACTCCATTGAGAGCCTCTATTCGAACGCCACTATTCTGATTCACAGATTTCCTGTCCTTTGTGTTGGTACAATATGTGTACCTATTGATGTCATAAGCATTTCAAGACATCACCTGTTTCGATGGTCCGGCTGCCAACCGACTGATGGTAATAGAATCTATAGTTTCTCCAGGATGTATGTTCTGGTCCTTCAACCATGATGCCAGGTGTTGTTTGTGCCGTTTCATGACCAATCATCTAAATGGCCATTCCTCTCGGCCATAATGATATCCATGTGTTCATCAATGTACAGTTGCATCACTGCCATACTCTGCAAGACACTGCAATGCACCCGACTCACCTCTCTATAATCATTATCGAGGAACACTTTCCTACCACTTGTGCCCTTCCTAGCCAGCCTTCTCTTGTGACGAGAATCAGGATTACCAATCCCTCTCTGTACTTTTAGCCACTCTTGGCAGCACGTGATGACTTCTTCAGAATTATAACCCTCTATCATGGAGCCCTCTGGGTGTGTTCGGTTATGCACGTATTGGCTTAGAACCAACATGAACCGCTTGTAGGACCACATTTCATGCAAGAAGCTAGGGCCTAGTGCCTCGATCTGATGAACCAGGTGAATCATGAGATGTACCATTATATAAAAAAGTGGGAGGTAAACACATCTCTAGCTGGTTCTGGGTCTCCACCATGAATTCATGTAGGTCACTTAGCTCTTGCATGTGAATCGTCTTCTGTGAGATCTTCAAAAAGAAGTAGCACATGTGGGTGATTGCCATCTTTAGGAACTCTGGCTTTATACCCCTGATTGCAATTGGTAGAAACAATGTCAGCATCACATGACAATCGTGGGCCTTGCAGTATGTAAATGATAGGTCCTTCATCGACACTAGCTTCTTCGGGTTCGCTAAAAATCTAGTCGGCACTCTAACCCCCCTAAGGAAATTGCATATAGCTCTCCTCTCCTCTAGGGTTAGGTTGAAGCTAGCCACGAGAAAACTATACTTGCCATTATCCTGTTGTACCGGCCAAAGCTCTCGCATCATGTTCAGCTGCACCATGTCTTTCCGTGATCTGAGACCATCCTTTGACTTGCCCGTGTCCATCAAGGTAGCCATGAGACTCTCAAAGACATTCTTCTGCACGTGCATCGCATCAATGGCATGGGGGACCTCCAAGTCTGGCCAATAAGGCAGGTACAGAAAGAAGATCGATTGCTTCTTGAATGGTACGCCTTCTATGGGAGGTGTGCTTCTATCTCTGATCGTTCCATCCGGATTCCTCTTTCCATAGACGACGTGAAAGTTTTGGACCATTCTAAACACATGTTCTCCATTACGACGTCTCTTCGGAGGGGGTTCATCCTCCAGGATGTTGCCATAGTAGAGGATAGTTAATTAATTGACTATTAATGCATAAATATTTTAAGATATAAATTAATTGGTTCAAATAAACAATTTCAAAGAAAACATTTAGCAACATTTAATATTTCATCCACTACCTTTCATGCAAACTCCATTCCAATTTCATGGTAGAGGATAATTAATTAATGGCCTACTTATCCATAACTAATTAAAAACACACATTATAGAAAGGAATCAAAATAAGTATTAAATGATAATTAGTAGCCATGGTAGAGGATATTTTACACATTAGCAACAATTAAAATCTTACACATTCACCTACATGCAAACCCTAGTCACATAAAGAAAAAATTGAAAAAGAAAAAAAACAAAATCCTAGATCTAGATCTAGATGTAGGGTTTCATGACACATGCACCAAACTTCACTAATAGTACACTAAAATCAACAAAGATGTACTAACAAAGGGTGCAATCTTACTTCACTACCTAATTTACCCTAGTATAGTGAAAATTAGGGTCCAATTTCACTCATAACTAGCTCAAGCTCCATGGAAGAGAGAGAAAACCAAAAATCAAGTTACTCACTAACCAACCAATTAAACTTCAAATAAAGAGTTGGAGAAGCATTTACTTACTTTTTAGAGCATCTCCACCAAAGGATTTGAGATCAAAACCTCTACCCTTAGTAGAGCAATTTTTAGGAGGAGCACAAGGTCTCCCAACCTTTTTTGTGTAGAAGAGTGTGTCCCGAGGTGGAAGAAGGTGGTGGCTGCTATTTATTCGTGCGCCATCAGTAGGGACGGCTGGGGATTCAGCCGCCCCCCTACAAATGGGCACTGCAGGGGCGACTGGTGATTGAACCGCCCCTACAGATCAGCCCCAACTGTAGGGGCGGCTTAGCTTACCAGCCGACCCTACATTTCTATCTATAGGGGTGGCTGGGCTGCTGGGGCCCAAGGACGCCCACTGTAGGGCGCCCCCAACCCCAGCCGCCCCTACAGTAAAAATGCCCCCCGTTCGTAATGTGAGAATCTGGCGTAGTGGATAGAATAGAATTAGAGGAGGCAAGCTTCGCTTGGATTCCGGATCGTGTTGCGAGGAGGCTCGGTAAAGCCTTGTACTTCTCTCTTGTATTAACATTATTGATCTATTTGTTCTATTTGTTTGTCTAGTTCATCGTCTAGTTCATCATGTTCTTAATCTAGTTCTTATTGTTCTTTTAGTTCTTGTTCTAGTTGATCATATTGTTTTACTTGATATGACTTTATTCTTAATCGATTATATATTCTTAGTTATAATGATCATTGTCTACTTTGATTATATATTTAGCATAGTTAGATTATATTTATATTCAAGCACATGTTCGTATAGCAATCATTCTTGTGATCAGAGGGTGAGTGGTCAACATTGTGTAAGCGTGGTGCTTATACGTTGTTTACCTGCGGATGCACCCTATATTCTGGGACATCAAGTGGTAGATCGCGGGTGTGATATTCCTGTTGAGTCCTCTGTAGTCCACTCCCCAAATATAGGCAATGTAAGACCTGGTTTCAAGGCTAGATTACGCTCTGTTCTTAATTCACCTTAGAAATGTCTTTTGTGTGAAGATATAATATAATTGATACAATGACTGGTAGATGTAATTGCACTAATCAATGTATACTATGACTTGTAATTAAAATAACTAGGAATTAGTCTCTAGTCTCTTGTTCTAATCAACGCTAATGCTATAGGGTGGGAATGCTCTAGGACCTTTATAGGATGATATTGAACTATTTATCTTATTATCTTTATCATATGATTGAATCCCTGTTCTGAGTAAAGATAGTGATCTAGTTACTCTCTTATCACATGTGAGTGTAAAAGTTATAGCCTATATCCTTTATATTTCATGTCCATTCCCAGTGGTAAAGTATAAATAACGATACCTGAAACATTTATGAGTGAAATTCTACAACTGGTGTATTTTTATCTGTGCGCTTGAGGATAACCATTATTCTATATTTTATGTAAGTGTCATGATCATAAGTACAACCACATCTCTAGTGTCGTGTTAGGGATGACAACTTAACTTAAGCGATGCTAAGAGATGCCAACAGTAAGCTAGAGCAATTTTAATGATATAACTTAACAAGAAGCTCCCTGTTTTAACTCACTTCGAATCTCAAGCTACCATTAGCTCCACCGCACTTGGGCCACTAAGTAATGTTCTTCTCATAGGTACCAATGTCATGCCAACCTAATCGAACCTGAATGAAAATGTAACTCATTACATAAGTAAGCTTTCCTGAGCATTCACTGAAGCTTTCTCCAAGAATACTTGAAAGATAACAGAAATAACCTCATGAGCCTAAAATCAGTTCATAAAAATTGACATATTCCTAACTTATGTACAGGGCAAATCATGTTTATGTGAATGAGCTGCCCAGGTACATGAAAAATCTGAAGTAGAAAACTAGTTCTGTACCATATAACTAGTAAAAGGAGTCACATGCATTCATTTTTGTACCATATAAGTCTCCGAGGGATTTATGTTGTTTGATGTCCCAAGGACTGAACAACTTAACATTAACAGGAAGTCCTTTTGATGCATAAGTTGATCTTCTTCCCTTGGTTGTCATTGAAAGCAAACCTTCCTCACCCTGCACTGGCAACATATAATTGTTTTATGCTCTTTGCAAGGGTAATAATCTATAAAGCTAAGAACACTATAGTATTTATTGATTGCATTGCAGTACGACAAAAATACAAAGGAAAGTGAAATGGTATTTTAACAGAAAAATCAGAACTTTCTATCCAATAGAATTCAAACTCAAAATATTTTCATTTTATTCAAGGACACATTAACGAGTTCTCAAAGGAGGCAACAAAACAGTACCATTGAACTTACTTTTACAACTATTCCAGCATGAACAGTTCTCCTTCTCATCAGCGTAAGCAGAGGATCTTCATAGCCTCCATCAAGTTATAAGCACTTTTCAAATATTAGTACTTTTTATTTGAGATATGGAACACAATGACGGTGAGATAACACATTGTTTGCTACCTCATTTTTCAACAATTTAATCCAAAGAACTAAAAATGGAAAAAATCTAAGCCTCAGGAAGCATAAATCCAGATTATTTTCACATGATATTGTGCAATAAAGTAAACTAATCAATGGCAAAATCAAAGTCGCAGGACCAAGTATTCCATGAAATATTTTGAAAACACTAACCTTGGACATGTATCATCTTCCCAAGAAGCGACTGCTATTGCTCAAATGACTAATTCTCAGGAACAACATCAGATTCATCGCCGGGGTAGTCCTTGCCAAAACTGGTGAACATACATATATACTGCTCATAAATTTACTGCTGAATATATATTATTAACACAATCGAATTTCATTAAATAAGTAGTACATAATTTGCATGTTGGTAAACCATTGGCCAGATAGGAAACATCTCAAAATGCTTGGCTGGCAGCTCTCTGTCTTGTCTGTTATGATAGTTCAATTCAAATTCACAAGGAATGTTTGACTATTAGCTTGCCTAGCCAGTTGTCTCCACACTGGAATTGATGTACGGTCTAGTTGTGGAATACTAGACAATATCAAGCTGAATTTTAGTTATAGCTCGTTCTCCCATGCTAGGAAAACATTGTTTCTTGCTTTAGGACAATTTTTGTATAGTTGGTACTAAGCTCTAGTTGTGTCTCACTTAAACGATCTTTCCAGAAAATTAGTATAGTGAGGTACACGTTGACCCTCAACTGATACGTATATTTGGATTGGAGCCTTCTTTTTCCTGACAGAGAGAGGTGGAAGCAAGTAAGGTGTAACACCCTAAAATTTGCTTCTTTGGAAATAGAGCTAAAATGATTTAATTATGAATATTTTGTGCTCATGAAACATAGGAAAACAAAAAATTTATTGAATTAAAATTCATCTTAGGATGTAGCAACAATGTTGTGCATACATGCTGATGCATTTGTGTTTTTGTATTGCTTGGTTTTGACCAAAGATCAAAATGAATTCAAGTTGTTCTTTCAAAATGCGTTTAGGTCGATTTTCCTTCTCCGATATACATATATTATTTTTATACAATCAAATTCCTTGTTTCTCATCCGTCAATCAACCTCTACAAACTTCTTAGAATTTTTTTTCGGCTTTTTATGTAGCTTGTTTCTACTTATCTGTGAGCATAATCTAATTTTTAGATGCTCTAAAATATCTTATCATGAGCTCCAAATACTTTTGGGTTCCTCATGTTTCCTAACGTCCCAGGAAAATTTTCCCGAATTTTCGGAACTTTCGGAGTATTTTTCGCGGCTTAAATAATAATTCTGGACTTTTGTAGAATTATTTTATCCACAAAATTAATTAATTTCGAAAATAGAAAATATCTCATTTTCCACCAAAGCCCGTATGCAATAATCTTAAATGCCCATACATTTATTTATTAATGGGCATTAATGTATATTTAGGCCTATTAGTGGAGATGGACGGTGCAACATCAATTAGTACCATATTGCTAGTTGATGTGAAGGTGGAGAGTTTTCCTCCCTATAAGTATGTACCTACCCCATGAGCAAAGCACACCAAAACTAACGTAAGAGAATCCCCTAGTTTAGAAAATCTCTCGTGTAGTAAATTAGATTTTTCCTCCTTCTGGTACCTCGCCGTTGCTCGAGGCGCCTGGCAGCCGCGACATGTTGTGCGTGATGTGCCACCGAAATCATACATCTACTCAGCGATGGTTCTGGTTGCCTGCTTGAAGACTTGATGCTGGTGCCACCGGCGCAAACTCTGGCGTCCGACCTGTTCCGGAGTTCATCATCGTCCTAGTCCGTTTCGACTTCATCGCTGCCGTTCTTTGGTAAGAAATCGCGCACGATGGTTCTCTCTATCTTATCTGTTCGCTTGTCCGGTTGCTGATCCTCTTGCTTTTGATCACGTACGCTAACCATGGAGCCGGTGTGCCATGCAAGATCTATGTCCACATACGTGATTTATATCCCAATATCTGTCAACGCCGATTTGCTGATATCCATGTTTGCCGCAGCAGACGCGTAATGCCAGCACGAACCTCATCTACAGTGCTTAGTTATACCTTGGTCGCCTGACTCGCAAGGTCCGCAGTCTTGAGAATCTAGCACCGGTCCGATGCAATCTGAGCTCGCCTCTGTTCTTCACCTTGGCCAAAGCGGTGCTCTGGTGCAGCACGCAGGACCATGCAGCTGCTGCTTGATCATGATGGACAGAAGATCGTGTAGGTGAGCTGCAACTCCAATTAATTTCCTCATAATTTTATTGGTACCACATATTATAGACGTCATACTTGCATCTGAGATTACATATACATACATTATTCATCCTGTCTCATCAAGCTCCCATCATCTAATTCCATCTTACGCACGTGGTTAATTCCATGTAAACTCATGTCATGTATCTTTCCGGTGTGGTTCACTACTCAGCTGTTCATATTTTCATCAATCTTATTTCTTGATAAATCTTCTAAAGTTAACATATTCACGCCGTAGCTATGGTTCAGCTTGTTCTTTCTGCACTAGATTTGTAGAGATGTAATCTACATGTTTATAATTAAATTGATTAATGTCAATGCAACTAGTTTTATAATTAAAAATAAATATAGGTTTTCTACTGCTTTGTTTTATGTAAAAATATTAATATGATTATTAATTGCTATTATAAATATGATTTTCAATTATTAATTTTCTTAGCTCAAACACGCATCATATACAGCTTGTTCTCGCGTACTTATTTATTTTCCAAAGTTGAAGTTTAACTTTTAATAAATTGTGTGATAATATTTATATGATAAAATATGGTTAGCTTCAACTTGATTTTATGTATAAATGTGATGTTATTAAGTAAAATATTAAATTTGATTAATGCTTTATGCAATTGGCTGTCTAAATTAAAAACAACATAGGTTAATATTCAGCTTTCCATATATCTATGTTAATTTGACTAAAAACAACATCAATATGTTTTTAAGTTATAAATTGTTTAGCTTAAACATGTCTGATTCATAATTCAATTAGATACTCTCACATGTTTATTCCTTTGCAAAGTAAATTTTAAATGGTTTAATAATATGAGACATGTTTATAAATAAAACATGATGATTAGTTTTAAGCCTGACATTCAATTTAATACGTGTTGACTAATCTGGATTAATATTATTCACATGATTTTGGTACCTAAAATAAATCAAGCATGTAGGCTTTTCTAATATAAACTCTCGGTAGTCGTTTCTTTTCGATCGTAGTTCCGCTACCGGCGTTTCTTGCGTTCTCATGACCATAGTAACTAGCTCTCTTATAGTACGTCGTTTTAACTTGTGTGGTGTATTGTTCTTAGTTTTCTATGTTTGCTTCTTGCATGTTTGCCTATGCGTGATGTTCGCTACGAGTAGAATGAAAACCCTCTGTGAGCACTGAAGATCAGAAGGTGATGGCCAGAAGCAAAGTATGATAAAAAAAAGATATGCTCAGAGTTTAAGGCAAGTATAGCATGGGATCATCCTTGTTACCTAATCACTTTTAAAGTACTTAAATCATTATGCATGCGTCTCCTTGTTAAGGATGCCTTAGAAATTGATCTTGTACCTTGTCGCCTATGGTTTTGCATTGGGTAGCTATTGCTAGTGCTCAACATAAACTATGATCTTGTAATTTGACTAATGTAATATGCAATAATATTAAAAGATGACTTTTAGTAATATGCTCAAAGGGGGCTAGAGTATTGGGCTATTTTATGGTGCTCTAGTTTCTCTCCCTAAGGACTCGTCTATAAGCGAACATCCGGGATTTACAGTACAACTGTGAGGGTTATATGGCTCTGGCTTTAGTCATATAGAAGGACATTTTCTAGCTGGTTAGTGGTAACCTTTTTGGCGTAAGAATGGCTTGACGAATCGGGTATAGTGCGTCCTCTGTCCTTATGTGTATAGGTTGCGTGTCATTGTGCCATATGAAAGGGGGCTCTACATCTGTTTGCCGAGTGAATCTAATAGCCCTAACTTGTTAGACGAACCTTTGAAAGACTTTATAGTGTTTCCCTGCCTGCTCACCTTGGAAGTGTTTTGAGAGTAATTAACCCGGACATATGGGCAACACGACTCACAGTGAAAGTGTACAACCTGTGCAGAGTGTAAAACTGGTATATCAACCGTGCTCACGGTCACGAGCGGCCTTGGACCCTTATGGAATAGTTGATCATTAATGATAAATGTGTTTTTGCTATTCGTTACTCATTTTACATTGATCGTATGTTTATTGCAAGTTGAGACCCATCGATGTTATAGATATGATAAAATTTTGCCAACTAAAAGCTACATGCAGTTAAACTCGTGTCATGCCTCTTGAGCCTCATGAACCCCATGTTATGCTTGTTGAGTTCGACATGGACTCACCCTTGCTATTTCCCCCATATCTCAAGAAGGGTATCAGACTGCTAGATTCTGGAATTGTTAGGCTTGTGATCAACCAGTCAGTTTGATCCTGAAGTAAAGGTTGCACCCGGTGTTCGGAGTTGTCTTTCCGCTGTGTTGCTCTTTAAGGTTATATCTTATACTATTGCGTTATGTTTATTAAGCATTTGTCTCTTGATATTACACTTATCTGCGGCTATATGTGAGATTTGACTTCTTTATTTCACATATACTGTATGTCTGATTTTGTCCTTAAAGCCGGGTGTGACATCACGTTGGAGACAACAGAAAGAGGTTGAAAGTTAGCCAGAGTAGTCTTAGCCAAAGCTGGTAACACTTCAGTGAGGGTTTGATTCTCTTTTTATTCTAGGACCCATTAAGTTGTTTATACAACGTGAGTTGAACACAAGACTATGATCAGCTAAAACAATTTTTTACCACATCAATTTGCAAAGGCATCAATTTTTTACCAAGCAAGCAAGATCCTGCACCTGATTTATATTATAGATATCAGTATTAATGCAGCTGCAACTATAAGCAGCCAAGCAAAAAAGGGAGAACAAAACAAATGGTACAACAGGGAAGCTATTGGATAAATCATACCACGTAAAGGCTCTTCACGAGGCCTTATATTGAAGAAATAACAAAGCACCCCAGATGACTCATTCAAGTGTACGAGCATGACACAAATAGGACATAAATTTTGGAACAAAAAACACAAACTCTCAAAACATCTGAATCTGAATCGAGAAAATACAAAGTCAAAGAGAAATCGAATTTTGAACAAACCTAGTACCTGTTAGCGGATCTCAGCGGATCTGGGCGAGAGCGGTAGTGAAAAGGGATTCAGCGACAACACCAACAGTAGAGTAACCCAGGGGCATCTAGTAGGGACAATGAATCCGGCGACAGCGGCGACCGTAAAGCTATCATGGTAGTGGCAGCCTGCCATTAGATGAGCGGGAGAAGAGATGTGAACTTGCGATTTGGTTCAAAAAGAAAGGGAGCGGAATAGGATTGGGCGGACGGACCATGATAGTCAACGACAAGGACCCAATGTTAGATGTTCGCCGCACCTTCGCTCCATCGGGCTTGCCTCTCCTACCGCCGGTGTGGCGGAGCTGCTGCCCTAGGTCACTGCCGGCGTGCCGCCCTGTGCTGATGTTGCGATGCAGTGAGGTAGAGGGACGAATGCGACTTGGCTGCGAGCTGGAGGTGGCTGCTATGGCGTGCTGGCGAGCTGGAGGCGAGCCGATGACGGCAACCATGCTTCCTCGTTGGGAATCGAAGGAGGTGAGAGAAACAAAAAGAAAATAAAAAACAAATGGAGAGAGGAGAGATAAGGCCTGCCTAGGTCGCACGGCTCAGCTCCAATAATGCGTGTGGGTCCTACTTGTATATACATACGTACGCATGTCACAGTGTATTTGAAGTTTATTTCATTTGTATTGGAGTTGGAGTAAAGTGACACGTATCACGAGGTGATGCAATCCAACGGCTGCATGTGTGAGGGCATGTGCTCTTGGGAGCAGATTTATTTTTCTCTGCCATCGTAGGATAATAGCAGGGCTGGCTACTGTGGATGCTCTGAGCAATGTGATATAATAAGTATACCCGGTTTTAGGTTGAGAGCCTCAGCTCCTTGTAGCTCCTCCCACGATTCACCCTCTCTGTAGTAGGGATAGCCCGTAGAAGCTCATCTCTATCTACAACTAAAACATTTGTAGATGAATCGTCTACTCGGACGAGCGAAATCGCCCTGCCCGGCTCCTTCGTGCACTCGCCTACGACAGTTCCCCGACGATTTTTAGTGCGCCGATAAGTGGGGCCCTTTGGTTCCCTCTCATTTGCTTCTCTTCCTCCGAACGCACGTGATAGAAGACCCGCCCTTGGGCTCCTACCCTCCCAATACATCGCCTCCCTAAAACCCTAGTCGCACCCCTCTTCTCACCTTGCGATTCGTGATAGTGGCAGCGCGCGCGGCCCTCTCCCCAAGCCGGCGGCGACGCACACGACCCCTTCCTCCTACCTAGTAGCGCTCAGCACCATCCTTCCACCGCCCAACCTCCTTGTCCCCATCTCCCCGCTTCCCGTGCGCCTATTGCTCACCTCGCCGCTTCACCAGGCCCCGCCACACTGCCGCCCCGACCAAGGCCCCAGACCTTGCCCTCCTCGTACCCCTACTCCGTGAGGCCTGGGCCCCCGCCGCATGTGTGAGGGAACATGGTGGAGCCACCATGGTGGCTAGACAAGGACGTCACGGCAAACGAGGACGCCACCAGGAGGACATCATGGCAGACAAGGACGCCACGAGTAGGACATCGAGGCAGACGAGAACACCACCAATCCGTGAAGGTGAGTCCTAGGTCCTCCTCTCCATCCTATGTTGTAAGTTGTCCTTCTTGATCTATGCTACCCTCCTCCGGTGCTGCCTCTCCACAATGTGTCCTCCAACCTCACATGTGGCAACCGTGTTTGACTGATGCCATTGCAGCCCTTAGTAGCAGCCTACACGGAGGAGGATGACATTCACTCTCCATGAGTGGGGAGGGTGCCTGCCGGTGGATGGGGCGGGCAGATCCAGTGGGGGTGGGCGCATCTAGCGTGGCAGCCCTAACTGTAGCCTTGTGTCCAAAACCATGTGTCAGCTCGTGTCAAACACCAAAGAGAGAAGAGAGGCTGGTCGCTGAGAGCCAAAGCGCGTTGCATCAGTCCCAACTCTTGACTCCAAAACCATGTATCAGGCTGTCAACTCATGTCAAGCACCACCAGGCAACATCGCATGGCACTCCTATAGGCAATAGACATGGCCACACAGTAATATTCTATTCCCCACATTCTTTCTCATTTCTTAGGGCGTCCACAATGTATATCCGTAATAGGCGCTAAGAAGGTGGCCCCAAGAACAAGTGGTAGTAGTAATCCATTCACACGAGCAATGCATATCGGGAAGTAAGGTGGGTCCGATAATAGAAAAATCACCAATCCAACCTCTTGTACTAGTCTTCTCCATCTTTGGCATCGACCGTCGCCGCCGGCCACCACCTCCGCGATGTGCCGACTCCCTCCCTATACGCCATCGGCTCCTCCCCGCCGATGGCTCCTCGTCCTGCCCTTCTCCCTCCACTGCAGACAGTGTCCACTCTACGCTCACTCTGTGCCATGAGGGGCAAGCTCATGGAAGAGCTGCAACGGTTCTTCGAGCTGCTCTTGGGGGAGCTAGGGCACCACCCATGGTCGCTGCCTCCTCCACCACTCGGCATGTGCATGTCCATGGCCGGTGCTGCCGTCGTTGCCTGGCCTGTGAGAGGCCATGGATGGGTTTGCCTAGGAGGAAAGATGATATGGGGTGCTCGAGAGGAAAGAGACGCAGTAAGAGAGACAAAATTTTTATTCTCTCTTACCCGGTAGTAGCACCACTACCGGCGGCAACTACTACCTGCTTCTACTACTATCTCCACTGTGAGATCATGTGATGAAAAAATGGTCTGATATGAAATTGGCATTGCAAAGTGATTTGAATTATGGCATAATTTAATATGCATGTGCTGCTTATATATGCTTATGATAGCATGGTGATTTGGTATTGTTGCATGACATACTCGTGTGAGGTGTTGTGCGGATTGACTTGAGTCAAGTCGTGGACTTGGGCTCGGACGTGTGCGCTTGTTTGTTCATGTGCAGGTGTTGCATGAGGCGTAACGTGATCGATGACAGACTGAAACTAGGTTCAGGGAGGAACTAAGGTTTCGGGACTAAGTTCAGGGAGGAATTGAGGTCCTATCGGTCAAGGATGTCATGCGAGATGTTCGCAGGGGCGGAGCCAGGATTCAGATATAGGGGGGCCGGACGCACACTAAGTGTCGACAAAAATTATATAGTACCCACAGGAGATCTTGATATCGGCTTAAAAAATTGCGAAATTTGATGTTAGCTTAAAAATCTGCAAGAAATTACCTTTAATCTCTTTATCTTAAAAAATGCTACTCCCTCCGTCATATTTTGACTTTAAAATTTGTACTGAAATAATGCATTCGACATGGTGTAGCTTAGATTTGGCATAATTGGGGATCTTTATTGAGTTCAATCTATGGGTTTGCGCCATTTAAAGATTAGTTAGTACATCTTGTTTATTTATAATCTCTAGTGATTAGTGAGACATAACTAAAAATAGTAATGAAAACTATGCAACGTTAGGGGGGCCAGGCCCCTGCCCGCCCCGCCTTGTCTCCGCCCCTGGATGTTCGGACTAAGATAACAATGTACTTGAAGGCAACCACTCCGTGAGACATACACAGGAGATGTACGGGCTACGGTGTGGTGTTGATCTTGGTCGGTGCGGCCAGGATGGTATTGAGCAAGCGTGCGACGCAGGTTGCAGCTTGACATGGTGGGTGTGGGGCCAGCTGATGCATGCAATGCATGGTGCATTGCCATGTTCGTTTTGGCAAAGTCCAGTCGGACTTGGTGCTACGATGCATGTGTGATACGTGCATGGATAGGAGCTCACGCATGGGACGTGCGTGGTGGTGGTTAGCGAGTTTAGGCTGGACTTGGTCTCATTGGCTGATTTGGTCTCGTTGATCCGTTTAATGAGGCAGCGCGTGGACGTGCTTGGTCTGTGCATGTCTGCCTGAGGGGCATGTTAGCTCGGTCATTGGATGAGTTTGGTGCAAGGGAACGGACTCAGTTCCCTGGTGCTGGACGTTTTGGTATAAAAGGAGACCGAGGTGTGCACTCTAGCAGTGTTTAGTTCCTTCAAAATTCTAAAAATTTTACAAAATTCTCCGTCACATCAAATCTTTGGACGCATGCATGGAGCATTAAATATAGGTAAAAAAATAACTAATTGCACAGTTTGTCTGTAAATGTCGAGACGAATCTTTTGAGCCTAGTTAGTCCATGATTGGATAAATTTTACCAAATAACAACGAAAAATGCTACAGGAACTTTACACACACTTTACAATCATCTAAACACACCCTCTGTTGGTGTGGAGAATAGCAGAAGCAGGCAAGTGCGACGCCAGAGAAAAGAGAGGCAGCGCAGGCTGGGTTTAGCCAGCGGTTGTTTTAGTGCTTCAGGATTTTGTGTAGAATCCTTGTGTGGATGCTTGTAAGTTGCATCTTGTGAACACATTATCAGAGTAATGAAGTCCAGTTCTCTCATATCGATGTGTTGTTAATCTCGTTCTACAGATCAGCTTCTTGATTTACATGTCTAGCTTTTCATTTTAGATTGATATCTTGTTTGCAAGTTTAGACATGTCTTGTGTTTGATCTGAACTGTCCCAAGGCATTGTGCTCGTAATCTAAAAAGTCTCGTTGCATAAGTTTTAATAGATTTTGCATAATCACAAAAATAAAGCTGGACCAATTCTCGTCACTATCAGACACAGTGACATTGTTTATTTTATATCTCGAGTTCTAGACCTCCGATTGAGATGTTTCCAGTTGGGTTCATTCACAAATTTCATATAGTTTATTGTGTTAAATTTTGAGATCAATTGGAGCATATTTGGTGGTCGAGTTTATTTCTGTTAAAGGCACAATGTTCTGTCTAGAATTAAAAAACGAGGCTTAATTCGGTTTTGTGTTTAGGGTGAAGTTTTTAAATTTAATTTTGGCTTCCGCAATCATTCACCCCCCTCTGATTGCCTATCCTAGAGTGAATCGATCCTATAAGTGGTATCGGAGCAAGGTTACTTTTTCTAATTGATCTTAACCAGTGATTAGAAAACATGTCGACGGATAGGTATACAGCAAAACCGTTTGTTTTCGATGGTGTTGATTTTCAGTTCTGAAAAGCGAAGATGGAGTCTTATATTCAAGCGCAAGGCTTTGCAATATGGGAGAAAGTCTACAAGCCTTATGAGGTGCCCGAAAATGATGCTGTGACTGAGGCGAACATGACACAGGTGGAAGCTAACAGCAAGGCGAGGAACCTGATCATACAAGGTATTGGAAAGAATTATTTTTATCGTGTTGCACATCACAAATCTGTATATCAGGTATGGAAAGCACTTTCTGATTACCACGAGGGTTCATCTACAATTAAAGAGGTACGTCAAGATATGTACAAAAAGAATTACATGCGTTCTGTGATGAAACCCGGTGGATCACTAGATGATTTCTTTGCTCGTTTTAATAAAATCCTAAGTAATCTTCGTTCTGTTAATGTTACATATACTGATGCTGAAAATGCACGTCAATTACTTGGAGCTTTAGATATGTCTATATGGGAAATGAAAGTTACTTCTATTCGAGAATCTACTATCATGAGCACGCTTACTTTAGATGTTCTCTATTCTAAATTGAAAACTCATGAGTTAGATGTTTTTGCTAGAAAAATATTGCTAATAAATCAATAGCTTTGGCCTCACAATCTAGCGATTCAAATGGTGATAATTCTTCCACTAGCTATGCATTGTCTTCTTTGTCTTCACTAACTGATGAACAACTAGAACAACGTCCGGAAGATGATTTGGCACTCCTCTCTACACGCTTCACAAGAGCCTTGCAAAATGTGAGATCAAGGAAGAGAGGACACACTGGTCCTCCAAGGTGTTATGAGTGTGGAGATGTTAATCACATTCGTCCGAATTGTCCAAAGTTTTTAGCAAGAATTAGAAAAGATAAAGATGACAATGAAGAAGAAACTGAAAGAACAAAGAAACACACATTGAGAAGCAATAAAAAGAAGGGCCATTTGAACCGCAAGGTGGTGCATCGTGTTCTTTCAGCTCTTGAGCAATTCAACATGAGTGATGTGGACACAGATAGTGAGGATGACATTTCCAAAGGAAGGAAAGACTCGATTGGGCTGTGTCTAATGGCAAGTAGTAAAAGCTCCATCGACAATGATGCTTCTGACAACGACAGCTACAATGAGGTAGAACCTTCTTATGATGATTTAGCTAAAGCTGTTGAAAAACTTGGTACTTTACTAGAGAAAAGAAATAAAAGGATTAAGAAACATGATGTCTTAATTGAATCTTTACATGCTGAAATCGGAAGACTAAAAACTTTAATTCCCGATGATGATTCTTGCAAATCATGTGACATAGTTTATACTGAGCTTACTTCATTAAGGGATGTGCATGTTTCTACTTTGGATCAACTTAAGGCTGAAAAAGATAAAAATGAGAAACATGTTTGCGCTACTGTTGAACCAACCTCTTGTAATAAATGTGAATTACTTAAATTGAAGTTGAAAGATGCTGATGTTAAAATAGAACAACTGAAAAATAATTTTGCTATTCATGAGGCTCTTTCATGTTCTAATTGTGGTAAAAAGGATAAATCTAAGAATGACGCATGTGAAAATTGTGTTATCCTTTTGAAACGTATTGATTACTTGCAAGGAAAGTTGGGAACTAAAACTTTGAATCAAATTTTAGAACAAAAGACTAGTACAAATAAAACTGGTTTAGGTTTTGATTCTTATGCTCATTCTAAGGCTCATGCACCAACTATTTCTAAACCTCTTGGTAGTGGTAAATTTGAGATAGCTAATGAAACTAAAAAGATGGTATTTAAATCTGCTGGTATTATGTCATCTTCTAATCAAGAAAATGTAAATGCCACTTATACATCTCAAACTAAACATAAAGTTAAATACACTTGCAGCCATTGTGGTAAAGATGGACATCTTGTACAATTTTGTTTTAGACTAGCCAAACAACAAAAGAAAGAAAAAGCTAAGGCTAGGTCTAATTTGAGAAAGGCGTATTCTTTTGTGACCAGAAATATGAATGGTACTAAATATGAAATGTTACGCAAGAATACTCGTTTTGTGCCTACATTTGCTAGTCATGTGTCTCAATACTGGATTCCTAAATGTTTAATTTCTAACCCCAGTACTGAGGCCTCGACATCATGTGTTTCTATGTAGGCTTCTCGTGCGAGGAAGGAGAACATATGGTTAGTGGACTCTGGATGCTCACGTCACAAGTCTGGTGATAAAGGATGGTTCTCCTCCCTCTCTCATGCATCTCGAGTAGAAAGTGTCACCTCCCTCTCTCATGCATCTCGAGCAGAAAGTGTCACCTTTGGAGATGCTACTTCTACACCTGTCATGGCAAAAGGTATAGTAAAGGTAAATGACAAGTTTATGTTTAAAGATGTGGCACTCGTTGAGAACTTGAAATTCAATTTGCTTTCAGTCTCACAAATGATTGATGAAGACCTTGAAATATGTTTTAATAAAAGAGAATGCAAAGTGTTAGATTCTTCACGTGATCTAGTTTTTAAAATTTCAAGATTTGGAAGAGTTTTTAAAGCAGATTTTGATGCCTCACATGATGCTAAGTTTAGGTGTCTAGTTGCCAATGTTTCAAAAGGCTTATTTTTTTGGCATCGTAGACTTGGACATGTTGGTTTTGATCACCTCACGCGTGTTAGTGGTATGGATCTCATACGTGGATTGCCTAAACTTAAGCATGAAAGCGATATAGTGTGCTCCTCTTGTAGACATGGTAAGATGTGTGCAGGTTCACATCCTCCGCTTACTGGTCATGACAAATGCACCTGGATAACTTCTACACCTTGATACAGTTGGACCATCGAGAGTTCAGTCTTTTGGTGGTAAGTGGTATGTACTAGTGATTGTTGATGATTTCTCTAGATATTCTTGTGTTTACTTTATGGCATCTAAAGATGAGGCTTTTGGTAATTTTAGAAGTCTTGTTCTTAGATTATCTATCGATCACCCAGGATCTCTTAGAGCTATAAGAAGTGACAATGGAACTGAATTTAACAATTCTTCTTTTGATCTTTTTTGCGCTGAAAAAGGTATTGATCATCAATTTTCATCACCATATGTTCCACAACAAAATGGTGTAGTTGAAAGAAAAAATAGGACTTTGGTTGAGATGGCTAGAACAATGCTAGATGAATATGAAACTCCAAGAAAATTCTGGGCTGAAGCTTTGTCTACTGCATGCTATATTTCAAACCATGTGTTTTTGAGATCTAAACTTGGTAAAACTGCATATGAGCTTCGTTTTGGACATAGGCCAAGTGTATCTCACCTTAGAGTTTTTGGGTGCAAATGCTTTGTGTTAAAATCTGGAAACTTAGACAAATTTGAAGCTAGATCAACTGATGGCATTTTTCTAGGATACCCTACCCATTCACGTGGCTATCGTGTGCTTGTTTTGGCGACTAACAAAGTAATAGAAACATGTGAAGTTACTTTTGATGAGACTAGTCCAGGCACTAGTCTAAGTGATGCAGGCACAAGTGCATATATTCAGGGGGAGAGCATATTTATTGATGAAGATGAGGATGACGAAGATGAGGTCAAAATTCCTACCATTTCTCCACCTCAAGTTCCTACTACACCCTCTACTACTACAGCTACACTTGGACATCCTCAAGCTACTGCTTCATCTACACATGTTGAAAATGAACAAGAAGATGCTCCAGAAATTTCAGCCCCTCGCCACATTCAAAGGAGACATCCACCTGAGCAAAAAATTGGAGATATAAATGAAAGAGTAACAAGATCCAGGTTCATTGATTCTAACTCATATGCTCATTCTGCTTTTGTTGCTTCTTTTGAGCCCAAAGATGTATCTCATGCATTAACTGACGAATCTTGGATCAATGCCATGCATGAAGAATTAGAGAATTTTGAACGTAATAAAGTTTGGAAGCTTGTTTCACCTCCTCCTAATCATTATATAATTGTAACTAAATGGGTGTATAAAAACAAACAAAGTGAGGATGGTGTTGTAGTTAGAAACAAAGCAAGGTTGGTTGCTCAAGGGTTTACACAAATAGAAGGGTTAGATTTTGAAGAAACCTTTGCTCCTATTGCTAGATTGGAAGCCATTAGAATTTTGTTAGCTTTTGCTGCATCTAAAGGTTTTAAGTTGTATCAAATGGATGTAAAAAGTGCTTTTCTTAATGGCGACATAGAGGAGGAGGTGTATGTTAAGCAACCACCTGGCTTTGAAAACCCACAGTTTCCTAATCATGTTTTTAAATTGTCAAAAGCATTGTATGGTTTGAAACAAGCCCCAAGAGCATGGTATGATATGTTGAAGAAATTTTTACTTGAAAAGGGGTTTTCAATGGGAAAGGTTGATAAAACTCTCTTTGTACTTAAGCAAGGCAATGATCAATTATTCGTTCAGATATATGTTGATGATATCATCTTTGGGTGTGCATCTCATGTTTTGGTGACTGAGTTTTCAGAAATGATGAGTAAAGAATTTGAGATGAGTATGATGGGGGAATTGACTTACTTTTTGGGACTACAAGTAAAACAAACAAATGAAGGTATTTTTGTGCATCAAAGTAAGTATACAAGAGATCTCCTGCATCGTTTTGGGATGGAAAACTGCAAGCCTATTATGACACCTATGGGAGATGCTACATCACTTGATCTTGATGAAGAGGGTGAGCCTGTTGACCAAAAAGAGTACAGGAGCATGATTGGTTCACTATTATGTCTTACTGCTTCGAGGCCAGACATACAATTTTCGGTCTGTTTATGTGCTCGCTTTCAAGCTTCCCCACGTGCTTCACATCTACAAGCTGTAAAACGTATTCTCAGGTATCTGCACGGTACTCCAAACTTTGGCATATGGTTTTCTGCTTCCTCTTGTATTAGCTTAAGATCTTTTTCTGATGCTGATTTTGGAGGTTGTAGAATTAATAGAAAAAGTACATCTGGCTCATGTCGTTTTTTTGGGAAATTCTCTTATTACATGGTCATCTAGAAAACAATCTTCTGTTGCACAATCTACCGTTGAATCTGAATATGTAGCTGCTGCTTGTTGTTGTTCACAAACTCTATGGATAGTAGCTACACTTAATGATTATGGGATAAATTTGAATAAGGTTCCCCTTTTCTGTGATAACACTAGTGCTATATGTATTGCTAAGAACCTAGTGCAACATTCAAGAACTAAGCATATTGATATAAGATTTCACTTTCTTCGAGATCATGTTGAGAAAGGAACTATTGTGCTTCATCGTTTTACAGCTTGTTGATGTGAAGCACGTTTTCACAAAACCTTTGGATTCTTCTCGTTTTGCTCTTCTTCGGGGAGAACTTGGGGTGTTACATCCATCTGGGTTGTTTTGAGGGGGAGTCTATATTCTTGTACATACCTCATTTTGCCTTTTCTATATGGTACTCTTTTAGGTCTTTTTTGGTTGTTTCCAAGAATTTGTTTTGAACCCTCCTAGCTGCTTCTAGAGTTTGAGCCAAATCCTATCCTTTTTGCATTGCATCTCATCATGTGTGATAGAGCATCTTTAAGCTTCATGACTATAGCTATTAGAATAAAATTATGCTCTCTTTGGTATGTTTTGTGCGTACATGATAGTGCTCCTTGCTTAGGCTCTTTTTGATCACATTGATACATGTTATGAGCTAAGCCTGTTTTATAATCTATGAACATGTCCATAACTTGATGAAAACTTGAAAAAATGTTCACCATTGAGTTGCACTAGCTTGTGTATAGGATGTGTTGAGATCCATGTTGCTATCTTTTGTATGCTAGGTTGCTATGTCTCATGTTTCTTGAGTTATACACTTGACTTGGACAACTTGATAAACTTGTGCTAAAAATTGAAATCCAAGTTAAGTTATGAAAATTTTTGAGATGGATCTTTACTGTCCCACGTCAAGGTATCGAGACAGCTTCCCATTGCACTTAGGGGTGAACTTGAGCCTTGTAGTGCAGTCCAAAACCACTCGTAACGAGACAACTTCCTATTGCACTTAGGGATGAACTTGGCGTGGTTTATTAAAAAAAGTACATACTTTTTGGCGTGATAGTATTGATAACCTCTCGCATACACATGCTCGACCTAATGCTTGTGTTACGCTACAAACTCTGATAAAACTTTGATAAAAACACAAGTGTGAAATGAGTCTTTGAGACATGATGTATGACCGTTATATGGGGTAGTTCACTTTTGTATACACTTGCTAGCACTAGATTGATCTCCTGCTTATACTTGCTATGTGCTACTCTCATTGGTGAACACCTCTTTGAATTGCTTAACACTAAATCAAAAGGCTTAAGTATCATACTTTGTCTCATTTGATCAGTTTGAGCATTCGCTATGGCTTGTACTTGTTGCTACACACATGACAACACCAACTAGAGCATCTTTTCACTCTGACTGCTATACTCCTAAAGCTTTGCACTTTCTACATCTCATAGCATTTGTTGAGGGGGAGTTGCAATCTTTAGTGGTGTTGAGCCCTCTTTTGCTCTCTTTTGTGCTCCTGATGAATCCATTGTCAAAGGGGGAGAGAGTTTTACACATTGCATGTTCACATGAGTGATTTTGTGAGATAAGAAAGGGGGAGAGATGATTTCTCTTTTTGGATCTTTTGAGATGATCTTTTCATTTTTCACTTTGCCTTTGATTTAAAAATGATTTAGTGGATGTGAATGTCAATGTTCATTATTTATATGGTGTTGCCAATGTTTTCATCAAGGGGGAGGTTGTGAGATCATGTGATGAAAAATTGGTCTGATATGAAATTGGCATTGCAAAGTGATTTGAATTATGGCATAATTTAATATGCATGTGCTGCTTATATATGCTTATGATAGCATGGTGATTTGGTATTGTTGCATGGAATACTCGTGTGAGGTGTTGTGTGGATTGACTTGAGTCAAGTCATGGACTTAGGCTCGGACGTGTGCGCTTGTTTGTTCATGTGCATGTGTTGCATGAGGCGTAACGTGGTCGATGACAGACTGGAACTAGGTTCAGGGAGGAACTGAGGTTTCGGGACTAAGTTCAGGGAGGAATTGAGGTCCTATCGGTCAAGGATGTCATGCGAGATGTTCGGACTACAATGTACGTGAAGGCAACCACTCTGTGAGACATACATAGGAGATGTACGGGCTACGGTGTGGTGTTGATCTTGGTCGGTGCGGCCAGGATGGTATTGAGCAAGCGTGCGACGCAGGTTGCAGCTTGACATGGTGGGTGTGGGGCCAGCTGATGCATGCAATGCATGGTGCATTGCCATGTTCGTTTTGGCAAAGTCCAGTCGGACTTGGTGCTACGATGCATGTGTGATACGTGCATGGATAGGAGCTCACGCATGGGACGTGCGTGATGGTGGTTAGCGAGTTTAGGCTGGACTCGGTCTCATTGGCTGATTTGGTCTCGTTGATCCGTTTAATGAGGCAGCGTGTGGACGTGCTTGGTCTGTGCGTGTCTGCCTAAGGGGCATGTTGGCTCGGTCATTGGATGAGTTTGGTGCAAGGGAACGGACTCAGTTCCCTGGTGCTGGATGTTTTGGTATAAAAGGAGACCGAGGTGTGCACTATAACACCCCAAGTGTTTGCCTTGCATATTAGCATCAGTTGAGCATGATCATGGCATGGCATTACCATAAGCATCATCATTTCATGTGCACCTTTGCTTGAAACATGACATTGTAACATTTTGCAACATATGTGTGTTATGGGCGCTAGTGATGAGATCATGTGTGTGGTCCATGCTAGTACATGTGTTAGTTTTGTTATGCTTGAAACATGCAAAACATGCTCATGAAACATATGCAACACTATGTTTCCATAACTATGTTAGTGATGTTTCATTAGTTATAGTAATAGCATTTCAATGCCTACTTGAGTAACTTTTATGCATAAGTGGTGTTGATGTGTGTTAAGGCCTGGGCAATGTGTGTATCTTGTTAGTGGTACAAAATGAACTAGGGTTTATGTTTAGGTCCTGCCCTAATTCCATCTCGACTCATGTGTTGACCATGGGTGACCCTAGAACCTTCCTAGTTTGACCTAACCAAAAGTACAGCTTAGGTTGCTTGCATGGCTGTGCCACCTTAACAAAGTTTGTGCCAAACTTCATGAGGAACAAAAGTTGTTTAGTGGTCAACTCATTAAAATGCTTAGAACATCCCCTAATGTGGCCCACAAGGCAGATTGGGGTGCTGATTTCAGCACTTATCCATTTTTGGCTAAGTCATGACTGATTTTCAATTTCGAGGATGCCTCCTTGGGGAGCTTGTAACTTGCTAACCATGCTGAACCAGCTCATGTGCTAGTAGACTTCCACCTAGATCTCACTTAGCTCTATCTGAAAGTCTCATAGAGCATCTCCTAACTCGAGCCGGTTTGGAAGTTAAGCCCGTCTCAAAACTCGCTCTCAGTTATCACTTGACTGAGCAGTTTTCAGATAGCCCTCTTTGGAGCACTGTAACTTGCAAACCGTGTAGATTTAGGTCTCATGCCAGTAGAATTATAGGAAGTGCTCTTGTAGCTCTAGTTAAGTTTCTTCTGCGGCTCTCTCTATCTCGGTCGGATTTTAGAGTTATCAAGCACTTAAGTAGCGCTGTCAGGTGTAGTGTTTAACTGAAAACACGTTTCAGTCGTTTCAGTGAATTCTGAAGCTTTGATCTGGAGGTTGTGGCTGACACCGTGCAGGGTCCGCGAGCCGCGTGGCCAACACGCGTCGACACCGTGCCCAGGATGCCCATGCAAGGTCGTCACGCTGCCTGGGTTTTCTCTCCCGCCCGCATTCGCTCGACCCCTCCCTTGCTTCACTCTGTTCTGCTGCAGCACCGCCGCTCGCCTCGCCATGCGCTGCACCACCACCACCTGGCCACTGCTTGCTCCATCTTTCACAGAGCTCCGTTGACACATTCGTGTGCCCAGGCACTGCTCTGTGTGGCCAAAGGAAGCAAGGCGCGGCCGTATTTCGCCTTCCGCCACCTCGACATTGCCGGAGCACCGCCTAGCTCTTCGCCTCACCGTGGCCAGCCGGAGTTTGGGTCTCTCTCTGTCTCCTTACGTTCATTCTGTAGTTCCTCTACCCCACCAATGCTTGAGCCGTGGGCGCTCGTGACGCTACCGCCCCAGCGGGTCGGAACGCACCGGTACACCGAGCGTGCTCCGCCATGGTCGTAAGCTCCAATGCTCCACGCTCGTGCCCTCCTCTTTCCGTCTCAATGATGTTCGAAGTGTCTTAGGTCTAGGCTTTCTCGCCCCCATGATGTCACTGCGATTAGAGGTTCCATTCCCGCAGAACACCACCGCGTGTCTGACCTCGCCGTCGCCGCCGGAGTGCCTCGCGCGAGGTGAGGCCTCTCGGTCTGCTCCGCCGCCTCGATTATGCCCTAGAGGGCTTCGCCTCACCTTCCTGAGAGCATAGATGCCCTCACCGTGCGCCGCCTTGCTCTGTGCCGGCCGGTGCAACGTCGGGTTCTCTCCACCACCGCCAGGGCTGCCAGCAACCCTAGCTCCGGTGAACCTGCACCCATCCTTGCACCTCAATCGAATCACCTCGGCACAAAGAGCATGTGGGTGTGCTCGGTTTCGCCGGAGTAGCCGCCGCCGGCGAGCCCGACCTCACCGGAGCCGCTCCCCTGCCCTGCTCTCTCTGGCTCGGGGGGCCCGCTGGTCAGCGCGGGATTTTCCCCTGCACGCCTGATTGGGCCGTCGTGGGCCGAGTTGGCCTGCTGGGCCGGCTGAGCTGGAGATTAGAATTAGGTTCTGTTTTATTCATTTTAGTTGATTTGTGCTCAAACTTCAGAAATTCTTATATTGAGTTTTATGTGTCCAAATAATGTGGTTCAAAGTGTGGTGTGCTCTGTACAGTGTCTAGTTTATTTAGAAATTATAATACATATTATGTTAGTTGATAAATTCTGAAGTTGTATTTAATCTTGCTAGGCATCTTATTTAATTAGGTGATTTAGATAGTTTTGTAGCTCTTTGTGTATTAATCCAATTGCCATGAAATTTTTGTGGGATGTTAAGTATGGTATGAAGATGCTCTAGTTAAATTTTCAGTTATATTGGATGTCATATGCTTCAGCTATAAAAATTTCTTGGTTATAGGCTTTATATTGCTTATACATTTGTTTATTATGATATCTCCAATTCTACTTGTCAAATTGAGATGAATTTTTTTTATGGTATCCTCCTGGTACCATATATTTGGCTCTGTAATTTTATTAGAATTTTCTGGGTACATTATATATGTGATGCCATTTATGCTTATGCACTCAAAGTAAATAGAAAAGGGTGATTAGATAAATGTTTACGCTAGTGCTATGACTTGATTTGGTGTTACTTAAACATGTTAATACAAGAGAGGAAATTTGCACCTACTCTTAAAGTAATTTGAATAGAGCACCTTGTAACTTGACTTTTATTGCTCAGATTGTTGCATTATTCATCACATTACTCATGCATACATGCTCATAAACTCATCATGTCACATCGGTGCATACATGAGATTCATTGGTGCATATACATGCAATAGGTGTACCGAGGAACGTGACGACGGTAAAGTTCCGCAAGACATGCCCGACGGAGTTGGAACCAATTCGGGGGCAGGAGGCCCAGTCCGACGGAACCCGAGGAGACGAAGGAACCATGGTTGAGCGCTGAACCCCGAACCATCCTCGTACGATTAAGGCAAGCCCCGGAGAATTATAAGCCTGCTACTTTCAAAGCAATTAATTATATATGTTATATGTATTGTTGCATTAAGTGGTAGGAGTTGTTTGGAACCCTTGCTGCATTATATCATTCCTTGTCCAGATATACTAATCCATGAATCCTATGTAGACAGGATCGTCTATCTGCTTAGCCCTGCTTATTAGAACGGTAATGTTAGGTGATCTCCTATCACCTGCAAAGTAGGAAGTATTGGGTCTCGGTTGGCTATATTTGCTATCGTGGAAAAGAACCAAGTGTTAACAATGAATTTAGACCGGGCGGGATGTCGATAGCGAAGCAACAAGGCATGGAGGTCTTAGGTGCGGAACTATCCCCGTCTGTGTCGGTTAAGGACCGATCCGCTGTACTTCCTTTGTCATTTTGAACGCAGCCTAACACTTAGCTGGCCGGCCTGAGGTTGCCGACCGTGAAGCTGAGTAGCTCAACTTAGGCTGCGAAGCCGAAAAGTGTAAGTCACCTCGGAGGGGAGCCAGGTGGGACCAAGGGCAGGTGAGTTAAAAGTCCTGAGCTTCCTGGCCACTGGAATCCCTGAGAGCGCGGCGCTGTTCGGGCCCATCCTGAGTTGTACCAAAGGTGACTATTGACGACTCTTGCAAAGTATGCCCGGTTGGTGTTAGGAATACCCCCTCAGCTGAGTTGGAATCGATTCGAGTCGCCGTCTCTCCCGGTTAGTGAGAAACTTGACAAAGCAGAGGCAACGTAGATTTCACTTAATCTACTGATGGTTCTGAAGATGATGATGATATAATGATGGCCTTATAAACCTGATATGGTTACTATTGTTTGCTTAGCTGAATCAAGTGATTGCTATAGTACAGGTACTAATCTAGAGGATAGGTTAATATTGATTAACTTGATGCTTAAAGCAATAATGATTACTTATTTGTACTTAAGCTTTTATGCAAATGTGTCAAGCTAGCCCACTTATGTAAAGCCTTGCATACTCCTTGGTGTCACTTTATTTCTGGTTTTTGACGGGTAAGTCTAGCTGAGTACCTTCTCGTACTCAGGGTTTATTCCCACCTTGTTGCAGGTAATAGATTCTTACTAGTTACCTGAAGTACTGTCTTCGCTGTTTGGCGTGAAGACTAGACCATGGGGCATGGTCTCTGTAGTTTCTCTTCTAATATGCTTTTGCAGGATGTGACTACGCACTGGCAGTATTTGCACTAAATGTGTTTTCAAAACTATGTTGCTTCCGCTATTCCTAATTTGGTTTGTAATAACTTATTCGTACTCTGATGTATGAGAACTACTTATGAACTGTTGTAACAAGTGCTGTGTTATGTTGAATCACTACGATCTTGGTTGCTCTCGGTTTTGTTTGAAATCCCTCATGATTTCGTGGACTACCAGAGTTATATGGGCTCAAGTTTGAGAATTTGATCGCTTCGGCGATTGTTTTTAGACTTGTGCTCTTATAATTTGGACGGTTCCGTTACAGCTGGTATCGGAGCAAGATTCAACATTAAACATATCATTTGTGTATTTAAACAAAGGCTTTTGTGAAAAGTATTAATTTTAATCTAAAGAGTGCCAGTGGTCATATCTTATATGCCCAAATAAGGACTATTAGGTGGCTTATTAAAGTACTAACTTGGGGGTTCTTGTTTGTTTTTCTATTTCGTTGTCCATACGGCGTGCTATTGTATGGATGCCATCCGCTTGGGTGGTAATGTATGGATCAAATTACCTCTACGCCCTAGTAAGTGAGAGTTGTGAGAGCATGACCGTCCAACCGTCGGTCTAGGGGAGAGTAGTTGTGGTTACTCACATATTTATATGTTCAATCATATATCTATGAAGGTACTTAATTGTGGGTATTTCTATCGGGTAGCTTTGATACTGAAGTATATACATCGGGGGATGTATGTATGGAAAGTATTTAGTTTACTGCTTTTCTTGTGTGTTATATTGGGAACTGTTGGGCTGAAATGCAATTTTCTGTAGGTACACTAACAACGTCTCCTGTAGAGCGACTAGTTATCGTTATTGAGAGAACGTGTGTATGCCACCGAACTATACGCTAGAAATTTAAAATTCTTCCTAGGTTTGTGAGGACGTACGGTTCGTGCATGCACCATGTTCACATCATGCATTGCATTTTGCATTACTCCCTCCCTTATAAATGCTTACCCCACTTTTTCAAAAATTTTCCTTCCTCCAAATGGGTTTCCCGTAAGCAGTTGCATTCTTTCGCAAACGACTGATGTAATCAACCGATCTAGGGGAGTGTCATTAGTTTCAACTTTGGGAACGCAATTTGGATCTGATCAGTGGAAGCAAACAATATACCAAAAATTCTTGATGAACCTCTCGTGGTGTATCGTCTTGAGTTGTGATATCTTTGGAGCTACAACTCGCCTCCCTGTAACTCTAACCTTGGGAATCACCTTTGTTTGCAACCCCTTCTTGTATGATGTGTTCTACACACCTAATTCTTGACATGTGAGGATTCCTCATGGGTGTTGGTTCAATAATGGTGTTACGATTAGTAATCTACGGTGCCGCGACGAAACCGAGGGCCTCCTGTGGGCACGCACACAAGGTTGTGCTGCTTGGCACGCGCTGGTATCGCGGATTGCTAGTCATAATCCATTATGGAGCTACACCGATGTGTTATCTTTCCGTGAGCTTTTCTTGGGTTATCTTTCCTTATCTTGTTAGAAGATCTTTGTCCCGGACCCAGATGGTCTTTTGTTAGGATTTGGGACCTTGATAGTTGGATGCAACCTCTTTGACATGTTTATATCATTCGTCAACGGCTTTCCAACACCATCAATACTCACTGGTTTCCCGTAACTGCAGATGCCTCGTCAGCTTTGCTCTAGCAGTAGGAGTTGTGACAATGTGGGGCCTCCATTATCTCATCCTCCGCAACCTACTTCTACTGAGTTACTACAAATGCTTGCTGAAAGTCAGCGTGCTTTGGCTGAAAGTGTCTGTATCAATGTCTATCAAGGACATGAGCCTATTCATTATAGCAACTATAAGGATTTCTTAGATACTGAGCCTTCTATCTTTCAAGAAGCAGAAGAGCCACTTCAGGCAGACGAATGGTTAAACTCTATTGAACAAAAGTTTCGCTTGCTCAATGTGGCCGATGATATGAAAACAGAGTATGCTTCGCAACAATTACAAGGGCCTGCAGGTATTTGGTGGCATCATTATAGGAGCACTCTACCTAAGGATGATGAGGTCGTTTGGGATCAGTTCAAAGAAGCTTTTCGAGGACATTACGTTCCTCCCAGTCTTATGGCTATCAAGCACACCGAGTTCATGAAGCTCACTCAAGGTGACCGAAGTGTAACCGAATATTGGCATGAGTTCATTCATCTATCAAGGTATGCTCCGGATTTTGTCAACACCGAGGTCAAGAGGATTGCTAGTTTCAAGAGGGGGCTTTGTCCCAAATTGATGAAGACCATGTGTAATAGCAAGTGTGCAACGTTTAATGAGTTTGTCAGCGATACTCTAATGCAAGAAAACTGCAATGCTGTTCATGCTGCTTCTAAGTATCATCAGATAGCTTCTGAAGCTAGGGCTTCTCAATCTAACACTTTTATAATGATTACTTACCATCCTCAATCATCTGATGTATCTGCTAGATATCATCCATATCAGAAAAGGGGTCAGGTCAAGAAGAGTAATGTTAAGAAAGGAAAGTCTAATGTCCCACCAAGTAACCGACCGTGCTAGAACTGCAATACGCCAGGTCATTGGGCCAAAGATTGTCCTCATCCTCAAAAGAGTATAGATGAAAATGTGGCAAATGTGTGTAAAGGACATGTCAAATACACCATAGTGGAACAAGTTCCTACTGGCGAAGTCATTACGGCTGGTGCATTTCTGGTGAACCAACAACCTGCCGTTGTGCTGTTTGCTTCAGGCGCTTCTCATTCTTTTATCAGTTCAACCTTTGCAACCCAGCATGGTATGAAAATGGTTACCTTAGACAGAGGTGGTTACAATATAAGTGCGGCTGGAAATAACATCTCCACCAACCAGTTAGTCTTAGGAGCAAAGATCGAGATAGAAGGACGTTTGTATAAGGTGGATCTTGTGGTATTACCAGGATTGGGTCTTGACGTAATTTTGGGAATGAAGTGGATGAGTGGAAATGGTATTTTCATTGATACCTCTACAAGAGTGATTATGCTGAGGGATCCCAATGATCAACAAGCATTTCTAGTACAGCTTCCTCGAGATGTTAGTCCTCAGACTACAGTGAATGCTACCATAGCAAAAGCAAAGGAAATAGCAGATGTTCCTGTGGTATGCGAGTTTCCGGATGTCTTTCCTGACGATTTGCCCGAATTACCTTCGGATCGTGATGTGGAATTCAAGATTGAGCTACTTCCTGGTACTGCACCGATCTCAAGAAGACCATATAGAATGTCGCCAAATGAATTAGCTGAGCTTAAGACCCAACTTGGAGAACTCTTGCAGAAAGGTCTGATTCATCCCAGTTCTTCTCCTTGGGGTTGCCCTACCATCTTTGTGAAGAAGAAAGATCAGTCTCTACGCATGTGTGTAGACTATCGGCCGCTCAATGCAGTCACTATCAAGAATAAATATCCATTGCCTCGCATTGATATTTTGTTTGATCAGTTGTCCAAAGCGAAGGTATTCTCGAAAATTGATCTGAGATCTGGGTATCATCAAATCAAGATTCGTCCTGAAGACATACCAAAAACAGCTTTCTCCACCAAATACGGGTTGTATGAGTATTTGGTTATGTCATTCGGGTAGACTAATGCCCCTGCGCATTTCATGTACCTGATGAATTCGGTATTCATGCAAGAATTGGACAAATTCGTGGTCGTCTTCATTGATGATATTCTCATCTATTCCGAGAATGAAGAAGAACATGCTGAGCATCTGAGAATTGTACTATCCAGGTTGCGAGAACATCAACTCTACGCCAAGTTCAGCAAATGTGAATTTTGGTTGAAGAAAGTACCTTTTCTCGGTCATGTATTGTCGGGTGATGGAATTTTTGTGGATCCAACTAATGTACAAGAAGTTTTGGAATGGAAGGCACCAACTACTGTTCATGAAGTTAGAAGTTTTCTTGGATTGGCTGGCTACTATCGTCGGTTCATTCCGGATTTCTCTAAGATAGCTAAGCCGATGACTCAATTGTTAGAGAAGGATAGAAAATTTGATTGGACTCTAGAGTGTGAGCAAGCTTTTCACACACTGCGAACTTTATTAACATCAGCTCCTGTGTTAGCTCAACCGGATATAGAAAAATCGTTTGATGTGTATTGTAATGCCTCAGGCACTGGGTTAGGCTGTGTACTCATGCAAGAGGGCCGAGTTATTGCCTATGCTTCGCGTCGGTTGAGAAAACATGAAGTTAACTATCCAACTCATGATTTAGAGTTAGCTGCTGTGGTTCATGCCTTAAAGATTTGGAGACACTACTTGCTAGGAAATGTGTGTAACATTTATACAGATCATAAGAGTCTCAAGTACATATTCACTCAGCCCGAGCTGAATATGTGACAACGAAGATGGTTGGAGCTAATCAAGGATTATAATCTTCAAGTGCACTATCATCCGGGCAAAGCAAATATGGTTGCTGATACTTTGAGTAGGAAATCTCATTGTAACTCTCTAATAGAAGAAGATTTTCATTTGTCTCATCTCTTACACCCTGCTGTACTCCACAATATCACTGTTGAGGGTTCTCTGAGAAGTCGAATCATCAAGCTACATAAGTCAGATGTAGGTGTATTTCACATTAAGAGAAAGATGAAAGAGCAAGAAACTAAGCATTTTTGAGTCGATGAGAAGGGAATTCTCTGGTTCAAGGATAGACTCGTGGTGCCAAAAGACAGAGAGCTCAGAAATCAAATCTTATCTGAAGCCCATTCTTCTAAGTTGTCCATCCACCCTGGTAGTAGTAAGATGTACCAAGATCTAAAATCTCTCTATTGGTGGACTAAAATGAAGAAAGAAATCGCAGCCTAGGTCGCTAGATGTGATAACTGTTGCAGAGTTAAGGCAATACACATGAAGCCTACTGGATTGCTTCAATCATTATCAATTCTAGGCTGGAAATGGGAAGAAGTTAGTATGGATTTTATCTCTAGAATTCCTCGTTCTGAGAAGGGTCACGATTCCATTTGGGTTATTGTTGACCGATTGACCAAATCTGCACATTTTATTCCTGTTGGAATTGACTATCGCCCACATCAATACGCTCAGATATACGTAGATCAAATAGTTCGTCTTCACGGAGTACCCAGGACTATTATATCTGACCATGGACCTCAGTTTACTGCTCATTTTTGGGAATGTCTGCACAAAGAGTTAGGTACAAACTTAGTCAGAAGTTCTGCTTACCATCCCCAGGCTTCTGGTCAAACTGAGCGTGTAAAACAAATCTTAGAAGACATGCTGAGAGCTTGTGTAATTTCTTCAAAAGGATCATGGGAGAAATGGTTGCCCTTAGCTGAATTCTCGTACAATAATGATTATCAAGAAAGTATCCAGATGGCCCCATTCGAAGCTCTTTATGGTCGTAAATGTAGAACTCCATTGAATTGGGTGGAACCTGGAGAGCGAAGATACTATGGTATTGATTTTGTGAAAGAAGCTGAGAAACGAGTCCGAATCATACAACGACACATGGCCGCTACCCAAGCACGACAGAAAAGTTATGCCGACAAGCGAAAAAGACCTATTGAGTTTGAAGCTGGTGACCATGTGTACTTGAAAGTATCACCTATGAGAGGAGTACAAAGATCTGGTGTTAAAAGAAAGCTTGCACCAAGATATGTAGGACCTTATCCAATAATGGAGAGATGTGGTAGGGTCGCCTATAAACTTCAGCTACCTCTAGAAATACGTATGATATTTCCGGTATTTCATGTCTCGCAACTGAAGAAATGTCTTCGAGTGCCTGAAGAGGAAGTAAAAGTCAGGGATATAAAGCTAAAGAAAACCTTGACTTATGTAGAAGAGCCGGTATCTGTTTTGGATCGCAAGGATCGGGTGACACAAAATCGAGTGGTGAAATTATACAAGATCATGTAGAGTCACCATAGAGAGAGATGCAACATGGGAACGGGAAGATTATTTGCGAGAAGTTTACCTCGCCTTTTTATAAAAAATGGTACGCTTTCCAAATCTCGGGACGAGATTTTTATAAGGGGGGAGGGCTGTAACACCCCAGGTGTTTGCCTTGCATATTAGCATCAGTTGAGCATGATCATGGCATGGCATTACCATAAGCATCATCATTTCATGTTCACCTTTGCTTGAAACATGACATTGTAACATTTTGCAACATATGTGTGTTATGGGGCGCTAGTGATGAGATCATGTGTGTGGTCCATGCTAGTACATGTGTTAGTTTTGTTATGCTTGAAAACATGCAAAACATGCTCATGAAACATATGCAACACTATGTTTCCATAACTATCTTAGTGATGTTTCATTAGTTATAGTAATAGCATTTCAATGCCTACTTGAGTAACTTTTATGCATAAGTGGTGTTGATGTGTGTTAAGGCCTGGGCAATGTGTGTATCTTGTTAGTGGTACAAAATGAACTAGGGTTTATGTTTAGGTCCTGCCCTAATTCCATCTCGACTCATGTGTTGACCATGGGTGACCCTAGAACCTTCCTAGTTTGACCTAACCAAAAGTACAGCTTAGGTTGCTTGCATGGCTGTGCCACCTTAACAAAGTTTGTGCCAAACTTCATGAGGAACAAAAGTTGTTTAGTGGTCAATTCATTAAAATGCTTAGAACATCCCCTAATGTGGCCCACAAGGCAGATTGGGGTGCTGATTTCAGCACTTATCCATTTTTGGCTAAGTCATGACTGATTTTCAATTTCGAGGATGCCTCCTTGGGGAGCTTGTAACTTGCTAACCATGCTGAACCAGCTCATGTGCTAGTAGACTTCCACCTAGATCTCACTTAGCTCTATCTGAAAGTCTCATAGAGCATCTCCTAACTCGAGCCGGTTGGGAAGTTAAGCCCGTCTCAAAACTCGCTGTCAGTTATCACTTGACTGAGCAGTTTTGAGATAGCCCTCTTTGGAGCACTGTAACTTGCAAACCGTGTAGATTTAGGTCTCATGCCAGTAGAATTATAGGAAGTGCTCTTGTAGCTCTAGTTAAGTTTCTTCTGCGGCTCTCTCTATCTCGGTCGGATTTTAGAGTTATCAAGCACTTAAGTAGCGCTGTCAGGTGTAGTGTTTAACTGAAAACACGTTTCAGTCGTTTCAGTGAATTCTGAAGCTTTGAACTGGAGGTTGTGGCTGACACCGTGCAGGGTCCGTGAGCCACGTGGCCAACACGCGTCGACACCGTGCCCAGGATGCCCATGCAAGGTCGTCACGCTGCCTAGGTTTTCTCTCCCGCCCGTATTCGCTCGACCCCTCCCTTGCTTCGCTCTGTTCTGCTGCAGCACCGCCGCTCGCCTCGCCATGCGCTGCACCACCACCACCTGGCCACTGCTTGCTCCATCTTTCACAGAGCTCCGTTGACACATTCGTGTGCCCCGGCACTGCTCTGTGTGGCCAAAGGAAGCAAGGCACGGCCGTATTTCGCCTTCCGCCACCTCGACATTGCCGGAGCACCGCCTAGCTCTCCGCCTCACCGTGGCCAGCCGGAGTTTGGGTCTCTCTCTGTCTCCTTGCGTTCGTTCTGTAGTTCCTCTACCCCACCAATGCTTGAGCCGTGAGCGCTCGTGACGCTACCGCCCCAGCGGGTCGGAACGCACCGGTACATCGAGCATGCTCCGCCATGCCCGCCATGGTCATAAGCTCCAATGCTCCACGCTCGTGCCCTCCTCTTTCCGTCTCAATGATGTTCGAAGTGTCTTAGGTCTAGGCTTTCTCGCCCCCATGATGTCACTGCGATTAGAGGTTCCATTCCCGCAGAACACCACCGCGTGTCTGACCTCGCCGTCGCCGCCGGAGTGCCTCGTGCGAGGTGAGGCCTCTCGGTCCGCTCCGCCGCCTCGATTATGCCCTAGAGGGCTTCGCCTCACCTTCCTGAGAGCGTAGATGCCCTCACCGTGTGCCGCCTTGCTCTGTGCCGGCCGGTGCACCGTCGGGTTCTCTCCACCGCCGCCAGGGCTGCCAGCAACCCTAGCTCCGGTGAACCTGCACCCATCCTTGCACCTCAATCGAATCACCTCAGCACAAAGAGCATGTGGGTGTGCTCGGTTTCGCCGGAGTAGCCGTCGGCGGCGAGCCCGACCTCGCCGGAGCCGCTCCCCTGCCCTGCTCTCTCTGGCTCGGGGGGCCCGCTGGTCAGCGCGGGATTTTCCCCTGCGCGCCTGATTGGGCCGTCGTGGGTCGAGTTGGCCTGCTGGGCCGGCCGAGCTGGAGATTAGAATTAGGTTCTGTTTTATTCATTTTAGTTGATTTGTGCTCAAACTTCAGAAATTCTTATATTGAGTTTTAGGTGTCCAAATAATGTGGTTCAAAGTGTGGTGTGCTCTGTACAGTGTCTAGTTTATTTAGAAATTATAATACATATTATGTTAGTTGATAAATTCTGAAGTTGTATTTAATCTTGCTAGGCATCTTATTTAATTAGGTGATTTAGATAGTTTTGTAGCTCTTTGTGTATTAATCCAATTGCCATGAAATTTTTGTGGGATGTTAAGTATGGTATGAAGATGCTCTAGTTAAATTTTTAGTTATATTGGATGTCATATGCTTCAGCTATAAAAATTTCTTGGTTATAGGCTTTATATTGCTTATACATTTGTTTATTATGATATCTCCAATTCTACTTGTCAAATTGAGATGAATTTTTTTATGGTATCCTCCTGGTACCATATATTTGGCTCTGTAATTTTATTAGAATTTTCTGGGTACATTATATATGTGATGCCATTTATGCTTATGCACTCAAAGTATATAGAAAAGGGTGATTAGATAAATGTTTACGCTAGTGCTATGACTTGATTTGGTGTTACTTAAACATGTTAATACAAGAGAGGAAATTTGCACCTACTCTTAAAGTAATTTGAATAGAGTACCTTGTAACTTGACTTTTATTGCTCAGATTGTTGCATTATTCATCACATTACTCATGCATACATGCTCATAAGCTCATCATGTCACATCGGTGCATACATGAGATTCATTGGTGCATATACATGCAATAGGTGTACCGAGGAACGTGACGACGGTAAAGTTCCGCAAGACATGCCCGGCGGAGTTGGAACCAATTCGGGGGCAGGAGGCCCAGTCCGACGGAACCCGAGGAGACGAAGGAACCGTGGTTGAGCGCTGAACCCCGAACCATCCTCGTACGGTTAAGGCAAGCCCCGGAGCATTATAAGCCTCCTACTTTCAAAGCAATTAATTATATATGTTATATGTATTGTTGCATTAAGTGGTAGGAGTTGTTTGGAACCCTTGCTGCATTATATCATTCCTTGTCCAGATATACTAATCCATGAATCCTATGTAGACAGGATCGTCTATCTGCTTAGCCCTGCTTATTAGAACGGTAATGTTAGGTGATCTCCTATCACCTGCAAAGTAGGAAGTATTGGGTCACGGTTGGCTATATTTGCTATCGTGGAAAAGAACCAAGTGTTAACAATGAATTTAGACCGGGCGGGATGTCGATAGCGAAGCAACAAGGCATGGAGGTCTTGGGTGCGGAACTATCCCCGTCTGTGTCGGTTAAGGACCGATCCGCTGTACTTCCTTTGTCATTTTGAACGCAGCCTAACACTTAGCTGGCCGGCCTGAGGTTGCCGACCGCGAAGCCGAGTAGCTCAACTCAGGCTGCGAAGCTGAAAAGTGTAAGTCACCTCGGAGGGGAGCTAGGTGGGACCAAGGGCAGGTGAGTTAAAAGTCCTGAGCTTCCTGGCCACTGGAATCCCTGAGAGTGCGGCGCTGTTCGGGCCCATCCTGAGTTGTACCAAAGGTGACTGTTGATGACTCTTGCAAAGTATGCCCGGTTGGTGTTAGGAATACCCCCTCAGCTGAGTTGGAATCGATTCGAATCGCCGTCTCTCCCGGTTAGTGAGAAACTTGACAAAGCAGAGGCAACGTAGATTTCACTTAATCTACTGATGGTTCTGAAGATGATGATGATATAATGATGGCCTTATAAACCTGATATGGTTACTATTGTTTGATTAGCTGAATCAAGTGATTGCTATAGTACAGGTACTAATCTAGAGGATAGGTTAATATTGATTAACTTGATGCTTAAAGCAATAATGATTACTTATCTGTACTTAAGCTTTTATGCAAATGTGTCAAGCTAGCCCACTTATGTAAAGCCTTGCATACTCCTTGGTGTCACTTTATTTCTAGTTTTTGACGGGTAAGTCTAGCTGAGTACCTTCTCGTACTCAGGGTTTATTCCCACCTTGTTGCAGGTAATAGATTCTTACTGGTTACCTGAAGTACTGTCTTCGCTGTTTGGCGTGAAGACTAGACCATGGGGCATGGTCTCTGTAGTTTCTCTTCTAATATGCTTTTGCAGGATGTGACTACGCACTGACAGTATTTGCACTAAATGTGTTTTCAAAACTATGTTGCTTCCGCTATTCCTAATTTAGTTTGTAATAACTTATTCGTACTCCGATGTATGAGAACTACTTATGAACTGTTGTAACAAGTGCTGTGTTATGTTGAATCACTACGATCTTGGTTGCTCTCGGTTTTGTTTGAAATCCCTCATGATTTCGTGGACTACCGGAGTTATATGGGCTCAAGTTTGAGAATTTGATCGCTTCGGCGATTGTTTTTAGACTTGTGCTCTTATAATTTGGACGGTTCCGTTACATGCACTCTGTTGGTGTGGAGAATAGCAGAAGCAGGCAAGTGCGACGCTTGAGAAAAGAGAGGCAGCGCTGGCTGGGTTTAGCCAGTGGTTGTTTTAGTGCTTCGGGATTTTGTGTAGAATCCTTGTGTGGATGCTTGTAAGTTACATCTTGTGAACACATTATCCGAGTAATGAAGTCCAGTTCTCTCATATCAATGTGTTGTTAATCTCGTTCTACAGATCAGCTTCTTGATTTACATGTCTAGCTTTTCATTTTAGATTGATATCTTGTTTGCAAGTTTAGACATGTCTTGTGTTTGATCTGAACTGTCCCAAGGCATTGTGCTCGTAATCTGAAAAGTCTCGTTGCATAAGTTTTAATAGATTTTGCATAATCACAAAAATAAAGCTGGACCAATTCTCATCACTATCAGACACAGTGACATTGTTTATTTTATATCTCGAGTTCTAGACCTCCGATTGAGATGTTTCCAGTTGGGTTCATTCACAAATTTCATATAGTTTATTGTGTTAAATTTTGAGATCAATTGGAGCATATTTTGTGGTCGAGTTTATTTCTGTTAAAGGCACAATGTTCTGTCTAGAATTGAAAAACGAGGCTTAATTCGGTTTTGTGTTTAGGGTGAAGTTTTTAAATTTAATTTTGGCTTCCGCAATCATTCACCCCCCCTCTGATTGCCTATCCTAGAGTGAATCGATCCTACATCCACAATGTAAGGAACAACTGAGATGGAGTGTGACCTTGGAACTTCCCCAATGAGTAGCTTTGGTTGATATTATACATGCATGGTTATTGTAGTCGCCAACTCCATGGAGGGCAGCACCACTAGATATTTCAATCTGCTGCAGATATGGAGCTGGAAACTTGAGAGCACTGTTAAGTTTTACTATCGTGTACGAGTAACAATTGTCTTGGTATAAACCGTTACAAATCAATGAGCAAAAGGGCTTTGCTATGGTACACCCAAATGACTGTGAAATGTTCATTAAATTAGATTGGAGGGTTATGATCACCTAAGAGGTAATAAATTAAATATATATTTATTTATTTACTAATTTTGGAAAATAAGATAAATAAAGGAAGTTGTAGATATAAAAATCTTTTTTCTAGATCTGATTGATGCTTGTGATATCTATTAGATGTATTAAATCTTTTTTGTTTTCCAACTTTGGATATAACATAATTTAATTAGTATAAACTATCTTTTTTATGTAGCTCACCTATGCTGCATTAGGTGCAATGTTTACGTGCCCAATGCAACAAACATGAAACTTCAGGTGCATGCATGGTCATTTACATGCTCAATATATACACGTGACAACTACCTATCTTAGTTATTATAAGGCCATCTCATAGTTTCGTCGCAAAAAAAAAACAAAATTATGTAGCATAGTTGCTAATATTTTTCATATATGTAACGTATTTTTTTAACTGAGTATGTAACATATGGCTGGTGTGCAACTTTAACATAATTGAGTATCATAAATATTTTTGACTATTTCTAGACAAAAATATCATCACGTTTTAGACAAAAACATGGTAAAATATACACAAAATTAATATTCTATAAAATAATTCAGCCCAAAACATACATATAAATATCCTTTCAGATGAGGAAGATGGCGACGATGTCCAAAATGATGACCTTGAGGAAGACACGACTTCTATCTATGAAGTATCTAACCTGTACGAAAAGGTGTATTAGTAACATGCCTACAAATACGCATATACTAAAACTGGTCGCAGATTGTCCTCACCATAGTGCGGAGAAGTATGAACATGAACCACTTGGGTTCCGTTGCCGCAGTGGACAGGTCGAGCTTAATGCACCTGACATACCTAACGAAGGAGGGGGGTTTTGAAAAAGAAAACAAACTGGAAGAGAAGATGGGCCTTTTCTTTGATAGAGCATCTCCAAAAGTCTTTCGAAAGCTCATTCTCTAAATCATCATTTCGAGAGTCTTTTGCATAAAAATCGCTTTCTTTGTCTTTCTATTCTCTAACAGTTTTTCTATATCTCGTTTGCACTCTAGAGAGCCATTCTTCTTTTTAATCTTTGGCTAGCGAGAAATCCGAAATAGAAAATGGTTATATTTGAATAACCAGTTAAAAAGGCTGTTGGAAAATATTTTTTCACCAAAATCTCCATTCCTTGCAATTAGGTTGAATATAGAGAGTCTAGCTCTTAGAAAAAAAGATGAGTCCTTATCTAACGACAGTGGAGGCGGTGGATTAGGACACTTGGTAAAAATTAAACAAAAAAAAGATCCTATATCGTACTATCTAGACATGCTCTATGGTTTACCTAGTGTTAACTTTTTTGTGCGAATTATCTGGTCTTAATTAACATATCATTTGGTCTAATTTTACATCAACATATAATACTAAGTATTACTCCCTCCGTTTTAACTTATAGGTCACTTTGATATTTCTAGATACATAAATTTTATGTACCTATAAATATATTGTATATGTTGGTAACTATTATGTACCTAGAAAAGTGAAAACAACACACAATAATTTAAAACGGATCGTGTACTATACAGAGATTAATAATACACTGGACGGCCTGTCGGTCAGGGGTCCGAACCTCTTGATTTGTGGGAAAAAAAAAGGTCCGACTCCGACCCGAATTGGATGGACCAAGCAACCAAGTAGTGGCCTATAAATATCGCGCTCTGACGCTCTGTTACCAGCGGCCACGATCGTTTTCGCTGTTGCCCTTCGTCCCAATCCCATCGATGCCTCCAACGCGACGTGCCCGCTCTCCCGCCGCGACGCCGCCGTCGCCCTACGCCATCAAAGGGTGGCTATCCCGCTGCCGCCGCTCAACGAGGAGCCGAAACAGCAGGCGCGCCGCCGCCGGTGCCGACGACGACCCCCTGGCCATCCTGCCCGACGACCTTCTCTTCGGGTCCATCTTCTCCCGGGTGTTCTCGGACGCCGCCGACATCGCCCGCCGCGCCGCCGCGTGTAGGCGCTGGGGTCGCATCGTGGCCGCGCACGGGGCCACTACCATCTGCCGCTCCCTGCCGCCGCCTGACCGGCTTCTCCCCCACCTCGCCCTCGGCTTCTTCCACGGAGGCACGGACGACGGCAACCCCAGGCGGAGGCGGCTGGCAGCTTCGTCGCAGCCGAGCCCGTGGTTCGTGCCCATGGCGTCCGCCACCCGCCTCATCGGCTCGCCGTTCCCGAGCCTCCTCCTAGGCGGCAGGCTTTTCCACCACGCGCGTCCGGTGGCGTCCCGCAACGGCCTCGTCGTCCTCGAGCTCTGGAGCGTGGGCGCCCGCCGTGCCGAAGACCTCGCCCTCGGCGTGTGCAACCGATGACGGGCGACATGGCCCTTCTCCCGCCCCTCGCGGGCCCCGGCCACGACTACGCATGCGCGCTGCTCACCGCCGACGACCTGCTGGATGAACACGCACGGCCTCGCCCTCGCCGGCCGGGACTGTTCTTCAGCCTTGTCCTGGTCTACAACCGCCGCGGCTTCACAGCTCTGCGGTGCTACACCACTTCCTCGTCCTCGGACGGCGACGGAAGCTGGGGGCTGGAAGCCAGGAAACCAGGCGCCAAGATTAAAGGCCACACCCTACGTCATCTAGGCCAGGCCGTCGTGCTCGCCGGGGTGGCCTACTGGCCCATGTACTTAGGGGCTCTGGGCGTGCGCCTGGACGGCGCTGGCGCGGCTATCGTGGACGTGTGCATGGTGCCATACAGTTCGCCAAACGCCCTGCCGGGCAACCGGCTGCTCGGCACGACGCCAGACGGGAGGCTGAGCTTCATCAGCGTGGGCGTGCGCGAGGACATGGCCATCTTTAGTTTCAGAGTTGAGACCTTGGACTTGCGAACATAGTTTTAAATCTCCCGCTATAGCTGCCGCTATAGCCCGCTATAGCCTTTTGAGGCAGGGTGCCGCTATTTGTGTTCATGTACAATTTAGCCGCTATATCCCGCTATAGCCCGATATAGCTCCGCTATTAGCTGTTTTAGAGATATACCGCTAAACACCTTAGCCCGCTATTTAAAACATTGCTTGCGAAGCATCGGCGACATGAGCACGGCGGCTAGCCGATGGGAGAAGACCAAATTGATCTACCTACACCAGCTGAAGGAGGTGTCGACGACGACGCAGATCAAGCTGCGGTGGCTTTGTGAGAAGAGTGGCACGCTGTTCTTTACCGTCGGGGAAGGAGCAAGCACAAGCGGCGCCTTCGCCTTGAACCTCGCGACGACATCGTTCGAAAAGCTGGCGGATGGCGCCGAGTGCAACTCTTGGACGAACTTCTGTGGATATGAAATGGACCACACTGCACTCATTGCGTCCATCACAGCTCGCTTCACTTAGCGACTACCAACTCCCCTCTCGTGAGAGAAATTAAATTTTGGAATGAAATGGTTTTAGTTGTAATATATTCCGCTTTAATTGAACAGAATTGCTACCCAACAGCCGGTTGTTTGGGGAGCTGCCAACAACCGGTTTTTGGGGCGGGCAACCCTGTACGCGTACTAGACACGTGATGATGCCTGGGTGGTCGATCCAAGCGGCCAAACCGAGGCGCACTGCGTGCCGCTAAAAGCAACGCGATTAACCTGGGCGGGGCCGGCGGAGCAGAGGGTCCAGCGCCCAGCCTAGGCATGCAGGCACGCGGCTGCAGCAGCGCATGCAGGCGGTCCCAGCGCCGAAACCTGCATGCAGATCACGTGCAAGGCCGGTTGGCCGGTTGGGGAGGGCTCCGGTAAGCAAGAATTACCGTGGCAGCTCTTTGTTGTAACAAAACTCTGCTTAATAAAATACGTGCCTTAGCACGATCGTGAAAAATAACCCTGCATGCAGACGGACTCTCTCTCAGTCAAACCAGCCGCAGGCCCCACGAGCATATGCAGCAACCATGGGTCCCACTGCAATTTGTGACCAATTTGTTGTCTGCTATGACATTTGTGAACAATTTGCGAATAATTTGACATATATTCTCTGATATCTGCAATTCATAGAAATAATTTGTAAATTTTTCAGAAAAAAATTGACGAGATCTGCAATCCATATAAATGAAGGTTGTGTTATCTCCTAATTATATCACTCTATCTAATAAATTACATTGAAGAAATCATTGTAAATATAGTAATAAGGCGGTGTAAATATAGTTATAAGATAGTGTAAGTGCATGAAAAAAATCTGATTTTTACGAGGAACTAAAACAACGGCTAGACATATTCTAATTGAAATATTCAACTTTGGAGAAGATCAAGTAATTTAGACGGCTTTTTCATCCTTGTCGGTCTCAAATGAGCTAAGCGCATGACTCTAATCATGTCCCGTTTATAAAAAGATGTTACTCGATTCTTTGATGGTTTATCTATATCAAATTGCTTAGAGTGTCAGAGTAATAGGCTAACGTCGCAGTGTTTTAGGGAGGGCTTAAGCTTGTTTCATATCTTTGTGGCCCTCACCTAAGGCACCGCCAAGGCACATTATAAAAACTATCTCCTTCTCAATACAAAGGCAACGCAAACCTTTTACGTATTTGAGAAAAAAAATTGCTCGGAGCATTCACACCGTAGCCAACCCATACTTTGAGACCATTAATAGACCTTTTGGCATGACCACACAAGCACCTGCTTGTAGTTTTAGAATAAAATATTTTTCTCTTGCTCTTTTGTTGCACGCTGTTTAACTTTGCTACCTGAGGAGTACGTTTATTTTTTTTATTGCCTATGCATCGATTCTTGCATGTGTCGATTCTTCTCCCTTCTTCAATCAAATTAAGTCCGAATCCTCCAATAGGAGTGCCATCATAAGATCATGGGGTGGCTACTGTAGATACTCTGACCAATGTGATATAAGTACGCCGGCCTCAGCTCCCTTGTAGCTCCTCCTACGATTCACCATCTCTTTAGTAGGGAGAGCCCGCAGGAGCTTAATTATCTCTACAACTAAAACATTTGTAGAGGAATCATCTACTTGGATGAGCGAAATTGCCCCGCCCGGCTCCTTCATGCACTCGCCTGCGACAGTTCCCCGGCGTAGTGTGTTGATAGGTGGGGCTCTTTGGTTCCCTCTCTGTCGGTGTCTAGAAAAACCGGGGGTCTAGATAGAGCGACGAGTGAATTTATATCTGCGCGCCTAGGCCCAGATGGTGTGCAAAGCGGACACAAAGGTGTATACTGGTTCGGACGAGAACGGCCCTACGTCCAGTGGATTTGGCTGTTGCTCATGTTGTCTTGCACCGGAGTGCTCGTAGTAGGGGTTACAAGCTTTCGAGAGAGAGGGAGCGGATCCCAGGTCTCTTTTGGGTGATGTGTGTGTGTTGTCGTCTTTAGCGAGGTGTGTGTTCCTTGTTTTTGTGTGTTCGTTCGATCCCCCCTTAGATGTGGCCCCTGCCTCCCCTTTTATAGTTTCCAAGGGGAGCGCTCGGGTTACATTCGTGATAAAAAGCTAGAATGGAAAAGGACGAAAGAGAAAAACAAAAAAGGTGGCCTTGGGTGCAACCGTCTTCCTCCTTATCCGGTGGGAGCAGTTCCCCTGCAGCGTAGAGATGTAATGGTCATTGATTTTTTTGCCTCTCCATCCGCTGGTGCAACATGCTATGGCCATGCTTCGTTCTATGCACCTCAAGGACGGGCGGTACGGGCGCCCAGATTTGTCTAGAGAGGGGGTTAAGTGGTATAGTTGCCGTTACCCCCATCGTTGTAGAGGTATGGATGTCGTGGTGGTGGAATGACCGGGGTCATGTTGGGTCAGAGCGTGATCCCTGCGTTCCTGTTGACTGTGCACGGTCACGTCCATCCCATCGGCGGGAGTGGGTACTGTGGTGAGGGGCCCCCGTGGCTCCCTGTCTTGCCAGAGGGCTCCACGTGTCCCTCGAGCGAGGCAAAAGTATGCCAAGGTGGTCGAGCGCTCTCGTGCTTTCGTTGTCGGGGTCGGGCGAAGCGGAAGTTGTTCCCGGCAGGGTGCAGGGGTCGGGCGCTTTGATGACGCCACGGGGGCTCGAGCGAGGCGAAAGGCGTTCCCGAGCCTCGGGCGATTTAATAGCTGACACGCTATTATCGCCCTTGGTTGGGTATGCCTACTATTGATACCCGACAGTAGCCTCCGAGCCTGTGAAGGAGTAGAACACTCCTTCAGAGGCTTGAGAATGAGTGCCCATGGGTTGTTTTGGTTTGTTTGTGTTGAAGGAAGCTATCCGGTGGGTGCGCACGAGCGCACCCACCGGGTGTAGCCCCCGAGGCCTTGGAGGGATGAGTTATCCCTTCAAGGGCTTTGAATCGAGTGGACCTGTCTAGGGAAGACGAGGTGTCACGCTGGGTAGCAGTTGTTGTGACGCTTCACGTCCCGGTGTGTGGAAAGGTGGGGAGGTGCCCAGATTTTTCGCGTACGTGGGGAATTGGGCAACAAGTGCCCAGTCAGTTGCCCTGTACGACATTATAAATGCAGGCACAGGCAGGGCGTAGGAGCCCATCTGTTCTTCTTAGTTCTTCGTAGCAGCCCACTGAAAGTTCCTAGTTTGGTTTTGGCTAATTGATGAAACCTAGGACTAACCTTTGTATCTAAGTGGATGATTTAGATAAAGGTGGCCATTGAATATGAGACATGACATTGACTCATGTGACCAAGATGATGAAGACCAAGATGATGCTTGGCTCGATGGACCGGTTGTGAAGGTGAAGGGCAAGTCGAGGCTTTGAAGCGAAGGACCATGCGATGGTGAAGCTTAAGCAAGACTTGGCGCCGACGGACCGATGCAACGGTGAAGAGCAAGTGAAGTCAAGGTCGATGGATCGAGACGGTCATGTGATGATATGAAGTGGATCATATCTTTTGGAAAAACAAAATTGTTGCATTTGTCTGTGCATTCTCATATGACTTGCTCATTGCACATGTATTTAAATTCAATATACATGCTTGTGTGGTGCAATGATAGTATAGAACTTGAATGATGAAATGATTTACTAGCATGCATAGGAATAGTTTACATGTGGTATCTAGACGTGCCTAAAGCTTTACAAGTGGCCCAAGAACCTTTACATATAATGTTGATCTCATGGGGTTCTTGAGTTGTGATGGATGTCTAGTTACTTCATGATGCTAAGGATGGTGTAAAAGGCAACTCCGATTGGTATCACGCTTCAAAGGTCCATTTCTTATACCTTAGCATCATTTTGGTAGAATTACTCTCTCAACACTTCTATTCATGCATATGTGCAAAGCTTTCAATCTAAACTCTATGCACATATGTAGGGAGAGCTAATGCTACCAAAACCGAGCTTGTGATAATTGTCCAAACTTTTCTTATCAGCAAAATGATTGGACAAGTATGACAAGTTCAAAACTTTTATTATCAAAATAATCTTTGTGAGGGTTGTCATCAATTATCAAAAAGGAGGAGATTGAAAGTCCCTAGTTTGATTTTGGCTAATTGATGAAACCTAGGACTAACCTTTGTATCTAAGTGGATGATTTAGATAAAGGTGGCCATTGAATATGAGACATGACATTGACTCATGTGACCAAGATGATGAAGACCAAGATGATGCTTGGCTCAATGGACCGGTTGTGAAGGTGAAGGGCAAGTCGAGGCTTCGAAGCGAAGGACCATGCGATGGTGAAGCTTGAGCAAGACTTGGCGCCGATGGACCGATGCAATGGTGAAGAGCAGGTGAAGTCAAGGTCGATGGATCGAGACGGTCATGTGATGATATGAAGTGGATCATATCTTTTGGAAAAACAAAATGGGCTCAAGGCAAAGGTATAACCATAGGGCCATTTTGTTTTGCACTCAAGACACCATAGAGGGTGTGAGTGGTTTAGGATCGATAGCCGAACTATTAAGAGGGGAAGTCTTATCGGTTATTCGACGTACGGGTGCCACTAGGTGAATTCATGAAGTGCATTGCATGTAGGGCCTAGTGAGCTAACTGGAAAACCTTCGAAAATGATTATGAAAATGCTAACACACGTGCACAAGGTGGTGATCACCTGTTGGTGTTGGCACATTTACGAAGGCGATGAAGTTTGAGCGGTAGAGAGGGTTTGGGTCTCTCTCTCCCTCCCGCCGAGCTTGCGAGCGCGGGATTCAAGCGTTTTTGAGGACATGAAATGTCTATTTTCCACTACGCCGGAAGTCAGAAAAGAAACAGAGGAGAACGGAGGTCACAGAGGTGACCGGACGCTGCACCGGACGCGGTCATGGTATGACCGGACGCGTCCGGTCAGTTCTTCGCAGCAGTCAGGCGTGCGGGTGTTAAGGTTTGCAACCGGCGCGTCCGGTCACTCGTGGGACTAGCGCGTCCGGTCAGGCGCCCAGAAGGAACTGAATTTCGCAAGGTCGATCGGACGTGCGGCGCATCCGGTCACACGCGATCGGATGCGTCCGGTCGTTGAGGGAGCTTACTGGACTCTAACCGGACGCTGGCACTATCGCATCCGGTCGTTGCCTAGAGCGTGTCCGGTCGATGCTTCACGGGCGTGCGGTACTGTGCGATCGACGCGTCCGGTCGGTTGAGCGGCGCGTCCAGTCGGTTGAGGGGCGCGTCCGGTCGTTTGGTTTGACCGTTGGCGCAGTGACCGTTGGAGGATCGGACGCGGTTGAGCGCGTCCGGTCAGTTTCGACCGGTGCGTCCGGTCATCCCGAAAAGGACCCAGTGAAGGGGTACAACGGCTCTATTTGTTTGGGATGCTTATAAATACTTGTTGGCCGGCCCTTGGGGAGGGCTCTCATGATTTCTAACATTCTTGTGCATCCTTTGAGCTAGAGCTTCTCCTCCCACTCATCTCTCTTGCTTGATTGCAAATCTAAAGTGAGATTGAGTGATCCCAAAGTGCATTGCATAGCTTGAGGGCATCTAGTGGCACTTGTGGTTGGTTTTGCCAGTGAATTTCTTGTTACTCTTGGAGAGTACCGCTCCTAGCTGTCTTGGAGATTGTTGGAGGCATTGGCAAGAGAAGGAGATTATTCTTGGCCATCTCCGATTGATTGTAAGAGGTTCTTGTGCTTTCCTCGGTGGAGCGCCAAAAGCAACTCTAGTGGATTGCGCGTGTCATTGAGTTACCTCACTTGAGAGTGGTGTCTTGTGGTGCCTTGCGGGGCGTGCCTTGAGGGGCAAGTGACTTGAGGGTCACACCGAGGAACCATCTAAGTGTTGGTCGACACAACCGGTGACGTAGCTTGTCGGTGCACAAGTGAACACCGGGTGAACAAAAATATTATATCACTTGTCTCCCGGTGATTGGTCTTTATATTATGTTGTTGTCAATATTGATTGATTGTATATCATCTTGGTGATTAGCAATATCTTCACTCCACTGTCGGTATAAGACTCACAATCCTCTCTCTCGCATTTACTTTTACTAGTTATCTTGTGTAGCTCTAGTGGTAGCCTTTGCTAGTAGTTAGCTTGCTCACTAGTGTAAGTTTAGTGACATAGCACTTGTGTGAACTAGAGATCATAATCTACTAGACTTGTGTATAGGAGGCTTGCATCACAACCGTAGGCTAAGCAAAACTTGCTTTACGCCGTTTGTTATTCTAACAAGTTTGCTAAGTGATTCTTGTAGAATTTTTATAGGCTATTCACCCCTCCTCTAGCCATCTAGGACCTTACAAGTGGTATCGGAGCTGTGGTCACCGTTTTAATCAAGTCTTAACATCCTTCGGTGTGAAAAATGGCTCAAATTGTGTTCAATCATGTTGGGGGCAAGCCACCATTCTTTGATGGAGTTTCTTCCTTTGACTATTGGAAAAGGAAGATGACTATGTACCTTGGCTCAATTCATGAGAAGGTGTGGGAAGTCACCAAGAAGGACTATGCAATCCTTGATCCCAACAACCTCACTCTCAATGATAGAGACAACCGCACTTGCAACCGGATGGCTCTCAATACCATCTACAATGGCATTGACTCAAAGGTGTTTAAGGGCATCAAGGATTTGGAATTTGCTAGTGAAGTGTGGACAAGATTGAGTGAAACATATGAGGGCACTAAGGTTGTGAAGAGTGCCAAGCTATATGGGCTCAAGAGTGAGTTTGAGAACTTCAAGATGAAAGAAGAAGAAACAATCTTAGAGATGTTTCATAGATTGCAAGTCATTGTAAATGATCTCAAGAGCTTAGGGCACAAGACACAAGACCAAGATTTTTGCCACAAGTTCTTGTTGAGCTTACCAAGAAGATTCAAAATGTTGATCATGATGCTACAAAGAGATGGGCTTGATGCAATGAAGCCCAATGATTTGCTTGGAGAGGTATTGACATATGACAAGTATGATCAAGATGCCGTTGAGAAGAAAAAGAGAGAAGCCAAGATGACTTTCAAGAAGGGCAAAAATAGAGTCTATGTGGTCACTTGGGAAAGTGATGATGATGAAGAAGAAGAATCATCATCCAACAAGGCTTTTGCTTCCATTGCTATCAACAAGAAGCCCTCACTATTTGATTCATCCTCTTTATGCCTCATGGCCAAAGAAACTAAGGTATTATATGATGAGAGTGATGATGAAAGTGAAATGGAATATGTTCTTGATAGTGATAATGATAATGAAAATGATGATGATGAACCAACTAAAGAACAACTATATGACTTGATGCAACAAACTAGAGACATAGCTATTGCCAAGAACAAGGAGTGTAAGAAGCTTTCAATGAAAGTAGCAATACTTGAGAAAGTTCTTAGTGAGCTTAAGACCACTCATGAGAGTCTAGTGGAAGACCATGAGGATCTTGGTAAGGCTCATTCCAAGCTTAAAAAAGCTCACTCATTGCTACTTGAGCAACAAGCAAAGAAGAAGGTTGTTGTATCATGTGATATAGGTGTTACATGTGATATAATTGATGAATCCTCTTATGAACCTATCATCATGTCAAATGCTAAACCTTCTTGTAGCTCTTCATTCACCACCACCGACTCTACCTCCTCTACTAGTGGTAGTTTCACTTGTGATGCCTCACTAATGGTTGAGAATGAGACTCTCAAGAAAGAGGTGGATGAACTCACTCACGCCCTAGGCAAGGCCTATGGTGGTGAGGCCCGCTTGATTAAGTGCTTGGGTAGCCAAAGGTTCTCTCTTAACAAAGAAGGATTGGGCTACACCCCCAAGAAAGGCAAGTCGGCCTTTGCAACTCCAAAGCCTAGCTTTGTGAAGGGCAATGGTCGGTTTTGCAATAGATGCAAGCAAGTTGGGCACTTAGAGCATAATTGCAATAAAAAGAACCAAAGCAAGAAATTTGTTAATGCTATACCTTTTGATTCTTGCTATGTGCTTACCAAAGGTGTGAAAGGTGTGAAAGCTAAGTTTATTGGTACACCCATTGTTGGTCCAAAGAAGAAGGCTATTTGGGTACCAAAGAGCTTAGTTACTAACCTATAAGGACCTAAGCAAAAATGGGTATCTAAGCTTCATTGATTTGCTTGTAGGTCAATTACAAAGCTGGAGGAAGGCATTGGATTATTGATAGTGGGTGCACTCAACACATGACCAGTACATCAAGAATGTTTGACTCAATCAATGACAATAATAGTGGTGTTGATTCTATCACTTTTGGTAATAACAAGAAAGGCAAGGTTATTGGCTTAGGCAAGATTGCAATATCAAATGACTTGAGTATCTCCAATGTGTTGCTAGTTGAAAGCTTGGATTTCAATCTTCTATCCGTGGCACAAATATGTGATCTTGGTTACAAATGTATCTTTGGGGTTGATGATGTGGAAGTCATTAGTATGGATGGTTCAAATATGGCATTCAAGGGCTTTAGATATGAGAATCTCTACCTAGTTGACTTCAATGCTAGAGAAACTTCTTTGACAACTTGCTTAATCTCCAAATCAAGCATGGGTTGGCTTTGGCATAGAAGGCTTGGTCATGTTGGCATGAAACAATTGAAGAAGCTTACAACTCACAATCTTGTCAATGGTTTGAAAGATGTTGAATTTGAGAAGAACAAGCTTTGTAGTGCATGTCAAGCCGGGAAGCAAGTTGGAAGCTCACATCCAAAGAAGAGTACAATGAGTACATGCAAAGTATTTGATTTGATGCACATGGATCTATTTGGCCCAACAACATACTCAAGCATAGGTGGTAATAAGTATGGTTTTGTCATAGTAGATGACTTCATAAGATTCACATGGGTATTCTTTCTTAGTGACAAAAGTGAAGTATTTGACACCTTCAAGACCTTTCTCACTAGAGTTCACAATGAGTTTGAGATTAGAATCAAGAAAGTGAGAAGTGACAATGGAAGTGAGTTCAAGAATACAAGAATTGAAGAACTTTGTGATCACTATGGTATTGGACATCAATTCTCGGCCAAGTACACTCCATAATCAAATGGCCTAGTTGAGAGAAAGAATAGAACATTGCTTGATATGGCTAGATCAATGCTTCATGAGTACAATGTGAGTCAATTATTTTGGGATGAAGCAATCAATACCGCTTGCTACTACATCAATAGACTATATTGTCATCCACTGCTAGAGAAGACCCCATATGAGCTACTTCATGGAAGAAAGCCCAATATTTCTTACTTTAGAGTGTTTGGTTGCAAATGTTATATCTTGAAGAAGGGCACTAGATTGGGAAAGTTTGACAAGAGATGTGATGAGGGGTTCCTACTTGGTTATTCAACTACAAGCAAAGCTTATAGAGTTTGGAACAACTCAAGCGTCATTCTAAAAGAAGTTCATGATGTGCAATTTGATGAAACCAATGGGTCACAAGATGAAGAAGAGAATATAGATGATGTTGGTGGAACTCAATTAGTGGAAGCAATGAAGAACATGGACATTGGGGACATTAGAGCAAAGCAAGTAATTAATATTCAAGATGATGATAAAGATCAAGTGCTCAATTCTCCATTCAAGCTAGCTAGTGACTCTCAAGTGCAAGATCATGGTGCTAGTTCATCTCATCAAGATACATCAAGTGATCAACCAAGCTCAAGCAATCAAGTGCAAGTACTCCAACCACAACATGTTGCAAGAGATCACCCCATTGATAGTGTTATTGGTGATATTAGAAGTGGTGTGCAAACAAGATCAAGATTGGCCATATTTTATGAGCATGCATCATTTGTGTCAACCATAAAACCAAAGAAAATAGAAGAAGCTTTGAGGGATGCCGATTGGATCATGGCTATGCAAGAAGAACTTAACAATTTCACAAGAAATGATGTTTAGGAATTGGTAGAAAGGCCAAATGACTACAATGTGATTAGAACCAAATGGGTGTTCAAAAACAAGCAAGATCAAGATGGCATTGTGGTGAGAAACAAAGCAAGACTAGTTGCTCAAGGTTACACTCAAGTAGAAGGTCTTGACTATGATGAGACATATGCTCCCGTGGCAAGATTGGAGGCAATAAGGATTCTATTGGCTTATGCTTGTGCACACAACATCAAACTATATCAAATGGATGTCAAAAGTGCATTTCTCAATGGAATCATCAATGAGTTAGTCTTTGTTGAGCAACCTCCCGGATTTGAAGATGACAAGAAACCCAACCATGTATACAAGTTGAAGAAGGTTTTATATGGCTTAAAGCAAGCACCTAGAGCATGGTATGAGAGGCTAAGGGATTTCCTTCTCTCTAAGGGATTCAAGATGGGCAAGGTTGATACAACTCTATTCACCAAGAAGATTGGGAATGATCTATTCATAGTGCAAATATATGTTGATGACATCATCTTTGGATCAACCGATCAAGCTTATTGTGAAGAATTTGGTGCTATGATGGCTAAAGAGTTTGAAATGTCTATGATTGGTGAACTTAGCTACTTCCTTAGTCTCCAAGTCAAGCAGTTGAAGAATGGGACATTTGTGAGTCAAGGGAAATACATAAGGGACATGTTGAAGAAGTTTGGAATACAAGATACAAAGCCAATTTCAACTCCAATGGGTACAAATGGCAATTTGGATAGTGATTTTGATGGCAAAATGGTGAATCAAAAGGAATATCAGTCTTTGATTGGAAGTCTACTCTATGTCACCGCATCAAGGCCGAATGTCATGTTTAGTGTTTGTATGTGTGCTAGATATCAAGCCTCACCTAGAGAGAGTCATCTCACGGCCGCAAAGAGAATATTGAGGTACTTGAAGCAAACAAGAGATGTTGGACTATGGTATCCCAAGGGGTCAAAGTTTGAATTGATTGGATATTCAGACTCCGACTATGGGGGTTGCAAGATCAATAGAAAGAGCACAAGTGGCACATGTCAATTACTTGGAAGATCACTTGTGTCATGGTCCTCAAAGAAACAAAATAGTGTGGCAATCTCTACCGCTGAAGCCGAATATGTGAGTGCGGGGAGTTGTTATGCACAATTGCTATGGATGAAATCAACTTTGAAGGGTTATGGCCTCAACTTCAAGAATGTGCCATTGCTATTTGATAATGAAAGTACAATCAAGATGATACAAAACCTGGTTCAACATGGAAGAATAAAGCATATTGACATAAGGCATCATTTCATTAGAGATCATCAACAAAAGGGAGATATTGCTATTGAAAGTGTTGGCACCGATGATCAACTTGCCGATATTCTCACCAAGCCACTTGATAAAAAGAGGTTTTGCAAGCTAAGGAATGAGTTGAACATTCTTGATTTCTCAAACATGAGTTGAATGCACCCCACCCACTTATTGACATGCCTCTCCTTCGACATTGCAAGGTAAAGTTGATTGACATGTCATTCATCCTATGCTAAGGACTTACTAGAGCATGTAGACATAATAAGTGGTACGCATGAGCATTCATGATAAATCAAATGAATTTGATGGATATATGTTACCACTATTGCTTCTATGCTTATTTTGATCTAGTGGTGGCATATGACATGTTTGTGAGCTTGTAAACCTAGTGTTGAATCTAGAAAATTTGCTATACGTGTTTAATTCAACATAGGCAAGATAACCCTTATTATGAGGTGTGAAGAAGCTTGTCTTTGGTTCAAATCGAATTAAATATCTTTGGCAAGTGTTCTAGGTTGAACCAAATTTGATAAATTCTAACCTACTCCATCAAATATTTCTTTTCTCTCCACAATTTGATCCCATTTTTGGGTAAGTTGTTGACAAAGGGGGAGAGAAAAAGATGATTCAACATGATAAAGGGGTAAATAAAATTTTGATGCACACAAGTAGGGGGAGTAAGCTCATAAACAAAGTTGTTGCATTTGTCTGTGCATTCTCATATGACTTGCTCATTGCACATGTATTTAAATTCAATATACATGCTTGTGTGGTGCAATGCTAGTATAGAACTTGAATGATGAAATGATCTACTAGCATGCATAGGAATAGTTTACATGTGGTATCTAGACGTGCCTAAAGCTTTACAAGTGGCCCAAGAACTTTACATATAATGTTGATCTCACGGGGTTCTTGAGTTGTGATGGATGTCTAGTTACTTCATGATGCTAAGGATGGTGTAAAAGGCAACTCCGATTGGTATCATGCTTCAAAGGTCCATTTCTTACACCTTAGCATCATTTTGGTAGAATTACTCTCTCAACACTTCTATCCATGCATATGTGCAAAGCTTTCAATCTAAACTCTATGCACATATGTAGGGAGAGCTAATGCTACCAAAACCGAGCTTGTGATAATTGTCCAAACTTTTCTTATCAGCAAAATGATTGGACAAGTATGAAAAGTTCAAAACTTTTATTATCAAAATAATCTTTGTGAGGGTTGTCATCAATTATCAAAAAGGAGGAGATTGAAAGTCCCTAGTTTGATTTTGGCTAATTGATGAAACCTAGGACTAACCTTTGTATCTAAGTGGATGATTTAGATAAAGGTGGCCATTGAATATGAGACATGACATTGACTCATGTGACCAAGATGATGAAGACCAAGATGATGCTTGGCTCAATGGACCGGTTGTGAAGGTGAAGGGCAAGTCGAGGCTTCGAAGCGAAGGACCATGCGATGGTGAAGCTTGAGCAAGACTTGGCGCTGATGGACCGATGCAATGGTGAAGAGCAAGTAAAGTCAAGGTCGATGGATCGAGACGGTCATGTGATGATATGAAGTGGATCATATCTTTTGGAAAAAACAAAATGGGCTCAAGGCAAAGGTATAACCATAGGGCCATTTTGTTTTGCACTCAAGACACCATAGAGGGTGTGAGTGGTTTAGGATCGATAGCCGAACTATTAAGAGGGGAAGTCTTATCGGTTATTCAACACACGGGTGCCACTAGGTGAATTCATGAAGTGCATTGCATGTAGGGCCTAGTGAGCTAACTGGAAACCCTTCAAAAATGATTATGAAAATGCTAACACATGTGCACAAGGTGGTGATCACTTGTTGGTGTTGGCACATTTACGAAGGCGATGAAGTTTGAGCGGTAGAAAGGGTTTGAGGACATGAAATGTCTATTTTCCACTACGCCGGAAGTTGGAAAAGAAACAGAGGCGAACGGAGGTCACAGAGGTGACCAGACGTGTCCGGTCAGTTCTTCGTAGCAGTCAGGCACGCGGGTGTTAAGGTTTGCAACCAGCGCGTCCGGTCACTCGCGGGACCGGCGCGTCCGGTCAGGCGCCCAGAAGGAACTGAAGTTCGCAAGGTCGATCGGACGCGCGGCGCGTCCGGTCACACGCGATTAGACGCGTCCGGTCGTTGAGGGAGCTTACTGGACTCTAACTAGACGCTGGCACTATCGCGTCCGGTCGTTGCCTAGAGCGCGTCCGGTCGATGCTTCGCAGGCGCGCGGTACTGTGCGATCGGCGCGTCCGGTCGGTTGAGCGGCGCGTCTAGTCGGTTGAGGGGCGTGTCCGGTCGTTGCCTGGGGCACGTCCGGTCGTTTGGTTTGACCGTTGGCGTAGTGACCGTTGGAGGATCGGACGCGGTTGAGCGCGTCCGGTCAGTTTCGACCGGCGCGTCCGGTCATCCCGAAAAAGACCCAGTGAAGGGGTACAACGGCTCTATTTGTTTGGGATGCTTATAAATACTTGTTGGCCGGCCTTTGGGGAGGGCTCTCATGATTTCTAACATTCTTGTGCATCCTTTGAGCTAGAGCTTCTCCTCCCACTCATCTCTCTTGCTTGATTGCAAATCTAAAGTGAGATTGAGTGATCCCAAAGTGCATTGCATAGCTTGAGGGCATCTAGTGGCACTTGTGGGTGGTTTAGCCGGTGGATTTCTTGTTACTCTTGGAGAGTACCGCTCCTAGCTGGCTTGGAGATTGTTGGAGGAATTGGCAAGAGAAGGAGATTGTTCTTGGCCACCTTCGATTTATTGTAAGAGGTTCTTGTGCTTTCCTCGGTGGAGCGCCAAAAGCAACTCTAGTGGATTGCGCATGTCATTGACTTACCTCACTTGAGAGTGGTGTCTTGTGGTGCCTTGCGGGCCATGCCTTGAGGGGCAAGTGACTTAAGGGTCACACCGAGGAACCATCTAAGTGTTGGTCGACACAACCGGTGATGTAGCTTGTCGGTGCACGAGTGAACAAAAATATTATGTCACTTGTCTCCTGGTGATTGGTCTTCATATTGTGTTGTTGTCAATATTGATTGATTGTATATCATCTTGGTGATTGGCAACATCTTCACTCCACCGTCGGTATAAGACTCACAATCCTCTCTCTCGCATTTACTTTTACTAGTTATCTTGTGTAGCTCTAGTGGTAGCCTTTGCTAGTAGTTGTTAGCTTGCTCACTAGTGTAAGTTTAGTGACATAGCACTTGTGTGAACTAGAGATCATAATCTACTAGACTTGTGGATAGGAGGCTTGCATCACAACCATAGGCTGAGCAAAACTCGCTTTACGCCGTTTGTTATTCTAACAAGTTTGCTAAGTGATTCTTGTAGAATTTTTATAGGCTATTCACCCCCCTCTAGCCATCTAGGACCTTACACCCATGATCTCTTTGCCCCCTCTTGCCGCGGCACTCTCCCTGTGCCTTCGCTATGGATCTAGGTAAATGCCCTGCCGGCGATGCATCCGGTGGTGGGCGGTCCACATGGCGCCACATGACGGGGGCAAGGTCGTCCTCTGGTGGTGGACACGGGAGGCGGTTGCCTCTGGTCGTGACCATGGAGCCGACGCAACCACTAAATGCTGCACTGGCCGCGGTGGCGGAGACGGAGGCAGAGCGACTCTAGAGGTTCCTAGAGGTCTCTCAGACCGCGCTTGAAGCGGCAGAACGGGAGATGCGGGTCGTCTGAGACCAGCAGGTGGCCGCGGACAGCCAGGTGGCTGGTGAGTTCTTCAATCGTGGTTCTGATTTGATGGGATGCATTCGTTTCTCGCACTCATTGTGTTCATGTGTGGAGCAAAGCTGGAGGCGGAGCTATTGGGGATCCAGAAAGCTGCAGACGCCACGGCGAGGTACGTCCACGCACGCGGTGTGAACCGGGAGGAGCGCCTCCTGGATCTTCCCAACCATGTCTGGGACACGGTGGAGCTCGGCATCCATCGTGGGGTGGCGGTGGCCCTAACTGTGGCGCAGGTGCATTCCGGGCAGGTGCTCTACCACCTAGTGGGGCTTCCAAAGGGCCAGGAGCTGGCTGACCACAACATGTCCTGGGAGGACTTCGATGAGGTAGCCGACACCGTCGTCGACCTGGTCCCTGCCGAGAGGATCATGGAGGAGTCCACTGGGCTCCTAGGACCCTAAGCAGCGGCCAACAACAAGGTCGAGCCCTACTGGTTGGCGTTCCTTGCCCAATTCCAAGGACATCATCGTCGAGGCCATCTTGACCCCAGCTTAGGATAGGTTTTTCGCATTTTGCCATAGAGGCATTCTTGTAAAAAGACTCATCATTGTTTAATGAATTATTTCTTTCATTGATTGTGAGTCCTCATGTGGCTTTAGAAGCGTTGTTGGGGTGACTGTTTGTTGGGTCATTCGCAGCTCCTAAGCCCTTGCTCGATGCAAGGTCATGGTTGTTTGTTGGGTCGGGATGCAAGTGCAGCCCCCGAGCCCTTGCTTGATGCGAGGGTCTAATCGGTAGGCCACCCGTCTTTGATTCGATCCCTCACGTGTTTCTTCGAGGAATGGAGGGGGTGAGTCAAACCACGCTATCCTTGTTGGACAAACCGTGGCTGTCGATGGGCTGTTAGCGGGTAGGTTTGAGTGGGGTCTGGGTCCCATTCGCTGGGCGCCGACCTATGACTAAGGTGGTGATGCACTCCCAACTCCTGACTCAAGAGTCCTAAGGTGGCTGTCGAATCCATGGTGGGCCAGCCTTCGAACCCCTGGACCGTCATTGGGCCGGAGGAGCATATGTAGTTCCATGTAGGGATGAAAACGGAACAGAAATATTCTGAATTGACCGTTTTCATTTTCTATATTATGAACTATTTTTTAACATGAAAAATTGTCAGTTTTAATTGGTTTCACAACCATTTTCAACCATTTTTTGTACTCTTTAATTGCTAAATGTAGAAATATCCCGAACCGACCGTTTTCGTTTTTCTATATCGTAAGTCCGTTTTCAACCGTTTTCGACCGTTTTCATCCTTAGTTCCATGTTCATCTACCAAGGCCGATGATTGGCCCGTGGAGAGGGGAGGCACCTAAGCCCCGCACGGTGATGGGATAACGGCAGGCGCGGCATGCGAGGCGGAGGGTGCGAGGTGACAGAGCGGGTATGCAGGGGGCGTGCAAATGGTTATCAAGATATCCAGGACATGATGAGACATTTCTACAGCCGCATTTAATGCGGGTGGTTGGAGTCTCGAATCGCCCCGGCTTCTCCCCCTTTTTTAACCTAGTGGTTTTTCCTTTTCCTTGCACACCTCTACCTTTTGCCATCCTTGTGCTCGTGTTTCACATCTGCCTTAGCAAGGAAGCGTCAGAGAGAGGTAGAGAAAGATCGAAAACTCACCCCGCAGCTGCCGCAGTTGCCTTCGCCGCCGGAGTGCTTTCTTAGCCATCTCAATGGATCCATGGGGTCATTCTAGCTTCACCGAGAAGATTGTGTTGTGGCTCATCGAGGATGGGCTCCTCCGTCTAGTGACGAATTCCACGTAGCCAGAGTGGATTATCCCCGGTAATGAAGACGAGCCAAACCCTCCCGCCGGTTACGTCATCAGCTTCGCGCACTTCCACGAACGGGGGATTAGGACACCTGTGAGCAACTTCTTCCATGGGCTCCTTCACCATTATGGGATTGAGATGCAGAATCTCAATCCCAACTTGGTTTTGTAGATTGCGGTTTTCGTTGCCCTATGTGAGGGCTATCTGGGCATCAGGCCCAACTTTGCCCTGTGGAAGTACTACTTCTGCGCCATCGTCTTCCTCAAGACGATGAGAAGGGGCAAGACGGTGTCGGTGCGCATCGATAGCTGTGCGATCTAGCTTCGTCAGAGCCAGGCGGATGGGTACATTGCTATGAAGGGGTCATCATCTAACAAGGGGTGACATCAGCGGTGGTTCTACCTCAGGAGCGACACCGACGCGCCCCTGCCTTCGTACACCGATCGCTTCTTCGAGAAGCACCAGAACACTGGGGCTATGGTCCCATTGCCACAGAAAGGAAGAAAGTAGATACCCTTCTCTAGGCGGTCAAGCGTCTGGTAGATGCGGACGTGATGGGAGCCAGACTCATCGCCTCGTTCCACAAGTGGAAGGAGCTGCCGCTGATGTGGCAGGCACGCCGCCTAGATGAGATGGTGCCGAATGCGCCCCTCGAGGGGACAGTGCTCATGACGGGGGAGCTTGATTGCGAGGAGATCAAGAAGCACATCAAGTTGGCGCTCGGGAGTGTCCCTTCTGACACCGTCCTTGACGCCCACCTGCTAGTGCGTCCCGAAGACGACTTCATCGAGATAGTGAGCGCTCCCCACTCTTCTTCTCCTCCCCCTTTCCCTTGACCTCTTTGCATTCCTTTTTGCCTGACCCGGGGCTTGGGCGGCTGGAGGGGAATCTCTGCTTGGTCCCCGACTTCGACCCACCCCTTCCTGAGGATGCGATCCAGAGGGCACGGAACCGGGCTCACGCCGAGGGGGTGAAGAAGTAGAAGGAAGAAGGGAAGAAGAAGGCGGCTAAGAAGTCTAGGAGGAAGGAGGAGCGCAATAAGCGCTAGAAGTTGCAACAGCAGGTCGAAGAAGAAGAGGAGTCATCGAGCATTGACGATGGTGATGATGAGGGGGAGGTCCACTAGTACGACTGGCTGGACTCCATGGCCGAGGAGGGGGAACAGCCTGGGGAATCGTCCCTCTCAATTGAGAGGCAGTTGCCGCAGGCTGAACCGGCGCACCGTGAATCAGAGGACCCTGATCTTGAGAGAGCTACGGTGATAGATGGAGGAGAGGAGCCCCCGAGGCCATAAGAGTTGGCCCGTTCTGAGGGGCAGAGGAATCCTAACCCCAGTAGTCGGTGGGGTCACCGCCGCCACTTCCTCAGCCCAACAAGGTCGAGACGGTGGTGGCCAGGAAGAGGCCCTGCCCCGTGACAGCGGGGTCAGGCCCGAGTGAGTCATCACGGAAACACCCCCATCCTATGACACAAAGGTAGGGGGTGCTCTTTCGTGTTGTTTGTTTGTGCCGAGGCTTGGCGATGCTAACACCTATCGTTCTTGTAGGAAGGTTCAGTTTGACGTCCCCCTGCTTGCACTGCAGAAGGTGCTGAGGCGACAAGGCCAGGCCTCAGCTGGCAGTGTGTCAGGATCGGATGTCTCCACCTCGAGGATGGCTAGTAGCGTTCATCCGGCGTCCGAGGCCATAGGGGGACGCAAGGTACCAAACGCCCCTACCTCACCTCCACCCAACCCCACCCCATCAACCGGGGCAGTGCTTCGAAAGCAGAGGTGGAGAAATTCATGCAGGAGAGGATGGCAGCGCTGGAGCAGCTGCCGCAGCTCGAGCCGGATCCCGCTCTCAAGGGGGCGCTCCCTTAGGAGAGTGAGGCGCCTCCGCCTCCGACGACGGAGATGTTAGGATCAGCCGCGAGAGTGGGAGCGAGCGCCGGGCCATAGGAAGTGGCAAAGGAGACTGCGCCCGAGGACCTTTCGGCGTAGGTGGGGTCCGCTGTGGGAGGTGGGTCTTGGGTGGAGGAGACAGCGACGGGCAGGCCCGACATCGTCAAAGTGGAGGTGGTGTCGGTCTTGTCCGGCGAGCCCTCCAATTTAGCTAAGGTGGCCCAGTCCACCCGCGCTGAGGGGCCTGCGGCCCTCGCACGGGTGGGGCATGATCCCTTCCAATGGGGCGGTCTGTGCCTCACCTGGTTAGACCAGAATCGGCCGGAGGTGCCGCCGATTTTTGTGCTGGACAATGTCGAGGAGTTGGAGTCCTAGAGCCAGATCTAGTCAGGGTGCCAGACCTTAAACCAGGCTCTGACCTCGGCATTCTCTATCCTGCACAACATCATCCGCCTAGCTAGCCAGGTGCGTTGAGTTAGGTGGATGCTTGTCATTTGGTGCTTTCGCCTTCTGGTGTCTTTTGACATGGCTCCTTGCACATGCGCTGCTCGAATAGAGCCGGGCAAAGTCAGAGTTTCTCCATCACAAGTAGGGCTTCTAGGGACGCTGGTCAGAGGAAATGCAAAGGACTACTGCTACCGGTGTGGCTTGCAGAGGCCCAGAAGCGGATGGCCATCCTCAACAACAAAATGGTGGATCATCGTATCCGTTATGATGAGGCGGTCAACGACACCAAGGAGTTAGGGGAGAAGCTAGTGGCCCTCATGAGCGCACTTCTAAGGACCAAGAGGAGGCCCAAAAGGTAAAGAGCAAGCGCGATGAGCTGTCGCAGGCTTCAAAGCGGTTCCAGACCGGCCGTGAGCGCGAGCATGCTCTTGGCGAGCGCGACGAAGCTCACCAAGAATGCAACATAGCTCGAAGGGAGAAGAACACCATGGAGGACCAGATGAAGAAGACTACGTGTGTGGCTTCTTGGCTTGCCGAGAACCGCCAGCTGCAGTCCGAGGTGGGGTCCCTTCGAGTCACGGTGGCCTAAGGGCATCAGCAAGACTTGGCCCGGGCTCAGGAGTTAGAAGGTAAGTACCTTTGGCCGTCCATTGTTGGGTACTTTTTTGAAATATGCTTCTTATCTCCTGTGATGATCAGGTCTAAAGAGTAAGCTTGCCACAGTGGAGGTGTAGTTTTTGTCGGTGTGGGGGGCCCTGAAGATGGGTTGCGCGCCGCCACCGAGCTAGTGTGCGACGCCCTCGGGGCTGTCCAAGTGCGCCCTAGAGTGGGCTCACTATGAGGTCATCTCAGGGTCATCTTTGAGCGGGTTCGAACCCAGGTGAAGGAGTCCCTCCACCTTGGGATGCGGCATGCGTTCACCGTCTTTAGGTCTCACTTCCAGAAGATTGACCTGGAGGCGCTTAGCGGGGGCTACGTCGATGCCCCCAAGGAGGAGCTCGACGCCGTTGATGAGGAGGTGCTGGAGCCGACGAAGACCCTGGCGGCCAAGTTCAAAGAAGAGATTGTCCCCCACCTTTGAATTTGTAAATAGTGTTAGGCAAGGTGTCAATGTAGAAACTTAAGATTTTGGACAAGTCTGTGGCCCTCGGGGCCCCTTTGACAACTTGCATTTATCTTTCATTCTAAGTTTTTATGCATTCATCCCGACCCTCTTAGTGCACCTAGTCTGTGGTGTTTGGAGTTGAGTCTGATGCCTTGGGTTAGAGTCAATGGGTGAGAGTACCATAGCCGTAGTGGCATAGGTTTTTTGCAGTCCGATGAACTCGATACGAGGGATCCTCGTACTCCAAATGTACTCGCATTTCCTGGTCGCCGTTGGAGGGCTCAGGTGAATATCTTTTCATAAAGTTTTTCGAGCGGTTTCCTGATCCCCACGTCATGTTAAGTTTATGGATTTTCTAGAAGTACAAGTCGACCCCTTAGGCCCAGACTGGTGACCAAAGGCACCATAACCGCTGGGGTATATGTTTCTCGTAGTCCGACTGATCTGTCCTGAGAGGCTCTTCGCTTTCTAGAACATCCGCTTTCTTAAGCAACGCTATAAGGGGTTAGGTGCAAAAACTTTTTTGAAAAGTATCATGAAAATTTTGCATCGTTGGGGGGTTCCCCCTTTCAGCCCCCCGAGAGAGGCCCAACCCTAACTAAAGGTAGGGTCGGGTCTCTCTCAGAGTTTAGACAAAGTAGGAGACAATGAGCACTCTTTTTATTCTTTTGAGATTAAACATGTGACAAGCCTGAAAATCTATGGGTAGAAGCGACGTAGCTATTCGATGTTCCAAGCGTTGGTGAAGACTTCACCGTCTGTGGTGGCCAGCTTGTAAGTGCTGGGTCAGAGTACTTCTGCAATGACGAACGAGCCCTCCCACGGTGGTGTTAGCTTGTGGCAGCCTCTGCTGTCCTGTCTGAGGCAAAGCACTAAGTCCCCGATGCTAAACGCCCGACCCCGCACGCGATGATGGTGATATCAGCATAAGGCTTGCTGGTACTTGGCGGAGTAGAGCAGGGCGACGTCACGCGCTTCCTCCAGCTAGTCCACGATGTCCTCAAGGGAGGCTTGGTTCCTTTGGTTGTCGTACGCTCTGACCCTTGGCGCTCCATACTCCAAGTCAATGGGGAGGATGGCCTTGGATCCATAGACCATGAAGAAAGGCGTGAAACTTGTTGCTCGGCTCGGGGTTGTCCTCAAACTCTAGAGGACTATAGGGACTTCTGTGACCCATCGGCGGCCAAATTTGTTCAACCGGTTGAAGATCCTTGGCTTGAGCCCCAGCAAGATCATGTCGTTGGCGTGTTGGATCTGCCCGTTCGTCTAGGGGTGTGCCACGGCTGCCCAATCTACGCGGATATGGTGATCGTCACAGAAATCCAGGAACTTTTTGCTAGTGAACTGTGTGCCATTATCGGTAATGATGGAGTTTGAAAGCTCGAAGCAGTGAATAATATCGGTAAAGAAGAGCACCGCCTGCTCAGATTTAATTCTCATGATTAGTCGAGCCTCAATCCACTTCGAGAACTTGTCTATGGCGACAAGCAAGTGGATGAAGCCCCCGGGTGCTTTTTGGAGTGACCCGACAAGGTCTAGACCCCAGACTATGAAAGACCAAGTGATGGGGATTGTCTAAAGTGCTTGGGTTGGTAAATGAGTTTGTCAAGCATAGTACTGACACCCTTCGTAGGAGCGTACTACCTTGGTCGCGCCAGCCACGGCAGTGGGCCAGTAAAAGCCTTGTTAGAACACGTTTCCAACAAGGGTGCATGGCGCTGCATGGTGATTGCAGATGTCCCCATGGATGTCCTGTAGTAGCCTCTTCCCCTGCTCACTGCAGATATAGCGTTGCAAGATTCCGGTGGGGCTCTGCTTGTAAAGTTCCCGATTTAGCAGGACGAATGACTTGGAGCAGCGCGCAAGGCATCGGGCTTTGGTTTTATTGGCTAGGAGTGTGTTGCAGACCAAGCAGTCAAGGTATGGGATTCTCCAGTCCAGAAGGGGGTCGGGCCCTGTGGCTGGGTCATCCTCGATTTGCATAACCTCAGGGTCAGTTGAGGCCAGGGTCGAGTCAGCCTCTAAGGTTAGCATGGGTGGCTCGCTGTCGTCATGCGTTGATCCTTGGTAAGTGACCGAGGGCTTATATAGGTCACTGGCGAAGACGCCGACGGGAGCTGGTGCCCGATCGGATGCCCGCTTCGTGAGTTCATCTGCTACCTCGTTAGACTGTCTAGCAATGTGGTTGAGCTCGAGACCATCAAACTTTTCTTCTAGGAGGCGGACCACCTAGCAGTATGCCACCATCTTGGGGTCATGACTGCTTGACTCCTTCATGACTTGGTCTATGATCAACTGAGAGCCACCTCAGACGTCGAGCTGTTGGATCCCAAGCTCGGTGGCGATGTGTAAATCGTTAACGAGCGCCTCATACTCGGCGACATTGTTAGAGGCCAAAAAGTGGATCTAGATCATATACCTCATGCACACGCTAAGGGGGGAGACGAAGGTGAGTCCCGCCCCAGCTCCGCTCTTCATTAGTGACCCATCGAAATACATCGTCCAGTACTCCTGTTTCATCGGTGTCGGTGGCGTTTGGGTCTCGGTCCATTCTGCCACAAAGTCTGCTTGAACTTGGGACTTGATGGCTTTTCGAGGGGCATAGGTGATGCCTTCTCCCATGAGTTCAACCACCCACCTAGCGATTCTTCCTGTCGCCTCCCAGTTTTGAATCACTTCCTCGAGGGGGAAGGAAGACACGATCGTGATCGGGTGCGACTTGAAATAGTGGCACAGTTTCCTCCTGGTGATGAGGACAGCATATAGGAGCTTCTGGATCTACAGGTAGCGTGTCTTGGTGTTGTACAAGACTTCACTGATGAAGTAGACTGGACGCTGGACTTTAAGAGCATGAGCCTCCTCCTACCGTTCTACTACGACAGCAACACTCACTACCTGAGTAGTAGCCAAACGTATAGTAGGAGCGGTTCCCCCTTAGCCAGGGGCATAAGGACTGGGGCCTTTGTTAAAAGTGCTTTGAGCCCATCTAGCACCTCTTGGGCCTCAGGCGTCCAGGCAAAGTGGTCCGTCTTTCTCAGGAGCCGGTAAAGGGGCAGGCCTCGTTCGTCGAGGCATGAGATGAAGCGGCTCAGCACCGCTAGACATCCTGTGACTCGATGTACCCCTTTCAAATCCTGGATTGGGCCCATGTTTGCAATGGCGGAAATCTCCTCTGGGTTGGCTTCGATGCCACACTTAGAGACGATAAAGCCAAGTAGCATTCCCCTTGGAATCCCAAAGATGTATTTTTCAAGGTTGAGCTTGATGTTCTTGGCCCGTGAGCACCTGAATGCCTGATCGAGATCATCAACCAGGTTATCAACTCATTTTGACTTGACTACGATGTCATCTATGTAAGCCCCAATGGTGCGCTCGATGAGGTCCCCAAAAATGATGAGCATACAGCGCTGATACGTAGCCCTCGCGTTCTTGATGCCAAATGGCATGGTTACGTAGTAGCAGGTCCTGAACGGGGTGACAAAAGAGGCCGCGAGCTGGTCGGACTCTTTCATCGTGATTTGGTGGTAACCGGAGTAAGCATCAAGGAAAGAGAGAGCTTCACAACCCAAGATGGAGTCGACTATTTGATCGATGCGCGGTAAAGGGAACGTGTGTTTGGGACAAGCCTTATTGAGACTAGTGTAATCAACACACATTCTTCATTTATCATTCTTCTTTTTTACAAGTATAGGGTTAGCTAACTACTCGGGATAGAACACCTCCTTGATGAATTCGGCTGCTAGTAGCTTGTGAATCTCCTCCCCGATTGCCCTGCGCTTCTCGTTGAAGTGGCGTAGTCGTTGCCTTACCGGTTTGGAGCCAGCCTGGATATCCAAGGAGTGCTCGGCGACTTCCCTTAGGATGCCCGGCATGTCTGAGGGACTCCACGTGAACATGTCGCTATTTGTGCAGAGAAAGTCGATGATCACTGCTTCCTATTTGGGATCCAGGGCGGTGCCAACGTGCACTGTCTTGCTGTTAGAGCCACTAGGGTCAAGGGGGACTTCCTTGACCCCCTCAACAGGTTCGAAGGAGCCGATGGACCGCTTGGGGTCGGGTGCCTCTTTGAGGCGCGCTTCCAGCTCGGCTGCAAGTGCCTCGGACTCGATAATGGCCTTGGCGTACTCGCATCACTCCACATCGCACTCGTAGGTGTGCTGGTAAGTGGTGTGGACAGTGATGACCCCGTTGGGCCCCGATAACTTGAGTTTGAGGTAGGTGTAGTTTGGGATGGCCATGAACTTCACATAGCATGGCCGCCCCAACACAGCATGGTAAGTGCCCCGGAACCCTACCACCTCAAAGGTGAGGGTTTCCTTTCTGAAGTTAGAAGGATCCCCAAAGGTGACAGACAGATCGATTTGCCCAAGGGGCGAGGCTCGCTTCCCCGGTACGATACCGTGAAAAGGCACTCCGCTTGGGCGGAGCTGGGTCCGACTGATCCCCATGGCGTCAAGGGTTTTAGCGTACATGATGTTGAGGACGCTGCCTCCATCCATCAGTACCTTGGTGAGCCGTGTGTTGCCGATGATGGGGTCGACAACAAGCGGATATCGACCCGGCTGAGGGACGCGATCTGGATGGTCATCATGGTCGAAGGCGATGGCTGATCTAGACCAGTCGAGGAAGGCTGGCGTGGCTGGCTCAACAGCATAGACCTCTCGATGGTCCAGCTTACGCTGGCGCCTAGAGTCATAGGCCGTGGGGCCGCTAAAGATCATGAAGCAGTTGTTGATGATGAGGAAGTTGTCATCCTTCTCCTTACCATCGCCCTTGTCCTCTCGGTCCTCTTGCCAAGGTCACCCTTCCCTTGGGCACACTCGAAGAAGTAGTGTTTCATCATGCCACACTCCTTGAGGGTGTGTTTGACCGGGCCCTGGTGGTACAGGCACGGTTTATCGAGCATCTCATCAAAAACTCCCGGGCCACCCTTGGGAGGGGCTTAGGGGTTCTTGCGCTCGACGGCAGCTACAAGGGGATCCTTGCACAACTGCTAAGTCTTCTTCTTCTTCTTCTTGGAGCTACGGCTAGAGCCGCCCTCGTCTTGGAGCTACAAGGCAACACGAGCATGGATACTATTGTAGCTTTCACCTGGAGGGTTTTAAATATCGTATCCACAAGGAAACGTGTGAGTTAACTACATGTTCTAACTTAACCAGAAAAGGTGAATGAGTTGGAAATATAAATAAGGTGGGAACAACTAAAGTGAAAATAAGACTAAAACGTAGGAGACGATCAATCTAGTATGGGGTCGATAGTAGGAGTATAGAAAGGATAACTCGATCAGGGTTTCTACTTCTAACTTGGGCAGTCCACATCTTCTACTATTCAACTAGGGAATTACTATAGAAGACCACAAACAGAGTACAAATCTACCATGTAATTATATATCCTGCTAGGCCTACAGATAGGAGGTGGACTACAGAGGACTCAACAAAGCTATCACATTCACGATCTACCACCGATCCGAAATATAGGGTGCATCTACGAGTAACCCTAGTCTAAGTGCCACGCTTACATTACGAATTATACTCCAACCTAGTCGACTAGATTAAAGTGCTCAAAAGAGACTCACAAACCAGAAGAATAATATAAACATGAATCTTACTTGAATCAAAAGTTGATTGCCAGAGCCTGAGCCATCTCAGGAGCAAGCTCACGTAGAGCCCGATCCCACCGAAGTACAAGTTGTTGAAGAGGCATCGACAGGCCAGCACCTCCTCCGAACTCCTCCCTCGCTCTCCATCTCTCTACTATCTAGAAGTCTAGAACTATTCTAAATTGGGAGTTGAGAGGACATCCATTCGAGGGACACCTCTCTTCCCTAAACCCTAGCTTTTCTCTTGAAGGTGATTATGGGTGATGATAGGGGCGCCTTGGGGGGTCTTGGGCTGTATATATGGGGGCGCCTAGCCTCCCCTCCACCTTGGGCTAGCGATGTGGTACTAAACTTTCCATCATATCTCATTAAAATGCACATAGGCCTTAATGGGCCAAATTCTGATTTAGGCCCATTTAATCTCGCAGCTCTATGATGGAGGGCTCTTCCTTTATTAATATCTTTTTATTCTGAGCCACAAATATAGAAAATAATATATCCGTTTTGATCGACTAGACAAGGCCTTCGCAATGGTGTCCTTTAATTCATCATTTGAGATACTTTTATTCAGTGAAAAATTCAATCTCCTATAAAACAAGTGAGAACACCAAAACTCATGGAACCTGTTAGTTTTAAACCATACAACTATGCTTTGTGGTTCATTTTATATCATATCAGGCAATAGTTGATGGTTAATAATTGACATTAAGGAGTGTCAACACTCGAGTGCTGTGCGCAATTGCGCCAGCCGCCGTTGCTCCTCCTCGAGCTTTCTCTCAAGCTCCCAGAGTTGCTTCCAGCTGAGGCTGTGCTTGCCCCACAGGTGGTGGCATGGCTACTCCTCCTATGCGCATGGCATTATGAGTCGTGGCATTGGGCAGGGTGTGTTCGCCCTCATTCTCGTTGGGAGTTCCTTTGTGGAGTTCCCCATCGCACATGAAGCACTCTCGAGACGGGTCGTGACTCTCGTCATCAAAGTCGAAGCCCTCAAGAAGGTAGTTGCTATTGAAAAGGAACTAGCGTAGCGCCCCAGGTCATGGAGCCCGGAGAAATCAACATCAGCCCAGCTGCCATCGTCCTCCTCGGAGTCGATGCTCGAGGATGTCACAATAGTCGTGAAGAGCTCCGAGAGGGACTGCAAGTGGTGTCATGGCAAACCCATGGAGGAATCCTCTGCGGGCCATATGAGATGGTTGTAAGTCCTTGTGGCGTTGTGTAGCCCATAAGGCCAAGTCATTTGTACTAGGGAGGACAGTGGTTCCCCCATGAGCTATGACAAGGCATTAGCGGTGATGGGGTGGAGGCGATGGAGATCTTCCTGGGACAGTCATGGCCCTAGGATGGCGCCAAGATGGCACTCCAGCCTTGGGTGGTCAAAACCATGGGGCTGAACGCCCCCAGAAGCCCATGCCTCGTTGGCTGCAGGAAAAGACCAACCATCAACTCGGAGATGGCATCGACATTGGCAGGTGTGCCGAGTGACTCAACAGGGGATGGCGGGGTGCTCTCCTCCTCCACACCGATGGGATCCAGGTCTCCGACGCGCTCATCAAAACCAGGAAGGGACGCATGGTCGATCGGCATGGAAGGGGGGAGCTGGACCAGGTCATGATCCACCCTCATGCAGAAGAAGCCCAGGCTCCCAAACCAGATATGAGAGCCCGGAGTGATGCCAACGCGATGTTCGGCCATCCGAAGCCTAACAAAGCGGATCGTGACGCGCAGAAGGCCCCTACCTGGCACGCCAACTATCGGTGTCTAGAAACCAGGGGTCTAGACAGAGCGACGAGTGAATTTGTATCTGTGCGTCTAGGCCTAGATGGTGTGCAAAGTGGATACAAGGGTGTATACTGGTTCGGGCGAGAACGGCCCTACGTCCAGTGGATTCAGCTATTGCTCGTGTTGCCTTGCACCGGAGTGCTCGTAGTAGGGGTTACAAGCTTTCGAGAGAGAGGGAGTAGATCCCAGGTCTCTTTTGGGTGATGTGTGTGTTGTCGTCTGAGCGAGGTGTGTGTTCCTCGTTTTTATGTGTTCGTTCGATCCCCCCTTAGATGTGGCCCCTGCCTTCCCTTTTATAGTTCCCAAGGGAAGGGCTCGGGTTACATTCGTGGTAAAAAGATGAACTGAAAAAATATGAAAGAGAAAAACAAAAAAAGGTAGCCTTCGGTGCGGCCGTCTTCCTCCTTATCTGGTGGGAGTAGTTCCCCTACAACGCAGAGATGTAATAGTCGTTGATTTTTTGGCCTCTCTATCCGCTGGTGCAACATGCTATGGCCATGCTTCATTCTATGCGCCTCGAGGACAGGTGGTATGGGTGCCCGGATTCGTGTAGAGAGGGGGTTAGGTGGTATAGTTGCCGTTACCCCCGTCGCTATAGAGGTATGAATATCGTTGTGGCGGAATGACTGGGGTCATGTTGGGTCAGAGCATGATCTCTGCGTTCCTGTTGACTGTGCATGGTCATGTCCGTCCCATCGGCGGGAGTGGGTGCCGTGGTGAGGGCCCCCCGTGGCTCCTTGTCTTGCTAGAGGGCTCCACGTGTCCCTCGGGCGAGGTAGAAGTACGCCAACGGGGTCGGGTGCTCCCATGCTTTCGTTGCCGAGGTCAGGCGACGCGGAAGTCGTTCCCGACAGAGCGCAAGGGTCAGGCGCTTTGATGACGTCACGGGGGCTCGGGTGAGGCGGAAGGCGTTCCCAAGCCTTGGGCGATTTAGTAGCTGACACGCTATTATCGCCCTTGGTTGGATATGCCTACTATTGATACCCGACACTCTCATTTGCTTCTCTTCATCTGACCGCACGCGATAGGAGATCTGCCCTTGGCCTCCTGCCCTCCCAACACCTAGCCTCCCTCAAATCAACCCTAGCCGCACTCCTCTTCTTACCTTGCGATTTGTGATAGCGGCTGCCCGCGTGGCCCCCTCCCCTAGCTGGCGGCGATGCACGCGACCCCCTCCCTCCTAACTAGCGGCGCTTAGCACCATCCTTCCGCTGCCCCGACCAAGGCCCCAGACCTCGCCCTCCCCATTCCCCTACTCCGCTAGGCCTAGCCCCCCGCCGCACGTGCGATAGGCGTGGTGGAGCCATGGAGGCTAGACAAGGACGTCGAGGCCACCAATCCGTGAAGGTGAGTCCTAGGTCCTCCTCCCCATCCTATGTTGTAAGTTGTCCCTCTCGATCTATGCTGCCGTCCTCTGATGCTGCCTCTCCATAGTGTGTCCTCCAACCTCACACATGGCAATGGCCTTTGACTGATGCCATTGCAGCCCTTAGTAGAACCTACACGGAGGAGGATGACATTCACTCTCCATGAGTGAGGAGGGTGCTTGCTAGTGGATGGGGCAGGCAAATCCGGTGGGGGTGGGTGCATCTAGGGTGATGGCCCTAACTGCAGCCATGTGTCCAAAACTATGTGCCAGGTCACGTCAAACACCAAAGAGAGAAGAGAGGCTAGTCGCTGAGAGGCATAGCGCGTCACGTCAGTCCCAACTCCCAACTCTAAAACCATGTGTCAGGCTGTCAGCTCGCGTCAAGCACCACCAAGCAACATCGCATGGCACTCCTATAGGCAACAAACATGGCCACACAGTAAGATTATATTCCCCCACATTCTTTCTTATTTCTCAGTGTGTCCCCAATGTATATCTGGAACAGGCGGTAAGAAGGTGGACCCAAGAACTAGTAGTAGTAGTAATCCATTCACATGAATGATGTATATCCAGAAGTAAGGTGGGCCCCATAATAGAAAAATCGCCAATCCAACCTCTTGTGCGAGTCTTCTCCATCTTTGGCATCGACCGTTGCTGCCGCCTCCGCGATGTGCCGACTCCCTCCCCTTACGCCATTGGCGCTCCTTCTCCTCGCCGATGGCTCCTCGTCCCGTCCTTCTCTCTCTGCCGCAGACAGCGCCCACTCTGTGTCGCGAGGGGCGAGGTCATGGAGGAGTTGCAACGGTTCCTTGAGTTGCTCTCGGGGGATCTAGGCCACCGCTCCTTGTCAAGTCCATGGTCAGTGCCTCTTCCACCACTCGGCATGCGCATGTCCGTGGCCGGGACCGCCGCTGTTGCATGGCCTGTGAGTGGCTATGGCTGGGTCTGCCCGGGAGGGAAGATGATATGGGGTCCTCGGGAGGAAAGAGACGTGGTGAGAGAGACAATTTTTTTATTCTCTCTTACCCGATAGTAGCACTACTACCGGCAGCAATTACTACCTGCTTCTACTTCACCCTGTTCACTTATGTTGAAATTTGGTTTATGCTGATGCTTATACTAAAATGTTGTGAAAAAAAACACTCCTCAGAGTAGCTCAGCGAACAGGCCACGCCCTTATTGAAATCTGCGAACACAAGGTTGACAAGTACCCTTGTGTGTTCGTTTTGTGATGAGTGATTGTCAATGTGATCCACGAAGTAGGTTGAGTGGTGACTAACCCTATCTTGGCGAAAGCCTTGTGTGCGATATGTCTCTTGGCTTGTGTTGTACATGTGTGGAGCACGGAGGCGGTAGCCGATGACGAGGTGAAGGTCAAGGAGGACGTGCCGTGCCGATGGACCTGAGGGGTGAAGGACAGATGTGAGGCTTGGACCGAGGGACCCAGAGGCTAGGTGGCTAGCCACGCTGGCTGACACTTGGGACATCGACAAGCGCGAGAAGACATGAGTACGCTACTCGCGGAGCTGTTTGATGGTTTGGGCCTCAAAACCATCGGAGGCGGGTTTACGGGTTTGGGCCTCAAAACCCGGGCGGAGGTTCCGAGGAGGAACGGACGACACGTGGCGACATCGGGGAGTTCGCGTCGAGGCGAAGCTACCGGTGAGGAGGCGCGGTGGCCGTCGGATAAAGATGACACAGGGTTGGACCTTTACACCCTTGGGCTAAATGGTTTGACTCTTTTGTATCCAGGGGCAAAACTAGGAATGTGTAATAGCCCTGTTAAATAGGATGAGGGAGCCCCCATCTCCCTCACCTCCTCCATTTTCATTCTCTCCTTTAGGGTTTCCTCCTCTAGTTGCTTGTGTGTGAGAGAGAGGTCCATAACTCTTGTTGAATCTGAGTTTATCAAGTGGGAATGGTGGCCCTTACCACCTCTTGTCCTTCGGGATTCAATTTTTGAGTTGTGTTTATGGTGTTCTTCGTATTATTCATGTTCCTCTTTTCCCCCTCCTCTTTCGTGGCTTGATTCGTCGATTTGAGACCGTTTTGAGTCGTTCTTTTTGCGTTGATTTGTGCTATGACATGAGTTGAAGCTATTCTAAGGGTTAATTGGACTAAATCAACTCGAGCACGGAGAAATCGACGTTTTTCTTTTCGGGCGATTTTTTCATGTTCTTGGCTATGATTTGATTTTCCCGGAGTTTGGATCAATCTCAGGCGATGATTTTTGGAGGTTAGATTCGTAGCATGTTGAATTTGGTCTGTGTAATTTTTAGGTGCGATTTGTGTTGATTTGATCCGGTTTCCATCAGATTTTCGAGGACGCCTCTTTCCAGTTTGTTCTTCTGTTTCGTGCGGTGTTGTTGCTGTTAGCTGAGTGGTGACGCAGATGCAAGTTGGTCAGGCAGGCAGCGCTACCGACGCCGATGCTCAGCCACCGTGCGTGCTCCTGTGAGCGGCGCTCGCCCCTGGGGCCTGAGCGCTCCCATCCGCTCCAGCGCTTGGAGCTCCCAGGCCAAGCTGCGGTCGTTCGTATGGGTGCCGTGCTTCCTTTCTCTTTGTTTTTCGGTGCTTCGGTCTTGGATTCAAGGTGACTGACTTGCAGCTCGTGTTCTGCTGATCTTCAGTGCTCGTCTTCTCGGTCCAGTATAGACCCCAATCAAGTCGTCAGTTTCTGCAGTCTTGTTTTTGCTCTGGTGTTGTCTTCTAGGAAGCAGGTTCTTTGCTCGGAAATTGCTTGCAGCTACGTGATTTGTTTTTCAAAGGTGTAGTCACTGTCAACTACAGGAAGCAATTTTTATATGATTGTTTAGCTAATTTCAGTCATGTGCAAGTGATTGAGTGTGCTTCCAACTGTGTTAGCTTGTTGCTAATTTCGTTTCTAGCAGCAGCACCGGAGAGCAGCCCCTCCACCCTATCTCCTCTATGTTGGATGCTAAATTTCCAGGTGATTGTCTAATAAATTTTTCAGGCCTTGATTTCTTTTTGCGCATGTTTTGGTCGTTTGGGCTCCGAAACGTGTTCCGTCTTTTGCGTTGTGTTCTTACCGTTCTGAGGAATTTTTCAAGGTACGCTTGTCACTAATTGGCTAGGGTATTTTTGTTTGGAAACTCGCTTGTGTTTGGTGGTGATATTGGGACAGCTACCAAATATTTTGAGAAAAATTTTACGGCTCCCATTCACCCCCCTCTGGTCGTCGTTTTCGGTCCTTCAATTGGTATCGGAGCCGGTTAAGGATCATTCCACCTTAATCGGTCCGTGATCCATGAAGGCGACATGGAGCGTGGTTCCGGCAAACCACCGTTCTTCGATGGAACAAATTATCCCTATTGGAAGATGCCCATGTTCGCGCATCTCCAGGGGATTGATTGGCTTGTTTGGGAGATTTGCGAGGATGCTACTTACGTTGTGCTTGAACCCCGTGCTCGTGTCACGCAAGATCAAAGAGATCGACACAACGCTAATAGCAGAGCTCGCGCAGTTCTTTTCTCGAGTCTTTCTCTTCAGGAGTTCGAAAGAGTCTCTGATTGTACTACTGCTCGGGAGATCTGAGTGAGGCTTCAGAGCTATCACGAGAGGACCGCACAGGTCAAAACCAGACTCTACGAGACGTACAAGAGGGAGTACAAGAACTTCACCCAGCTTGATGGCGAGTCCATCGATGCCATGTTTTCTCCTTTCAGACCATCATCAACAAGATGCGAGCAAACAAGGCACAGTTACCTTATGATGATCATGAGAGGGCACTCAAGCTTCTGTATGCCCTAGATTGGAAGGTATGGGATGTGAAGGTGACCGCCATCATTGAGTCTTCGGGGTATGAGACCCTCACTGTGGATGAGCTTTTTAGCAAGCTCAAGTCCACCGAGATCGACTACCAGACCCAAGCCAAGCTGAAGAATCCCTCTGCACCGACTATGGCCTTGGTCTCAGGTAATGGCTCAAGTTCTTTGGCTAACCCTTCATAGATGTCTTTTGCCTTATCTTCTTTGGTGTCTGTCATAGAGGAGCAGATGGAGAGTCTTGGGGATGATGAGCTGGCATTGATCATCAGCCGATTCTCGCGGTTTCACAACAACCGCTTGAATCGCCGACGTGGTGGTGGTCCGAAGGAAGGATGCTATGGCTGTGGAGATCTCGACCACTTTGTCGCCCACTGCCCCAAGAAGAACAAGCACTCCTTCAACAAGTACGACTCCAGCAAGCGCAAGGACAAGCGCGAGTACACCTCCAAGCACAAGTCAAACGGAGGATTCGACAAGGAGGCGCTAAAGAAGAAGTACTTCAAGAAGGCCAAGGCTCAAGAGTGCGCCTTCCTCGCCTCCCTCAGCGACCTTGACAACGACACCGACGACGATCGGTCTTCTTCTCCCTCGAGCGATGATGAGTCCGAGAAGAGACGTGAGGACAAGTTGACTGGGCTTTGCTTCGTCGCCAAGTCCATCCAAGGAGGCCACTGCACCATGGCCGTGGATGAAGGTGTGAAGCCCAACAAGGACGTGCTTCCCGGTGACGACGACTCTACCGAGGTAAAACCCTCCGTCGATGCTCTTATTGCCGAGCTTGATATCATGACTGATACTTTGATGAGTCAAGATAAGTTGCTGAAACATGCTGCTCGTGAGAGGAGAGAGTTTAAGGACAAGCTAGAAGTTGTGGAGAAAGAGCTTGAGGAAGCTAAGAAGCTTGTTGTTCATGTGTCTGACGAGGTTGAGTGCGATGAATGTGCTGTTCATATGACTAACTTTTCTGAGTTGCAATCTAAGTATGCTGCCTTGTTAGATGAGAACGATGAGTTGAAGGCTAGGTCTAGCTTGTTGGGTGCGTGCAAGTCTTGTTCAGGCTTGCAATCTAAGGGAGCAGAGAAGAATGCCAAGATAACACGATTGAGAAGGCCAGTTCAGATAACACGATTGTTGAGTGTGCACGTTGTGAGAGCTTGGTGTTAGAGCTTGAGTCTTGCAGGCATGACAAGATGAGATCCGAGGAAGACAACACATACCTTTGGTCCATCTTGAATTGGGTGTCTTGTAGTGAACCGCAGTTGGGCATGATGATGAGCCAGTTCAGACAGGAAACTGAGACATCGGGAGTAGGCTTTGCTCTAGGTGGGAAGGGTGAAAATGTCTATGGCAAAGTTGGTGAGTTCAGTGGTTTGAGCCCAAGTGAGAAACCTTCCATTACTCCGAAATTAATCAAGATCAATCCACCTAAGCCTACCGAACCCACTGTGAAAGATGGAGTGTTTGAAGAACCTCCAAGAGCTCCACCCCAGAAACAAGTTTGGGTTCCAAAACCGAACCATCTCAGAAACCCACTTGACACTCTACCGAACATCTCTGAGGATCCCCTTCCTAAAGCAAAAAGCTACCAAGAGTGAACCATACCCATAAGAGAGTGAGCCAACAACCACCTAAGAGAGAGGTGAGGTATCACTATGACTATTGCCATAGGGATGGTCATCTTGTTGAGTTTTGCTTCAGGAGGAAGAGAGATGAGCGGCGGGAGTATGAGTTGAACAACCGAAACATGTACCGTCCGCCCCATGGCATACATGTGCCTCCTGTTCAGAGGCGCAATGCTAGGCCAAGAGGTGCAATGCCTCAAGGTGCTAGGCCTCAGGTTGCTAGACCACGCGGTGGTCATGGTGGTCGTGCCCGGCGTGGTTCAGATCATGATCAATATGATTTTGGACCTCGTGACAGTGGCTTTCAGTCCTACAGCTCTAGCGGACCACGTTTTCTCCCACGTGGTGCCCGCTTTCCTCAAATGGGACATGGCTTGTTTGGTGTTTTTCCTAACACTTTTCCAGGGCAAATGAGCCAATACTGGTATCCTTCACAGTTTACTAACCCCAGTGTTGTGCCATTTGCTCATCCTATGTCTTTCTATTGATGCAGGACGGAGGTCTGGAGAACACATGGCTCATTGATTCCGGATGCTCGCGCCACATGACCGGAAGTTCCAAATGGTTCTCCAGCCTCGACCCCGTGCAATGTAAGGAGTACATCACATTCGGGGATAATAGCAAAGGTAAAGTGCTTTCTCGTGGGACCATTCGGGTCAATGAGAGTTTTGTCTTGAAGGATGTTGCTTTGGTTTCAAATTTGCATTTCAACTTGCTTTCTGTTTCGCAACTCCTTCAAGATGGCTTTGAAGTGCGCTTTAAGACCAGCTTGTCTCGAGTTCTTGACTCTCAGGGAAATCTTGTTTGCCAGATTGTTCCTTTTGGCCGTGTCTTTCGAGCTGATTTTTCTCATTCCTTTGGCTCTTCTCAATGTTTGGTGGCCGGATCCTCTTCTGAGCTTTGGAAGTGGCATAGGAGACTTGGTCACTTGAGCTTTGACTTACTAGCTAGGTTAAGCTCACTTGATCTAATCCGAGGATTGCCCAAGTTGAAATTTGAGAAGGATTTGGTGTGTCACCCTTGTCATCACAGAAAGATGGTTGCCGCTTCTCACCCACCTGTGAATCAAGTCATGACCAAGAAACCCGGCGAGCTGCTTCACATGGACACAGTTGGTCCAGCTTGGGTTCGGTCAGAGGGTGGGAAGTGGTATGTTCTAGTGATCGTGGATGATTTTTCTCGCTACTCTTGGGTGTTTTTCATGGAGGGTAAGGATGAGGCTTTTTCACTTGCTCGAGATTTGATTCTTCGGTTGCAAAATGAGTTCTCTAAGAATGCCATGAGAGCGATTTGCAGTGACAATGGCACAGAATTCAAGAATACTCACTTTGAAACCTTTTGTGCTTCTTTGGGCCTTGAGCATCAGTTTTCCTCTCCCTATGTCCCTCAGCAAAACGGTATTGTTGAGCGCAAGAATCAGACCCTTGTTGAGATGGCTAGGACGATGCTCGATGAGCATAGGACTCCTAGGAGATATTGGGCCGAAGCGATCAACACCGCGTGTCATGTTTCCAATCGCATCTTTCTTCGAGCCTTCATGAAGAAAACTTCTTATGAGCTACGATTCGGTCGACTACCCAAGGTGAGCCACTTTCGAGTGTTTGGATGCAGGTGCTTCATTCTGAAACAAGGTAATTTAGACAAATTTGAGTCTCGATCCTCGGATGGTGTCTTTCTTGGTTATGCTTCACATTCTCATGCATATCGAGTACTTAACCTTGAAACTAACCGAGTCATAGAGACTTGTGAAGTCACTTTCGACGAGACCATGCCTTGTTCTGTTCCTGTCTTTGAAAGTGCAGGTAATCAGGAGATTGGTGAGAGCATCTTCGTTGAGGAGAATGAGGAAGATGCTAATTGGGGAGATGCAGAGCCGACCTCTTCGGTTGTTCCAGTCGAGTCTACGACAACTACTTCGGCTCACGGACCAGATCCATCTTCTTCCACTACATGGGGTCCACACGAGCCACCTCCTCAGCCTACGTCGGCTGCACCTGAGGAGGCCCCAGTAGCTGTTGAGGGGGAGGTGACATCTTTGAGGGAAGCCCCTCGGCACATCCAGCGTCGTCACCCGCCTCAAACCATGATCGGCGACATCAGTCAGCGTGTTACACGCTCAAGGTCATATGAAATCTCACATTTCGCTCATTCTGCTTTTGTCGCTAATTTCGAGCCACAAAATGTTGGACACGCACTTTCTGATCCCGATTGGGTCAATGCTATGCACGAGGAGTTACAGAACTTTGAGAGAAATGAAGTCTGGGTCTTAGTTCCACCTCCACCTGAGTGTCACCCTATAGGTACAAAATGGGTTTTCAAGAACAAGCAAAGTGAGGATGGAGTGGTGGTGAGGAATAAGGCTAGGCTAGTGGCTCAGGGGTTTTGTCAGAAAGAGGGAGTAGACTTTGAAGAAACCTTTGCTCCTATGGCCCGTATTGAGGCTATAAGGATGCTCTTAGCTTATGCAGCTTCGAAAGGGTTCAAGCTGTATCAAATGGATGTGAAGAGCGCCTTTTTGAACGGGTACATAGAGGAAGAGGTGTATGTGAGACAACCCCCTGGCTTTGAAAATCCCAAGTATCCCAACCATGTTTACAAACTCCACAAAGCCTTGTATGGGTTGAAACAAGCCCCGAGAGCCTGGTATGAGCATTTGAAAGCCTTCTTGCTTGCTAAGGGCTTTAAGATAGGTTCAGTAGATAAAACTTTGTTTCTCCTCAAGCAAGGCACTGACACACTTTTGGTTCAGATTTACGTGGATGATATCATTTTTGGTGGTTCCTCTCACGCTCTTGTTGCAAAGTTTTCTGAGACTATGAGCAGGGAATTCAAGATGAGCATGATGGGTGAGTTGACATTCTTCCTCGGGCTGCAAATCAAGCAAACCCGTGAAGGAACATTCATGCACCAAGGCAAGTACACCAAGGATCTCCTGAGGAAGTTTGATATGGGTGAGGCCAAGCCTCTTTCGACGCCCATGTCGACTACGACGGCCCTAGATGAGGATAAGGAAGGAGAAGCTGTGGACCAGAAGGAGTACCGAAGCATGATCGGATCGTTGTTGTACCTGACGGCAACGAGACCGGACATCTAGTTCGCGGTCTGCTTGTGCGCGCGCTTTCAGTCTTCACCGCGCACATCGCATCGTCAAGCCGTCAAGCGGATCATGAGGTACCTTCGGTTCACACCCGAATTTGGTCTTTGGTTTTCGGCTTCCTCCTCTCTTTCTCTTTGCGGTTACTCTGATGCGGATTATGCTGGTTGTTGTACTGAGAGGAAGTCCACTTCTGGGACTTGCCAGTTTCTTGGGTCTTCTCTTGTGTCTTGGTCTTCTCACAAGCAGTCCACTGTAGCTCAATCCACCACAGAAGCTGAGTATGTTGCTGCTGCTGCTTGCTGTTCCCAGTTGCTTTGGATGGTTGCTACTTTGCAAGACTATGGCTTAGAGTTTAGGCGAGTGCCTTTATTCTGTGATAGCACTAGTGCCATTTGTGTAGCCAAAAACCCTGTTCTCCACTCCAAAACCAAGCACATAGAGGTCCGATTTCACTTCTTGCGAGACCACTATGAGAAAGGGGACATTGATCTTATTCATGTTGATACCCACAACCAGCTCGCAGATATCTTCACTAAACCCCTTTATCAAGCCCAGTTTGCTCGCTTGCGAGGAGAGCTTGGAGTTTGCTTCCCTTTTTAGCTTGGGAAGTTTTGGCTCTTGTACATTAGTTTGTGGTTTTCTTTTTTTCTTTAGTTTTTGCTTTTGCTTTTGTTTTTGCTTTTGTATCATATTTGCATATCATATCTATAACAGAACCGACCAAATTATAAGAGCACAAGTACGAAAACAAGCACCGAAGCGCTCAAATTTTCAAACTTGAGCCCATATAATCCCGGTAGTCAATCGAAATCACGAAGGATTTCAAACCAAACTGCTTACAACCAGGATCGCATCATTCAACATACAACATCATACGATACATTTCACAAGTAGTCCAGAAATAAGTTTACACCACGGAGTAGCAAATATTACAAACCAAGTTTGAAAGTAGCGGAAGCATAACACACACATTAGTTAATTAAATACTGCCAGTCTGGATGATCGACATCTCGCAAAAGCATGAGGAAAGTATATAAAGACGATCACGCCCTTGTGATCTAGTCATCATCACCCGCAGGGTGGAGACACGTCTTGCAGAATCCCTGATAAAGCATGTCATCTGCAACAGGAGGGAATAAACCCTGAGTACTGGAATGTACTCAGCTAGACTTACCCGTCGAAAACCAGAAATAAAGTGACACCAAGGATTATGCAAGGCTTACACAAGAGGCTAGCTGACATAACATTTTGCATAAAGGCATAAGTAATTTAAACTCTTGTAGCCTGTACTAGCAGTTATTTTTAGCATTTACCTGTCATCTATCTTAGCACCTGTACTAAACATGCACTTGGTTGTAATCAAACAATTATCATCATTATATCCAGAGCAGGTATGAATTGTGGCAACATTGTATCATTCCCTTAACCACCAGTTCATTTAATGAGATCTACGTTGCCGCTGCTCAAGTCAAGTGCTCACTAACCGGGATCGACGGCGATTCGAATCGAATTCCTATCCAGCTGGAGGGGTATTTCTAACACTCACCGTGCAGACCCCTGCCAGGGTCGCACAGGCCACCGTTTCATATGATTCAGGAATCGCGGGTCCGAATAATGTCGCGACCCCAAGGGCGACACTCTGCCAGGTGATAGGGACTCTAACCCCCCCTTGGTCTCACGCCAATGTCCCCAAGCACATCCTTTCTCTCCTCCAAGAAGCAACCTACCATTCGATTCCCGGCCTGAACCACATTACTCGGCTTCGCGGTCGGAACGGGTTATCCGGCCAACTAAGTGTTAGACTGCGTTCAACATGACTCAAGGACGTACAGCGAATCGGTCCTTAAACGACTCAGACGGGCATAGCTCCACACCCAAGACGTGAAGTGTCTTGCGGCTGTACTATCGAACTCCCGCCCGGTCTCAATTTCATTTTTAAGCATGGTTCCATTCACGATAGCCATAGAGCCACTCGTGACTCCTTCCTACATCTCGCGGATGACCGGAAATCACCCGACTTCTACCGTACTAAGCAGGGCTAAGCATTGACACGTGCCTAAACCTAATATAGGATTAAGTACGATATCTGGACAAGGACAGGTATAATGCAACAAGTGGTTTCATATAACTCCTACAACTTAATGCAGTAAACAATTAAAAGTACTCAAGATTAATTTATAAATCAGTAGGTTCAGCATGCACCGAGGCTTGCCTTTCAGAAAAGTTGAAGGCCGGTGGTCAGGGCACTCGGGTAGATCTTCTGACGGAGCTTCCCCGACGTTGGGTTCTTCTGCTACTTCCTCCGGTTGACTCAGCACCTCCTCCGGTATCGCTTGTTCGAATTCGAGAAGTGTCACCCCCTCCGGTACACCTATTGCATGAATGCACAATAAATACCATGGATGCATAACGAAAGATGCAATATGCTCGGAATGGAATGCATTACAACAATTTAATGCTCTACTCAAATCACTTCAAAAGAGTAGGTGCAAATTTCCTCTCCGGTAGAGAAATACTCACCTAATCTACTTAACCTAAGATAAAGCTGCTCATCCTCAGTTAAGGCCCTAACACCTAACAATTACAAAAGTAGCATGTCTTAGGATATCACACCATATCAATCAGCAAAACACCACAGTAAGCATTCTGGACAGCAGCTACTTGTTTTTATCACAACTGGAGATTTACAATTCCAAAAGATATGATCTAAGGCAATCTGGAAAGCCTAAGAAATGTACTACAATTCATTTTCAGACCTCAACTCCAAACTCCTAAGTTTTCCATGTCAAACTTCACAAGTTCCAGAATCTGTCTTCTCCAACACAGAGAGTAGCAGATTTTGAACTGCCACTTTAAACAACAGTAACTCTCAAACTACTAAGCCAAATGCTTCCAAATTTTAACACAAGCTAGTTCATCAAGTTTACTCCAACTTTGGTATTTACAAGTTGTCCAGCAACCAATTTTATCAAAGCCAAATTTAGAATTACTACTTAGCTGTCCAGAAAACCTAAAATTACAAAGGTTAAATATTTATTGATGTGGCAAACATTCTCTAAAACCAAACTAATGCTACTACAAGTTCACAAATATCACAAAGACACCAGGAAGTAAGGTGTGCCCACCTAGAACATTTATTTAAACCCATTTCTCAATTTACTTAAGTAACTAAGTGGAATTTCAAACATATGTGTAAACTGCTCCTAAAATTCTACAAAAATTACAGGGGACTCTCTGACCCACAAAGAGACTACTGTAAAATTTTGAACTCAATTTATTCACAGGAACTCCCTACACAAAATTCCCAAGCCAAAAAGGCTGATTTTTGTATAAATAACCAAGCATAGTAAAAAGTGTCAAACAACAGATTTCTTAATTTTCTTGGACACTCTAGGGTACCAAGACATTCTCCAAAAATTTATAAGAACATTGCACATGTAGAAAAATTACTAAAATTCATTTTAGTATTTCCTAGAATAACAAGATAGCATTATAACTTGGAAATTACTTAATCACTGATGCCCAAATTTTTACCAGAGCTAGGGCTAGCATAGAGTAACCTACCCACCAAATTTCATGATTTATGGAACACTACAGCTCAAGTTATAAATTTAACAAATTTGCATGCATTCCAAAACACATTTAAAGGATCTATTAAATTCTTACAGACTTTAAACATCTCATGCCAGATCCATATTTTTCTAAAATACTACACATTATGTAGACCCTAATAAAATTTATCTCATGATTTTTGGATCATTAAAACCCTAGATCTATATTTTTCCAACTTGTACAAAAATCAGTGACAAAATAATAAAAATGAATTTCATTTCGGACGACTGGGCCGGCCCGGAAAAACTCGGCCCACACTCGCGCGCGCGCAGCCCGCTCAGCGCTCCCGCCCGCGCGCGACACTGACGGGCGGGCCCCCGCGGTCAGTGACCGGAGGTAGGGGAGGCGGAGACCCGCGAGCTCCGACGAGCTCGAGCTCGCCGGAGAAGAGCTCGCTCGGCCAATTGAGCACCGCCTCGTGTTCTCCGTCACCCGGTGCGTCGATTGGTGCTCGTGGAATGGATGGGGATGGGGTGGAAGGGGCTTGTCACCGCGAGCGGCGGCCGGTGATGTCCGGTGGCGGCGCACCGTCGCCGGTGAGGATGTACGGTGCGGTCTAGGCTCGGTACGAGCTTCACCGAAGCTAGGTGGATCCATTTTGCTAGGAAGGGAGGATGGAGAGAGACCCGAAGCACCCCGACCACGGTGAGGTCCCATGGCGGGCTCCGGCGACCTCTCGGAGACGGGGAAGAAAGCAATGCGGCTCACCTTGAGTCAAATCGCTGGCTTCGGTGGGTCAGGGAGATGGAGGGTGGTGAGGCGGAGGGATTGGCGAGGTCTAGCGGCCGGTGATGCGGTGTGGCTCGCGCTTGAGCTCGCCGGAGAAGAACGGCAATGGCGGCTCGGTTTAGGTGTTCTTGGCAACTGGAAGAGAGGGGGCGGAGGAATGGAGGCCGGCTCGCGCGTCGTGGCGTCTTGAAGGCGTCGCGGCCTGACTGGTGGGGCCAGGGCCGGCGTACGGGCGCCACCGCGCCTCCACGCGTCGACGACGGCCTGCGGCCGGTCGGCCACTCTGACGCTGACGAAACTGAATCGGCGACATCAATGACCGACTGACAGAGCGATTTCCACGATGATTATCTCCCAAACCGGTTCGAATTAGTCGAAGATGATTACACCAATTTTGTAGAGCTACATGAGGTCTACAAGTTTGTCAATTTGGGTTTGGGCTGGTTCGGCCTAGATTTGAAACTACAAGGCTCCAAAGTGGGTCACCCGAAAACTGAAACTTGGTTTCAGTCACTATGCCGACTGAAACCCTAACTTCAAGACATTATATCTCCTAAACTATTGAGAACCAGGTGATGGTGATATTGACAATGTTGTAGAGCTATGTGTGGACAACAACTTTGTCAATTGGCTCCAAGACTGGTTTGGCCTAGTTTGTGAGTTACAAGTTGCTAAAGTGAGGTACAGTGAAACTGAAAAGTCCAATTTCCAGACTTAGAATTTTTCTAAGTGTTGATCCCCACTCAAGCTGACTTGTGGGCCATTTTTTAGCATGCTCTGGTCATTTTCATGAGATGGCCATATTAGAACTTTTGTTCCTCATGAAATTCTCTACAACTTTACTTAAGGGTGCTCTTCCATGCAAGATTTCTAAATTAGACTTTTTAATTGGTCAAACTAGAGCCTTCTAGGGTCAAATGGTGGTCAAACTTCTCTTGGAGGGCAATTTAGTAATTTTGGTCAACATGAACCTTGTTCCAAATGTTACCCTAAGTATAACTAAGGTGTTGTAGGTCATGATTGGCTACCTTACCTTTTTGTTACACCAACTATCAAATACTTCATGAAATAATTCAAATAAACCCCAGAACTATCACATGTGTTGCATCACATGAAATAACAAACATGAATGATGCATGCTTATGCTTATGCCATGCAAATGCAATGCAATTATGGAGCTAAACACTTGAGGTGTTACAATATCATCATGTATCATTTTGCATTTTGAGCTTCATCCTTATAGTAGCTAGATTGACACTATGCTCTTGTTGGGGATGTTATGGATATACATGATGTGCTTTGCTTAGGCTCACTTTGATCTCTTGATATGAGCTAAAAATGCCTCTTTCAATTGTGAACTTGAACAACACTTGATGAAACTTGGAACATGTTCACCACTACTTTGTGGCAACTAGCATGTATAGGTGTGTCGAGAGCCCTTTTTGCTTCATATATATGCTTAGTTGCTACGGCTCATACCTTGAGTTACACACTTGCTTGAGAAACTTGAATTTGTGCTAAAACTTGAAAAACAAGGTATGAAAAGATCGGGATGGGTCTTTGCTATCCCATGTCAGAGTATCGAGACAGCTCCCTATGGCACTTAAGGGTGAACTTGAGCTCTGTAATGGATACCGAGATCATTGTCTTAAGCTTGTAAGTGCTTTTGGCATAGGCTTGACATGATCGATAAGTCAGGTTTTGATGGCATCGATAACCTCCCGCACACATTTGTTAGACAAACTTTAGTGATAAGCTGCATAACTCTGATAAAATTCAATTGATATCAAAAATTTGATCAAATCACAAGTTTGTCTCATGACATGATGTGTGAACTTTGTTTGGGGTAGTTCACTTTGCATACATGTGTAGCACAAGATTGATCTCCTATCTATATTTGCTATGTGCTCATTTGGTGGTGAACCCTCTTTTAAATTGCTCAAACTTGATCAAACTTGCTAAAATGCCATATTTCATTTCATTTGGTCTTTTTGAGCATTTGCTAGCACTTGTATTTGTTGCTATATATACATGACAGCATCAGCTAGAGCATCTTTTTCAATCTACTTGCTATAATCTTGAAGCTTCTGCATTTGTGCATTTCTGCATTCATAACATGTTTTGAGGGGGAGTTGTAATCCTTGGGCTCTAACTTGATAAGTGCATATGTCAACAAGGGGGAGAAGTTTCCATGCTCACAATATCACAAGATATGCATTCATTTGAGTGAGATTGCATTTGTTCAGGGGGAGTTGCATTTGAGTTGCTTTTGCTAGATGTGTTGAGCCTTTGCCTCTTCTGGAGGGTCTAGCAGTTTTTCGGCTTTTTGAGCTTTGCTAGTGGTGTTGAGCCCGTTGCCTCATCTTGAGGGCTAGCTTTGTTTTACTTGGTTGCGTCGAGCCTTTGCCCATGTCTTTGGGGACCAAGTTTTTGCTCATTTCAAATGACCTGCTTTTGACTTTTCTTTGGTTTTTGGTTATTTGGTTGAGCTCCTTGTTTTTCTATTCTTCTTCTTTTTCTTTTGCTCAAGTTGTTCGTGTATTGGTGTTGACAATGCACTCATCAAGGGGGAGATTGCGAACACAAGGTTGACAAGTTCCCTTGTGTGTTCGTTTTGTGATGAGTGATTGTCAATGTGATCCACGAAGTAGGTTGAGTGGTGACTAACCCTACCTTGGCGAAAGCCTTGTGTGCGATATGTCTCTTGGCTTGTGTTGTACATGTGTGGAGCACGGAGGCGGTAGCCGACGGCGAGGTGAAGGTCAAGGAGGACGTGCCGTGCCGATGGACTTGAGGGGTGAAGGACGAACGTGAGGCTTGGACCGAGGGACCCAGAGGCTGGGTGGCTAGCCGCGCTGGCTGACACTTGGGACATCGACAAGCGCGAGAAGACATGAGAGTGACCGTGTTGACCGTGGAGGTGACACGCGTCGGATGGCGGGGGACGCGTATGGAGTACGCTACTCGCGGAGCTGTTTGATGGTTTGGGCCTCAAAACCATCGGAGGCGGGTTTACGGGTTTGGGCCTCAAAACCCGGGCGGAGGTTCCGAGGAGGAACGGACGACACGTGGCGGCATCGGGGAGTTCGCGTCGAGCAGAAGCTACCGGTGAGGAGGCGCGGTGGCCGTCGGATAAAGATGACACAGGGTTGGACCTTTACGCCCTTGGGCTAAATGGTTTGACTCTTTTGTATCCAGGGGCAAAACTAGGAATGTGTAATAGCCCTGTTAAATAAGATGAGGGAGCCCCCATCTCCCTCACCTCCTCCATTTTCATTCTCTCCTTTAGGGTTTCCTCCTCTAGTTGCTTGTGTGTGAGAGAGAGGTCCATAACTCTTGTTGAATCTGAGTTTATCAAGTGGGAATGGTGGCCCTTACCACCTCTTGTCCTTCGGGATTCAATTTTTGAGTTGTGTTTATGGTGTTCTTCGTATTCTTCACGTTCCTCTTTTCCCCCTCCTCTTTCGTGGCTTGATTCGTCGATTTGAGACCGTTTTGAGTCGTTCTTTTTGCGTTGATTTGTGCTATGACATGAGTTGAAGCTATTCTAAGGGTTAATTGGACTAAATCAACTCGAGCACGGAGAAATCGACGTTTTTCTTTTCGGGCGATTTTTTCATGTTCTTGGCTATGATTTGATTTTCCCGGAGTTTGGATCAATCTCAGGCGATGATTTTTGGAGGTTAGATTCGTAGCGTGTTGAATTTGGTCTGTGTAATTTTTAGGTGCGATTCGTGTTGATTTGATCCGGTTTCCATCGGATTTTCGAGGACGCCTCTTTCCAGTTCGTTCTTCTGTTTCGTGCGGTGTTGTTGCTGTTAGCTGAGTGGTGACGCAGATGCAAGTTGGTCAGGCAGGCAGCGCTACCGAGGCCGGTGCTCAGCCACCGTGCGTGCTCCTGTGAGCGGCGCTCGCCCCTGGGGCCTGAGCGCTCCCATCCGCTCCAGCGCTTGGAGCTCCCAGGCCAAGCTGCGGTCGTTCGTACGGGTGCCGTGCTTCCTTTCTCTTTGTTTTCCGGTGCTTCGGTCTTGGATTCAAGGTGACTGACTTGCAGCTCGTGTTCTGCTGATCTTCAGTGCTCGTCTTCTCGGTCCAGTACAGACCCCAATCAAGTCGTCAGTTTCTGCAGTCTTGTTTTTGCTCTGGTGTTGTCTTCTAGGAAGCAGGTTCTTTGCTCGGAAATTGCTTGCAGCTACGTGATTTGTTTTTCAAAGGTGTAGTCACTGTCAACTACAGGAAGCAATTTTTATATGATTGTTTAGCTAATTTCAGTCATGTGCAAGTGATTGAGTGTGCTTCCAACTGTGTTAGCTTGTTGCTAATTTCGTTTCTAGCAGCAGCACCGGAGAGCAGCCCCTCCACCCTATCTCCTTCTCTATGTTGGATGCTAAATTTCCAGGTGATTGTCTAATAAATTTTTCAGGCCTTGATTTCTTTTTGCGCATGTTTTGGTCGTTTGGGCTCCGAAACGTGTTCCGTCTTTTGCGTTGGGTTCTTACCGTTCTGAGGAATTTTTCAAGGTACGCTTGTCACTAATTGGCTAGGGTATTTTTGTTTGGAAACTCGCTTGTGTTTGGCGGTGATATTGGGACAGCTACCAAATATTTTGAGAAAAATTTTACGGCTTCCATTCACCCCCTCTGGTCGCCGTTTTCGGTCCTTCAAAATCACTGAATTGTAGGTACACCTTGCCCCGCGGACCCCACCACTATGCCTCCTCGAAACGCGCTGCTGCTGGCCGCTAACGAACTACGTTTATTGGCTATCTATCTCCGAACTCACCAGATCTTGCCGCCGCATTCGCGCAGCTGTGCACCACACGCTGCTGTTGCCGTCAATCATGCCATGGCCAGCGCCCACGCCTAAAGGTCGCCTTTGCTGCTGTTGGAGATGAGAACGGGAGAGAGAAATCTGTTGTTTTGTAGGAGACAAGAACGCGAGAGAGAAGAGCACGGGACTGAGAAAATGATAGAAATTTATTACGGCCCCACTGCTACGAAACGATGTGTTGTGAGACCAGTCTTAGCAGAAGTGCTATGAGAGTTTTATTTGCACTTAATAGCCTGTCACATATGTATTTTTAATGACATAACAATGTTTTATGAAGAAAGAGAAGAAATCAATTTTATGGAGATGAAACTCTTCGATTACCGACTCTCTATGAGTCAGAATTAAATGACTACGAAACCATGGAACGAAACTTTGCATTGAAAGTGGGTGTTTCATCCAAGTTTCATTTTATTTTATATGACATGACAGTCCTGAAAATAATGCAATGAAACTCTCCACTGAGACTGACCTAAGATAAGTAAGTTTCTGCAAAGGTTTCTAGTTGACGTGGAAGACATGGAAACGATAGCAGTTTCCGGTTGGGACTGCCCTAACGAGCTATGCTTCTATGCTGATTAGTTTTGAAAAAGGTATTTACACTCAATTGGTTAAAGGTTATTAGAATTCAGTACGGCAGTACTTCATCCGTTCCAGAATAAGTGTCATTTTTGCTTCCTGATGAGTCAAATAATTCTAACTTTGACCAAACATATATACAAGAAAATATTAATATGTATAATATATAATTAGTATCATTAGATAGATCGTTGAACCTATTTTCATAATAAACTTATTTGGAGACACAAATGTTGCTAATATTTTCTACAAACCTAGTCAAACTTAAGAAAGTTTGACAAACACGAAAACCACAACACTTATTTTGGGATGGAGGGAGTATTTGTTTCTACAAACCTATTTTAAATGACATGGCAACACTTATATTATATTGGGTTTTAGAATTATAAAAATCTCTGTGTTAGAATGCCTTAGAATCTTACTTGTACATATTGGACTATGGGATTTTGTGGTTTTATATTAGATTTTTAAAACTCATTGAGAACTAAAGAGAACGTTAATACAATTCATAAGTATGAATTGTTTTGAATATACAAATTGTTGGGTACCGAAATAGGACTGCAGACTGCTCCTATAGATAATAAGACGAGGGGGCAAATTAAACAGCATTGCCGCTGTTGTGGGCACAAGATCGCAGGCAGAGCTGGAGACTTGAACGTCGCGTGCAGGTTTTCACGGGCAGGATTCTGATAGACGTGATAACAGGATAAGATAGCGCACTGTAGCCTCACCGCGGTCGATAATGCCGGCCGGCCGGACGGGAAAAGATAGCAACACGACAGGTGGCGCCAGAGTTTGTGCGACGCGCCGGGGCGCCGCGCGAGCTCCAAAGCCCACCTGTCGAGTCGAGCCGGAGATGCGCACGCCAGCACGCCCGTGCGTTGTCCGGACGCTGGGTCTGGGATGTGCGCAGCTGTAGTGCTGTACTACTACTACTCGCCCAGCGGCCCAGGGCGACTGGGACTTCAACGTCAGGAGAAAGCTCCTTAGCTCGACAAATGGTTGCCCGCGGCACCAGAGTATATAGATGGGTAACGGGCGGCACGTCGGGCCTCCCGGGCCGTGCCATTCACGGCCGCAGGCCTAGCCTTCAGCCTAGGCATGGCTCTCCGGACTATTTTTCATGCCGGGCTGACCCGATGAGCACGGCCATTTTAGTAGACCGGGCTAGAGGCGGCCGGTGGTGCAGGGGGCGCGGAGGCGAGGAATCATGAGAGGGCTGCTAGCTACGTGGAGGAGGCTGCTGCTCGCTGGCATCCCTTGGGCGGCGACGTAGATGGGACCGCCAGCCGCATGGAGGAGGCGAATGACGAGCATAGGGAGACGCGGGGAATGTGAGGCGAGCGGGGCGCATGCGCAAGTCCTCGACTCGCATGCGCATTGCAAGTGCGGCGTGGCCGCATGGTTGGGAGGGAGGGGGTGGACCGGGAAAAGTTAGGGTTAGAAATAGAGTGTATTGAGCTAGGGAGTTTGGGATTCTTAACAGGCCATGCTAGACACAGGGCCGTCACCGGGCCGCCACGGGGCCTTCCACTAAATTGCAGGTTGTGCTGTGCCAGCCTGCGTGCCTCGGGTGCAGCCTAGGCATGGCCCTGTGCATTGGGCCGTGCCGGTCCGGGCCTGCACAGCACCGGGCCGTTTCATGCTAGGGCCGGACAAAAAAAACCGTGCTTCGGGCCGGGTCATGCCGTGGGCTGCATGCTCATCTATACACCGGAGCTGCAGATCCAAATTGTTTAGTTGCCACATTACCAAATTGGGAGGCATAACTTGTGTTCTCCGTTCTTCCACGTAAACTCATATCTGGCATCATCAGTAATCCAAATCTCAACTGTCGGCCATCTGCGACGAGAAAGGCTGAACGAATTTTTAATAAAGGACATTAGGGGAACCCCACCCCTCCTGTTTTCGTATAAAAAAAAGGGCAGAACGAATGAACCCCCTCTTTTCCTATCTCTTTTTCTTTCCCTGCGCCTACTCTTTCAGCGTGGTGTGTCAGCATGTTCAATCAAGGTCGTGATTGTACCTTAGTTGTCTCGGCCCTGGATGAACTTTTTAGAGCCCAGATCAGCTAAACCCTGTTATGAGGCATAGAGTTAGTACGTACTTGCTTATGTTTGGTTTACTAAGTGCAACAGAGACGCAGACGCTGTTTGGTTTCATCAAATCTAATCGCTGCTAGTCACTGTCAAAATGTGCTGAGCATTCTCTACAGTATACGTACATAAGTGGGACTCCCATCAAACCAGTCAGGCTTGTGAGGGACGAAAATTTCGATTGTACGGGGCCTGATTCTGAAATCTATTGTGAGGTTCGGAGTGTCTATCTATTGAGAGGTTCAAAGTGTTGTCTATGTAAACAAACATGCAGGCCTATCTCGTCTAGGTACAGAATACTAATCACTAATCACATCCCAAATGAACAGAAAGAAGAGCAAAAATTCCAGTGTAATCACGCTTTGTTGTCTCTCGCCGTCTTGCGGGTGAAGACCTGTTTGTTACCTTCTTCAGGCCCTTTCCACCATTTCCGCATTTAGAAGCCCCCAGTGCCCTTTCCTCCAGCAGATAGTTTCTTTTGCGAGATATTAGTTGATAGCTCGAGAAGTGAACTGTGAAGATGGCAAGGTAAGAAGGGGATTGATGGCGGCGGGGCGCCGGAGGCGGCGCGGCGGCGCCGTTCGTGTGGAAGACGTACATGATGGTGGAGGACCCCGGGACGGATGGGGTGATCGGCTGGGGGAAGGGCAACAACAGCTGTTGGAACCCAATCGCTACGGCGACGGATGGAACGTGGATGCCGGCCACCGGCATGGTGACCGCGGCGAGAACTGCAACTAGATGGAACAAACACGCGAGAAACAAGAGATATGCACCGCCAACCGATGCAGCTTTTCGGTCCTTTATTCATGCCTTTTATACACAATGCACACCTAAGATCTCGGGCCGAACAACCGAGAGATCCCCGCGCCGTGCCGCACATTGTGCGCGGCGTCGTTGCTCAGTGATGCCCGCGCTACGTGCGCAATGTCCAACACGGCACAGACCGACCGAATGAACCCGGGGCTGTGTCGCGGTCTGGCACGCCTCCAACCATGCACATCCCCTAGCCTATATGATGCCTGACTCTATGCTAATGAAGATTACATTATGCATATGCAACAATTTAGCTAACAAACTCCCCTAAACTTGTTGCACCTCCACGACGCCAAGAGCACTCTGCATCTCCACGAACTTGAGCCGCCCAACGCCTTGGTGAAGATGTCGGCGAGCTGTCCTGCAGTCCCGACGTGTTCTACTCCAACCCTTCCTCGCTCAATGCACTCCCGTATGAAATGATACCTTTGTATCAATATGTTTACTGCAGTCATGGTGCACTGGATTCCTGCTGAGTGCAATCGCAGACATGTTGTCCATGAGTAGCTTCACTGGCGCCTCCTTCATTCCCAATAGATCAGCAATGAAATGGCTCAACCACACACCTTGGCATGCTGCTGCAGCTGCTGCCACATATTCTGCCTCGCACGAAGACATAGTCACAATTTTCTGCTTCTGTGACGCCCATGTGACCAAACTAGTGCCCAGAAAGTATATCACACCCGTGGTGCTTTTCCTATCTTCTGGATCACCTGCAAAATCACTGTCACTGTACCCCAACGGGATGGGTTTTAGTTCAGCTCCTCTTTCATACTTGCAGCCATAGCCAATTGTGCCTTTCAGATACCTCAGGATGCGTTTTACAGCACCCCAGTGTTCTCTCCTAGGAGCCTCCATGTGCCTGCTCACCACTGCAACTGAGTAGGCTAGATCAGGCCTTGTGTTCACAATATATCTAAGACTCCCAATCACACTTCTATAAGTTGTAGGATTTATGGCTTCATCCTTCTTCTTCTTCTTGCGTAGGTCTGCCCGAGCCTCCATTGGTGTATCACATGGATTGCAGTCCTTCATGCCTGCGTTTTCCAAAATTTTCAATGCATATGACTCTGGCTCAGGGTGATTCCTCCATCTCCTTGCTTCACCTCGATACCCAGGTAATAGCTAAGAAGCCCGAGGTAACTCATGCTGAACCTCTTTTTCATCTCTGACTTGAATTGCTTGATGTCATTAGCATTCGGTCCTGAGATCACAAGGTCATCAACATATACTCCTACAATCAGAAAAGAGTTCTTGCCTGTCCTCCTATATACAGCATGCTCCAATTTGCTTTTCACAAAGCCAAGAGAAACTAATTCTTTGTCAAGTCTAGCATTCCAGACCCTAGGTGCTTGCTTCAGCCCATAAAGTGCTTTCTTCAACTTCAACACTTTATTCTCACTGCCAACTTTGAAACTAGGAGGTTGCTGCACATAAATTGTTTCAGTCAAGTCTCCATTCAGGAATGCAGATTTTACATCCATATGGTGTACTTGCCAACCACCTTGTGTAGCCAAGGCCAACAACACCCTCTCTGTCTCAAGTCTGGCAACTGGTGCAAAGACTTCATCAAAGTCCACACCCTGCTGTTGTGCATAGCCCTTTGCCACTAACCTTGCTTTGTACTTAACAATCTTGCCTTCAGGATCTTTCTTTACTTTAAACACCCACTTAAGCCCTATGGCTTTCTGGTTACTTGGCAAATCAGATACAACCCAGGTCTTGTTTTCTTGAATTGCCTGCATCTCAACTTGCATGGCCTGTCTCCAACAATCTTCTTTCATAGCTTCCTCCACTAAACCTGGCTCTTCTGTAGCCACTAGACACAAACCGCTATACTCCAATCCATGAATCTCTTCAGTAGTATCCAGCAGGTTCGGTATGGTTCTATACCTCCTTGGTGCCCCATCTGAATCTTTAGATGCATCAGTCGGTGGAGTAGCAAACTGGAATGGCACTGCTGCTGTCCCACTCGAGACTGGAGTATGGGGTGGTGAGTTTGAATCACCCTGCGATGGAATTGAGTCAACAGGCGAGACTAGAGCATCTCCAAGTGATGGATCAGCGCCCAACTCTGAATCTAGGCCTATTGTCGGACCAGGAATAGTGTCTGGGAACTGAACATTGAAAGTATAGGGCACCACTGCCTCATCGCCTTGACTGCTCTCATTCTCCCCGCAATTCCAAGCTCTCTTCTCATCGAAAATGACATCTCTGGAGATCATCAACTTGTCCTTAATTGGATCATATATATATTCTGTATCCTTTGGTACCTGTTTCATAACCGAAAAACACACCCGGGATGGATCTATCAGCCAGCTTGTTCACACCGGGCCCAACTCGCTTGGCATATGCAGTGCAGCCAAATGTGCGAAGATGCCAGACTCCTGGCTTTCTGCCAAACCAAGCTTCAAATGGAGTCTTACATTCAGGCTTTTTGTCGGTGCATGATTCAATATGTACACCGCAGTCCTTACTGCCTCACCCCAGAACCGGCTTGGCACCTGCATTGTCTTCAATAGGCACCGTGCCATCTCAAAGATGGTTTGATTCCATCGCTCAACGACCCCATTCTACTGTGGTGAGTAACCCGTGGTGGTGTTGTGCTTGATGCCATGATCATTACAGAAAGCAACAAAAAATCCTGAATTGAACTCACCGCCACGGTCAGACCTGAATGCTTTCAGTCAATGGCCGGACTCCACCTCTATCGCCACCTTTATCTTCTTGAAGTAGCTCAGTGCCTCGTCCTTGGACGCCAGTAGCTCTAGCCACATGAATCGGCTATAATCATTGATGATCAACAGGAAATACGCCTTCCCTCCTAGAGTGGGCGGTGTAATCTGTCCACACATATCACCGTGCACCAAGTCGAGGCCTACAGTGGCTCTGTACTCTGTGGCCTTGGGGAACGGTGTGCGGTGCTGCTTGCCCAAAGCACAGCCATCACACACCTGCTCCATGCGCTTGATCAGAGGGATTCCCTCCACCATCTCCTTCGCGCCCAGCTCACGTTGTGACCTAAAATTTAAGTGGCCATACCGTGCATGCCATCTCCACGCCTCCCCATCCATCTTGCTCATCAGGCACATCGGCGAAGTCAGGTTCACCTTCAACACGTACAGGCGATTCCTTCTCTCCGCTCGAATGAGGACCACGCGTTCCTTCACTCCAACTTGTCGACGCTCAAGCACTGTTAGGATGCCTCGATCTATGCCGATGGTGCACCCTGCTTCTTCCAGCTGCCCAAGACTGACTATATTACATTTCAGGGACGAGATATAGTATACCTCGGTGAGAACCCGGTGGTCGTTGTTCTTTCCGGCGATCATCACTGCACCGATCCCATGGATTTCCACCGTGGAACCATCGCCAAAACGCACTGCTCCTCGCACTGACTCATCAAGACTTGTCAGTGCCTCCTGACACCTGGTCATATGATTTGTTGCACCAGTGTCCAGCACCCACGCCCCTGAACTGTATTCCGCCGGGAACACACGTTCCTGATTCAGGAACACATGTTGCGCGCCCGACGTGCTCGTCCGCACAACATTGCAGACTTGTGCCACCAAGAGCGCTCCTGTCTACACATCACCATTGACATGATGAGCAGCCTCTTGTCTTTCCTCCTTCGGCTTCGTCTTGCACTCTTTTGCAAAGTGCACATAGATGTTGCACTTGCGACATCTACCTTTCCGTCGTGGTGTTCCCATCGACGTGAGCCTCATGTCGGAGTCACGTGCTTCACCGCCGCCACGCGCCCCGTGCATCTCCTTCTTGACATAGCGGCCACCACCCTTGTTCCCTGACCCCTAAGGACGAGTCAGGCACGACGTGCTGCTTGTTCTTGGCCGCCCAATCCTCCTCCGTTAGCAGCAACCGACCAGCTTTGTCTGTGACCTATTCCACCGAGGGCTCAAAACGATCTTCTGCCGCCTGTAGGCGACCCATAAGCTCCTCAATTGTCAACTCCTTTATGTCACAAAACATTTCAATCGCGACTGCTACTTGATTGGTACCGAGGTGGTACAACCCGAAGAAACTTCCTCACCACTCGAGCATCATCCACGCTCTTCTCTCCGAGCTCTTTCAGATATGTGGCGAGTTTGGTAATTCTGATGGTGAAATCATCGATGCTCTCTCCTGACTTGAACGTGATAGCCTCAAATTCAGCCAAGAGCTTCTAGGTGTTTACCTCCTTGACGCGATCTGCACCAAGACGCATCGTCTTGATCGCTTCCCAAGCCTCCTTCACCATCTTCTTGTTGAGGAGCATTGAATGCATCTCCTGTGGAACGTCGTGCAACATGGCCCCTAAATCCAGCCGAACACGACGCCTTTCCACCTTGTCAGATTCCAACTGCGTCCCAGAGAAACATACCCTCGAGATTGCACTGGATGTGCGACGACCATTCTTGGTTGTTTGTGCGAGTCAACATCGGCCACACCAGATTCCTGGTGGCCTGATTGAATGCCTGCTCCCTTGCATCCTTGTTAGCATCACACATCTCGACGACACCGTTCACGCCTCCTCTTTCTCTCTGATCCAATGGATTGCACCACTGAACTTCCTCTACACCTTCTCCCCGCTACCAACGCCTCCTACTCCGGTGACACCATGCTTTGATACCACTTGTTGGAACCCAATCGCTACGACGACGGATGGAGCGTGGACGCCGGCCACCGGTGTGGTGACCGCGGTGAGAGCTGCGAGTAGATGGAACAAACACGCGAGAAACAAGAGATATGCGCCACCAACAGATGCAGCTTTTTGGTCCTTTATTCAAGCCTTTTATACACAATGCACACCTAAGATCTCGGGCCTAACAACCGAGAGATCCCCACGCTGTGCCGCACATTGTGCGTGGCGTCGTTGCTCAGCGACGCCCGCGCTGCGTGCGCAATGTCCAACATGGCGCAGACCGACCGAATGAACCCGGGCTATGTCGCGGTCTGGCACGCCTCCAACCATACACATTCCCTAGCCTATATGATGCCTGACTCTATGCTAATGAAGATTACATTATGCATATGCAACAATTTAGCTAACAACAGCTTCGTCGTCGCCGACCCCTTCGTCTTCTCGCAGACTCTGCTCCCCGCGCACTTCAAGCACAACAACTTCTCCAGCTTCGTCCGACAGCTCGACACCTACGTCAGTTAAATCACTCCAGCTAGCTGCTAAATTGATTACCATCTCTGTTCCTCCGAGTTCAACGATCCTCCACGGGAAGAGTGCTGGATCTGTACTCTTTTGGTTTATGTGAGATTTTTATTTGGGAGGGAAATGGAGATTGTTGCGGTGAGTGTTTTTTTTACAACAAACAATTTTATTATCAACAACAATATGTAAGTATGGTTACATTGTTCAAGGCTACAGATTGTAGAGCTTGTAATAGAGTGCACTGGTGTACATGATGCTCATAGAAGCAAGAAGACTCAACATTTGTATTCTGGGATGCTGAGTCTATGAGAGCTTGTCGAGCCAGTGCATCCGCTGTGGTGTTTAGTCGCCTATTGATCTTGAAGGTCTTGGATTCCCTGCATCTTGTGTGGTTGGAGAACATTTGTGTAAAATGTTTGATTCTCCCGTCGGGAGGATTGGATTGGTCAGCTGAGGAAATGAACCAACTGTTCAAAGTCTGATAAGAAGTTTATGTTACTGAGATTCATGCACTCAGTGACAGTAGGAGCAAAGGCAAGGCTGCAGCTTCTGCCATGAGCACAGAAGTACATCCAGCGAGCTTTGCGTTGATGTAGATCGTCTGCGTTGGTTGAACCTGCGTGTTAACAATGAGAACTCCAAGTCTGGCCTATCTCGGCAGCATTGATGGTTGATCTGGGAGCGTGGATGCATCAACATAGCACCTGATGCCTTAGAGCAGAGCTGATGTGCTGATTGTATACCTGTTCGTCATTTGCGCCTGTAGCAGTGAGGTGTTTGTACCTGATGGTCCAGTTGGCAGTCCTGGTGGTCGTCTTCGTTGATTCAACAGGGGCACCATGGTGTTGGGCGGTGTGTCGTAGTCTGTGGCCGTTCCTGCAATGGTAGAGGGCGTACCTTGCTGAGAATGGTCAGTATAGCCTGGTTGATGATTCAGATTAGTCCTTGTTGTTGTTCCAGCTGCAGGTAAATTGCGTTGTGGTTGTATCGTCTCAGTGGCTTGGGCGCCTGCAGTATTGGTTCCTGCCGCCTATGCTTGCAGATGAGTGTTGATGTGTGCAGCTACAGCGATATGTACCTGCATAGGAGTCCATGTCTTTCTTTGGAAGCGAGTATCATTTCTTGCCTTCCAAATATACCACATTGTGATTAGTATCTTTTGGAACAAGGAGTCAGATGTTGAGTTGGAAATAAAACTTTGAAGAATTAATTGGACTCCATCACTTTCTTGGGGAAGGTTGTCAGTTCTCATAGAGGGGTTGGATGAAAACCAGACAGTCTGGGGGAGGTTACAGTGGAAGAAGAGATGAGCGTCATCTTCCACTGCACCATAGGAGCAGTGTTTATCTATGTGAGTGGAATACCTAGCTGCCCGATCTGCAGTGGCGAGTGCTCTTCTTTATAAGTCTCCATGTGAAAGCCTTGATGAGAGGGGGTAGATCCTTCCTTTTCCACGCTCGCTACAGAATTTGATTTACTTGGGGAAGAATGCTTCTAGAACCTTGGTGAGGAAGTTGGACCAAGTGGTGGGATGACAGGTGCATGTAAATGTTTTTAGTAGTACATAGACCATTTTTGGAAGGCATCCATGACAGGTTGTACAGTGGTGATGGCTTGGACAGCCTGGGTATCAAAAGTGTTAGACAAAAGTTGCATATTCCAGGATTGAGTGTTAGAGATCCAGAGGTCAATGGCGCTGCGGTGACAGGAAATAGGAGATGATCGTGGATGGAATTCCATATTGGACACCAAGGAGCTGACCAGATTGAAGTGTTACCTAAATGAACCTGGTAGAAAACATTGTTGCAGAGATCTTTTTTAACCTGCAAAATGGAAGACCAAAAAATGGACGTAGGTCCACTGGTATTAGTAATCGAGAAAGAACTATTGTGGTAGTATTTGGCCTTGAGGACAGCTGTGAGAAAAGGATTTTGGTTATTAGCGATATCATAGACAGCATGGGTGAGGAGACTTTTATTACAGTATAGAGATCCTGATGCCAAGCCCCCATTTTTTTTGGGCTGGCAAATATCCTCCTAAGATCTAAAAGCACTAGGAGAGGTAAGGTTGTCCTCCTGTACACCAGCCCACCAAAACCTTCTTATGATTGTGTTGATTTTTTTTCCACAAAAGTCTTGGAGAAGAGAACAGTTGATATATAGTAGACCGGGATGGAAGTAAGAATAGATTTAATATAGGTAAGTCTACTAGCGTGATTGAGCTTGTTAGCTTTGACAGTAGTCAACGTAGCTCTAAATTTGTTAATGATGAACTCGTAAGCTTTGTTTCTGTCATTGTGGTTGAAAATAATAGGATGACCAAGGTGCAAGGCATTAGGGAGGAGATCAGGGACAGGGAAGATGTCTCTGATCTGAGCTTTGGTTTGGCTATCAACACTCTTACTGAAGAGGATCGAAGACTTCTGGAGGTTGGTAGTCTGACCAAACAAGTTACAGAAGTCTTGCAGAATGCGGCGAATGTTAGAAGCTTCGTGCACCGAAGCAGCACCACATAGGATAAGGTCGTCAGCAAAGAGGAGGGAGTGGATGGGGGGGGGCAGTCAGGCCCAAGGGTGAAATACTAGAGAGATTGGAGTTGTGGAGCTCATTCTGCAGGCGAACGGAGAGCTCATTAATGGTCACAACAAAAAGATACGGCGAAAGGGGGCAGCCTTGATGAATTCCCCGATAGAAGGAGAAAGAAGCGGTAGGCTCACCATTGACAAAGATGGAGAAGGTAGGGGTGGAAATGCAGGCATTAATAAGGAAGTTGGTAGAAAAGCTCATTCTGCTGAGGGCAGCTGCAATGAAGTCCCAATTAAGGCGGTCGAAGGCTTTAGCAAGATCAAGCTTAAGACGAAAAGCCTTGTGCGTCTAACTCTTCAGATGGAAGGAGTAGATAATTTCTTGAGTGATGACAATATTGGAAGAAATATGCCTGTTCTTAATCAAAACAGCTTGGGAGTGGTCGATGTAGTTGGGAAAATAGGGTTTAAGTCTATCTGCTAGAGATTTAGTGATGACTTTATAAATAACATTACACAGACTAATCGCCCTAAAATCTTGAAGAATAGGCTGCATTCGCTTAGGGATAAGAGTTATGTAAGTATGGTTAAGATCACTACGAAGAAAAGCTGAAGTGTAAAAGTCACGTACCAGTCTGTAGATATCATTTGTTATCCATGTCCATGCTGATTTATAAAACGCCGCATTGGGTCCGTCCGGTCCAGAGGAGATATTACTGCACATGTTCTTGATGGTGGTGTGGAGTTCCTGCTTATCCGGGATGGAATTGACGTGCTGATCATGCTGGGGACCCATTGCCTGTTGTCCTGCATCAGGTTGGTTAGTAGTATAGGAAGAAGCAATACATATACTCCCTCTGTACCGAAAAGAAAGTCATTTTAGCTTTCAAAAATTGTCCCTTAAAGAGTGTCGTTTGATGCTGTCTCGTAGGTCGTACACCTACCCTTGCCATGGTTCAGCTACTTGTCTCACCACTCATCTGTGGAGGCACTACCTGAGCGAGAGAGCTTGAACGACGTGAAGGTAGAGCAATCATGGTAAAAGTAGGGTTATGCAGGTCATTGTTGCTCTTCCTTGGTACTCCCCCAAGATCCCAGAATGACCCTCTTTTAGGGACGGAGGGAGTAGGTGATTGGAGAGGATGGACCAGAGGAGTTTGGGCACTAAAAATGTTCTGGAATAGGCTATGAGAGTATTGGCTAGCTGTTCAGGGTGATAGAATGGGAACCATCTGTAAGTAGGAGATTCTATTCTTCCTAGTTCTTTTGGTGATGGATTGGTGGAAGAATGAGATGTTGCGGTCCCCATGGATGGCTCAGTTTTTCTTGGCACGCTGGAGGTGGAATTCTTCGTTTTTGGCAAGGAGCATGTGGTGCTGCTGAGTGAGATGGTGCTGGAGGTCGTGGTCCTACTGATGCGGAGGCTTGGATTGCTGTTGGAGGAGCTGGTCCTCAACCGTGTCCAATGCTAGCTCTTGCCGTACTGTACCAACGCAAATCTGTAAATGCTTTTTGTTGGACAAAAAAAAGGAATTTTGTAAGCTTGCTAGCTGCAGCAATGAAATTCTCAAAACATTTTTTTTGGAGATTGATGATTGAAATTCGTAAACAAAAAACGTGGGAGAGATGGACCATGGCCACACAGTTCGATTGGGCCGTGAATATGCACGGAGACATTTGTTTTTGCCCTTTTTCGTATGGATTTCTTCAATAACCGAAACCGCAAGAACCAAGAACCGTACTAGTAGTGTAGTTCGCTGCCCTGATTGTGCTATTTTGGCTCCACACTCAGGGTTCCGCAAGGTTGATCCGGACCGGTGAGAGTTCGCGCCAAGGTTTTAAATCTCCGGCTATAGCTGCAACTATAGCCGGAGATAGCTGCTAGGGATGGGAGCAGCTAAGAGATTCGATTTTTTGCGCTAAGAAAGCTGAGGCGCTAATAGCGCCATTTAGCCGGTGATAGCCGCTAAATCAGCCTTCAGTTAGCGCAGCTAAAGCGCAGAGCCCGGCCCAATAAGTAAGCCAGCCCAACTGGCCCAACACCAGTACGTAACCCTACCTCAGCAGTCACTGTTCTCCCGTATCCAGCGTTCGCTCTCCAGCTCTACACAAAAAGATGTGGCGGCGGCGGCGGCTGTGCCCTTCGGCTGTGGCGTTGCAGAGGTGACCAGCGGCCGGCGGCCATGCCCTTCGGCTGCGGCGTTGCAGAGGTGACCAGCGGGCGGCAGCCATGCCCTTCGGCTGTGGTGTCGCGGAGGCGACCGGCGGCAGCGGCTTCGAGCGGTGCGACCAGCGGCGGCGGCGGTGTGGGGGCGACTGGCGGCGACCGCTGCTTCGAGTGGAGCGACCGACCGGCGGCGGCGGCGGATTCGGACGGAGTCAGCTGAGCATGCTACGGTGCGGAGGTAGCTGAGCGTTGAAGCACTGAAGCAGCAGCACCAAAGGCGACGCCATAGCACAACGATCTGCCAAGCTTCTTCTCTGGTCAGCGCTCACCATTCTCCTCTCTGTTTTTTGCTTGTATGTTGTAGATCTTACTATATGTAAACAAGATGTCAATATTTGTTACCTGGGATCTCTCCTATGAACTGGTTATGAATCAATTAGTGATGGTTATCAAGTTATGCCAATGTCTTTTGTGTTTTTTTTCTTATTTTTTGCAAAAACAGCTAAATGGCTTAGCTGCAGCTATCTCCGGCTATAGCTACGTTTAGCTGCTGAGGAGGTCAGCAGCTAAGAGGCTTAGCCAGATTTTTAAAACCTTGGTTCGCGCACGCGTCGTTCCTGCGCGGGCAGACCCACCTCCTGCGCAACATCGTCCGCCGCGGCAGCAGCGGCGGCGGCGCCGGTGCCGGAGGTGGCGACGGCGGCAAGAGGAAGGACGCAGCAGCGTCCGGCAGCCCCGCCGAGGCCTCCGCCTCCGGGGACGACATGGCCATGGTGGCCACGGAGGTGGTGCGCCTCAAGCAGGAGCAGCGCGCCATCGACGAGCATGCGCGGAGGGCGGTGAGAAGCGGGCCAGGCTGCTGCTGGACGGTGACAGCATGGTGGCGCTCGGCCCCGAGGCCGTCGACTTCACCGGGTTCTACAGCGGCGAGTTCGGCGACGTTGCCGTGGATGCTGCCGCGGGATCCGGCGGTGTCGGCGGGTGCTCGTTTGCGTTCGGCGGCGGGTACTGATCGACGAGCATGCGCCGCCGCCCAGTGTCAGCAGCTTGGCCCGCTTTTGTTGCTGGCCTGCTGTTCCTGCCGACTTCTTGCCAATGCCATTGCAGCCGGCGTACCCGCCGCTTGGAACGCCCAAGAGCGGCGCGCGGCGGCAGCCGTCATATGGAAGCATGGCAGGAGCCTGTAGTCAGCCGATGATGGATGATAGTGATGTTATGTTCTGTCCAGGCTCCATGGAAATCTATTTGATGCTTGGAACTCGGGATCATCCAAGCTAAGGAACTACTGTCCGTGATGGAGTGTGACCTTGGAACTTCCCGGAATTAGTAGGTTGTTTGGTTGATATTGTACATGCATGGTTATTGTGGTGGCCAAGTCCATCGAGTGCAGCAGCACTGGATATTTCAATCTCCTGCAGATATGCAACTGGAAAATTGAGAGCACTATTAAGTTACTATCGTGCAACAATTGTCTTTGTATAAAGCGTTTCAAATCAATGAGCAAAGTCGCAGACAAGATGAACATAGAAAAAGGATCTGTATCTAAGTCCAGAATGAAATTTGTATGTACCAAAAAAAAATCAAATAACTTTGGGACAACCAAAACAGAGGATGCATAAACCTACATTCCCTTCTATTTTTTGCCCCCTCTGCTTGGATCCCCCCTTCTCTCCTCTAAACAGACATGGTTGACTAATGAGCAATTTGCACAAACCACAAATACACGAAATCTGCTTCGTTTTCAAATTTTTATTGGCGTTAGTTCAAGTCAATCGACATGGCAATGCGTGCTACTACCACTACCTTGATTGATCAAGATAGCATGGCGCACGTGAAAAATCGTATCCGTTTAAATGTTTTTGGCATGGACTCTGTTGCCCAATTGCATACTCAGCCAACAAACGGATACTCAGAGCCAATACTGAAGTTTTTTTTTTTGAGAAAACAGGAGGGGTTAGGCACCCCTACTGAAATTGAATTAATGCAAAAGCAAGCAAACAGTACAGGTACAAGAGCAGGAACAGGGAACAGGGGGTGACAAAACAACTAGGGAACTAGAAAGGGAAGGAAGAAAAGAAAGACCGAGTAAACTAGAGCTATCTTTGTTAATCTAGGCGATTGATCCATTCCTGAATTGCGGGGAAATACTTCTTTGCTCTGCACAGCATGAGCTCAGATTCAGATTTGAAGATATCTTTGCAGCCTTGGATAGAGGGGGGGGGGGGGGGGGTCGAATTGAAGATGAGGTTATTTCTGCACATACAGATGGCCCAGCACAAGAGGATGATAGTTTCCATAAAGAACTTTGAATTGATCTGAACTTTCAGGGTCTCCAGGTTTTGCAGTGGTGTGATGCTGCTATTGACTGTCAGTCCAATAAGATTCTAGCATTGAGAGGCAAATGGACAGTCAATGAAGAGATGTTCTATGCTTTCCTAAGTCTGATTACTGCATAAACCATACTGAAGTTTGGCCGCACATCAGAAACAATGCGATGCCGCGGCTGCAATCAAACCATACCAATCGGCGGGTCTGGTCCAGAATAGAAACAATCGTCACTCATCCTATCAAACCATTACAGTTCGCTCATCCTATCAAACCATTACAGTTCGATTATCAGTTAAAAGACACAAAACCATCGGTAGTCCCAGAATACGAACAATCGTCACTCATCCTATCAAACAATCACTTCGGATGGAGGAACTGGGGCTGCCGCCGCTGCTTGCTCATGATGGTGTACCGCATGATCAGCACAATGCGCCGAGGCGAAGGCCGTCCCGCAAATGACGCAGAACTTGTCTCGGACTGCAGCTTGGTCGAAGTCACACTGAAGCAACGCGTTGACAACGTCCGTGTTGTGTCCATTCGGCCTATGAATAGCCTGACTGTTGGGATAGGGATATCCCGACAGAGTTAGTGTGCAGAGGGGGGGGGGGCTCGCTGCTGCTCCGTCCACTCCCGGGTGGCGAAGGCCCCGCTTAAGGGCGGAGGCCTTCAACTGACGGTGGTACAGAAATCGAGGCGCGACTCATGTGTTTATCAAAGTGACGATTAGGGTTACAAGCCACTCAAAAATCCTCCTCCTCCTCCTCGGGGATGGGCTCTCCTTTTATAGAGTACGGTTACAATTTTTTGGTGGTACAAAAATGCCCCTGCGACAGCTACGGCATATGCCGGAATATTCTACTCTCTTATACATCCTCTTGAGGGCACCTAAGTCTTTTACCCCTGTATCCCCGTCTTTTTTGTTTTTTGGCCCTTTTTTTGAAAGATTCTCTCAAATAGGCCCCTGACGGAAAGATTTCAAAAAATGGACCCTCAGCTTGGCGCCATGGACCATGGCGCCAAGCTACAACGTCATGGCGCCATGTATCCTGGCGCCAAGAGGCATCCGACGTGGCTACACGGGGATCTACGTGGCGCGTAGGCTTGGCGCCAAGATCCGTAATATCCTGGCGCCAAGCCTTGGCGCCACGGATCTTGGCGCCAAGCCCCTTAATAACTGTCGGCCCTTCCTTTTCTTCTTCCTTCTCTTTCCTTTCTTCCTCATTTCTTCTTCCTCTTCCTCGCGCCCGACCCCGCCGCCACTCGCCGTCGCCGCCGCCGGTCGTCGCTCCGCCCGCCGCCGCCCGTACCACGCCGGCCGCCGCGCCCTCTGCCGGCTCCCGCCGCCGCCGGAGCCGCCCGTGCCGCGCGCGGCCACCGCCGCCCCCGCCGGCCGTAGCGCCCGCGCCGCCGCCGGCCGGCGCCGCCACCGCCGGCCGCCGCCACTAGGCCCGGCGCGGCCCCCGCCGGCCGCCGCCGCCCCCCTCCGCCGGCGCCGCATCACCCGCCGCCGGGCACCGGCGGCGGCCGCCGCCGGCCACAAGTAAGTTTTTTTTTTTTAAATTAAGTTAGGATTATTGAAATTTAATATATTTTTGAAGTTATTATTTATTATTTAATTTAGTATGAAATTTAGTTAGGATTAGTGAAATTTAGTTTAAATATATATGTTAATATTGTTTAGATTGATTATATAATTTAGTTAGTTATTTAGTTAGCTAAGTAGTTAGATAATTATTTAGTTAGCTAATTATATATTCATTAGTTAGTTATTTAGTTAGCTAATTATTTTTTTAGTGTTAGTTAGTTTTTTTTTAGTAATTATTTTATTTCGATTTAGTTATTTAGTAAGTAAGTAGTAGTATACTAAATTCGTCATTTTTAGTTATAGTATGTAATTTTTAGTAGTTAGTAGTAGTTAATATCTTTTTTTAGTTAATTAATTAGTTAGTTAGTAGTGAATAATTAGTAGTTAGTAGTTAATTCATATTTATTAGAGACCTATTACTTATTATGTTTTAAATATACTGGAGTAAAATAATTATACTTAGTACGCTTAGTTATGTTTTCGAACTAGATGGACAACCTAGTGAGCATTTATTATGGAGGAACTGTAGAACGAGATCGCTATGGATATGTTGAGCTTGTGGACATGCAAAGTGTGCCTGTGCTATTCAATGAGAGGCCATCATTCAGTGAGTTGACTGCAAGAGCTCGTGAGGAGGTACATAGCCGGACGGATGATGGCATCATAGTTGATGGTGTACTTCACTTTGGTTACCCTCCCAACATGCTAAGGAAGATGATCCCAATAGGTTGTGCAGATCAGTGGGACAACTATGTGAGATCGGCTATGAAAAGCCAGTTCCAAAGTTTGGATGTGGTTGTGCAGCGGGTGCTCGTTGATCCAATCCCTCTTGGGTTGTCCCCGCCAATGGGTGAGCACGCATGTTTTGAACCTCCCGTCTTGGAACGTGATGTGGATGCGGAGGTCCCGCCTATGGTTCCCGATGCACAATCTGCCCCTAACGATAGAGGGGTACGCGCCTTTGCACCATCGTTGGTGTACTCGGCACCTTGCTGAGAATCTACTCCGAAAGGATGGTGTCAAGGATAATTTTGATCTTTTCCAGGAGGCTGCTAGACAGCTTGAGGATAAGTATTTTCGGAGGAAGTTAGAGGAAGTTAGAACCGCATCTAATGCAGAAGGTAGACAGTGGCTGACAGGTTTGATGAGAGATGTGGAGAAATGGACAAGAGCTCATGACGCAGGTGGTTGGAGGTACGAGTTTCAGTGCAGCAACATGGCAGAGTCATTTAACAAGCTGTTGCTGGGGATTCGTGGTATGCCCGTGAACGCTATCGTTCAATTCACATTCTATAAGCTTGTTGCATGGTTCAACGATCGGCACGCCCATGCATTGCAGTTGCAGAGTGAAGGTAAGATTTGGGCTCCAACACCTCAGGCACATTTAGAGAAGGCGAAGGAAAGGGCTGGGACACATGAGGTCACATGTTTTGACCATGCGACTGGAAGGTATGAGGTGAAGCATATCGGTGGTACTACATCTGATGGCGAGGTCCGAGATGCGAGGATTCATGTTGTAGTCCTCCAAGATTTCTCATGCACTTGTGGGAAACCAAGGCAGTATCACTTTGTATGCTCTCACCTTATAGCAGCTGCTAGGCATCGCAACTATGATATTGAGGCTAGGATACCTCATCAGTTCAGTGTCCACACGCTGGTCGAGACATGGAGGCCCCGCTTTGTGCCTTTCCGAGACCCTGGAGAGTGGCCTCCATACGACGGTCCAAGGTACGTCGCAGATCCAGCCTACCGTTGGGACAAGAGGGGCTCTAGAAAGAGGACGAGGCACAGGATGGTTATGGATCAGATACCTGGTAGAACGCGACGTGGTAGAGTGACGCCATTTCTTAATGACCCAGAGCAGTACGAGTGTGGCAAGTGCGGTAGACTTGGGCACAACTCCCGCACCTGCCATTGGCAAATTAGTGAGGTGCGACTTGTAGGTGTTTTTATTATTTAATACTTATCATATTGATTATTCGATTCTTACTTTACGTTTAATTGCTATTTATTTAATAAGTTACTGACACTAATTTCTTTAGGATGGCGCAATTCCACCTTCTGGATCCGGTGTACGACGAGACCCACCGAGGACGTCTCGTAGCGTAGGCTCGTCTAGCCACCCACCTACAGGGTCGCGAAACCACGGCACCGAGGAGGACGACGACGAGGACGACGATGACGACGACGAGGACGAGGACGAGGACCAGGGCCACGAGGAGATTGGACCGTCTCAGCTAGACGATGCTCCCTGGACTCAGCCTACGCAGCCGGTCGGTACCAGGCGACGTCGACCACCTGACCCTTATACTCCAGGCACCCACGCTCTTGGACACAAGGGCAAGGGTAAGTCTAGGAGACAGTGAGGGACTGTAGGCTAATTTGGGACTGTATGGACTATTATTATGGACTTTTATATCCTATTCTTATGTACTGAATGAGCTTCAGATGGAGTTTATGACATATGCACTTTAAACGTGGGTGCTGATGATGATCATATATTTGTTTAAGGTGAATGTCATAAATAATGGTTGATGACATGTTTATGTGATATCTGTGTTTGGATTGAATCAAAAACAGGGAAAACTCTGCCAAAATTTTATGAAACATATCAAGTCGTGCGGTACACCGATAGCATATAGCCTTTTCAGTGATTTATCATGTCACTATCGTATGGTACATCCTCTTTTACAGATGAATTGATTGATCAAGGAATCTAGCCTTTACAGATGAGTTTTCAAATAGGCTTTTCAGTAATTCAAATAGGCTTTTCAGGGATAGCGTGTAGGCTTTTCAGGAGCGTTAAAGTCACAATACAGCGGCTCTCCACTACACTTCTGGCTATATATACACCTTCCTCCATACAATGCTAGTCACTTGAAACGAGAAGTTTGTTATCTACGAGTAGCAATGTCTGGAGGGTCATCTAGAGGGAAGGGAGCGGGGGGGAGTAAGGGTACTCCCATTGTGTGGGAGGGGTCTCTGGGTCCGGAAGACTTTGATGAGCCAGTGTATCATTTTCCTGTCGAGACCAAGAGAGATTTCACCAAAGAGTGTCCACTCCGAGGATATGATAACCGGAAAGAAGAATGGCCAAAATGTAGGCATGGTGAGGACTGCTTAGTGCAAATGTTCGTGGAGGGTTTGGATGGAGGTCGCCGATTCTTCAAATGTCCACGAGCAGAGGTAACTGGTTTTAATATTTGTTACTCAATTTTTTTCTCCATTATTTTGCATCTCATAGGCGTTACCAACTGCATGTTCAATGAAATCTTTGAAATGCAGTGTTCAGAGTCCAAAGAAAACTGTGGTTTCACTAGATGGGTCGATCCTAGACCAATCTATCCCCACGCACAGTACATCTACTACTTGCAAGACCGTATCTTCGAACTAGAAAGGGAAGTTAGCAACGGTTACAAGGACGAGGAACCAGACGATGCCAGTAGTGGTGCTGTTTCACAGGACGGACCATGCCATGATCCATATTGCAGCTGCCCTAACCACAAGAACAACGGGCCTCCACCACCACCCCCGCCACCTCCACCATCGAACATGGGAGGGTACTATGGAGAAGGGGCTACACAGTTCGCTATGTGGCCGCACTACTAGATAGAACGAAACTAGCATATGCATATGCCATGTAATGTACTTGTTGTTCGCTATAATTACCTAAGGCATGTTAGGTTTAGTCCAGGACATATGTGCCCTTGTTTGGTACAAGTTCTGACATGCCATGTCCTATGTTATGCGTGGTGAATTATGAAATCCAGTACTTCCTTATGTTATATGTGCAACTCCATAACTAGTTTCAGTAACTCAGGAACATTAAACATTACATATCACAACACCAAGCACGGTCCAAAAACTTAAAGTGCACATGACGTACATGACGACGAATTAAATAACAAAGAACATGTCCTAGGCACATGATTTACCTAAAGTACATCGACCATGTTCTGGGCATACAAGTAGCATACTACTGAGTACAACGAGGCCACTTTCCCTTGTTCTGAGCATCGGGATTCTCCTCCATCGCTGCCTTCGCTCGGCGCACGCGCTCAAGCTTCCTCTCCCTCTCCTCCCTACAAGCAGCAACACGCCTCATTTCCTCCTCTTCCTTGTGCTCCTTCGCTGCTGCCTCCTCTCTACGTCTCTTCTCTAAGATCTCCAGGCGCTCCGCATCCCACTCCTTCAAGCCTTGTAGAAGCCGCATGTCAGCCTCCTTGATCTCAGTGTCAATCCACTGTTCAAAATCACATAGCGGTGGAGGGGTCTGCAGCAAATTCAATTGTTTGAAATCCAATTATTAAGCAGAACTTCATATGACACAAATTAATTAATAAACAAAAGCAGTTTCTCACAATAAATGTACTGCGGCGCTGACGCTCTGTTGGTTCCCATGCAAAATTAGAACACATCCAATATCTCTGCTTATATGTTGCCTCATCTTCGGAAATTTCAACCTTGCAAGGATCACCACAAAAACACATTGGTATTGGGACACCGCTAGGGAGCGGCTTTAGGACGTATGGACTTTCGGTCATCCGTCCATAGCTATAATTCAATAAATACGGTCAATATAACAAAACAATTAACAATAAATCTTAAAAATAAAGGTTTATTATACGATGAAACGAATGTACACATACCTTTGTTTTCTAGCTTTCCCACGCCTAGGCATCCTACGGTTCAACAATACATATGTATTTCAAAATTTTGAAGTTCATAGGTAAAAAATATGCCTTCATTTTACCAAATCGATTCGAATAAATTAAGGAAGGGTGACAGGATACCTACCTCTCGAAGATCCACGGATAAAATCCAACTTCTCACGGTCCAATTGCTCGATTATAGAGCAACGGAAAAGTGTCTAAATGAAAAACCCGAAGAGAATGAGTAAGAAAACGGGAATGACCGGGGATAGGAAGGGGGCAGGCTATATTATGGGTGCTTGGCGCCATGCAGCATGGCTCCAAAGCTTGGCGCCATGGATCTTGGCGCCAAGGCTTGGCGCCATGCTCCATGGCACCAAGCTACGCCACGTAGATTCCCGTGGAGCCACGTCGGATGCCTCTTGGCGCCAGGATACATGGCGCCATGACGTTGTAGCTTGGCGCCATGGACCATGGCGCCAAGCTGAGGGTCCATTTTTTGAAATCTTTCCGTCAGGGGCCTATTTGAGAGAATCTTTCAAAAAAAGGGCCAAAAAACAAAAAAGACGGCCTGTATCCCCTCTTGCTAATGGGCCCTTGCTGATACTGATGTTTCGGCCCATGGAGAAGCCCAGCCAATAGTCTTCGCACGGTCTTCATTGAGCGTCACCCTTCGCACGGTCTTTAATGTCTTGGTGCGAAGACTTCTGTCGGCTGTTTCGCGAACCTAGGCGCCACTCGCGGTGCAAAGGCCTCTTTGTTGCCATTGGTGCAGAGGCTCCTGTCGGCCGTTTCGTCGATGCTGGCGCCATTCGCGGTGCGAAGGCCGCTTGGCCGCCGTTCTTGGTGCGAAGACTCCTGTCGGCTGTTTCGCGGACCTTGGCGCCACTCGCGGTGCGAAGACCTCTTTACCGCCGTTCTTGGTGCGAAGACTCCTGTCGGCTGTTTCGCGGACCTTGGCGCCACTCGCGGTGCGAAGACCTCTTTACCGCCGTTCTTGGTGCGAAGACTCCTGTCGGCTATTTCGCCGAGTGAATGGATCATCTGCATTCACCACAAGAGAGGTCTTCTTTTGCGGGTTAATTTTGTCAGTAAGCCCTTCGATCGCAAGGTATTTCCCCCAACACTGACAGCACAAGAACACAAATCGGAACCCAAATTCATAACGATTCAGATCCCAATTCTTTATGCGAACCAACTTACCTTGCATTTGGCACAGCAGTAACGGCTTTTTGCTTTCACTCGCCCATGGCACCGAAGGCAGTTGCCCTTATTCCTCTGATCTTGTGGTGGCTCATGCAGCACAATATATTTCTGGCCAGCGTGCATTTTTCTTTGAATAAACTGCCAATTATACCCCATGCTGTCCACTTTGACATCTCGAGCCTCTAGTGCTGCTCCGTCCTTCGTCATACATATCTGCAAAGGAAGGATTACTCCGTATTTGCTTTCACACATACACCGTGCTGCCGTGAAAATGGTGGAAGGGTATTCAACTTACTTTCACTATGGCGCCTGGCCCGACACCGTGATGTCGGGTCTTGTGATCAGGACAGCATGAAAGACATACCCCTAAGCGACAAATGCTACAAAAGGCCTCCCGCCCACACAGCAAGCCCAGGCCACTCTGTGCTAATGCTACATTATCTGCATGCATGCAAAAGAGCAGCAATACTCAAGGGTCAGAAAGCAATAATCATCATTCCAAATGCAAATGCTAGTGGTAGTCATAGTCATGATTCATGAATCAAATCTGAGGAAGAGGAATATATAATGACTGATGCCAAACAGAAGCAGTGTTCTGTTCATGCCAAGATTCAGACTAATTCAGTGATTCTATTCTAAATGGGCATTCCAAATCCAAATGCCAAAAGAGCATGCAAAAGAGCAGCAATTAAGGGTCAAGCAAGCAATCAGAAATCTGCATTCCAAATCCATATGCTAGCGGAAGTCATAGTAATGATTCAAGAATCAAATGTTTTTCGCAAGAGGAATTTGTAAACAACCGATTCCAAACAGAAGCAGTGTTCTGTACATGCCAAATTCAGACTAATTCAGTGACTCTATTCTATCATCTATAGACATTGTGCAGTTGTAATCCAAGTGTACATAACAGAGCAGTACATATACAGAAATAATGAACATATTTGTCAATGGTAAGACAAAGGCAATGAATCAGAGAAGCGTGCACATGTCACAAGGATCCCTTGTAATCTGGTCAGACAGTAAGACAGTAAGCACGCCAACTGAAACTGGAAATGCGATCATATCCATCAATTCGGCATAAAGCAGTTCAAATATTACTACTGTTACTAGCATGCACATAGGCCGATATGAATGTTGGCAAGGTATGATCACGCACAATATACAATTGAGTGCCGAGCATGCAGACACACAGAGAGCATCATCTCGAGATGCATTCGATCGATTCAGTACTGAGCAACTAATGGGGATGTGCGTGCGCATACCATCTGGTGTAGAGTCGTTCTCGCCCGGAAGAGTGGGTGGCGGTGGGGGCAGTTCCCAGGCATCGAGCTTCGAGCCCAAAACATTATCTGCATGCATGCAAAAGAGCAGCAATACTTAAGGGTCAGCAAGCAATCATCATTCCAAATCCAAATGCTAGTCGAAGTCATAGTCATGATTCATGAATCAAATATGAGCAAGAGGAATACATAGTGACTAATGCCAAACAGAAGCAGTGTTCTGTTCATGCCAGATTCAGACTATTTCAGTGATTCTATTCTAAATGAGAATTCCAAACCCAAATGCTAAAAGAGCATGCAAAAGAGCAGCAATTAATGGTCAAGCAAGCAATCAACAATCAGCATTCCAAAACAAAATACTCTCGGAAGTTATAGTCATGATTCATGAATCAAATCTTTTTCGCAAGAGGAATATATAAAGAACCGATGCCAAACAGAAGCAGTGTTCTGTACATGCCAAATTCAGACTAATTCAGTGACTCTATTCTATCATCTATACACACATGCAGTTGTAATCCTTGCGTACATAATAAAGTAGTACATCTACGAAAGTTATGAACATATTTCTCAATGATAAGACAAAGGCATGAATCGGAGGAGCGCACACATGTCACGAGGATCCCTTGCAATCTAGACAAAGACAATAAACATGCCAACTAAAACTGGAAATCAACCAGTTCAGATACTACTGTAACTAGCATGCACATAGGCCAATATGAATGTTGGCAACGACCTAGCCAGCCTAGGTATGAGTATGATCACGCACAATTTACAGTTGAATGCCGAGCATGCAGACACGCAGTGAGCATCAAATCAAGATTTCCGGCAGCCATATGCATGCTGCATTCGATCGATTCAGTAACCGTAGGTAAGGCAAGTGGATGCCTCAGAACTGAGCAACTAGTGGGGATGTACGCGTGCATACCATCTGGTGAAGAGTCGTCGCCGCCTGGAAGCGTGGCTGGCGCATCGACAATGGGGCGGGAGGATGGGAACCTGAGTTGATCACGGTCTATCAGGCATTCCTCGCAGGCGACAACATTCTTCTCGCGCATGTCCAAGCCGAAGAGCTTCGAGCCCTGGAAGAAGTAGATGACGTAGTGGTCGTTTGGGTCAATGAGGGTGACGTGGGGCACCTCGTCCGGCAGCAGGCCCGCGTCGGTGTAAGATTTCGGCGAAGGCCACCTCGTACTCGAACGTCCATGCGTCGGGGCCCTCCGGGTCGTCGAGCGTCCACATCCGGACGGTGGGGTTAGCCGCGGGTACGTCGACGAGCTCGTCGTAGAAGAAGCCGCGGATCTCGACGAAGCGCAGCTTGCCCTCGCTGGGCCTGACGCAGCGGCGCTGGTCGATGAGGGTCCTGAACTCCTGATGCGGGGGTCCAAGCCGACGTCGCCCTCCATCTCGCAGTCGTCCGGGAGCGGGAGGAAGCGCAGCTGGGGGGACTCGAATTGGGGCGTGCAGGGGTCGCAGAAGAAGACGCCATAGGCGAGGGCGAGGCACCAGAGGCGCCCGTCGTGGGCGAGCACGCCGGTCTCGGAGAAGGGGTTGCGCATGCGGACCTGTTGCCGCGCCCGGCTGAGCTGCCTGGTGAACCACCGGCCTTCGGCGGTGGAGTAGCACACGAGACCAATCCGGATCCTGTTGGGGTGATCTTCGGAGGTGGTGGGGGTGGAGCTGGGCGACCACGTAGTGGCCGTGGTGGTGCGGGTCGGTGATGAGGCCAATGCTGATGTTGCGGCGGATGTTGAGTCCGGAGGACACCGGGGGGGAGGAAGGTGACGGTACGTCTGTGGGTGTCGCAGAGGAGGAAGTCCGGCCGGTTGCCTTTGACGACCTGGAGGAGGATGCAGGCGGAGCGGTCGGCTGCGAGGATGTAGGCGGACAGCGGCCCGTCGTTGCGCCTGGGGTCGGGGGCGACGCGGGGGTGCAGCACCCGCAGGAAGGAGGGCAGCGGCGGGTCGTTGAGGTCGAGCAGCACGTCGGTGCCGACGGCGATCTCCTTGGCCCGCTCGTCGTCGTTGCCGAGGAGGACGGCGACGGAGACGAGGGCCACCCACTTGCGCTGCGACTCCGACTCGGGCTCCTGCTCAGTTTCCTGGCCGGCACGCGACGACTCCGCCACATCTGGCGCCGACGACGCCATGGCTGGCGGCGAGGCGCTGCACTGGTTGGGGGCGCTTGGGGTGGGAGGGGGCGAGTCGGTTGTGTTGGTTTGATTTGAATTCGTGATCGGCGCGGCTACTGGCTGCGGGAGGAAGGGGATGAGCTAGGATTTTATAGACGGGGCGGGCGTGGTGCGCTGCGCTGCGCATCCACGGCAGCAGGCGACCGGACCCACGTCCACGGGGGCGTTCATTCCTCTGCAAAATATTTCCAAGGGCCGGTTTAGGTGCAAAATATTTTGCAAAATGACACTGTAGCAAATTTCGTTGTTATTTGATAATTAGTGTCCAATCATAGTCTAACTAGGCTTAAAAGATTCATCTCGTCCATTTCGTCTAAACTGTGTAATTAGTTTTATTTTTTATTTATATTTAATGCTTCATGCATGCGTTCAAAGATTCGATGTGACAGAAAATGTTGAAAAATTTTGCAAAATTTCTGGCAACTAAAAAGGCCCAAGTCCCAACCGCCGTTTGCATAGCACGGAACAGGGTGGGGTCCACGTGCGGCCACCTGAGGAAGGATCTGGATGCACGAGGCAGCGAGGGCGATCGCCGGTGATCATGGCCTCGTTCGGCTGGCTGGTGGCTGGTGGCTGAGGCTGATTTATTGTGAGAGAAAAATACTGCTGGCTGGCTGGTGGCTGGTGGCTGATGCTGAACTGGTGTGAGAGAAAAACACTACTGGCTGGCTGGCAACCAGCCAGCCGAACAAGGCCCATATCACGAGTGTATCTATCGGCGCTGCTGCTTGTATGCATCCCTCTGATATCACGAGTGTATCTATCGGCGCTGCTGCTTGTATGCATCCCTCTGATGGGCCGTGCTGTATACGAGTCCATGAGCATTAGTATTTTTTTTTGAAAATTTCCCACTTGGATTACGGGCATCTTGTTTTGCTCTCTACACCTAACTAGTGATGGAAAGATTTTGAAGATGAGAAAATGTGTTGGATACGTAATAATGTAGCTAGAAATATGTTGAAGATGTGCATATTACAAGCGTTGGTTTGTACATGGAAGACAATAGATATACGTAGGGTTCTGTAGTATGCTCTGATTGCGTTGGTACTTCGAGTGCTGGTATTGCTTCTGGAACTCCAATCGCAGTAATAATGTATAGAACCTCAGGTGCAGGAGGCACGGGTGCTGAAATCACACTATTGGCTTCATAGGGTGTGTTCACTTCGCGAAAAGTAGGTGAAAAGTTACTGTAGCATCTTTCGTTGTTATTTGGCAAAATTTATCCAATCATGGACTAACTAGGCTCAAAAGATTCGTCCCGACATTTACAGACAAACTATGCAATTAGTTATCTTTTTTACCTACATTTAATGCTCCATGCATGCGTCGAAAGATTTGATGTGATGGGTGGAAGAGAAAATATTTTAGGTTGGGATAGGAAGTGAACAAGGCCATAGTTGTCCTTGTCAGAATCGAGTCAGAAGAACTACTCGAGGAACCCTGTGGAGTATACGTATCATCGCTATCTGAGTTCTCAAACGTATAATTGTAATTGACAAATCTCCTTTTTCTCTTGCCATGGCCTAGATCCACCTTGGGAGTAGCTGGCTTCACAACTTTCAGGTTCTCGACTTCAGGGGAACCAGGTTCTTTGTCTTCCACGGCATGTGCACAGCTTACATTGCTCCTGTGGTTATCCTAGCGCCGGACGTCTGGCACGAACGTGCATTCGAACGCGCCTCGGGAGCGTTCGATTGTCGTAATGGGAACCATCCGATCCCGACCAAATCAGCGTAATGATTCAATTCAGAAACAATACGAGCGAACCAAAAATCCGGCAGCCCGTCCCACACCACTCGGGCGCGGCCTGTCCCCCCAACGCACCGCCATCCGTGCCACGGTCCCTGTTCCCCACCGCGCCCCGTTCCCCACCACGCCCGTTTCCCACTGTCCCCTGTCCCAATGAGCACAAAACACTTTCAAGTGCAGCATCGCAAATTATGTAAACTATGTAGTGCAACATCGGAATATAAATACTGCAACATCGCAAAACTACATACTGCAACATTGAAAATGTGTACTGCAACATCGAAAATTATGTACTGCAACAGTCGATTAATATGTACTGCGATATCTCAAACAGTAGTACTGCAACATCGCAAAATCAATTATGAAACATGGAAGTGGAAAACATCTCAAATCACCTTTTAATGTTACAACATTCTAAGAAAGGTAATTTTAACAATTAAATCATCTATCGTAACATTAGGGGAAAAAGTACAAATCCCAACATTAGAACTCTCTTTCTGCAACACATGAATCACTCTATTGCAACATTCGATAAACATCTGTTGCAACATCCCAAAAATCCCCTTGCAATACGGAGAAACAGCAAGAACGTACAAAATAGCAAGGGGACACTACTACAAAAAAAACCTTAACCGCGACCTTTCCAAAACCCTCTCGGAGGCGGGCATGAAAAATAACCACCTCGGTTAGGCGGGCACGTTATAAGGCCCGCCTCCGAAAATAGCGGCCCAGTAAGCAGCCCATCTCGGCCCAGTATCAGTCATCATATATAAATGGAGCTAGGGTTTCCTTCTCCTAGCCATCTCTCACTCACTCACTCCAGACCCTGACGACCCTCTGCATCGCCCCCTTCCCATCCTGTCGCCCGCTCCCGATACCCTCCCTCCCAATCCCGCCGCCCCTTCCCCTCCCCTCCTCCCACTGGTCCGGCGGCGCCCCTACCCTCCCCTCCAGGATGGGGCTCCTCCATGGAGGCGCGGCACGGGTGGGCTCCACCAGGACGAGGCTCGCGGATCTAGCCTTAGAGGTCGTGGATCTGGCCTTGGAGGTCGCGGATCCGGCGAGCTCGCTGCGGGCCGGCCTTCTCCATGCACGTGTGGTGGTGCGACACCGAGCGGTGGCGCCCTCCTCCCCTACGCCCTCCACCACCACCTCTTCCACAACAGTGCCCCTCCGGCCACGGGGCTCGCAGATCCAACCTTGGGGTCACGGATCTGGTGTAGTCACTGCGGGCCGGCCTTCTCCGCACGCATGTGGCGGTGCGACCCCGAGCGGTGGTGGCTTTGCGCGAATCCGGTGCGGGCGTGGCGTGGCTCCAGATCCAACGTTAGGGAGCGCGCAGGGGCGGCGACGCCGCGGTGGCTAGCGGTAGGGCTGGAAACGGGCTCACCGGTGGGCTCAGAAATGGGCTCACTAGTGGGCTCTGGTTTTTTAATTCATTAACCGAGGCGGGCAGGGCAACCGCCTCGGTTAAGGTCACGATTAACCATGACCTTTGATCCGAGGTGGTTGCAAAAACCACCTCGGTAAAGGCTTTTTTACCCGCCTCTTTAAAAAATTCTATAGTAGTGGGATGGGTTCGAGGTGCAGGCTGCTCCAGCCCATGGCCCATCACCTTTGAGCTCACCGGAGGGAATAGGACCCTAGAGTTCGTTGGAACCCTAACCACGTTGTGTCCCTCAGATCCAAAGGAGGAAGAGGAGGGGGAGGAGAGCTCAGATCCAGAGGAGAAGGAGGAGGAGGAGGAGGCTCAGATCTAGAGGAGGACCGACCTACCATGTCGGAGCCACCGTCGTCATCCTTGTCTTCGGTGGGGGGAAGCGGGAGCCAAGTCACTAGGGGCGCACGGTAGCAATGGAGGTCGCGGGAGGGGGGAGGGAGGGAGGGAGGAAGCGCCGGCGGGCGGGCAGGGTGGCAGTGAGTTGGCACGTGGCGCGTGGCATCCGTCCCACCGGGTGGGGCAGGGCGGCAGTAGAATGGGAGGGGCATGAGTGCTGCGGGAGTGAGCAGTCGAGGAAAGGATAAGGAGTGCAGGAGGCGGCGTGCAGCACGGGTGGGTCGGGTTCACCGCAGATCGGGTGCGTCCGTCCCTGTCCGGACGCTCGCTATATATCATTATCATTGCTCCCGAGATAGCCATTGTCTTATTTGGGGCACTTACCGTCAGGGCATCAACAGTCCTAGCTATTTACTAGCTAGGAGACGTCCACATCATGCACTAAAAAGCTAGCAGTCCAGAGAGATATCTATAATGCTAGCTATTTATATTTTAAATACTTCACCAAAAAATACTATGCATCATCTTTGTGGAGGCTTCATAACATATAGCACTAAACATCTCATCTGAAAAAACATGTCATCTAAATGCGCTCGAACTTTTTAGTGGCCTCTAGGTAACGACCATCTCTATGTACCATTATAAAAGATGGTACACATACCTGTGTACCATTATAAAAGATGGTCATTACCTAGGGGTCACTAAAAAGTTTGAGCGCATCTAGGTGCCATTGGCCGAAACTTTTTTATTGCACAAGCCATTTGCTCCATTTTTGCTGGTGACGGTGTCAAACAGGTAGATGAAATGACCATTTTGCCCCCCAATTCAGTTGGACTTCTAATTTTGTTCAGTTTCCTTCTGTGCCACTCACTCGTCCTTCGACGCTAGCCTCTTGTGCTCTAGCCGCTCGGCATCGCCGAGCTCCACCTCGCCAAGGGCCATCGTGCCCATGTGTCATCTTAGCGACGATGAACGCCATCTTGGCGATGCCCACCACGACGATAACGGGAGGATGCACACAGCGAGCACGACTGCCCCAATGTAACCCTTGGCCGCTGGCAAGGTCACCATCGACGTGAGCCGCAAGTAAGCACAAGAGCGGATACGAGGAACGCCGGCGAGGAACCCCTCTGCCTTGGGCGATTTCGATTTTTTACTTAGTGTCTAAATGAGTTCTCCCGTGTCTAGGTTGGGCACTTATATGCCAAATACAAAACATGGCCTTAGGAGCACATGTAATACATAGCAATGAAAACATAAATCTATATCTACGCTTCTCGAACGAGATGACACCTTCCTCTACTATCTTCCGCTTCACGCTGTGACAGCATCAGCTGTTACACCGCCCCCCGCTTGAGATGAAGCTTGTCCCCAAGCTGGTGCTTCCAGAAAGCATTCCCTCAGCACATTGTAATCCTCCTAGGTCGACACTGGGGATGGTAAGCCGGTCCAGGTGACACGGACCTATGGAATAGCCCTGTTACCTTTCTTGACAAGGCGTCGGTCGATGACTGAATAAGGAATAGCTGCTGTAGCCTCCAAATCTGTAGTCATCGGTAGCTTGTCGAATACTGGTGTATAATTAGCAACAAAGGGCTTCAACTGGGATATGTAGAAGACAGGATGGATCATAGCATTGTCAGGTAACTCCAATTTGTAGGCAATAGCGCCAATTCTTTCTAGGACCTTATAAGGACCAAAATACTTGTATGCCAACTTAGGATAGGGCCGATTAGCCACTGACAATTGAGTGTAAGGTTGCAACTTCAGAAGGACCTGATCACCAACCTGGAATTGGAAATATGTTCTGTTTTTGTCAGCCATCATTTTCATTCGGTTTTGAGCCTGAAAGAGATGATGTTTCAAGGACCCCAAGTGTGCTTCTCTGTTGGTGATGATCTCTATGACATATGTGGATGTGTTTTCTGTCATTGTAGGCACAGCTCCTATGTTGGGCTCATAACCATTTAAGTCTTTGAAAGGAGAGCAGCCCAGAGCAGCATGGTATGATGAATTGTACCAAAGTTCAGCCAGAGAGAGCCAAGATTTCCAAGATTTAGGGGAGTCCTGAATGGAACATCTCAAGAACATTTCCAAGCACTGATTCACCCTTTCAGTTTGCCCATCTGTCTGTGGGTGATAAGTTGTGCTTAAGTGCAAGTTGACCTTGTAAAGTTTGAACAATTCCTTCCAAAAGTGACTGACAAATATTGTATCTCAGTCTGTGACTATGGAATGTGGCAAACCATGTAGTTTAACAACATTGTCCATAAAAAGTCATGCTATGGTGGTGGCTGTGTAAGGATGTTTTAGTGGAAGGAAGTGGGCATACTTAGTCAGTCGATCAACTACCACCAAAATGATAGTACATCCTCAGATTTGGGGAGTCCTTCGATAAAATCCATTAAGAGATCTTGCCAAACCCCAGCAGGTGTTGGCAATGGTTGTAGGAGGCCCATAGGGTGTTGTAGAGAGTGTTTGGCATGTTGTCAAGTAGCACATTGCTTAATAAAGCTCTCCACATCTTGCTTGAGGCCCTTCCATGAGAAATGCTTCTTAAGCTTATAGTATGTAGGAGCTACCCCTGAATGACCTCCTAGTGGGCTAGAGTGAAAAGAAGCAATTAATTTGGTTTGCAAAGCTGAGTTCTGACCAATCCATATGTTGCCTTTATGCTTGATCAGTCCTTGCTCCAGAGAGAAACTAGCTGTATCTGGACTAGCAATTGCTAATTTAGCTAAGAGTTGCTGAGGTTGTGGGTCAGTAGCATAACTAGTGAGAACATCCTGTATCTAAGCAGGTTGGACAGTAGACACTGCTTGTAATGCCATGAGGTGAGCAACTCATGACAGTGCATCTGCAACTACATTTTGCTTACCCTGTCTATAGACAATCTTGAAATGAAGCCCCATTAACCTGGTCATAGCCTTCCTCTGCATATCTAAATGAAGATTCTGTCGATTCAAATATGCCAGGGATTTGTGATCAGTAACAATTGTGAACTCCTGTCTTTGCAAATAAGGTCTCTATTTTTCCACAGCCATAATGAGTGCCAAGAACTCTTTTTCATAAATGGAAGACTCTTGTGCTTTTCCCCAAGTGCTTTACTGAGATAAGCAATAGGTTGTCCTTGCTGCATCAGGACTGCCCCTATGCCATCTTGACATGCATCAGTCTCTATGGTAAATGGTTCCTAGAAATTAGGTAGGGCCAGCACAGGAGTCCTTGTCATTGCCACCTTAAGTGCATCAAAAGCCTGTTGAGCATCTGGGCTCTAGTGAAACTGTTTAACTCTTAGAAGCTGAGTTAATGGTTTAGCCACCAATCCATAATGTTTCACAAACCTTCTATAATACCCTGTAAGGCCCAAGAAAGCTCTAACTTCTATTACTAAAGCTAGTACTGGCCAGTGGAGCATAGCCTGAATTTTGCTTGGATCAGTAGCAACACCTTTGGAAGAGATAATGTGACCCAAATATTCTAGGCTATCTTGAGCAAAAGTACACTTAGATGCTTTCAAATAGAGCTAATGAGTTCTCAACACAGCCAAAACTTGTTCCAAGTGACTCATATGTTCCTCAAAACTCTTGCTATAGATAAGTATGTCATCTAAAAACACTAACACAAACTGCCTAAAAAATGGGTGAAGTATTTGATTCATGACACATTGAAAAGTGGCTGGGGCATTGGTGAGGCCAAAAGGCACTACCTTGAACTGATAATGACCTTGATGTGTCTTGAAGGCAGTTTTGGGTTCATCTTCAGGAAGCATTCTAATCTGATGGTACCCTGACCTCATGTCCAACTTAGTGAAGAACTTGGCCCCATGCAATTCATCCAAGATCTCCTCAATTATAGGCATAGGAAATCTATTTTTGATTGTCATTGTGTTTAGTTTCCTGTAATCAACACAAAACCTCTAGTTCCCATCCTTTTTCTTGACCAAGAGCACTAGTGAGGCAAAAGGGCTATGGCTATGAGCAATCAGACCAGCTAAGAGTAGGTCTTGAACCTGCTTCTCTATTTCAGACTTGTGTTGGGGAGAATAGTGATAACCGCTTGCATTGACAGGTATGGAACTAGGTAGTAATGGGATGGCATGATCATAACTTCTTTGTGGGGGCAACTGTTTTGGATCAATAAAGACATCCTGATAAGGCTGCAAGAGGTTTGTTACTTCTTGGGGCTGATTGGATTGAGGTGTAGCAGTAAGATTAACTTGGGGGATGCAGTCCATCAACACAAAGGCCCACACATCATTCCATTTCATTGAGTTGAACACTTTCTGAGCAGATATAGAATGCAGCTCTAAGGGTTGCTGTTGCAAGCCCTTGAGGGTCACTTGTCTTCCATTCTCTTCAAACACCATAGTCTTCTTTGCCCAATCACATGTCATGGGACTGTGTTGTTGCAGCCAGTCAAAACCAAGAATAGCATCATATGGTGACATGCCCAACATGATCATATTTGATGTCAATGTGTGTCCCTAACAATACCACTGAAGATTTGGTACCATCTAATCAGTTACCATGCATTCTGTGTTTGCTAGCTTCACCTTCCTTGATGGTATAGCCACAGTTGACAAGTTAGCTAACTGAACAAGCGTATCGTATTATATGTTCACTGTGTAGTTCTACTCATGTGGAGTCCAACAAAATTAGATTTTCTATTTTATGATTTTTCTGTGATTTACTATGCTTTTTTAAATATTCAGTGAAAATAAATAAAAAGACAAAACATTATTACTGTAGCAAACCCACTGTTACTGTAGCAAACCGCCGTCGAAAATCACCCAGAGGGTAAAATAGACGGTTTTGGATAGTTCAGGGGATAAATTAGACCGTTTCATAGTTCAGTGGGTTATGTGTTCCAGTGTCCATAGTTCAGGGGGTTATTTAGACTTTTTCCTAATAGAAAGAACCGATATCCTATTAACTCAACCGAGCATCTAAGAGGTCTACACTGATCACGAATTTACAACATTGCTATTTTAGAACAGAACTCCACATGGTAAGAAAACATCCTGCAGGATCAAGTTTTTTGGGACAGAGGGAGTACAACAACAACAACAACATAGCCTTTTGTCCCAAGCAAGTTGAGGTAGGCTAGAGATGAAACCCAAAAAAGACGAGAAATAAGGAGACACATAAAGGGACATAAAGGGCACAAGACAAAAAGAGGTCACGGTTCAGGCACGTTGATTGCCAATCTCCAAGCGCTCCTGTCCATATCTAAATCCTTGGAGATATTCCACTCCTTAAAATCTCTCTTAACGGACTCGTCCCAAGTTAGTTTAGGTCGACCTCTACCGCTCTTTACATTATCGGCCCGCTTTAGAACTTCACTACGCACCGGCGCCTCAGGAGGCCTCCGTTGGACATGTCCAAACCATCTCAACCGATGTTGAATCAATTTCTCCTCAATTGGTGCCACCCCAACCCTATCCTGAATATCGTCGTTCCGGACTTTATCCCTCCTTGTGTCCCCACAACACCAACACAACATACGCATCTCTGCTACACTCAATTGCTAGACATGTCGTCTTTTTGTAGGCCAACACTCAGCACCGTATAACATCGCCGGACGAATCGCCGTCCTATAAAACTTGCCTTTCAGCTTCTGAGGCACCCTTTTGTCACAGAGGACGCCAGAAGCTTGACGCCATTTCAACCAGCCAGCTGAAATTCTATGCCTAACATCTTCATCAATGTCTCCATCCTTTTGTAGCATCGACCCTAAATACCGAAAAATATCCTTCTTGACCACCACTTGCCCATCGAGGCTAACGTCTCCCTCCTCATGCCTAGTCGCGCTGAAATCGCACCTCATGTACTCGGTCTTAGTCCTACTAAGTTTGAACCCTTTCGACTCTAACGTGTGCCTCCATAGTTCTAACTTCCTATTAACCCCTGCCCTACTATCGTCAACTAGCACCACATCATCAGCAAAGAGCATACACCAAGGGATATCACCTTGTATGTCCCTTGTGACCTCATCCATCACCAAAGCAAATAAATAAGGGCTCAAAGCTGACCCCTGATGCAATCATATTTTAATTGGAAAGTCACTGGTGTCGCCATCACATGTTCAGACAAACGTCACCACATCCATGTACATATCCTTCATGAGGGTAACATACTTAGTTGGGACTTTGTACTTTTCCAAGGCCCACCATATGACATTTCTTGGTACTTTGTCATATGCCTTCTCGAGGTCAATAAAGACCATGTGCAAGTCCTTCTTCTGCTCCCTATATCTCTCCATCAATAACCTAATAATAGATTAAATAGCAGTTAAGATTTGGCGGCAAGTTAATAATATTAAATGGCAAGTTATCCAAAATTCTTTTTATTTTTGGACAAATTTTCCTTTATATTTGTTGGCAGAGGGATTAGTAAATTTTAATAAGGAAACACAGGTACCACTAACCACGGTAGTAACAGAAAATTCTGTGAGCCTTGACACAAGAAAGGCATGGACTGGATATAACATGGTACTTAAAATTTATGGCAGTGGACAGTGTACAAACTATTATTTGAGCAAGAGCTAAATATTTGTTTTGCTAAACATCAGTGTACAACTCCTAGGTTAAGGCTCCGAACAGGTAGAATATGGCTGTCCATAGATGAGGAATTATGTATACTTGTAACCTCAGCAATGTTCCAAATGTACAGATCGATGCTATCGTATCCAATAGCAATTTTGCCTGCCTTGGCACAAACATTATATGATGAGGTTACATTTTTAGCCCCCTTCTGTGATCGCTGCTGCATAGTTTTACCAGATATGGATACTGCTTTGCTAGCTTTAATATCCAAAAAACTCATAACCCCATCTCTTAATATATGAGCACCTTAAGAAGAAGAGTGTACCTTAATGAGACATTTGTATCTCTAGAAATAGTGGAATGAAAGATCAAACAGGGATAGTAGATATAGGCTATTAAGATGAAGTTTTTTTGTGGAACACGCAGGATTAAGTTGAGCAGTAGGAAGAGGTTGACCTGATCAATTGAGACAAAGGCTGGGGCGAAACAGATTCTTTGACATCATTAGCAGCACTGGCAGCAGAACTTTCAGTAAAGAAACAGACACCCAAAACAAAAATGGGTTAAAGTTTAGTGTTCCACATTAATGTACAGCTGTTCTTTTTGCAAGAACTATTCTAAAAATTAAACCGATAGCTGAATAATGCTACCTTTTGAATATAAGCACATACTGTGAAAATACAAAAAAGATGAGACTGGTTGACAAAGTTGATTATGAGCACGATACAGAGATATTTGTAGTTTAGCAACATCATATCATAAGAATCAGTAAAAGCAATGCAGTATATGCCATGTCAGGTAGGCATCTCTGGGCCAGACTAAGCTTCATTAGAGACACACTTCTAGAACTATCCCCAACATATCTGGCAGGCACTAAACCCTTCGGAAATCATCGACTCAGTAGTTGGAAAAACTATGTCTATAACTCACATGTAGCTCTTCTGCAACACAGAGAATGCTGTGATCGCCTTTTGAATCAGGTGTGGATAACATAATTTTCCCGCATCAATGTCCCAGACCTGCACACAAGGTGGCTTCCAGATTAACAATACATGGAAGCGAAAGTATCGGTCAAATGTATTTATATAAGAAATAAAAAAATCACCTCGATCTGGTTTCTGGGTGTTGACATTGAGAAGAACCCCTTGGCTCTCAGCAAACTGAAAAAGAACAGCCTAGAGTGAGTTGACAGGAAGAGGATGCAGGCAAGGTCGACGAGGGTGATTGCGCAACAGGTGAAAACGGAGGCTAGGGTTTCGTAAAGCACAGGCGCACACCCCAGCGAGGTCCCCGTCGCCACCCCCTTCGTGGCCTTCTCTCCACCGGCGTCGTCCTCGTCGCTGTGCCTCTGACCATCCTCCCGGCAGAGGTGGCACATGCCTATCCATTGCTGCTCGCGGATGATGCGGAGGCACGGCTTGGCCTGGGCCGGGTCGACGGGGAGGACGAGGCGGCTTGGGCGGCGGCACCATCGCAAGTGCGCCCAGGGCTGCCGCGGCCGGAACCACCAGATCCGGTGGGCGCTGGCGCCCTGGCCGCCGCGCCGGGACGGTGTAACACCGTGGCCACCGACGATCGCCGGAGAGGTGAGAGGGGGATCACAGGTGTACGGCCGACGGAGCAGAGGAACACCTGTCTCTCGCTGATTCTTAGGCTGTCTCCAGGGTAGCCATTGGCTACCCAAAACTAACATGGGTCTTGAACATGATACCTAGGTGTCAGAATCTAAATATAGGTATGGAATCCTTTAATGGGTCTTGTACGTTGGGTTGTGGTTATCGAAGTAAGTCTTACTTAGACCCCTTTGATCCTACTATAAAAGAGCGAGTTTTTTTTAAGAGGCTCTCCTTGTATAATAATCGTTGGATTTGGACTTCGTGCTATATGAGTCCTCTGTCATTTGTGATCTTACATCTTATAAGATGCAACCGTCTGGAACTTAATCTCACGTAAGACTCAAACTCAGGTACGACACGTAATTAAGCCATGCTGACTTCCAGATTACTCCTGACGCTGCGTCTCTTCCTATATCGGCTACCTCAATCCATCTACGTCATCTGTCGATCTCCCTGGCTCTCCCATAGTATCCCGTCCTGGCTTTCCCCGTGTCTCCATCTTCATTATCAAGCATCCATCTACAGCAATCCGTCTCTCCGGCTCTCCCATGCTAGCTTCCCTATCTTTCCATCTCCGTGATCAAGCAAGCTGTAAACCGGGGCTGGAGGCCAGCGCCAAGGTAGGTGTAGGTCACGAGGTGTAAATTCCTTATATTCCTAAAGACATGAGCGTGCAAGGTGTCGGGCACCTGGACCTAGACGGAGATGGAGAGTGGGCGTCAGTGATTGAGTTGAGCGTGCGGCGCTTGTAGGCAAGGTAGCACTAGGCTACACACAGGTTGGATTGAATGTTGGGCCTGCAAGGCTTTTTTGGTTTGCTGGGCTGTATCCAATTTAGTTCATATGAATCAGATACATACGCGTATTCTTCCCAAAAAAAGATACATACACGTATCTAGCTGTTTGTTACTAATTAAAAAAACATATCCAGCTGTTTCTCAAAAAAAAAACAAGCATCCAGCTTGATACGTATCCAAGGCCTCCGAGAAAATATTTCCTACGTTAAAATAATTGGACTAAGCCAAAAAATTAAAGTTACATGGCAGCTCATAGTGCAAAGCTCAATCATCTAAAACAAAATTACATACAAGGCGCTAGACGATGCCAAATTGTACTTCTTGCAATGAGTCTTCCGTGGCACACATAAGTGACGTAAATGAGCTAACCTAGCAAGTTGTAGATTATTTATTTGTCTATTTATGTACGTATCCTATATACTTAATATATATAGTTCTATTGTCACATATTGATGTTGATGGCGTGAATCTAAGCAAGAGATAATTGGTTCATAATTTTATATTCATATATAATTTGGACAATGTATTATTAATCAAAACAATAAACACGTGCGTGTCGCATGTGCATATTTGCTTGTTGAAGGAAAAACACAAGATTTTTTTAGAGAATTTCATTCCTATGGATTTTTCCTACATATGCCCTTTGGTTCATAGGAAAGTCACGAGAATAATTTCATAGGGCATTCCAGAGGCCGATTTCACACGAAACAAACCAAGAGCTCAGACCTTTTGGTAACTTTCTTGGCGCGAAGAGAAAGTGCTCGCGCGCGCTGCTAACGCCTCCTCGCGCCAATTTTGTCGTCCTCTCCCAACCTAACCACACGATGCAGTCATGTAGCTTTTTGATTTCCCATCTTGTGGATCCCCATCTCAGAATCGTTTTGTATAATGCTTTGATTTTAGATGACCTCTAGATCGGGCCCTCGGGTCTCCATGGCCGGCAGCGTCGGATTCCTAGGAGAGTAGCAGGGGAGGGAGAGAGGGCTCGTCAGCCGCGGGGCTAGCAGCCAGACTTTCCTGGAAGCACGGGCTGGAGACTTAGGGGGCAGTGCGTGGGCCGTAGTCACCCTGTGCGCCATTGTCTGCACCCCGCACTACTTCTCTGGGGCTGCCCCGTACGGCGCCGCCATCGTCGGCATCTCCACGCCTAGGCCCAGCTCGATGAGTCGTACGTCATCAGAAGCACCACTCAGGCGGGAGCACATTGCTGCCCGCGGCGATGCAGACCAGCAGGGTGCCGGTGGCGCGCTGCCGCAGCAAGTCGTTCTTGACAACCAGGTGCACTCCCCATGCTCAGCCCTGCCACTCCGATGTCTGCTTCATGGCGGGCGACGTGCGCACGGACGCTGCGTACCCGTCCTTCCTGCTGTTCCTGCCACGAGCATCAGCGTCGGAGCCCAGTCCAGTAACAGCAAGACGCATGCCAACATGGCAGGTCACAAGGCAGCAAATTTTGGATCACCCATCGCTATCTTTACTGCTGAGCCTAGCGGTTTAATTCAAATTGAGAGCAACTATGACTTCCTTTCCTAAGGTGTTGCCAAAGGGCTTCTAAGTCATATTCCTATATTTTCAATTCCTGTAAGATTGGAGAAGTGGTGTACTTCAGTTCCTATTTTTCTCCTATCCCTATGTTGTTCCTATCCTATGTTCCAAAGGAGGACAACCACAGTGCGTACATAAATGAAGGGCCCCTTGGACCCACATGTCATATAGAGTCTAATACATACTACTCGTGAAAACATCTTCCAGCTTGTAATACGCCTTTCTCTTGGTTCTTCACTCATGTGTCATGACACTGCCCCCCGCCAGAGATTCTGCTTGACCCCAAGCCTCGGAACCGCTGCTTGATGACATTGTAGTCCTCCCACGTAGCTGACGACAGTGGTAAAACTATCCAAGTCACAAGCACCTGGGGAATAGCATGGTTACCTTTCTTTAGCATACGACGTTCCAATATGGTGGCTGGTTAAGCTTTACTAGCTTGCAGATCAGTGATCAGTGATGACTGGCAAGGTGAAGAAGACTGGTGTATAGTCTGGTGTGAATGGCTTTAACCGGGAAATGGGAAAGACTGGATGAATTCGAATATCTTGTGGTAATTCCAGCCGATAAGTAATTGCACCGATTCTTTCCATGATTTTGTATGGCCCAAAGAACTTGTAGCATGGATTGGGAAAAGGTCTATTGGTGACTAATGATGGTGTATGTGGTTGCAATTTGAGAAGGACCCAATCACCGACAAAAAACTGCATATCAGTTCTATGCTTGTCTACTTGCGTCTTCACATGGTTCTATGCTTGTTCTAGTCTTTGTTTCGGCAATTGAAGGTGCTCTTCTCTATTTGCAATAATCTCAATGACTGATAGGAGACCTCGGTGCATGGAATCAACCTGCTCCCAAATTGGGCCCATAGCCATAGACGACCCTGCAAGGGGAGCAACCTATTGAAGTGTGAAAAGATGAATTGTACCACAACTCGGCTAGAGAAAGCCAAGACTTCCAGGTCTTTGGTGAATCTTGCACTGAACATCTAAGGTACTTATGTATGCATTGATTGTCCCTCTCTATTTGACCATCAGTTTGTGGATGGTAGGTAGCAGTTAAGTTGAGGTTGACTTTGTACAGTTTGAATAATTCCTTTCAAAATGTGCTGAGAAAGATAGTATCCCTAACAAGTTTGGGTATCTAAAAAAATTGATCTTTTTTTGTAGGTCAATTATAAAGCCGAAGGAAGACATTAGGGGCTTGATAGTGGGTGCACACAACACATGACCGATGATGCAAGAATATTCAATTCAATCAACACCAATGTCAATGATGGTTATGATAGTATCACATTTGGTGACAATGGCAAAGACAAGGTCAAAGAGCTTGGTAAGATTGCTATATCCAATGACATGAGCATTTTTAATGTGCTACTAGTAGAGAGCCTGAACTTTAACCTATTGTCGGTAGCTCAATTGTATGATCTTGAATTTAAGTGCATATTTAGTGTGGATGATGTAGAGATCATAAGTGTTGATGGCTCTAACTTGATCTTCAAAGGCTTTAGATATGAGAATCTATACTTGGTTGATTTCAATGCTAGTAAAACTCAATTATCAACATGTTTGTTCACTAAGTCTAGCATGGGTTGGTTATGGCATAGAAGGTTTAGTCATATTAGAATGAAACAATTAAATAGATTGATTAAGCATGACTTGGTTAGAGCTTAAATGATGTGGTATTTGAAAAGAATAAGTTGTGTAGCTCTTGCCAAGCAGGAAAATAAGTTGGTAACACACATTCTAAGAAGATAATCATGAGCACATTTAAGGCATTTGAGTTGTTGCACATGGACTTGTCACGGAACCGCCCAAATTATAAGAACAAAAGTACAAAAACAATCGCCGGAGCAATTAAATTCCTGTACTTAAGCTCCTATAATTCCGGTAGTCCAATAAAATCACGAGGGATTTCAAACCAACCAACATACAAGCTAAGATCGTAGTGGTCCAACATAACAAGTCATATGTTACATCCATTTCATAAGTAATTCAACATATATCGGAGTTTAGTAGAGTTATTACAACTCAAGTTCAAAAGTAGCGGAAGCAAAGTAGTTTGAAACTAATATCACTTAATTCAAATACATGCCAGTACCAAGGTCAATTTCCAACAAAAGCATGAGAGACAAGATAGCTCAGAAGGATCATGCCCATGATCATACTCCGCCACTACAGCAAGAGCCATCCAATTCTTGCAGTAGTCATGATACATCACAACCTGCAATAAGTGGGAATAAACCCTGAGTACGAGAAGGTACTCAGCTAGACTTACCCGTCATAAACCAGAAATAATGACACCAAGGAGTATGCAAGGCTTTCTTTTAGTGGGCTAGCTTGACTCATTTGCGAAAAGCATAAGTTATCATGAATAAACTAATTTAAGTATTTTTGCATCATCTTTATTATAACCTATTCAATCTAGGTAAGCACCTATGCTAAAGCAATCACTTGATTAACCATTAACATCAAAGGTTACCATTTCAGGTTTAGTATTTCCAACATCATCCACATAACCATCCGTGTTCCAATAATCATTACTACGATGCAGTAACTCGAGTCAAGGGTTCACTATCCAGTGAACGATGGAGATTCGAATCGATTATTAACCAGCTGGTAATTTATTCCTCACACAAACCTCACTCACCCGCTAAAGTGAGGTGTTGGTCACCGAGTCAACCATTCAGGTAAAGTCGCGAGCTTGCCAGGACCCACATGTACCCGGGGGCCGCCCGACTGCTCTTTGGCCTTTTCATCGCGCCCCCGTATCCTGCCACTACTGCTCCGGTACAGTGCGTTGCGGGCAATCCACTCGGCCCGAATAATCTCCCAGTTTCGCGGTCGGAAGGTACTTTATCCGGCCAGCTAAATGTGAGGCATGCGTTCAACATGACCCGAGGCCCAACAACGGTCGGTCCTTAATCGACACAGGCGAAAACTACAAGCACCCCAGAACCCTGTCTGGTTGCCCAATACTTATTCCGTCCGGTCTCCAATTAACCATCAACACTTGGTTATTTCCAGGATATCATCCATTCTATAGCTAAAGTATTCCCGTAACCACCTATAATTTCAGGTGATAGGAAATCACCGATCGCTACCGGTCTAAGCAGGGCTAAGCATTTATTTGACCCTAAACCTAGAAGGGTAAGAATGTAATAAGGTAGGCAAGGATAGTAATAAATGCATCAACAGTTTCACTCAACTCCTACAACTTAATGCAACAATACATATATAACATATATATACTCAATTGCTTTTATAAAGTAGGAGGCTTAGAATGCTCCGGGGCTTACCTGAGATCGAACACTTAGGTTAGTGATGACAGATGATACTCGCTTGGTGAGCATCTCCCATCCCGGCACTTGCTTAGTCCTTCCATCTTTGAGATAGGTCCACCAAACACCGTCTTCAGGTTTGGCTTCAACATCTCATCCTTCACGTGGTGCATCTAGCATACCTAGATGAGATGCAAGATACATGTGTATGAATAAGATGAATGGTAACACAAGATGCATCACATAATCATTCAAGTAAACAGATGATTAAGACATAGACACCAAAAGCTATTTAACTAACATCGCACAACCAATTAAAGAGGGCAAGCACATCAAGCATAACACAAGTTTAACAAGATCACAAGTATCTTAACTTGACCATCCTCAAGGGGATAAGCCACATTGAGAAACAATGGAGTAAACAACCACAACTATCATCTATCTATTTCTAGACTGCAAACAACAGCTGCATGTTTGGATCATAACTGGAGTTATACAATTCCAATAGCCATGCAACAAGACATTCTAGAAATCTTATGAAATTGTCCATAATTCATATTTAATCATCTTAGCATGATTCTCAAGTTAACCAAGTCAAACACGCATAATTACAGAATCTGGTCCAGAGATTCCAGAGAACAACTATTTCTGGAACCCAACTTGAAACAATCATTACTCACAAACTATAAGGCCAAATGCCACCAAAATTTAACAAAAGCTAGATTAATGAGTTATTTACAACTTTGTTATAAGCATGTTTCTCATCAAACATCATTTTCATGGTGCAATTACCAAAGTCCCAGAAACTGTCCAGGAAAGCATCAATTGCAAGAATAAATATTAACTTACATTCCAAACATATATTTGGCCACAACCAATGTAACCATCATAAAGTGCATGTTAAATGATCACCAAAAAGCATAGTTCTCATCACTAAATAAATTCTTTGAATGCATTTCTTAATTTATTTAGATAGCAAGGTGAAATAATAAACATATACCAAAAGTCCATAATAAAATCTATAAAAATTACAGTAGCTCTTACATACACCCAATAGTCTATTGTACAAATTGCTATTGCAAGAATTCATGTGAGAGCAAGATACATGTGAGAGCAACCACTATGAAAAAGACCACTATGAATTTGGACATGTATATCAACCACTATGAAAAAGACAAATTGCTATTGCAAGAATTCATGTGAGAGCAAGATACACTAATAAATCACTCATATGGCAACCAAAATTCATGAAATAATTACCACACATTAAACATCATATTAGTAGCATGCCATAAAAATTTCACTTCAATTGGAGACCTAGATCTGCAGTTATGAAAATGACAAATTCAACTAGCATTAAAACCTAACTGCACAAACCTATTTTTACAGAGAAAACTTTAAACTAAAACATGACATATTATGGATCTAATGCCTAGAGAATTTCACAAGGATTCCAAAAAGTCTTCATTTGCTATTTTACGATTTTTCTACGATTTACTATGAATTATGCAAGATTCAGCCATTTATTCACAAAAAAAAAGAAAAACTGCACTATGCGACACTATTCATTTGAGTCACTAGTTCTGCAGAAAACCCCCTAGACTTGTTTCTCTCTTACACGTGGGTCCTTCTACTTCTTCCTCACGATGGACACAGAGACGGACGGACCGGTCGGCTTCAGCGATCTCCGGCCGACAGAGGCAGCGCCAGCGGTGAGGGAGGGCGCTGGGACAGGCGAGGGTCAGCGCACACCCACTAAGGGGCTCAGCTCGAACGGAGGCAGACTGAGGAAGCCGGGCCACGAGCAGCAGCGGCTCCATGCCGCAGGGTCCGGCAACGAGGAGCTGCGACGACGAAGGGAGCCGGAGAAGGTGCGCTCGGTTGCGGTGGATGGCTAGGAAGTCAAAGGGGAGGCGAGTTAGAGAGGAGGGTGGCTTGGAGATGGCAGACACTACAGCTTGGAGCTCTGCTCGCCGGCAGCCATGGCGGGCTCGCTCTGGAGCGGCGGCCGAGAGCAGAAGGGCGAAGGCGGATGGCAGAGAGGCGAGAAAAAGGGCGAGGAGGAGATGAGGAGCTCGGCCTCGGCCTCTCCCAGTGACCTAGGGTGCAGCACACGCGACAGGGAGGAGCAACCAAGGTGGCGCGCGTACTGCTGCATGCTTGCCACGCCCAGGACACACGGCACCCTTTGAGACATTTCACCGAGCACGTGGCGTGCGGTGAAACGAGCAAGGTGGGGCGCTGATTCGGGCTTGCTCTGGGCCGAATTTGGACTTGGGCCCAAAACCAAAGTTGGAGCCCACACGAAGCTCTACGTTTTTCATTAAGGGGCCAAGGTCATTAGAGCAACAGATTAGCGGTTAACTAGTTACCAAAACTGCAGTGTCAACATCTTGATAACGGTCACAGGAACTCACCTTCAGAGGTCAAAACTCGGTCAAACTCAGTGCAACTTTTTGCTTGCTCTTCTCCATAATATACCCTTCAACTTTTATTTTTGGACCAACTCAAGTTGCTTAATGAATTTAGGAGAACGCGGAATGCCAACGTCGTTGCTTAGAAAAACTCCAGACTTAGAATATTTCAAGTGCTGAAAACAACAGCAAAATCGATCTTGTGACCTCGATTTGACTTACTTCCAAGCTGATCTAGCTCTTAGTCCAAAAACAAAGTTTGTTCTACATGATATGGACTACAACTTTCATTTAAGGTCCAACCTCAAAACTGGCATAGAACCTGCTGTTCTACTTTGACCAAAGTAGGATCACGATGAAGCTTAAATCATCCTTTTTGATCCAGTGGAGCATTTTTGGGGCATTTGCTCAACACGAACCTTTCAAGACTTTTGTTGTAGAGTCCATCTAGAGTCTTTTGGTCAAGGTTAAATGGTTTGGTTGATGACCTATATTTTCATTCACTTAATAGTGCAATTCAAGCACTTAGAAAAATCATTCCAACAAGGATATAACTTATCATTTCATGTGACTTTTTTATTCCAAACTTCATGAAACTTTTTGAGTGACCTATATAGATAGGTACTAAGGTGAGACACATGAAGATATTGCAATAACACCACCCAAGCATATATCTTGAAAATGGCCTATATGCAAAGCAATGGTGCAACATCCAAGTTTTAGTTTAGGCTCATCTCCATAGGTTGACCTTGATATCATCATCTCCACTTAATCTATCATGTTTGAGCTCAAACCCACTGCTTAACTGGTGGCAAACACCTGGGGTGTTACATGACTTATTTTGACCAACATAATATACTAGCATTGGTGGCAACAAATATGACTTTGTGATAGTGGATGAATATACAAGATATACATGGGTGTTCTTTCTAGTCGATAAGAGTGATGTATTTTCAACTTTCAAATCATTTGTCAAGAGAATTCACGATGAGTTTAAAACAACCATTAAGAAAGTGAGAAGTGACAATGGTAGTGAATTCAAGAATACTAGAATTGATGATTTGTGTGATAAGTATGGCATTAGGCATCAATTCTTAGCTAAGTACACTCCACAATCAAATGGCCTTGTTGAGAGGAAGAATACAACTTTGATTGACATAGCAAGATCAATGCTAAGTGAGTATAATGTTAGTCATTCATTTTGGACTGAAGTAATCAACACAGCTTGCTATTGTAGCAACCGCCTCTATTGTCACCCAATGATGGAGAAGACACCATATGAGCTCTTGAATGGTAGAATGCCCAATATTGCATAATTTTGGGGTTTTTGGTTGCAAATGCTACATATTGAAGAAAGAAAAGATTGAGCAAATTTGAGAAGAAGTGTGATGAAGGATTCTTACTTGGATACTTCACTACTAGTAAGGCCTATAGAGTTTGGAATTTGATAAGTGGTACTCTTGAAGAAGTTTATGATGTTGAATTTGATGAAACTAAGGGTTTCCAAGAAGAAGATGAGAATCTAGATGATGTGAGAGGCACTCAATTAGTCAATGCTATGAAGAATATGGATGTTGGTGATATAAGACCTAGAGAGGTGATTGATGTTGAAGATGACAAGAATCAAGTGCTCTCTAACTAAATGTGCAAGCTAGTGGTTGTCATGATCAAAATCAAGCTAGTACAAGTGGTGCTCATGTGCAAGATCAACAACAAGTGGCAAGTTTATCATCTCAACCAAATGACCAACCAAGTGCAGGCAATCAAGTTCAAGTGCATCAACCAACCAATACTGTGAGAGATCATCCATTGGATATTATTATTGGTGATATCTCAAGAGGTGTGCAAACTAGATCAAGAGTGGCTTCATTTTGTGAGCATTTCTCATTTGTGTCATGACATGGACCAAAGAAGATAGAAGATGCTTTGAATGATGTTGATTGGGTAAATACCATGCATGAAGAGCTAAACAACTTCATAAGAAATTAAGTATGAGAGTTAGTGGAGAGGCCTAAGGATTATATTATGATTGGAACCAAGTGGGTCTTTCAGAACAAGCAAGATCAAGATGTGATAGTTATAATAAACAAAGCAAGATTGGTAGCTCAAGAATACACACAAGTTGAAGGTCTTGATTTTGGAGAAACATATGTCCTGATTGCAATATTGGAAGCAATTAGGATCTTGTTAGTCTATGCTTGTGCCCACAACATCAAGTTGTACCAAATAGATGTGAAGAGTGATTTCTTGAATGGGTACATAAATGAGTTGGTGTATGTTGAGCAACCACCTAGTTTTGAAGATGAAAAGAAACTCAACCATGTTACAAGCTAAGAAAGGCATTGTACGGTTTGAAGCAAGCACCTAGAGCATGGTATGAGAGGTTGAGTGACTTTCTCCTCTCTAAGGTATTCAAGATGGGCAAAGTTGACACCACTCTCTTCACTAAAAAGATAGGCAATGATTTTTTTGTGTTGCAAATCTATGTGGATGACATCATATTTGGATTAACCAATCAAGATTTTTGTGAAAAGTTGGGAAGTTGATGGCTAATGAGTTTGAGATATCCATGATTGGAGAGCTTAATTACTTCCTTGATCTTCAAATCAAGCAAATGAAGAATGATACATTTATGAGTCATAGCAAGTATATCAAAGACATGCTCAAGAAATTTAGAATAGATGATGCCAAAACTACTAGTACACCTATGGGGGCAAATGGAAACTTGGATAGTGATGCTAGTGGCAACATTGTGGATCAAAAGATGTATCGGTCTATGATTGGAAGTCTACTCTATGTGACCACATCAAGGCCGGATGTGATGTTTAGTGATGCATGTGTGCTAGATTTCAAGCCTTACCAAGAGAAAGTCATTTGAAGGCAACAAAAAGAATATTAAGGTACTTGAAGCATACACAAAAATATTGGATTGTGGTATCCTAAAGGAGCAAACAATAAGTTGGTTGGTTATTCGGACTCCGACTATATCGGATGCAAAGTTGAGAGAAAGAGCACATCGGGCACATGTCAATTGTTGAGAAGATCACTTGTGTCTTGGCCATCAAAGAAGCAAAATAGTGTAGCACTTTTAACCACCTAAGCGGAGTACATTTCGGCCAGTAGCTATTATGCTCAATTACTTTGGATGAATGCCACTTTGAATGATTTTAGAATCAAGTTCAAACAAGCACCATTTCTATGTGACAATGAGAGTGCCATGAAGCTCACTAACAACCTGGTTCAACATTCAAGAACAAAGCACTGGACAATGCGGCGGCCGCTGTAGCGAGGTACCAGCTGTAGGTAGCGCCATGGAGGAGGACGTAGGTGTTGCTGTCGCCCAAGAGGCGATGCACCGCCCACGCCGCATTCAATGACACACAGGGCGGGCACAGGGTCACCGTAACCTGTCCTCGTCGTCGTCAGTGTGATTGCGTGAAGCTATGAAGGTATGCCCCGTGTGCGCGGTGCCCTGTTTGGCAAGGCAAACCGCGCTGGTGCTTCTGCTGCGGGGGCGAAGGTGAATGGCGGTGCGAAGTGAAGGGGAGGGAGAGGAGAATGCGGAGCAGGCGTTCGTTGGCTCATTGTGGTTTGGGGTTTGGATGTTAATACGGGGCAGGCCAGGGAATTTCAAGGCAACGCCCTGGTGAGACTATAGGTGATGTTGATTTGCCACCCGTCCACTGATAGGTGGGTCCCATGTTGGGGCCCAGACTCCAGACAGACATGATGCAAGTAGCCAGCTGTCGGGTATCAAAATACCTGGGTACCCAACAGACGGTGAAATACGACACCATGTACGATCGTTAAAGCCCTCACCGTAGGGGCCCTAGAAAAGTCGACTCACCGAAAGCGCGGACAGCATGTCAGTCGCTTGCGGCACGAACGGCAAACCCCATCCCACCCAAGCCTTGCGGAGAGGTATAGGGCGAGATGAGCGCCTCGGGTGACATTTCTCTGCCTCGCCCGAGCCCTCGTGGCTTCATCAAAAGCGCCCGACCTCCTCAGCTTACTTCCACCTCGCCTGAGGGACACGTGTAACCCTCTGACAAGACGGTGAGCCACGGGGACCCCTCAACCACGGCATCTGCTCCCACTGATGGGACAGACGTGACCGTGCACAGTCAACAGGAGCACGAGAACCACGCCCTGACTCAATATGACCCTAGCCATTCCACCATGACGACATCCATACCTCTATAGCGATAGGGGTAACGATCACTATATCACCTAACCCCCTCTCTATGCAAATCCGGGCGCCCATGTCGCCCGTCCTCAATGGCACAGAGGCGCACAGGACAAGACAGGACCACATCACGCAACACCAGCAAATGGAGAGGCCAAAAGATCAATGCATGTTGCGTCTCTGCGTTACAAGAGAACTGTTCCCACCGGATAAGGAGGAAAACGGCCACACCCGAGGCCACCTTTGTTGTTTTTCTCTTTTATTTTTATCTCTTTATCATGAATGTAACCCGAGCCCTCCCCTTAGAAGCTATAAAAGGGAGACAGAGGCCACATCTAAGGCAATCGACTAGAGTTCACCGTAATCAAGCAATCACACATCCACACACCACCCTCACAAGAGACCTGGGATTCGCTCTCTCTCGAAAGCTTGTAACCCCTACTACGAGCACTTCGATACAAAGGCAACACGAGCAACAGCAAAACCCACTAGATGTAGGGTCGTTCATGCCCGAACCAGTATACATCCTTATGTCTGTTTTATGCACCATCCAGGCCTTGACGCGCAGATACAAATTTACTCGTCGCTCTTTTTAAACCCGGTTCTCTAGACACCGACACCCGCCAAAACAAAAAGAAGAATACTCACTGCTCAACGAAATATCATCACCGGCGGTGGTTTCCTATCTACAATGTCGGGACTACTTAGTACTCACTAGTCACCAGCTTTCTTTACAACAATAACAACAACATAGCCTTTTGTCCCAAGCAAGTTGGGGTAGGCTAGAGATGAAACCCAAAAGAGACGAGAAATAGGGAGACACATAAAGGGACATAAAGGGCACAAGACAAAAAGAGGTCACGGTTCAGGCACGTTGATTGCCAATCTCCAAGCGCTCCTGTCCATAGCTAAATCCTTAGAGATATTCCACTCCTTAAGATCTCTCTTAACGGAGTCGTCCTAAGTTAGTTTAGGTCGACCTCTACCGCTTTTTACATCATCGGCCCGCTTTAGAACTCCACTACGTACCGGCGCCTCAGGAGGCCTTCATTGGACATGTCCAAACCATCTCAACTGATGTTGAATCAATTTCTCCTCAATTGGTGCCACCCCAACCCTATCCTGAATATCGTCGTTCCGGACTCTATCCCTCCTTGTGTGCCCACAACACCAACACAACATACGTATCTCTGCTACACTCAATTGCTGGACATGTCGCCTTTTTGTAGGCCAACACTCAGCACCGTATAACATCGCCGGACGAATCGCCGTCCTATAGAACTTACCTTTCAGCTTCTAAGGCACACTTTTGTCACAGAGAACGCTAGAAGCTTGACGCCATTTCAACCAGCTGGCTGAAATTCTATGCCTAACATCTTCATCAATGTCTCCATCCTTTTATGGCATCGACCCTAAAAACCGAAAAGTATCCTTCTTGGCCACCACTTGCCCATCGAGGCTAACGTCTCCCTCCTCGTGCCTAGTCGCGCTGAAATCGCACCTCATATACTCGGTCTTAGTCCTACTAAGTCTGAACCCTTTCGACTCTAACGTGTGCCTCCATAGTTATAACTTCCTATTAACCCCCGCCCTACTGTCGTCAACCAGCACCACATCATCAGCAAAGAGCATACACCAAGGGATATCACCTTGTATGTCCCTTGTGACCTTATCCATCACCAAAGCAAATAAATAAGGGCTCAAAGCTGACCCCTGATGCAGTCCTATTTTAATTGGAAAGTCACTGGTGTCTCCATCACATGTTTGGACAAACGTCACCACATCCCTGTACATATCCTTGATGAGGGTAACATACTTAGTTGGGACTTTGTGCTTTTCCAAGGCCCACCACATGACATTTCTCGGTACTTTGTCATATGCCTTCTCGAGGTCAATAAAGACCATGTGCAAGTCCTTCTTTTGCTCCCTATATCTCTCCATCAATTGTCGTAATAAGAAAATCACCTCCATGGTCGACCTACCAGGCATGAACCCAAACTGATTTTGGGTCACATGTGTCACTCTCCTTAGGCGATGCTCGATAACCCTCTCTCAGAGCTTCATCGTATGGCTCATCAACTTAATCCCACGGTAGTTAGTACAACTTTGAACATCTCCCTTGTTCTTGAAGATAGGTACTAATATACTTCTCCTCCATTCTTCAGACATCTTGTTAGACCGAAAAATAAGGTTAAAAAGCTTAGTTAACCATACTATCGCTCTGGCGCCTAGGTATCTCCACACCTCAATGGGGATACCATCAGGGCCCATCGCTTTAACTCCCTTCATCCTCTTCAAAGCCTCTCTGATCTCTGCCTCCTGAATTCTCCTCATAAAGCGTCTATTGGTATCGTCAAATGAGTCATCCAACTCAAGGGCAGGACCCTCATTCTCCTCATTAAATAGCTTGTCGAAGTACTCTCTCCATCTATCCTTGATCTCCTCATCCTTCACCAGAAGTCGATCTATCCCATCCTTGATGCATTTTATTTGGTTGATGTCCCTTGTCTTCCTCTCACAGATTCTAGCCATCATATAAATGTCCTTCTCCCCTTCCTTCGTGCCTAGCCGCCGATAAAGGCCATCATACGCCTGACCTTTTGCTACACTCATAGCTCGCTTTGCAACCCTCTTCGCTATTTTATAGCCCTCGATGTTGGCTACACTCTTGTCATGGTGGAGACGCTTGAAACACTCCTTCTTCTCCCTAATAGCCATTTGCACCTCGTCATTCCACCACCATGTGTCATTCGCTTCTTGTTTGCCTCCCCTACTCATGCCAAACACTTCTGAAGCCACCTTCCGGACACATGTTGCCATCTTTAGCCACATGTCGTCGGCATCTTCTCCTTCTTCCCAAGGCCCCTCGTCTAGCATCCTCTCCTTAAATGTTTGCGCTGCTTCCCCTCTAAGCTTCCACCACTTCGTTCTCGCAATCTTGGCCCGTTTGTCCCGGTGGACACGTACCCGAAAGTGAAAGTTCGCCACCACAAGCTTATGTTGAGGGACAACACACTCCCCAGGTAACACCTTATAATCAAAGCAAGCACGTCTATCCTCTCTCCTTGCAAGGATAAAGTCGATCTGGCTCGAGTGTTGTCCACTACGAAAGGTTACTAGATGAGATTCCCTCTTCCCAAAGAGGGTGTTCGCTATGAATAAGTCATAGGCCAGCGCGAAGTTCAAAACATCCTTCCCCTCTTGATTCCTACTACCATACCCGAACCCCCCGTGCACCCACTCGAAACCTACACTAGTCGCACCAACATGGCCGTTGAGGTCTCCTCCTATAAAGAGTTTCTCGCTGATAGGCACGGTACTAACCATGCTATCAAGATCTTGCCAAAACTGCCTCTTGGTGCCCTCGCTAAGACTTACCTGAGGGGCATAGCAGCTTGACCAAGATAATCCGGTCGCCTCGCCTCCTAACATCAATGACTCCATCCTTAAGGCTCCTATCGATCAAGATGCCTACACCATTCCTACCCGATGTTGTCCCCATGTACCAAAGTTTGAAGCCAGTATCCTCCACCTCCTTCGCCTTCTGGCCCTTTCATTTAGTCTTCTGAACGCATAGAATATTTACACGCCTTCTAATTGCTGCATCGACTAGCTCTCTTAGTTTACCCGTTAGGGACCCTACGTTCTAGCTATCTAGACGAATCCTAGTTGGCTCGGCTAGCTTCCTTACCCTTCGCACCCGTCGAGGGAAGTGCGAAGACCCTTGCTCATTTTTCACTACACCCGGGCGTAGATGTAGCGCGCCACTAAGGTTGCGTCGGCCCGACCCTTGCTCATTTTTCATCATACCCGGGTCACGATACGATGCGCCACTAAGGGGATGACGACCCGACCCTTGCCCATTTAACACCACACCCGGGTTCCGATGTAGCATTACTCTTGAATGCACATAGCTTCAGCAAATAAATGATATGGCCATGATTGTCAGTTAATAACTGAAAAAGGTTAGTTCAGAAAACTGTGACTGCAACAACAGATAAGGAAGAGAGAATAAGATGTCAGAATTAATTTTTACCTTTGGTTTCTAGGTGATTTGTCAAATATGGAAACTACGAGTAGTTTGGACTGGCCTAAGACTATGGGTACTCTATCCTCATCCTGCAGGACGATATAACGTAAAAAATCATCACAGCGTTGTCCGCTATATCATCCGCAAGCCACGTCCGTCCGCTATTTGTAGAGGGATGACGTTCATCCGGTACCGACTGAGGCCCACCACGCGCCAAGGACAGCATGGGCGGGAGAGAGAGGATGTGTAGTAGACAGCATGCGCCAGAGACAGCATGCGCGGGCCTCACCGTTTCAAGCAACTAAAAACTATTATAACTCACAAATCAAAAAACTAAATTAAATTCCGATTGCACCATTAAATTCGTTTCAATAAATTATTCAAAACTAGATGTCACATGAATATATTTAGATAAAGTGACAAGTGAGCTCCACAGTATATAGAGGATGATATAGAGGATGAATGAGTGCGGAAGAATTAGATATAGAGGAGAGAATCTTGGTGACTAGGATGTATAGAGAATAAATTTAGAGTACCACGAGTACGGATAGCCTAACACGCGTGTGCTCCTAACCTAAGACAGGGTACGGCGTTTCTCCTGCGCGCCTCTGATATTTTACACAACGAAGTTGCCGCTGTCCTCGTCGTCATTGTCGTTCCAGCGGCCGGAGTCAGACATGCTTCGTCGCCGGCTGCCTCTCTTCTTGGACTCGAGGAGCGCTGTGCCGCCGCCGCCGCCGCCGCCCTCCTAGCTCACCTGGCAGGCCTCTGCCTCAGCGGCGACTTGTTCGCACCTGATGAGCTGGTGCATGACCTCTTTCATCGACGGCCGCGTCAGCGGGTTCTCCCCCGTGCAGATCACGCCGAGAGTGAACACCGACAGGATATCTTGCATGTAGGCTGGCTCCCGGATGGCCTCGTCGACGATGTCGTCGAACGGCGCGCCTTTCTGGTACCGCTGCCAAGCCCATTCCGCCAGGCAAAGGTCCGCGCTGCTGTCGTTGGCAACCTTGCCGGTTGTAAGCTCTAGCAGGACGACGCCAAAGCTGTAAACGTCCACCTTCTCGTTCACCTTTGGCCTGTAGCCATATTCTGCAGAGTCGCCATGCCACACATCAATGATCAATCAGCAATTCAGCACTGCAGCTGCAAATTCTCACAGATTGAAAATTGAAATTGAAATGGATGGCAACTGAAATCCCTGAGCTTCTAACCTGGAGCCATGTACCCGAATGTCCCGCCGATGGCTGACACGGACTGGGGCTCGCCGGACTTGACGAGGATCCGGGCGAGCCCGAAGTCGGCGATCTTGGCCTGGAAGTCCGGGTCCAGCAGGATGTTGCTGGACTTGACGTCACGGTGCACGATCAGGGGAGCGCAGTCGTGGTGCATGTAGCTGAGCCCCTTGGCCGCGTCGACGGCGATGGCGAGCCTGGTCGGCCAGTCCAGCGGCGCGGGCGCGCCCTCCCGGTCTCGGTGGTGCAGCCACCGGTCCAGGCTGCCGTTCTCCATGTACTCGTACACCAGCAGCTTGGCTTCCTGGCTGGAGATGCAGCACAGAAGCTTCACGATGTTGTTGTGCCGGATGTTGCCCAGCACCTTCACCTCCGACTCGAACTCCTTGTCCAGCTTCTCGTCGACCTTCCTCGAGTTCCATATTCTCTTCACGGCGACCATCCTGCCGTTGCCGCCGATGCCGCGCTCCTCGTCGTGGCTGGCGTTGCCGTTGCCGAGATGAATCCGGTACACCTTTCCGGACCCGCCGCTGCCGATCACGTTCTCCTCGCGGATGTTGCTGAGCACGTCCGACTCGGAGAAGTTAAGCTGTGTGAACGCCGTCATCTTCCAGACCGTCACCTCCTGGCTCTCCTTCCGGCGCCCGAAGAGCAGCCAGGCAATGCCGATGCTGCCGACGAGGACAATGGCACCGAGAAACGCGAAGAGGATGATCAGGCCCTTGGAAAGCTCGTCGTGGCTCCCCCGGCCTCCGCCTCGGCACGTCGGGAGGTTCGTGCCTGAGTCCGCCCTGGCGCAGAGCCGGTTGCCGAGGAAGCTCTGGTCGTAGGCCGCGATCTGCAGCTGCGCTGGCACCTCGCCGGTGAGCTGGTTTGATGACAGGTTCAGCAAGTTGAAAGCGTTGCTTACGTCTGACGGGATGCTGCCGGTGAGCTCATTGTCGGACAGGTCAAGCATCGTCAGTGCTGGGAGAAGCCCGATGCTCCCCGGCGGTATGGCGCCGGACAGCCGGTTGCCTCTCATGTTGAGTGAATTTAGTTTCTGCAGCAGCTTGATCGATGTTGGGATGGAGCCAGAGATGCGGTTGCCGGGCACGTACAAGTAAGTAAGGTAGGCGAGCTTGCTCATGTCAGACGGCAGCTCGCCGCCCAGCCGGTTGTTCTCCGCATGGAGCACCATGAGCCCAGGTGCAGAGGCCGGGAAGGAGCCGGAGAACATGTTGTTGCCCATCTCGATCCGTGAAATGTTGGGGGATATCTGGGCCGGCAGCGTGCCGGTGAAGCTGTTGTTCTGGATCTTCACCAAGGTCAGCTTCGGGAACGACCATATCTTCTCCGGGAAGTCGCCGGAGAAGTTGTTGTTGTATAGCTGCAGGTCGTTTAAAGTGCTGCAGTCCCCGAGTTCCGCGGGGAGCTCGCCTGAGAAACTGTTGTTGAAGGCGACGATGTCGTAGAGCTTCCCGTTGGCGCAGAGCGACTCTGGCAGCGGGCCGGAGAGGTTGTTGATGCACACCTCGAGGTTGCCCAGCGGCGAGTGCTTGCCCAGTTCCGGCGGGAGCTCACCGGACAGCTGGTTTTGGAATAACTTGATGTCTCCGAGCTGTGGTAGCAGCCCGATGCTCGCCGGGATGGTGCCGGTGAGCTGGTTTTTGTATACATACAGCAAGGTGAGGTTCCTGAGATTGCCGAAGTCTTCCGGTATCTGTCCGGTGAGCTGATTCCACGACAAATCAATCTGAACCAAGTTCAACGCCGTCACGCTGCGCGTCAGCTCGCCAGAGAGGCCATTGTTGTACAGGTAGATGTACTGGAGCCTCTGATGCTGCCACACCCATGCCGGGATCGAGCCGCTGAGCTCGTTCCACGCCAAGGACAGAGTAGTGAGCTCCGTGAGGCTGGAGAAAGCCTCCGGAATCTCTCCGGTGAGGCTCATCTTGTCCATGCAGAGATAGGTGAGGTTGGTCAGTTTGGCGAACTCCGCAGGCAAGAGCGCCGGCGCGAACGCGTTGTCGGCCAGCGTGAGCTTCTCGAGACCTGTGATGTTGCTTATCTCGGCAGCGGGGTACGCGCCCGTGAAGCCGTTGGTGTTGAGCAGCAGGGACCTGAGCGCCGGGAACCCCGCCACCGCGGGCGGCACCTCTCCGGCGAAGCTGTTGGTGGAGAGGTTGAGGTGCTCCATCGCCGGCGAGAGGCGGTCGATGTCGCGCGGGAGCGGCCCTGAGAACTGGTTGTTGGAGAGGTCGAGGAAGGTGAGCCCCGCGCAGGCGTACAGCACGGCGCCGGGGAAGGCGCCGGTGAGTTTGTTGTAGGAGAGGTCGAGGTGGGTGAGACTCTCGAGCGCGCACACCGATGCCGGGACGGAGCCGGTGAGTTTCAAGCTGGACAGGATAAGCCCGGTGACGACCCCGCCGCCGCCGGTGGCACACGTGACGCCGGTCCAGTTGCAGTGGTTGGGGGCGGCGGTGGGGTCCCAGGACTTGAGCTGCGGGGGGCTGCCCCACTCCTTTTTGACGGCGAGCAGCGTGTCGCGGTCGCTGGGGCCGGCGCCGGCGGCCGGCTGCGAGCGGCCCTCGCCGGCGAGGAGGAAGAGGAGCAAGGCGAACAGCAGGGGAAAGCGGCGGCACCATGTGGTGGGCCCAGACATTTTTTTTTTCTTGGAAGCTTCCTCGGCTGTGATGTGAGGAAGTGAGGTGAGGTGATGTGAGGAGGTGCGACAGTGCGAGTGCGTGCGTGGCTGTAATACGTGTGAAAAGGGTCGGCGAGTCGTTGGTCAGCGTCAACGGTCCCCGTCTACTGTTCGGTGGTCCAGTGATGCACGATAGTGGCGCACTCAGGGTAATCGGAATCGAATTCCCATAGCCATAGCCCATAGCTCCCACTAGTGTTTAATAAAAGAACCAGTCGAGTGCCCATGTGTTGCTACGGGTAAAACATCTCATGACATATAATCACACAAGTAAAATATATGTAGAATCTCATGTCATCACGAATAATTAACATTAAGACACATAATTCAAACTAATTTATTTGAAATAAAGAAACCAGTACGATGTTATTAAACCCAGACAGAGGAAAAATAAGCAACAATTTATTGTTTTTTTTGTTTGTGAGACTAATATAGCGTTAAAGATAATCTCGTGCACCTTCAGATACGTTGGCTGCGTTTTGGTTTCCCTTGTATGTGAGTAGGTGTAGCAAGATGCGTTTTCTCACTTCATAATTATCCTGCCAGATTTTTATACAATATTTATCGTGAAGAATAGTCTTACTCTAAAGCCATATCATGGTCAATTGTCATGATAAAATTATGGGCTTCAAGCACTTTGATCAAGATTTCTCATCAGTAACCTATTGGGCCTTGCTCATACTGGGCCTGACAGATTTAATCGTTACAAGAGATGTATTGCAGAGTGTAAAGAAAATAATTGATCTACCATCGGTGCCCATATTTATTTATGCATTTAATTGAAAAGTACTTACTCCATATGAGCTTAGCGCTCTTTGGTACATTTATTTATCAAACATGTTGATCTGAAGAATCTAAGTACAACAACAGAATAATGTTTAATCACAAATACTTCTTCATCTACTTCTTCAATGTTACAACCATTAACGTAACTAATGAAACCTTGGTTATTTGCCTTTGCTGCACATTCTTCGTATTCGAGCCTCTTGACCTCATTAGCTCGAGCACTGAGTGCATATTTAATTTGGTCATTGTCAGAAGCCACATTCCGTATTTCGTCCCTGACAACTACAAGATAAATGTTAGATGTCTCTAACATGATGTTTATAATTATAAAATTATTTTCAAGGACGATGTTTAATTTTATACTTAGGATCAAGAAAGTTACCTCGTAGAGACATAAAAATAGAGCAATAATCCCTTGGGCCCACAAAAGTCATGGAACTATGTGCGGTCGTTGTCAGACAACCTGTGATGTGAATTGACGCTTATTAATTGTGTTGGTAATACTAAAATTTAATTATGTTCAACTCAACTTTCGTGCATATGAGTCCACAACCAAATTAGTGGCAATGAGAAAATAGTTTTCAGTACTGGCTGGAAAAAATGTGGTAGTTTTCTTCAGCATCGTATGTGAACACACGGAGAAATCCAATCCGGCTGCATAAGAAAATAGTTATAGTTATTACAATGATTAGATGAAACACATGGACGTTAAAAAGATATTTTTTCTTAAATAAGCATATACCTATTGTCTTTGAGTGCAAGCTCCCTAAACGAGTTTGGAAACAAGGTTTAGCAGTCCCACGGCCCGACATGAGCCACGACTGCCATCAAGTCAACTGAGGGCCGGTTCAGGCGAGGTGGGGCAGTGCCGATGGCTTGGGAGGGTCGCAGCGGCCTTCGGCTACTCGGCCGTGGCGGGTGAAAACTCTACGTTTGGTGTTGATAATTAGTGACAATGTCTAAGTACTAATCATAGGTCTAAGTTGTATATAGCATATGAGGATTAGTACATTCCAAGGTTGGTGGCAAGATGGACATGGTGATCATGATGGCCACACTTGGATTTGGTTGCAACCCTACGTGATCATGGTAAAGGTATATGCTAGGGTTCATGTTTTGGTAACCAAGACACCTAGTGGATGTGGTTACATTGTAGGATAGATAGCTGTAATATAAAGAGAGGAATGACGCGGCTATTGAACTCCTAAGTGCCTCTAGGTGTGTATTTCATAATCATATGCATTTGGATAGAACTAATAACGCCACAAAAAATAATTGTGAAAATGCTAACACACTCGCACTTGACGATGATCACTTGGTGGTGTTAGCACATTTACGATGGCAATGGAGTTTGAGCGGTAGAGACGGTTTGGGGCCCTCTCTCCCTCCCACCGAGCTTGCGAGGCGGGATTCAAGCGTTTTCGAGGAGTCGAAACGCGTATTTTCCTTTACGCCAATGTTGAGATTTGGAGGCAATGTCACGTGGTGTTTTCTCGAGCTAAAACATGTGCTAAAGTGATACACATACTTAGTCTAGCTCATATGTGAAAGGGTGAATCAAACGGATCGAGCAAACATTGCAAAATCACTGAGATATGGGCGACAGACGCCGCTACCTTGAGCGTCAGACGTTAGTGTGCAGCGTCTGTTGCCATACCCTAGTTAGGGTTTTTGGCGCTTGGGCATTAGACGCGGGCACGGCCGAGCGACAGACACCTTGCATCAACGTCTGTCGCTCACAGATCAGCGACACGGTGGCGACAGATGTTGGCCAGCGTCTGTCGGTCGAGCAGCGCACGCGTCTGTCGGCTTTTCGCCATGACGAGCTCTCTATGGTGTGTCTGTCGGTCGTGACAGACGCTAAAAATTTTGTGAAGTACGCATCTGTTGCTTGAGGCACGAAAACCGTCTCGTTTAAACGGTCGGTACACGTGGTGAACGGCGAGGGCGTCAGACGCCGAAGCCGCGTCTGTCGCTAAGGCGACAGACGCGCCTATCGTGTTCGCGAGGAGCAACAAATGCTGGACAACGCGTTTGTCGGTTGAGCGATAGACGTGTCTGTTGTGTGCATCTGCACCCCTTCTAGCTCCTAATGGCTCTATTTGTTTGGGATACTTATAAATACTTGTTGGCTGGCTCTTGGCTCACACTCTTGCACTCTTTGACATACTTGTGAGCACTTTGAGCTAAGCAACTCCTCTCCCACTCATCTATCTTGTTTCTTTGCATATTCGAATTGAGATTGAGTGATCCAAGTGCATTTGCATTGTGAGATTGCATCTAGTTGGCACTTGGTGGTTGATTTGTTGTGGGATTCTGGTTTCTCTTGGTGGTTACCGCCATCTAGACGACTTGGAGCAGCTTGGAGGCATTGGCAAGAGTTGGTGATTGTTCTTAGCCACCTTTGGTGATTGTGAGGGGTTTGTGCCTACCTCGGTGAAGCGCCAAAGGAAACGTTAGTAAATTGCTCGTGTCATTGCAACCTCTTGTCATTTGGTAGGTTCTTGTGGGGCCTTTTGAGAGGCTCGGTGTGTGTGACCGATTAGCCACCGAACCACGTGGTGAAGAGGGACACAACGGGGGCTAGCATGCTGGTAAGCACGTGAACCTCAGGATAAATCTTGTGTCATCACTTTCATATTGTGATTGATTGATCTCGGTGTTCGGTTGTCTTGGTTTTTATTGTTGATCATATTGGTTGGCTCAATACTTCGCCCCTCGGTGATACCCTCCTAACTCAACTCTGCATTACCTTCTTAGTTACCTTTCCTATCTAGATAGTTTTGCTAGAGTAGCTCTTTTGTGTAGCTTGCTGGTTTTAGTTGTAGCTTCCTCCTTGGTTTGAATTATGCGGTTGAGTGCATATATATTAGAATTATGAATTGGATAAGTGGCTTGCAAACACCCTGTAGGCTAAGTAAAACTCGCATCTTGCTATTTGTTTTATTGATAAAGTTGTTTAGCACACTTTGTAGGAAATTTTAATAGGCTATTCACCCCCCTCTAGCCATCAAGACCTTTTAAGTGGTATCGGAGCCGTGGTCACCGTTTTCTAGGCTTAACAACCTCGGTGCAAGATGGCCCAAGTTATGTTCAATCATGTTAATGGCAAGCCTCCATTCTTTGATGGCGTCTCTTCCTTTGATCATTGGAAAAGAAAGATTGTAACACCCCTGGGTGTTAAGTATGCATTCATATCCCAAATCATGAGCATTACCATTTCATACATGTTCATCATCGCATGCAATATAAGTTAGAATTAATTAAATTGTGAAAACATATGTTTGAACCCCGAATTGGTAAAATTTCTAGCTAAGAGTGTAAAAATTTGTTGGGCTATAACTCTAAATGACTTAGAATTAATTAACATGATTTTTGGAGAAATTTTTGTATTCAAAATCTCCCCAAATTTTGCTTTTAAAAATATTTCAGAAAAATGAGTTTTATTTAAAATTTGGACTTTAAATCACTAATTCAAAATCTGTTCAGAATTTTGAAAAGTGCCCTAAATGAAAGTTGTAGAGAATAAAATTTTGAACAACTTTTGTTTTGGGGGCAACTTGTGAAAATATCTTTTTCATCTTCAAAATTTGAATTTGAATCAAATAATAAAATCTAGAATTTTATTTAGAAAAGAAAAACAATTTCTTACCTTAACGGGCCGTGGCCACCTTTGCGGCCCGCGAGCCGAAGCCAGCCCGACCCCGCTCACCCGCGCCTTCCCCGCTCGCGCGCGCTCGCCGCGCCAGCGCGATCGGCCGCGGCAGGAGCTGCTCGCCTCGTGGTCGGCATGCGCCGCTCGCCGGCGACACCTGGCCGTCCGTGGCCCCCATGAGCGCGCGCCTCGCCATTTCAAGCCGCAGGCGCTCCACTCCCCTCTCTGCCCTCTCCATTTCCTTTCTCCCGCGCTGTAGTTCTCCGCCCCGCACCGAGCACCACTCGAGCCGGCCTCGCCGCCGCCACCTCCGTCGGCAAAATTGGCCGCCGGTGGTCCACCGCCGCCCTCCATCACGTGCACGTCGCTCTGCCTCCATCTCCGACACGTCGTGCTCGCCTCGCTTTCACCATTCGAGCTAGGTAGGTCGATTGAGCCGTGTTGCCCCGCCGTCGGTCTTGGCGCCGCCGCGCTCGACCTCACCGCGGAAAGGGCATCCCCGCTGTTCCTTAGCCCTTGAAAATTTCCTTGCCACGTTTGCCTTCCCCTTGCAAATCCGTTGCTCACGTCACCGTGTCCAGTTGTGGCCGGCAACGCCGCCGGACGCCACCGCCGCGCGGCCACGCTGTCGAGGACGCCGGCACCCGTGGTCATGCCCCACTCTCGCCCCTCTTTGTTCACTGGACCAAACAGCCTTGGGCCGAAGCCCAAGCCGGGCCGGCGCACCTGGCTTCCCCGCGCGCGCGCTCGGGCCGAAAGCCTCATCCGGCCGAATGAAATCACTGGGCTGGCCCGTTATCAATAAGAAAAAATTGTTTTTCGTTTTCCTTTTATTATTTGAGAAATAAATACTTTGTAAAATATTTGTGTAAACATTTTAGCTCCAAAAATTGTGAAACAAATTTTGTAGTGTTTCTCATGAGTAGATCTATAGTTTAAAAATATTGCATGTCAAGTTTGAAATACTTTTCTATAGGGTTTTTATTTAATCACTAAAATTGCTATTTTCTTGTTAAATATGTAATAAATCATAGAAAGCTCATAAAAATATGGTTCCACTTGCAATAATTTTCTTTTATGATGTACTTTCTAGGAAAAATATATGCCATGCATGTTCTGTAGAAAAATCTTGATGTGTAGTACAAGTGTTTAATATTGTTAATAATTGTTATTTTTGCTAGAGAGAAAAAGATGAATAAAACATGCATGTAATAATTTTTCTATGGTGATTGTTTTTTTGTGTAGAATGTAGGAAAAATGCTAAATCTATTGTTTGATACTTTTCATAGTATAAATTATTTTTATGCTCATTTATAGGCCCTAACTTGTTATTTTTGTGTAGGCAGTTCTAGTAATCCAAATGCAATGAAATTTTTGTGGTATGCTAGATTAGATGATAGAAAGCTACTGTATTTTCTCAGATTTTTATGTGCTACCAAAATAGGTGTTGCTGTTCAAACCTAGTTGCAATTAAGGTTTAATTAACCTTGTTAATGTATGCCTAGTTAATAAGGTTTACTTTGGTGTATCTTTGAAGCATCTTAGATTTCTGTGTTGACTTAGCATAGTAATAGTAGAAGAGAATGCAGTAGATGACATGTGCTTGTAATATATGTTCTTGGATGATGTTGACTACCTTGTAGAAGAATTGTATTCCTACTTTATAAAATAAAGTAAACCTATTTATCTACATTTTATTCATCATGATCATTACATGTCATTTCTGCAGTGCGCCTAGGCATGAGCACTTATACATTGTACATCATACAGGATTGTAGGAAGTAACTCAGGTAGCAGTTCCCGAGGAGCCGGAAGAACAGCCCGAGGACCAGGAGGTGGCCGAAGACGACGAGGAGGTCGGTGAGGATCTTCCAGAGTGCCCAGACCACCGTCTGAGCTCTTTCGAGAGAGGCAAACCTCGAGGCATTTTTCTCCCCCGGTTTACAAACAATTTATTAATGCTTTACTTTAACTGATGCATTATGTTTAGGAGTTGTTTGCAACCGTTGCTGCATTATACCTTGTTTACTCTGTTCTACCCTATCCTTGTCACCTTGTTATTCGCAGTCAAGTAATTGCTTAGCTTGCTTAGACCAGTAGAAGTCGGGTGATTTCCTGTCACCTGCGAGCTAGAGGTGGTTACCTGGATCTGCTTGAGAAAGTATGTCATCTGAGAATAGCTAAGTGTTAATGTGAAATTGAAACCGGACGAAAACTTGCAGGGTTTCAGACTATAGTGTTTTCCGTCTATGTCGATTAAGGACCGACCGTTGTTGGGCCTCGAGTCATGTTGAATGCATGCCTTACATTTAGCTGGCCGAATAATGTACCTTTCGACCGCGAAGCTGGGAGATTATTCGGGCCGAGTGGATTGCCTGCAATGCACTGTATCGGAGCAGTAGTGGCAGGATACGGGGGTGCAATGATAAGGCCAAAGAGCAGTCGGGCGGCCCCCGGGTACATGTGGTTCCTGGCAAGCTCGCGACTTTACCTGAATGGTTGACTCGGTAACCAACACCTCACTTTAGCAGGTGAGTGAGGTTTGTGTGAGGAATAAATTACCAGCTGGTTAATAATCGATTCGAATCGCCATCATTCACTGGATAGTGAGCACTTGACTTGAGTGACTTCATCGTAGTAATTCTAATCGAACACTTGGACAGTTATATGGTATATGACATGATAGAAGTTGTTTAATGATCATTGGTTATCCTTACCTGTTTAATTACATATTACTCTAGTACAGGTGCAAATGTAGTTGATAGGTTAATAAAGATTTAACTTGATGCAAAGCTTATGGAAAGATTCCTTAAATGCTAAAAATGCCTTTTTGCAAATGAGTCAGATACCCCACCAGAAAGCTTGTCATGATCCTTGGTGTCTTTTATTTTAGGTTCTATCGGGTAAGTCTAGCTGAGTACCTTCTCGTACTCAGGGCTTTGTTCTCACTTGTTGCAGATGGGCAGATGTATTACAGCTACTGTATCAACTGCCTTTATCCTACGATGGGAGAAGCTTAGGACCATGGGCAATGGTCATTCACTACGTCTCGTCTGATGCTTTTGTTGGAAGATGATCCTAAGCTGACACTTTATTTAAACTCTGTGTGAGTGTGTGATTTAAACTAAATGCTTCCGCTACTTTTATTTGAAACCGGTTTGTAATAACTATGTTTAAACTCTAATGTATTTGCGACGTGAATGTTTATGTAACTTGTGATGGTGACCGCTGAACTTATTACGATCTTGGCTGGTATGTAAGTTGGTTTGAAATCCGTCATGATTTCACGGACTACCAGGTTATACGGGCTTAAGTTTGCTAAATCGTCTGCTCGGTAGATGATTTTCTTACTTAATCTCGTATAATTGGTCGGTTCTGTTACAGCTGGCATCGGAGCATGGTTTAGCGTGTTTACTGTTCACAAGTGTATTTAAAACAAAAATATGTTTGAAAAACGTGATTTACAAACTAAAAGTATGCTAGTGGTCATATCCTTTATGCCTAGTAAGGACTCTAGGTGGCTTATTTAACTACTGACTTGGGGGTTTCTTGCACCATATTTCTCTTTCATTGCTCATACGGCGTGCTATTGTATGAGTGCCACTTAATTGAGTGGTAATGTATGGATTAGTTGCCTCTATGCCTCGGTAAGTGTGAGATGTGAGAGCATGATCGGATACACCGCCGATCTAGGGAGAGTGCTTATATGATACTGGAGTACTTACATGTTTTACGCATGTTTTTACAAAAGTGTCGCATATGTGGTTGTTCCGTCCGTTGAGGCGATGCCGTCAATAGGACAATGTTTTGGGTAGTTACTACTATTGTACGCGTATCTAGGGATTCGTGTAGAGCGTGTAGATATATTTACTGCTTTCATGCATTCATGGGGATTTGAGCTGAAATGAATTTTCTGCAGGTACATAACAGCGTTTCTCGTGTAGAACGTATTAGTTACGTATATGAGAGATCGCCTGTATGCCACCGAATTCATCGCTAGATATCATTTATTTCTTAAGTTTGTGAGAACGTACGAAACGTACATGCATCATATTGCTTATGTATTTCATTCATGTCATGCATTCCTCCCCTTATAAATTGATTATCCCCTTTTGATAAAAATTGTACCAACTTAAAATATGTTCTCACCGGGTAATCAAAACTTTTGCAACAGATGGCCCGCACGAAGCAGACTGCCCATAAGTCCACAGGCGGAAGAGCACCCCAACACCAGTTGGCCCCGTGGGAGCGCCGCAGCACAGACACCTTTCTGAGCGAGTTTGGCATGCCAACTTTGCTTTAGAGAGTGCTCTATGATGTGGGGTACCCGGAGGGTCAGGAGCCGGTGTACTCTTGGAGTGAGAGCCAGTTAGCTGAGGATGGACTGGCCGTAGTGAAGATCACAGTCCCTGCTCTTGGTGATGCTCTAGAGTGGGATGGTTGACACTTGGAGTTTGAGGGACGCACTCCGGTTGAGGGTGCAGAGCGAGCAGCTTTTCGTGTCATCAAGGACATAATGAGTAGATTTCCTAACGAGCTGGCAGCAGCCTTGGCTGGCACTTTTCCGAGAGATGATCCTCGCAATGCCATTTGGGTGCTATCGCAAGGAAGTGCCTTGGTCAGAGGCCCAAACGAAGGACATGCTAGCGACAACCACGCTATGAGTGCTATGTATGTAGCTATTAGAGCATACCAGGGTCTTGAGTGCACCTATTGGACTTTGACTGGTTTGCGTGGTGATGATCGGCTCAAAGCAAGAAAACAAAAGAAGCAGGCACGTGCTATAGCTAGTTTGCAGGAGCAGTTGGCTGACATGAACTTGCAGCGAGACCAGGCTCTAGAGAGAGGTGATAGTGCTCTACAATGGTTGCATACGTTGACTCAGGCCAACAATAATGCAGACCGCATGATTGGACAGTTGGTTCAAGAGACGAATGAAGCCTGGAACGAGAGGAACCTTCTGAGGCAGAGGGTTGAGGAGCTAGTGGAGTACAACGTCAACTTGCATGAGGAGTTTCATGTGCTCTACAACGGGATTGGCCCATATGCTCCTCCAGACACCGCCGGTATGGACGTCGACGATGACGAGGACGAGCCTGCAGCCGCACCTGCCAACGACGATGATGTTGCTACTGATGGTAGCGATGGTGACGTCTCTAACCCCGACGATGGCCCCGAGGAGTAGGCTAGTTGCTTTGCGTTAGCTACTAGGCCCTGTCACGATGACCTTTCTTTTGGCTTTATGTATCTTGATGTATCTCGTTCGAACCTTAAGACTTGGTAGAATGTTGGATCTTGGTTGTTCATGCGATACCTGAGCGCATAAAGTCCAGTGTGTGTATGCTAGCAACATGGTTGTATTGGTCGCGATGTTTGCATTTGAAGTAATTTAATTAGTGATGATGTTTTAATTGGAATGCGATTATTGTGCCTCTGTTTTATTGTATGACTTTGTTCTCTCCAATGAATTCAGTACGGCATAATTTTTTATTCACTCACAATTACTACAACTTCACTTAATCATTACTTGTTGCTGAAATATGCAGATGGCAAACACTCGCCGCGCCATGTATGAGGCTACTGAAACTAGTGGAAATGGTGCCGGGGCAGGTGGGAGTGGTGAAAACAACGTCAACCATAATGAGCCACACCCGGAACCACATTTGCCGCCTCCTCCACCGCTCACTGCAGAGGTATTCTTTGCACAGTTTCTTGGAAGTCAGCGCAATGCCGAGCAGTCGTAGAGGAACATGGAAGATTTTCTACGTACCATTGCCAACAATGTTCAACGTGGTAACAACCAAGGTGGTGGCAATGGGGTGAATCAGTACAACAACTTCAAGGATTTCATGGACACTAGGCCACCAATTTTCAAGGAAGCAACCGAGCCACTTGACGCTAAAGAATGGATCAACACTATGGAAGATAAGTTCCGTGTGTTAAGGCTGACCGAAGTACTGAAGACAGAGTATGCTGCACATCAGTTACAAGGACCAGCAGAGATGTGGTGGAAGCATCATCGCACCACCTTCCCTCCAAATGCTCAGATCTCGTGGAGAGAGTTCACTGAAGCCTTCCGTGGAGATGAAATTGGGAGAGTTCTTGACTTTAAATCAGGGTACCAAAACCGTAACACGGTATTTGCATGCCTTCAACAACTTGTGTCGTTATGCACCCAACATGGTTGACATCGATGCTAAGAGAATTGCTAGCTTCAAGAGAGGGTTAGGTCCGAAGATGATGAAGCATGTGGGTACCAATAACCGCACTAGATTCAATGACTTCATCAGTGATTGTCTGAAACAAGAAAAGAACAACAACACGTATACAACATCCAAGACTCGCAAGAGAGCCTTTGAGTCAGGACCATCACAGCCAAGAGTTGTCAATGCTAATCATCCTGCCTATCGTCCGTCTGCACCAGGTGCAAGGTTTAGGCCACCACAGCATAAAACCCAGAACTACAAGGAACTTAGAAGCCGTACAAGATGGCCGTGCCACCAGCAAGGACAGCCGTAACTGCGGGACAAGGTAACTCGAAGGGAGCTATCGGATCTACTGGTACAGTGAAGGGACCCTGTTACAATTGTGATCAGCCATGCCACTTTTTAAAGTTCTATCCTTATCCTCCCAGAAAGAAGCAACAGACCTATAATGCTCGAGTACACCACACCACTGTGGATGAGATTCCTGAGGGAGAGCCCATAACTGCTGGTAAGTTTCCTGTTAACCAAAACCCTGCAGTTGTTCTATTTGATTCTAGATCATCGCATTCTTTCATGAGTCAAGCATTTGCACGGAAAATGAACAACTATGCACAGACTTAAGTTATAGTTACCGTATAAGTTCAGCAGGGGCTGATGTTTTAACCAATCAGATGGTTAGAGGGGCAACCCTTGACTTAGGTAGTCGAAAGTTTTGAGTAAACTTGATAGTTATGCCTGGACTAGTTCTGGATGTCATCATAGGGATGAATTGGATGAAGGATTGGGGAGCAGTGATAGATATAGGAAGTCGGGTACTTACCCTGAAGGATCCCTAGGGAGAGGGTACTTTTTAGGTACCATTGCCCAAAAGAACAGACCTTGTGAGTGTGATATGTGCTATGGAAGTCATTCCGATTCATCAGATTTCGGTAGTGTGTGAGTTTCCGGATATGTTTCTAGATGAGTTACCTGGTCTTCTGCCAGATAGGGATGTTGAGTTTGGAATTGAGTTGATCCCTGGGATAGCTCCAATTTCGAGGAGACCTTATAGGATGCCTCCGGATGAGTTAGCTGAACTAAAAAAGCAACTAGAGGAATTGTTGAAAAAGGGGTTTATCCGACCAAGTAAGTCTGAATGGGGATGTCCTGCCTTGTTTGTGAAGAAAAAGAAAGAGGGTACTTTGAGAATGTGTGTGGATTATAGGCCTCTTAATGCTGTAACTATCAAGAATAAGTATTCCTTGCATCATATTGATGTTTTGTTTGATCAGTTAGCCAAAGCCAGAGTGTTCTCCAAGATAGATTTAAGATCGGGTTACCATCAGATAAAGATTAGACCACAAGATATACCGAAAACCGCCTTTTCCACCAGATACGGGTTGTACGAGTATCTTATTATGTCCTTTGGCTTAACAAATGCTCCTGCATACTTTATGTATCTGATGAATACGGTTTTCATGCCAGAGTTGGACAAGTTTGTGGTTGTGTTCATTGATGATATTCTAGTATACTCTGAGAATGAGAAAGATCATGAAGAGCATCTGAGAATTGTCTTAACCAGACTTAGAGATCATAAGTTGTATGCTAAGTTTAGCAAGTGTGAATTTTGGTTGAAGAAAGTTCCCTTTCTTGGTCACATTCTGTCAGAGAATGGAGTCTCTGTAGATCCGAGTAAAGTGCAAGAGGTTATGGATTGGAAGACACCAATCACAGTTTCGGAAGTTAGAAGTTTCTTAGGATTAGCTAGTTACTATCATCGTTTTATCCCAGATTTCTCGAAGATTGCCAAGCCAATGACAAGTCTGCTACAGAAAGATCACAAGTTTGTGTGAACAGAGGAGTGTGAGACAGCTTTCCACACCTTGCGGAAACTATTGACCACTGCTCTAGTTCTAGCGCAACTGGACATTGAGAAACCTTTTTATGTGTTTTGCAACGCATCAAAAATAGGATTAGGTTGTGTTCTTATGCAAGAAGGAAGTGTCATTGCTTATACCTCCCGTCAGTTGAGAAAGCATGAGATCAACTATCCGACACATGATCTTGAACTTGCTGCCGTAGTGCATGCATTAAAAATTTGGAGACATTACTTACTTGGTAATGTGTGCAATATTTTCACCGATCACAAGAGTCTTAAGTACATCTTCACCCAAGCTGAATTGAACATGAGACAGTGAATATGGTTATAATTGATCAAAGATTACAACTTAAATGTGCAATATCATCCTAGAAAGGCCAATGTAGTGGTAGATGCTTTGAGTAGGAAGTCACATTGCCTGAATGCGCAACCTTTGCTCGAAGATGGTTTTGATCTAATGCATCCTGCCGTGTTGCACAATATCCAGATTAGTTGTTCTTTAGAGAGTAAGATAATAGAAGGCCAGAAAACCGATAAAGGGATATTCTATATCAAAGAAAAGCTTAAAGAAGAACCATCCAAGCACTTTAGAGTGGATGAACATGACATGTTATGGTTTGACGACCGTCTTATTGTTCCCAAGGATCGAGAGCTTAAGAATAAACTTATGGATGAGGCTCACCTTTCGAAGTTATCTATCCATCCCGGAAGTAGAAAAATGTACCAAGAACTAAGACCTCGTTTTTAGTGGACAAAAATGAAAAAAGAGATTGCAGCATATGTAGCCAGATGTGACACATGTTGTAGGGTAAAGGCTATTCATATGAGACCTGCCAGATTATTGCAACCTTTGTCCGTACCTAGTTGGAAGTGGGATGATATAAGTATGAATTTCATCACAGGTTTGCCCACTACTCAGAAAGGACATGATTCGATTTGGGTAATCGTGGATCGTCTTACGAAGACAGCTCACTTTTTACCTATCAAGACAAGTTATCGACCACCTCAATATGCAGAGAAGTATATTGCAGAGATTGTGAGATTGCATGGCATACCGAAAGACTATAGTGTCTGACAGAGGGTCACAATTCACTGCTCACTTTTGGGAGCACTTGCATAAAATTTGGGAACTAGTTTGATTCGTAGCACTGCCTATCATCCTCAAACAGATGGTCAGACTGAAAGAGTTAATGTTGTTCTGGAGGATATGTTGAGAGCCTGTGTATTATCTTCCAGAGGTTCATGGGAGTCATGGTTACCTTTAGCAGAGTTCGCTTACAATAATAGCTATCAAGAAAGTATCAAGATGGCACCATTCGAGGCTTTGTATGGCAAAAAGTGTAGAACACCACTTAACTGGATCAAGCCAGGAGAAAGAAGATACTATGATATTGACTTCGTAGAAAAAGCCGAGAAGAAAGTTCATATCATTCAGCAAAATATGAAAGCCACTCAATCACGTCAGAAAAGCTATGCAGATCGAAGAAGGAGACCGCTTGTGTTCGAAGTTGGTGACTATGTTTATCTGAAAGTCACGCCAATGAAGAAAAAACGGTTTGGAGTACGCAGAAAGCTTGCAGCCAGATTTGTGGGACCATATAAGATCTTGGAAAGAAAAGGTCCAGTCGCTTATAAGTTAGAGTTACCTGAGACAATGGGTGCTATATTCCTAGTTTTTCATGTATCGCATCTCAAGAAGTGTTTGCGTGTTTCAGAGGAATGAATCGAACCTCAAGGCATAAAGCTCAAATTAGATCTTGTATATTGTGAGCAACCGGTTCGAGTGTTGGACTCTAAAGAAAGGGTTACTCAAAACAGTGTAGTGAAAACATATAAGATACAGTGGAGTCATCATGATGAAGGAGATGCAACTTGGGAAACAGGTGAATATCTACAAAAAGCTTATGAGGATTTTTATAACAAATGGTTCGTAACCCAAATCTCGGGATGAGATTTTTATAAGGGGGGAGGGCTGTAACACCCCTGGGTGTTAAGCATGCATTCATATCCCAAATCATGAGCATTACCATTTCATACATGTTCATCATCGCATGCAATATAAGTTAGAATTAATTAAATTGTGAAAACACATGTTTGAACCCCGAATTGGTAAAATTTCTAGCTAAGAGTGGTAAAAATTTGTTGGGCTATAACTCTAAATGACTTAGAATTAATTAACATGATTTTTGGAGCAATTTTTGTATTCAAAATCTCCCCAAATTTTGCTTTTAAAAATATTTCAAAAAAATGAGTTTTATTTAAAATTTGGACTTTAAATCACTAATTCAAAATCTATTTAGAATTTTGAAAAGTGCCCTAAATGAAAGTTGTAGAGAATAAAATTTTGAACAACTTTTGTTTTGGGGGCAACTTGTGAAAATATCTTTTTCATCTTCAAAATTTGAATTTGAATCAAATAATAAAATCTGGAATTTTATTTAGAAAAGAAAAACAATTTCTTACCTTAACGGGCCGTGGCCACCTTTGCGGCCCACGAGCCGAAGCCAGCCCGGCCCCGCTCGCCCGCGCCTTCCCCGCTCACGCGCGCTTGCCACGCCAGCGCGATCGGCCGCGACAGGAGCTGCTCGCCCCGTGGCCGGCATGCGCCGCTCGCCGGCGACACCTGGCCGTCCGTGGCCCCCACGAGCGCGTGCCTCGCCATTTCAAGCCGCAGGCGCTCCACTCCCCTCTCTACCCTCTCCATTTCCTTTCTCCCGCGCTGCAGTTCTCCGCCCCGCACCGAGCACCGCTCGAGCCGGCCTCGCCACCGCCACCTCCGCCGGCAAAATTGGCCGCCGGTGGTCCACCGCTGCCCTCCATCACGTGCACGTCGCTCTGCCTCCATCTCCGACACGTCGTGCTCACCTCGCTTTCACCATTCGAGCTAGGTAGGTCGATTGAGCCATGTTGCCCCGCCGTCGGTCATGGCGTCGCCGCGCTCGACCTCACCGCGGAAAGGGCATCCCCGCCATTCCTTTGCTCTTAAAAATTTCCTTGCCGCGTTCGCCTTCCCCTTGCGATTCCGTTGCTCGCGTCACCGTGTCCAGTTGTGGCCGGCAATGCCACCGGACGCCACCGCCACGCGGCCATGCCGTCGAGGACGCCAGCACCCGTGGTCACGCCGTGCTCTCGCCCCTCTCTGTTCACTGGACCAAACGGCCTTGGGCCGAAGCCCAAGCCGGGCCGGCGCGCCTGCCTTCCCCGCGCGCGCGCTCGGGCCGAAAGCCTCATCCGGCTGAATGGATTCACTGGGCTGGCCCGTTATCAATAAGAAAAATTGGTTTTTCGTTTTTCTTTTATTATTTGAGAAATAAATACTTTGGAAAATGTTTGTGTAATCATTTTAGCTCCAAAAATTGTGAAACAAATTTTGTAGTGTTTCTTATGAGTAGATCTACAGTTTAAAAATATTGCATGTCAAGTTTGAAATACTTTTCTGTAGGGTTTTTATTTAATCACTGAAATTGCTATTTTCTTGTTAAATAAGTAATAAATCATAGAAAGCTCATAAAAATATGGTTCCACTTGCAATAATTATTGTGGTATGCTTTCTAGGAAAAATATATGCCCTGCATGTTCTGTAGAAAAATCTTGATATGTAGTACAAGTGTTTAATATTGTTAATAATTATTATTTTTGCTAGAGAGAAAAAGATAAATAAAACATGCATGTAATAATTTTTCTATGGTGATTGTATTTTTTGTAGAATTTAGGAAAAATACTAAATCTGTTGTTTGATACTTTTCATAGTATAAAGTATTTTTATGCTCATTTATAGGCCCTAGCTTGTTATTTTTGTGTAGGCAGTTCTAGTAATCCAAATGCAATGAAATTTTTGTGGTATGCTAGATTAGATGATAGAAAGCTACTGTAATTTTCTCAGATTTTTATGTACTACCAAAATAGGTGTTGATGTTCAAACCTAGTTGCAATTAAGGTTTAATTAACCTTGTTAATGTATGCCTAGTTAATAAGGTTTACTTTGGTGTATCTTTAAAGCATCTTAGATTTCTGTGTTGACTTAGCATAGTAGTAGTAGAAGAGAATGCAGTAGATGACATGTGCTTGTAGTATATGTTCTTGGATGATGTTGACTACCTTGTAGAAGAATTGTATTCCTACTTTATAAAATAAAGTAAACCTATTTATCTATATTTCATTCATCATGATCATTACATGTCATTTCTGCAGTATGCCTAGGCATGAGCACTTATACATTGTGCATCATACAGGATCGCAGGAAGTAACTTAGGTAGCAGTTCCCGAAGAGCCAGAAGAACAGCCCGAGGAGCAGGAGGTGGCCGAAGCCGACGAGGAGGTCGGTGAGGATCTTCCAGAGTGCCCAGACCACCGTCCGAGCTCTTTCGAGAGAGGCAAGCCCCGGAGCATTTTTCTCCCCTGGTTTACAAATAATTTATTAATGCTTTACTTTAACTGATGCATTATGTTTAGGAGTTGTTTGCAACCGTTGCTACATTATACCTTGTTTACTCTGTTCTACCCTATCATTGTCACCTTGTTATTCGCAGTCAATTAATTGCTTAGCTTGCTTCGACCGGTAGAAGTCAGGTGATTTCCTGTCACCTGCGAGCTAGAAGTGGTTACCTAGATCTGCTTGAGAAAGTATGTCATCTGAGAATAGCTAAGTGTTAATGTAAAATTGAGACCAGATGGAAACTTGTAGGGTTTCAGAATGTAGTGTTTTCCATCTGTGTCGATTAAGGACCGACCGTTGTTGGGCCTCGAGTCATGTTGAACGCATGCCTTACATTTAGCTGGCCAAATAATGTACCTTTCGACCGCGAAGCTGGGAGATTATTCGGGCCGAGTGGATTGCCCGCAATGCACTGTACCGGAGCAGTAGTGGCAGGATACGAGGGCGCGATGATAAGGCCAAAGAGCAGTCGGGCGGCCCCCGGGTACATGTGGTTCCTGGCAAGCTCGCGACTTTACCTGAATGGTTGACTCGGTGACCAACACCTCACTTTAGCAGGTGAGTGAGGTTTGTGTGAGGAATAAATTACCAGCTGGTTAATAATCGATTCGAATCGCCATCATTCACTGGATGGTGAGCACTTGACTTGAGTGACTTCATCGTAGTAATTCTAATCAAACACTTGGAAAGTTATATGGTATATAACATGATAGAAGTTGTTTAATGATCATTGGTTATCCTTACCTGTTTAATTACATGTTACTCTAGTACAGGTGCAAATGTAGTTGATAGGTTAATAAAGATTTAACTTGATGCAAAGCTTTTGGAAAGATTCCTTAAATGCTAAAAATGCCTTTTTGCAAATGAGTCAGCTACCCCACCAGAAAGCCTGTCATGATCCTTGGTGTCTTTTATTTTCGGTTCTATCGGGTAAGTTTAGCTGAGTACCTTCTCGTACTCAGGGCTTTGTTCCCACTTGTTGCAGATGGGCAGATGTATTACAGCTACTGTATCAATTGCCTTTATCCTACGATGGGAGAAGCTTAGGACCATGGGCAATGGTCATTCACTACGTCTCGTCTGATGCTTTTGTTGGAAGATGATCCTGAGCTAGCACTTTATTTGAACTATGTGTGAGTGTGTGATTTGAACTAAATGCTTCCGCTACTTTTATTTGAAACTAGTTTGTAATAACTATGTTTAAACTCCGATGTATTTGCGACGCAAACATTTATGTAACTTGTGATGGTGACCGCTGAACTTATTACGATCTTGACTGGTATGTAAGTTGGTTTGAAATCCGTCATGATTTTTACAGACTATCGGGTTATACGGGCTTAAGTTTGCTAAATCGTCTGCTCGGTGGATGATTTTCTTACTTAATCTCGTATAATTGGTCGGTTCTGTTACAAAGATGAAGCAATATCTAGGCAATATACATGAGAAGGCTTGGGATGTGACCAAAGAAGGATACATCATTCTTGATAAGGAAAATCTCACTCCTAATGACTGCATCAACAAACAATGCAACACGGCGGCACTTGACATAATCTACCGTGCCATTGATGACAAAGTATTTGAGCAAATCGAAGATCTTGAAAAGGCAAGTGAGCTTTGGATAAGGCTTGAAGAAACATATCAAGGCACTTCAATGGTAAAAAGTGCCAAACTATATATGCTCAAGGACAAGTTCTCCATTTTCAAGATGAAGGATGATGAATCCATCCCGAAGATGTTCTATAGGCTCCAAGTCATTGTCAATGATCTCAAGGGGCTTGGGGAGAAGGTTGAGGACAAGGACTTCTCAGACAAGTTCTTGATATGATTACCCAATAAGTTTGCTACCTTAAGAAGAATGATCTTTAGAGAGGGATTGGATAAAGTCAAACCAACTGATGTGCTTGGAGATATAATGACCGATGCCCAATACAATGATGATGAAGATGAGGTAGAAGAGAAGAAGGAGACCAAGGTCAAGAAAGAGAAACATATTGCATTCAAGGCTTCATCTTCTAAGGGCAAGAGCAAGGTGGAGAGTGATGATGATGATCCATTCGATGATGAGACCATGGCCCTCCTAGTGCACCAGATGGGGAGGTTCATGAAGAAGAAAGGATATAAGGCAAGAAAGAGGAGAGACACTATAAAGGCAAAGATCCATTGCTACAATTGCAATATCTCTGATCACATAGTGGCGGATTGCCCCTATGAAGATAAGAGATTTTATAATGGTGACTTGGAGCTCAAGAAGAACAAGAAGGATAAGAAAGAGAAGGAGAAGAAAGCAAAGAAGAGCTTCACATTCAACAAGAAGAAGGGTGGTGGTTATGTGGTCACTTGGGATAGTGAAAACTCTGATAATGATGATGATGCAAGCTCTAGTGATGATGAGAGAACCACTCGGCGAGCCATTGCAAGCCTCACCCTCTCTAACAAGCCATCTATCTTCAACACTACATCGACATGCCTTATGGCCAAGCCTACCAAGGTAAAATATGATGATAGTAATGATGATTCTTGTGCTAGTGATGGTTGTAGGAATGATGATGAGGAGGATGAGGACTACTCCAAGGATGATCTATTGGGCATAATAGATCAAATGAGCAAGGGCTACAAGAGGACCACCAAGAGATGCAAAATCTTGGAGCAAGAGCTCATTGCCAAGAGCAATGAAAATGATGCCTTTGATGGAGGAGCTTGTTACTCTCAAAAAGAGTAAGGAGTGCAAAAGAATTGAACAAGAGCTCAGAGTTCTTAGGAAATCCTATGATGATCTAGAGGCCTCTCGTGAGTGTCTAAAGGAAGACCACGAGGACCTTAAAGTTGCTCACACTAGGCTTAAGGAAGCCCACTCCACTCTACTTGAGCTCATCAAGGAAAAGGATCTCAAGTTGGAGAAGTTCATGAAGGAAGCTAAAGAGGAGCAAGTGATTGTCACTTGTGATATTGGACTAACATGTGATATTATTGATGATTCTTTATTTGGTGGTCCTACTAACACTTTATGTAGCTCATCATCATCCACCATAACCAACTCTACCTTTACTACTTGTGATACAACACTTGTGGTTAAGAATGAGACTCTCAAGAGAGAGGTGAATGATCTCACCCGCGCATTAGGTAATGCCTATGGTGGGGATGCCCGCTTACTAATGCTTGGGTAGCCAAAGGTTCTCTCTTAATAAAGAGGGTTTGGGCTATACTCCCAAGAAGGGCAAGGCGGCCTTTGCTACTCCAAAGCCTCGCTTTGTGAAGAGCAATGGCCGTTATTGCAATAGATGCAAACAATTTGGGCATCTAGAGATTAATTGTAATAAAATGAACAAGAACAACAACAAGTTTCATTCTAAAATGGATTGCATTCCTTTTTGCTAGAGATTGTGTTTCTATTGATTTGGGCTAACCCTAGAAGGGTAGCTATATAGGTAACCATACATGGGCCTCATGGGCCTAGCCTCATGGGCCTAATACACATATTCCAACACCCCTCGCAGTATGAACTACCGACGTAGCGGAGTTCCAGGCTGAACAAGAAGAAGAAAGAACACACACATGTCCCCCCACAGACGCAACTAGCCACTGGTGATGTTGAGGCTAGAGCGAAACTCGGTGAAGGTCGAGGATTGGAGGCCTTTGGTGAAGATGTCCGCGAACTGGGAGGTGGTCGGAACATGAAGGACTCGCACCTCGCCCATGGCCACCTGATCACGGACAAAGTGTAGGTCGATCTCCATGTGCTTCGTCCGCTGGTGTTGGATGGGGTTGGTGGAGAGGTAGACTGCACTAACATTGTTGCAGTAGATCAGTGTGCTCTGGGAGGGCGAAGTGTGCAGCTCAGCGAGAAGCTGCCGGAGCTAGGAGGCCTCAGCTACGTCGTTAGCGACAGCGTGGTACTCCGCCTCGGCACTGGACCGGGAGACCACATTCTGGCGCTTAGACGACCAGGACACCAGGTTGCCACCAAAGAAGACAGCGTAGCCAGAGGTGGAGCGGCGAGTGTCCGGACACCCCGCCCAGTCAGCGTTAGTGTAGACGACAATGTCGGCGGAGGAGGACCAGTGAAGAAGGAGGTCGTAGTCGATCGTGCCCCAGAGGTAGCGGAGGAGGCGCTTGAGAGCTGTGAGGTGAGGCTCCCAGGGATCATGCATGTAAAGACAGATCTGCTGAACTGCATATGTGATGTCCGGCCGGGTGAAGGTGAGGTACTAGAGGGCACCAGCAAGACTCCGGTATGCAGTGGGATCTGACACTGGGGGGCCCTCAGCCTCTGACAGCTTGCCTTGAGTATCAACCGGAGTGGAGCAGGGGTTGCAGTCAGTCATCCCAACCCGCTCCAGGATATCTCGAGTATACTGCCGCTGGTGAAGAAGTGACCCGGCAGGGTGAGGCTCAACAGTGACCCCGAGGAAATGGTGGAGCACACCCAGATCCTTCATAGCAAACTCTTGCTGAAGAGCGGTGATGATCCGGCGGAGAAGTGGTTCACTGGAGGCTGTGAGGACAATGTCATCAACATAGAGCAGCAAGTATGCAGTGTCGGCTCCATGGTGATAGATAAACAGAGATGTATTAGACTTGGCCTCCACAAACCCCAGTGTCAGCAGGAAAGCAGCAAATCGATGGTTCCACGCCTGGGGTGCCTGCTTGAGGCCGTAGAGAGACCTGTTGAGCCGACAGACCATGTCAGGATGGGAGGAATCAACGAACCCCGTTGGCTGACTGCAGTACACTGTCTCGGTGAGAAGGCCATGCAGAAAGGCATTCTTAACGTCCAGCTGATGGACAGGCCACGACCGAGCAAGCGCTAGTGAGAGCACGGTGCGGACGGTGGCCGGCTTGACCACCGGGCTGAACGTCTCATCATAGTCGACCCCAGGGCGCTGAGTGAAGCCCCGGAGAACCCAGCGAGCCTTGTAGCGCTCGAGAGTGCCATCAGCCCGACGCTTGTGGGTCTAGATCCACTTGCCGGTGACAACGTTGGAGCCCGGCGGCCGGGGCACCAACTCTCACGTCTGGTTGGCGAGGAGCGTGGCGTACTCCTCTTCCATCGCGCGATGCCAGTGAGGATCCAACAGGGCGTCACGGATGGAAGAGGGTACCGGGGAGACCGGCACGTCGCTGGTCGATGCCGCAAGGGCCCGGGGTGGCAGAGTGCCAGCCGCGTGCCGTGTCACCATCGGGTGAACATGCCACGGGTGTCGGTGAAGAAGCAGCGGGTGGTAGACCAGCGGTGCGTCACGGGCTGGCAGGGACTGAGGTGGTGGTGTCGTTGTCCCCGGCGGAGAAGGGACCGTGAGTGGCGGTGGTCGTGGCCTGCGCTGGTACACCCATACCGGCGCTGCGTACCGCGAAGGAGGTGCCGGGGCAGCACCGGGCGACGGCCCCCCTGGGGCCGTATCGGGGAGCGAGGTCCCCGGATTGGCGCCAGACGAAGAGGTCGGGGCCACGCTAGAGGACGACGGGCCCGGACCCGCCGGGGAGCCGGGACAGGTGCCCGGCAGAGAGCACGACGAAGCAGTACCTACAGGAGACCACGAAAAAGGTGGCTGGACCACCGTGTCAGCGAGAAAGATGGAGGAGGGATCAGGAACAGGAGTGGTGGTGGGTGTTGTGGAGAAGGGAAAGACGGACTCATCGAACACCACATGGCGAGAGATGAGGACCCGTCGGGAGGTAAGGTCAAAGCACCGATACCCCTTGTGATCCGGGGAGTACCCGAGGAAGACATAGAGAGTGGAGCGGGGGTCCAGCTTGTGGGAAGACGTGACAGCGGTGTTGGGGTAACACGCACACCCAAAGACGCGAAGGTGATCGTACCGCGGAGGGGTACCAAAAAGGGCGTGGTGTGGTGTAGGAGCGGGACAGGCAGTGGAAGGAAGACGGTTGAGGAGGTAGGTGGAGGTGTGCAAGCCCTCAGCCCAGAGGCGAGCTGGGAGAGAGGCCTGAAACAGAAGGGTGCGCACGGTGTCATTAGTGGTGCGAATCATGCGTTCAGCTTTGCCATTCTGTGAGGAGGTATAAGGGCAAGACATGTGCAACTGAACACTGTGAGAGAGGAAGAAATCCTGGGAGGTGGAGTTATCAAACTCACGACCATTGTCACACTAGATGGCCTTGATGATAAGGCCAAACTGTGTGGACACCCAAGTGAAGAAGTGAAGGAGCATGGAAAATGTATCAGACTTCGCACGCAAGGGAAAGGTCCAGGAATAATGCGAAAAATCACCAACAACCACAAGATATTACTTATAGCCAGAAATATTGATAACAGGAGATGTCCATAGGTCGCAATGTACAAGATCAAAAATGCGGGCCGCATGTGAAGAAGAGCTATGAAAAGGAAGATGAACATGGTGGCCCAATTGGCACGCATGACACAAATGCTCAGCATGAGCCTGAATACAAGGAATGTCGGAGCTATGACTGAGCTGCATCAGGGCATCACGTCTAGGATGGCCGAGGCGCCGATGCCAAGTAGTAGAGGAGGAAGAGGCGGTGAAGGCAGCTGACAAAATGGACGGCGAAGAGGATGAAGTAGCCGTCGGGAAGCGAAGAGTGTAAAGGGGCCCCGTGCTGTCACATCGGAGCAGAGGACGCCAGGAAGCCAAATCCTTTACAGTAAGACCAAAAGAGTCAAATTCCACAGAACAAGAATTGTCAGCTGTAAAACGACGAATAGAAAGGAGGTTGTGAACCATAGAAGGAGCGACAAGAACATCAGGAAGACGGAAGGAGACATGAGCATCGGCGGTACCCACAGACGTGACAGGAAGACACAAACCATTTGCGACCATAATGGATGAAGGGAGAGAGGAAGAGGGAGAATGGATAGAAGAGAGTATACCAGGGTCAGGGGTGGTGTGGTAGGTGGCACCCGAGTCGGCGATCCACTTAGGGTCGACAGGGGGTGTCAGGCCCATAGTGTTGAACGACCGAGCCAAGGCCGCCTGGTCCCAACCGATAAGCCCAGGCGGGGTGCCGGAGGGTGTGGCCCACGGAGACGTAGTGGAGACACCGGGAGGTGGAGCACCAGTGAACATGGCCGCCGGTGGGTGAGGCACACCTCCAGGAGCGTGGAAAGGCCACATAGAGATGCGCCCAGACCACGGGTTGTGGAAGGATAGTCATGATGCACCGTGTGGAGCCGTCGGCGCCACCTGCCCACCATGGCCCCCTCCACGTCTAGTGCCGCGGCGACAGCGACCGCCACGGCCCCCCTTACCCCCCACTCAGCCCAGAGGGAGGAGGACCAAGAAGGGACGACGGCGGCATAGCAGACGGACGCGGTGGAGCGAACGGACGCGACGGAGTGGCCGCAAGGGCCGTCGAGGAAGTCGAGGACCCCAGGGCGACGGTGGACCCAGGCTAGAGACCCTAAGCAAGCTCCTCCATGACAAGATCATCACAGACCTGGAGGAAGGTGGGGAAGGGGCGCTGGCGGGTGATCCATGTCCGAAGGTGGGCATAGCGGTCGCTGAGCCCACGGAGGACATTGAGGACGAGGATGCGATCCTCCATGGGCCAGCCAAGATCACCAAGGGAGTCTGCCATGGTCTTCATCTTGCGGCAGAACTCGCCAATAGTGAGGTCACCCTGGACGAAGGTCCTAAAACTCGCATCGAGCCTTAGAGCCCGAGCCTCGGCATTGCCCAGAAACTAGCCCTCAAGGGCCAGCCAGGCCTAGCGAGAATCCACCGTGTTGCGGACAAGGTCGTGGAGGTCAAGGGAGATCGTCCCGATGATCCACGAGAGGACGATGCTGTCAAGGCGCAGCCACGAGAGGGTCTGAGCCGCGACTGTGGCATCGACGAGGACGTGGTCGTCAAGGGCGTAGCGGCGGAGGGTGAGGAGGACCAGGTCCCGCCAACGGGTGTAGGAGGGCAACTCTGGCTCGAGAACCACCGGGACGAGCAGACGAATGTTCTGGACCCCCCCAGCCTGGTAGTGAAGCTGAGCCACGAGAGGATCGGCCGGGTCGTGCCAGATAACTGCAGTGGTGGATGAGCGGTGGCCAGCCGAGCCGGAGGAGGTGGCCCCGAGGTCGTGGTAGACGGGAGGGATGAGGCGCTGCTCCACATCAGCGATCTGGCGTTCCAGAGCATCGGCCGCATCCCGCTCGTGCTCCCAGGCGAGGGCAGCCACGCGAAGACGGGCCTAGCCCTCAGCAGCTGCAGCTCGAGCAGCGACGAGGGCAGCGGAGAGAGGGGAGTCATCACGACCGATGTAGAGGCGGGTCGTGGGCGGCTGAGGCGGGGCCGGGAAGGCAGTGACTCCGAGAAGAAGTCCAGCGGTGGCCAGATCGGCACCGGGAAGGTGAGTCCCAGAGAGGAGGACGGCGTCGATGGCTGGGTCAGCAGCAGCAACGCCCGAGTCGAGGCCCCCGGCCACAGCAGCAGCAGCGCCCACAGTCACAGTTGCAGCACCACCCGCACCCGCGGCAGCAGCAACCCCCGTGCCTGCGCCCGCAGCGGTAGCGGCTCCCGCGCCTACGGCAGCAAGGGCGGCGGCAGTGGGGGCGGCCGCAGCCATAGCTGCCATGGTGGCCGCAGCCATAGCTTCCAGGGCGGCGCGCGGATCCGGAGGAGGGGCGGCGGCACCAGTGGCCAGAGGAGGGGCGGCAGCGCCAGCGGCGCTCGGAGGGGCGCGAGCAGCAGGGGCCGGAGGAGGGGCGGCGGCGCCAGTTGGACCAGCGGCGGTAGGAAGCAGGGGAGGAGTGGCGGCGCCAGGGAGCAGGGGGCGGGTGGGGGAAGACACCACTTGTGCCTAGGAAGAGGATGGGAGAGGGGGAAAACCGTGGAGGTAGGAAGGAGGGGGAGGAGGAGTACGCCGGCCAGCCATGGCGGCGGCGGCGGCGCCAGCCAGGGGGCGGCGGCGGCGGCTGGAAGGGAAGGGAAGGAGACCTAGGCTTTTGATACCATGCTAGAGATTGTGTTTCTATTGATTTGGGCTAACCCTAGAAGGGTAGCTATATAGGTAACCATACATGGGCCTCATGGGCCTAGCCTCATGGGCCTAATACACATATTCCAACACTTTTGATTCTTGTTATGTTCTTACCAAGGTTGAGAAGGGTGTGCAAGCTAAGTTTGTTGGTACACCAATTGTGGGTCTAAAGGAGAAGGCTATTTGGGTACCAAAGAGCTTAGTTACACTAAGGACCCAAGCAAGTATGGGTACCTAAAAGACATTAATTTGTTTTGTAGGTAAATTACAAGGCCAGAGGAAGGCATTGGGTGCTTGATAGTGGGTGCTCTCAACATATGACCGGTGATTCAAGAATGTTCAACTCTCTCAAATCAAATGATAGTGGCATTGATATCACATTTGGTGACAATAGCAAAGGTGATGTGAAGGCTCTTGGAATGATTGCAATCTCTAATGATCATAGCATTTCCAATGTGCTCCTAGTTGAAAAATTGAACTTCAATCTTCTCTCGGTTGCTCAATTGTGTGATCTAGGTTTCAAGTGTATCTTTGGTGTTGATGATGTGGAGATAGTTAGTGTTGATGGCTCTAACTTGATCTTCAAAGGTTTTAGATATGAGAATCTATACTTAGTTGATTTCTAGTGACACTCAACTTTCAACATGCTTGCTCACCAAATCAAGTATGGGTTGGTTATGGCATAGAAGACTTGGTCATGTTGGTATGAAGCAATTGAACAAATTAGTGAAGCATGACTTAGAGGCTTGAAGGATGTCACATTTGAGAAGGACAAGCTATGTAGTGCAAGTCAAGCTAGAAAGCAAGTGGGCAACACTCATCCATTGAAGAGCATTATGAGTACTTTCAAGGCATTTGAGTTGTTGTACATGGATCTATTTAGGCCAACTACATACACAAGCATTGGTGGCAACAAGTATGGCTTTATGATTGTTGATGATTTCACTAGATACACTTGGGTATTCTTTCTTGTGGATAAGAGTGATGTATTTGACATATTCAAGAAGTTTATCAAGAGAGTGCAAAATGAGTTTGAGACCACAATCAAGAAAGTGAGAAGTGACAATGGAAGTGAGTTTAGAAACACAAGAGTTGATGAGTTATGTGATAAGCTTGGAATCAAGCATCAATTTTTGGCCAAGTATACACCTCAATCCAATGGCCTAGTTAAGAGGAAGAATATAACCTTAATTGATATGGTAAGATCAATGTTGAATGAGTATAATGTGAGTCATTCATTTTGGGCCGAAGCAATCAACACGAATTGCTTCTATAGCAACCGTCTCTATTGCCACAAGTTCCTAGAGAAGACACCATATGAGATATTGAATGGAAGAAAGCCCAACATTGCATAGTTTTGGGTTTTTGGTTGCAAATGCTATATCTTAAAGAAAGGCACTAGATTGAAAAAGTTTGAAAAGAAATGTGATGAAGGCTTCCTACTTGGCTACTCAACTTCATGCAAAGCTTATAGAGTATGGAACCTAGCTAGTGGACAACTTGAAGAAGTACATGATGTTGAGTTTGATGAAACAAATGGCTCTCAAGATGAAGAAGAAAACTTGGATGATGCGAGAGGAACTCAATTGAGTAATGCTATAAAGGGAATGGATATTGGTGACATTAGACCAAAGCAAGTGATTGATATGGATGACAACAAAGATCAAGTACTCCAAAGTCCAATCACTCAAGCTAGGGGTTCTCTTGTGCAAAATCAAGCTAGTACATCATCTCAAGTGCAACAAGATCAACAAGTGGCTAGTTCATCATCTCCAACTCATGATCAACATCAACATCCAAGCAATCAAGTGCAAGTGCTTCAACCAACCAACATTGCTAGAGACCATCCATTGGATTCCATCATTGGTGACATACAAAGGGAAGTTCAAACTAGATCAAGATTGACATTGTTTTTTGCTCACTCTTCTTTTTGTGTCAATGGAAGAACCCAAGGACATTGATAAATCATTAAGAGATTCAGATTGGGTAAATGCAATGCATAAAGAGCTCAACAACTTCAAGAGGAATGAAGTATGGGAACTAGTTGAGAGACCTAGTTATCACAATATCATTGGAACAAAATAGGTCTTTTGCAACAAGCAAGATCAAGATGGGATAGTAGTAAGGAACAAAGCAAGACTAGTGGCTTAAGGTTACACACAAATAGAGGGTCTTGACTTTGGTGAAACATACACCCCGGTTGCAAGATTGGAAGCAATTAGGATCTTACTTGCATATGCTTGTGCTCACAATATCAAGCTATATCAAATGGATGTGAAGAGTGCATTTCTCAATGGGTACATTTAAGAGGAGGTGTATGTGAAGCAACCTTCCGATTTTGAAGATGACAAGAAACCCAACCATGTATACAAGTTGAGGAAGGCTTTGTATGGATTGAAGCAAGCACCTAGAGCATGGTATGAAAGATTAAGAGATTTCTTGCTATCTAAAAGATTTGTCATGGGCAAAGTGGATACTACTCTTTTCACCAAGAAAATTGACAAAGACTTATTTGTATTGCAAATATATATTGATGATATCATATTCGGTTCAACCAATCAAGATTATTGTGATGAGTTTGGGAAAATGATGGCAAAGAAATTTGAAATGTCAATGATCGGTGAACCTAGTTTCTTTCTTGGACTTCAAATCAAACAAATGAAAGAAGGTACATTGTGAGCCAAACCAAATACATAAAGGATATGCTAAAGAAGTTTGGCATGGAAGATGCAAAAGGAATCACTACTCTAATGAGCACTAGTGGAAGCTTGGATAGTGACAAGAGTGGCAACATGGTAGATCAAAAGCTATATAGATCAATGATAGCCTACTATATGTGACGACATCAAGGCCCAATGTGATGTTTAGTGTATGCATGTGTGCAAGATTTCAAGCCTCACCAAGAGAAAGTTATTTGAAGGCAACAAAGAGAATATTTAGGTACTTGAAGCATACACAAGATGTTGGATTGTGGTATCCCAAAGGTGCAAGCTTTGAGCTAGTGGGATATTCGGATTCTGACTATGCCGGTGACAAAGTTGAAAGAAAGAGCACCTCTGGTACTTGTCAACTATTGGGAAGGTCACTAGTATCATGGTCATCCAAGAAGCAAAATAGCATTGCACTCTCTACCGCCGAGGCCGAATACATCGCCGCCGGTAGTTGTTGTGCACAAATCTTGTGGATGAAGGCAACATTGAAGGATTTTGGAATCAATTTCAAGAATGTGTCATTGCTAATGCCTCGAAAAATGATTGTGAAAGTACTAACACACTCGCAGTTGACGATGATCACTTGGTGGAGTTAGCACATTTACGATGGCGATGGAGTTTGAGCGGTAGAGAGGGTTTGGGGTCCTCTCTTCCTCCCACCGAGCTTGCGAGGCGGGATTCAGGCGTTTTCAAGGAGTCAAAATGTGTATTTTCCTTTACACCAATGTTGAGATTTGGAGGCGATGTCACATGGTGTTTTCTCGAGCTAAAACATGTGCTAAAGTGATACACATACTTAGTCTAGCTCATATGTGAAAGGGTGAATCAAACGGATCGAGCAAACATCGCAAAATCGCCGAGATATGGGCGACAGACGCTGCTACCCTGAGCGTCAGACGCTACTGTGCAGCGTCTGTCACCATACCCTAGTTAGGGTTTTTGGCGCTTGGGCGTCAGACACAGGCACGGCCGAGCGACAGACACCTTGCATTAGCGTCTGTTGCTCGCAGATCAACAACACGGTGGCGACAGACGCTAGCCAGTTTCTATCGGTCGAGCAGCGCACATGTCTATCGGTTTTTCGCCGTGACGAGCTCTCTGTGGTGTGTCTGTCGGTCGTGACAGACGCTGAAAATTTTGCGAAGTACGCATCTGTTGCTTGAGGCGCGAAAATCGTCTCGTTCAAACGGTCAGTACACGTGGCGAATGGTGAGGGCGTCAGACGCCGAAGTCGCGTCTGTCGCTAAGGTGACAGACGCGTCTGTCGCGTTTGCGAGGAGCAACAGACGCTGGACGGTGCGTCTATCGGTTGAGCGACAGACGCGTCTGTCACGTGCGTCTGCACCCCTTCTAGCTCCTGACGGCTCTATTTTTTTGGGGTGCTTATAAATACTTGTTGGCCGGCTCTTGGCTCACACTCTTGCACTCTTTGACATACTTGTGAGCACTTTGAGCTAAGCAACTCCCCTCTCACTCATCTCTCTTGCTTCTTTGCATATTTGAAGTGAGATTGAGTGATCCAAGTGCATTTGCATTGTAAGATTGCATCTAGTTGGTACTTGGTGGTTGATTGGCTGCGGGATTCTTGTTTCTCTTGGTGGTTGCCACCATCTAGACAGCTTGGAGTAGCTTGGAGGCATTGGCAAGAGTTGGTGATTGTTCTTGGCCACCTCCGGTGATTGTGAGGGATTTGTGCCTACCTCGGCGAAGCGCCAAAGGCAACGTTAGTAAATTGCTCATGTCATTGCAACCTCTTGCCATTTGGTAGGTTCTTGTGGCGCCTTTTGAGAGGCTCGGTGTGTGACTGATTAGCCACCGAACCACGTGGTGAAGAGGGACACAACGGGGACTAGCGTGCCGGCAAGCACGTGAACCTCGGGATAAATCTTGTGTCATCACTTTCATATTATGATTGATTGATCCCGGTGTTCGGTTGTCTTGGTTTTTATTGTTGATCATATTGGTTGGCTCAATACTTCGCCCCTCGGTGATACCCTCCTAACTCAACTCCGCATTACCTTCTTAGTTACCTTTGCTATCTAGATAGTTTTGCTAGAGTAGCTTTTTTGTGTAGCTTGCTGGTTTTAGTTGTAGCTTCCTCCTCGGTTTGAATTGTGCGGTTGAGTGCATATATATTAGAATTGTGAATTGGATAGGTGGTTTGCAAACACCCTGTAGGTTAAGCAAAACTCGCATCTCGCTATTTGTTATATTGATAAACTTGTTTAGAACACTTTGTAGGAAATTTTAATAGGCTATTCACCCCCCTCTAGCCATCAAGACCTTTCAGCGGGTCACGCGCCAGCACCTGCACGCGTGTCTACGGCCAGCTACCGGCCCGGCCAGCGACAGCAATGAGCGGCTAGCCAACGACAGCAGCTGGAAGGCGCGGCATGGGGATAATGGTGGCTAGAGGCGAGCGGTGGCACGGTGACCCTATTGCCACTTGACGCCATTTGCATCACCACAAATTGTGTTGTAACAGGAGTGTGTTTTGCAATATTTGTCCAAAAATGTGGCAATAGGGGGACTGCGTTATGCGATGCAATAGAGGTTGCACCTTATAGCAACGACAATGTCAACGTGGCAATTGCACATGTTGCCACTACTTCTTGGTGTTACCACATAGGTCTTGTTGCCACACTCGTTATGCGACGCAATAGAGGGGCACCTTATAGCAACCAAACCTTGGGCGTGGCAATTGCACATGTTGCCACCACTTCTTGGTGTTGCAACATAACCCTTGTTGCCACACGTGTTACGCATGGCAATACATTGTCTTGCAACACACATTTATCATTGCAAGTGCACCATTTGCTACGATATGGCCAAGTTGCCATTGCAATGTCCAGCAACGCCTAAGGCATTGCATTAGTTGCTATTACCACATCTATAAGCGTAGCAAAACCTTATGTTGCAACGCCTAGGTGTTGTAAATCCAAAACACATTTTGCAACGTTCCTAGAAAAGCGTTGTCCAAAGCTTTACCCACGCAAGCGCCTGCAACGCCTCCCAACGAAAAAAATGTTGCTATTTCTGCTATTGCAACTATTTTGGGCCTATTGCAACACTTTTCGTGTGTTGAAACAGGCGCTCCATGGCACATCGAGCGAGAGCGAGAGATAGGAGTCAAGCTGATGGCGAGAGAGAATGATAGAGCGAGGGGGTAGGGGTCGGGCTCGATCGGCCTCTCTAAACAACGAGGCGAGGGCGAGGTGGCACGCATGCGAGCACGCATGAGAGCCACGCAGTACTGGCCACCAGAGACGGTCAGCCATGGCACCACGAAGCCGATTCAAAACTTGATAAGGAGTTGCCAATTCTATCTAAAAAATATGATTAAAAAACTATATTCCTCCCTTCATAACTCTCAAACCAATTCGTTATTTACTCAACCGATTGCACCATTGCGTAGAGCTACAAGAGTACTCCGACTTTGATTAAAGGAGTTTGGCTAGATTTGAAATAGTTTGCAAACTAAAATTCACCAAAGATAGGTACACGAAAACGGAATTCGCGAAATTCAAGCATCCCAGACTTAGCAGATTTTCGAACCCTAAAAATAACACTAGATTCAATTTTGTGAGCTCGATTTGACCAAGCTAGGTACCGAATTAGCTCTGGGCCATTAAACAAAGTTTGTTCCTCATGATATGGACAATAACTTTTATTCAAGGCCTAACATCAATACTTATATAGAACCTATAGTTCTACTTTGACCAATGTAGCATCACAATAAAAGCTTAAATTATCCTTTTTGATGCATTAGAGCATTTTCTTGACATTTGCTCAACATGAACCTTTCATAACTTTTGTTTTAGAGTTCAACTAGTGTCCTTTGGGCAAGGTCACAAGGTTTGGTTGATGACCTATATTTCCATTCACTTAATAGTGCAATTTCAGCACTTAGTAAAGTCATTCCAACAAGGATATAACTTATCATTTCATGTGACTTCTTGATTCCATACTTCATGAAACTTTTCCAGTGATCAACATAGATGAATATTGATGTGAGACACATGAAAGAGGTTCCAATAGCATCACCTAAGCATATATCTTGAAAAGGGCCTATATATAAGCAAGGGTGCAATATCCAAGTTTAGGTTGGGCTCATACTTATAGGTTTGACTTTGACATCTTCATCACCACCTAACTTGCCATGTTTGAGCTCAAACTCATTGCTTAACTGGTGACAAACACCTGGGGTGTTACAGATTCATCATCTTTGTGAGATTGGGAGAGAATCCAAGTGCATTGCTTGAGTATTTGCATCTAGAGGCACTTGGTGATTGTGTTTCGCTGTGGGTTTGGCTTGTTACTCTTGGTGGTTGCCGCCACCTAGATGGCTTGGAGTAGCTTGGGTTATAGAGCGGAGGTTGGTGATTGTCTCCGGCTCTAATCGTGGTGATTGTGAGGGGTTCTTGATCTTTTCCCGACGAAGAGCCAAAAGGTACTCTAGTGGATTACTCGTGGCTTGTGTGATCCTCATCTTGTATTGGTTGTGCGGCACCCTATTGAGGGTTTGGCGTGTGATGCCAATTAGTGCGTGAACCTCCAAGTGAGTGAATCGCCACAACGAGGACTAGCTTGTCGGTAAGCAAGTGAACCTCGATAAAAAAAATCTTGTGTCACATTGTCCGAGGATTTCATTGGTTGTCTTGAAATTGATTGGCTCCATCTTATGATTGGCTCATACCTCTACACATCGGTATAATCATTGCAATCATCTCTTGTATTACATTCCTAGTGTGTAAGCTAAGCTCTTTAGTGTAATTAGTTTTGAGAGCTAGCTTTCGTCAAGTCCAGTGGTTAGTGAGGCTCTTTAGTTAGCCTTTGAGAGCTCACTAACTTAGTGTAGTGACTTAGCAAATTGTGTGCTTAGTGATCATAGTCAACAGGATTATGGTAGGTGGCTTGCTCTTTTAGTAGGCTAGCGCAACACTCGCTTCACTGTTTAATTGTCTAACATATTTGTTAAGTGTTGTTGTAGAAATTTTCAATAGGCTATTCACCCCCCTCTAGCTATTCGGACCTTTCACACATCAACATTGCCTATATCCAAGTCATATTCCTTATCCATCACACTTACATGACTTGGCTCATCTTCTTTTGATCACATATCTTGATTAAAATCAATATACTCAAGCCAATTCACGATTCCTTATATCCTCCTTATTTTGGCTTGACACTCCTAACTATATTCATAATAGCATGACTTTTATTCAATTCATTCTTCATTATTCTAGCTTAATCAAATCAATGCACAGTGATTTTCCAAATCTTTATCCATGCAAGCAAACCAATATAGAGATCATCTTATATCCATTATACACTGTCTCCTTTGTCATTTAACCTTTTATTGACATATCCTTACTCATGCATTCTTGATTTATTCTTCAATACTTGACCAAAGCCATTATATGATCAATCCCTTCTTGTTCATGTAAAAACAAGCCACCTATATGACCATATTCATTCCTCTGATGTCACATTTGCCATTTGTCAAATATGCTTGCTTCATATGATGCCATGATATATATATCCCACAACATGGAATCCATTTCATAAATTCTATTTGCATTGTTGTTTTCTGCTTGAACTAAATTGTTTCCATGATATTCTAGCACAACAATACACAATTTGGCCTTCACTTGAACACAATGTGGAATACCATCAAGTTTGCTTTCTTCTTGAACCTTGATACACTTCTCATTATATAGACCTCAAGTGTATGCAATATACTCAACTTCCTGTTCAACATTTGAAAAACTTGTTAGACCTTTAATTGTGTTGTCACTAAATCCACCAAAACACACTAGGGGACCTAGATGCACTTTTAGTGCCTCATATTGGTCAGAAATTTAGAAACTTGGATGATGCTTGGTCATTTTAGGTAGGTTATGGGTCACGTAGGTTTTGTGGTTAGAAAACAGTACAAAAAACGAAAGTAAATGTGATAAATAAAGGGTAATTTCATGTATATATGTGTGTGCCAAGGAAGGTTCTCAAGCACGAGACAAGAGAGATCATGTCACAAAAAATCCTCGAGCTGAAACAAGAACATGTTGTCCAGTTCGTATATACATATATGACCATATTGATGTCGTTGCTGGAGGAGCCTTCTTCTCCTTGACCGCTGGCAAGGCGAGCGAACTTATTAAGAAGATGGTGTCCAACCAAGGTTGGAGAGATGACCATCTCCAAACCTGCAAGCGAGGCATGCATACTGTTAACTAAGGAAACAAACATGCTCGCTGTTGGTATAAATAATTATTGCAGATAAATTCGCAAGCGCGCGGATACCTATGTAGCTTTTACACGGGAGTATCCCAAGTTATCGATTTCCATAGGATACGTGGAGTGTACTATCTTCGGTAAGGGTTCGTCCAAGGACAACAGGATATAGGATAGGCGAGGGTAGAGAGGATTTCTATGGGCGATGAACCTGAGTTAAGATAAGGCAGAACTCTAATTGCTTACTTTGGGCGTCCGTTTCTCCCTAGTCTGCTAGGTTGGTCCAAGCTATAGCTGATCTACTACATACATGAACATATAGAGGATTACAAAGGACGGACACTACCATTCATGTGTAATCCAGCAGGTGTATCTTATGGTCCAAAGAAGCTACATTCACATGTTTTCTTGGCTGCATAAAAACTTTTATTTATGATTTTACCAATTCTCACTCAAATAAATCCTCTATAAAGTGCTATAAAATTTCGCAGCAACATGCGAAGAATTGTCTAGTATATTTTAACTGTGAATACCTTCTCTTTCTACAACAGTTTATTAATAGTTAGTAGGAATCCAATGCTATAAGTTCTGTGGCATATAGCCCTCATATTATTTGGAGCAATCGTTGGTCAAACCATGAACTTGATTATACTTGAGTAATAAATAAACGAAAATTGCACGTGTAAAAAATGAACAAGGGTACTGTAGTGACTGGTCAGTCGATCGATCATGAAATGAAACCACTGAATACTGATCAGGGCCCTAATTTCTGGTCTACCCCATGTCTAAAACCTCAAGTCACGACAACCTAACCAGTACCTACAGCCAGTTGCTAGGTTCTATGACTAGGGTGAGCGCGAGCCGCAAATCATACTCTGACCACGGTCAAAAAGCCGGCTAAGGCCGTGTTTAGATGCTTAAAAAAGGCAAAAAAATTTGTACAGTAACTGTCACATCGAATCTTTGGACGTATGCATGGAGCATTAAATGTAGGTAAAAAAAATAACTAATTGCACAGTTTATCTGTAAATGTCGAGACGAATTTTTTGAGCCTAGTTAGTCCATGGTTAAACAAATTTTACTAAATAACAATAAAAAGTGCTACATGAATTTTTTCCCAAAAATTTTCACAACTAAACGGGGCCTAAATTAGTCGCACAAGTAAAAGCTTGCCATTGGTCTGAATCCCTGAACTCACAAGTCACAGTATTTCTTAACGGGCCGGCACTCGATGACACCAAAACATTCTCTGAAGAAGCTACTAGTAGCTTGCTGATGTGTCTCCTGCCCAACCCACGACCAGTATCCAACCCTTCCGTTTCCGGAGCTACCATACCATCAGTCACTGACGACGACTGCGCCTACCGGAATTCTCCTGTGATGGCGACATCTTCGTATCATACAAGAGCTTTATCTGATTTCTGATCCGTCAATTGGACACCGACACCGTACCGTTTCTGTGAGTTCCAAACTGGGAGTTGGTGGTGGTCATTCATCTGTGGAAAAGGGGTTGGAATGGACTGCTTTTTGTTCAACAACTCGAGGAAGCCGCCATTGGTAAATCTACGATGGATAGACCTTGTCCTTTTCAGGTAGGAACTTTCACAACGCTTTTTTTTGTGTCATGCTTCTTTTTTACGCGAGGATACTAAATATGATATTGTTTTTGCTGGCCTTTGAAGTTTGCTACGTGCTACTGTATGAATCCAAAGTCACTGATTCTATTGAACATCGGTGGAACCAGGAAATCGTAGGAATATCTAATTGCTTTAATTTAGCTGAACAAGCTGAGAAAGATGTCACTGGTGACCATGTTTGTAATGTGACAAAATCTTGCAGGATTTATCTAAGAATTGCCAATTCCTAAAGAATTGCCAGCAAAAATGACAACTTTGAAGGCTAGAAATTTTCTAAATAGAGACCATGCCGGCAATTTAGGCAAATTTGGCACATTTTAATTCAGAAAATAGCATGCTATACGTGAGAAATATGTGCATGGAGATATTATCAAATTTCGTATGAACAACGTGCTAGCGACGTCTAGTTTAGTGACCATGCATATGGAAAAATAAAACATTAATGCTTATAGGTATATACTGAAGGACCGAAAACGACGACCAGAGAGATTAAATGGGAGCCAAAAATTTCTTTCGAAAATAATTGGCTACTGTCCCAAAATCACCACCAAATGCGTGAACAAAACATCATGATGTCCACGACCCAACCAGTAGGTGGATGTTCCCTAAGAACACAGCGGGACACCACAAACAAGCACGAAACAAGAACTAAACCGAGGGACGAAAAAGAGATACTCAACATCTATGGAGAGGAAGCAAGTTCTCAACCCAAAGTACCCATGCCAACTGATGACAAGAGTACTTAGACAGATCTCAACACGAGTACTCGGAGAGCCCAAACTCAAATTTTCAGCATACAGGTGCGGAGGCTCCGCGGTCTGGAGATTCCCGGAGGTTCCGCATTTTCGCGGAGGCTCCGCAGTCTGGAGATTCCCGGAGGTTCCGCGTTTTTTGCGGAGGCTCTACGTTGTCCAGAAATAGCAGCACGAACCAAGGAAGAACGGGTCAAAACTCGATCAAAACAACTCGGATTGACTTGAAACTTTACAGGTAGGTTCTTGGCAGTGTTGAGAAGATATCTTTAAGACATCAACACCCAATTTCAAGCCTGTCAATGAGAAATCGAAGAAGAACGGAAAAAAAACCGGTTCTTGAGACTTAGACCAAGAATCACTCAATCTGCGAGCTCGTAAGGAATTGGTTGATTTCCTTCGGTGAAAAAGCTCAACTCACGTCATAGCTCAAATCAAGGCACCAAGAATGAACCAAAATGGTCTAGAAATGAAGAATCGGCTCAAGAACGAGAGGGGGAAGAAGAAGAACACGAAGAACACATCACAAATCACAAGAACAAAACTTCTTCCAAATTCCGTAGGACACAAGGAGGATTCAGGACCTCTTTCCCACTTGAATTCTTGATTCTTACACTAAACACATGGATTAGTGGACCTCTCTCTCACATAAGCAACTAGAAGGGGGAACCCTAACAAAGGATGAAAGAAAAAATAGAGGAGGTGAGGGAGATGGGGGCTCCCTTGTCCTAGTTAACAGGGCTATTACACAATCCTAGTTTTGCCTCTATATACAATTGAGTCAAACCACTTAGCTCAAGGGCGTTATGGTCCAACCTGGTGTCATCTTCATCCGACGGCCACCGCGCCTCCTCATCAGTAGCTTCGCCTCGACGCGAACTCCCCGATGCCACCATGTGCCGTCCGTTCCTCCTCGGAACCTCCGCTCGAGTTTTGAGGCTCAAACCCGTAAACCTGCTACTGATGGTTCTGAGGCCCAAACCACCAAACCCACTTGCGAGTAGCGTACTCCAGACGCGTCTCCCGCCGCTCGACACGTGTCACCACCATCCTCGACCGGTCATCCGCCAACTCCTCTAAGCCCCGCTCGACTTGCATGTCCTCCGTCTTGACTCGGTCAACACAATCACTCCCATGTACACTTGTGCTTGTCGATGTCCTAGATGTCAGCCACCGCGGCTGGTCACCCAGCCTCCTGGTCCCTTAGTCCAAGCCTCACATCCGACCTTCACCATTCCCGGTCCATCGGCACGGCACATCTCTACTTGACCTTCACCCCGCCGTCGACCACCGCCTCTGAGCTCCACACCTGCACAACACAAGCCAAGAGACATGTCGCACACATAGCTTTCGTCATAGTAGGGTTAGTCACCACTCAACCTTTTTCGTGGATCACGTTAACAATCACTCATCATAAAACGAAACACAAGGGCACATTTCAACCTTGTGTTCGCATATACCAAGAGGTGGGACCAATGCCAAACGGTATTGGTGGCGCCGCTCTCACTAGTCAACACATTGAGTTTTTTGATGTTGTTGATATTACAGTCGATGCAGGAAGAAGTGCTCTCCAAAAGCTTGATTGCCCGCTACCTGTGTAGGTGTCACTATGGCCACATGGAGTTTTGGAGGCCTGCTCATCCAGCAGCGTGAGCTGGAGGTTGTTGTGGACAACAGACTTCGGCCCTCATAGAGACCATAAACGATTCCCTAGAAGGAGGTAGACCAGGCCAATTTGCCAAGGGAGAATCTAATACAGGAAAGACAAAGATTTAGGTACTGTTTTGACCCTTTAGGAATTTAAGAATCTAGATAAAAAAAAAATCCAATGTATTTTATTAGATTCTGTGTCTGTGAGTTAAAATCTACTAGAATCCTAGATTGTTTGAAGAGATTCTAAATTTTTTTATGGATTCTTATAATCCTTAAGGAACCAAACGAGCCCTAGTATAATTTCTATCATAAATGTCTCAATCACTATACAAGAGAGAGAAAATACAAAGACCTAATTAACCAAATAATCTACCACTAAACCTTCAGAAAGATATTAGAAATATCATTTACTTACTTTCAAGAGTCTCTTCCTCTAAAGGAATCAAAAGCAAAACCTTCTTCCCTTAGATTTGTAATTTTTTGAAAGTTGCTTAAGCTCCTCCTTGCTTTCTTCTCGAGCTACAATATTTGTCCCAAGGAGGAAGAAGTAGAGGGACTGTAATATATATTGTAGCCATTAGTAGAGACAAGCTGCCTCTATAAATGGCATTTTAGACTCAACCACCTCTAACATAGCCCTATTTATAGAGGCGCCTACAAATTGCCATTTTTGATCTCATCGAGCACTATAACATTGATAAAGGACATGTCTCCATCCAACGTGATTTGAAAAAAATAAAACAATTGGAGTTCAAAATCTGGGAACTTAATATATATATATATGGGCTCATAAACAATCTCAAATAAAAATTTTATCAACTACATAGTTTTAGATCTCATCGTGCTCTACATTTCTTCATCAGACTTCATTTGAAAAGTTATGATTTTTTGCCACGGCTATTTTTAAGGACGGTTGACTTAGTGAGACGCCTTTTAAAATGAATTTCTTGGGGTCCCTAGAAATCACCCATTTTTAGAGGCGATTGATATAAGCAACCGTTCATGAAAATCATACTTTCAAGAGCGACTCTCTTAAGCCGACCATCCTTGAAAATATATTTTCTAGGGTCCGTTTATAATCTATAGTGCTCTCAGAGCTAGTTACAAACGGTTTGCTAAGTAAACTGTCCTTAAAAAAGAATAGGTGGCACCTATAAAAACCATTTATGTACTAGCGGATGGTCAATTTGGTACTGATGGTCATGGAGGCATTGTCCTAAAAGTAGCACCTTGACAGATTCTGGATGCCCATTTATTTCGATAATTTTCATTGACTCAAGGAGTTTTAAATTGATTTAGATTGCATTGAAATGCTTATCTCCTTAGCTTTCTCTAGATATGTAGACGTCGAATTCAGAGTCCGTATGCACCCTGGGCGATGTTTTAGCGGCCGGGGGCTACTCCTGAAGTCCGAGGTGGACTCTAACTTCAGTTGGACCATGCCTCCATCTAGTCCTCTCTTCCTTCGAGCCTTTCTCCAAGTCTTTCTTGATCCTATCCAATATTTATAAGAATAATAGCATCATTAGGTAGTAATCTATACTTATAACCACAAAAAGAATCACTTAGGAATGAGCTCACTTGTAAATTTAATTGTTGTGCTCAAGATATAGTAATCGGTCCTTGCATAGTTGTGGTTGGAGGAACGATGTTTGTATCAGAGGAGTGGTGTCCTCATCGGGAGGAGGGAGGAGGACCATAGAGGAGGTCACTAGGGTTTACGATGGAAAAGGAGAAATAGTGAACAATTCAGAGAAGGCATGTTGCGAGGATGTGGAGTCAGGTGGAAACTAATGCCATCATTCCCCTAAATGACCATTAGCCCATTTAAACACTACATGGTGGTCAGTCATGTCCATTTAATCGATCATTTATCTCATTAAATGTAACACCCTCGGTGTTACTCCTTAAACAACTTGCTAAACCATGTCATGAGCATCACGTTTATGTAATAATGCATGTGATAAAGTGTGAAGATAAGTTTCTTGCCACCAAAATGATTAATGAAAATGTTAAATGAAAAGTGATTCAAGAACTCATGTTATATCAAGTAGGGTTGAAAACCATTTTTTATTGGGCAAAAATATTGTAGAACATGTATGTGACACCTAAATAAAGTTTGAAGTACAAACTTTGTAGATGACAATGTAACTCTTGTCTTAGAAAGATAATATTGCTAGCTAGTGTTTTCAATAGCTTAGAAATGGAACTTGAATTCAAATCCAGCTCAAGACTTAGAAAATTCTCAAGTCTGAAAACAGTGTGACAATGCTATATTGGTGAATTAATTCTAGAAAATCTAGTTAAGGACTGGTACCATGTTTTAGTCTTTATGGGTAGCCTGATATGCCCTCTTTATCATAGTGAAGGTGGTTTGGTTCCAATCATAATAGTTTAGTTTTTAGAGGCGCTTTAAAACTCGTGAACAACACGGTTCTAATGGCTTGGTCTGGACTGCGCGGTCACCGCGTTCCTGTGCTCGTCGTGGCCACACTCAGTGGAGCCACGTGCGCGCATGGCCGCACACTGGTGAGCCAGGGTTGCCCTCGGCCTGGCCATGGCTTGGCTATGGCTTGGCCGTCTCTGGCCGCAACGCCTGCTGCTGGCCATGGTCCACCTGCTCGGCCAGTCGCTAGCCCAGCTGCCCATCACACGCCGCTGCCGCCCTATCGCTCGACTGCCCCCACCTGTTGCCACACTGCTGCGCTGCTGTTGCCGCTCTGCTGCCTCTCAAGGTTGCTGCCGCCACTGGCACCACGCTGTGCTACTGTTGCTCACCTCGTCGTAGTGCGCACGTGGGCCTACCCCTACTGTCGGTGCGGTGCCTTGCCATTTATGGCACTGCGGCCGCACATGTCGTGCCTGACCATGGACGCGCGCATGTTTTTGTCCATAGCTTCTACACGTGTGCCGCCCTGATAGTTCCGCTTGCGTCCCACCAAGGTGAGGACGAGCCGAGCTCTGACCTATTCCCCCTTCTTTGCCATCCTGACCGGCTCACCCCGCTCACCAAATTCGGCATTAATAGGCCATCTCCCTCTGAGCCGTCATGTCTCTGGTTTCCTCTTTAAGTCTCCTGTCCGCCATCCCCCACCCCACCTTGAATCGAGCTAGGCCAAGCTCTAATTTGATGTTTTTCCCGCCGCCGAGCCGTTAAGGCCACGTTCGGCCAATGTGGGTGGAAAACCTTCCCCAGTGTCGTTCATGTTCAACCGCTTGCACCACTAGCCTCATCATGAACCCTCTTCGTCCTACGCTCCTTAGCCAAACTGCTACCGATGCCCCGACGCCGCTGACACAGCCGTGTCCGTCACAGTGCGCCACCACGCGCTCGGTCGCACGTGGCCATCCCATCACCGGCTCCCTCCGCTTCAACCACCGCAATCGCCGAGTCCACAGTAAGCTCCTGGTGCCCATATGCTAGTTGGTTAGCCTCGAAGATGCGCTAGCTCACCGAAACTGCTGCATCGCCACCGCGAATGGCCGCGCACTGATGCTGCTCTCTTTCGCGATCCCTGTTGCCCCTTATTGTCGCCTAGGCTAGCGGGTTTGGTCGTAGGTGGCAGTCGACCCTCTAGGTAGGTCCACGAGAATCTTAGATGGCGACGTGGCCGCCCAGTGCCAGTGCTCGCCGCACCGTCACGCGTCTTTGCCTCAGGGGCTGTGTGCAGAAATTAGGGAAAATCGGGGGAGGGGGTTAAATGAATAGGCCAGATAGAGGAAGGAATAGGAATAAGATTCCATTGTAGTTTGGATAGAGCTCGAAGGCTCTTATGCAAAAGCGTCAGCGCCGCGTGGGCTTTCCCGTCGTGGGCCGTCTCGCGTGGGCCGCGTCCGCACGGACCGCGCGTTCGTGGGCCGCGTAGTCGATTTCTTTTTTCTTTTTCTTAGAATAGGTAAAATGTTTCTATTTTAATTTCTGAGCTAGATTTATATCATTAATATAAATTCGTATAGGTGTCCAACAATCGTGAAACTAATTTTGTTAGATTCCTAAAATTGTGATCTACTTGTTAGTATAGATAGTTCATATATATCTGTGTTGATACTAAGGCCTATTAAATCATTTAAAAGTGCTTAATATTATTAGGATAATTATTGTAGGAATTTTTGTGGCAGATTGGTGATAGCATTAATCTTGAAATTTTTACAGTAGCTTTATTGTGTTATTATGTGCTTACTGTATTTTTTATAGCCATAAGATAAGTAAGTTATTAGGGTAACTAAATGTCCCTTGTTTTGAATACGTTAAATCTTTAATAGGAATAAAGAGTAACATTGATTTATGAAATTAAGTATTTGTTAGTTGAGCATGAAACCTTGTTTGATGAAGATGATGCTTAGCTTAGTATCTTAGTCATTAGAGCTATCTTGTTAGTATCGCATATGTGTTCTTATTTTAAGAATTCTTGTTGCCTAAATACTAAATCATTGCATCATCGTCATCGCATGCATATAGAGAACGAGTCAGCGGAGATCGTGACCATCGGCGATCACGAGTTCGAGATCATTGAGGAGTACAAGGAGGAGATTCTCGTGTAAGAGAAGGTGCCAGAGCCACCACTGACTGACTCAGCTAACACCACGCCTGCCCAAGGTAAGCCCCAGTGCATAACTTCTATTTTTCATATTCACCGTATTTATATATTTGTGTTGTTGTGCATTTACGTTGTAGGAGTTTTATGGAAACCACATGCATATATATCTATCCTAAGAGTCTTACTAGTGCAGGTTTGAGTAGCTACTATGCTTAGGCTGTCGGTAGCATGTGTAACCTGCTGTTACTCACAATAGGTGATTATTATTACTATCATAACAAAATAATGCAAAGTAAATGGTGATCGGGTAGGGATAAGAAATGGGTTATTGGTGGGTGTAACCAGTTGTGTCCTGCGGCCACGAGGCTTAGCTTGGTTACACTGGTTTCCCTATCCATGTCGATTGAGGTCCATCCGTTGTTGTGAATGGTAGTCAAGTCACATACTTACTATCCTGAGCATATACATGCTTATGGCAGCGGAAAGGCTCGTTACTCTCTTGTCATGGGTTCTGGCTCTTTTCTGACTGACTGATTGGAGGCTGGAAAAGGTGGAGGTCTAAGCACCACAATGAGGCCGGACCTCTAGTGTGGGGGCTTGGAGTCCAAGTTTAGACGGGGACCTGGACCCCACGACAGGAGTGAAATGGGCTGGCCTCGTTTGTGCCTGGGATACAAGTGAGGCGTGTGTTTCAGGGTACCCAGCTGGGATACATTGGTTCGCGAATCACCGTTTTTATAAGACGGTACGACTTGGCTACGGTCTAGCACTGTAGTAAGAGCTAGGAATATGGAAGGTGATAAAATGGTTCTATTGCTCAACCCTTACTTGAAAGTAGAACAAGTGCTTACCTAGAATGGTTAGGTAATGAAGTAATCCTGACTGCTAATAAAACTTGATCTTAAGGATAAACTATTAGTAATGTTTTCTGCAAAACAGAAAGATACACAACAATCATATTGCCTATCATATCCTTGAGAGTCAGGAAAATTATTCCTACTAGTCGGGTAAGTCTTGCGAGTACACCGTGTATTCAGGGTTTATTTTAACCTGTTGCAGGTGCAGCTTGAGGAGTAGCTTTTGTGTGGGGGATTCTTCTGGTAGGCACAGACGGATCCTTATATCGTTTTCGCTAGATGTTTATTTTCATTCCGCTGTTTAATTTTTACAGTCTGAACTCTGATATTGTAATAAATAATTTTTAAAACTCTATGTTGTATGAAATGGACTAAGTATTGTAAACTCGTACTCATTATTAGATTCTGGATGTAAAATGTGGATTGATTTGTGTTCTCATTTGAGGTGTGCTCGACGGAACTGTTCGATTTAGTTCACTTTTAGGTACTTAATGTTTAGTGGAAGACAAGTGTCTCCGAAAGTGTGCTATTTCAGATGGTTCTGCCAAATTAAAGTACCTTTTAGCTTGAATAAGTAGCTAAATGATATAAGTATTTACTTATTGTTTAGGTGAAAACCTGGGGAATGCTACTGTCCGATTGTTCGGACCATAAACTTGGTCCGATGACCCACATCCCGTTTCCCGCCCCTGTTTCCCGCCTCGGACAGAATTCACGCCGGCAGCAACGCGCGATCGCTTGATTGCTTCTAGACTTTTTTTGTGGACCGTTTCCATTGAATACGAGCCTGCGACACATGCTCCATGAGTGCATGAATCGACGTCATACCTTTTTGCTCATCAGAATTTGCATGTACGCAATTTTTTTCTTCCCCGATTAATTTGTATGAAGTGACGTCATACGTCTTTAGAAACGAAAAAAGTCATAGCTCGCAAACCGAGTATTCAAAGTAAATTTCGATTACACCGTCGTGTTTCTTGCAATACATCCTTCAAAACAAGACCCCACATGAATCTATTTAGATAAAATTTTGCTAATGAACATTTATTTAATGAAGATAGAGCATTCTCTTTTACTAAGTAGAAGCGATGTTTTAGGTTAAAAAAATAATATTCCGTCTTCTCAATAAAATTAGAAAAGCAGTATTCTAAATCTAAGGGAATATATTATAGGTTTAAATTATTAGTATTATAATATCTGTGAAACTAAAAAAAGAACAATAAAAATTATAAATTATATAGAATTAGACAATAAACATATAACTTTACATAAAATAGAAAGAATAATAACTCCTAAACTAAACATCCAAATTAAATTCCGATTACACCATTAGGTTTTTTACAATAAATCCTTCAAAACAAGATCACACATGGATATATTTAAATAAAATTTAAATAACAAATATTTATCTTATAAAGATAGAATATTTTTGTATTGAGCAGAGACAATGTTCTACATTCAAAGAATAATGTTCCGTCTTCGTAAGAAAATGTTCTCGGTTTAGAAGAACCGTATTGGTATTATAATATACATAAAAATAAATAAATTAATAAATACATAGCATAAATAAAAAAATAGAATCTAGAGCAAAGCGTCAGGGAAAAAATAAAACACGTAATAGAGAAAAATTTTAAAGAACTTCACATGGATACTTTTTATATATCCTAAAATACACTATAGAACATCACATGTATACTGAGTGAACATCACTAAATACACTATAAAACAACACTTTAAATATTTTAGAATATCACATATATATTACATGAACATCACTAAAGACACCATAAAACATCACATATATACCACGTAAACAACACAAAAAAATATCATAGAACATCACATGTATACTACGAGAATATCAAACATCATAAAACATCACCTGTGTACTACGAGGACATCACATATATAATACGCAAACATCACAAAAAACATCATAGAACATCATTGTATACTACATGAACATCACATCTATACTGTAAGCATCACAAAATATATTATAAAACATCACATGTATACTACGTGAACATAAATAAATACAAAACATAAATAAAAAATAATAAAATATAGAGCAAAACATAAGGAAAAAATAAAAACACGCAATAGAGAAAATTTTGAAAGAACAACATGGAAACTTTTTAAACATCCTAAAAATATACTTAGAACATCACATGTATTCTAATTGAACATCATAAAATACATCGTAGAACATCACTAAATACATCATAGAACATCGCATATATATTACATGAACATTACTAAATACATTGTAGAACATCACTAAATATATTTTAGAACATCGCATATATATTACGTGAACAACACTAAATACATGTAGAACATCACTAAAAACATCCTAGAACATCGCATATATATTACGTGAACAAATCTAAAAACATCATAGAACATCACATGTATACTAAGTGAATATCACAAAAAAAAATTATAGAACATCACATGTATACTATGTGAACAATACAAAAATAATATGTATACTACATAAACATGACAGAACACAACATAGAACATTTAATTTATACTACGTAAACATCACATATATAGAAAATAAAAGACAAACAAATAAAATAATTTAAGCAATTAATTATAGTAAAACAACATTGAAGAAAATACACATAAAACATGATTAACAGATGATAAATATATAGAATAAATAAAATAAATGAATAACCTAAATAACAACAGAAAAATAAAATTAACAAAGAAAGAAAAAATAAAATTAACAAAGAAAGAAAAAATAAATTAAGAATAAAAAAACATAGAAAACTAAATAGAAAAGAAAAGAAAGAATAAATAGAAGCAAGGAAAAATCAATCAAAAGGGAAAATAAAAGTAAAGGTAAAAATAAATAAGAAAAGAATAAGAAAGGAAAAAGGAAATAAAGTAAAAATAAAAACATAGAAAAATAAATTGAAAAAGGAAGAATAAATAGAAGCAAGGAAATAAAACAATTAAAAGAAAAACAAAAGAAAGGAAAAATAAATAAATAATAATTAACAAAAGAATAAGAAACATGTACATAAAAAATAATGATAAAAATATATAGATAAAAAACAAAAATAAGAATGAAAACAACAGAACAAAGAAAAGAAAAGGAAAAAGTGAAAATAAAAAGAAGCAACAAAAGAGAAAAAAGAAAAAAAATAAAAGGAAAAGATAAAAAATAAAATAAAACAAAAAAATAGAAAACAATAGCAAAGAAAGAAAAACGCACATAAGACATGAATAACAAATAACAAATGATAAATATATAGGAAAATAATAAGAATTAAATATGTACATAAAAAATAATATAACCAATTAGAGTAAAATAACACTGAATAAAAAAATAAGAAAAATAAAAAGGAAAAGGAAAAAACAAAATAAAAAAGAGAAACTAACGTAACAACCTAGTAGGAGTTAAAGGAAAAAATAAGAAGAAGAAAAAGACACCAACTACTAGCCTACTATCAAGGGAAGGAAACAAAAAGAAAAGAAACAGCGTGCGGGAAATGGGGATGGACGCTCCGTGGGCCAACACCGCACGCGAATCATTACGAGAATCGTCAGACGGGTGCTCCGGTCTGAACGTTCGGACCGGAAGATTTCCGATAGCCGGACGGTACCCGCGCCGGCCAGAGCGCGCCAGGTAGCATGCGGCGTCGGGAGAATTAGCGACAGTAATTAATTGAAGCTGCCAATTACTAACCGTGCCGAAAAGAAATAAAGAAAGGTAAAAAAGAATGATGCACGAAAATAATAAACACAGGAAACAGAAAAAATTTTAAAAAAGAATGATGCACGAAAAGAAAAAAGGAAAAAGAAACAAAAAAGAAAAATAAAAAGGAAAAATTAAAGAAAGATAAAAAAATAAAACATGAATCAAAGAAAATATAATTGGAAAATAAATAAATAAAATAAATAAAAAGAAAAGAAAAAAAGAACAGAAAAGGAAAAGGAAAAGGAAAAAGAATAACAGAAAAGAAAAAAAAAGAGGCGCGGGACTTCGTATGACGCGGGCGCGGGACTCAGCACGCGGGAATGCCGTAGGCGAGAAACGTCGGCAGACGGCTCCCGTTCGGACGGGATGCTTTCCGTGAAAACCTGACCGATGGAGAGAGATGTCTGGAAGTTAGATTTGTAGGAAGTTTGACATATATATGGTTCCAATGGGCTAGGATCTTTACTTTGGTTGCTAAACTTGTTTGCTTGCTTTCTCAAAAACTACCCCTCTATTCCAAATTATGAGTCATTCCAACATTTCTAAATACATAGTTTATTTTGTTAAACACATAGATTTATGTTATATCTAGATACATGCATAGTAAAATTATATATTTAGAAAAGCTAGAATAATTATAATTTGGAATGTAGTGGGTACTTTTGTAGTGTCAGCAGTGGCGGGCCCAGGATTTTTATCTTGGGTATTCAAAATGTGAAGGAAGTCAAAAAAAAATTGACAACATAAACTCCTAATGCCTAATATTTGGCATGTATAACACCACATGATTCTAATTGTATAATATATAGCACATATTTTAGTATGATTTCATAAATTCATAGAATTTTAGCATAACTTGAAATCGTTTAGCAATTAACATAGAGTGCCATGTGCCAATAGTTCAACGTACCAAAGTAGCATTGTTGCAACATCCAGAATTTGGGGTAAATTAAATCAGAGGACTGTAAATTAGGGACTAATTAATTTACAGACAAAATAAGGCTATTCTCATTCCATTTTATAAGTGATTCACCAATAAGCCAAGAGACTAAATCTAAACTGACAAATTGCAAGAAGCAGAGAAGTTCCCCTGGCCATGTTGGTCGTTGGGCGTGCTGACCGCTCGGTTACTCGGAGGCACGGAGCCTCGGACTGTGTCTTGCGCGGACGGCCTGACACCGACTCTCTTGTCACCACGTAGAGTACGGATAGGGGATGGCTACCCATAGCCGGCAGCCGGAATCTACCCTAGTGGCTAGAGCTAGGGTTTGGAGTTTGGGGAAAGATTTTTTGAGTTAGGGGAAGGAGGAGAAGCAAGTGATGAGTGCAGACGTGCGGTAACACTGATTTTTGGGTGCGGATGCAAATTTAGGCCGCGGCCTTCCTGGGTGGGGGAAAATAAGGAGTATGGACATGTAGTTTGGGGCTCTTTTCTGTACTAGTATTTTTTTTGACTGTCAACGGGGGGAGAGACTCCCCACCTGGTTGGATTTATTTCATTGATCTAGGCTTAATGAGCCCATCAGGTTCAAGGATTACAACATCATCATTTACAAAACTGTTTACTGATTACATAGAGGCAACAAAAGTTGGCTGTACTAGTATTTAGTTTGACTCACTTTTCTTTTTTACCAATATACAAACATGTAAAGACTCTATATATATGAAATTTTTTGTCAAAAAATTTGGGTATTCAACTGAATACCCTTGAATACTACTGTGCCCGCCCATGAGTGTCAGTAATTTATGTAGGTAAAGCCTACAATTGCTCTATTTTTGAGAGAATATTAAACAAACACAAATAAAAGTAGGGACCAGTTCATAAAAAAGTAGTAGCAGTGGAGGCGTTTTTTTTTTGACAACAGCAGTGGAGGCGTTGAGCGGTTGATTCCAAATGAGGAGCAACTCTATTATCGGTGGGAGCACAAGGCAAATTGTCATCTTAGTGAGGGGCAACGGCATATATATAACTGTCCTTTTTTTATATGGCTATGGTTGATTTGGATTATCTAATTTTGGACGGGACGGCTCAAAAAGTCAAAATTCTATTGATTTTTCATAGAAAAGTTTGTCGCTAGAGTATATAATAATTTTTTTAAAAAAATATTTGGTTATGGTATTTCGGCGTTCAGGTAATCCTGGAAAGGCTGCCAGGCTGGGTTTCTGACTTTCTGTGACTCTGAGCTAACTACAATTTGGATGGATATATACCGATGCTACTTTCACGGGATTTCTATGGTGATCAGTAGTGGACATAGTAGTTTGTTACTCTGCCATTTGCATGCTACAGACGAGACCCGAATGTTTTTTTCCGTGCTTGGTTCTAGAACGCAGCAACTTCCTCCCATCCATTAATCTCGGTGCATATACGCCAGATGCTTGATAGTTGGTGAAGGACACGTACAGCTCTGCAGAGCATGGCCATGGCCGTCATTGTTGACCGACAGGCCGGCAGTAACAACACGAGCAGCAGCAGTACCTGGGCCCGTTTAGTTGAAAAAAAAATTATAATTTTTTTTTAAGATTTCTTATCGCATCGAATCTTTAGACGCATGCATGAAGCATTAAATATAGATAAAAAATAAAACTAATTACACAGTTTAGACGAAATAGACGAGACGAATCTTTTAAGCCTAATTAGACTATAATTGAACACTAATTACTAAATAACAACGAAAATTGCTACCGTGTCATTTTGTAAAAAAAATTTGCAACTAAACCGTCCCCTGGGCAGCCGGTAAACAAGCAAATGAAAAATATGGTCGGCATCCGGTCATAGTAGCGCTCTCTCTTCTCCCATGCTAGGCAGCTACCTGATTGGCTAGATCGGTCGTGTCGGCCTCGTGAGTTCCCTCGGTCAGCAAACACTCGACGACGACTGGTCCAGACGTGTTCGGCCTCACCCTCAGCAGTCACCTCCCTTCCTATGGGCTGTGGCCAAGCATCAGATTAGCTTATAGGAGTAGGAAGGAAACGCATCGATCCTTACCAGTGTTCTCTCTTTCGGAGTAATAAACAACTGGGGCATATATATGCTATTGAGCAAAGGATTATCTCACGGAAATAAAGCATCTATCGTTCGTACAATGTTTTCACTTTCTTTTGCAGATTAGCGAAAGATAAAGCAAATTGTGCGGCAGCAACACTCGCTTTATTATCTTGTCATTAATTACCATTATATTGATGAAAGCTGGTGATTCCATATCAATTCCATGCATGCCCAACATCATTTTTCGCTATTTTATTTATCCATGAATGATGAAAACAGAAACAAGTGGCACTGGGGCAGCAGCATCGGATTAGTCAACCACTAGTATTGACCGGCCGTTCATCAGACCAGTCCAAATAATCACTACTAGCTGCTAATAATCTATGCAATACCCGTAGACCGTATCCATGCAAATCTCGCAAATGGGTTGGTATCGTATCGATGTTAAAAAAAATTCAACCTAACAGCTAGTGCTAACAGGAATAATCAGGCAATAAGCTCGGCGTTCGAAATTGGGAAAAGTGCTTGGTGGAAGATTAGGATCGACGCTAAGCATCAACTAATTGTATAGTTATTAATCTGGATACGACCGAACATGGATCCCAGCCGATCGATTGCGAATCCTTTGGCTCCCTGCATCTAGGCAGGCATCTACACAGTCCAGTCAATGTTTGGTGAGTCCCACTGCCACTGTGAAAGATAGATATATCTGTCGAGAACGATACCACCAAACGGTGCTGCCCTTCATTCCAGGTCATCATCTTTGATGACTGGTGAAGAGGACCGGAGTAAAACCAACAAGTCGACTTCATTAGTTCGATGTGAACTGTTTTGACCCTATCTGTGCCAAACTTCCAACAATAGGCACATGCATGAATTACTGATTTTGATGTAGTGACTATCAATCAAATAATCCTAGACCTTTGTCAACTAATAAAACTGTGTCATGCATGACGAATATAGTTCCAATCCTTTTTTTTGCGAAAGTTATTTCCAATCCTTTTGGTCCAACTAGTCCCTGTTACTTTGGTTCTATAAGGTATAACTAATTCATGGATAGATATAGCGATCACACAATAACACTTTGGAGCAGCTGTACCTTTCCAACTCTCGAGGGGGGTGAGAACGCGTAGTTGGGGGAAGGCTGCCTAAAGCTCTACGAACACCAATTCTAACGTGGTGGATTACATAGACCTGATCAGAGCTGTAACCTCTGGGGCTACCACAACTATCCATGGGATTGGGCGCAATCTTAGGTAAACTCTAACCTAGACACTATGTCCATGCTAGCGATTACTACTCTAGTCAAGATCTATAACTAGAGCACTTGATGCGAGCGGAGATCCCATGCCAAGGTATGATAACTATGCTTACCATGCATATGAAAGGCATGAAAGTAAATAGAGAAGATAAATAAATATATTAAAGCATAAGTCTTGCAAAGGTAAGATACAAAGATATACTAGACCACCGAAGAATTCTCTAAAACCTGAGTGTAGCTCGACTCTCCCTAACTCTCAACTAGAACTAATCTACTACATTAGAGAGTCTAGCCCTAATTCTCCTGGTGTTGTGTCTTGATCTGAATGAGAGATAGCCTGTTGGAGGGGGTAGGGGCGTACTTATATAGGCCAAGGTGGAGTAGAAGCCAAGGAACTGCCATGTCATTGATCCGCGTCACCTCCCTCGACCACCATTTGATAAACCGACCTAAAACCGCCTTAAAATCAATGAAGTAGATCGTAGGAACGAGTATGAGGCGGTGGAGGGCGAGCGGGCTTCGGGCTAGGCCGGGTGGCCTCCCCCATGGGCCCACGCTTTGTCGTGGTGTCTTCTAGAATCTTCTGGAGTTGTCTTTCGCAGTTTTCGTGGGTAGAATCACTTGTTGTCGTCGGATGACCTATTTGGGATGTATGACAGTGGTCCCGGGTCTGTTTTTTGGACAAATCCTCCTGCATACAAATATTCACTAAAGCTCGTAGAATTCATTAGTTTAAACCCTTATACCTATGTTTGGTGATGGGATCAAGCATATATGCAGGTTATGTTGACGGTTTATAATTAGTGTTAACGACCGTCAACAGTGGGCTTGTGAACCTAGTGTTTGATCTAGAAAATGAGCTATAAGTATTTAACTCAACATGGTACAAGATAACCCTTGAATTGAGGTGTGAAGAAGCTTGTCCTTGGATCAAACCGAGTTAAAATATCTTAGGCAAGTGATCTAGATTGAACCAAATTTGGAAAAATGATCCTCACCCATTAATTGACATTGATAGTCTTAAACTATCTAAAATTGAACCTTTGTGGTCATTGATGACAAAGGGGGAGAGATTGCACCAAAATAGTGAAAAGATGACAGGGGGAGACTTTGACATAGGGGGAGAAATATGACAAAGTAAGGAGATCAATTAAAATTTGAGCACACAAGTAGGGGGAGCAAGCTCATGAACTTGTATGATGCATTTGAATGTGTATTCTCATATGCCTGCTTGCATTTGTCAAATTTAAATTCAATTGACATGCTTGTGTGGTGTATGCTGGTTGTATGTTTGAATGATGAAATGACAAACTAGTATGCATAGGTGATAGTTAGATATGCCTTGCTTTTTTCACAAGAAAAACTAGACCCTTGCTTATAATGTTGATCTCACGGGATATTCTAGTTTTTGTGCTTGTCTAGTTACCAATGGTGCTAAGGATGGTATATTTGGTGCACTCTGATTGGTATCACGCTTCAAAGGTCTATCTCTTATACCTTAGCATCATTTGGTAGACATTGCATCCTATATTTCCTATCTAAGCATATGTGTAAGCTTCAATCCAAACTCTTAGCACATATATAGGGGGAGCAATACTACCAATTTAGGTTCATGAAAGTTGTCCATATCCTTTTACAAATAGTAAATATGCTTGGGCAAGCAACATGGATTCAAAATAATTTCAATTCATATCTTTGTGTAAATGTTATCATCAATTATCATAAAGGGGGAGATTGAAAGTTCAAGTTTGGTTTTAATGAATTGATGAAACCCTAGCTACTAACCTATGTGCTCTAAGTGTATGTGAGATAAATTGGTAGATATTCCAAGTGGTGGAGCAAATGAATGAAGATCATGGTGGTGATGGCCATGATGATCAAATGCTCGGCTTGGAAAAGAAAAAAGAGAAAAACAAAAAGCTCAAGGCAAAGGTATAAGTGGTTAGGAGCTTTTTGGTTTGGTGTTAAAGACACTTAGCGAGTGTGATCACATTTAGGATTGATAGTTATACTATTTAGAGGGGTGAAACTCGTATTGAAATGCGGTTATCAAAGCGCCACTAGATGTATGCTAACATAAGTGCACAAGGTGATACACTTAGTGGTTGGCACATTTGAGCAATGGTGAAGAAGTTGGTGAAGTGAAGGAAGTGATCATCACTAAAAACAGTGACCGAACACTGGCTACGAGTGGACCTGCGTATCCGGTCACATTGAAATGCGAACAGACTCGGTGAAAGCAAGTGATCGGACGCTGGATGTTTGCTGTTCATCGTCAGGTCGCTAACACGTGGCATTGTTCTGGTGCGTGAAGTGGAGTGACTGAGTGACCAAATGCTGATCGCGTCAGGTCGATGACGACCAAACGCGTCAGGTCACGATTTTTGTCACTCTAGATCCTCTCTAGATCTGATCAGATGCTAAGGGGTGCATCTAGCGGCGCGTCAGGTCGAGGCTTGGTGGCGCAGGTACAGTGCCACGTCTGATCACACTTAATCGCGTGTAGTTCCTGACCGTTGGAGATCGGTGGCCAGCGTTCAAAGGCAGGGACATGTGGTGAGGATCCCATGACCGGACGCTAGCGTGGGTGCGTCCGGTCATCCTAACTGGCGTGTCCGATCGCCCTATTTTTTTAGTGGACTGAGGAGCCAACGACTCTATTTCATGGGGGCTTCTATATAAGCCCTATAGCCGGCTCTAGCTCACTCTCTTAGCCATTTGTATTAATATAGCAACCTTGTGAGCTTAGCCAAAGCCCTCCCACTCATCTCCATCATTGATTCATTATCTTTGTGAGATTGGGAGAGAATCCAAGTGCATTGCTTGAGTGTTTGCATCTAGAGGCACTTGGTGATTGTGTTGCGCTATGGGTTTGGCTTGTTACTCTTGGTGGTTACCGCCACTTAGACGGCTTGGGGCAGCGAGGATTGTATAGCGGAGGTTGGTGATTGTCTCCGGCTCCGATCATGGTGATTGTGAGAGGTTTTTGACCTTTCCCTAGCGGAGAGCCAAAAGGTACTCTAGTGGATTGCTCGTAACTTGTGTGATCCTCATCTTGTGTTGGTTGTGCAGCACCCTATTGAGGGTTTGGCGTGTGATGCCAATTAGCACGTGAACCTCTAAGGAAGTGAATCGCCACATCGAGAACTAGCTTACCAGCAAGCAAGTGAACCTCGGTAAAAAAATATTGTGTCACCTTGTTCGAGGATTTTATTGGTCATCTTGAAATTGATTGGCTCCATCTTGTGATTGGCTCATACCTCTACACATTGGTATAATCATCACCATCCTCTCTTGTATTACATTCCTAGTACGTAAGCTAAGCTCTTTAGTGTAATTAGTTTTGAGAGCTAGCTTTCGTCAAGTCTAGTGGTTAGTGAGGCTCTTTATTTAGCCTTTGAGAGCTCACAAACTTAGTGTAGTGACTTAACAAATTGTGTGTTTAGTGATCATAGTCAGTAAGATTGTGGTAGGTGGCTTGCTCTTTTAGTAGGCTAGCGCAACACTCACTTCGCCGTTTAATTGTCTAACATATTTGCTAAGTGTTGTTGTAGAAATTTTCAATAGGCTATTCACCCCCTCTAGCCATTAAGACCTTTCACACATCAACATTTTTTGTATCCAAGTCATATTCCTTATCCATCACACTTACATGACTTTGCTCATCTTCTTTTGATCACATATCAAAATCAATATACTCGAGCCAATTTATGATTCCTTATATCCTCCTTATTTTGGCTTGACGCTCCTAGCTATATTCATAATAGCATGACTTTTATTCAATTCATTCTTCATTATTCTAGCTTGATCAAATCAATGCACAATGATTTTTCAAATCTTTATCCATGCAAGCAAACCAATATAGGGATCATCTTATATCCATTATACACTGTCTCCTTTGTCATTTAACCTTTTTATTGACATATCCTTACTCATGCATTCTTGATTTATTCTTCAATACTTGACCAAAGCCATTATACGATCAATCCCTTCGTGTTCATGCAAAACAAGCCACCTATATGACCATATTCATTCCTCTGATGTCACATTTGCCATTTGTCAAATATGCTTGCTCCATATGATGCCATGATATATCCCACAACATGGAAGTCATTTCATAAATTATATTTGCATTGTTGTTTTCTGCTTGAACTAAATTGTTTCCATGATATTCTAGCACAACAATATACAATTTGGCCTTCACTTGAATACAATGTGGAATACCATCAAGTTTGCTTTCTTCTTGAACCTTGATACACTTCTCATTATACAGACCTCAAGCGTATGCAATATACTCAACTTCTTGTTCAACATTAGGAAAACTTGTTAGACCTTTAATTATGTTGTCACTAAATCCACCAAAACACACTAGGGGACCTAGATGCACTTTTAGTGCCTCATATTGGTCAGAAATTTAGAAACTTGGGCGATGCTTGGTCATTTTAGGTAGGTTATGGGGTCACGTAAGTTTTGTGGTTAGAAAATGGTACAAAAACGAAAGTAAATGTGATAAATAAAGGGTAACTTCATGTATATATGTGTGTGCCAAGGAAGGTTCTCAAGCACGAGACAGGAGAGATCATGTCACAAAAAATCCTCGAGCTGAAACAAGAACATGTTGTCAAGTTATACATATATGACCATATTGATGTCGTTGCTAGAGGAGCCTTCTTCTCCTTGACCGCTGGCAAGGCAAGCGAACTCATTAAGAAGATGGTGTCCAACCAAGGTTGGAGAGATGACCATCTCCAAACCTGTAAGCGAGGCATGCATACTGTTAATTAAGGAAACAAACATGCTCGTTGTTGGTATAAATAATTATTACAAATAAATCCGCAAGCGCACGGATACCGATGTAGCTTTTACGCGGGAGTATTCCAAGTTATCGATTTCCATAGGATACGTGGAGTGTACTATCTTCGGTAAGGGTTCGTCCAAGGACAACATGATATAGGATAGGCGAGGGTAGAGAGGATTTCTATGGGCGATGAACCTGAGTTAAGATAAGGCTGAACTCTAATTGCTTACTTTGGGCGTCCGTTTCTCCCTAGTCTGCTAGGTTGGTCCAAGCTATAGCTGATCTACTACATACATGAACATATAGAGGATTACAAAGGACGGACACTACCATGCATGTGTAATCCAGCAGGTGTATCTTATGGTCCAAAGAAGCCACATTCACATGTTTTCTTGGCTGCATAAAAACTTTTATTTATGATTTTACCAATTCTCACTCAAATAAAATCCTCTATAAAGTGCTATAAAATTTCGCAGCATGCGAAGAATCGTCTAGTATATTTTAACTGTGAATACCTTCTCTTTCTTTATTAATAGTTAGTAGGAATCCAATGCTATAAGTTCTGTGGCATATAGCCCTCATATTATTTGGAGCAATCGTTGGTCAAACCATGAACTTGATTATACTCGAGCAATAAATAAATGAAAATTGCACGTGTAAAAATGAACAAGGGTACTGTAGTAACTGGTCAGTTGATCGATCATGAAATGAAACCACTGAATACTGATCAGGGCCCTAATTTCTGGTTTACCCCATGTCTAAAACCTCAAGTCACGACAACCTAACCAGTACCTACAGCCAGTTGCTAGGTTCTATGACTAGGGTGTGCGCGAGCCGCAAATCATACTCTGACCACGGTCAAAAAGCCGGGTAAATTAGTCGCACAAGTAAAAGCTTGCCATTGGTCTGAATCCCTGAACTCACAAGTCACAGTATTCCTTAACGGGCCGGCACTCGATGACACCAAAACATTCTCTGAAGAAGCTACTAGTAGCTTGCTGAACGCTTGCAGCATGCGCGCAGACGCATGCAGACGGTGATCATTACTCGAGCACTATCCCGATGTGTCTCCTGCCCAACCCACGACCAGTATCCAACCCTTCCGTTTCCGGAGCTACCATACCATCAGTCACTGACGACGACTGCGCCTACCGGAATTCTCCTGTGATGGCGACATCTTCATATATCATACAAAGCTTTGGTTCTTCAAAGTTCCAAAAATTTTACAAGATTCTCCGTCACATCGAATCTTTGGACGCATGTATGGAGCATTAAATATAGGTAAAAAAATAACTAATTACACAGTTTGGTTGTAAATCACGAGATGAATCTTTCGAACCTAATTAGCTCATGATTGGACACTAATTGCCAAATAAAAACGAAAAAATTATTGTGCTTCCAAAAATTTTACACCCCCATCTAAACACAACCTTGATCTGATTTCTGATCCGTCAATTGGACACCGGCACCGTACCGTTTCTGTGAGTTCCAAACTGGGAGTTGGTGGTGGTCATTCATCTGTGGAAAAGGGGTTGGAACGGACTGCTTTTTGTTCAACAACTCGAGGAAGCCGCCATTGGTAAATCTACGATGGATAGACCTTGTCCTTTTCAGGTAGGAACTTTCACAACGCTTTTTTTTTGTGTCATGCTTCTTTTTTACGCGAGGATACTAAATATGATATTGTTTTTGCTGGCCTTTGAAGTTTGCTACGTGCTACTGTATGAATCCAAAGTCACTGATTCTATTGAACGTCGGTGGAAACAGGAAATCGTAGGAATATCTAATTGCTTTAATTTAGCTGAACAAGCTGAGAAAGATGTCACTGGTGACCATGTTTGTAATGTGGCAAAATCTTGCAGGATTTATCTAAGAATTGCCAATTCCTAAAGAATTGCCAGCAAAAATGACAACTTTGAAGGCTAGAAAATTTCTAAATAGAGACCATGCCGGCAATTTAGGCAAATTCGGCACATTTTAATTCAGAAAATAGCATGCTATACGTGAGAAATATGTGCATAGAGATATTATCAAATTTCGTATGAACAACGTGCTAGCGACGTCTAGTTTAGTGACCATGCATATGGAAAAATAAAACATTAATGCTTATAGGTATATACTGAAGGACCGAAAACGGCGACCAGAGGGGTTGAATGGGAGCCAAAAATTTCTTTCGAAAATAATTGGCTACTGTCCCAAAATCACTACCAAATGCGTGATTGGTAGCACGAACCAAGGAAGAACGGGTCAAAACTCGATCAAAATAACTCGGATTGACTTGAAACTTTGCAGGTAGGTTCTTGAGAGTGTTGAGAAGATATCTTTAAGACATCAACACCCAATTTTAAGCCTATCAACGAGAAATCGAAGAAGAACGAAAAAAACCGGTTCTTGAGACCTAAACCAAGAATCACCCGATCTGCGAGCTCGTAAGGAATTGGTTGATTTCCTTCGGTGAAAAAGCTCAACTCACGTCATTGCTAAAATCAAGATGTCAAGAATGAACTAAAATGGTCTAGAAATGAAGAATCGGCTCAAGAACGAGAGGGGGAAGAAGAAGAACGCGAAGAACACATCACAAATCACAAGAACAAAACTTCTTCCAAATTCCGTAGGACACCAGGAGGATTCAGGACCTCTTTCCCACTTGAATTATTGATTCTTACACTAAACACATGGATTAGTGGACCTCTCTCTCACATAAGCAACTAGAAGGGGGGAACCCTAACAAAGGATGAAAGGAAAAATAGAGGAGGTGAGGGAGATGGGGGCTCCCTTGTCCTATTTAACAGGGCTATTACACAATCCTAGTTTTGCCTCTATATACAATTGAGTCAAACCACTTAGCTCAAGGGCGTTGTGGTCCAACCCGGTGTCATCTTCATCCGATGGCCACCGTGCCTCCTCATCAGTAGCTTCGCCTCGACGCGAACTCCCCGATGCCACCACGTGCCGTCCGTTCCTCCTCGGAACCTCCGCTCGGGTTTTGAGGCTCAAACCCGTAAACCCGCCACTGATGGTTTTGAGGCCCAAACCACCAAACCCACTTGCGAGTAGCGTACTCTAGACACGTCCCCCGCCGCTCGACACGTGTCACCACCATCCTCGACCAGTCGTCCGCCAAGTCCTCTGAGCCCCGCTCGACTTGCATGTCCTCCGTCTTGACTCGGTCAACACAGTCACTCCCATGTACACTTGTGCTTGTCGATGTCCCAGATGTCAGCCACCGCGGCTGGTCACCCAGCCTCCTGGTCCCTTAGTCCAAGCCTCACGTCCGACCTTCACCATTCCCGGTCCATCGGCACGGCACATCTCTATTTGACCTTCACCCCGTCGTCGACCACTGCCTCCGAGCTCCACACCTGCACAACACAAGCCAAGAGACATGTCGCACACATAGCTTTTGTCATGGTAAGGTTAGTCACCACTCAACCTTTTTCGTGGATCACGTTGACAATCACTCATCATAAAACGAAACACAAGGGCACATTTCAACCTTGTGTTCGCATATACCAAGACGTGGGACCAATGCCAAACGGTATTGGTGGCACCGCTCTCACTAGTCAACACATTGAGTTTTTTGATGTTGTTGATATTACAGTCGATGCAGGAAGAAGTGCTCTCCAAAAGCTTGATTGTCCGCTACCTGTGTAGGTGTCACTATGGCCACATGGAGTTTTGGAGGCCTGCTCATCCAGCAGCGTGAGCTGGAGGTTGCTGTGGACAACAGACTTCGGCCCTCATAGAGACCATAAATGATTCCCTAGAAGGGGGTAGACCAAGCCAATTTGCCAAGGGAGAATCTAATACGGGAAAGACAAAGATTTAGGTACTGTTTTGACCATTTAGGAATTTAAGAATCTGAATAAAAAAATCCAATGTATTTTATTAGATTCTGTGTCTGTGAGTTAAAATCTACTAGAATCCTAGATTGTTTGAAGAGATTCTAATTTTTTTATGGATTCTTATAATCCCTAAGGAACCAAATGAGCCCTAGTATAATTTCTATCATAAATGTCTCGATCACTATACAAGAGAGAGAAAATAAAAAGACCTAATTAACCAAATAATCTACCACTAAACCTTCAGAAAGATATTAGAAATTTCATTTACTTACTTTCAAGAGTCTCTTCCTCTAAAGGAATCAAAAGCAAAACCTTCTTCCCTTAGATTTGTAATTTTTGAAAGTTGCTTAAGCTCCTCCTTGCTTTCTTCTCGGACTACAATATTTGTCCCAAGGAGGAAGAAGTAGAGGCACTGTAATATATATTGTAGCCATTAGTAGAGACAAGCTGCCTCTATAAATGGCATTTTAGACTCAACCACCTCTAACATAGCCCTATTTATAGAGGCGGCTACAAATTGCCATTTTGATCTCATCGAGCACTATAACATTGATAAAGGATATGTCTCCATCCAAGGTCATTTGAAAAAAATAAAACAATTGGAGTTCAAAATCTGGGAACTTAATATATATATATATGGGCTCATAAACAATCTCAAATAAAAACTTTATCAACTACATAGTTTTAGATCTCATCGTGCTCTACATTTCTTCATCAGACTTCATTTGAAAAGTTATGATTTTTTGCCACGGCTATTTTTAAGGGCGGTTGACTTAGTGAGACGACTTTTAAAATGAATTTCTTGGGGTCCCAAGAAATCACCCATTTTAGAGGCGATTGATATAAGCAACCGTTCATGAAAATCATACTTTCAAGAGCGGCTCTCTTAAGCCGACCATCCTTGAAAATATATTTTCTAGGGTCCGTTTATAATCTATAGTGCTCTCAGAGCTAGTTACAAACGGTTTGCTAAGTAAACTGTCCTTAAAAAAGAATATGTGGCACCTATAAAAATCATTTATGTACTAGCGGATGGTCAATTTGGTACTGATGGTCATGGAGGCATTGTCCTAAAAGTAGCACCTTGATAGATTCTGGATGCCCATTTATTTCGATAATTTTCATTGACTCAAGGAGTTTTAAATTGATTTAGATTGCATTGCAATGCTTATCTCCTTAGCTTTCTGTGGATATGTAGACATCGAATTCAGAGTCCGTATGCACCCTGGGCGACGTTTTAGCAGCCGGGGGCTACTCCTGAAGTCTGAGGTGGACTCTAACTTCAGTTGGACCATGCCTCCATCTAGTCCTCTCTGCCTTCGAGCCTTTCTCCAAGTCTTTCTTGATCCTATCCAATATTTCTAAGAATAATAGCGTCATTAGGTAGTAATCTATACTTATAACCACAAAAAGAATCACTTAGGAACGAGCTCACTTGTAAAATTAATTGTTGTGCTCAAGATATAGTAATCGGTCCTTGCATAGTTGTGGTTGGAGGAACGATGTTTGTATCAGAGGAGTGGTGTCCTCATCGGGAGGAGGGAGGAGGACCATAGAGGAGGTCACTAGGGTTTACGATGGAAAAGGAGAAATAGTGGACAATTCAGAGAAGACATGTTACGAGGATGTGGAGTTAGGTGGAAGCTAATGACATCATTCCCCTAAATGACCATTAGCCCATTTAAACACTACATGGTGGTCAGTCATGTCCATTTAATCGATCATTTATCTAATTAAATGTAACACCCTCGGTGTTACTCCTTAAACAACTTGCTAAACCATGTCATGAGCATCACGTTTATGTAATAATGCATGTGATAAAGTGTGAAGATAAGTATCTTGCCACCAAAATGATTAAATGTTAAATGAAAAGTGATTCAAGAACTCATGTTATATCAAGTAGGGTTGAAAACCAATTTTTATTGGGCAAAAATATTGTAGAACATGTATGTGACACCTAAATAAAGTTTGAAGTACAAACTTTGTAGATGACAATGTAACTCTTGTCTTAGAAAGATAATATTGCTAGCTAGTGTTTTCAATAGCTTAGAAATGGAACTTGAATTCAAATCCAGCTCAAGACTTAGAAAATTCTCAAGTCTGAAAACAGTGTGACAATGCTATATTGGTGAATTAATTCTAGAAAATCTAGTTAAGGACTGGTACCATGTTTTAGTCTTTATGGGTAGCCTGATATGCCCTCTTTATCATAGTGAAGGTGGTTAGGTTCCAATCCTAATAGTTTAGTTTTTAGAGGCGCTTTAAAACTTGTCCACAACACGGTTCTGATCGCTCAGTCTCGACTGCGCGGTCACCGCGTTCCTGTGCTCGCCATGGCCACACTCAGTGGAGCCACGTGCGCGCATGGCCGCACGCTGGTGGGCTAGGGTCGTCGTCGGCCTGGCCGTGGCTTGGCTATGGCTTGGCCGTCTCTGGCCGCAACGCCTACTGCTGGCCACAGGCCACCTGCTCGGCCAGTCGCTGGCCCAGCTTCCCATCCCACGCCGCTGCTGCCCTATCGCTCGACTGCCCCCACCCGCTGCCACACTGCTGCGCTGCTTTTGCCGCTCTGCTGCCGCTCAAGGTTGCTGCCGCCACTGGCACCGCGCTGTGTTGCTGTTGCTCACCTTGTCGTAGTGCGCACATGGGCCTGCCCCTACTGTCGGTGCGGTGCCTTGCCATTTATGGCACTGCGGCCACACATGTCGTGCCTGACCATGGACGCGCACATGTTTTTGTCCATAGCTTCTACACGTGTGCCGCCCTGATAGTTCCGCTCGCGTCCCACCAAGGTGAGGACGAGCCGAGCTCTAACCTATTCCCCCTTCTTTGCCATCCTGACCGGCTCACCCCGCTCACCAAATTCGGCATCGATAGGCCATCTCCCTCCGAGCCGTCATGTCTCTGGTTTCCTCTTTAAGTCTCCTGTCCGCCATCCCCTACCCTGCCTTGAATCGAGCCAGGCCAAGCTCCAATTTGGAGTTTTTCCCGCCGTCGAGCCGTTAAGGCCACGTTCGGCCAATGTGGGTGGCAAACCTTCCCCAGTGTCGTTCATGTTCAACCGCTTGCACCACTAGCCTCATCGTGAACCCTCTTCGTCCTGCGCTCCTTAGCCAAACTGCTACTGATGCCCCAACGCCGCTGACACAGCCATGTCCGTCACAGTGCGCCACCACACGCTCGTTCGCACGTGGCCAGCCCATCACCGGCTCCCTCCGCTTCAACCACCGCAACCGTCAAGTCCACAGTAAGCTCCTGGTGCCCATATGCTAGTTGGTTAGCCTCGAAGATGCGCTAGCTCACCGAAACAGCTGCACCGCCACCGCGAATGGTCGCGCACTGATGCTGCTCTCTTTCACGATCCCTGCAGCCCCTTATTGTCGCCTAGGCTAGCGGGTTTGGTCGTAGGTGGCAGTCGACCCTCTAGGTAGGTCCACGAGAATCTTAGATGGCGACGTGGCCACCCAGTGCCAGTGCTCGCCGCACCGTCACGCGTCTTGCCTCAGGGGTGTGTGCGTAGAAATTAGGGAAAATCGGGGGGAGGGGGTTAAATGAATAGGCCAGATAGAGGAAGGAATAAGAATAAGATTCCATTGTAGTTTGGATAGAGCTCGAGGGCTCTTATGCAAAAGCGTCAGCGCCGCGCGGGCTTCCCCATCGTGGGCCGTCTCGTGTGGGGCGCGTCCGCACGGGCCGCGCGTTCGTGGGCCGCGTAGTCGATTTCATTTTTCATTTTCTTAGAATAGGTAAAATGTTTCTATTTTAATTTCTGAGCTAGATTTGTATCATTAATATAAATTCGTATAGGTGTCCAACAATCGTGAAACTAATTTTTTTATATTCCTAAAATTGTGATCTACTTGTTAGTATAGATAGTTCATATATATCTGTGTTGATACTAAGGCCTATTAAATCATTTGAATGTGCTTAATATTATTAGGATAATTATTGTAGGAATTTTTGTGGCAGATTGGTGATAGCATTAATCTTGAAATTTTTACAGTAGCTTTATTGTGTTATTATGTGCTTACTGTTATTTTTATAGCCATAAGATAAGTAAGTTATTAGGGTAACTAAATGTCCCTTGTTTTGAATATGTTAAATCTTTAATAGGAATAAAGAGTAACATTGATTTATGAAATTAAGTATTTGTTAGTTGAGCATGAAACCTTGTTTGATGAAGATGATGCTTAGCTTAGTATCTTAGTCATTAGAGCTATCTTGTTAGTATCGCATATGTGTTCTTATTTTAAGAATTCTTGTTGCCTAAATACTAAATCATTGCATCATCGTCATCGCATGCATATAGAGAACGAGTCGGCGGAGATCGTGACCATCGGCGATCACGAGTTCGAGATCATTGAGGAGTACAAGGAGGAGATTCTCATGCAAGAGAAGGTGCCAGAGCCACCACTGACTGACTCAGCTGACACCACGCCTGTCCAAGGCAAGCCCCGGTGCATAACCTCTATTTTTCATATTCACCGTATTTATATATTTGTGTTGTTGTGCATTTACGTTGTAGGAGTTTTATGGAAACCACATGCATATATATCTATCCTAAGAGTCTTACTAGTGCAGGTTTGAGTAGCTACTATGCTTAGGCTATCGATAGTACTATAGTAGCTACCATAAGACGGTACGACTTGGCTACGGTCTAGCACTGTAGTAAGAGCAAGAAATATGGAAGGTGATAAAATGGTTCTATTGCTCAACTCTTACTTGAAAGTAGAACATGTGCTTACCTAGAATGGTTAGGTAATAAAGTAATCCTGACTGCTAATAAAACTTGATCTTAAGGATAAACTATTAGTAATGCTTTCCGCAAAACAGAAAGATACACAACAACCATATTGCCTATCGTATCCTTAAGAGTCAGGAAAATTATTTCTACTAGTCGGGTAAGTCTTGCGAGTACATCGTTTATTCAGGGTTTATTTTAACCTGTTGCAGGTGCAGCTTGAGGAGTAGCTTTTGTGTGGGGGATTCTTCTAGTAGGCACAGACGGATCCTTGTATCGTTTTCGCTAGATGTTTATTTTCATTCTACTGTTTAATTTTCACAGTCTGAACTCTGATATTGTAATAAATAATTTTCAAGACTTTATGTTGTATGAAATGGACTAAGTATTGTAAACTCGTACTCATTATTGGATTCTGGATGTAAAATGTGGATTGATTTGAGTTCTCATTTGAGGTGTGCTTGACGGAACTGTTCGATTTAGTTCACTTTTAGGTACTTAATGTCTAGTGGAAGACAAGTGCCTCTGAAAGTGTGCTATTTCAGATGGTTCTGCCAAATTAAAGTACATTTTAGCTTGAATAAGTAGCTAAATGATATAAGCATTTGCTTATTGTTTAGGTGAAAACCTGGGGAATGCTACTGTCCGATTGTTCGGACCATAAACTTGGTCCGATGACCCACATCCCGTTTCCCGCCCCTGTTTCCCGCCCCGGACAGAATTCACGCCGGCAGCAACGCGCGAGCGCTTGATTGCTTCTAGACTTTTTTTGTGGACCGTTTCCATTGAATACGAGCCTGCGACACATGCTCCATGAGTGCATGAATCGACGTCATACCTTTTTGCTCATCAGAATTTGCATGTACGTAATTTTTTTCTTCCCCGATTAATTTGTATGAAGTGACGTCATACGTCTTTAGAAACGAAAAAAAGTCATAGCTCGCAAACCGAGTATTCAAATTAAATTTCGATTACACCATCGTATTTCTTACAATAAATCCTTCAAAACAAGACCCCACATGAATCTATTTAGATAAAATTTTGCTAATGAACATTTATTTAATGAAGATAGAGCATTCTCTTTTACTAAGTACAAGCGATGTTTTAGGTTCAAAAAATAATATTCCGTTTTCTCAATAAAATTAGAAAAGCAGTATTCTAAATCTAAGGGACTAAATTATAGGTTTAACTTATTAGTATTATAATATCTGTGAAACTAAAAAAAGAACAATAAAAATTATAAATTATATATAATTAGATAATAAATATATAACTTTACATAAAATAGAAAGAATAATAACTCCTAAACCAAACATCCAAATTAAATTCCGATTACACCATTAGGTTTCTTACCATAAATCATTCAAAACAAGATCACACATGGATATATTTAAATAAAATTTTAATAACAAATATTTATCTTATAAAGATAGAACATTTTTGTATTGAGCAGAGACAATGTTCTAGATTCAAAGAATAATGTTCCGTCTTCGTAAGAAAATGTTCTTAGTTTAGAAGAACCGTATTGGTATTATAATATACATAAAAATAAATAAATTAATAAATACATAGCATAAATAAAAAAAAATAGAATCTAGAGCAAAGCGTAAGGGAAAAAATAAAACACGTAATAGAGAAAAATTTTAAAGAACTTCACATGGATACTTTTTAAACATCCTAAAATACACTATAGAACATCACATGTATACTGAGTGAACATCACTAAATACACTATAAAACAACACTTTAAATATTTTAGAACATCACATATATATTACATGAACATCACTAAAGACACCATAAAACATCACATATATACCACGTAAACATCACAAAAATATCATAGAACATCACATGTATACTATGAGAATATCAAACATCATAAAACACCACCTGTATACTACGAGAACATCACATATATAATACGCAAACATCACAAAAAAACATCATAGAACATCATTGTATACTACATGAACATCACATCTATACTAGTAAGCATCACAAAATATATTATAAAACATCACATGTATACCACGTGAACATAAATAAATACAAAACATAAATACAAAATAATAAAATATAGAGCAAAACATAAGGAAAAAATAAAAACACGCAATAGAGAAAATTTTAAAAGAACATCATGAAAACTTTTTAAACATCCTAAAAATATACTTAGAACATCACATGTATTCTAATTGAACATCATAAAATATATCATAGAACATTACTAAATACATCATATAACATCTCATATATATTACATAAATAGTACTAAATACATTGTAGAACATCACTAAATACATTCTAGAACATCGCATATATATTACGTGAACAACACTAAATACATGTAGAACATCACTAAAAACATCCTAGAACATCGCTTATATATTACGTGAACAAATCTAAAAACATCATAGAACATCACATGTATACTAAGTGAATATCACAAAAAAACATTATAGAACATCACATGTATACTATGTGAACAACACAAAAATAATATGTATACTACGTAAACATGACAGAACACAGCATAGAACATTTAATTTATACTACGTAAACATCACATATATAGAAAATAAAAGACAAACAAATAAAATAATTTAAGCAATTAATTATAGTAAAACAACATTGAAGAAAAATACACATAAAACATGATTAACAGATGATAAATATATAGAATAAATAAAATAAATGAATAACCTAAATAACAACAGAAAAAATAAAATTAACAAAGAAAGAAAAAATAAAATTAGCAAAGAAAGAAAAAATAAATTAAGAATAAAAAAACATAGAAAACTAAACAGAAAAGAAAAGAAAGAATAAATAGAAGCAAGGAAAAATCAATCAAAAGAAAAAATAAAAGTAAAGGTAAAAATAAATAAGAAAAGAATAAGAAAGGAAAAAAGAAATAAAGTAAAAATAAAAACATAGAAAAATAAATTGAAAAAGGAAGAATAAATAGAAGCAAGGAAATAAAACAATTAAAAGAAAAGTAAAAGAAAGAAAAAATAAATAAATAATAATTAACAAAAGAATAAGAAACATGTACATAAAAAATAATGATAAAAAAAATATATAGATAGAAAACAAAAAATAAGAATGAAAACAACGGAACAAAGAAAAGAAAAGGAAAAAAAGTGAAAATAAAAAGAAGCAACGAAAGAGAAAAAAGAAAAAAAAGAAAAGGAAAAGATAAAAAATAATATAAAAAATAGAAAACAATAACAAAGAAAGAAAAACGCACATAAGACATGAATAACAAATAACAAATGATAAATATATAGGAAAATAATAAGAATTAAATATGTACATAACAAATAATATAATCAATTAGAGTAAAATAACACTGAATAAAAAATAAGAAAATAAAAAGGAAAAGGAAAAAACAAAATAAAAAAGAGAAACTAACGTAACAGCCTAGTAGGAGTTAAAGGAAAAAATAAGAAGAAAAAAAAAGACGCCAACTACTAGCCTACTATCGAGGGAAGGAAACAAAAAGAAAAGAAACAGCGTGCGGGAAATGGGGACGGACGCTCCGTGGGCCAACACCGCATGGGAATCATTACGAGAATCGTCGGACGGGTGCTCCGGTCTGAACGTTCGGACGGGAAGATTTCCGACGGCCGGATGGTACCCGCGCCGGCCAGAGCGCGCGCCAGGTAGCGTGCGGGCGTCGGGAGAATTAGCGCCAGTAATTAATTGAAGCTGCCAATTACTAACTGTGCCGAAAAGAAATAAAAGAAAGGTAAAAAAGAATGATGCACGAAAATAATAAACACAGGAAACAGAAAAAAATAAAAAAAATGATGCACGAAAAGAAAAAGGAAAAAGAAACGTAAAGAAAAATAAAAAGGAAAAATTAAAGAAAGATAAAAAAATAAAACATGAATCAAAGAAAATATAATTGGAAAATAAATAAAAAGAAAAGAAAAAAAGAACAGAAAAGGAAAAGGAAAAAGAATAACAGAAAAGAAAAAAAAGGAGGAAAAGGGAAGCTAACGTTCGTATGTTCCAAGACGCGGGCGCGGGACTCAGCACGCGGAACTTCGTATGACGCGGGCGCGGGACTCAGCACGCGGGAATGCCGTAGGCGAGAAACGTCGGCAGACGGCTCCCGTTCGGACGGGATGCTTTCCGTGAAAACCTGACCGATGGAGAGAGATGTCTGGAAGTTAGATTTGTAGGAAGTTTGACATATATGGTCACTGGGGGAGCTAGCCTTGAAGTGAAGGGGGGCCAATTCAATGGTAATGAACAGCTGCATGCTGCTGCTGGCCGCATGTCACTGCTGGGCGCGAGTGCCTGCGCCTGGCGCTGCTGCAGTGCTGCCGCATGTCACTGCTGGCTTCTGGTGCCTGCTGCTGGCGCTGCTGCCACATGTTGTTGCTGGCCGCTGGCGCCTGCTATGGCCATGGAGCGCACTGAGGCAAGGGAAGGCCATGGCCCAGTATGGCCTACACGAGGCTCCGCCAGTGTATATGGTTCCAATGGGCTAGGATCTTTACTTTGGTTGCTAAACTTGTTTGCTTGCTTTCTCAAAAACTACTCCCTCTATTCCAAATTATTAGTCATTCCAGCATTTCTAAATACATAGTTTATTTTGTTAAACACATAGATTTATGTTATATCTAGATACATGCATAGTAAAATTATATATTTAGAAAAGCTAGAATAATTATAATTTGGAATGGAGTGGGTACTTTTGTAGTGTCAGTAACTTATGTAGGTAAAGCCTACAATTCCTCTATTTTTGAGAGAATATTAAACAAACACAAATAAAAGTAGGGACCAGTTCATAAAAAAGTAGCAGCAGTGGAGGCGTTTTTTTTTTTTTTGACAACAGCAGTGGAGGCGTTGAGCGGTTGATTCCAAATGAGGAGCAACTCTATTATCGGTGGGAGCACAAGGCAAATTGTCATCTTAGTGAGGGGCAACGGCATATATATAACTGTCCTTTTTTTATATGGCTATGGTTGATTTGGATTATCTGATTTTGGACGGGACGGCTCAAAAAGTCAAAATTCTATTGATTTTTCATACAAAAGTTTGTCGCTAGAGTATATAATAATTTTTTTAAAAAAATATTTGGTTATGGTATTTCGGCGTTCAGGTAATCCTGGAAAGGCTGTCAGGCTGGGTTTCTGACTTTCTGTGACTCTGATCTAACTACAATTTGGATGGATGTATACCGATGCTAGCCCTTGTTTAGATTGAAGATTTTTTCAACCTGATGAATAGTACCACTTTCGTCTTATTTGACAAATATTGTCCAATCGTAGACCAACTAGGCTCAAAAGATTCATCTCGTGATTTTGAACTAAACTGTGTAATTAGATATTTTTTTTACCTACATTTAGTACTCCATGCAAGCGGCTAAAAATTGATGTGATGGAGAGAGAGTGAAAAAACTTGGAATTTTGAGGTGATCTAAACAAGGGGCTACTTTCACGGGATTTCTATGGTGATCAGTAGTTTGTTACTCTGCCATTTGCATGCTACAGACGAGACCCGAATGTTTTTTTCCGTGCTTGGTTCTAGGGCCACGTTTAGATTGTGAAAAAATTTCAAACCGATGAATAGTACCATTTTCGTCTTATTTGACAAATATTGTCCAATCATGGACCAACTAGGATCAAAAGATTCATCTCGTGATTTTCAACTAAACTGTGTAATTAGTTATTTTTTTACCTACATTTACTACTCCATGCATGGGTCCAAAGATTGATGTGACAGAGAGTGAAAAAATTTTAACTTTTGGAGTGCATCTGAACAAAGCAAAGCCTAGAACGCAGCAACTTCCTCCCATCCATTAATCTCGGTGCATATACGCCAGATGCTTGATAGTTGGTGAAGGACACGTACAGCTAGCTCTGCAGAGCATGGCCATGGCCGTCATTGTTGACTGACAGGCCGGCAGTAACAACACGAGCAGCAGCAGTACCTGGGCAGCGGGTAAACAAGCAAATGAAAAATATGGTCGGCATCCGGTCATAGTAGCGCTCTCTCTTCTCCCACGGCAGCTACCTGATTGGCTACATCGGTCGTGTCGGCCCCGTGAGTTCCCTCGGTCAGCAAACACTCAGACGACGACTGGTCCAGACGCACGTACACTGTTCGGCCTCACCCTCAGCAGTCACCTCCCTTCCTATGGGCTGTGGCCAAGCATCAGGTTAGCTTATAGGGCTGTGTTTAGTTCACCGAATTTGGAGTGCCAAATTTACTGTAGCGACACTGTAACATTTCGTTTGTATTTGGTAATAATTGTCCAACCGTTGACTAATTAGACTCAAAACGTTCGTCTCGCAAAGTACAACCAAACTGTGCAATTAGTTTTTGATTCCATCTGCATTTAGTACTCCATGCATGTATCACAAGTTTGATATGACAGAAAATCTTCTTTTTGTATAGTGTATTTTTCAGAGAACTAAACACAGGCTAGGAGTAGGAAGGAAACGCATCGATCCTTACCACAATGTTCTCTCTTTCGGAGTAATAAACAACTGGGGCATATATACGCTATTGAGCAAAGGATTATCTCACGGAAATAAAGCATCTATCGTTCGTACAATGTTTTCATTTTCTTTTGCAGATTAGCGAAAGATAAAGCAAATTGTATGGCAGCAACACTCGCTTTATTATCTTGTCATTAATTACCATTATATTGATGAAAGCAGGTGATTCCATATCAATTCCATGCATGCCCAACATCATTTTTCGCTATTTTATTTATCCATGAATGATGAAAACAGAAACAAGTGGCACTGGGGCAGCAGCATCGGATTATTCAACCAGTAGTATTGACCGGCCGTTCATCAGACCAGTCCAAATAATCACTACTAGCTGCTAATAATCTATGCAATACCCGTAGACCGTATCCATGCAAATCTCGCAAATATCGTATCGATGTTAAAAAAAAAATCAACCTAACAGCTAGTGCTAACAGGAATAATCAGGTAATAAGCTCGGCGTTCGAAATTGGGAAAAGTGCTTGATGGAAGATTAGGATCGACGCTAAGCATCAACTAATTGTATTATTAATCTGGATACGACCGAACATGGATCCCAGCCGATCGATTGCGAATCCTTTGGCTCCCTGCATCTAGGCAGGCATCTACACAGTCCAGTCAATGTTTGGTGAGTCCCACTCCCACTGTGAAAGATAGATATATCTGTCGAGAACGATACCACCAAACGGTGCTGCCCTTCATTCCAGGTCATCATCTTTGATGACTGGTGAAGAGGACCGGAGTAAAACCAACAAGTCGACTTCATTAGTTCGATGTGAACTGTTTTGACCCTATCTGTACCAAACTTCCAACAATAGGCACATGCATGAATTACTGATTTTGATGTAGTGACTATCAATCAAATAATCCTAGACCTTTGTCAACTAAAACTGTGTCATGCATGACGAATATAGTTCCAATCCTTTTTTTTTGCGAAAGATATTTCCAATCCTTTTGGTCCAACTAGTCCCTGTATGTAGAGGAAGATGGAAAAGACTAACAATGCTACAACATTCATGTACCCGAGATGATGATAATGATAATAACGTACATGTATGTAAAATGCATATGGTTAGCATCAGGTTGTCGATCAGAGGGCAGCTAATCGGCCTAAGGTGGTTTGGACAAGCCAACAAAGCACTTCTTCTATGTACAAAATAATCAAAGTGTTGTTACTTTGAATTCAGTTTTTATTTGTCTGGAGATGGAATTATTTTTGGATATTTAATTTACTACTCCATCTATTTCAAATTATAGGATGTTTTGATTTTTTTTATATATAGTTTTTGCTATGCACTTAGATATATACCATGTCAAGATATATAATAAAAGCAATGTATCCACAAAAGACAAAACAACCTAGAATAGAGGGAGTGTTACTAATTGAGAGCCGTGTGTGTAACACAAGGACTAATAAGGCAACAAGTTTTAAGTTTTTGCAAAACCATGCAAGTGGGCGGGCGGTTGGTGACACATAGTGAACTTTTACTTTTGTCAATCCATTTCTCATAATATGTTCTAAAACTTCTAGAAACCCTAAGGGTGGTCTCAACCTTGAACCACTCACTAGCATTTGTACCTACCAAATCATTGTGGACCCATACTCTCTTCTCTTTTATCCATCCTGTTTCCCTCCTCTCTACCCCATGACAGAAAGCACTGTACCTAGGTCCATCCTTTTCCAAATGGTATTTTGGACTTCTTTCTCCTCCAACCTCTTCTTATTCTCCCTGTCCTGTTCTCTTCGCCCTAGTGCAAAACTAATATATATCAATGTGCACGAGCGGTGCGGCGACAACATGGACCGTGGACACATGGGTGGTTATCGAGGGCAATCGGCAAGCATAGGCAGGGAGAGCACAAGCAGTGTCCACATAGGCACATGAGCAGGTGGCTAGGGCGCATGAGTGGCCTACAGATGGGTGTGATCAGTGAGTCTATGAAATGGACCACAAAGGCATGCTTTCGTGAGGTTGCGTGTCCCACTGGATGGAAATGACATCAAGCCCTAAATGCAAAGGGCAGTTTTTATACCCCTTAATTAGGGCATGAGCCAACACCATTTCTCCTTTGAGAAACAATCTCTTCTTGTTTTCTTCTCCTTTTCTTTTAAGTTTCTTGAGACGTTAGATTATTTGCTTATATGGTATGAAATACTTGAGCATTTGACTATCCTAACCCCAATTCAGAACCCTAACCATGCTAAAGTGTCGATAGAGTTTCATAAAAGCTCCATGATGTGATTTGGAGAAGGTGGAGAGTAAATTAAGTGAAAAAATGACATCTTGAAAGATCTTTCCCCTTTTCTATTTTGATCCATACATAAACTTTGGTGTAAAACTGGGCATAACACACCATGCAATCTTACTAGGCATCTAATCGAGCCTCCACATTAATTTCCACAATATGTACTAAAAATCACCATTTCCTCCATTATTAAAAATAAATTAGAATATAAGATGCATGGATGTATTTCTAAAAAACTAAAGTATGTCCTCAAATCTACATCTAAATTAGCAACATCTACTATGATAAAAAAATGTTTGAATAACAAGCTAAGCCTATATATATTTCTAAATTATCTACCTCTATTAATATTGATATAATAACTTAACTTATAATGAACATAAATGTCGTGTCATCATGCAGATCAGCTATATATGTGCATTCATAAGTGATAAATGTATGCTTTATGTTTCAATATTCACAAAAAGTGTTCCTTTAACGACACTAACAACTATTTGAAATTGTACTAACATCGATGAAAATAACTTGTGCAATGTTTTAATGTTTAGATAAATTCATACTTTTAATTAAACCATTTTAGCATATCAATGCTGATAGTATATTTGTAGGCACTTATTTTTTTCTAGGAGAAGTTCACTTTTAGGGAAAAAAACATTCAATGTACTATTGCCCGAATTTGTTTCAAACCATTCAACTCTAAAACTAGGATGTTTTGACAACTCACTATCAATACTAGACAAAGACCATCTAGTTAGTTTCACCGATAGTTTTCTATTTTTTAAAAAATAAATAGTAATATATATTTTTTTCTAAAAAAATCATAACTAACTTATTTTTAAATCAATAAGAATATGAAACTAGTATAAAATCTAAAAATATAAGCATCTCATGATGCTAGATCTAGACTAGGGATGACAGGGGTTCGGGTAAGATGAGGTGAAGTAAATACTTGTCATGACGAATTGCCTAACGGGTATTATACCTGTACCATATGTAACATTTTCCACTCGTACTCGATACCCATGGGTACCCACACCCACAAGTTAGATTGCCACTAGATTATATGGTGTCCTTTGTGTTTTATGTACTAATGGGTAAAACCACATATCCATATCCATACCCACAGGTAGAACCTTATACCCATATCCGCACCCGTTGGTGAAACTGTTTTACCCACACATTTCGGTTATACAATACTCGTAAGTAGAATTGAAATCCCTAATTTGAAGTTATTCGAGTCTTATTTATACTTCTTTCTATAGTTTTTTTGTCGCCCATAGTCATGTATGTTATTTGTTTAAATCATTATTTTGCCGGAGATCTAGAATCCATACTCTAAGTAGAGTAGCAAATATGTTGGTCATGAAATTAACGAAATTATTTTTGGAGGGCTAGCCGTGCCATATTGCAATTCCTAAATATGACTTATATTTGCAGTATGGCACCTGCAAGGTTAAGCATCGTATTATAAATATTATGCTTACTACTCGTATTCTTTTGTGTATATTCTATTTGTCACACTTTGGTATAATATGGTGCAAAATAGTGATTTAAAAAGTAAATAACGTGACTACAAGCAATAAAACACTGTAAATAGAAACAAATAAAACATAAATAACTCAAAACAAATAAAAGTATAACAAGCTAGATCTCTGCCACAATCCTGAATTACCTAGTTTATAGTTGTGTGGCCAAAAACAAATTTGGGCAATAATTAGATGCCAAAAGTAGACATCTTCCTTTTTTACGGTAAAATGCTTCTATCAAGACGTTCATTCGTAACTCTGCGTGTGGACGCGGCTCTCCAGCAGCGGCCCCTAAACAAAAAAAAAACAAATCCCTATATATTTCTCCTGCTTATCCGCCCGTCCCTCCCGAGCCACATCCCCACTCCTTCGTGCTTATCCGCCCAACCCCAAAGCAGCGTGGCTCCTCATCTGTCCGCCCCCTTCTCCAACACACACTCGTGGGGTTGCCGCGCCGTTTCCTTTCCCTATCGCTGACCGCGCCGTGTGCCCTCGCTCCCTGCGCCACTCACCTGCGTAGCAGCCACCTGCGTCGCTCAACGTTGTTGCTCATCTGTCCGCCCCCTTCTCCAGCGGGCGCTCGTCGGGCTGCCACGCCATGCCCTTCCCCCATCACCGGCCGCACCACGCGCCCTTGCTCCCTGCGTCGCTCACCTATGTGGCAGTCACCTGCATCGCTCGCTCCCTCACCGTTCATCCATTGCCCATCGCCGTTGGGCACGCCGCCGCTGACTCCGCCATGGCCGCTGGGGCACACGTGTCATGGCGCCTCAGGTCTTCCCCGGCTAAGCCAAGGGCACCCACGAGCATGGCCGGTGTTGGTGGTGCTCGCGTGCCACGGCTCGCCGCCGGCTCCCACCCCAACGGCCAGAATCAACTAGTCACTCCCATTTTCTTAATATATATAATAGCTACAAATTCGGGCAAAAACAAATTCGGTGCATGTGGCGAAAAACAAATTCAGGCAATAATTCTTGTACGCAGTTTGATGGGCTAGTCGAGCTGAGGGTTCATTTTCTACAATGAATTTTATTTGGCGACACTCCAAATGAAAAATTTGTTTAAACGGTGGTCCGATATAAAAAAAACATATTAATCGCGTCTAGCACACGGCCGGGTTGCATAAGCGTGTGAATGATGGCAATCAGGTACGGGAATCTGATTCGAGACCTCACGTCCATGTCTCCACCCAACGGGACATTTTGTTCTCTCGGCACACGAGAAATGAATAGAAGCGCGTGTTGAGGCTACGACTCTATTCACCCTACGGATCGGAGTCCGGAGACGCCGGACGAGCTAGCGCGCCAAATATTCTTCTGCCTGCTAGCTGCCTCATCCGCCGGAGTTCACGGGGCGTAGAGGCAGCACTACTGTTGTCGTGTGAGTCCCCGTCACGTTACGCGTTGTTTCGCTACTGGCGCCGCGGATAGGTTCGGTGCATTTGCTACCCGCGCCGCGCGCGTTGCGATTGCGATGCTGCGGCTGTGCCTTTAATTCCACCGGAAAAAAGGGATTTCACACGCCTCATTCTCATAGGCATGGCGAGCCGTGCACTCGTGACTCACCTGATACCGTAATATGCTGGCGAAACGAACAAGTGGTTCCGTGGCTATCATCATGAACTAGAAGAACCTTCGGTTCTGTTGCTGATCAAGATCGGTACACGGATGCTTTACATCTTTCATTCAATTTTGTAGAGTATATATCTTTGAGGAGTTCTCGTGAGATATAACCCGAGCAAAAGGGGACGAGTTCAGGCGAGGTGCATGTATCGGTACTAGACTACGGCCGTATCAATCAATTGCCAATTGCCATGCGAAAATGGAGTCGTTTCTCATTGAATTCTTGCAATGCTCTTCGAATCAGATCCTGTTCATACAAGAGAAACTTGATAGTATTTTCTTCTATAAAGATGATCGACAATAAAAAAGGCTCAAGTACCCAGTAGACTATTGACATTTGTTGCGCAATTGCAATGAATCAGTGAGGACACTCCCAACCAAAAAACTAGAATGATTTCTATCTTTATTGATTAGTGTGAAATAAAATGGTGATATAGCATAAGAATTAAAGAAGGGAGAGAAGAAAATGCTTCCTTACATTGCAAAACATGTCTCCATGAAAGCCAAGATATAAAGAGATATGACAGGTGCGTACCTGAGAGAAAAGACACATAAGTGGACAAACCATTATTTTAAAGAAACTGTCGAGTTGCAATATATGCAATATAATTTCTATATTTAATGTCTAAATAATTTGAAAGACATAGAAACTAGTTGTGGTTTCTAGCATTGGCACTGTCCTAAACCCACAATATGATCCATTTTTATCACTGCTATAGAAACCATTTTCAGAGACGTATCACTTTTAGCATAGAGGCGGCTCTATCAAGAATAGCCTCTAAAGATCAGTTTTTAAGAAAATGGCCTCTATATTTAGGAGCAGCTGGAAAGCCCATCCATCTCTAGAAATTGTCATTTTTAGAAGCAGCTAGGCTTTCTAGTCGTCTATCTAGAAATAAAATGAAGGCATTTCTAGGGGCTCCTGACAATTTGGTCCACCTATAAAAATAGGTGCAACACAGTAAAATTCATAACTTTTTCAAATTAAATTGGATGAAGAGTGAAGACAAACTCTATACTAAAGTTGTAGTACTCGTTGTATTGAAGAGCGCCACAACTTTGTAATTGATGACTGTTTCATTTGAAATTATTTTAAGGCCTACAAATTTTGTTTTAAGTTTTCATAATTTGAAATTTATATTCAACTTTTTAAAAATGACCTTAGATATGGACAAATGACCTAAACCAATGTTGTAGTGTTCCAAGAGATCAACAACTTTATAGTTGATTACTTTTTTATTTGAAATTATCTAGGACCTAGAAATTCTATTTTAAATTTCTAGATTTTGAAATTTATTTTTCTGAAAAATATTGTCAAATTACTTTGGATGGAGAAAACGATCTAAAAAAGTTGTACTCAAAGGTATCTTTAAAATTGTAGTTTATGATTTTTTTTCATTTAAAATCATATAGGGCTCAAAATTCTGTTTTAAATGCATAGCTTTTTTTTAGTTTTTCAAATGACCTTGGATGGAGAAATATCCTACAATATAGATGTAGGACTTGAAGTGATCTAAAACTTTTCAATCGAACATTTTCATTTGGATTTATTTAGGATCTCAAATAACATTACAATATTTGTTAAAGTGAATATTTGCAAACTTATCTTATACTCTAAATCTTTTTTATATATATGCCTATATATACTCGACCCCAGGATCAATACAACCAACAACGTATCATTAGCAAAAGGCTTTTCAGCGTATTTTCATTACCTGACCGACAACTTTTAGCTCATACAGGGTGCATTTCCTTGTGACCCCACTTTGCAATGGCCTCAGCAAGCCTAACTCCCAACTAAACGATGGACAGATCGATCTCCACTATTTGAATACTGTATCATCGACCGAAAGCATCGAAAACATTTCATGTTAATGATATGGTGTTATGGTAATAATGGTTGAATTACTCGTCGGTAGTGGCAGTAGCTACTGACTCGTAGAAACATGACATAGTAGGTAGCACTGATGAGCTAAGATTGATAGGCAGGATCATAATTCTTGGGACGATCACCTGCTCCAAAGGTGCACGCTGACCGAACCCTACTGACGCATACCCTCAAATACATGGGATCTATGTTTTATAAGCACATTTGAAAGACTACTCGATTAATAGATAGCGAGATTAATCAAGATATTATAGACGTCTCGCTGTCGATGAGCAAGTCATCCACTCATCCACTTCTAAAAGAATAATGATGTTAAATCTTGTAATAAACCCCAAAAAAACATGTGTAGTTGTGTACCACGCCTCAAGTAAATCTAACCAGCTGAGCTACGTTCTCGGTTCACAACAACTAAATCATATGATAAATATAAACGTCATTTGCACTTTTTTTTGACTGTCGTCATTTGCACTTTAGTCAAGCTTGCAGTTAACGATGCAGAAAATAACATGTCATTTCTTTAAGAGCAATAAACTATTGTCAATGCAGCATGACCTTAACAACTGATTAATCATTGCTGATAGCTCCACGTATGTTCTGTCAGGCACAAAATGTTCTATTTTGGAAAACACGGAGTTAATATAGTTCCACGAAAGACGTGGACACACTTCTTGTTTCTTCCTTTTCCTTTTAAAAATGGCTCAAGATAAGGTGATGACATGAGAAGCTGCTCCACTGCTTACGCATGGATCGGATGGGATATACATAGCATACGAAGAGCATGTTTACATGGCAACAAGGATGTCACTATAACTTTTGGAAAATCCATCAAGCTCCAGCATGCGGAAATCCTCCTCCCTGTTTGGATTCGAGTTAGGAGGTGTTTAGTTGGGGAGAAGAAAATTTTTGGATGTCACATCGGATGTATCGGAAGGATGTGAAAGGGGTTTTTGGATACTAATAAAAAAAATAAATTACAGAACCCGTCAGGAAACTGCGAGACGAATCTAATGATACAAATTAATCTGTTATTAGCACATGTTGGTACTGTAGCACTTAAGGCTTTTCATGGACTAATTAGGCTTAAAATATTCGTCTCGCGATTTCCCCCGAGAACTGTGCAATTAGTTTTTTTTCCATCTACATTTAGTACTCCATGCATGTATCCGAACATGCCCTTTTATCGTAGAAGGCAAAAAAAAAATTGGTAACTAAACACTACCTTAAAATGTCGTTGTATGCTGCAGCCCTTTTTACAGTACTAACCAAAGTACTACTCCCTCAGTTAATTTTTATGAAGCATATAAGATTGTTTAGTTTGAAAAGTGAAATTTTACAAATCAGTAACTTATCGAGTAATATAAAAGTTGAGGATGACTTCTTTTAGCTACGACTCCATGCTTACAGTACCAGAGGAGCCGGTGTCATACAAAAAAAAATTCTCTGTTTTGCAACGTCACTAGAAAAACACTAAATAAAATAAATGATTTTAAATCTATTTTAAAAAATATTTAAGATTTTTTAGTTTGTTGTCAATTCAAGGAATGAAAAGGTTAATTTTTTAAAAAAATTACAAGTTAATGAAAGTGTGTTTGTTGTACACATGTTGCTGCATAATTTTTTTATTGTTGCTTATATGTGCTTAGCCCTAAATTTGTGCTAGGGTGAGAGGGAGAGGGTGAGTGAGATTGGGAGAAGCGAGGTGGGGGAGAACGGGAGAAGAGAGGGTGAGAGGCTCACATCAATGGCCAAGATCCGACTGCCTCATTCTCATTCTAGAGATATGTTGCCACCCTTCTTAGCTCGTAACATTTGAGATCCACAGCCGCCTCCTCGCTCTAGTCCACTACTGTCTCCACTCTGTGCGCCATGCTCATCCAACAATCCTCCACCTCTGCACGCCATGCTCGCGATGGGCCACATGCTGCCTTCTCATGATGCCTCCTCGCATCGTGCGCGCTTGGCCGATGGGACGCACACAAGGTGTGGATTCAAGGAGTCAAGGAAAGATTGGTTTCTTGGCTAGCTTTGTTGCCATTGCCTTGCTAGGCGAAGCAAACCTTGCCAGGGGCGGTGAGCCAAATTGGCTCACTTGAGTTAGTAAGGAGAATCCTATAAAATATAGGCTCTAAGGTAACCTAGCTAAGAATCCAATAACTCTCTTATGATCACAAGTCAATCCTCTCGAGAGAGTATAGTGAGTCTAGTTTTCTTCCCTAGCGCCTCTACCTATCAAATCAATAGATCACTTTCCCTCTCCTCGCTCGTGATAATTCATCTAACTAGGCAGTGCGACATTTATTTCTGGCTCAGCTAGGTGAGGCAAGCACCAACCAAAGATCCAAGCAGGCCCTCAAATTTGAGAGGAGAGAGCGTAGATGGAAGAAATTAAAGAAGAGAGCATAGACAACGAGAGAGACGAGAGAGTGCATAGACAAAAGAGAGAGGCAGCTAGGGGTGGAGAGAGAAGAGTGTTAGGGTTACAACTTAGGAGTGCCACTCGACTGGGTTGGGTGGGTTAGGCTTTTCAGAGACGATGCATGTAATAAGGTTGTATTATGCGCTCATTATAGAAACAATTCAGTTAACTGGTCTGTATCTAAAAAATATTTTCTTTGAGATGACAGTTGTATTCGAGGTCTGACATGATTTAGGCCCCGTTTGGCACGACTTCACTGGCTTCACCAGTGAAGCTGTTTTTTAGGCTTCAGCTCCAGAACGGTTCTCTTGGTGGAGCTAGAGTCGTTTTGGTACCCCGTTTTTGGCAAAATAGCTCCTTACCGTAAACCAAAGATACGAAAAAACTATAATACCTTTTACTTTATCTGCTCGTTCCTCTTCCCAGTTGGTTCGCGTGGTCTTCTTCCTTGCTGGTTAAAGTGAGCCCTCCTCGCCCCCATTTGGCATCCCGCACGTGCGAGCCCTCCCCACCCCCATGACGGCGCCCCGGACGATCGAGCGGCCTTGTGCCCCTAATGGTCTTCCACGCCACCCCAAAGGCGAGCCCTCCCCTGCCCTCGCGTCCGGCGGTCCTGGCCCTGCTTGCCCTCATGCCCGGCGAACCTGCTCCGGTGGCTGCATGCCCCAGTGGCCGCGCCCTAGTGGCCACAAGCCCTTGCGACCCGCACCTCGGCAGCTGCTCGGTGGCCGTGCGCCCTCTCAATCTAGGGGCAAAACTGCATGTTGGCACAGTGGGCCCATGGGAGTGGGAAGGAGTCGGACGAAGCCACTATTTTTTGGCTTCATCTTATCACAGACCTCTGTGAGAGCAGGTTTTTGGGGTTTTACCAAGAGAGCCATTTTATTTAACCACATTTTGCAGAAAACAGCTTCAAACGGCTCTTAAAGGCGGTAAAGAAGCCCTGCCAAACGAGGGCTTAGATGGTAAGATAAAACGGACACGTCTGAGAATAAAAGCCACGGTCTGTTAAAACAGTTTTTATAATAGTGTATATTGACAGATTGTTTGCTCACAAGAGTATATAGCATACATGAACGAGTTTTGATATGCATATGCATTATCAGCATATGGGGAATTGGTTGAGTACTCAGTACTTATTGAGGCCATGTTTAGACTGCCGAAATCTTTTCTTGTTCCTCCAATTTTCTCTGTGAAATTAAATTGGTTTCTACGGCTGTGTTTAGTTCCACCAAAAACGTACTATTCCAAAAAAAGATTCTCCATCACATCAAACTTGCGATACATGCATGGAATACTAAATGTAGATGAAATCAAAAACTAATTGTACAGTTTGGTTGTACTTTACGAGACGAACGTTTTGAACCTAATTAGTCAACGGTTAGACACTATTACCAAATAAAGCCAAAACGTGCTACAGTACTTTTTTTACCCTTTTTCAGGGGAACTAAAACACACCCTACGAAATACACATACTGTTCCCGTAAAATTCCATGGCAGCAAACGTGCCCAAAGTGTCCGAGTACGACTGAAAATGTCACGTGACTTGCATAGTTACCAATGCCTATGTACCCATAGTCACTAACGCTGTCTGAAGTTCCGAAGGAACGAAAAGTAAGAGCAACTGGACCACCGGAGTACTGAACTATGGACCGTCCCACGAAAACTACTGTTTACTGATTTATTGTGAAAGAAAAAGACTGCTGAATAGCTGGTAGATTCGGCTGATAAGCTCAAACGAACAGGACGTGGTTATTGAGATTTTGTTACAGGTTTATTTTTTTTATGAAACACTAACCGAGGTTAGTAGGAGCTATGACTATGGGAACTGGACTCTAACAGAAGAGACAGACAGAACAAATTTGATTAGCATCCATCACCCTGAGTGCCCCACTAAGGGGTGTTTACTTTTCACCTAAAACTTTTTCACTTCGTCATATCGAATGTTTGGACACATGTATGGAGGACTAAATATAGATAAAAAAAACTAATTGCACAGTTTAGTTGGAAACCACGAGACAAATCTTTTAAACCTAATTAGTTCATGATTAGCCTTAAGTGCTACAGTACACACATGTGCTAATGACGGCTTAATCAGGCTTAATAAATTCGTCTCGTGGTTTCCAGACGAGTTATGTAATTAATTTTTTTATTAGTATCCGAAAACCACTTTCAACATCCCATTAAACATCCGATGTGATACCTAAAAACTTTCACCTACCAACTAAGGCCATGTTTGGTTACGCAGACTAAAATTTAGTCCAATGTTTAGACACATGCATAGAGTATTAAATATAGACTATTTACGAAACTAAAAATATAGGGTGTGAATAATTTGCGAGACAATTTTTTAAGCCTAATTAGTCCATGATTAGCACTAATTGCTACAGTAAAATATATGTGCTAATAATGGATTAATTGGGCTTAATAAATTCGTCTCATGGTTTAGTCGCGGAATATGTAATTTGTTTTTTTATTAGTATTCGAACATCCCATAGTCAAACTCAGTCAACATTCAATATGATACGGACTAAAATTTAACACTCCAAACTAAACACCTCAACACCCCTAACTATGCATGGCTGGGCCACGGAACAGTAGCCGGAGAACGTTGACGCGCTGACCAACGACTCGCGCACCCTTTTGCTTTTCACACGTATAGTATAAGACTACCGGCACTCATGGACATCTATATTCATCCTCTATACGTCCTAGTCAGCAAGATTCTCTCCTCTATACTCAATTCTCTCGCACTCATCCATCCTCTATATCATCCTTTATCCACTCTATCCACTATGAGACACACTTATCACTTTATCTAAATATATCCATGTGTGATCTAGTTTTGAAGGATTTATTGAGACGAATTTAATGGTGCAATCGAAATTTAATTTAGATTTTTGGTTTGTGAGTTATAACATATTTTTCCTTTGTTTAGCTAGTGAGACCCGCCACTATAGAGTAAGCACTGTATCACTCTAAATATAGAGTAAGAAAAAAGAATATAGTATCGTTTTAGAGTACCCAATACATCACTTTTTACTTTATATTCATGCTATAAAGCTTTTAGAGTGTTTTAAGTACCACTCGGTTAGTCTAACAGCCGCGCACGCACTCGCTCACCAGCCGTCACTCCCCGTGGCCTCACTCCCATCTCTTCCCCGTCCTCTTCTCATCTCAGCTGCTCTGCTCGGCAGCTCACCTCACCTCACCTCCTCACATCACAGCACAGCCGAGGAAGCTTCCAAGAAGGGAAAAAAAAGAACAAAATGTCTGGGCCCACCACGTGCTGCCGCCGCTTTCCCCCTGCCGCTCGTCCTGCTCCTCTTCCTCCTCGCCGGCGAGGGCCGCTCCCAGCTGGCCGCCGGCGCCGGCGCCGGCCCCAGCGACCGCGACACGCTGCTCGACGTCAAGAAAGACTGGGGCAGCCCCCCGAAGCTCAAGTCCTGGGACCCCCCGCCGCCGCTCCCAACCCACTGCAACTGGACCGGCGTCAGGTGCGGCACGGGCGGCGGCGGCGGGGTCGTCATCGGGCTTACCCTGTCCAGACTGAACCTCACCGGCTCCGTCCCGGCATCGGTGTGCGCGCTCGAGAGTCTCACCCGCCTCGACCTCTCCTACAACAACCTCACCGGCGCCTTCCCCGGCGCCCGCGCTGTACGCCTGCGCGGGGCTCACCTTCCTCGACCTCTCCAACAACCAGTTCTCGGGCCCGCTCCCGCGCGACATCGACCGCCTCTCGCCGGCGATGGAGCACCTCAACCTGTCCACCAACATCTTCACCGGAGTGGTGCCGCCCGCGGTGGCGGGGTTCCCGGCGCTCAGGTCCCTGCTACTCGACACCAACAACTTCACAGGCGCGTACCCCGCGGCCGAGATAAGCAGCCTCACCGGTCTCGAGACGCTCACGCTGGCCGACAACGCATTCGCGCCGGCGCCCTTGCCTGCGGAGTTCGCCAAGCTGACCAACCTCACCTATCTCTGGATGGACAAGATGAGCCTCACCGGAGAGATTCCGGAGGCTTTCTCCAGCCTCACGGAGCTCACTACTCTGTCCTTGGCGTCGAACGAGCTCAGCGGCTCGATCCCGGCATGGGTGTGGCAGCATCAGAGGCTCCAGTACATCTACCTGTACAACAATGGCCTCTCTGGCGAGCTGACGCGCAGCGTGACGGCGTTGAACTTGGTTCAGATTGATTGTCGTCGAATCAGCTCACCGGAGAGATACCGGAAGACTTCGGCAATCTCAAGAACCTCACATTCCTGTTTCTATACAAAAACCAGCTCACCGGTACCATCCCGGCGAGCATCGGGCTGCTACCACAGGTCAGGGACATCCGGTTGTTCCAAAACCAGCTTTCCGGGGAGCTCCCGCCGGAGCTGGGCAAGCACTCGCCGCTGGGCAACCTTGAGGTGGCCGTCAACAACCTCTCTGGCCCGCTGCGAGAGTCGCTCTGCACCAACGGGAAGCTCTACGACATCGTCGCCTTCAACAACAGCTTCTCAGGCGAGCTCCCCGTGAAACTCGGGGACTGCAGCACTTTAAACAACCTGATGCTCCACAACAACTACTTCTCCGGCGACTTTCCGGAGAAGATATGGTCGTTCCCGAAGCTGACCTTGGTGCAGATCCAGAACAACAGCTTCACCGGCACGCTGCCGGCCCAGATATCCCCCAACATTTCACGGATCGAGATGGGCAACAACATGTTCTCCGGTTCCTTCCCGGCCTCTGCACCAGGGCTCAAGGTGCTCCATGCCGAGAACAACCGTCTGGACGGCGAGCTGCCGTCTGACATGAGCAAGCTCGCCAACCTTACTGATTTGTACGTGCCCGGCAACCGGATCTCTGGCTCCATCCCAACATCGATCAAGCTGCTGCTGAAACTAAATTCACTCATCATGAGAAGCAACCGGCTATCCGGCGCGATACCGCCGGGGAGCATCGGGCTTCTCCCAGCACTGACGATGCTTGACCTGTCCGACAATGAGCTCACCGGCAGCATCCCGTCAGACGTAAGCAATGTGTTCAACTTGCTTAACCTGTCATCAAACCAGCTCACCGGCGAGGTGCCGGCGCAGCTGCAGAGTGCGGCCTACGACCAGAGCTTCCTCGGCAACCGGCTCTGCGCCAGGGCGGACTCAGGCACGAACCTCCCGGCGTGCTCGGGCGGAGGTCGGGGGAGCCACGACGAGCTTTCCAAGGGCCTGATCATCCTCTTCGCGCTACTCGCTGCCATTGTCCTCGTCGGCAGCGTCGGCATTGCGTGGCTGCTCTTCCGGCGCCGGAAGGAGAGCCAGGAGGTGACGGACTGGAAGATGACGGCGTTCACCCCAGGTCAACTTCTCCGAGTCGGACGTGCTCAACAACATCCGCGAGGAGAACGTGATCGGCAGCGGCGGGTCCGGGAAGGTGTACCGGATCCACCTCGGCAACGGCAGCCACAACGGCGAGGAGCGCGGCATCGGCGGCGGCGACGGCAGGATGGTCGCCGTGAAGAGGATATGGAACTCGAGGAAGGTCGACGAGAAGCTGGACAAGGAGTTCGAGTCGGAGGTGAAGGTGCTGGGCAACATCCGGCACAACAACATCGTGAAGCTGCTGTGCTGCATCTCCAGCCAGGAAGCCAAGCTGCTGGTGTACGAGTACATGGAGAACGGCAGCCTGGACCGGTGGCTGCACCACCGAGACCGGGAGGGCGCCCCCGCGCCGCTGGACTGGCCGATCAGGCTCGCCATCGCCGTCGACGCGGCCAAGGGGCTCAGCTACATGCACCACGACTGCGCTCCCCCGATCGTGCACCGCGACGTCAAGTCCAGCAACATCCTGCTGGACCCGGACTTCCAGGCCAAGATCGCCGACTTCGGGCTCGCCCGGATCCTCGTCAAGTCCGGCGAGCCCCAGTCCGTGTCAGCCATCGGCGGGACATTCGGGTACATGGCTCCAGGTTAGAAGCTCAGGGATTTCAGTTGCCATCCATTTCAATTTCAATTTTCAATCTTTGAGAATTTGCATCTGCAGTGCTGATTGATGTGTGGCAATGGCAACTCTGCAGAGTACGGGTACAGGCCAAAGGTGAACGAGAAGGTGGACGTCTACAGCTTCGGCGTCGTCCTGCTAGAGCTTACAACCGGCAAGGTCGCGAACGACAGCGGCGCGGACCTTTGCCTAGCGGAATGGGCATGGCGGCGGTACCAGAATGGCGCGCCGTTCGACGACATCGTCGACGAGGCCATCCGGGAGCCGGCCTACATGCAAGATATCCTGTCGGTGTTCACCCTCGGCGTCATCTGCACGGGGGAGAACCCGCTGACGCGGCCGTCGATGAAAGAGGTCATGCACCAGCTCATCCGGTGCGAACAGATCGCCGCTGAGGCGGAGGCGTGCCAGGTGAGCTACGAGGGTGGCGGCGGCACACCGCTCCTCGACTCGAGGAAGAAAGACAGCCGGCGACGGAGCATGTCTGACTCTGGCCGGTGGAACGACGACGACGAGGACAGCGGCAACTTCGTTGTGCACGTGGTGTAGTGAAGTCGGACAGTATATAGCTACTGGCCTGCTGCAGCAAGCTCATCCATAAGGAATTTCGCAGAGGAGCCGGCCTCCGCGGAGCAGGCAGCTGAAGGAGGCCGAGAACCAAGTGCATTAGTGCAGTATAGATGAATCGATGAGGTCAGGCTGTAATTTAGCAACAAAACCATAAGCAAAAAAAAAACCAATAAAAAAAACCAGTTTTGGTTCGCGACCGCACTTAACAAGTGCCAAAACTGCGTGTAATAACGCCATGTATCCACTTTTTGATCGGCAGTAAAGCCAGTTTTCGCATATTGTTTTAGAGGGTGTAGTAGCTCGCACTTGCAGATACAGGATGTTGAGCTGCTTTTCGGTTATCTGAAACTTTTGGGCACTTTTGGAGTTTCAGGCCTTGTTCAGTTCTCGAATTCGGGGCTCTCCCATATCACTGTAGCACACTGTGCAGCACTGTAGTATTTTGTTTTTATTTGATAATAATTATTCAAATATTGATTAATTAGGCTTAAAACGTTCGTCTCACAAAGTACAATCAAACTGTGTAATTAGTTTTTGATTTCATCTACATTTAGTACTCCATGCATGTGCCGACATTTTGATGTGATGAGAATCTTCTTTTTGCATAGTAGAATTTGGAGTAAAATTTGGAAACTAAACAAGGGCTCAGAAAACTGGAGACAACACAATATGAGGAAAAGGCCAAAAAGCCTCTCCACACTGATGATCATTTTATTTTCACCCTCTATACATTCTGGTCATTAAGATTCTCTCCTCTATACTTATTTCTCTCACACTCATCCATCATCTATATCATCCTCTATCCACTGTGGGGCCTACTTATCACTTTATCTAAATATATTCATGTGAGATCTAGTTTCGAAGAATTTATTAAAATGAATTTAATGGTATAATCGGAATTTAATTTGATGTTTTGGTTTATAAGTTATAATATTTTTTTTTTGTTACGAAAAAAGTAGAGCCTGCCTGCATGTTCTCCCTCTTCTTTCTCCGTCTCTCTTTCCCATCGCCCAATGCTGCATGCGCGGGTGCTTTCGGAGATAGCACTCGTACGCCGTCATGTTTGGCCGATGACACGCGATGGCGGACGGGACACGCGATGGCGGACCGAGATACAGCACGCGATGCAGGGAAATTTTACGCTAAATGATACTGCATGCTGGGCAACGCGGTCCAGGGAAATTTTACGCTAAATGATACTGCATGCTGGCTAACGGACGCGTTTACACTACCCGCACTCATGGACCTTTATATTCATCCTCTATACGTCTTAGTCAGCATGATTCTCTCCTCTATACTCAATTCTCCCGCACCTATCCATCCTCTATATCATCCTCTATCCACTCTATTCACTATGGGACCCACTTGTCACTTTATCTAAATATATCCATGTGTGATCTAGTTTTGAAGGATTTATTGAGACGAATTTAATGGTGAAATCAAATTTTAATTTGGATTTTTGGTTTGTGAGTTATAGTATTTTTTTCTTTGTTTAGCTAGTGGGGCCTGCCACTACTACTCTAAATATAGAGTGAGAGAAAGAATAGAGTATCGTTTTAGAGTACCCAGTGCAGCAGTTTTTACTCTATATTCATACTATAAAACTTTAGAGTATCGTTTTAGAGTACCCACGGCGGATAGTGTTAGAGGATCCAGTGCACATAATCTGAGTGGGGCGGCTTATCTGCAACACACCGTCTGTGTTGTGTACTGCATGCTGAAATAAAGCCGTATACTGACGTGACGCCCCTTTTTCAAAGTGGGGAAGGCCGTGATGCAGAAAGAACAAATCTGTGGGCAGGCATGAACTTGGGAAAAAAAAAACTGAACATGGGACAAGAAACAATGGGCATGAGTTGGAAAATGCAAGGCGACATTCGGTGAATTGGAGTATGTCGGCAGATTTCTTTGCATCTATAAATATCAGGTTCCATCAAGTCATCAAGGTGCCAAACATTCCTAGAAAAGGTGGCTCGGATGCGGTATAGAATTCTGCGCGACCATTTCATTTGTAAGTATTCGTGTTGGCACCAAACATGTCCATAATTCTAAAATTGAACGTACCGAGAGAAGAGTTTCAGCTGAAACGTTAAGTTCAGCATTACCTAGTATCAATAACACGAATAAACTTAATTTTCTGAACAGACAATTGTTTTAACTTAGTAATATACTCGTATTGCCTATTCGTCCTCTGCGTTTGGACGTTGAAGGATTTAACAAGGTTTTATAACCATGCTACATTTTGGCACTGCAATTCTTGAACATAGATTGGTGAACAAAGCTGGTAGTGTAGTGGTTATACAGCGTTAATAGCACCTCCGGGTTCTAATTTTGGCTTCTCATGGGAGCGAATTTAGAGCATTCAATGTTTTTCTCTACCAAAACATGTTGGGTTCTTCTAACTTAAAAGCAATAATCTGGAGAAGGTTATTTCCTGACTAGTCAATTTTTTTTATTTTTTTTTATTTTTTTTCAACGTAGGTTTGTTGAGAGTTGATCTATCTACATTTGATGAATTATAGTAACCATTCCTTATGTTTATGCTAATTATTAGCTTGCGAGGGATGTCATAATAGTGGACTAACACATTATATTTAATGAGAAAAATGAATACGAATTAACTTGGCTCTGATCGCTTACTTTTGGCTGTGCTAAGACTGAGGTTGCAGGTTCAAATGTGTTGTGTGTATCTGACTATTAACTTTATGGCTGTATACCAAAAAGATCACTGGTGAGGCCCCGTCGTCTTTTTCACTGTATATAAGGATGAAAACGGAATAGAAATATTCCGAACTGACCGCTTTCGTTTTCTATACTATGAACCGTTTTTTAACATGAAAAATTATCAGTTTCAATTGGTTTCACAACTATTTTGAACTATTTTTTTACTCTTTAAATTGCTAAATATAGAAATATCCCGAACCGACCACTTTCGTTTTTCTATATCGTAAGTCCATTTTCGACCGTTGCGACCGTTTTCGTCCTTACTGTACATGCTCTCCCAGTTTACTGTCCTCCACAACAGTACCGGATCACAGAACACTGTTTATACCCGTTATCGCTATCTCAGCAGTAACGGGTCCCAAAACACTGTTCCTTCCCCAAGACCCCAACCCGTTAAGGACCCTTCTAGCTGTACCACGTCCCCAACATCTCGAAGCCTCCCGTCGTCCTCTTCCGTAGCCTGTCTGGCTCCCAGTTCAGAAAAGAAATCCCAATCCCAATCCACCGCTCCAAGAAAGTCCACCGCTCCGGCAGCGCCGCTCCTGCGTCCTCCGCGATCTCCACCGCGCGCGCCCTCCACAGACCACTGCGTTGCCCGCAGTGCGCCGCCCGCAGCAATGCCGCCGGGGCGCGATGCGGCCCTGCACCAACGCCGGCCCGCCTCCGGGAATCTCCGTCGCGGCCTGCGGCGACGCAGCACCTCCGTCCCGCCTCCGGCCAGCTGCGATGACACCCCGTCGGAGCTCCCCCGCCTGCGCCCTCCGCCGGCCGCGTGGCACGACGGAGATCTCCCTCGCGGCGCCTGCCTCCGGCCATCTCCCTCGCAGCGCTTCGTCCTCGCGCACTCCTACAGCGGCGACGGCCGCAACTAGGGCCCTCTCGCACGGCAGGTAGACCACCACCGTCCTCATGAAGCCTCTTCAGTATATTGCAAAGATGCCAATCTTTTGCCTTTCATTTTACTCTCCTTTATCGATTATCAAACTGTACAGTTTAATGCCTTAATACATGGTTCAGGCACATTTGGTATCAAAGGATGAGGCAGCACGTCTAAGCGAGGTATGCTCTTCCTTTTCTCCTTTTAGTTTCTCTTCTCATGTGCCTAAAGCAAATGATATGCAGATGTCAATCATATATACATGTGCACACCAACTAATTTACCACAGACCACTACTCCAGCTTCCACACGTCTGGCTTTCCTGCCCCTGCACCAGTTAACCGGCTTTACAGGATATTTCTGTCTCAGGTATCAGGTGAGATTGCGACTGATCCAAACTAGAGTTGTTTGCGCATTGAACTGAGAACTGGTACGTAATAAAAAAAAACATGTACCTCAAACTTGGGCCACTTGTGTTGACTCAAATTGAATGGAGAATTGTCCAAGCCCTTTGTGCTAATCTTTCTAGAGGATTAACCATGAAACATAATACTGTCCATGGCAAAGGCTTATTCTCCTCTCATTCATCTTATTTATATTGTTGCAGACACATTTTCTTCTTATGTACTTACATGTAGATATGGTTGTTTAATTGGATTTTTTCCCGCTGTAGTTTTCGACTGGTGCTTCAAGTCATCAAGTCTATTCAGCTGCTTACACAATCTTGGCCTTAGGATGACAGGAAAAATGCATGGCTTCTTTTATGATGCTGTCCCAGTTTCAGCTGCCTTTTTATGCAGACAAGGTACATCGTTTCAGATTGATTGTGTGTGTGTGTGTGTTCAGATTCAACCAGTAAGGTTCTCATAATACAAACTTTGCCGTCTTTATTGGCTATATGGAAAACCATTACACATTTTCGTATATGGAAAACTGTCTCACTATAGCCTGTACCATGGATATGCGCCGGTTCAATTTGATCAATATAATAACCATGAACAGAGTAACCATACATTTGAACTTTTGTACCATCGCTCATACTGCCTTGAGGTCGTCATGCATGAAAAAAGAAAGTTTTGACTACCTGAATTACAGGCTTCCACGACAAAGGCTTATTTCTGTTCTCATTCATCTTATTGATATTTTTGCAGGCTCATCTCCTTCCTATGTACTCACATGTAAATATGTTGTTCGATTCGATTTTTTCCCACTGTGCTTTTGGACTGATGCTTCAAGTTATGAACATCTATTCATCTGCCTAGACAATCCTGGTGTCAAAATGATAGCAAAATGAATGCCTCCTTTTATGGTGCTGTTGCAGTCTCAACTTCCATTTTATACTGACAAGGTACACCATTTCTGATTGACTTTGTGCGTGCCCTCAGAGGCACTAATTTTTCCCTCTATAATAGAAACTTTGCTATTTTTATTACATATATGGAAAACCGTCCCATACACATTTTGCCATATGGAAAACCATCTCGCTATAGCCTGTATCATCGATATGTGCCAGTTTAAATTGCATAAAAAAGGGAAACTTTTCACTACCTGAATTACAACCTCCTGAACAAAATTGCTGCGCCTCCTGAGCAAGTTAAATTAATTAAGCATGTGTATTTACCGTCATCGGTTTCTGATTACGAGGATAACATACTCAGTAATTGCTATTAAGTTCGCTAACAACAAAGCTACTATTCAGTGCATGTTCCTCAGTTATGTCTACAGCCCATTTTACTCCTCCGTCAGTGCAATACAGGTACTTTTCTGCAGTTTCTATTAACTGTATCTAGGGATGAAAACGAAACAGAAATATTCCGAATTGACCGTTTTCGTTTTCTATATTATGAACCGTTTTTTAACATGAAAAATTATCAGTTTTAATTGGTTTCACAACCATTTTCAACCATTTTTTGTACTCTTTAATTGCTAAATGTAGAAATATCCCGAACCGACCGTTTTCATTTTTCTATATCGTAAGTCCGTTTTCGACCGTTTCCGACCGTTTTCATCCTTAACTGTATCTCTTGCTGCTTTCACTAAACTTGTGTTCCTGTCTCAAACCTGTTAAATCCATGTATTTCTTCTGAATGGTTCACAGGACAGCGGTGTTACTGCCCTGTCAGCCTCCGACTTTGTCATTGCAATTACTGAAAACTTAAAAAATTGTGTAAGTTTGTTCTATATTTCTCTGACAGCTTACTGCAACAATATGGAGCCCTGGACGAATCAGACATTCAACAAATAGCTCTTGCTTGGGGTAAAATTTGGCATTACAGTTTTCAGAATGTAGGCGTCTACAGACAGTCAATGGGCTGCACACAAAGGCAGAGAAATATTATATTTCTCTGCCTTTGTGTGCAGCCCATTGACTGTCTGTAGACGCTCAAAATTTGTCTGCTGACCGAATCTTTCATGTCTAAGTACCTCTATTTTATTGATTTATGATGGCCTCTATATTTTCCACTATGTAGTATACAATTACTACTATATCTGTAAATTTAGAGGGTACTCATACCAACATTTCTTAACATGAATCCATGTCAGGCTTATCATACATGTGGATTGTGATTCACCTATGATGGCCTCTATATTTTCCACTATGTAGTATACAATTACTACTATATCTGTAAATTTAGAGGGTACTCATACCAACATTTCTTAACATGAATCCATGTCAGGCTTATCATACATGTGGATTGTGATTCACCTAAGACAGATAGCTTTCTGTCTGCCTACACAGTTCCAAGTCCTGGATGTTTTCTTCTCCCTATATCTAATTGCCTTTCATAATCATACTCAGTCTGGCAGGCCACATTGCCATGACAAACCTCAGTCGCCGTTCGCCAGTAAGAACTCATCTATAACTAATTTTACTAATCTAATGGTACTAATCTTTTCCTTCCATGTACAATCATATGACATGTTATATTTTCGGCTACCTGCCCCGTGCAAAGCACGGGGGTACCTGCTAGTATATATATACAATTGGAGGTAGTTTCCCTGATGTCAGATAGAAAAACCAGAAATAAAAGGTTCTCAGAGAATGTAGAACACAGACAAGAAACAAATGGACACAACAAGCACTTTCCCAGCAGAAAAACGTTCATAGCAGGAAGCGACAGAAGAACTTTCCCCCAGCAAACAACTTCAGACTATGCTGGTCACCTTGGATCCCACAATCTTGCATTCCATTTTCACGTAATTGTCAATTTCCTTTGTGTCGGATTTTTCATCATTGCACCTCCTTTTTGTTTCTGCAGAATTGCCCACAATTCAATCCAGTGACATTCAAAAGAAAAAGGTAAAACAGGATCTTCTGGGGAACTTTCTTTGAAACAAGCAGCATTTTAGGATTTCCGTGTAGCCTAACAAAATGCCGCACAACCGGCAACACTAAGTTCATTTCACCTTTTTTTAATATGATGTGAAAGAACAAATTTCTTGGAGTTGCCCGATTGGCAAAAGGGGGCTTGTTTGGTTCAAAGCCACATTATTTAACAAGCACCAATACTTGCACATAGTAACACAGTGTGTCCACTGTGTGACTGGTCATAAGCCACTTTTAAACATGAACTGATAACCTGCAGGTGCGGATGAAATCATCCCCAACTGATTCCAGAACAGGAAGCACGAGCCGACGTAACTGAGATTGAAACCGCACCGAGGGCTGGAGGATCCTCCTGATCTGGCCCTAAAGCTCCCTACCCAAGGAGAAGAAGAACGAGATCCATCATGGCCATAGCCGGATATGATACCTTCACCAACGAATCGGCCAAAATCTCCAAAGGGGCAGCCAGAGCTATTGGCAAGAGACGCAGAGGCGGTGAGGGACATATATATATAGAGATGAAATTGGTAGGGGTGGGAGGGAGGAGGAATAGACAGACTCACCTTGCTAAAGCTGAAACACAAGACGATGGGAAGGCAAAGGTGGCGGCTCACCAGAGTCTGCCTGGCGCCCATCAAGGCCAACACACAGGCACTCAAGAGTACTAGGAGAAAAAACTATACTAGAAGAGAAGAGAGGGGCTGGCCCACCTTCCCCTCATAGCTCTCAGGACGACAAATCATCAACAGCACCGCGATGAGTTGATGTGCCTAGTCAATTTGCACCATGAACAGAACTGTATCAAAATTCAAAAGCGTCATCCAGACAATTCTGTCAGAGTCATATGACAGAATGAACAGGTATTCATGGAGTTTTAGATATCAAAAGGTTATGTGCTCTTACTTTTCGAGGAACCAAAAGGATATATTTACACCTGATAAACCGCGGGGCCTTCCCGGATGGGCAGCCCCGCCACGTTGCCTAAAAAAATTACAGCCGTTTGATTTCCGTTTCAGTGGTCCAGATTTGCTCCAACCTGTATTGCTGTGCACTACCACGTCTCGCTGTCTGATTCGTTCCCGAAATAATATCTCTCTTCTGAAGTGCGACGTGGTCAGGGCGACGGCGGCGGTGGCCGACCCTCGGCGCGGTGGTGGCGGCGGCCGCCTTCCTCCTCCTCCCCTTCAGCACGTGGCACGGGCAGGAGGACGGCCAGCCCCACCGGGTGTTGCGCCGGCGGAGCGGGTGGCCGGCCCCGGACGCGTGCGCGCCCGAACTCTCTTCCTCTCTCTCCATCTCTCCAGAAAATCTCTCCCTCTCTCCATGACCGGCGCACCCGCGCGGCCGCGTGCACTCTCCCTCTCTCTCCCTCTCCCGATGTGGCAGCGCACCGGCCGGTCTCCCGCGGTGGCCGGCCTCCAGTGTGGCGGCGCGTCCGGCCAAGCCCCGGCGGCCGCTAGGTCCCTCTCCTTCCCCGGCCGTGCTCCTATTTCTCTCTCTCTCTCTCTCTCGATGTGGTGCCGCAACCACCGGTCCCTCGCGGTGCTCGCCCGCCGGCGCACCGGTGCGGCCGGGCCGGCCTCGGCGGTGCCCCCCCCCCCCCCCCCCCCCCCCCCCCCCCCCCCCCCCCTCCCGGCGCAGGCGCGGGCGCCCCCTCCCCTTCACCGTGTGCGGTCCCCAACTAATCCGACCAACTTTCCTTCTCTGGCTCCACTCCATCTGGCTACACCAGGGTTTGATGTTTTCCTGCAGAAATTGGAGCGGATGACCTGGTTGCCATGGCCAAATTTTGGAGAGGAGCACGAGCAAGAGGAAATATGCCACATTCTGTGTCACCGAATGCATTTATTTGTATGTTCTTTATCACTGCATGTCTCTTTTAATTAGCTTGTTGCTCACAAGTAATTTTGAGTACTGAATCTTTTCCTTCTTGATTAATGCCCTCTTGATTTATGCCCTATAAGTCTTCCCTGATCCTGCTATTTATTTGTTACAGATAAAAATTGTGTAACCATACATTTTTAAAATCAACTCACCTTATGATTACCAGTGACCTTATGGCATAAAATCTTAGTCTTTGGTTATTAAGATTGTGTCCTCAAAATATGCTTCTCTATGAAGAAAAGGAAATCTTCGTGGTAGAAATACTTGGAATTATATGCTTCTCCAGTAAAACTTAGACAGCCCCTATTTCTGTACCTTGAATTATATGATGGCTCAACAATTCTTCTATACTTTCAATTTTGCTCCGCTGGTTTGTCTACTCTATACATAACACTGGGACACCTCTCTGAGTTATGTTCATGACAAAACTATTTTTGAAAGTTAATGATAGTTCAACCATGGTGTATACATTGCAACGGTTTCCTGTTGTGGGAAAGAAATATTTTATTCAGTATATATCTGTTTTTTCTTTTGCTTTTTCAGTTTGTAAGTCCCTTTGATTAGACATGATAATTGTCCAAAATGGGAAAAAATATATATGTATTAGAGGTCCCTTTGATCAGGCATAATAATGGTCCAAAATGGAAACAAATATGTATAAGTTTTCTCTGTTCTGCTTACAGTAAGGATGAACACAGATACTTCTCAACATGTTGCAGACAGCTATGTTAGGCCAGTGGCACCAAGAGTTCGCATTACTGCATAGTAGGAAACATATCTGGTGTTTAAGTTACAATATGTAATTTAGGTGCCAGCGCTTCGTATTCTGATATGAAAGTTTTAATGTTACAGCATTCAGCAGTGATGGGTTATCTCGTTCTTAATCATAAATCATAAACTACACCACATTCTTGATTTATTCCCTGCTCAATTGGTCATACAGGGATGCTGAAACACAGCACATCCATTAACGACTCAGAAATGCTGGGGCTGAACTTCATCATTCCAACGAACATGCTCTCTTCAACAATCTTTTGGTCAATGATGACCTTGACACATACTATGAGAATTTGAAGGTAATTCACTCCAGAACATTGTCTACCTTGCCTGGATTTTTTCCCAATGCAAGACTCCAATTATGACATTAATCTTTTCTAAATAATTGCCATTGTAATCTGCAGGGGTTGCTATCTCTGCATGATACCAAGAAGATTCAGATGATTTTTCTAACTTTGATGAAGTACTTTTGCTTCAACTGTGCACTGATGCTTCCGCGTGTATTTTTGATGCCCAATCCCATTATCCTTCAGTTACCAAGGAGGGCAAAGAAACTGCAAATTACTCTTGTGTCCAAAACCGGACCTAATATATACCTATGCACCAGCGTATATATGTAATATAGACGTTTCGAACGTGTATTATGTACTAATACTTCAATCTATATTTCAATCTACATATCCAACACGTTTTGCCCATCTTCAAAAACTTCCATGTGCCCAACGGCGCGCATGAGGGTGCGCGACATATACTAGTTCTATTCGAACTGGAGGTTACACCAATTTCAGTTAGCAAAACCAGAAAGAAAAGGTTCATAGAGAGTCCGGATACAAATAAGAAAAGATAGACTTAACATAACAGGTACCAGTACCACCCCACAACAGAAGGTTGAAAGCAGCACCCAAGATAAGAAAAAAGATATGAGACACATCTAAAGGAAACTTCCGATTTGGACTACTTCCTATCACCATTGCATCCACCTATGGTGCATGGTTGGCACCAAAGGGTTTATTTCCTTTGAAGCCACTAGAGAATAGGAGTCTAGGCTGTGGTTGTTTTTGTATCAATAAAAAAAGGCGCATGTAATCTAGTAATCCGCATGGCTGGATGTAACAAATTCTTTTTTTTTCTTAATGCAATGACACATAGGGATGAAAACGGACGGAATTTTTCCCGTACCGTCCCGTTCCATTTTCTATATTTTTCCGTCCATTTCCGTATTTGCGAGATCCCGTTTTCGTATTTGCGGAAGTAAAAAATGGTGTTTTCCGTCCGTTTCCGAGTAATCCCGTTTTAATATGGAATAGACCCGTATTTATTCCGTTTTTATCCCGTTTTCAATCTATGCTTAACATGTTCAATAATTACATGTCCTTATGTTATGTTAATATAACTACGAATCACCAAATATGCATGTTATGTACACGTACATAACATGTAAATGAATATTAAACTTTGTATATATTATTACATGCCTTTATATATGTATACTTTGAGAATATCATATTATGTGATCTTAATTTAATTTTCCGGCTCTCCGTCCGTATTTGTTCGTTTCCGTATGTCCGCATATTCCGATTCCGTTTCCGAACCCATATTTTCCGAACCTGATTCCGTTTCCGCCAAAAAAATATAGAAACGGAAGTAGAAATAGGGTTTTTCCGTCTGTTTCGGTCCGTTTTCATCGCTAATGACACATAGTTCTCGCATGCGCACACAAGAAAAAAAAACAGCATCATTCCATCCACCTTTAAGAGAAGTATAAAAACATTATTACAAACATCTAAAAGATCAGGCCCAACCCAACAATATAAAATTGACAGGGCAGACCCTGTAAATAATAGAGAGAAAAAACAGGAAAAGAAACTACTGCATGAGGCTGTTGGGCTGACAAATGGGGGCGCTGCTCGGGTGGGGAGAGAGACCAGCCCAACATCGGTTTTAGGGGAGGTAGCAGGGAGAGAACAAGCATAATGAAAACAGAGGGATTGTGCCACCAAGCAACATCCGGCAACAAGAAACCAACCAAGGACCATATGCCCGCCTCCTCTCTAATTCCATCCACCATGGATTTCAGCAATCACAAATTCCATTTGACAGAACTAAGACGTTCCTTCACATAGCACCTTGTACCTTCCCTTCCACCAGGATCGACCATGAATTATTCTAGTGATAGATTGAAAAGGAAATGTAAACCATGGCTTTTGATGAACTTTTGTTAGAAACAAGCAACTTTTCAGATTTTGAAATATTCCAACAGAATGCCATAAAACCCAAAATCAGTAAATTCCTCTGTTTTCTCAAGGAAACTGCTGTAACCACCACCAATAGCTGGTACAAAAGCACAATTATTGGTCCCTTAAATCATCACTTACATGTAGGGGTGTAAATGTACAGATATTTCACGATCGACCGTCCAAATATGATGGGATCAATATCTACACTTTCAGTAACCCACATGGCTGTATGTAACAAAATTAGGATACTCAAATTTAGATATATATGTTGTCAATATCCATTCATATCTTATCTGACAGCTGACACTATCCGTATCTAAATTTGAGACAGGAATAATGTAGCTATCTGTATTCATAACCGTCCGTATCCGATCTGTTTACATCCCTCAGCTCAGGGAACTGAAGCAGTCAGCTATCTGTATTGTACAATGTTCAAAAAAACGTTATTAAACGTCGTTTAATTGAGTTTAAACGCTGAACTTGGCCCAGCGTTGCGTTTAGGGGGTAAACGCTCAATTAGACGCTGGGCGCGCCTAGGTGCTCGTTTACACGCACGACAGCGATTAATCAGCACGGAATTGGTCAAAAAGCGGAGCTAGGCTGTGGAAAACACACTGCTCGCGAGCGGGGAAGCGCGCGGCGCGCGGGTGGGAAGAGGGAAGGAATCGCGCGCACAGCGCACGTGGGAAAGAAGCGTGGGAGGGCATGGAAAACAGCAGGCGGGCCCAACGCAGGAGCACAAATCGGCCGCAAGAAACAGAGTCGGGATTTGTCACACTCTAGTCCTGCCTCCCGCTTGGTCGCTCCTTGCCGCCATTGGTAGGGACATAGAGGTCATCGCTGGGGCTCCCCTTCTTCTTCTCAAGTGCAGAGGCCGCAGGCGTAGGGGCCGTCGCCTACAACAGAGGGCAGGCCGCCGGCACAGGACCAGGAGTCGACAACGACAATGCAGAGGATGGTGCAGGCACAGCCCCTCGCTCATTCTCTCCGTGTGTTCCCTCGGTCTCTCCCCATCTTCCCATGCTCTGTAGTTTTGATTTCTGCATGTCAATCACTCAATTGATGAATTGGATTGGGGATTAGGGTTAAGATTGAATTTGTACTTCTCCTTAGTCCTTATGATGTGTTGATCCGTTGGTTCTTATTATGCTACTCTTGTTCTTGGATTGGGGTATGGCCACTGTTATTACATCTAGTTGTGTTATTACTACTGATTTTGCACTCAGCATCACAAAAAAAAACAAAAATGTTTAATCACGTTTAATCTACGTTTAAACTTCCTAAACCCTAAACCATAGGCTAGCGCACGCCTAGTGTCTAGCGTTTTTTGAACATTGGTATTGTAGATAGAATTATTCAAAGGCAATAATAGAAAGACATTGACATGTCATCAATAGACCTTGACTGCCAGGTCTTCATTTAGATTCACTGTATATAATACATGAACTTAACAACATCTTCTGGTAAGTACCATGGCTAGTCTCTACCTTGTTTGTGGCATCCTCATGCTAACTCTAGTCTTCCTCAATATTCATATCCTCAAATCCAATCGTGAGTCCATCACTAGAG